>CM060693.1:157955873-159333373 GCA_030686995.1 Artemisia argyi
TTAACA
This sequence comes from Artemisia argyi, assembly GCA_030686995.1. Taxonomy (NCBI): domain Eukaryota; kingdom Viridiplantae; phylum Streptophyta; class Magnoliopsida; order Asterales; family Asteraceae; genus Artemisia; species Artemisia argyi. The sequence goes on from CM060693.1 coordinate 157,955,880, forward strand.
TCAAACAACGCTTTCATTATAAACTTATAACTATCATCATCCATTCTCAGCTTCGGTACCATCATATCGAAAAACGCTTTCGCCTCATCAACCTTCCCAACTTTCACCAACCCATCCATTAACCGATTATAAACTCCCAAATTCGGCCTCAATTTCGCTTCAACCATCGTTTTGAAATAACCCGCAGCATCATCAGGACGGTCTTCCTTAAAACAAGTATCCATCAACACAACAAAAGTAAACTCGTCCGGATTCACACCCTTTTCACTCATGCTATTATAAACCTCTTCCGCCTTACCCAACAACCCGTTATCACACAACTGCTCAATCAAATTATTAAACGAAAGTGTATCAGGATAACACCGCTTCTCACCCATACTATTAAAAACCTTAATCGCATCATCAAACCTCTTTTCACCACAATACCCGTCGACAACCACATTATAACTCCCTAAATTAACCATCAACACTTTAGGCGGATCATGTAGTCCAAGCATCTTATCAAACACCTTAAGCCCAACATCAAACTTCCCATTCTTAAACAACGCATCCAACACCGAATTCCACGCAACCGCACTCATCTTCACCTCACTCCCATCCCCAAACACCTCCTCAAAACACCTCATCGCCTCGTCCTCCATCCCTCTCAAAAAATACCCTTTGATCAAACTCCCGTAAACCACCCCATCATTAACAACCCCACCCAACTTCTCCTTCAACTCCTCATACAACCCAAAAACACCCTCCCAATTCCCGTTCTTCGCCTCACCCGACATCAAATAGCTATAAACAACCGCATCCGCCTCCCACCCTTTTCCCAAAATATCCTCCTTAATCTCTAACGCCTTATCCAACCTCCCGTTATCAACCAACCCTTTAACCAAAACCCTATACGTCGTACTATTCGCCTCAAACGGCGCATTTTCCACTAACTGCTTATAATGCTCTAACGCGGTATCAACTTTCCTACATTCCAAATAAGTACTAATCACCAAATTATATGTCACAATATTCGCCGATATCGCCGCTTGCGTAATAAACCTATGCAAATTCAACAACTCCGCGTATTTCGCTTGTCGCAAACACGCGTTCATAACCGCATTAACCGTAAATATAGTGGGCTTACAATTAGAATAAACAGAATGACGTGTCAACAAAACAGCTTCAGTTAAGTCATTTTCTCTAATGAGTTTCAAGATTCTGTTGTGGAGAGTGAGGCGTGTGCCGGTGAGGACTGACACGTGTTCAGGGAGTTTTGGTATGTTAGGGTTAGGGTTAGGGTTAGGGTTTGGGGAGGGTCTGGTGGTGGAACGGAGGGAGTTGAGAGGGGGTTCGATGCGGAGGCGGCGTTTGCGGCGGCGGCGTTCGGCGGCGGCGTCTTCGGGTGTGGCGAAGGAGAGGTGGCGGAGGGTGGTGGTTAGGGTTGGGGGGTAACGGTGGTGGTTAAAGGTGGTGGTTTTGATTAGGGTTTTGAGGTGGTTGATGGAAGTTAGCTTTGAAAGAGACATGTTTTGATATTTTGAGTGAAGTAGGGTTCTGGGTTTAAGGATTTTGGGGAAATGGTGGAGATTGGGAAATGAGTGATGGATAGTAAGTTGGGTTCCGGGTATGGGCTTTTTTAGATATATAATAGTGAAATGGGACGATATAGAGAGGTTATAAACTTTCCATATGCACTTTCCACAAACTGGGTTGAAACGAAATTACTGTAAATGAACTTAAACAGCTCAATGAGCTTATCAAAAATTATTCGTTGTATCTTATTAAGCAGCTGTACTATCTAAACAATCATAAAGCAATCTCATTTGTCTAAGGAGGTGTTTGTTTAAGCTAATTTGTGGGCTTATAAGCTTATTTGATTTCGGCTTATATTTCATAAGCTCAAAATTGCCGGCTTATTTTGAGCCTTACAAGCTTACATAAGTTTATTATGATTTAATAATCTTATCTAAGCCCATAAGTTTCAAAATATGTTAAATAACTTGAGCTTATGAGATATAAGTCGAAGTCAAATAAGCTCATAAGCCCACAGATAAGCTAAAACAAACGCCCCCTAAGAAGCAAAACAACAAATTCTATTCCACAAATTAGCTTATGTACTTATTCAAGTATAAAAGCTCAACGTAATAGCCTCATAAACAAAAACAAAAATCGACCTTTCCACAAATGTAGTTTTAAAAAGAGTTAGCTTTGCAATCCGAAAAGGGCTAGCGACGCAGCTTGTTGCTCGTTTGCCTTCAACCACTATGTAAATTCTATTTTGATGAAATAAAACTCTAAAATGAGTACATACTCTTGTGATTCTGTAACCGATTAAGCGTTAATATGAAGCTATGTATATGTCTTTGCTTAAAAGAATAATAATAAAAAAAAATAGCTTTACAGTCTCATCTTAACGGCAAAATTCGGCAAGCTTACCTTTTTGTAATATGAGCAATTATGAATTCAGATCTTCCATTGTAACACCTATGATAAACTGGGTAAAGGCGAGTTCAGATTACTAAAAATTGCTTGTGGTTACTCTGGTCGGCTTCGGTATGGTTATTTAGGTGGCTTAAGCTTTTTAAAAACTTTCTTTCTTTAGAGTTTATCAAATTTAGCTTATGTACTTATTCAAGTATAAAAGCTAAATGTAATAGCCTAATAAGCAAAAACAAAAATCGACCTCATCAGCTTTTCCCAATACAAATGAGCCCGTACGCAGGTAATGTTAGTTTTGTGGATGTATATTAATAAAGTATGACCGGATTCGAAAACGAGACTTCAGGATTGCACACATTACGTATGAGTTTCAATGTTTTAATAATTTATATATTAAATTATGATTAATTATTAAATTCACGACTAAAGAGCGTTAGGTAAATGAAATTGACTAACGGTAGGTAAATGTCAACGGGATACGAAGAAAATGAAACAAGACAAGAAAAGGTTCTAGAAATCCTCTCATGGGCTAGTTTGTAAACTTGATCTCAATTATAATTCCCTATGTATTCATCCCTTTGTACACTTGATCAATAGAAGGCCAAACTTCTTTTCTCGTGTTCACAGGTCTACAAGTGAAGCCCAAGAAAAGAGATTTGCGAGTAACCTTGAACATTACAAAATGTTTGGTAAATCTATTGTGATTCAAGAACCTAGCTTTTCTCATTGAAACGTTAGTAATACGTGTGTACGAGAACTAAGAACAAACATACTTTTGTTTGTGTTTTTCCCCATTCGACTTGGTGTAGCTCGAATATTACTAAACCCTAATTTAGGGTTTAATTGGTTCTTGATTGTTTTGATCTCTTGTTTCGCTAGAAATCATTAAGGTACACATATTCTTTTAATTCGGTTAATAATTACATGTTTTATGATTCTTACTTCCACTGCATGCTTTGATGATGTTTACATGTTTTATATAATTGTTATGATATACAAATTCCAACAGGTAAAACAACCTAATCCAAACACCCCCTTAATCATTTTCCCAACTGGATTCTTTTTATAATAAAGTAATAAACCATAATTTGTATATCAATTGTTTGCAAAACTAATATATAGAAGCAACAAAAGTTAGGGGGTTAACCTGATGTGGCCTGTCCAACTAAACCAAAAGGTCATATTCCAGTTCTTTCTAAGGAAAGCTCTTTAAGAGGCGGTATGCAACTGGTTGTTTTGAACTTCTGCGAAAGAAATGAGCAGGTAGCAGCCTTTTTAATTAAACTGCTTATTTAAAATACTGGAAGCTTAGACGCTAAGCCAAATAGCTCTTAACGTTCTATACTGAGAGTGTTTAGTAGAGTAAGGGAATTGTACATTCTAATGCCAAATATACCTCTTAACATCGCAGGCTTACTTCGCCACGAATGTACATTAGTAAAGTATTGCAACCTCCAGATACCAGTTGTCTCATTTCGTTACCTAAGAAACATTTATCCATCAGTTTGACCATATAAATTTATCTATATAAAAAGTATAACAACATACCAGAGATTTAGTAGATACCAGGGGGAGGAACAGCAGTGCGCCTATGGGATAAAAACAATATTTCGACAACCTGAACATACTAATTGGCTTTTGGAACCTGTTATAAAAGCAGAGTGCCCTGTTTAGGACCTAAGACTTTTTATGATTTCCCTTTGGTTGCTCCGTTTGGATCTCGCATAACCAGTTAAAAACATTAGAGATATTTGTCAAATTTCAGCGTAGCTTAAAGTTTATGTAGAATAAGATGCTTTCAGACCCACAAAGCTTGCATGAAGTTAATAGATATGTTAGTACTTTAATAGATATGTTATGTAAGCATGAAACATGAGAGTGTTTGATGTTCAATCCAAACTTGCTCGACGCATTACAAAAACTCCGTTACCAAAACATGAGAGTACTTTAATAGATATGTTTCATGTTTAATAGATATGTTCTCTTCATCAACCTTATCTCCAACACCTAGTACTCGATCTGCAGTTTCATCTTTATTGCCATCTAGGCTGTTTGGAGTTAAGGTTGATGAAGAGAACAAGAATGAAGAAGAGAATGAGGCTGATGGTGAAGTGAATGAGGATGAGAATGATGCATCTGGTGAACAAGTAAATGCATAACGTAGTTCGTGTTGTTTCTATTGATTAAGGAGTTTTCAGGCGTTATGAACTAATACTTGTTTCTTTAGTTGCATATGGTATTATAAAGATCAAATTATATGTGACAGGTGATGATTTGTTCATTGGAAATATAGTTATGTTGCTGTATTTTCTTCTATGAATCTGTTGACGACTGAAATGCTTAGTTTTGTTTTTGTTGGTAAATTTACTAGGGGTGTCAAACATATTATCGAATTCTTATTGATAAGCGAAAACTGTAAATATGAAATAACTGATTGAGGTAACTAGCTTTAAGATGATGCTTCATGTTGCATTAAGAAAATGCCTATAATTTATAAAAGATGAGTAAACACTAGTCTCTGGCATTGCAACTCTATAATGAAAACAAGAGGGAACAACACTCTAACTAAAACACATATGCTTGCAACTATTAAAATTATTCTACTGTGATTTCCTACTGCATCCCCCAAGCACTATAGACCTCTCTAACATAAGTGTAATCTTTGAATTAAAGGTTTGTATTCTTCATTTTTACAATATTCAAAGTCACATTCCATAATTCCATCCAAGTTCTCTGCGCATTCTGGAAAGTTCTCTTGTTCCTCTCTTGCCATATGAGATAAATGGTAGCAGCAAAAACATTTTTTTTTCTGCACATCTGACAACAAATATCGGCACATGAGACTACAAATAACATAGGGAAAAGAAGAAACTGAACCAAAATGTGCAGCAGTTCTATCTTTATAAACTTCACACACTAACTCACCGAAAGCTTTTGCCTTTTTGCCACTTTGACCTAGCGAAAGTTCATGTGTATCTTCCATGCCCCACTTGAACAATCATTTGAACAAATCTGTCCACTGTAATTATTTTATTCATCAAAGCACTTTTCATCTTTTCTAGTTACCTATATCACTTTGGGGACGTTCACACACGGTTTCAATAGTGTATGAACCTAGTGGACAGGAAGGTATATATGTGTTGTTGAGTTTTTGTGCAGGTCAGTGTTTGAAAAACATTTTCAACGTTTTACCCTGTCATTGTGGCCAAAGTGACATGGTGTTAGTTTGTTTGGTCTAAGATTATGCCCCAAACATTATGCTTCTGCTTTGCTTGCATTTTGGTGATGATGAAAGCTTTGAGTCGGGTATTCAAGCAAGTTAGTCAAGGAACCTCATACCCATCCCTTCTCGATTATCACAATTAGCATTCTACTTAATTACAATATGTGTTTGTCAGTTCGGCTATCATAGAAACTTTGAAAACGGCTTCAGGTTTCAAGTTTTTATAGTTCAAGTCAATTACTCAGGGTATTCAAATCAAGATTCCAAGTTCGCAAGTTAATTTTTCACGTTCGGCTTAAGGAAAGAACACAAGTGTTCTGTTCGTTTAGTAGTTATATAGCAATTTGTATACTTCACTAGCACATTATGTATTATCATCTCAAGTGTCAACTGTATTTTCAATGGGAATCCTCTGAATCTCCAAAATCAATATATTATTTTTTGGTTTTTTGCAAAAAAAAAAAAAAAAAAAAAAAAAAGGAAAAACTTGTGTCTGGTGATTCTACCATCGCTCAGTGTGGGTCGGGTGCTTTAGAAGTATCTAATCATTAAACGCAACTTCTTATCTTATTAGGCTAACATAAGAAATGAGACTGCACAATGGTCAGTTTGGTATCTTACTTAGCTTATACAAGAATGAAAATGCACAAAACAATGGTCAGTTTGGTATTTCTTACCAAGATAAGAAATGAAAATTCACACTTCGTAAAATTAGACCTAAACAACAAAAGAAATGTTAACATAAGATAGTAGTGAAACTTAAAAATCCAATCTCCCACGCGAAGCAAAAAGGCGATCGATCTGTTGTGTTTTAGCTCTTGCTATCACTGCAACCAAAATAGATATTGAGATTCCTAGGTGTATTTGTGTAGCGTCGATTCCCACTGAAAATGTGGTTGCCACCATTGATGAATTCCATGAGCTTTCTTGAAATCTTCGGAGGGAGCAAGGTTCACCGTCACATAAGCCGTTGGTAAAATATGAAAAGCTTCTGAATCTCTCCCCATTGCACCTGAAATCAGACTTCCAATTGAATGTCTCGTTGCAATCCTTGCGATTTTTTCCTTTCCTATATCCTCCATCCTTTCTCTATGCTGAAAATATCCAATATACTCGGCGCTTATGGGATCTGAGGGATTTACAAACATGTAAGGTGTCCATTCAGATAACACAATAAATGGATCATCTTCGTGATCGTCATGTTTAAGTTTCATAACTGAAGCAATCCCTGCTGTCATGAGACTACCAACTATCCGAACCCCGTGTCTTATCGTTTCATTTTTTATCAACTTCTCAATGGGAACTGAAAAGAAAGGCGGATTAAATAGATATGTTTCGAGCTGAAGCCGAGACTTCGCCATATTTCTTCCTGCTAGCAATGCTATAGATGCACCCAGCGAATGTCCTGCTAACCAGACATTCATGGGTCCTACATTTGAAACCGTGTTTGAAACTGCTTCAAAAGCGGTGCGAAACCTAGAGCTTTGTTCGAGCTTATCAAACAAACACTTCAAGTTCAGTTTCATATCTCGGGATCGGGTTAAAGTTTTTGTGATTGTTCCACGAAATGCTATGACGAATCGTGGAGGGTACGGGGGTGATTGATAGAAAAAAGGGTGTGCATATTTAAGCTCGTAAATAGCTCCAAAAAATGATAAATCACTATTGTCTACTAGAACATGATTTAACTGAAAGTGAAATCTTTCCCACCATGGTGGAGCATGAGCCTCAGCGCTTCCACGTTGACGATCACGTTCCAAAATGTAGACACCTTGAACAAGGCTTGCAGCAAGAGATCGTCGATGTAATGTGTTTCTCCTGTAAAGTTTACAGAATTAAAGCAATTATACGGTAATCAATACATTTAAAAATAAGTGTCAAGTTAAGAACAACGATACGTACCAATCGAATGAAGTTAGCAGGTGCAAAGGTCCTGATTCATCAAAAATTTCGCGGGGTGAGGCCATGATTCATAATATAGCTAGCCGATATATATACTATAAACTGAAAATGTAAATAAATGTAACCGATGCAATGTGATAGAAACTAAAATAGTCAAATACATGAATGAGATCTCTGGGGTGAGGCCATGATTCATAATATAGCTAGCCGATATATATACTATAAACTGAAAATGTAAATAAATGTAACCGATGCAATGTGATAGAAACTAAAATAGTCAAATACATGAATGAGATCTCTGGGGATCTACATGTATATATCTTGATGTATTCCAACAACATTTTACATTAAAAAGTATTAAATTTGGGGTTGACTTAGACTTTACATATATAAACTTAGATTCTGAAGTGGATTGCCATTTAGCAAGTAGCAATGGACAATCATTAGAAAATTTGACTTTTGATAATGTAAAGCATAATAACTTGGCTAACTTAAGTGATTTTAATTCATTTTAGTAGTTATGATGCAACTGATAACCAAATGACTTACTAGTAAGGCATTTGACCTCTTTACAAAAGATCTGGGGTTAAAACCTCATTAGTTACACATTTGGAGCGAGGTTGAATGAAATTAAAAGGACTCGGAGACAGTCATGAAGATATATCTCGGTTATGTTGCGTACATCTGAATCAAATACTCTCTCTCTCTCTCTGGATAACCTTAAACATTGTTTACCCGTTTAGTTATGATGCAATTAAATTATGAATTAATGGTTGGAGTTGCTTGTTCCATGGTTATCATGGTGGTGTTTGGTGTTTACCATCATATAAACTAATCAAATTGCAATAAGAAAACTTAAATACATTGTGTAAGTGTTTATAAATATAGAGCAACTTGCACATATATATGAAAGAATGGAAGATGCTCTTCTCAAAAGTCAAATTTTGGTTGAGTTGCACGACACACACCTAGCAATACCAATATTAATATAAGGGAAAATTCCATGTTTACCCAACCTAAAAATCAAAATACCATATTTCCCCGAAACACAAGTAATGTGTTGGGGAAATATGAAATTATAATGTTTAAGTTGGGTATATATGGAATTGCCCCTTAATATAAAGTACTTATGTATGTGATAGATTTACCTACATAAATGTTTTAAAATCACAAGTGTTTGTTGTTGGACCAACTAATTCATGTGCTTCAGTTTGATTAAGCCTTAATATGTATTTCCTGATCTTTGGATCTTAAATTGGGTTTTGTTATTTTTTGTATCAGATTAATGTTTATATTTTGATATATCAGGTATTCGTTATAGTTTTGTTTTAGATGTACTGTACTGAGTTACCAGCATATTTATAGGGAAAAAATTTAAAGGCTGTTACCCGAAACATGTGATTCAAAATTCTGAATGATCATTTCATTGTCCCTAAATCAGTAATTGAAGATGAAGTATGCTGGAACTAGACGTTGGACTAACTATATGGTCTAAAATTTTTCCAAACCCAAACTGAGTCATTAAGCTTTAGAATGATACTGCAATGATTGTACTTGAATTTATTTAGTGAACTTCCATGGTCGGACCCAAATATCAGAAGGCTCATTGCATGTGTACATTCATTATGATGAAGGCACCCAAGGCCTTTGGGCTCTAGTGGTATGTGAGTTGCCCACCGGCCACCAACCAAGAGGTTGTGGGTTCAAGCCTCACTGGAGGCATTTGTGAGATAGGTGGTATAGGGTGTGTAAAAAAATTGCCGTTCAAAAAAAAAAAAAAAAAAATTATACTGAAGGCTTTTGGGCTAGGAATAGTTATCTAGGGTGGTTCTATCAACCAAGCGGGTGTGTTTAGATCCTTACTACGATAACTTTCAAAAAGAAATTGTTGTAATCGATGCATATGGATGAATGTATGTGTATGCTTTTGATATGTGATCGCAGACTAAAACGCTTGCTAGTTATTTTGCGATATCGAAAGCTATGAACTTTTTTATATACAGGAACCAAGTCTGCATATATACTAGTATAGTTGAACTACTAAAATATATTCATACTCCATCTAAACAGAGATTCGGCTGCCATGGTTCAAAACTTTAACTCTAAACCTCTCAATACAAGGCATGTTAGGCACCGGGATTTTGTCATCACTCCCTCCCCTTAAAGAATGGAATCCTACTGGTAATACATAGTTGTAGACAGCGTTTCCGTATATGTTAATTGTTACACTTTTTTTGGATACACATTTTCTCTCAAACCTTATATAGAATATAACAAATGGTATAAACCTTTTTATAGGGTGTTTAGGATTTCTTATTTGAGTCTGTCAGTCCTACTGTTGAGTGTTTGAATGATAATTTAGTATGAACATGTTGATACATGTTTATTTTTCTTACCATATAAATAATTCAAATATAGCCATCTCAAACAAACCCTCTTATATAGTCAAATGTTGAAATGATATTAAAAGAAGAAAATTTCCAATCACAAAAATGAATAGGTCACCCTCATGAATCTGAAAGAAAAAAATGTTTTTGGACAGTAGCCTCTCAAGTCCATATTATCAAAATCCATATTATTTGAACATATAGAATAGTAACCAACAGCTTGTTTTAAGATATATATACATTATATAAGTATCAACAGCGTCTGTTCACATTTTAAGCACACAGTTAACAGAATACAGGAACAAACAGACATAGCACTAACATTATAAGTACTAATTTTACCAGGGTGAAAAATCCCTTTTACCCAAAAAACATTATATAAGTACTAACATTCACTACAACAAAACGGAGGAGACTTTCGGCGGGGACAAAAGTCCCTGCCGAAAGTCGCTAAACGACAAAATCCATGCTGAGCTGGCACACCATTTCGTTGACCGTTTACTAAATTTTCAACACACACTTTTCGCGAAGACATGTCCCCGCCGAAAGTATTTTTGATATTTGAGAAAGTTTGACCAAAATAGTGTCTCTTAATTGTTCCCGGGTATTTTTCCCGCCGTTACTTTCGGCGGGGACATGTCCCCGCCAAAAGAGTTGATACACAGTCCCAACCTTTCAGCGGGGACATGTCCCTGAAAGCATTCAATGTTGTAGTGATTCCACATTCTTGGCTTAGTGCTGACTGTTGGAACTAGAAAGACCGTTAAAACTAGAAAGCCCAACAGATCAATGAGTTATGGGTGGAATTGAAGAAAAGGACTAATATGCAAATGATCTCTGATACTTGGGAGAATATTGTGAGAGATATGACTAATGTGAAGCATAACAGATCAATAAGAAGTGTGTTGAGAAGGATTGTTCTTGCAGCCTGTGTATACTACATTTGGAATGAAAGAAATAAAAGATTGTTCACTAATGAATGAAGAGAGTTCAAAGATTTACTGGCTAGTATGATTAATCACATTAGACTAAAAATGTCAAGTTTGACAGTGAAGAGGTCTGCACAAATTGAGGCAATTGAAAAAGAATGGAGAGTTGTGATGAATGTCAAAAAGAATTGCAGAAGTTAATGGAAGAAATTGAATAAAGCAACAACCAACAACATGATGTGAGTAGTCTTGCAAGTATAGTATGAAGCATATGGTCTCCTCTGAAGCTAAAGGAGTGTTTGGAAATCTGTTTAAAAGCAACAAATCTCATTATAATTTGATGCTGTCTTCTTTTTCAGGCCATTACAGTGGTAAGATACCTTGTATCTTAGAGTTCCTATACTGTAAGACTGTATGATAACCTTGTATGGCTAAGTAGGAGGTCTCTATCAGTTGGAATGTACCATAAAGTAGGGTCTTCCACTGTGAAGGGTAAATGGCTGGGGGGATGGTATATGATGGGTGGAATAGAGAGGAATGAAAGATGATCCTTCTTGGTCCACCCAATATACCATCAAGGAGGTAAAGGTTGGTCACCATTGTGGGAGTGTGTTCTCAAACAACTGAAGCCTTCCTTTGAGAGGGAAATGTAAGTTGTTTTGGCAGAGCCCCATAATGGATGGGTTATGGGTTCCTAGTGAAGCCTCTCTTCATTCTACCTTGTCTACTGTTGTGGCAGGTTGAGTGGCTGGGTAGAATGGAGAAGAGGAAATGTAGCTAGATGGTAGGTGCAATATTGGTGAATTGATGAAGAGTATGATTGCTAATACTTGGTATTGGTATGATGCATTTGGTGCTCTTAAAAGTAGAATCAAATGTTGCTCTGTTTGGTCTATCAGAGAACATTGTTATCAGATATAGGGTGTTAGTTCTATCTGATATTGGATATGTTGTAATAGATAGGATATGTTGTAGTATCTGTTTCTGTTTGTATCAAGATTTTGGGGATGTCCAAAATCTTAGTTCTTATTCTTATGATGTAAATTCTTGGAAGTTAATATAATACATTCACCTTTTGCACAAAAAAAAAATTAAAAAAAAAAAAAGAAAAAAAAAACTAGAAAGCCCATTGGAATTGGAATGAAAAGAAATCCAAAATTGGATGAAATCAGACCCAATAATGCCTTGTCCGTATAGCTACGATAGCTCTTAGTTTTTATTATAATCCTTATAAACTTATATTTAATATCTATACTACATTATAATGCATTTAGGACTATTTTATAATTAGAAAGACTTAAAATTCAGACATTTTTCTTGCTTATTATGAAAAGATTTCAAAATTAATTTGTTAGGAAGCAAGTTGGTTAGTAAGTTTGTTAGGATGCAGTTGGTTGTTCAAACTAAAATTATTTGGCTTAACCATCTCTAATATATCTACTTATAAAAGCATGAAGACAACTAAACGTGTAAACAAATAACGTAAAATATAATCATACGGTACCCGTCGCCGCATTGCGCGGGTACCGTTCTAGTATAGAATTATTGATAGATAGAAAAGATCACAATTCATCAGCAACTGAAAAACTCCTTTAAGGGAGAGTACTAATTATACAATTGAGATGAATTAAAACGTTGAAAGCAATACACTTTTTATTCAAACACACTGGAAATAAAAACAAAATAAAACATCTTCATATCTTAAGGAACTTAAGCACTCCGTTATTTGTTTGCTTTTACCTTCTTATCGAACTTCTACTTCATTTTGAGTGATTCAATGAAGCTCTTTCCCTCGTTTCTAGTAAGAAAGTTGAGAAAATCCCTGAAACTACTTTCCTTGTACTTTTTGGGATTTTCATCACTAACAAGTTCTTGGGCTGTTGCCATCTTTTCATCAATTCCCATGCTATGAAGACTAGCAATAGAGATCCTAGTTCTCTCATTGTTAAGTGTAACTCTATGCACCATGCTTTTGTATAGCCCATTGCTTAGCACTTCAACATGATCACCCACAAGTACTTGGAGAGCCCCCTGTAGGTCAGGAACAAGACGCCAGGTGCCATCAGCAGCATCCATGATCTGGAGACCACATGAGCTCTGAAGAATTATGGTTATGCAACTATGGTCCGAGTGAGGTGGTACTCCTAAAGCAAGATGTGGTTCAGGGAACTTTGGGTAGCAGTTAACAGCCATTACTTGCATACCATCTTCCATCTTATTTTCAAGATATTTTCGGCCAAGTCCAAGACTTTCAGTAATGGCTCCCATAATCTCGATAGACAAACATCTTGCTTTCATAACATAACTCCCCATTTTGTCTCTGAAATGGACATAAGACTATCAAACATGAACAACGAAAAAAACAATATCTATGTATATATTTTTGCACTTTGTTCTTAGATGTTATATAATAGCTAGTAGTCTAGTACAACACACCTTCTACAAATAAAGTATAAGCACAACTTGGAGATAATTTCTTCTATATTTGACAAGGGTAGACCCTACATTATATAATCAATTATGATTACTCGTCATGTTCGTTACATGTTCCGACATATATGGATATAGGACTTTCCTAAACTATCGCCCATATGAATTATTCTGTAACTAACGACAAGCTAGTACATGTGTTGAACAATACGTGTGGACAAAATAACGCTTTATCGATACACACGTTGTGCATATGTATACCTCAATAATATTGTCGTTACTAGTTTTTTGAGTTAAGACATGCACTTGTGCATACTTATCTCTCGATATGTGATAGTACAGCTTGGAATTTGACTCTTTTAAGGTTTTAATCGATGTCTTCACGAATCAAAGCTAAACATAGAATACAGAAATGGTCTTTCAGTTTGGCAAAAGAGTTGCCAAGGAAATAATGAGTATAAGATCAACATACTAAAATATGTAAGGGTGTAAGTGAAGCCTTTGGGAAAAGTGATAAATTTGAAATACTGCCTCTCCTTCTCTCAATGAACCAAGGGGAGTAGATGACAATAACGAAACAAAAAAGGATTACCGTATTTATTACTGTAGTATTTGGCTATTAGACATGTTGAAAAAACCCAAGAATAATAATTTGTAACGGTTTCGTATTTACTAGGTTTCAAAAATATTTTGAAAAGACAACATCATTACACCCATGAAATAAGGCATCTAGTGATATTGGCTTTAAATCAAGGAATAATGAAAGGAGATGGGTCTGTTTCATAATTTTTACACTGACAAAATTATACTCCATAACTTAACCAGACGCGAAAAGATTTTTTATTAATATATAATAATTACATATTTTTAAATACATCATTGTTTACTAGTTGAAGTACAGTAATGACTAATGAGTATCTACCATACTGAGATTGCCTATTTGCTTGTGTACTTAATAAAATCCCCCCCCCCCCCCCCCCCCCCAAAAAAAAAAAAGTGTAGATTGGCGGGAACACCGTGACCTCGGACGTCTTTTGGCACCAGCCATTGTCCACCCCACAAGGAATAGCTCCGGAACTCTCCTGGCCTAGTAGGGCGCCAACTGGAGTGAGCCGAGACTCTCGGACTCTTGAGCTCTTATCCACAAAGTCTTTCTAGTGAGCTCATAGGTTTAGCAGATGTGGGTACTTATCTAGGAGCAAAGTGCCGGAGATGAGATTCGAACGTGAGTCTATTGAGTATTAAGATGATTAAGTATGCAAATACTAATATTTTTCATTGAGGACTAACGACTTGAGGTACTAATATGAAAAAAGTAAGTTTATAATCAGAATTGTGCATACAATATATTTTTTCAAAAGTTCAAGAACAGGACATGTAACTTATGTAAGTTTATAGTTCGTGAGTTAGCTTGATTATTACAATATTACGTATTTGAATAAATCATACAAAACAAGTACAAGATAACGCATTTATGCATCACATTTGTGTTAGTCAATGTTAATGACTTGTATTGGGCTCAAGCACGCGTTCTAGATTGTTCATTGTCAAACTATATTTGTACCAGTTCATTCTATGGAATATAACATGATTCTAAACACTTACATGGTATCAGTCTCCATTAAGATCCAAAAAACCCTAACACATCACCGAATCACTTCAAAATTTTAGATATACAAACCTTCCTTCTTGTTTTGTCAATCGTGGGCTATTCCAGTTGACACCGGTATCTAAAGTCGATCGTTGGTGCTAAAGCTTGGTACCGGTCAACGCTGTGATTGTGAAGTTTTCGTTTTGATTATTACCAGTCGACTCTGCTTGGTCGATCGTTGGTATCTTTGTTCATCCCGATGTTGCTTTTTTCGTTTCGAGTCGACACATAGTTAGTCGATCATTGGTTTTATTTGTTTCTCGTTGGTGCTGCTGTTTTGATCTCAGCTTTGCTTTGTTTGATTATTGTTGGTGTTATTTGATTATCGTTGGAGGTGTTGTTGTCTTGCTTATCATTACCGTACAAGTTTGTTTGTCACTGCTCACGGTAACTTATCTAAACCTTAAACATGCTATACTTTGTCAAACCAAATAATATGTACTCCCTGTGGTCACCTCCGTCTAATACCAGTAGAGAGAATACAAGTATTACCAAAAACTATCATCACTTCATCTGCCTAAATGATGGATTTGATGCAAGCCCAACAGAAAATTTTGGCACAACATGGAATACATTATCCATTGGGTCCAGCTCCTAGTACTACATCTATCCAACATGAACTTACCCAACTTACTCCAATCTCAGGCCCACCTGGCTTTGGCCCAGCTCACTCTATTAATGGACCGACTACTCGCCAACTATTGTTCCCACTCATTTGGGACAACCGGGTCAGCCCGCTCACTTGGGACAGTCGGGTCAACTTGCGGGACATGGGACGATTTTCTCACATGTTTTTAGTGCTACAACTCCACCGGATACTACTACTGGTGCTTAGAACATGGATGCAGGTGTGAGTTCTCACCTTAATTATTCGGTTACAAGTCTTAGAGATGTTTTAAATAAGTGTATTATATATCGGTTGGAGACAGTTATGCTATACCCGTCACCAATTCTAGACAGAGTATTTGCCAATACCTCATAGACCCCTTCACCTCAATAATGTCCTTATCATCCCTAATATTGTCAAAATTTTAATATTTTTCTGTCAAATTGTTCGTGATAATAGTTGTACTATTGAATTTGACGTGTTTTGTTTTTCTATTAAAGATTTCTTGACTCGTCGGGTTCTACTCCATTGTGATAGTACTGGAGATCTTTACCCGGTTACGCAGCCTTCCATCATTCCTCATGCTTTTCTCACCTGTCAGTATACGTGCCACCAGCGTCTTAGACATCCAAGAAGTAAAGTGTTACGTCATATTCTTTCCAGTAATTCAATTTCGTATAATAAAGAGAAACCTCCCGTTCTTTGTCATGCGTGTCAGCTTGGCAAACACTTGAGGCTTCCATTTGTTAGTTCTAGTGCTTTGGTTCAGTCTTGTTTTGATATTGTTCACTCGGATTTGTGGACATCTCATATTCCGAGTCTTTCAGGTTTTAAGTATTATGTTTTATTTTTAGATCATTATTCGCATTTTGTTTGGGTTTATCCATTAGTTAATAAATCAGATGTCTTCTCTAAATTTGTGTTGTTTCATCACTTAGTTCAAAATCAATTTGAGTGTGCCATAAAATCATTTCAGTGTAATCATGGTGGTGAATCTGACAACCATGCTTTTCATAAGTTGTTTACATCTAATGGTATTCAGATTCGTTTTTCTTGCCCAAAAACCTCACAACAAGACGGTAAGTTTGAAAGGATGATCTGAACCATCAACAATCTTATACGCACCTTACTTTTTCAAGCTCACTTATGTCCTAATTTTTAGGTTGAAGCACTTAATATGACCGTCTACTTGTTAAATATTTTACCATCAAGTGCGATTAGCAATGAAATACCTTATACTCACATCTTTGGTACCACACCCGACTATAGTATTTTACGCACTTTTGGGTGTCTTTGTTACCCTCACCTCGATACCACTCATAACCTTCAACCTCGTGCTAGTCCAATCACCGTGCATACAGTTGCCTTGATCTTAATACCAATAAAATTATTATTTCCCACCATGTTACCTTTGATGAGACGGTCTTTCCGTTTGATTCTATGACACCTACCTCACCTCCCTCATATACCTTTTTGGATGAGCTGATTAATGTCATTTCTCATATTATTCGCTCGACACCTATTATACCTACTACACCTCCTACACCAAATGCTACTGATGCTGATCCTGTTTCACCAAGTTCGACACCTGTTCACCTACTACACCTACTACACCTCTTCCACCAGTTGATACACCTCCCCCTACCCCAGTACCGATGTTATCCTCACACCACCACCCACTTTACAACAACAGTCCATACCACCTAACCTAAACCCGGTTTTTTGTTCATCCCATGGTCACACAATTTCATGTTGGGACAAATCGTCCTCATGATCGACTTACTCTTCATGTGTCTTTCATTTCACCTTTACCAAAATCGTATACCGATGCATTTAGTGATTGAAATTGGCAAAAACTACTATGAATAATGAATATAATGTACTTATTAAAAATAACACTTGGACTCTTGTGCCCCGACCCACGGACGCAAATATTGTTCGTTGTATGTGGTTGTTTCGCCAAAAGTATTTAGCAGATGGCACTCTTAGTCACCACAAGGCTCGTCTTGTAGCGAATGGCAGTACGCAGTTAGATGGTATTGATGTTGATGAGACTTTTAGTCTGGTTGTTAAACTGGGCACTATTCATACCATTCTTAGTTTGGCTACTTCTCGGCATTGGCCTGTTCATCAGCTTGATGTCAAGAATGCTTTCTTACATGGAGATTTATCTAAGACTGTTTATACACATCAGTCTCCAGGTTTTCAGGATTTTGAGCATTCTGGCTATGTTTGTTTATTATAGAGGTCTCTTTATGTGCTCAAGCAGGCCCTTCAGGCTTGGTTTCAGTGGTTTGCAGCTTATATTACTCGAGTTGGGTTTTCTCTCGATGTGACTCGTCATTACTTATTTACCGACAGGGGACTGACGCTGCTTATTTACTACTGTATGTTGATGATATTGTTCTCACTACTTCTTATGAGCTTTTTTTATAGTGGATTATTTCTTCCTTGCATCAGGAGTTTTCTATGACAGATCATGGTTTGCTTAATTATTTTCTGGGTATTTCTGTTACACGGGATTTTTCGAAGATTATCTCAGTGTAAATATGCTGCTGAGATTCTTGAGCGGGCTCATATGGTTAACTACAATCTCAGTTGGACTCCTGTGGATCCTGAGTCTAAACTGGGAGATGATGGTGAACTGGTCTCTGATCCGACTTTATATCGAAGTCTTGCGGGTGCTCTTCAGTATCTTACCTTCACTAGTCCAGATATCTCTTATGCAGTGCAGCAGGTTTGTTTATATATGCATGATCCTAGGGAGCCTTATTTCTCGGCTCTTAAGCTAATTCTGAGATATGTTCGTGGTACTTTAGATCATGGCTTACAGTTGTTTTCATCATCTACTACCTCTTTGGTTGCTTATTCAGATACGGATTTGGCGAGTTGACCCACTACTAGGAGACTGACTTCAGGGTATTACGCATTTTTTGGTAGCAATTTACTCTTTTGGTCCTCTAAGCGTCAGCCTACGCTTTCTCTTTCTAGTGCTGAGGTAGAGTATCGTGGTATTGCCAATGCAATTGCTGAGACTTGTTGGTTGCGTAACCTACTTCGTGAGTTGCATACTCCTTTGTCATATGCTACGCTTGTTTATTGTGACAATATTAGTGCTGTGTACTTGTCCTCCAATCTAGTTCAGCATCACCGTACGAAACACATTAAGAAAGATATTCATTTTGTTCGGGATCCAGTTGATGCTGGTCAGGTTCGGGTTCTTCATGTTCCTTCTTGTTTTCAGTACGCAGATATTTTCACTAAGGGCCTACCGTCAGCTTTGTTGGAGGAATTTCGTACCAATTTAAGCGTCCGGTCTCCTTTGCTAAAACAGCGGGGGAGTGGTAGTCGATGTTAATGACTTGTATTGGATTATTATTTGTATTGGACTCAAGCTCGCATTCTAGATTGTTCATTGTAAAACTATATTTGTACGGGTTCATTCTATGGAATACAACACGATTCTAAACATTTACAATTTGATGTTAGCAACTTATCGGAGCTACTAAACAGGAAAGAAGTAAATATAGGAATTATATGTTCCCAAAAACACACTTAATATTTACTTTCAGAAACCTAAATTTACATGCAATAGTAGAAACTTTGTAACCTTAAATTTAATTCTAGTATGTTGTGTCAGTATTGGAATCGGGGTTATTTGTGATTTGCATATTTTATTAAGACACATGTACGTGCATAATTTGAATCTATTTTAAATGATGAAAAAATGTGACGAGTATATTATTATCACTAGAGGTGGCAAATGGGTTGGGTTGGTTCACGGGTCAAATGGGTCACGGGTCAAACAGGTTGTGTTTATGGGTCAAGTGGGTCATGAGTCAGACGGGTTAGGTCAGGTCAACCCAATATTTTTTTTCTTTTAAAATGAATTAAAAATATATCATTATACATATAACTTGAATAAAGAATTAAAAAAATTAATACTCCTGAGTGGTAGGTCTATTTCGGTACCAGGATGTTAAAATAAGTTAAATAGAATGAAAACTACCAAGTATTAAATAATAAGGAGTATAATTTAGACTAAAGGAAGTGGCATATTTTACTCCTTGAGTAAGTGTGTTACGATTGTGACTTCCATTCCAGACAACCCAACTCACACTAAAGTGGGACCAAAATTATTAAAGCAAGTAATTGCTTTTTTATTTGTACTGTGAGTGTTTATTCGGTATTTAGTAGGGTATATTTTTATATAGGTGAGTGAAAGTGATCACTATAGATATATGATGAGTGAGAGTGAGTAGAAATAAGATAAGAAAGAAATCTAAAGTGAAGCTGAAATACCGGTAAATGACTCACCATCGCTACTTTTAGCATATATTGAGGACTATAGTATTAATTGTGATAACAAATATCAATTAAAAAAATAGGGAAAATTAGTCCAAAACTATCTCTGTGTACTGATGGTCTTTTTCTTTTTTTTTTTCTTACCAAAGACGCAGTCTTTTTCTATTCTACACAAAACAAAAATAATTAAATACGGTAAAATATAGATAGCATTAGTCCAAAACTATCACTGTGTACTGATGGAGTCTCTCTTTTTCTTATCTTTTTCTTCTTTTTAGCAAAGATGCAGTCTTTTTCTATTCAACACAAAACAAAAATAATTAAATACGGCAGTGATTGGGAGTCCTAAAACACACGTGCTTAAATTCATGCCTAAGCCTACATGACATCATCTGATGACTGCAGCCAGTGGATTTAGACACAAACTATCAAGATCATGCCACATATATTTAGCCATTTAGGCATGAATTTAGACACACAATTTAGGTCTCCCAATCATAAATCATACACTATATAGGTATGAAGACAACAGTGAATGGTGGTTTCCGGCTAGTTTTCTAACGGTATTTTCGTTAACTGGTCGTCGTCGACATGTTGTACTATGGTTCCTTCTGACTCTCCGCTATGTTTTGTGATGGTGGTCGCCTTAAATTATTGAGTTTTGACACCTATTCAAACCCTTTTTAACCCACTGTGGATTCATCAAGAACAAATTAAATGACCCACTTGACCCATTATGTGTTTTTGGTCTGACCTATTTCAACCCACGATGATAAAAAATCTTACCCGTTTGACCCAATTTTTGATAGTTGAGGTCAGGATTGCCAGGTCTAAGTCGTACTTAGATGTTCACTAGATATAGATAGCAAAATGAATTGTCATTCGAGAAAAAACATAGATATAGAAATGTTTTTAGGTAAGAACTAGAGATATTACCTGTAGTCATGTGGCTTATCAGGCCACTGTTGGATCCATTCATTAAGAGGGTGAGCATAATGCTTGAGGAACCCCCTCCGATACTGAATTTTGTCAATCTCATCCTTTATGCTATTGCTTGTTCCATAACGAACTGGCTTGTGAACATCGTTAGACATATATTTTTCCTTCTCAGTTGTTGGTAGGTCGAAAAACGCAAATGCAGTTCCTAAGGCTTCGTCAAGCACCTTTTGTGATATCCCATGGTTGATTATCTTCCCGCAAAATTAAAAAGAGGAAACGATTTAAAAAGTATTACATTAACAACATTAAGTTATATATACTTGCAAAAAAAAATAAATAAATAAATAAATAAAACTACCTGAAAAAATCCACTCTCACGACAAGCATTCCCAATGTTCTTGACTACCATGGGTCGTTGATCAGGATCATTGAGTCCAACTAAGTCAACGACCGCCATATTTGCAATCTCAGGGTTCAGACTTGGTCTATTTGATGATGAGATTTCGTAGGATCTAGGAATATGTGAAAATCCATTTTCTTGTGGTGTTTCTCTTATCGAAAATGCCTTGTTCTCGTTACGATGGCCGCTCTCCATGTTGAACCAAGGGAAACGAGTTCGAGAGAACTTCGTATGGATATGGTAACAAAAGAACTAGTCACCTATTTTTATATAGGCCTGTCAATGCTACATTTTGGCCTTCAATAATACTATATTTAGAAACACTAGTCCAATCATTACTAAACATTACTAGTTCAATTATTAGTCTAATCATTATACTAATCATTTGTGTTTTTACTTTTTTATTCAAAATCATTAAATATAACCTTATTTGAAAATCAATTAACGAATTAAATATAACCTTATTTGAAACCTCCAATTACACACAACCGCACATGTAATATAAGAGCAAGGGGTACCCTTGCGTTTCGCGCCATCCCACCAGCCAAGAAAACCCAACGACGCATGGTACCTGTTGATACAAAAGTTGGACGTTCCTGGTTATGGGCTCTTGCTCTCGTACCAATTCGCTTCTTAGTACTTGTAACCTGCGCACTAAGAAAATAAACAACACCGTTAGACTTATCGTGGGATTGTCTCCCACGATTAGACTCCGGTGTGAGAGTAAGTAATCGATTTAAGATTCTCGTAAAGAGTTAGGGTTTTGTGAATCGTACCTTGAATGAGAGTTATGTCATTCCTTATATAGGCGCAAAATCCTTGTAGAGTTCAAGCTCCTTACGTTTCGCACCCATGGTGCTTATCCGGGTAAGGATATATATTCCATAGATAGATGATCCTTATCTATACCGTGTATAGTTTTATTTGGGTTTGGGCTTACGTGAGCCTGGTCCCATTAGTGATGCGGCCAAAGTTATAATAGCCCACGCACGGTGGTTTTGGGCCTTAGTAATGTTTATCATTTGGGCTTGTGGCCCTTATGTAGACTATACGTCATCATGTCCCCCCAGTCTAGTATGCGTGGCTCGTAGCCGCGGATGCTAGACTAATATTAACAGCGGTAAGCGTTGCAGGAGAACATTGAAATATTGCCGCCCATTTGAAAGTGCAATGCACCTAGTCATAAATATCTCAAAAGGGATACCTCGAAAATTGGGGGTTGTGTCCACGTGGGGATAATCTAGGGTTTTCTTACTCCCTATATAATAGTCACCGCCCCATTTTTACAATCACACACAGTAAAACACACACTCACCATTGTTCACTTTCTTGAAAGCTATCTTTTGCAAATAAGCCTTTCCTTAGGTAATTTTTGAGTGCGTTTTACTAGTGAATTAATGAAAATGGTTGCCCAGTTAGAGGACTTTCGCTCTGCGATGACGGAGAATGATGTCACTGAGTTTTCATCTGACTATTTCATTCCTCTGGACGTGCCTCCAGAGGCTCCAGACGTTAACGCGTGTATAGCTGATTTCCCCGAAGGGAAAATAGGGCTATACACGAAATTCTTTGAGTACGCGAATTACCGCGTGCCAATATCTATTTTTCTGAGCGATTTGCTCAACCACTATCGCCTCCACATCTCACAGCTACACTGTATAGGTGCGGCTAAGGTGTCGAATTTTGAAGTAAACTGCCGTTTACTTGCGATAGAACCAACCATATCCTTGTTCCGCTCCTTTTACCACACGACGTGGTCAAATGGGTGGGTATCTTTTGCGAAGCGCCCGGGGGTGCTTCAGTGTTACACTGAGAAGGTAGACTCCCTAAGAAATTGGAGGGAGCATTTTTTCTGGGTGGATGATGTGGTTTTTCCATCGCCCTACGAGTTTTATACTCAGGATGCTTTGCCAAGGGATGGGCGCCCCGCACCCGGTTCCTATAGGCTGACTGATGCGCAGACTCTTGATGCCAACCGCCTAGCCATTAACCCTTATCCGGAGGAGTTTTTGGTACATATGGGGTTGAGTCGCAATTACTTCGGCGCTGCTGACGAGGTTTTTATAAGTGAGGAAGGCCGGGGTGGGTGTTCGTCCCCTCTACTTCAAGTTTCGTAAGTCTTTTTGTATGCGCACTTTTAATAACTAATCCTTTCTGCTTTCTTGTTTTGTTTATGTGCGCAGAGATGGATCTATTCGCCGTTGTGAAGCTGGACAAACCAAAGCAGGTGACTATAGGAGTGCGCCCTCTGAGGGAAGGTGAGCAGCCCCTACTGGAGGCGACTGAGGGTCGCGTGACCGTGCTGCTGGAGGTTGTCCCTGAGAACACGCCGCCGCTCCAAATGGCGCCCGTTCAGAGCATGGCGCCAGATGTGGAGGTGGCGCAAGAGGAGGCGCACGCTGAGTCGTCTGACAGCATCGAGATCCTAAAGCCCGAGGAGGTGCTGAAGGAGGAAGTGGCGCAGAATATTAAGCGCAAAGGAGAGGTTGGGACCAGTGGCCCCAAGAAGAGACGTCGCCACCTCATTCAGGATGCGGAGTCTTCCGCGGAAGAGGAGACATCCATTCCTGTCGCGGATAAGAAGGCTGCTGAGGCCTCTCCATTTCTGTAAGTATCTGTGCCTCTATTTATTTATTTTTTTTTGTATATTACTTGTCGCAATATGTACTAACTGCCTTCTTCATGTCTTGTAGGGATGATGCCACGAAGAATGATGAGGTCTTCGTGGATGTGGTTTCCTCTCCGCAGAATGAAAACAAGGAGGGGAAAGCCAAGATTGATGAGGGTGGAGAGGCGCAGCAGTTGATGGATGAGCTGGCTGCCACCACTACGCGCCAGGCTGAGCTGGTGGCTCAGTTGAGGGAGAAGTATGTCGGGGAGAGCAGTACTCTCGCCCAGAGGGATGAGGAGATAGCGAAGCTCCGTGCGCAGCTAGCAGACGTGCAGGCGGAGTTGGAGTCCTCCCGGGTGTACACTGAGAAAGTCACCCATGTGAAGTTGTCCGCCCTGGCTGAGGTGGAAGAGGCGCACGGGAAGCTTCATCATTATAAGTCTGACATGACTTGGGCTGTTAGGTATTTGGAAGAGAAGAAGGTGGAGCATTTTGCTAATATTGCCAAGTTCAAGGAAGATATGATGAAGATCATCCAGCTGCAGGAGGACAAGCTGCGCGGCCTGAGCATCGAGTACGATGAGGAGTTATATCCTCATTTGATGTCGACCATCGCTGAGCGCAGGTACTTCTTTTATACTCTTCTTCTTCATAATAATTTTGTTGCCATGCTTTTTATTAACACAAATTGTCTTTGTTGATGTAGGTGGTTGATTAGCCACGGGTTGCGCCTGGCAGCTATGGGCACGCTGGAGTCCCAAGAGGTGTTGGACACCTTTGGGAAGGTGGTGCACTGTGTGATGGTGCGGGGGAAGTCGCAGGCTATGGAGGATCTCCACGAGGCCAAGCTGCTGACCAAGGACTTAGCAGAGGTCCCTGGTTATAATGTGGCTGCCTACGATGAGTTGATGCAGGCTATGGCGGGGTTAAAGGTCCTTGAGCTGCCGCATATTGGGAGTTGGAGCGCGACCAAGACAACCCCATAGATGTACTTATGGCAGGGTTGACGTTGGAGCGCCACCTTGGAGAGGATGCATAGGGGCAATCAGATTACTTTCTGAAGCCTGATGTGTCGCAGCTGCAGATTCCTGTGTTCGCGCAGCCTCGCCACATCCTTACCCCGTTTGCTCTTGAGAGGGAGATTCCCTTGAAAGAGGTTTTGGAGCGTCACGCGCAGAGGGCTGCTCCGAAGAAGGGCATTAAGGGCAAGGCAGTGTTGTGTGGCGTGGGTGCTGCACACATCCCTAGGTCTGATGGTGTGCCCGTGAGTGTTCCTACCGTATCTCCCAAAGACGCTTTGATTCTGAGGAAGCTTCAGGAGGCGGGGAGTTTTGCTGCTCCGGAGGAGAGCCCGGAGCATCGCCATAGCGTGTAGGCTTTCTTGTATATGTGCTATGTAAATAATGAAGTGTATCTTTCCTTGTAATTTTTGTGTAAAAAATATTGAATAAGATACCTTTTTGTTGATTAAGTGCTTGACTTAAGAAATATACTTGCATTGTTTTGCTAAGTTTAATTATTTGACCAAGTGTATTGGCTCGTTAAGTGCGTGACTTTAAAAATATACTTGCATTGTTTGCTAAGTTTAATTATTTGACCAAGTGTATTGGCTCGTTATTTGCTAAGCTTGTACGGTGTACTTAATATTTGCGCACCCGTCGTGGGATGCGCACGTGAAACTTACCTCGACGTCTCAAAAGTAAGGCCCTTAGCAAGGATACGTGATCAAATGTTGATGGGTTTGCAACCCTCTTACTCAACGAGTGAATTAGTAGGTTTACTCATCCTTTATGCCTTCGTGGGTCTTTAATTAGTGCATGCACGCCATGTAGGCAAAAAAATATAAGATAACGATATTGACATATATAAGTATGTATGCGATAAAGTGGAATACGCTATGGAGTTAGCTAGAAACCATAACATTTTATTGATACTTGCAAGTTTTTGAAAAAAGAAAAATACAATTCCTAGGGAAGTAAAGAAAAACAAACACTTACTGGGCATCTCGTAGGATGCAAAGGTGTCTGTATAGTGGTCGTAGCCTAAAAGTAACATCTTTTGAGATTGCAGATGTTCCAAGTGCGCGCTAGGTTGTGATCTTCCATGTCGCGCAGTCTGTATGCGCCGTTGCCGAGCGCATCTGTGACCTCGTAAGGTCCTTCCCATTTTGGTCCGAGCTTGCCTGTGTCTTCTGCGTGGCTCGCATCATTAGCGCGGTAAACAAAGTCTCCTGGTCTGAATGAAGTGTGTTTGACCTTTGCATCATAATACTTCTTCATTTTGGCCTTAGCCTTTGCTTCGCGTATAGCTGCGCGTTCACGCCTTTCTTCCAGTAAGTCTAAGTCTATGCGCCGTTCCTCGTCATTCATTGTGACGTTGACCTCTGCTGTTCGTATAGTTGGCATTCCTATCTCAGCTGGTATAACGGCTTCTGTTCCATAGATGAGGGAGAATGGCGTGTCGCCAGTACTGGTTTTGATTGTTGTGCGATGCGCCCATAAGACATGCGAGAGCTCATCCACCCACCTTCCTTTATGTCTGTCAAGGCGCGCTTTTATCCCTTCACCTAGACTGCGGTTTGCACGCTCAACTAGGCC
The DNA here is from genome assembly GCA_030686995.1 of Artemisia argyi. Classification (NCBI taxonomy): domain Eukaryota; kingdom Viridiplantae; phylum Streptophyta; class Magnoliopsida; order Asterales; family Asteraceae; genus Artemisia; species Artemisia argyi. The sequence goes on from CM060693.1 coordinate 157,982,282, forward strand.
ATTGGTTTGTGGGTGTTTTACTGAAGCGAAGTGTTGCGTGATTTTTAATTGCGCGCACCAATCTTTGAATGGGTTATCACAGAATTGTTTTCCGTTGTCTGATATAATCTCTCCTGGTAGTCCGAAGCGACAAACAATGTTATCCCAGACAAAGCGTTTGACTTGGTTTCCTGTGATGTTCACCACCGCCTTTGCTTCAATCCACTTCGTAAAGTAGTCTATGGCTACTATGAGGAACTTTACTCCTCCTGGTGCAACTGGAAAGGGGCCCGCGATGTCAATGCCCCATTTATAAAATGGCCATGGTGAGGTAATAGGTGTTAGCTCTTGTTGTGGTCGGCGCGGGATTGGCCTATGTACTTGACAATTGTTGCATTTCTTTATTAGATTGCGTGCGTCGCGATGCATGGTTGGCTAATAATACCCTGACCTTAGAGCGCTTGCCATCACAGATCGCGGCCCTGAGTGCATACTACATGATCCAGCGTGGATTTCTCTGAGTACGTAGTCTGCTTGAAGAGGTCCAACACATCTGAGCCAGGGTTGTAAGAAAGAGCGTTGATAGAGTATGTTGTCTCGTAGTTCAAACCGTTACGCTGTGCGCCGCACTCTTCGAGCGTCCTTATGATCTTGTGGTAAGATTCCCTTGCTGATGAATTCAATGATAGGCGTCATCCATGTAGAATCTTGTTCTTCTATCACTGTGGATATCTCCATTTCCAAGATTGATTTATTTTTTAGGGTTTCTACCAATACCTGTTTTGAGAGGTGCGGGAAGCTTGTGGATGCGATTTTGCTGAGCGCATCCGCTTTCCTGTTATCTCCTCTGGGCACCTGTTTTATCGTGAACCTGTCAAAGTTTTTGATTAAGGACTTGGTCTTTTCTAGGTATTGGATCATGTGTTCATCCTTGGCTTCATATTCACCTAGCACATGGTTAACGACTAGCCGAGAATCTACATTCGCTTCTAGGTTGCGTACACCCATTTGGATTGCGATGCGTAGTCCGGCTAGTAGGGCTTCGTATTCTGCCTCATTGTTTGTGGCTGTGAATTCAAAGCGCAGCGCATAGGTGAATTCCATACCTTCTGGATTTGTAAGAATAAGGCCCGCGCCCGATCCATCTACACATGAGGACCCATATGTGAATAAGATCCAGGGTTCCTGTAGATCTGTTTTGGTTGCAGGTGTTGGACTGTCGTTATCTGGCTTCTCCACAATGAAATCGGCTAAGATTTGTCCTTTGATTGCAGTGCGCGGTCTATATGAGATGTTATATTCACTTAACAGTACACTCCACTTCTGTATGCGTCCTGATGCATCAGGTTTAGAGATAACTTGTTTGATTGGCTGATCAGTGATTACAGCTATTGGGTGCGCTTGAAAGTATCTGCGCAACCTTTTGGCTGCGAATACTAGAGCTAAGACCAGCTTCTCCATAGCTGATGAGACGAAAAATGATCCGTTTTTAGGGGGTCATTTAAGCCCGAATTTAACTTTATTTGATCAAATATTGCCCTAAATCGTTCATTTTGTGATTTTAGGTACTTTGGGAGTGAAATCTGGAAAAGGAAGCAATTCGGACGTTTTTGGAGCATAAAAGTGAAGAAAACGCCAAAGTCTTAATTTTTCATGCTGGGAACAGTAGGTGACGGTGTCAAGAGTAATTTCCTGACGGCGTCAAGAGCAAAATTCCATGACAACCCAGTACAGATTTGACGGCGTCACGAGGGTAGGGCGTCAAGAGTAAAAGTCATGACGGCCTGGAAATGATTTTGTCTTGACATCGTCAAATGTAGATCAAGACAGTCCGAGAATGGTTTTGGCGGCGAGGTGACGGCGTCACAATGCTTGTCTTGACGCCGTCAGACCTCTTTTCCTATATATAGTTTTCTAATTTTTCACATTTAAAGAGAGAAGTTTTGGGAGAAACCCTAAGTACGATTTTGGTGTAACTTTACAGGTTTTTCAAGGGTTCCAAACCCTTGATACCTTGCATGTTTAATCAAGATAAGTGTTCCTTTAATTCAATCAATATGTCTATGTGTTGGTTGTCTATATCTTGTTCTTATCTTAATTTCATCATGCTAGGCTAGATTTATCTTGTGTTTGCTTAGATCTAATGAAACCTAGATGTTAGGCTTAAGAAAACTGGCAGATCTCCAATTGGTAACATGCTTGAACGTCTTAAGAAACATGAACCGACGCGCACTAGGTCTTTATTGGTTGTATTTAATGCATGAGCCACTGTTTACAATCCCTATAGTTGTGCTGGGCATGGTGTAGGAGGAGATAAGAGCTCATAGACTTGGGGAGTTAAGTGTGCCACCCCATGAATGGTATTAAGGAATACGATCCGTCATCCATGCAATTATAACAAGTAATTAACGTGTAAAAGATGTCTAGGGAGTAGTGAAATCTAAGTAAACACATTTTCTCCAATTACTGCTCACAACTTTAGTATAATTTAGTTTATTTTCATTTTTAGTATTTTATTTTGATTGCATCTTAGTATTGGGTTAGTTGATTAGCAACTAATTCCGCCCAAATCCTTCAAACCCGAGATTTTAATTGCTTTCTAAAAAAATATAAAAACATGAAAATAATCATCTCTCATCTTTAGAACTAGTATTTAGGCTTTCTAATCCTAGCGACACTATTCCTAAGCTGAACGATCAATCCCCCGGTACTTGTCACTATACTATACTACAACGATCAGGTACACTGCCTGGTGGGGGTTGTAAGCTTCTCGAGATCCCTCGAGAGGTAAAGCCTGTTGCGATTCCCACGCATCAAGTTTTTGGCGCCGCAGCCCGGGGAATAGTTATTTTCTAGGTTAGAATTTCTTTTTATTAGGTCTACTTGCTAGATTCCTTTCTAGTAAGATTTTATTTTTATTTTTAGTTTTTCTTTAGTCTATCTTATTTCTTTGTGCCTTTGTTCGTAACCACCCAACATCATGGACAACGGGAACATCTTTGAACACGTCATCCCACCACAACAAAACCCACCACTAGAACCCCTTAGGCCCCGAACCTTAGGAGAGTATTCCCGACCTAGCCACCAAGGCTACCGAAACACCATTTAGCTCACCGGAGCCAATGTGACCCCCTTGCAATCCGACACCATCCGGTTGGTGCAAAGCGGATGTGCATTCCATGGGCTTCGTTCCGAAGATCCAAACCAACATCTTAAGGACTTCCTCAAAATCGTAGATTCCATAGACCTAGATGTTGCAACTAGAGAGACAACCCGATTACGCCTATTCCAATTCTCTCTACGGGATCAAGCTAGTCAATGGCTTGAGCGTTTACCCGCGGGATCCATCACCACATGGGATGATCTCACCACTCGTTTCCTTACTCAATTTTTCCCACCGGGGAGAACTACTAAGCTTAGAAATGACATCTTGATGTTCCAACAATGTCAAAATGAATCTCTTTATGAAGCATGGACTCGTTTCAAGGACTTACTCCAAAAAGTCCCTCATCATGGCATAGATCTTTGGCTCCAAGTCCAAATCTTTTATGACCATATCGACATCTCCACGAGGCGAGCCATTGACCAATCGACCGGTGGTAAACTACGTGATCTTAGTGCGGAACAATCATGGGAACTCATAGAAGATCTTGCTCTCTATGACAACGAAAGTTGGAATGATCCCCGTGATTTGAACAAAACGGTTAAGGCAATATCTTTGCCTTCGAACAATTCTAGCACTCCCGACCGTAGTATCATGGAACTTGAGGACCAAGTCAAGTTTCTCATGAAATCTTACGAAGCTCCTAAGCCTTCAAGCCAAGTGAACAAAATCACTTCTTCATGCGAATTATGTAGTGGTCCCCACGACACTCGTGATTGTGTGGAACTCCCCGGAACAGCTTTTGCGGACTACGCATCCACGCGTACCGACGAAGCGGGAGATAAGTGGTACACTTTCAAGCCCGAGCCAAACACTTACGGTAATTCATACAACCCGTCTTGGAAAAATCACCCAAACCTTAGGTGGAAACAAAATCAACCCAATTCTTCCAATCCGCCTAATCGTTACCAACCAAACGGTCCACCATCCAACCGTACTTTCAACAATAATCCTTCTAACAACTATGGTAGTACCAACAATCTTGAAGGATTGATGTCAAAATTTATGGCATCTCAAGAAGCTCGTATAGCTAGGTTCGAAACCGAATTCAACCAACAACAAACGGAGATGACCAACAAGATTGACAACTTATTGAAAGCCCTCAACAACCAAGCGTTAATCACACCTAGGAAGGACACTAGGGACACCAATAGTGGAAGCCAAATTAAGGACCCCTCATCATCCAAACATGTCCACTTTGTCAATGTTGTCACCATTAAGCCAATAGATAAGGAGATAGAAGAGAGTGACAAGGATGAAGTTAGAGTAGAATCCGAGATTAAGGATGAGAGTAGGGAAGTTGAGGTTAACAAGGAAAAGGAATTAGAGGAGGTAGAGCCTATAGAAAAGTACTTTGATAAGTTGCCCACCAAGAAAGAACGGGAATACCATAAAGATTTATTTGATAGTCCCGAGAGACCATATATCCTTGGCACCCCCCTTATCAAAATGGGAGACCCCTCTAACATTAACATCCCATGCAATATCGGGCACATGCATATATGGAAAGCTTACATCGACCCTAGATCCCCCGTGAACATCATGACTAGGACTTATTACAATTGGGTGATGAAGAAGCAACTTAATTTTAGGATGATGCCCAACAAGAATCTGATAAGTAATTTTGCAGGAAGGGTGAAGGGACTGCATGTGATTATAGGAAATCTCACCTATGAGATCGATTTTATGATAGTTGAGGAAACTCATCCGGTGATAGATGCTTGCCTAAGCCAAATAATATTTGGAAAACCATTTGTTGAAGCTACTAGGATGAGTTATGATCCGACTTTAGGGATAGTTAGATTCAAGGAAGAGAATGATGAGGTTGCCTATCAAATGCCCTACAAGATTGAGCAATACCGCCTTCTCTCTAATTTCGAAAAAGAACACAAGCAAGCGGCTTATTATAGGAATGAGGAGGATAGACGTAGAGGAGTAGAATATGTAAAGAATAGGATGATTGGTTTCTATAAAGAATGCTTACAACTAGGTCCGGAATACAAAACTGGTTTAGAAGACGACCTAGAGAGTGAAACCAATGATGAGATCACGTAGTAACCCATGACCTTGAGTCTAGCTACAAGACTCGTAAATAAAGAAAAGCGCTTCTTGGGAGGCAACCCATGTTTTGTGTAATTTTATTTGTTTGTTTGTTATTTGCTTCCGTATGCATGCTTAATTTTTATTGTTGGTAGATCATGCTTCTAAACTAAATAGTGGAAATACTTTACTTTGTTGTTTTGGCCTAGTCTTAACTCCACCTAAAAGTACTTTTGCAAAAGATAAGTGTAAGGGGAAACCCCAAATATGTTTTTAAGAAACAAACCGATCATGATTCTCCACAATAATAAATGAACATGTATATTCGTATTTGTTAGAGTCAAATGCTTGTATTGAGTCATAATGAAGTTTTGCAGGATTTTCCAGGAAGTAGGACCAAGTTTTTTTCCAGAAATTTTCCGGAAACTTAACATAAGAATTTCTGCAGGTCAATTCTGACGGCGTCAGGAGTTTACTCTTGACGGTGTCAGGTGTAAAAATCTGGAAATTTTACCGGTTTTGTTTTTCTAACGGAGTCTTATGGTTTTTGTGAATTATTAAGTTTTATAATCTCTAGGAGATCTGCAAACTTCATTCCACAAGTATTATATCTTATCTTGTTTTCCAGGATTTAGTAACTTAAATAGGATGCCGCCGATTTTACGCGAGGTTGTCTTGTCTATTTTGTCAGGTTTTACAGGTTATGTATGACAAGAAGATGATTTATATTCTGGAAGGGAAGCTTTGATTGTTCATTTTCTTGGAGGAAGATTTAACCTGGCCACCTTATTATCCATACCGAGCGAATCAGGGGAGTATTTGATTTCATTCTCTTTACTTTTTCACTTTTACATTCTTTACTTGAACATTGGGGACAATGTTCATCTTAAGTGTAAGGGGAGGGTAAAAAGATGATACCTTACATATGCACTTTCGCTTGAGTTTGTTTTGTTAAATGGTAGATATGTAATAAAACTATGAGAAATACTTGTTAGTGCAATTTTAGCGCCAAATTTAAAATTTTTTACAACATTTAGGAGTGAAACTTTAGCCATAGCAAGCGTCTCATGGATAGGAGATTGTCTGACTGGCACATAACCGTATATTCAGAAAAATTTTTCACCCAAATATGTGAGGTTCGCCTTTAGATTTGATAGGAAAAGCATTTACTATTAGTGCTTATGAGTGTACCGGTAGCATTTAGATTCTAGAACTTGCGTTAGTGATGCATCCCGAGACCGCTAGTGAGACTACATTCGTGTGGTAGGATTTACTACATGATAAGAGGCATTAGGATCACCTTTGTGTTAAACCCGTATTATAATTACTTGACCATTTAAGTCATATTACTTGGCTAGTTAAGTCAACTAATTTTTCCCACACCCTTAGCGTTGTACTCATTTTTAGTACACGAAACCCCTAGTACACCCCTCCGAGCCTATCTTTTCGTTTCTAACTTTAAGCATTTTACTTAAAGGAAGAATTTTTTACACCCCACTTAAATGTACAACCAAATCGCCTTAGCCTTCCGTGTATGCGCTCATTTTTAGTGCATTATTGTTATTTGTTAAACCCTAAGTTAACTATCTAATTGATTACATGGTTGCTAAGTTGAGTCGTATCTTTGTACATATTGTTTTGGGACGATTGGGACTCATGGGTAAGTACTTATTTTATGGAGTAATGGGGAAGATCATCATTTTATTACCCCCATATATACGTTAATCTTAAAAGTACTCCAAGTGTTTTGATTTTCTTAATTCGAGTCATTAGATTAGTTTATTGTAAAGTATATAAAGATTCAAGTGTAACGGGATGTTCATTCCCTATGATGTATTATTTTCGATGGTAGGGTAAGAGTGTATGCAAAAAAAAAAAAAAAAAAAAAAAAAAAAAAAAATCGAGAAAAAATCAAGAAAAAGAAAAAAAAAATAGAAAAAGAAAAAAAAAATAAAAAATAAAAAAAATAAAAATAGAAAAAGAAAAAGAGAAAAAACATACGGACTACCATCCCGTTTCATTCTATGTTTATTTTATGTTTTTGTTATTTTTCGTTTATTAGCTTAAGTCGAGTCTAATCTTGGCTTAGCAACGCCATATTGTACATGTAATTAACCAAGAGTGTTAACTCGCCACCAGTAAAACTTCCTTTATCCACAAAATCGTGTATTTCATATCCCTACACCTAACGTTACAACCCTTTAAAAGACCTCTTTGATAGTTTATCCTAGGTGCTTACGCCATGTGGTGGAGGTTTGATCCTTTCCCAAGCCTATGGTAATCTATTTTGCTATGACAGGTAGTGAGAGATGTTTTCCATTTCCATATTGTAATTTATACTTTATTACACCCGAGAGATGTGAGTATCTAAATACTATTTGTGAGGTGCTAATATATGACCTCCGTGCTTGTCTATTGGTCTTTAATGGAACGATTATTTGTTGTAATTACTTTTATATTAGTGTTAAATGACCCCTAACTTGTATTTTGAGTAGAATAAAAGCGCATTTGCTTGAGGACAAGCAAATCTCAAGTGTAAGGGTATATGATGAGTGATTCGTGTGAAAACCAATTATAATAATTATAGTATAGTATCGAAGTGATCCGCGTAAAATACGGATCACCCGAGTCGTTTTCCAACGAAGGCGAATGGAATCGAGAATATCGATTCGTGAAATCGTGATTTGAAAAGTGAGAAAGTGAAAAATAGCAATCAAATAGTTCACGTAATCACAAACAATGATAAAGCATGCAAAGAGTACAAGCTAATTATGCACCGAAATGAAAAACGTAAAAACGGAAACGCAACCGTAAAATTTAAAATGTAACGTATGACGAAAAATGATCCTACGAACTTGGAAATATTTTCTAAAATTTTAAAACTAATAAAAATAATTTTAAGAAAAAAAAAATATTTTTTAGACTTTTTATTTATTTTCTAGAATTAATTCTCTATTTTTGGAATTAAAAATGAATTAAAAATAAGGAAAAATAGTAAAATAACTTGGAAAAATGAAAATTAAATTCTAAAAATTCTAAAATATTATAAAAGAAATTATAAAAATATTTTTGTATTTTTCAGAACCTTTTTTGAATTTTTATGGATTTTTGGTAATTAAAAACTATTTAAAAATTGAAAATAATCAAAAGAAATTAATAAAAATAGTAAAAATTGTTGGAAAAATCTGGAAAAATTCCAGAAATTCTAAAATAATAAAAAGAACTTAAAATAAAATTTTGAAGAAAAATTGAAAAGCTAAACTGCTTATTTAAAAAAAAACTGCTTATCTCAAGTGCTTATTATTAAGCACTTGAGATCAAATCCTTATGAAACTTAAAACACTGACTGAGAATGAAGCTAAGATCTCAAAAAATGCAAGATATGATCAAATGATGAGCTCAGAATTCACAAAAGTACAAAACAATAGTAATAAGCTATGAATTAAGCACTAGGTGCTATGCAGATTAAGCAAAAGCCAACATAGAGTCAAAATGACCCAACACAAAGATATCACTACTCAAATGATGCACAAGTAATACATCTACTCATAGAAATAAGCTCAAATTCAAACTTGCAGGCTACTAATTCAAATCAGAACTCAATTGCAAGCTATGGACTATAAGGACTTGATATGCTACTGAAATAAGCTAAAAATGAAAAGCTAAAGGGATCAACTGTTACTCTACTAGTCTGAAATCTTAAATCAACCAAAAAATTAGATCTCTAAACTCTCTAGCTTAACTAAATCAGGCCTTGAAAAGAGATGCTCACAAGTGGTGCAGGGAAAATGTATGCCTAAACAGGCTACTTCCAAATCAAATTCCAATAAGCTATTAAATTTCAAATCCCAATTTTATTTTTTAAATTTATTCTCCTACTACCAAACTTTCAAAAACAGCTTTCCATATGTATTTCCAATGAATAATGAAGTCTAGAAATTATCCTAAAGATCTGACCAATTTATGCGTACAAGAGATTTTTGGCTATTAGTTCTTAGCAGAACTGCTACAGCCAAACACCCCTTAATGATGATTAATACTAAGCAACTATTTGATTTACACTTCAATTCACAATCAACCTGTCCTAAACAGCTTCTAAATGCAACAAAAAAAACTATATCAACAACTAGTTATCACTTAATCCAATCAAAACTCAGAATCTCACTTCCACAAATGATCAAGTTATCAACTAGAACTCAGGTCATGAAATGAAAAATGCTCAGACCAAATTTCACAAAATCCACAAACAATGATCAACACAGATCCACAACAAGTTAGTAATTCAGAAATGAGATCAATCAAATCTACTAGAAGCAAGCTAGAATGACAGATGATCAACACTCAAATATACTACTCAGAATGACAAAATTATACTACAAACTATCAAATTCAATGACTAAATTCTACTCAGAATCAATTTAGCAAGTCTAAAACAGATCAATACTATCAATTATGCTAACAAACCTACACTAATCAATACTCAATCACTCACAGAACAAGCAGAATAATCTACTACTATATAAGAGACAGTTAACTACTACTTCAACTATCAAGCTAGAATTATGCAATTATTTAAAAATGAGATCAAAAGTTACCACATCTCTCCCTCAGCTAGAACAGAGGGAGTTCACTGTAGCCTATCTTTAATGATAGGCTGATGTCTAGCTTGTCTGAATCAGCTTATCAACCACCACAACATCAAATTGAAACACCTCAACACTTCATGATGAAACAGTACTCAGTATCCAATAGCTTTCAAAGCTTGTACTAACTATTTGTAAACTGAACTGAGCTTATTTTGGATCTAAAACTTAATTTGAAACTTATTTTTTTTATTATATATTTTTTTTATATTTTTCTGATTTTTTATATTTTCTAAATTTGAAATAATTGTGAATGAGATAAAAAGTAAAGTTTGAATAAGCTAAATTTGATAACAAGAGAAAGTTTAGAAGAGAAAATAAGCTGAGATTGATTGAAATAAGCTAATAATAAGCTAAGTGTAAAAAATAAGCAATTAAAATTTATGAATAAGTTGAGATTATGAAAAGAAGACTTGAATTTTATTAAAAGCTTAACTATTACAACTACTAATCTAAATACATTTCTGCAGCATAACAATACCTAAAAATCTACCTATAATGAGCTTAAAATGACACCTATTTATAGATGAGGTGAGAAGGTTGGGTCTTCAAAAGCCAAGCTGGCAATCCGTGCCTTCTTGTGCTTCTTTGAGTGATCTCTCAGCCCTTGGATGCAATGTGTGCTTCTTCAATTCAATATGAACCACTAGATCATGATCAATGAGGTGTTCAATCCAATAAGCTTCCTCCATCTGTCCTGTTTGCTCTTGTACTTTCTCTCTCCGTGTCAGAGTGGTGTCAGCCGCTTCTAGAAGGATTCCCAATGATTGGTATGACGTGCCTCCTCCAATAGGTATCTGACACGTGAACCTGATAGATCTTCTTACACTCTTTGACCTGTGCAGGGTCACGTGAGGTTCTAGAAGGCTTAAATATTGTCTTAATTGATGGCTAAGTGTAATGGTTTGAATCAATTGATGCAACTAGTGAGCTAGGGTTCATGTATTCTGGGTTTGAGTGTTTTGGGGATGAACTTGGCGCGTTTGGTTTGTTATTTGACTATAGGTGAGGTTATTTGACCGAGGGTATAGATGGGCTCGGGTCAAAAAGGGGTTAGTGATGGGCTTTGTGGGAATGGGCCTTTAGATTGGACTAGAATTATGATTGGATCATGCATTGTAATTTTCAGATTTTTGGTAATAAGAATTACAAGGACCAATTGTGTTAAATTTCAAACTCTAAGGGCTAAATGTGACTTTCTTCAAAAATATAATTCAAGGACTAATCTTGCCAAGTCTGAAAAGATGAAAGACTGTAGATGACTTTTGGATCCTCGGCATTGACTTTCTAACCAACTTCAACTCTCGTGCTTGTTTTCCGGTTTTCTTGTGATTTTTCAGCTTTTTGTGATTCATCCGTACCTGCATATCACAAACACAAAAACACACGTTTTCTTTGCATTTGTTAGCTCAAATAGTCGTTTTGGGTTGGTATTTGGTCAAATAATAGTGAGTGAATAAGCACTCACCAAAATCCCCCCGACTAAGGTATTGTCGTGTCCTCACGCAATGTGATCAATTCACGCTTTTGGGATAAATAATTTCAAAATTCTTTCTACTGACTTTGTAAAGTAGCAAGGAGGTTCGAAAGAAGTGATAAAATCATTCATTCCCGAAAACGCTCCGTTTTCCAAAATTTTCTTTTTATTCCTTTATTCCACTTACACTTTCTATTTTTGGACTTTTCCATACTTCATACTTGTGACGGTATGTTGAACTTTCATTATTTTTCAATAATTATTAGGGTCAACGAGTAGAAACACTTCTATTTAAGAAGTGACCATACGGATAAAAATCGTCATCCTTGATTTTTCACGAGTCCCCAAACTAAGCGTACAAACGAGATCACAACTTATCTACAAATTAGATGCTAACACTACTCATAAAAGTTACTTGTGAAAACTCCTTACTCCCATATCCTAGGTTTTGTATCTCAATATTTTATTTTGTTGAGAAATGAATTGCTTCATATTTTCTCGTTTCGATAATTTTTAAGTCCGATAGTGATACCTAAGTTAAAACGATAAGTAGTTATTCATTTTCTCTTAAGAACCACTGCAATAGAAATTCGGTCCATATCAAGGAATTTGGGGTACATACAATATCAAAGATATAAGTTGCGGAGTACGATCACGTGCACCTCATGTGACTGATTTACTAATCACTTATCACATGCACCTCACGCGCCAACAACTTATTTAACACATAAGCTCTTATTCAACAATACAACTTTCAACTTTCACTTTTCTTCATTTCACTTTTTTCACTTTTCTCATATTTTTCATACTTTTTTTCTTTCTTTCTTGACTTTTTTTCTTAACATCAATGGAAGCTTATCGGGTAGCTCCAAAACCACATAGATAATCAACTTTTGACTTTTGATTTTTTCACTTTTTGGCTCTTATTTTTGATGTTCCTTGATATGTACCCAACTTCTAAAGCAAAAATTCTCTTAAGAAAACAAAGAACTAAATATTATTCAAACCGAAATACCACTAATTAACCTAGAACATCTATTATATATTGGTGATGTATCTGATGGGAGTAAAAAGCCACAAGTACCTCTCATGAGCTCTAAAGAGAACCACTACTCCACATTTAGCATCTAACTTCTAAATAAACTCTATCATTTCTCGCTCTTCGCAATTTAAGATTCCAAATAATGAAACCCGCGAATACTTAGCCGATAATCAGCCACGCATATATAAAGTCAGTTACGGAAACTTGCCAATTCTAAAAGAAGAATTCGCGTTTTCTAGCTCCTGATGTAAAAGACTAGCGAAAGCTTTTAAGCTGCGCATGTATAAAGTCAAGTACGGGAACTTGCAGATTCTTAAGAAAGAATTCGCATTTTATAGCTCCTGGTGTAAAAGACTAGCACAAGCTTATGTGATCATCATTGGTTAAGGGAACAAGCTAGGGCTCAACACGCCCGGTCAAGTCAAAATATTTATTCCTACTCTCGCCAGCAAGAAAGTCAACAAGGTGTCAAAACACTTATTCAAACTTTATTATATTTTTGTACAACTTTTTTCAACTTTTTCTCATATATTTTTTTTCATGACTTTTTCATAAAAATTTTTGAAATTTTTCAATTTTTTTATTTTTGGTGGAAAAACGGAGTTGCAAGAGTACACGACTTGTGAAACATGCAAGGTCAAAATCGAATCGAAGATTCACCCTCCCCCCGACTAGAATTAAACATTGTCCTCAATGTTTTATGGGTTAAGGTAATCCTAACAAAATTCTAGGCCGTTTATTAATTATGCCAAAGAAAATGTTAGTCGATAAGATTAGGATATATGGATAAGCAACGAACGATGAAACTCGAGTTGAGACAAACCAACGAGCACGAGAGTCTTCATTATTCGGGCAAATCCTGGACATTCACAAACAACCAAACACGAGAAAATGGAAGAGGTAGCCCTTCTCACGTCAAGTTAGAAAGAAAATAGAAATTTAAGAAGATGAAAAGATAAGCATGGGGTGCCTCCCACGAAGCGCTTGTTTTTGTTCACCAAGTCACATGAGCTTGACTCGATCCCCGAATTCAATTCGTCCTTGGGGAAAAACCGTGGAAAAATAATCTCATTCGGGCTTTTATTCAAAATATTTGAAAAACATAGAACTTATTTGAAAGTTCCATCCCGAAGAGATAACCGCTGGTACGTTAATTTTGAAAATTTTGAAAAACGATACCAGGATTAAAAACAACATCCTCACTCCCCACTGAGTGACGGATAAGAGAAACCACACCAAATGTTACAAACGGCAAGAACGTTATGATAACAATCTTGAAAAACTCATCATCTTTAAAAGAAAACTTCATAATTATAGAATTATGATGCTTATCATTTAAGCTCCTTTTAAAATCCTTTCCGGGTGGGAGGGTTGGGAAAAACTTTTCTTTAAAATTTTCATTCTTAAGAACACCACCCGGATCATGATCAAATTTAAGATCAAAACTGAAACTTTCATATTCAGATTTAGACAACTTTTCCATTTTGCATTCAGATTCATCAAAACGAAATGATTCAAATTCCGGAAGAGAGATAAAAGCATGAGAAGTGGGATTGCCACGACTCGTCTCTTCCGAATAATCAAAATGAAAAGCTTCAAACGTCGGATCAGAAAAATCAGGATGATAAGTGGGATTGCCACTTATTTCCTCAGTCGTATAGAAGGTAAAACTCTCAAAGTCTGGTAAAAATTCCTCGAGCTCGGGCTCCAGAGGATCGTCAATTATAAGCTCAATCTTCATCTTAACTTTATTCGGAGGGACTGACGGTTCATCGTTCAACAAATTATTAAGAAAAATAATATCCCCCTCCGAATCAAAGTAAGAATCGTCAGTCTCAGAAATCGGAATCGTTTCAATTTCAAGAAATTCATCGACCTCTTCCCAAAAAGGATCATATTACTTAAGCAGAGGAAATGATGGGGAAGAGTCGGAGACGAACGTTTTCACAAAATCATCAAAGGAATAATCGCAAACATCAACACTTTTGACATAGTACTTATTCAATTTCGAAGCATCGGCTTTAAAAATCATAATATCGTCATCATGTCGTAAAGTTAGAGTATCCTCAAAATGATCTACTAGGGCTTTAGCGGTTCGTAAAAACGGTCGCCCTAGTATTAGAGGAACTCTCGGATCAGCTTCAAAATTGACAACAACAAAATCTGCCGGAAAAGTACACGAATTCACATGAACAAAAACGTCCTCAGCAATTCCAACTGGATGAGTGATCGATCGATTAGCAAGCTCCAAAGTCATTCTCGTCGGTTTAAGAGCCCCCATTCCAAGTTGTTCGTAGATCGATAATGGCATGAGGTTTATACTCGCACCTGAATCGGCCAGGGCATTACAAACTTCTTGATCATTCAAAGAACAAGGAATGAGAAACTTTCCCGAGTCACCAAGCTTTTCGGGAAGCTTCTTGAGAAGAATCGCGGAACATTGAGCATATATTGGTGTTTCGGCTAATTCAAGCAATTTCTCTTTATTACTTATGAGGTTTTTGAACGTGGAAGCAAATTTCGGCATATACACGAGAGCATCCATAAAACTTATATCAAAGTGCAACTTTTGAAAAATATCCAGAAATTTTTCCATTTGTATTTTAGACTTTGCACGGAGCTCTTCATCGTTGAATCGTGACGGATATGGCATTTTAGACTTGTATTTCACATTATTCTCAAAAATGACTTTTTCTTTATCTTTTGACTTTTGGACAACCGGAGGTTAGACGTTTTCAGTTCCTCCATTATTAACAGGAGGAACCGGGTCCTTTGTCGCCTCGGTCTCACAGTCTACTACCTTGGCTGGAGACGAAGAAGAAGAAGAGGTAGTAGGAGCTGTGGGTCCCTCATATGTAGCACCACTGCGAGTTATGATCGCCTTTACTTCGCCCCTCGGGTTTGCGATCGTGTTGCTTGGCAAAGATGTAATACCCGAACCCGAGGGTCAATCATTTAAACGCTCGTTAATATCACTAATTTGATTAGCAAACAACCGTGTCGACTCTTCATATTTTGCCATAAAAGATTGTTGGTTTTGAATCAATTGCTTAATCAAATCTTCCGTGGGCGACGGATTTGGAATAACAGCTTGATTTTGATTATTGTTGAAATTCTGCCCACGGTTTTGGTAATTACCATGATTTTGATTTCCATGATTTGCGTTCTGAAAATTCCCAGGGTTTCCATGGCTTTGTTGGTTTTGAAAATTGTTCCCTTGAGGCGGGCCTTGATTGTAATTACCTTGAAAACCCCGGTTTTGATTAATCCCTTGATTATGATTTTGAAAACCATTATTAGCTCGACTCTGATTTTGATTTCCTTGATTATTACGATTCTGCACATTATGATTCTGATTAACTTGATTGACTTGGTTTGGTTGTTCGAAACCGGGTGGTCCAAGAAAATGAGGTGAACGGTAGCTGAGGAGATTACGGTCTCCTTGAGGTTGTGGGTAACCGGTGTTACCCGCGTTTGCAGCATATGCATTCTCACGAGAAAAGGCACCGGTGGCCGGACATTCATAATACAAATGTGGACCACCACAAGTCTCACAACCGTGACTAACCATATTGACTTGATGGTTTGGTTTTTCAATAGACATTGCATCAACTTTCTTTGTTAAAGCCACAATCATATTTACCAATTCATCATTATTTTTACCATTATTAGAAACTTGAGGTTTATTCCTTGACATTCTCACACGAGCTTTATTCTCAATTATCATGAAAGCATCATTCGTGTTCCTAGCCAACAAGTTACCACCCGCAGCAGAATTAAGCGAATCTTGGTCAGCATGACATAACCCATTATAAAACGTATCAATCTGCTGAAGGTCGGTAAACCCGTGGTTCGGACATTTCTCCTTCAAATCTTTGAATCGGTCCCAAGCTTCACTAAACGTTTCATCAAAAGCTTGTTGGAACCGAAAGATTTGAGAACGTAGGTTAGAAGTTTTAGAGGGAGGATAGAAGTAATTCACAAACTTGGAAGCGAGATCATTCCAAGTATGAATCGAGTTAGGTGATTCCTTTTCCAGCCAAGTTCGGGCTGCTCCTTTTAAGGAGAAAGGAAATAACTTCAATTTCACCACATCGTGAGGAACTTGGTTCATTCTAATTGTCTCAGCGATGTCGGTGAAATTTCTGATGTGAGCATAGGGGTCTTCGTGATCGAACCCGTGAAAGGATATACCCGTGATCAAATTGAGTAATCCGTGATTGATCTCAAAGTTGGCATTGATATCCGGAATCACAATAGCTCTCCTCACACCATTGAATGGTGATTGGAGTTGTTCTTCCATCGGACGCGGATCAAATGCCGGTTGTTGTCCCATCGGCGGGATAACATTGTGCTGCGGACCACCCATCGGCGGGGGTCCGTTGTGTTCGTTTTGGTTCATCTCCTCGTCGTCAAGGAAATGAACCCGACTCGTATGTCGTAAAACCCGCTCGGGGTTAGAGAACGGAGACGTAAGACTCTCAAACGAAGATCGGGTGTGCATACACCACGAGCAAAATTAAAAAGAAAATGAAAAAGAAAAGAGAAAAGAAAATCTTTTTGTTTTTTTTATATTTTTCACAAAAACTTTATTATTTCTTTTGTTTTTCTTTTCTTAAAATGTAATGTTAATCGAAAACCGTTTCTTTCAAAACCACGCGCGACGGGACGGGAGAGAAGAATGGATCTCTCTTCAGCTAGCAATTTAATGTCTTAGCTATCCGTATTTCCCGCTTATTCGGTTGTAGTAAATGAAATAGTCCGATAATCAACTAAATTACGTTTTCGTTATATTGCGAGACTTATTTGGTTTACAACGCCCTTTCTTTCGATCGAGTCGAGGCTGTAACTTTTATTATTTTTTTTTTTGGTATTTTTGAAAACACTTTAGGAAAAGTGTTTTTGATTTTTCAATTTTTATAGAAATATATATACAAAGTAGAGGAAGGCTTAACAAAACACGATTTTCAAAAATTGATATTCAAAAAATCACTTCGGCCTTCCCCGGCAGCGACGCCAAAAATTGATTCGTGTGAAAACCAATTATAATAATTATAGTATAGTATCGAAGTGATCCGCGTAAAATACGGATCACCCGAGTCGTTTTCCAACGAAGGCGAATGGAATCGAGAATATCGATTCGTGAAATCGTGATTTGAAAAGTGAGAAAGTGAAAAATAGCAATCAAATAGTTCACGTAATCACAAACAATGATAAAGCATGCAAAGAGTACAAGCTAATTATGCACTGAAATGAAAAACGTAAAAACGGAAACGCAACCGTAAAATTTAAAATGTAACGTATGACGAAAAATGATCCTACGAACTTGGAAATATTTTCTAAAATTTTAAAACTAATAAAAATAATTTTAAGAAAAAGAAAAATATTTTTTAGACTTTTTATTTATTTTCTAGAATTAATTCTCTATTTTTGGAATTAAAAATGAATTAAAAATAAGGAAAAATAGTAAAATAACTTGGAAAAATGAAAATTAAATTCTAAAAATTCTAAAATATTATAAAAGAAATTATAAAAATATTTTTGTATTTTTCAGAACCTTTTTTGAATTTTTATGGATTTTTGGTAATTAAAAACTATTTAAAAATTGAAAATAATCAAAAGAAATTAATAAAAATAGTAAAAATTGTTGGAAAAATCTGGAAAAATTCCAGAAATTCTAAAATAAAAAAAAAGAACTTAAAATAAAATTTTGAAGAAAAATTGAAAAGCTGAACTGCTTATTTAAAAAAAACTGCTTATCTCAAGTGCTTATTATTAAGCACTTGAGATCAAATCCTTATGAAACTTAAAACACTGACTGAGAATGAAGCTAAGAACTCAAAAAATGCAAGATATGATCAAATGATGAGCTCAGAATTCACAAAAGTACAAAACAATAGTAATAAGCTATGAATTATGCACTAGGTGCTATGCAGATTAAGCAAAAGCCAACACAGAGTCAAAATGACCCAACACAAAGATATCACTACTCAAATGATGCACAAGTAATACATCTACTCACAGAAATAAGCTCAAATTCAAACTTGCAGGCTACTAATTCAAATCAGAACTCAATTGCAAGCTATGGACAATAAGGACTTGATATGCTACTGAAATAAGCTAAAAATGAAAAGCTAAAGGGATCTACTGTTACTCTACTAGTCTGAAATCTTAAATCAACCAAAAAATTAGATCTCTAAACTCTCTAGCTTAACTAAATCAGGCCTTGAAAAGAGATGCTCACAAGTGGTGCAGGGAAAATGTATGCCTGAACAGGCTACTTCCAAATCAAATTCCAATAAGCTATTAAATTTCAAATCCCAATTTTATTTTTTAAATTTATTTTCCTACTACCAAACTTTCAAAAACAGCTTTCCATATGTATTTCCAATGAATAATGAAGTCTAGAAATTATCCTAAAGATCTGACCAATTTATGCGTACAAGAGATTTTTGGCTATTAGTTCTTAGCAGAACTGCTACAGCCAAACACCCCTTAATGATGATTAATACTAAGCAACTATTTGATTTACACTTCAATTCACAATCAACCTGTCCTAAACAGCTTCTAAATGCAACAAAAAAAACTATATCAACAACTAGTTATCACTTAATCCAATCAAAACTCAGAATCTCACTTCCACAAATGATCAAGTTATCAACTAGAACTCAGGTCATGAAATGAAAAATGCTCAGACCAAATTTCACAAAATCCACAAACAATGATCAACACAGATCCACAACAAGTTAGTAATTCAGAAATGAGATCAATCAAATCTACTAGAAGCAAGCTAGAATGACAGATGATCAACACTCAAATATACTACTCAGAATGACAAAATTATACTACAAACTATCAAATTCAATGACTAAATTCTACTCAGAATCAATTTAGCAAGTCTAAAACAGATCAATACTATCAATTATGCTAACAAACCTACACTAATCAATACTCAATCACTCACAGAACAAGCAGAATAAGCTACTACTATATAAGAGACAGTTAACTACTACTTCAACTATCAAGCTAGAATTATGCAATTATTTAAAAATGAGATCAAAAGTTACCACATCTCTCCCTCAGCTAGAACAGAGGGAGTTCACTGTAGCCTATCTTTAATGATAGGCTGATGTCTAGCTTGTCTGAATCAGCTTATCAACCACCACAGCATCAAATTGAAACACCTCAACACTTCATGATGAAACAATACTCATTATCCAATAGCTTTCAAAGCTTGTACTAACTATTTGTAAACTGAACTGAGCTTATTTTGGATCTAAAACTTAATTTGAAACTTATTTTTTTTATTATATATTTTTTTTAATTTTTCTGATTTTTTATATTTTCTAAATTTGAAATAATTGTGAATGAGATAAAAAGTAAAGTTTGAATAAGCTAAATTTGATAACAAGAGAAAGTTTAGAAGAGAAAATAAGCTGAGATTGATTGAAATAAGCTAATAATAAGCTAAGTGTAAAAAATAAGCAATTAAAATTTATGAATAAGCTGAGATTTTGAAAAGAAGACTTGAATTTTATTAAAAGCTTAACTATTACAACTACTAATCTAAATACATTTCTGCAGCATAACAATGCCTAAAAATCTACCTATAATGAGCTTAAAATGACACCTATTTATAGATGAGGTGAGAAGGTTGGGTCTTCAAAAGCCAAGCTGGCAATCCGTGCCTTCTTGTGCTTCTTTGAGTGATCTCTCAGCCCTTGGATGCAATGTGTACTTCTTCAATTCAATATGAACCACTAGATCATGATCAATGAGGTGTTCAATCCAATAACCTTCCTCCATCTGTCCTGTTTGCTCTTGTACTTTCTCTCTCCGTGTCAGAGTGGTGTCAGCCGCTTCTAGAAGGATTCCCAATGATTGGTATGACGTGCCTCCTCCAATAGGTATCTGACACGTGACCCTGATAGATCTTCTTACACTCTCTGACATGTGCAGGGTCACGTGAGGTTCTAGAAGGCTTAAATATTGTCTTATTTGATGGCTAAGTGTAATGGTTTGAATCAATTGATGCAACTAGTGAGCTAGGGTTCATGTATTCTGGGTTTGAGTGTTTTGGGGATGAACTTGGCGCGTTTGGTTTGTTATTTGACTATAGGTGAGGTTATTTGACCGAGGGTATAGATGGGCTCGGGTCAAAAAGGGGTTAGTGATAGGCTTTGTGGGAATGGGCCTTTAGATTGGACTAGAATTATTATTGGA
Organism: Artemisia argyi; assembly: GCA_030686995.1. Lineage (NCBI taxonomy): Eukaryota > Viridiplantae > Streptophyta > Magnoliopsida > Asterales > Asteraceae > Artemisia > Artemisia argyi. The sequence goes on from CM060693.1 coordinate 158,002,849, forward strand.
TCATGCATTGTAATTTTCAGATTTTTGGTAATAAGAATTACAAGGACCAATTGTGTTAAATTTCAAACTCCAAGGGCTAAATGTGACTTTCTTCAAAAATATAATTCAAGGACTAATCTTGCCAAGTCTGAAAAGATGAAAGACTGTAGATGACTTTTGGATCCCCGGCATTGACTTTCTGACCAACTTCAACTCTCGTGCTTGTTTTCCGGTTTTCTTGTGATTTTTCAGCTTTTTGTGATTTATCCGTACCTGCATATCACAAACACAAAAACACACGTTTTCTTTGTATTTGTTAGCTCAAATAGTCGTTTTGGGTTGGTATTTGGTCAAATAATAGTGAGTGAATAAGCACTCACCAATGAGACGAAAAATGATCCGTTTTTAGGGGGTCATTTAAGCCCGAATTCAACTTTATTTGATCAAATATTGCCCTAAATCGTTCCTTTTGTGATTTTAGGTACTTTGGGAGTGAAATCTGGAAAAGGAAGCAATTCGGACGTTTTTGGAGCATAAAAGTGAAGAAAACGCCAAAGTCTTAATTTTCCATGCTGGGAACAGTAGGTGACGGCGTCAAGAGTAAATTCCTGACGGCTTCAAGAGCAAAATTCCATGACGACCCAGTACAGATTTGACGGCGTCACGAGGGTAGGGCGTCAAGAGTAAAAGTCATGACGGCCTGGAAATGATTTTGTCTTGACGGCGTCAAATGTAGATCAAGGTAGTCCGAGAATGGTTTTGGCGGCGAGGTGACGGCGTGACAATGCTTGTCTTGACGCCGTCAGACCTCTTTTCCTATATATAGTTTTCAAATTTTTCACATTTAAAGAGAGAAGTTTTGGGAGAAACCCTAAGTACGATTTTGGTGTAACTTTACAGGTTTTTCAAGGGTTCCAAACCCTTGATACCTTGCATGTTTAATCAAGATAAGTGTTCCTTTAATTCAATCAATATGTCTATGTGTTGGTTGTCTATATCTTGTTCTTATCTTAATTTCATCATGCTAGGCTAGATCTATCTTGTGTTTGCTTAGATCTAATGAAACCTAGATGTTAATCATGTGTTGATTACTTGTTTATACTTGTTGTGGATGAATGATTTATATGTTAGGCTTAAGAAAACTGACAGATCTCCAATTGGTAACATGCTTGAACGTCTTAAGAAATATGAACCGACGCGCACTAGGTCTTTATTGGATGCATGAGCCACTGTTTACAATTCCTATAGTTGTGCTGGGCATGGTGTAGGAGGAGATAAGATATCATAGAATTGGGGAGTTAAGTGTGCCACCCCATGAATGGTATTAAGGAATACGATCCGTCATCCATGCAATTATAACAAGTAATTAATGTGTAAAAGATGTCTAGGGAGTAGTGAAATCTAAGTAAACACATTTTCTCCAATTACTGCTCACAACTTTAGTATAATTTAGTTTATTTTCATTTTTAGTATTTTATTTTGATTGCATCTTAGTATTGGGTTAGTTGATTAGCAACTAATTCCGCCCAAATCCTTCAAACCCGAGATTTTAATTGCTTTCTAAAAAAATATAAAAACACAAAAATAATCATCTCTCATCTTTAGAACTAGTATTTAGGCTTTCTAATCCTAGCGACACTATTCCTAAGCTGAACGATCAATCCCCCGGTACTTGTCACTATACTATACTACAACGATCAGGTACACTGCCTGGTGGGGGTTGTAAGCTTCTCGAGATCCCTCGAGAGGTAAAGCCTGTTGCGATTCCCACGCATCAATAGCACTGTAGTTAGTCTCTGTCTTCTTCAGGGCTTTGCTTACAAAGTATATGGGTGTCTGGACGGAATTCCAATCTGTCAATAGTACTGCGCTAACCGCTCCATGGGTGGCCGATAAGTACATGATTAGCTCTTCCCCTGGTCGCGGTGCGACAAGTTTGGGAAGAGATGCCAGATGGTGTTTTAGTTGTTGGAAACCTTCCTCCGCCTCTTCGGTCCAGTGAAAATCTCCCTTTTTAGTGCACTTCGTGAGTGTTTTGAAGAGAGGAAGGGATTTGTCTGCTGACTTGGATAAGAAACGGTTTAGTCCTGCTAAATTTCCATTCAATGACTGGACTTCTTTGATTGTGCGTGGTGAGGGGAGATCAATAACAGCCTTTGTTTTTTCTGGACAAGGCTTGATTCCATCGGGTTCTATTAAGTATCCAAGGAACATACATTCGGTTGCGCCAAAGGTGCATTTCTTGGGATTTAGCTTCATATTTATTCGTCCCAATGTTCTGAACGTTTCCTCGATGTCGCGCACCAACTCATCCTCTGTGTGGCTTTTGATGACAAGGTCGTCAACGTAGACCTCCAAGTTGCGGCCTACTTGTTTCTCGAAAGCTGTGTCCACCAGTCGTTGGTATGCCGCGCCTGCATTTTTTAAGCCAAAAGGCATTTTTGTGTAGCAGTACACTCCTTGACTGGTGTGGAAGGCTGTTTTTTCTTCATCTTCGACTGCCATCTGGATTTGATGATACCCTTTGTATGCGTCTAGGAAGCATTTGAAAGGGTATCCGCACAGGGATTCTACCTTCTAGTCTATTTCTGGCAGTGGGTAGCAGTCCTGTGGACATGCTTTGTTGAGGTCCGTGAAGTCCACGCACATTGTCCAACTGCCATCGCTCTTCTTTACCATAACTGGGTTAGAGAGCCAGTTGTGGTAGTACACTTCGCGCATGATGCCTGCGTCTACGAGCTTATGTACTTTTTCCAGAATAGCCTTTGCACGATCTGGGGCCTGGCCGCGCTTCTTTTGTCGTATTGGAGGATATCCTTGTCGGATTTGTAGATTATGCTCTGTGATAGAGCGTGGCACTCCTGTCATGTGTTTTGGTTCCCATGCGAAGATGTCCAGGTTCTTCTGCAAGAGTGCGCATACGGCTGCTTTACCTTTGTCAGATAAAGATCCACCAATCGAAACTTGTTGTTCCGGGTAATTGGGATGAATAGCGACTTTTAGGTTTGGTGTTTTTTCTTGCGCTGTTCTGGAATAGTCTCTGCTTCAGTAGTTACCGCATTGCATTCTCTTGGTGGTACCGTTGTGTTATAGAGGGTGACAACTCCTCCTTCCACTGGAAACTTAAGCATTCCGTGCGCTGTGGATGGTACCGCGCGCATGGATGATATTCCAGGTCTCCCAATGATACCATTGTATGGTGAGGGAGATTTTATTACCATGAAATTTATCCATGTTGCGGTTGAGTGTTGTTCATCTCCTACGACCACCAGCAAGCGTAACTGCCCCATCGGCCAGATCTTTTCTCGTGTGAATCCAGTCAATGACGTTGTTGTTGGTATCAATTGATTTTGGATTTCAGGTCGCAGTCTCTTGAAACAATGGTTATACAGGATGTCTGCGGATGCCCCTCCGTCAATGTACATGCGGTGGATATCATGTCCTCCCGTATGTATTTCAATAGTCAGAGGTTCTACCACTGCGTTGTCCGCAGCTAAAGTAGGGAAAGATATCTCTCTTTCGGGAGAGAATTTCTGGCTGACTTTTTGCTTTATCTTGCGCTGCCATGATTGTATCATGTATATGGTGTCAGCTTTCTCTTTGGGGGGTTCTTTCTTTCCCCCGATCATCTGTTTATCTTTTCCCTCTTTGATATTTTTTACGAGGTAGTCCATTCGGCCTTCTCTTACTAACTTTTCAATTAGTTGTCTTAGCTGGACGCACTCGTTAGTTGTATGGCCTTTTTGACCATGGTACTCGCAGTATCCATTCCCTATGCGCTTTTCCTCTGCGGTGCGCATTGGTGGCGGTTTTGGGAAGTTCGCACTTTCTGTTACAAATTATTTCCCTCGGAGTTTTTGTGAGAGAGGTATACTTGTCATTGTCTCTTCCACTGCGGTAATTCCTGCTGCGGTTGTTATTCTGATCGTTGGATTGTCTCCTAGGCTGCTCTTGCTGCCTATAGTTCGAATAACCCTTTTTGCTGTCCGCGGCGGCTGCTTCTCCTTGTATAAAGGATCTGGTGCGCTTTGTTAGCTCATCGAAAGTTTGGGAAACTTTGTCATTTAGCTTTCGGATAAGTTCTGGGTTGTTAATCCCATTCATGAACCCTGAAATTTTTTGGATTTCAGGACACGCTTTGACTTGTATGCACTCATCCTTGAAGCGTTTCATAAAAGCGCTGGTTGATTCCCCTTGGCGCTGTTTCACTCTTGCTAGTTCAACAGGGTTTTTAGCGCACTTCTTTCTCTGGGTAAAGTTGAGACGGAATGCTTTCCGTAATTCCTCGAACCCACCGATGCTCCTTCGTGGGAGTTTGCTAAACCATGTGCGCGCGTTCCCTACTAATGTAGAATTAAACATGTGGCACCACACAGGCTGTGGCCAGTTTTCGATAGTGGCGGCTGATTCAAAAACTTTTAGATGATCATCCGGATCACCTGTTCCATCATATGTTTTCACATTAGTGGGCATGCGCCTGCGTTTGCGGTCTGAGTAATCGTTGATGCGTCGTGTAAACGCGTCAACTTTCTGGCGACGCCAGGGAAGAGACATATCTTCATTCTCTTCTTCGCGACGTCTTCCTCTTGACTTCCAGTGTCCTGTTTCTTTATCCTCGTTGTCCGAGGAGTCGCTGGAGGAAGGGTAGTCTCTTTTTTGGCGCTTGCGCCGGCTTCTTTCAGAAGAAGAGCTTGAGGGACTTTCACTTGGGGATCTTCTTTTTCCCAATCTGTCATGAATCCTCTTACTCCCAGGTTTGGAGGATCCTTGGCTTGGCGAATTGTTGAGGTCCTAATCGGTCTTGTATTCCTTGACTGCCAAGTCTGGAATGAACATTAGTGCGCCTCTCGCCGTCTTCTGAGTACTGTGAATCAGATGTCGTACCCAGCCTATCGTGGATAGTGGTACGTTCTGTGCGTCTTCCTCGTGGGTAGCGTAGTGGTGATGGTTCGCGTTCGGGACCAAAATTGAGTCGAGCTTGTAGGCTCGTGCTTGCCCTTCTCCTTGCTTTTTCTTGCATGAGGGCAGTTAAGGTTTCATAATTTTGGGATACAAAATTTCCCAACGTTAGATTAGGTGTGTTCTCCGTTGCTGCAAGAATATCTGCCTTGGTATTAGGCACCCTATCTCGGTTAGGCGCGCCTGGCCGCACAGTGTTGTTCACTGCGGGTACAGTTTGGTGAGGAGTGGTAAAGAGGGTGCGCTGGAGTTCTTCAGCGCTTGGGACCACTGGGAAGATTTGGGTAGTCCTTACTGGTAGTTCTACCTCTGGAAGAGGTTGGGTTGTTCCCGCCTCTTGGTGAGCAGGTGCGCTGGTTGTCCCAGCAACCTCCCTAAGAGTCGAATCTTGTTGATTCTTTCTCTGGGGGTCACGTCTTTCTGACTGCGGAGTCCGCTGGCTTGAATTCTTATTCTTTGTCATTCTAGTTCTTAGTAGTGTCCCACGGATGGCGCCACTTGTTGATACAAAAGTTGGACGCTCCTGGTTATGGGCTCTTGCTCTCGTACCAATTCGCTTCTTAGTACTTGTAACCTGCGCACTAAGAAAATAAACAACACCGTTAGACTTATCGTGGGATTGTCTCCCACGATTAGACTCCGGCGTGAGAGTAAGTAATCGATTTAAGATTCTCGTAAAGAGTTAGGGTTTTGTGAATCGTACCATGAATGAGAGTTATGTCATTCCTTATATAGGCGCAGAATCCTTGTAGGGTTCGTGCTCCTTACGTTTCGCACCCATGGTGCTTATCCGGGTAAGGATATCTATTCCATAGATAGATGATCCTTATCTATACCGTGTATAGTTTTATTTGGGTTTGGGCTTACGTGAGCCTGGTCTCATTAGTGATGCGGCCCAAGTTATAATAGCCCACGCACGGTGGTTTTGGGCCTTAGTAATGTTTATCATTTGGGCTTGTGGCCCTTATGTAGACTATACGTCATCAGTACCGCTGGTGGCGCCATCGTATTCGTACATTCTGGTGCCAACGGATACGGCCAGAATGTGGTGCCGTGAAAATTTTTGCTGACGTGGCAGTACTTTTTGGCCTACGGCATCAAATCATGGCACCAAGGTTACCAATGTTCTAATAAATCTAGTTAAATGTGATGGATGATGTATTGGTTTTGCATGAAACGGATAAAGAAAAAAATTAAGATTGTCTACTTGCATGTTTTCAAAAACAAGAGCAGGACACCAAATTTGATTTTAGTTGTTCATATCTCAAAATCACGAACCATATAAATCAACAATGCGTGAGTAACTAATACCATGTCATTCTTCCTATTTCGTTAACAACTACGAACCCTTGTTACGAACAAAAAATTGATTACAGAGATTAATATAGAAAGGGTTTTGCTAAACACTGCCCACTGGGCAATATTTAAGATACATTAAACAATCTGTTATTTCCATGTTTAAAGTAATTATGCATTTAATGCATAATAAATGAATATAAAAACTAACTTAAATATATGCCATTTTTGATTTAATAATGTCTAAATTTCCTTTTATATTATATTAAACATTGCCCACTGGACACTGTTTAGCAAAACCCATATATAAAACCGAGATCAACGTGGCCATGGCAGGGTTAATTTGTTGGCGACTTTTAGAAGGGAGATGGTGAAAAAAGACCTGAGATGGTGAAACATTCAAGACCATCAACAATCTAAACCATCTATAAACATGGTCGTCTTTGAGGTTGTCAAGAACTCAAGATAAGCGATCGTTCAGGGCCTCAAAATTTGTCTCGCTAATAATTATATGTATACACATACACATATCTTTCACGAAGAAAAAAGTATTTAGATGAGAAAATCTCTTAAGTGAGTAATATGTTAAAATGTTTAGATAACTAATTGCATTATCTATACTACTATAGAATGCATTTGGGACTATTATATAATTAGAAAGGCTTTAGACTTTTTTTCTTGTTTATTATGGAAAGATTTCAAAATTAATTTGTTAGGAAGCAAGTTGGTTAGAAAATTTGTTAGGAAGCGGTTTGTTGTTCAAACTAAAATTATTTGGTTTAACTATCTCTAATATCTCTAATTATAGAGCATAAAAACAACTAAATGTGTAACTGAATAATGCAAAATATAATCACAGGTACCCGCCGCCGCATTGCGCGGGTGCCATTCTAGTATCTTATAAACAATGACACTTTATATATAACATTCCTTATCGAAATGTTTCATTATTTAATTTCTTCCACGACCCTCAAAAATTTCATAAACTCATGAGACGGCCCTATCTGTAAATGGAGATTGTGAAACAAAAACATGTCGTGGAAATGGGAGAATAGGTGGCGTCAGCGGTGGCTAGGTTTTGGTTTATGGCATGTGAAGAAGGTGGGAGGTTTTTAGGGAAAAAGGGGTAATAATATTAGAGAAATATAAGTGGCCAACATTTATTATTAGGGCATATGCCAAATTACTTAGAGGCTGTTTGATATAGGCTATTAGTGGGATGATTAAGAGGCTTTCCGTTGATTCGGTCAGCGCCAAGATTGTTTGATAACACAAAAGTAATATGCGTAGTCATTTATCTTATTCTGAACGATTTAGCAATAGTTGGGGTGCAAAACCATTCAGCATCTCAGAATTTACCATGTAGCCGTATATTACAATTAATTCTTTATAAAACTATCTACGTTAGGGGTATTATTCATGGTGCCATTTCTGGACTTGTAATATTAAAACCAAAATTGTTATGATGCATTTCTTTACTATCATGAGGATTAGTTGTCATCCTAAAATATTTAGCGTAAATCATTTTGTCAAAACTAAAGAATGAAACACTTATACATAAACTGATTGTATCGTTGGGTTAAATCGCGTAAACCGAAAAACTCAAAAAACAATTCACTTTGAATATTTACTTTGAAGCATAACCGATGGGTTAAATCGCGTAAACCGGAAACCAACATTTAACGTATACCGGTAATAGACTAAGTTTAGTCTACATCAACAATGTGCATAAACACTCTCATAAACGTATTTTATATGCTTTTGCATTTGGTTTTATAAGTTTTATTAAAATCATACAAGTCTTGCATTTTATTTCATTTCATGCATACATAACATACCTAAAAGGCTAAAACCCTCACCACCTTTCTAGTAATACTATAAACATTTATACACTTTAAAAATAACTAATTTCCATTCCACTATACCCTTAAAAAATCGTCCCCCTCCTAAATAAATAATTATACATACCACTAACTAATATATAACTTGATAAATCTAGCATATATGTCATGATATCCTTAGAAAATCCTACTAACACCAACACCACACTCCAACCTTACTTGTGCTACTACTGCACTCCACCCTCACATCACCAACACATACCTAATATTTCCATGCACATCCCATCATGTCTCTTGGTGATACACTATATGCTCACTTTTTTCCTATAAACAGGAACCTCATTCTCATCCTTTTTCACTAGCTCAAAACACCAACACACACACATATAAATTCTCTATATTTTTTGGCAGCAAGGAGAGCTATTTTATAATGCTAAAAGTCTTGGGTAAAAATCATTAAGAGTTTTTTTTTGAAGATCTAGGATTTTTGGAAGCAAAAGTTAAGATTTCTAGTTAATTATTTGTGCACCTTTCTTGATCATTCATCCCCAAATGAGTTGTAAGCTTCCTAAACCTATTTCCATACTCATATAATATTTAGACCAATGCTAATGGGCGTCACATTTGGCAAAGCAACCCCAAAACCAACGCATTGCCTCCATTAGCTTCGTCCCAACCAACACGTCGCTCTCCAACTTTTTCCAAAACTTGGTTGCATCACCAACCGAAACAATTGAATGTTTGTGTGTGTCCGACGCCAAGAGAAAGAGAGGCAAAGAGGTGAAAATTTTGTTGTGTTTGTTGTACCTTTGCAAAAAATATACGTAGTATATATTTGCAGGTGGCTGGAGGAAAGGAGGAAGAAGACGGCACAAAAAAATAAGGTATTTTTGTAGATATTGTTGTTTCATTTTTTAATTGGGCTGGAGGAGTGGAGGAAGAACAAATTGGTTAATATTTGCTTGGGCTATTAATTGAAAAGAAAATTGGGCTGATCTGCAAATTTGTTAATATTTGTTATGTAGATATTGTTGTTTCATTTTTAAGTATATTGCATGAACTTTTTCCTTTCAGTGTATGTTTTAGTTTGTGTTTGTATAAGTATATTGCATTAAATTTTAATTAAAAAAAAAAAAAAAAAAAAAAAAAAAAAAAAAAACCTATGGGGTTGCTTCTGTGGTCACTACTAGCTAATTGTGGTTGGGGTGGAGTTGTGGAGAGAGAAAGCTGAGGTGGCGTTGATTTAGCGGGGTTGCTTTGGTGAGAAAGTGGTCACCACTAACATTAGTCTTACATATCATTTTATGTCTTTATTGTATCACCATTATGCAATTTGTGTGTTGAAATTGAGAATTAAAACTAAGTTGGTAAACAAGTTGTTGTCCAAAATTTTCAGTCGTGTACTTTGATATAAAAACCATCCTAAACATTTTTTTGGACCTTGCGAATTTTTACTCACTTATATATACGTCTTAGGATATTCCAAGTCGAATTTCATAATGTTTTTAAAAAATCATATGCTACTGTTATCCAAAACCAACAAGATTCTAAGCACCAGATTATGATTTTAAAAATTGTTACTTTAAATGCAAATTGACATGTTGAGCTAGTTGATACTTTTATAGAAAAGACTTTAAATTAAATTCTGAGAGTTGGATGGAATCGTGATGATAAATAACGAATGAGATACGGGCTTTACAAAATAGGTTATAGTTTCTGATTTTTAACAGCTTTGACATATGTGTATACTTTTTGTTTTATAAAATAATTGGTAAAGATATGAGGCAAATGACTTACATTTTGGAAACTAGACTAAAAAACAATGAACCTAAAATTTTGAAAAAAGTAATTTCATTAGAAAACGAGTGAGATCTAGTCTGATTAAGTTGGAAATTTTCTGAAAATATGAAACAACAGGTCATAAAATGGTTTTTGTAAAAATATATAACTAAAACATGTTTCGACAAACCGGAACTTTGATTTATTGAAAGTAGACAAGTTTATCTACGTTTAAATAGTTTAACGGATAAAAACGAGCTAGGAATGAAATAGATACACTCATTCTAAGATGGACTTTATTTCAATCAACAACTTTATTTTTAGTTGAAAAGTATTAGTTATTAAAAATATACTTTCACTATTTTTATTAAACTTTAAACCGACATAACTTATTAAAACCTCACTACAAGTGTATAAAGGTGATAAAACTTTTTAAAAATCATATGCATATAGTACATATTGCATTTTTCCTAAAACGACTTATTTACTTAGGTCGCAGTTATGATCACTTGTTCATTGAACATACTTATCATTTCCCGTATTCACTATTTACTCAAGAAGAGTTTCATAACCCCACTTTTACTTGTTTATAATTGTTTTCAAATACTTTGGTGTGAGAATATGGTGCTTGCTTTTACTTACGGACACAAGTACTTAAAAACTTTTACGTATTTCCTAAGTTACACAACTTTCCATTAATTCTCCACTATCATGAACCGGTAATTACATAGTAAGCGCAAATGTTGTCAATAGATCCATTGGTTTGAAAACCCCATCCGAGTAGTTGCCCTACTTGACTGGTACGTCAAACGGACGCATAATCATTTGAGGAATTTGAATGTTCATGGAAAGGAACACTTGCAGGGGCACATAACTAGAAACATTAAAGCTACAAGGTCATGAACATAAGGCAATTGTAATACTTTTTCTATGACATTGTATTTGTTATAATGGTCATACATGGAAATCTTGTGGTCTGCACTTTAACATTTACTTTTACATAAACCTATGAACTCACCAACTTTATATTAACACTTTTAGCATGTATTTTTTAGGTTCTTAGACGTACTTATTACTGGCTTGCATTAGAGCATCATTACTAGAGTCATATTTTGCAAACTCATTATTTTGAAAATTTCTTGAATACTTTTAACATTCAGATGTGAACTCTTGACACTTAGCCCATTTGTATACTTTTATGTTGTAATCAACATATATTTTCAAATGACTCATGTAGATGTTGTTCTTTATATCTTGTGTCTTTGTACTATAAACATCACGCCCCAGTTACCTCTCCACTGCGAAATTTTAAGGATGTGACACCAGGTTTAGGTCTTGAACTTAGTTTCAAGAAAACAGAGATATCGTACTATCCTTAAGTTTCACCTTATGATTCCTTTATTTTTGGTTGATGAGATATGTCTAGTCTGTCGCAAGGCATGTTTGGATTCCTTTGGGGAACATGTTGTTCATTGCAAAGAGCTCCCGTGCTTCATGTATGTACAAATACGATATGGTTCGGGATGTCCTTTTTGACGTTTGTAGGTGTGTTGGGATCTCCGCCAAGAAAGAAACACCCCTGAACTTTTTGACAGACCCGTCGAATGGAAGATCCACACCCAGACTTATAGAAATTTTGGTGTTTAGATGGGTTGGAGGGAAACATGCATGTGTGGACCTAATCGGTGTTTCTCCTCCAGCGGGTTTGAGTAGCTGGGGTTTCACAATAGGACGGTATGCTTTGAAAGCCACCTTGTACAAAGTGGCAAAACATGAGAAAGCTTATATTAAAAATTAACACGTTTTTATTCTTTTTGCGTTTGATAAATTTGGTTTTCTTACACCTGAGGCAGTGGAGCTCCTCAACAGAGTCTAACGAGTTATGCATAGTAATGTTATGACATTTAGATTCACATATGTAGTTTTCAAAACAATAAGTTTTGCAATCCAAAAAGGGCTAGCGGCATAGTTGTTTACTCGTTTGTCTTTCACCTCTATGTAAATCCCAATCAATTTATTAATGAAAAAATTATGCTTAAAAATTACATTTAAAAATGTGTTAACAAAGGGTGTTCACATTTTAAATGGTAAATTGCAAAATTTGTCACTAATGTTTTTGAAAATTGCAAGAAAACCACCAAAAATATCTTTTTTCCAATTTAGTCACTAAAGGTAATGTGGCGTTCCAAAATGACCACTAAAATCTAACGAGCGTTAGTTCTCCGGTTAGTCAAGGTCAAACGCATGTGAATTGACTAATATATCCCCGTCTTCTTCCCCACTCTCATTTTTTTTGAATTTGCAGCCTTATTTTTATCCCACCACATCACAAATGCAGCTAACACTACCACCCTCTACCACCGAATTGAGTTGTTAACCTCAACCGCAAAGATCCATCCTTTTTCAACAACAATTGAATGAACCATGCAACCGACTCTATATTCTTGTGATTTAACACAAGCATTCATGAGTGTACTAAACGACCACTGATCTTGATCACACAGTTTCACCATCATCTGCTTAAACAATCCAACACAAGTTCCAACTCTCTAACTTGAGCTTGACCAGCAATCATAGTATTCCAAGCAACATTCACCTTATTCGGCATACCATCAAAAACCCTTTGTGCCACCCCAAACTCATTAGCTTTCACATACGCAAACAACAACAAACACCATGACACATCATTCCTAAACCCCATCTCTTCAAACACACCCTTGGCACTACCAACCCTCCAACACTTTCCATACATATCAATAAGCGCATTACTCACCGCAACCGAACCACAACATCCTAAACCAACAACCAAACCATGCACACTTTGGCTTACACGAGCCAACACAAGCACGTAATACTGCAATAAACGAGTAATGATCATGCTTAATACTACCCAACATTTTACAAAACAATAAATGGCTTTGATCATAAAGGGTAAACGAGTGTAACTAGTGAGCATTGTGTTCCGAACAACTGTGTCTCTATAGGACATTTCATTTTGAACAGTTTACGGGCATAAGTAACTTTGCATGATTTAGCAAGTGTTGCAATCTTAGATGTTGTATGAACCAAATATGAAACCATTTAATACAAGTTGAGTAAAACCAATTAACCTATAACTCAAATTTAGTGTTGGCAATTAGGAGTTACTTTGTATATACAAAGCATAACTTTTATTTTGGCACATTTTAGCATTAATATAAGCATCATCCATCGATGATATCCTAAAGTAAATGCAAATTGTAGCAAATGTATGTTTTCGTTTTAAACTAATGGTGCGTTGATGACACCAAATAAGTACATTATATTGTCATCATTTATTCTATTTATTTGACTTGTTTTATTATATTATGTATGAGAATTGACACTTAATTATTTACTTTAGTAATTCTCAGGTAAAAACAAGCAATTTGAAACTTAATGATTTTGGACAAATTATAGAGCTAAATGATCAAGATTGAAAAGTCTACTGAAATCAAGGAGATGCGCCGTATCATTCTAGACAGATGATGCGTAGGGATTGCACCAGACTTTACCTCTCAAGGGATCTTGAGAAGCTTACAACCCCCACCAGGCAGTGTACCTGATCGATGTAGTATAGTATAATGACAAGTACCGGGGGATTGATCGTTCAACTCAGGAATAGTGTCGTTAGGATTGAAATTAATCTAACTAGGTCTAAAGGTGAAGGATGATTCTTTTTGTATTTTTATATTTTATGAAAAGCAAGCAAAAATCTCGGTTTTAAGAGGAGTGGGCGGAATTAGTTGCTAATCAACTAACCCAAAAGTTACTAATTAAACTAATGTGTAAGAAAACTAAACTAAGGTTCTACAAGATAAGTGAAGCATGTCGACCCATGATATGTTACTCCTTGGTAGCTATCCAATTCTACCTATTGAATTGTCACACCTTGCTTTAATTGACGGGATGTATTCCTTAATACCATTCATGGGGTGGCGTACTTACTTCCCCAATTCTACTACTTCACTCCTATGTTGAGCCGGCTAAGAAGCTCCTAACATGGAATCACTAGAATTCGCTCATGCATTAAATACAACCATAAAAATCTAGTACACATCGGTTCATGTTTCTTAAGACGTTCAAGCAAGTTACACAATGGAGATCTGCCAGTTTTCTTAAGCCTAACATCGAATTCATTCAATTAAACAAGAGACAATAGGAAACAAGAATTATAAGCTAAACCAATTAGATCTATTGAAGTTGTCACGCCTTAATTGATGGAAATAGACACACACATCAACAAGCCCTCATTGATGGAGATAGACACAAACATCAACAAGAAATCAATGAGATCTAATCAATTTTACACAAGTTTCACACAATCATAAGTAGACACAAGGTGAATTAGCCAAGCATAATTAATAAAGAACAAGCAACAATAATGATAATTGAAGACATGAATTAAGATAGAATCATCAAACCATTACAAGATGTTTATGGAGTGATTGAAACCCTCTAAGTTTCTGGAAAAACACCCACCTAAACCGAGGAATCGACCTTAGGGTTTAGGGCTTACAAAAAGTGAAGTTATGATGTTATATTTATAGGCTGTTTTTCTGTCGGCCCATCTTGACGGCGTCAGCCCGTACTCTTGATGCCGTCACAACCATTTTTTCACCAAATTGTATATCTCTTCGTCCTCTTCCCGTGGGCTTTTGAATCACCTAAATCCGAGTTCATATGCAAAAGTTATGACCAAAACAATATCAGCTACTCCGCGCGCAAGTTTTGACAAGTTAACACGTGACGGCCTTGGGTGACGCATTCATGTTTCTTCTGAGCCGTCACCACTTTTACTCTTGACGCCGTCATAAAAAACCTCTTGACACCGTCATGTACTGTTCCCAGCAAGAAAAATTAAGACTTTGCCGTTTTCTTCACTTTTATGCTCCAAAAACGTCCAAAATGCTCCTTTTTCCAGAATTCACTCCCAAAGTACCTAAAATCACAAAAGAAATGATTTAGGGCAATATTTGATCCAATAAATTCAATTCTGGGCTTAAATGACCCCCTAAAAACGGTTCATTTTTCGCCTCATCATATACCCTTACACTTGAGATTTGCTTGTCCTCAAGCAAATGCGCTTTTATTCTAATCAAAATACAAGTTAGGGGTCATTTAACACTAATATAAAAGTAATTACAACAAATAATCATTCCACTAAAGACCAAAGACAAGCACGGAGGTCATATACTAGCACCTCACAAATAGTGTTTAGATACTCACATCTCTCGGGTGTAATAAAGTAATATCACAATATGGAAACGGAAAATATCTCTCACTACCTGTCATAGCAAAATAGATTACCATAGACTTGGGAAAGGATCAAACCTCCACCACATGGCGTAAGCACCTAGGATAAACTATCAAAGAGGTCTTTTAAAGGGTTGTAACGTTAGGTGTAGGGATATGAAATACACGGTTTTGTTGGATATAGGCAGTCTTTACTGGTGGCGAGTTAATAATCTTGGTTAATTACATGTACAATATGGCGTTGATAAGCCAAGACTAGACTCGACTTAAGCTAATAAATGAAAAATAACAAAAACATAAAATAAACATAGAATGAAATAGGATGGTAGTCCGTATGTTTTTTTTTTTTTTTCTTTTTCTATTTTTTTTCTTGATTTTATTTATTTTTTTTTTATTTATTTATTTTTTTTTTCTTGATTTTATTTTATTTTTTTTATTTTTTTTATTTTTTTTTTTTTTATACATTCTTACCTTACCATCCAAAATAATACATCATATGGAATGAAAATTCTCCTTACACTTGAATTTTTACATATTTTACAATAAACTAATCTAATGACTCGAATTAAGAAAATCAAAACACTTGGAGTACTTTTAAGATTAACGTACATATGGAGGTAATATATGATGTTCTTCCCCATTACTCCATAAAACAAGTACTTTACCCATGAGTCCCAATCGTCCCAAAACAATATGTGCAAGGATATGACTCGACTTAGCAACCATGTAATCAATTAGATAATTAACTTAAGGTTTAACAAATAACAATAATGCACTAAAGATGAGTGCATACGCGGAAGGCTAAGGCGATTTGGATGTACATTTAAGTGGGGTGTAACAAATTCTTCCTTTAAGTAAAATGCTTAAAGTTAGAAACGAAAAGATAGGCTCGGAGGGGTGTACTAGGGGTTTCGTGCACTAAAAGTGAGTACAACGCTAAGGTGTGGGAAAATTAGTTGACTTAACTAGCCAAGTAATATGACTTAAATGGTCAAGTAATTATGATACGGGTTTAACACAAGGGTGATCCTAATGCCTCTTAGCATGTAGTAAATCCTACTACATAAATGTAGTCTCACTAGCGGTCTCGGGATGCATCACTAACGCAAGTTCTAGAATCTAAATGCTACCTGTACACTCATAAGCACTAATGGTAAATGCTTTTCCTATCAAATCTAAAGGCGAACTTCACATATTTGGGTGAAAAATTTTTCTGAATAGTACGGTTTTGTGCTAGTCATACAATCTCCTATCCATGAGACGCTTGCTATGGCTAAAGTTTCACTCCTAAATGTTGTAAAAAAAAAATTAAATTTGGCGCTAAAATTGCACTAACAAGTATTTCTCATAGTTTTATTACACATCTTCTGTCAAACAAACAAACTCAAGCGAAAGTGTATTTGTAAGGTATCATCATTTTACCTTCCCCTTACACTTAGGATGAACATTGTCCCCAATGTTCAAGTAAAGAATGTAAAAGTGAAATGAGTAAAAAGAATGAAATCAAATACTCCCCTGATTTGCTCGGTATGGATAATAAGGTGGCCAGGTTAGATCTTCCTCCAAAAAAATGAACAATCAAAGCTTCCCTTCTAGAAAAATAAATCATCTTCTTGTCATACATTACCTGTAAAACCTGAGAAAATAGACAAGGCAACCTCGCATAAAATCGGCGGCAATCTACATATGCTAATAAATCCTAGAAAATAAAATAAGATATAATGCTTGTGGAATGATGTTTGCAGATTTCCTGGAGATTATAAAACTAATAATTCAACAAAAACTTTAAGACTCCGTTAGAAAAACAAAACTGGTAAAATTTCTAGATTTTTACACGTGACGCCGTCAAGAGTAAACTCGTGACGCCGTCAGAAGTGACCTGCAGAAATTCTTATGTTAAGTTTCCGGAAAATTTCTAGAAAAACTTGGTCCTACTTCCTGGAAAATCCTGCAAAACATCATTATGACTCGATACAAGCATTTGACTCTAACAATTACTAATATACATGTTCATTTAATATTGTTGTGGATCATGCTCAATTTCGTTCTTATAAACAAATTTGGGTCTCCCCTTACACTTAGCTCTTGCAAAATACCTTTATATGTAATTAAGACGAAGTTAAAAACAAAATAAAGCATTTTCACAATTTACTTTGAAACATGAATCACAAACAATAAAAATAAAGCATGCATACGGAAACAAATAAAATCAAACAAACAAACAAACAAACAAACAAATAAATAAATAAAGCTTGGGTTGCCTCCCAATAAGCGCTTGTTTTTGTTCGTGTCACGAGCCTGACTCTACCCTTATTTAACCGAAATAAGGGAGGTTTTCCCTACACTTTGAATTAAGTGCGGGTGGAAGTAGCGATACACACCCTTAGGGTGGAAATATGCCACGTGAGGTGAAGGGGGTGAGTGAATGGCTTCCTTCATCCTAAAACTACCCGGATAATATTGGTTGATGGGTGGGTCGGTTCCTCTTTTGTCTCCTAGAAATATATCTAAGGATGGAAAGGTGTGTAAAGATTGAGGTTCCGGTTCATCAACACTAGGAAATTCCCTAGAACTAGGAGTAAGGTTATCACTACAAGTATTCAAACCTATATCCTCAAGTGGTGCCTGGTCCAAGGGTTCTACCTCCATCGGAATTCCTAAAGTTTCTTCTACTTCTTCCGGGTAAGTCACGGGCGGTGTGTGTGCCTCAAATGATGGTTGAGTATTTTGTGGGCTTATGTTATTGACCTCATCATTCCATGTGTTAATATCACCTATATCCTCAACATGTGTTTTATTATAATCTAACCCTAACATTTTCCCAAGTATCTCAAGTGCTTCTCTAGGCATCTCAACTTCTATATCTGAATCATAAGGATCATCCTTAATATTCTGACTGCTATATACAAATTGCCCAAAAGATTCATCATCTGTTTCTTGAGATTCATCATCATCGATCATAAAACCTAGGTCTTTTTTATCAATGTGATCATGTTCGGCTAAATCCTCCTCAATTGTTTTCTTAGGTAGTGATAAAAGCAAACCTAGTGCTTCATCCAACTTATGATTTGTTGCAACGGCTCTCTCCAAAATTCCTTGGCAAACTAGGTTGCATTTCCTATTGGCCTCACTAAAACTAGATCTTAAACATGGAGGTTGTTCATAAGAATCTATCCTAGGTGAAGGCTCATATTATTCATAGGTGTCTCTAAATGAGGTATTTTGAACTCTTTGGTATTCTAGCCACTCAACCTTATCTTGCAATCTTAGAAGTCTAAGTGTAAAGTCCATTTGAAGCAAATTACAAACAAAATCACAAAGAAAAGATAGACTACGAGAAAGCTACAAAATAAAAAGAAAAAAAATCTCACTTGATAGGAATCTAATGAGTAGACCTAATCAAAATAAATTTCAACCTAAACAATAACTATTCTCAGAGCTGCGGCGCCAAAAACTTGATGCGTAGGGATTGCACCAGGCTTTACCTCTCAAGGGATCTTGAGAAGCTTACAACCCCCACCAGGCAGTGTACCTGATCGATGTAGTATAGTATAATGACAAGTACCGGGGGATTGATCGTTCAACTCAGGAATAGTGTCGTTAGGATAGAAATTAATCTAACTAGGTTTAAAGGTGAAGGATGATTCTTTTTGTATTTTTATATTTTATGAAGAGCAAGCAAAAATCTCGGTTTTAAGAGCAGTGGGCGGAATTAGTTGCTAATCAACTAACCCAAAAGCTACTAATTAAACTAATGTGTAAGAAAACTAAACTAAGGTTCTACAAGATAAGTGAAGCATGTCGACCCATGATATGTTACTCCTTGGTAGCTATCCAATTCTACCTATTGAATTGTCACACCTTGCTTTAATTGACGGGATGTATTCCTTAATACCATTCATGGGGTGGCGTACTTACTTCCCCAATTCTACTACTTCACTCCTATGTTGAGCCGGCTAAGAAGCTCCTAACATGGAATCACTAGAATTCGTTCATGCATTAAATACAACCATAAAAACCTAGTACACATCGGTTCATGTTTCTTAAGACGTTCAAGCAAGTTACACAATGGAGATCTGCCAGTTTTCTTAAGCCTAACATCGAATTCATTCAATTAAACAAGAGACAATAGGAAACAAGAATTATAAGCTAAACCAATTAGATCTATTGAAGTTGTCACGCCTTAATTGATGGAAATAGACACACACATCAACAAGCCCTCATTGATGGAGATAGACACAAACATCAACAAGAAATCAATGAGATCTAATCAATTTTACACAAGTTTCACACAATCATAAGTAGACACAAGGTGAATTAGCCAAGCATAATTAATAAAGAACAAGCAACAATAATGATAATTGAAGACATGAATTAAGATAGAATCATCAAACCATTACAAGATGTTTATGGAGTGATTGAAACCCTCTAAGTTTCTGGAAAAACACCCATCTAAACCGAGGAATCGACCTTAGGGTTTAGGGCTTACAAAAAGTGAAGTTATGATGTTATATTTATAGGCTGTTTTTCTGTCGGCCCATCTTGACGGCGTCAGCCCGTACTCTTGACGCCGTCACAACCATTTTTTCACCAAATTGTATATCTCTTCGTCCTCTTCCCGTGGGCTTTTGAATCACCTAAATCCGAGTTCATATGCAAAAGTTATGACCAAAACAATATCAGCTACTCCGCGCGCAAGTTTTGACAAGTTAACACGTGACGGCCTTGGGTGACGCCTTCATGTTTCTTCTGAGCCGTCACCACTTTTACTCTTGACGCCGTCATAAAAAGCCTCTTGACACCGTCATAAAAAGCCTCTTGACACATCGGTTCATGTTTCTTAAGACGTTCAAGCAAGTTACACAATGGAGATCTGCCAGTTTTCTTAAGCCTAACATCGAATTCATTCAATTAAACAAGAGACAATAGGAAACAAGAATTATAAGCTAAACCAATTAGATCTATTGAAGTTGTCACGCCTTAATTGATGGAAATAGACACACACATCAACAAGCCCTCATTGATGGAGATAGACACAAACATCAACAAGAAATCAATGAGATCTAATCAATTTTACACAAGTTTCACACAATCATAAGTAGACACAAGGTGAATTAGCCAAGCATAATTAATAAAGAACAAGCAACAATAATGATAATTGAAGACATGAATTAAGATAGAATCATCAAACCATTACAAGATGTTTATGGAGTGATTAAAACCCTCTAAGTTGCTGGAAAAACACCCACCTAAACCCAGGAATCGACCTTAGGGTTTAGGGCTTACAAAAAGTGAAGTTATGATGTTATATTTATAAGCTGTTTTTCTGTCGGCCCATCTTGACGGCGTCAGCCCGTACTCTTGATGCCGTCACGACCATTTTTTCACCAAATTGTAGATCTCTTCGTCCTCTTCGCGTGGGCTTTTGAATCACCTAAATCCGAGTTCATATGCAAAAGTTATGACCAAAACAATATCAGCTACTCTGCACGTAAGTTTTGACAAGTTAACACGTGACGGCCTTGGGTGACGCCTTCACGTTTCTTCTGGGCCGTCACCACTTTTACTCTTGACGCCGTCATAAAAAGCCTCTTGACGCTGTCAGGTACTGTTCCCAGCAAGGAAAATTAAGACTTTGCCGTTGTCTTCACTTTTATGCTCCAAAAACGTCCAAAATGCTCCCTTTTTCCAGAATTCACTCCCAAAGTACCTAAAATCACAAAAGGAATGATTTAGGGCAATATTTAATCAAATAATTCAATTCCGGGCTTAAATGACCCCCTAAAAACGGTTCATTTTTCACCTCATCAACAGATACGCCGTATCATCATACTTAGATGAATTCGAAGACCATTGTCTGACTTTGAAGAATGCACCGCATCTGATTATTGTCATGCGCCACATATGAAACTTTGGTCAACGAAGAAGAACCAACTTGTTCTAACTCAGATACGCCGCATTACACTTTTGACATACGGCGTATCACTATCAAGAATTCACCAAAGACAATCCAAGATATTGAAGGACATGCGCCGCATAAGGATTCAAGATATGCCGCATCTGAAGACGGTGTACGACTATTCCAGAATATATTAGTCTTGGACCCCATGCGAAGTTAAGTCAATGCCCCGCATCTACTTAGTAGATGCGCCGCATCAAACCTTCAGACATAAACTATAAATACCCCAAGATACAGCCGAATTTCGTGTACCAAAACCTAGAGAAGCTGCAACATAAACCCTAAGGAGAGGAATAATAACGAAAAGGCAACACAAGACACACCATATTGAAGATCTTAGAGCAGTAAGAAGGTTCTGCTTGTAATTTAACTCAATTAGGTAGTTTTGTTTTATTGTAATAGTAAGCTTTAATCCATCAGGATTGATGGGCTTGTGACCGCCATATTGCTCACCTTAAAATTGATTTCCCATCGATTAAAGTTTATATGATATTTTTTGGTTCTTTTTATATGTGCATTGATAACCTCTGTGCCTATCCGTGGCTTGTTCGGGGCTGCCATACCTCCCCCCACGATTAGTTCACTAGCCTAATAAGTTAGCAAATTAATTCTTAAGCTAAGTAATCATTAAGGGTTTACTCGCCTATAGTTAAGATCTAACGAGACAGATTAGATTACGATACTCATCATATAAAACTAGCAATAAAACAAGTGACAAGCTACTTAATCATTAGTCAGACCTTCTTATCTGTATCTATTATCTATTTGTGTACGTGTTCGCCAATCGTTGTAATTCTATTTCATTAGTTGTATTTTATAGTTTTAGTTAATTTAACCAAATCGTGCTAGTCTCTCAGACTAAACCCCCCTTTGCATTAGATTAGATTGTAAAACTAACTTAGGGAATTAAAATATTGATTAGACTAACTAGATATTACGTTTCACTCTTAGTGATTGACACTATTCTTACTACTATCTACATATTGATTGGGTACACTGCTCGTTAGTGTGTGTGTGTTATAGGATAAGTTGACAAAATATAAATTTAAAACTTGATAAGGCATAAACACCTCTATACTACAACGTGACACAACACGCATCATGCATTCAGTTTTAAAAAATTATAAAAAAAATCCACATTTTATAGTGGTAGAGAGTGGTGGTGCTGGGTGGGTTTGTGATGTGGTGGGTAAAAAGAAAGCTGCAAATTCAAAATAAAATGAGAGTAAGGACGAAGACGAATGTATATTAGTCATTTTAAATGCGTTTGACCTTGACTAATGGGAGAACTAACACTCGTTATGTTTCGGTGACCATTTTGGAACGCCACATTAGCTTCAGTGACTAAATTGGAAAAAAGTTGTTTTCGGTGATTTTCTTGCAATTTTCCAAAACATTAGGGACAAAATTTAGCAATTTACCCCATTTTAAACTCACTTTATGGAATACATGAACAAATTACTTATTTACTCACAAAATTTTGCCAGCTGGATTTGGCAAGGGCTTATAGGGGCTTAGACTTTTAAAATAAATCGGCTAATAAAATAAGTCTCGTTTGTCATGGGGCTTGATGAGTGTGTAAATACTCATCATTTTTGTCTTATATGAACTGCCAAAACGTCCAAAAACACTCAGTAATGCATCAAAATACTAAAAATATTCCAAAATTGTGTTTTATACGTTTTATATGCAAAATGTTTAAAAACAAATGAAAAACGAACAAAGTTTGCACAATTGGCAGTTTCAGTCCCTCAAGTTTCAAAAATTGACAAAACTAGTCCCTGAAGGTTTTAAATGAAAGAAAAGTCAACCCAAAGTTTTTAAAAGTCAAAAATTATCAAATTTAGACTTTGGGTGAAAAGTTTGAGAAAATTACACATTTGATCCCCCAGAATCCAAAATTGACATAAAAGGTCCCTGGAGTTTTGGAAATTGACAGATTCAGTCATTGGTGGGATATTTTTGGATAAAAAATCATTTTTAGTCCTTGGAAGTTCAAAAATGTTCAAATTTGGTCCTTGGATAAAAGATTTCACAAAATTACAAGTTTAGTCCCCGGAGTTTAGAAATTTGCAAAATTGGTCCCCGGGTGTTTTATTTTGGAAAATTGTAATTTTTATCCTTATAATATTCTAAATTGTCATTTTGGGTCCTCATAATAAATGTGGGAAAGATTCATAACAGGTCCTTCATCTTTTGATATTTTACAAAAATAGTCCTTGTGAATTAAATTCACAAACCAAATCCGGACCAAAGTTATTATACATAACCAACCAAATCCAACTCCCACTTGATCCAGTCCACACTACTCCCTACCCAAGCCCAACCCTTAGCCCACTCGTTTAAAACCGTTCCAAATAATAAACCAGGTCAAACCTGGGTTTGACCAAACCATCTTCTTCCCTCCCACCACCAAACCAGGATACCACCTGGTATCACCTCCCCCCTCTTGCACCACTTGAGCCATCCACAACCCTTATCCTCTTCCAAATTACTCACCCCAATGCACCAATCACATCCACCCCCCCTACACACGTTGTCAGACACATTGGGTCAAATCCACCTTTCCCGCCAAAAGTGGACTAAGAGCATAAGTGATCCAAGTAGCTGTTTTACTAGTGGGATTTGACCAGTGGGACCCACATGACATCTTGGATGCTATAAAGAGAGAAGAGAAGCAGTGGAAGAGGGAAAGTAGTGTAGTTTTAGTTTAGTGTAATCGTAGGTAATGTATTAACTTTTTCAGTTGTAATTTTTAATTTAAAGCTATTGTACTCAGTTTACCAAGTGTATTGTTAACTCCCTTGATCTTTAATTCCAAGCAATTTTTACTTAATCCTTATTTAGCAGTTTCAAGTGAATCTGACAAGTTTACTTGAACATTGTTAAGTGTTGTTAATTTCTGTTTTAACAAGCTCATTTTCAGTTCCTTAGTAAGTTTTAATAAATCTATTATCATTTGAGCTAATCTTGTTCATTAATATCAAAAAAAAAAAAAAAAAAAAAAAAAAAAATAGAAAATTAGTGAGAAAATTGAAAAATCAGTTCATAAGCATATTGGTGCAAGAAGCAAGGAGCATTGTTGAAATTTCTGGGTTCTAGTACCTCAGGGGAGGTGTAGGTCAGTTTGGTTCTTAGCTCAATGCCTCATGCTTTGGAAAATCTGTAAGAATTCCCATTGTTCATTGCATAAATTGTGTTTGAATTCCTTTGAACTAATTTCTTGTTTATCTGTGTTTATTTAAAGTTGTTATTACTCATTAGATGTAGATCAGTTAATATCTTGAGTTTTAATTTAAGAATTGCTCTAGTTTCATTTGAAAATCAAGTTTAAAGGGTTGTTTGGATTTGCTGAATTCATTAGGTTTTAGTTAGTTGTGGTTGTTGTTTTTAGTTGTTGCATGTTACTTTAGCTGCTATTAGTTCATCATGAAGCCCACCTAAATTCACTCATGAAGCCCACCTAAGAGTCATCTGTTAACAGCAATGATCCACAAATCCTTCACATCAGCTCATCAGCGAATAATGTAACATGTTTTAGTCTCATATAAGCTTAGTTAATCATAATCAATAAGTAGGGTTCATTAAAAAGTCACATTAGTCAAAATTCCAAGTTTTTAGAAAAGTCAAAAGTGCATGCTTCCAGTTTTTTACCAAAATTCAAAGATTTAAATAGAATTTTCTGTTTAGAATCATGGGTTGAAACTTGTTTTAAATTGTAGTATATCAGCTAGTATTTAATATTCCATGGTTCTTTCATTTTTATGAATTTTACACTGCAATTCACAAGCTCCTAAAGTAGCTTGTAGGGGGAGTTCATCCCCTGCACCAGCAGTTACCCAGTTAACCCACCACCTTTGGTTGTGGTTTGTGGCCACCACAGTGGTTCCCAGACCCTCTAGTTAGGTTTCTTCAACCCCCCCTCCTACCATAGTCTCCCCTTTGACCAATACTTTGACCCCAAGACAAGTGGACCCCACTTGAATTCAGGCCTAAAGTCTGTCCCCAAAATCTGTGAGATTTTCAGTTGCTTAAGTGCTTATTTTGTTTCATATAGCTTATTTGTGCTTAGCCCTTGTTGTTTCATGCTTATTTAAGTTTGCTGAACTTAATTGTACCTGATTTATCCATAGTGGGACCCACCCAAAGCCATTTGACCTCAATTGACCAAACAGTCAACCAAAGTCAAACTGTTAAGACAAAAGGGGTGTGCATAGCTTATTTTTAAGTTTTAAAATAGTTGTTTTCACAAAAAGTCTTTGTTTTTATATTTAAAACAAGTTTATAAAAGAAAAATCCAAAAAAAAGTTAGTTTTAAATTAAGTGATAGTTTCTATTTAATTCCATTTAAGTTTAATTTGCATTTTTAGATTTTAATTAAGTACTTAGTGTTTTTATATTTTTATTAAATACCTTATATAGTAAAGTAATTTTGATAATTTTTTCAGATTTTTATTTTGTCATTTAGTGCTAATTAGATTTAATCTTAATTTTCTTTATTATTAATTAATATCAAATATTAAATAGCTTAATTAGTTTTTATAAGGTTAAATTTAGTTTTTATATTTTTCCTAGTTCTAATATAGTATAATAAGTTTTTAGAAAATAAATTTTGATATTCTACTGTTCATTTTCTATTTTTCTTATTTTATTTGTTTAAAATAGACTTAAGTTAATTAATAGGTAAATAATTAGTTGTTTAATCTTAAAACATAATTTTTAGAGTTTTTATAATTTTGTAGGATTCCTGTGATGGTTAAGTAATTTTATAAATTTTATCTTAATTTTCTAAGTTAATTTAGTATTAGTATTAATTAAAAGTAGTTTAATTAGTTTAATTAAGTTAAATAGTTTTTAATTAATAACAAAACTACAAAAAGACAAAAATATTTATTTTTATTTTTTATACTTTCTTCAAGTTCTAATTTAGGTTTAGAAAATATTTTTTTTAATTTTTAGTTTAATTTAAATCATTTGTCATTTTTAGTTTATTTAAATCAGATTTTTATTTAGATTTTAAATAGTTTAATTAATTAAATAATAGTTTAATAGTATTTTAATCACTTTTATATTTTCATTTTCATTTTCAATTTTAAGTTTTGAAAAGTGTCAAAAGCACCCCCTGTAGTTTGTTAAAAACCAAATCCCACTTTTTCAGTCCGATTACGTAAATCTGAATTGTGAATACGTGTATATATCTGGTATCTGATTTTTGTGAATATTATATCTGTGTACAAATACCAAAATAACAGTAGCAATATCATTCCCACATCATCTGGCTACTGTCCTCAGTGCCACTTTCTCAAAAACGATTTCAAACGACACCATTTCAATCTCGCTGGGACTTTAACGACCCGGGAAAACACTATACTATCACCGGAGTATTGATTCTAGGCTGTCTTTGACTTGTTGACCTTGGGAAGCTGCAACATAAACCCTAAGGAGAGGAATAATAACGAAAAGGCAACACAAGACACACCATATTGAAGATCTTAGAGCAGTAAGAAGGTTCTGCTTGTAATTTAACTCAATTAGGTAGTTTTGTTTTATTGTAATAGTAAGCTTTAATCCATCAGGATTGATGGGCTTGTGACCGCCATATTGCTCACCTTAAAATTGATTTCCCATCGATTAAAGTTTATATGATATTTTTTGGTTCTTTTTATATGTGCATTGATAACCTCTGTGCCTATCCGTGGCTTGTTCGGGGCTGCCATACCTCCCCCCACGATTAGTTCACTAGCCTAATAAGTTAGCAAATTAATTCTTAAGCTAAGTAATCATTAAGGGTTTACTCGCCTATAGTTAAGATCTAACGAGACAGATTAGATTACGATACTCATCATATAAAACTAGCAATAAAACAAGTGACAAGCTACTTAATCATTAGTCAGACCTTCTTATCTGTATCTATTATCTATTTGTGTACGTGTTCGCCAATCGTTGTAATTCTATCTCATTAGTTGTATTTTATAGTTTTAGTTAATTTAACCAAATCGTGCTAGTCTCTCAGACTAAACCCCCCTTTGCATTAGATTAGATTGTAAAACTAACTTAGGGAATTAAAATATTGATTAGACTAACTAGATATTACGTTTCACTCTTAGTGATTGACACTATTCTTACTACTATCTACATATTGATTGGGTACACTGCTCGTTAGTGTGTGTGTGTGTTATAGGATAAGTTGACAAAATATAAATTTAAAACTTGATAAGGCATAAACACCTCTATACTACAACGTGACACAACACGCATCATGCATTCAGTTTTAAAAAATTATAAAAAAAATCCACATTTTATAGTGGTAGAGAGTGGTGGTGCTGGGTGGGTTTGTGATGTGGTGGGTAAAAAGAAAGCTGCAAATTCAAAATAAAATGAGAGTAAGGACGAAGACGAATGTATATTAGTCATTTTAAATGCGTTTGACCTTGACTAATGGGAGAACTAACACTCGTTATGTTTCGGTGACCATTTTGGAACGCCACATTAGCTTCAGTGACTAAATTGGAAAAAAGTTGTTTTCGGTGATTTTCTTGCAATTTTCCAAAACATTAGGGACAAAATTTAGCAATTTACCCCATTTTAAACTCACTTTATGGAATACATGAACAAATTACTTATTTACTCACAAAATTTTGCCAGCTGGATTTGGCAAGGGCTTATAGGGGCTTAGACTTTTAAAATAAATCGGCTAATAAAATAAGTCTCGTTTGTCATGGGGCTTATGGAAGTGCTTATAAAATAAGTCGGCTAAAAACTTTTTTTTTTGTGTGTGATATTGGGAAAATGGCAGGAAAATGCATCATACTTGCCACTTTTTGTCATTGTATGTAGCGTCCTTTTTTTTTTTGAATTTGGCACTAACCTTTTTGAATCGTGTCATTGTGTGTACCAACTTTTTAAATCGTGCTATTGTGTGTACTTTGTGACTATTTTACCCCTACTTTTTTCAAAATTTTAGGGGTAAAATGGTCATTTCACGGCTGAAAAGTCGCAAAGTACATACAATAACACGATTTAAAAAGGTTAGTGCCAAAATCAAATGAAAAAAAGGACGCTACATACAATGACAAAAAGTGGCAAGTATGATGCCTTTTCCTGCCATTTTCCCGTGAATATTTATATTAATATCAACAATGACAAATTACAATATAATTCTCACACTAATTGGATTGAACACTTTCAACCTATAAGATTATAAACGTACATATATTCAATATAGATAGGTATAAAAACAATTCATTAGCAACTGAAAAACTCCTATAAGGGAGAGTACTTATACAATTGATATGAATTAAAACATTAAAAGCAAAACACTTTTTTATTCAAACACACTGGAAATAAAACATCTTCATATCTTAAGGAACTTACACACTTCGTTATTTGTTTGCTTTAACTTCTACTTCATCTTGAGTGATTCAATGAAGCTCTTTCCCTCGGAAATGTCATTTCTAGTAAGAAAGTTGAGAAAATCCCTGAAGCTACTTTCCTTGTACTTTTTAGGATTTTCATCACTAACAAGTTCATCTGCTGTTGCCATCTTCTCATCCATCCCCATGCTATGAAGACTTGCAATAGAGATCCTAGTTCTCTCATTGTTAAGTGTAACTCTATGCACCATGCTTTTGTATAGTCCGTTGCTTAGTACTTCAACATGGTCGCCCACATGAACTTGGAGAGCCCCATGTAGTTCAGGGACGAGATGCCAAGTGCCATCAGAAGCATCCATGATCTCGAGGCCACATGAGCTATGCAGAACTATGGTTATACAACTATAGTCTGAGTGAGGTGGTAGCCCTAAAGCAAGTTGTGGTTCAGGGCACTTTGGGTAGCAATTAACAGCCATCACTTGCATACCATCTTCCATCTTGTTTTCAAGATATTTTGGGCCGATTCCAAGACTTTCAGTAATGGCTCCAACGATCTCAATAGCCAAATGTCTTGCTTTCATAACGTAATCCCCCATTTTGTCTCTGCAATGGACATAATAAGACTATCAAACATGAAAAACGAAAAAAATAAATAAATAAAAATAACAATATCTAAGTATATATTTTTGCACTTTGTTCTTCAATGTTAGATATATAGCTAGTACAACACACATTCTATAAATATAGTATAAGCACAACTTGGAGATAATTTCTTCTAAATTTGTCAAGGGTAGACCCTACATTTATAATCAGTTATGATTAATGACTCGTCATGTTCGTTACATTTTCCGCCATATATGGATATAGGGCTTTCCTGAACTATCGCCCATATATATAAATTATTCTTAAACTAACGACAAGCTAGTTTTATACATGTGTAGGCATGGACAAAATAACGCTTTATCAATACACGCTGCGCACACATATACCTCAATATGATTGTCATTACTAGTATCCTGAGTTTGACATACACTTGGGCATACGTATCCCTCTATATGTGATAATACAACAGGAGTTTGACTGTTTTTAAGTTTGAATTGATGTGGTAATGTTTTCAACTATCAAAACTAACACCATAATGTAGAAAAGGCTTGTCTGCATCATTAGAAGTTGTATAATTAATGTATCAATTTAGTAAAAGAGTTGCCAATTAAGTAAATGGGAACCAAAAAAATGAGTATAGAATAAGCACCAAAAAATGTAAGGGTGTAAGTGAACCTTTAGAAAAGGGATGATTTTGAGATACTACCTCTTAAGAAATCAAGAAGAGTAGATGACTCATATTTGCATCATAAAAAATCTGAAAATTTTAGGTATAAAAATATACATGATTCAAAGCTAGATATGATGTCAATAACAAAACCAAAGTTGGTTACTATTAATCAAGGCTTCGGCTGTTAGTTCGACATGTTGAAAAAGCATATATAGAATACAAAATTTGTAACTGTTTCTGTATATAGGTTCCAATACATGCACCCTTGAAATAAGACATCTAGTGGGATTTGTTTCAGAAACTTTAAAGAATTTAAAATTGACTTCGAATCTAGGAATAACGACATATATAGTTATCTATGATGATGTCGTCTTGAGTCAAGTGGGGTCTGTTTCATATAGTCCAAACACTTTATGTTTGACTTCAAGTTTTTACAAGGACAAATTATGCAAACTAGACGTGAAAAGATTTCTTATTGGTATACTATTGATTATGGAATAGTGAGTATATGCATAGTGAGATTGCTACTTGTGAATTTAATTACTGAACAAATTATATGACTATTAACTTTGAGCATGCAAATAATGAAATATGTTCTTTAGGATAGTTTAGCTAGTTCTAATTAAAGCTTAATTAGGAGTTAGCTTTGATTATTACTTAACTGTATTAAATCATATTGAGCAAGCACAAGATAAGGCATTTATGGATCACATTTAGTGTTATCAACTTTTCAAAAAAATTTGTAGTACTAGCTACTAAACAATTAGAAATAACATAGGATCAAGTTAAATTTTGACAAAAAGACACGCATCACTTACGATCGGTCAGTAGCCTATTTTAACTCAACTCTGGTAATGTTTTAGTAAATAATAAACATGTACAGACATAAGTTGCAGTTATTTTAATGAGCAGATGTTACGCACGATATTAAAGGTATACTTTGATGTTTTACAAGATATAATAATATCTTTTAGTGAAAGAGATTTTGCCTGTAGTCTTGTGGCTTATCAGGCCATTGTTGGATCCATTCATTTAGAGGATGAGCGTAATGCTTGAGGAACACCCTCCAAAACTGAATCTTGTCAACCCCATCCTTTATGCTTGTTCCATAACGAACTGGCTTGTGAACATCATTAGACATGTATTTTGCTTTCTCAGATGTTGGTAGGTCGAAAAACTCAAATGCAGTTCCTAATGCTTCGTCAAGCACCTTTTGTGGTATCCCGTGGTTGATAATCTTCCCATATAAGAAGAACATGATAACGAATATGAAAAATATATGTAAAGTAACATTTATTTCTAAAAATGTATGAAAAAAATATGAAAATAAATAAATAAATAAATAATACCTGAAAGAAACCACTCTCACGACACACATTGCCAATGTTCTTGACAATCATGGGTCGCTGATTGGGATCATTGAGTCCAGACAAATCAACGACCACTACATCTGCAATCTTAGGGTTCAAACTTGGTCTATCCGATGATGATATTTCATAACATTTAGGAACGTTAGAGAACCCTCTTTCTTGTGGTGTTTCACCTATCGGAAAAGCCTTGTTCTCTTCAGAATCGCCACTGTCCATGTTGAAACCAAAAGACAAGTGAGTGTGAATTGCTAATGAGTTTAGTAACGCATGAATTACTGGCCTATTTATAGGTTTGTCAATGTTGCATTATTGGCCTTTCTTAGTATATACTTTTTTCCAAACATACTATAGATAGACACATTAAAACTATGGCGACAAGTATGAAAAAGTTGGATTTGGTAGTTTATGAACATAAGTTATAGTCGATTTAACGGAATACTTCCAAAACTATAACGGAATACTTCCAAAACAAGCTAGTTGTCGGGTTTTGAGGCGCCTACATCAAACAAGTTGTGTTAAAGGCGCGTATCAAAACAACCTTTTTATTTTATTTTTCTTTAGACTGTAACAACCGTTCCACAAGTATATAGTCATTTATGTACTTTTTGTGATATTTTGCATCACCTACCTTCTCATGCTAGAAACGTCCGATGTGTATACTTGTTACATGAAGGCCATTTTGTGTACTTCCATGGTTAGCAAGGGCAACAGGCTAACCAATTGGCCGATGTTGTCTTAATTAGACCTTTTAGGCTTTGGCCAGCACATTCATCAACGTCTACTAAATACTGTAACTATTTATTCAATGTTGTGGCAAAAACGTTGATAACCAAAACGTTAACCGACTTACATGATCCACCCAAAAACGATATTTACAAAGAGAATGTTTATAAAGCAACTCAACGAGGACCCAAAATGACATCCACCACCTCATGTCCTCATATATTCTGTCAAGCATCTATTTAATTTACAATGAACTTTATGAGCTCGACTACTAGTAAATAGTAATAAAAGTCTAGAAATATTGCCTTACTTATATTTTGCCCATATTCATACTTTACATTCCTGTTTATTGGGCTTTCATCATCCCCATTCGCAAAAGTCAAACAATCACATTCAGGGACTAACAATGTAAATTCTTTTCCCGTTATTTGCTAATGTGAGTTTTACGTGAGGGGTTTTTCGTCATTTTATTTGTCCTAGCTAGCACATCCTCCTTTATTTGTTTACTCCACCAAAACCAAATCAATCTTACATGGAAAAATCAATTACATTGCAAACTAAAACTAAAAATCTCTATATGTATTCAACTCAACACACATCTACCACTAATGGTGACCCACCTGGGACAAACAAAATGATGAAAACCCTCTACTGAGACTCACATTAGAAAATAACGGAAATAAATTTGCAACGTTAGTGCATAAGGATGTAAACCATATGAATTTTGCTAAAGGAGAGATGGTGATAATCCAACATTACTGTCAGAAATATAAACCGTGAAAAATTACTGAAATGTAAGCATGTATTTTGTAGTTTACTCAAAAAAAACATATTTTTAAGAGCCAAAATTGAATAAACGACTAGAATTAAATTTATCAACCAATCATGTTATTTAATTTCATTGAGGAGGCAAAATTAAGTCATCTCGACCATTAAATTGTCTCGATGATAAGCCATAATCATGTTAACAATTCATCGTAACATCTAGCATTTACTAATCATCTATCATTTACTAATCATACTATGAATGTGGCGGTGATCGTGCCCCGGGTCCGGATGGTTTCACGTTTAAGTTCATTAAGACGTTTTGGAATGTCATTGAATATGATGTTGTTAGACTTGTTCGTGAATTCTTTCATTCGGCTTATTTTCCAAAAGGGTGTAATTCATCTTTTATATCTTTGATCCCAAAAGTTGGCAATGCTGAATGTTTTTCGGAATTTAGACCTATTAGTCTAATATGTTGTCAATATAAAATAATTGGCAAACTTTTAGCTAATAGAATTAGCCAGGTCATTGGAAGTTGTGTGAGTATGGAGCAATGCACTTTTTTTAGTGGCAAAAGTATTCTCGATGGTCCTCTAATTCTTAGTGAAGTCATGGCGTGGTATCGAAAGAAGAAAAAAGGGCTTATGGTGTTCAAAGTTGACTTCGAGAATGCTTATGACTCTCTAAGGTGGGATTACTTAGATGTGGTCATGGAGAATCTTGGGTTTGGTTCTAAATGGCGTAAGTGGATTGCTGGGTGTATGTGTAATTCGCGGGTATCTATCCTGGTCAATGGCTCTCCCACAGCCGAGTTCGAGATTTTTAAGGGGCTTAGGCAAGGGGACCCTTTGTCTCTGTTCTTGTTCATTCTTGCTATGGAAGGTTTACACGCTATCATGTGCAAGGCTGTGAACATTGGCATGTTTAAAGGCGCGACTATTAGGGAAGGTAATTTGGATATTTCACACCTTTTCTACGCTGATGATACTATTTTTGTTGGTGAGTGGTCTCAACACAATGCCCATAATTTGATTTGCATGCTTAGATGCTTCTATATGGTATCCGGTCTCAAAATCAATGTTCACAAAAGCAAGCTCGTAGGTGTAAGTGTTTCTGATGAGAACGTTATTGACATGGCTACCGTTCTTGGTTGTGGGTTCGCGAATTTGCTTATGACATATTTAGGTGTGCCTGTAGGGTGTAACATGGGTCGAGTTGAAAACTGGAAGTGCATTGTCCACAAGTTTACAACTAAAATGTCGCAATGGAAAGCTCGGTTACTTTCCATTATGGTCACGTTTCTCTTATAAATTCAGTAGTATGCAACCTTCCTACATATTACTTGTCATTGTATAAGATGCCTACTTACATGCAGAAGAAGTTGGAATCCATGTGTAATAAGTTCTTTATAGGAGGAGACTTGGGTGATAAAAAGGTTACATGGGTTAAGTGGAACGTGTGCTAAGCTAGTAAGGCTTTAGGTAGGCTCGGTATCAGTAGTATATATACTTTAAACATGTATCTTTTGTTTAAATGGATTTGCAGATTTCGTAATCCCAATAATCTATGGGCTAAAGTAATTAGAGGCATCCATGGGCAAGATGGAGGTATCGGGGGCGGGAATTTCAGCTTCGAACATAAGTCCATGGAAGGTTATTTTTAATTTGGCATTTCAGCTCCAAAGAAATATGTCAATTTGTTTGCTACTTGTAATCGTTCTCTTGGAGATGGAATGAATATTAGCTTTTGGGATGAGACGTAGTGTGGGGATAGTCTTTTAAAAGTGTTATTCCCTCGTGTGTATATGTTAGAAGGAGATAAGAAGAGTAAGGTGGAACATCGTATTAATATTTCTGAATGGAACATGGTTCTTAGGAGGGCGCCAAGAGGTGGGGGGAGTATGGCCAACTCAAAGATTTAAAGGTTGTGATTCAAGACATCACGATCTCGGATAATAAGGATGGCTGGAAATGGTCTT
Organism: Artemisia argyi; assembly: GCA_030686995.1. NCBI lineage: Eukaryota > Viridiplantae > Streptophyta > Magnoliopsida > Asterales > Asteraceae > Artemisia > Artemisia argyi. Next base: position 158,037,421 of record CM060693.1, read on the forward strand.
TAACTTCTAATGGTTTCTCTGTTGCGTCTGCTCGTAAGTTTATTGATGAGCATACCTTGCCTTGTGGATTGTCATGCACTAGATGGAATAGAGTTGTTCCTATCAAAGTTAATGTATTTTTGTGGAGATTGAATCTGGATAAACTTCTGTCCATGGTGAACTTGGAATGCAGAGGTATTGATATTGATTCTTTATTATGTCCTGTGTGTGGTGGCCACGTAGAGAATGTCGATCATCTATTTATTTCTTGTGGGATGGATCGAGAGCTTTGGAGGTTACTAGCTAGGGTGCGTTTTGGATATTCCGGGTGTGGCTAGCATTACAGAGTGGTTTTCGTGGGTTGATGCTTGTAAGCTGACAAAGACGGCCATATATATTCTTGAAGGTGTAGCAGCTAATTTGACGTGGTCTATATGAAATTTTCGTAATGCTTTAATCTTTTTTGATTGTAAGCCTAAAAAGGCGACTTTATGGGATTCTATTGTTTCTCAATCGTTCTTGTGGATTTCATCTAAAAATCATAAGTTGCGTCTTAGTTGGATAGGTTGGTTAGATAATCCCATAGATAATGTCTCTTAGTTGTTTTTTGTTCTAGCTTTTGCTAGTTTAATATAAAGCCGCTGTTCAAAAAAAAATATGAACACTCATATGGAGAAAATTTCAATATAGATAAAAAAAAAAAAAAATCATTAAAAATCTAGTGAATAAATTGTGACAACTTATCTTTTCATCACTAAAAAAACAAAAAGCTTTCATCTTTTTTACAAAAAATTAAATATCGCACAAATCGTTAAATCGTTAAACGAAAAGAATCATACCCTTGCGATGAGATTTATATCATCTTTTTGTAGAGGAGCACTACTACATACTTTCGACAAACATTTTATCGACTATTTTTGTGAGTGTTGAAATTTACGCTTGGAAAAATCACATATGATTAGTTATTTTAATATCACATGTAAAATCATATGTGACTTGTGAAATCACACGTGATTTCTAAACTAACAAATCATATGTGATTTTGCCGGACGTAAATTTTAACACTAACACATGTGAAATCATATGTGACTTGTGAAATCACACGTGGTTTCTAAACTAACGAATCATATGTGATTTTGCCGGACGTAAATTTTAACACTAAAACAAAACTCGAAATAAAAAAGTTCGTCAAAACTATATCGAAGTGTTGGCCTATTGGAAGATTAAAAAAAAAAATTATTGTCTCGTTGATGTATTTTATGTCGTTTAACGATTTTTTTCAAAAAAAGTTGAAAAGTAACTTTTTAAATTTTGATGAAAAATGAGTGACTATAATTTGTTCATTACATCTTTAAAGAATTTGAGATATATATTGAACTCAACTCACTCATATGATAATCGAGGTATGACTTCATAATACAAGGTATAAGATAATAGAGAAGTCACTAAATGAATTTCACCCAACCAAAGTCATAAGTCATGCAAATCCCACAACTCGGGATAAAGCAAGTCAACATACAACATAAAACAACGAAGTCCAAAATAAGACACTAATGCAAATCTCCACGGAAACACATTTCAAGATTGTCATAGCTTAACTCTCTCTAGGTGAGACAGAAGCTATATCCTCCCTAAGCATAGGAAAAATCAAATAATTAGTAGAAAAAGTATCTTTTGTCTACATAGTAAAAATCAATAAATTAAATGTTGCTTAAGGGTGCAAAAAAATATGAAAATGAAACTAAATCGAAAAAAACCAAGAAACTAAAATCGATTGAAAAATCGATGATTTGGTTCTTGTATTTTGAAAAAAGTGAAATTAATGATTCAATTTAGTTTTAGCAAAGAACCAAACCTAGAAAAGACATAATCTTTAAACACTCTTATTTCAATAGTTTCTTGAAAGTTTCATTTATCAAACATAAATATTTCTCTTATAGAATCTCTTGTGTTTAATTATGTTTTTTTTATTCACATTGTTATGTCACTTTACACACATAAACCATCATTGTCATCTATTTTTTTTTTTCTTTTTTATGTTCATTTGTTCGTGTAATTATTACTTGTTCTTTATTTTTGAAGGGTGTTGTTAGGGGTATCCCATATAGGATTTTGGCATCCTCACTCACATTTATTTACTCTGTTGACTAGAAAAAATACAGTTTTTACCGTTTTCTGTCTTTTACTAGTTTTGACTTATCAAACTCTATATTTTATGTTTCGTACATTTAGTTTTATAGTTTTATAATAATAATAATAAAAAAAAAAATAAGTGGGGTGGGGTGGGGGGTGTTTGCCAATATCCATTTAAGGGGGTATGAATAACCTAGGTCATTATGGAAACTTAAAAATAATGTTTTAAGATGTATAACAAGTTCAGCTTTTGAAAAAATCAGCCTCGATAAAACAAATAGAAATCTAAAAACCGAAAACCTAAATGAAATCAAACCAAAAACCGAAATGCCAAATCTAAGCAAAACCAAAACCGAATGGTTTCTAAAAATAAAAAGAGAAAATTCCCAAAGTGACCCAGTTGCCTAACAACAATCCCTTTTCTAGCCCAGAAATAAATACTTTCCCAAAATAGCCCAGGGTGGCTTGGCTATTAGCCGATTCAAGATTTGTGACATATGTCCCATGTAGCACTATTTTGTCTTTAATATGGCTTACTATAAATTACATATATACCCTCTTCTTCATCATCTTACTTAAATAACAAACCACTTCACCTTCTCCGCTGACCACCACCACCATTAACCACCGGCCATCATCATCATCAACCTCCGATTACCACCAAAACACCACCCCAACGCCACTTATATCAAGATTCGACCAAGAAAATTGTTGTTATCCACAAATTAAACATGAACGAGCGTTTATAATACAAATCCGAGCGTAACCCCCTTATCAATTTTAACACACAACAACAACAAAAAATCATCCTATGTTCATTCGAAACCCTAATTATTCAATTAGCAGTTTATAGAATTGTTTCGATAAAATTGAACATGATAGAGTGTTTGTTACTAATTTCCAAACAAATCCACTTAATCAATTGATAAAAACAATCACTAAAACTCAAATACCAATTTCTTGATATAAACCCTAAAAATCGATTTTGCATTTTCGTTGGATTAGACAATGAAACTGTTGTAATCGAGCCATCCTAACACCCTATCCGAACAAAACCCCTAAGTCAATTCATATCAAACACAAACAAATCACAAAAATCGTGTTAAATTCTTATTGAAACCCTAGAAGCCTAGAACACGAAATTTTGTTGTTGTGTGGAATAACTATGTGCTTCAGTTCATGAAAGTTGTTTGTGGTGGTCACTTGGTCAGTCACATATAATGTTTTCGAAAGGGGTAGTCTAGACCGAAAGATTTGCATGGCATAGTTGCAACTGTAAGAGCAAAGGGCGTGGATCTAGATGGATCATTAAGTTACTCGTTAGATATTGAATTTAATGCTATTTAACATGTATCACATCCTCGATCATTAAGTGTTCAAAAGTTTTAACAACATATGAGTTCGTAACAGATTGGAGAGCTTGATCTTCAGAAAGGTTAAAGTAATAGGTAGTTGGAGGTTGGTGGTGGTGATGGCCGGTGGTTGGTGGTGGTGGTGGCCAGAGGTTGGTGGTGGTAGCCTATAAGTTGAAGTTGTTTGTTATTTAAGTGAGACGATGAAGAAGATATATATGTAATTTATAGTGAGACATAATGAAGACAAAATAGTACTATATTGGTCACATGTCACAAATATAGTGGAGTCGCTCAATAATCAAATTGTCCTAGGCTATTTTGAGATTTTTTTTTTTTTTTTTTTTTTTTTTTTTGAGTTAGAAAAGAGAGCGTCGTTGAGCCCGGGCTACTTTGAAAATTTTCTGAAAGAAAAAACAAAAAACTGAACATTTTGGTTTGGCTTCTATTTTACGACTAAGAATCAAATGAGAAGAATCCTTAAAATAAGAAGAATGAGAAATAATTATAACTACACATTAGAGATGCATCAATTTGAATTATATGCATCTCTAACTTTTTAAATGCATCGTAATATATTTTCTAGCTAAAAATTAGATGCATATACATATATTAGATGCATTTTATCAAGTTAGACGAATCATATGTATTTTTCGTCCTCTATATGTCAAATTTGTTGCAACTACGACTTTGCATCGTTTTCACTTCAAAATCACATTCAAAACTAATTGTGATGCATCTAAATGAATAGAGATACATCTAATTCAAGTCGATGCATCTTAAATACGTGATTATTGTTATTTCTCATTCTTCTCATTTTAATTTTCTTTTCACTGGATCCTTACCTTCTATTTTACCAAAAAACTGAGCCAGACGAAACCAAACCATGATAACTGGCCCACCAACATTTTAAAAATATGAGTATGTTCCAAAATCCAAATTGTTGGGAACTGAGGTAGGTGCGAGTGGGCGAAATATTTGATGCACGTTAGCTCATCTCCACAAATTCCGTAAATTGCAAACGGCACCCCACAACTTGTTTATGCACTTGTTACGGTTTTTCTTTGACTTGGATATGTCATTTTGTAACTGGCGACTAATTGTTTTATTTCACAACTTGATTCTCGTACTCCGTTCGTATCAATTAAGTCGACATGTTTGGCTCTGGTTATAAAAAATACTATGGTTCGGTTTATGGTATCATAGTTACAAGTGATCTTAGCCGGCCTGTTGGTTTCAATTGATCAATATTACTATTAAATAAAACGATGTTCGTAGTACTTTTAAGTTATTTTGTCGTATATAGATAGAGGTGGCACACACACTTGCTTAAAACAAACTCAAGTAGAGACAAATCGTTTCTTTTTTTTAACCAAAACTATGTGTTGATTTCCGTTGGTTACTCAAAAAAAAAAAAAAACAAAAAAACTATGGATTGGTTTTTGTTAAATCAAATACTAGTATATATAATCTATTTTTTGAACCATTTCTAGACATAGTCGATGTGTTCAAATAAAATTATAATAACAATATTATAGTGATAAGAAAGGTGGTGAAATAAATGGAAAATAACTTTTTAAAGTCTAAAGAAGTGTCTCACGACGTGTAATTTTTTGAATTTCATGCGCAATATTGATGAATAAGGAAAACTTAGCCAGAATATTGATGTAAAATAACACTAGTGAACACAAAATCAGATGAAAAGTAAAACGTTGAAACGAATGTTTAGTTAAAACGTTGTTTTTAACATGTTAAATATTTGTTCATCACATACGTTGATTGAAAAGTTCAAAAAATTGGTCATCATTTCAAAACTTGATAAACAAATAGATGATAAATACGGAGTACAAATTAATTGATGAAATAAATCTTTACGCATTATTTTTGTGCACAATTTCTTTATTGATTTTGACTCCTCTTTATTGTGAAAAAAATATTGATTTTTGAAACTTTTTTTAGGCTTTGTTCATCGACAACACGTGTTGTCTCATCCTTACATTTTTAACTTCGTGATAGTTAGACAATATTTATAGCGTGCAACTCGTAGTGAACTAGTGATGATATAACTTCACTCATAGAATTGTTTAGATGGTTTGACTCAAACTCTTTGAAAGTCTAAAACAAAGCCTTAGAGCACTTACAATCACAACGCAGGTGCGTTATTTGTGTTTTAACGTGCGTTACTCCTGCATTATTGATGCATTTGTTCGCGTTAATGGTGCATTAACGCGCTGGGTTAACCCATTAACCCGGCATTAAGGTGGTTTTCTAAAAAAAAAAAAACATTTTTTTATCACTTTTGGCACCTCTCAAATTTATAATATTTGGAATACAAGTTAATGCAAATTGCGAAACACCCCCCTTAGTTCAAATTCAAATTCAAGATTACACGATACGCAACATTACAAGAATACGAAAAAGAAATACACACGTTACGGAAATAGTTAACATAAAACACAACTACTCATCGTCTCTGTCCCATGCCCTTGTGTTTCTCAGAGCGAACCACACATGTTGATACTTAATCCCTTTCCCATAGCATTCATAGTAAATACGGTTTGCATTGCTGAGACGACAAGGGTCATCACTTGTTCGCAGCAACTCTTTGTAAATAGCATTATAGTTACGACATTCAACATTCATTCTACTCCATAGAGCCGTAATACTATTTTTATTACGGTGCGGACCATCACTTTGATTGTTGAACCTTTCTGTAACTTCATTCCAAAAGGAACGTTCATTCACAACGTCTGTAGAATCGTGAACTTCAAGCCAAATGGTAGCTAGCACGTATTCTTCTTCCATTGACCAACGGTTTGTCATTGTAGAATGGTGTAAATATTGCAGTGTGTGTAAAATTGAATGATATTGCATGGTATAAATAGGGGTTTAATGTGTAGCACCCCCAACTCATAATACGGCAGCTGACATGCCGGGGGCACTACGCGAATCGAAACTAGGCACCTTTATAGCTAACGACCACAACATGGGACGTTTAAAAGTACCTCAAAACACATCATTCGTTTTACAAACCATTTTAGAGCACGTAGGCTCTTTAACAAATAGCAGCGGAATAAAAATACAAGTTTGCAGCGGAAAATGTCAAAGTTTAACAGCGGAAAAACCAAGTGTAGTAGTAGAAATACAAAGTTTAGCAGCGGAAAGTAAATAAGTTTAGCAGCGGAAAATATTAAAGACACACAAAGGTTTTACGAATGACATGAAAAATAAAGATAGTAGAAATGAAATAAGCTGCCTTGACAGAAAACTTCCTTCGTCCAGCCACTCCACCAAGCCCAAGATCATAAAGCTCCAAAACTTAATTTGTAGTAGTACCTGAGAAGCACATGCTTAAAAGTCAACACAAAGGTTGAGTGTAATCCATAGGTTTAAAATAATAAAGTTGAGCACAAGGGTTTTAATCATATGATATAAGCAACAAATGCAAATGCCAGGGAAATCAAGGTAACACCCAATATGTAGAGGCAACACGTGCATACATATGGTTGATGATACTAAGCTCATGACACGCAAGACGTTAACCAAACCAATCGACCGTAACTCTGTACTGGCATAAACAATAACCGCGAAATTTCATAATATAAAGTGCCCGCAAGGCCGGGCACTTGCCAATACCCAGCAAAATCGAATATAGTACACCCAAATTGCCTATCCTGCAAAAGGGATGGGAGGGTCAATTCCTATAGGCCTATATCCCTATATTCGCGCTCACTCGCAAGTAATTAATGGCTCATGATCTGAGGGTCTTTCAGGCAAGACAAGCTACTTAGTACATCGTCAGGAAATATATATCATTCAGGAAAAGCATACCAAAAATACTTTTGCTCAGAAAAATATTTAAAGCATGTGTCTCACCCCATGGGTTTATAAACAATTAAAATATAAAAGCGGGGCTATGAATCACACCTTAATAATAGCAGCAGGAAACAAGATATAGCAACCAATCAATAATGCGTCACAGCAAAATGGACCTCAGCACAACCTAATCAATATAAATGGCATAACTCAGAACTAAACTCGAATATTTCCATAAACAATGCTTGAGTAAAAGTTTTGTAAATACAATGGTATTTGAAAGAAATAGATTTCGTAAAAGTCTCGTGTGGGAGACAAGAAAGTTAGAAAAAAACAAGTCGGCGAAACGACCAAGTACGCATGAAAGACGAAAGAACTCCTCGAAGAAAGTCGTCGAAAAGAAATGAAAAGAAAAGAAATAACATAGAAGAACTCACTCAAATAAAAATAAATAATAACACGTAACAATAAGTCTCGGATTTTACCCGTTTTCCCCAAAATAATATTGAAATAAAAGGTTTTGAAATAATAATAATGTTTGGTAAAATAATTTAAGTTTATAAAGAATTTTATAAAATTTCAGCATGACCTGCCCGTTTATATAACATTTCCCGAGTCAACGACTCTTTATTTTTAAACAATATTAATATATATATATATATATATATATATATATATATATATATATATATAAGTAAATATGATTGGATATATCATTCGCGTAGTCCATTAGTTGTTTAGGTTTTATCGACCATTTCGTATTTGTTCGGGTTCCAGGTACGTTAAGATCTTTACGGGCCTAACGTACCCTACCGTCTCGTGTACCAAAGGGTCCATAACATCCAAATAACCAAGGCCGTAAATCCAATACGTCCAATTCAAGCTCACAATGTCATAATACGGAATTATGTCCGATAATAAGTCCACTAAATTATAACAATTCGTTTTATATTTCATATATATATATATATATATATATATATATATATATATATATATATATATATATATATATATATATATATATATATATATATATATATATATATATATATATACACTAGACTTCGAAGCCCGCCTGATGGGCGGGCATGATTTGTAATTAAAATTTGGATGGTTTTAGTTAACGTAAAATTATTTTTAAGGACGTTGGTTTTATTTTATTTTTTAAGGCTATTAGTTTACGATTGAGAAATTTTTAGAGAAAGTTAAGTATTATTTTAAAGGACGCCGATTTATTTTTATTTTTTGGTTAGGCTATTAGTAGGCGGGTAACCGTAAAGAAGTTTTTCCAAAAAAAAATGTATAATATACTTGTGCATTCGTATTGGTTCCATTCATGTAAACCTGATATATATATATATATATATATATATATATATATATATATATATATATATATATATATATATATATATATATATATATATATATATATATATATATATATATATATATATATATTGGCATGACTTGTAATTTTACATTTTAATTTAATTATGTATGGATAATAGTGATCTTTTATAGTTATTTCTTATGCATTCACCTGACGTGTGGACATGACATATATTTTTAATTTAATGATGTATTGATATCAGTGATGTTATAATTATTTTTTATATATTCGCCCGATGGACAGCCATGACATGTATCATGTACGTAATAAAGTAGAAAATATAGATCCAACATACCGTAAATAGTGGTGCCAAATGTTGAAAGGATAAATACTTTAGTTATTCATATTCATGTGAAGGAATGGAGTGACTTACTTATTCACCACAACCCATGTGGCTTAAAGTTTATATATTTTTTTTTCATATCAACTTCTTCAATAACTCCTGTAATTTTTACTTGTCTATCTAGGAGAAAAAAAAAGCTCAAATATCAAAATGAGCGAAAAGAGATTTTATGGTAAATCATGAATTGAGAGCGTATGTTCACTAACCTCAATAAATTCTTCTTAGATATAAATAATTGAGAACGTATGTTCACTAACCTCAATAAATTCTTCTTAGAAATAAATGGTTGTACTCGACTTGTGTTTTCTAAAACATGGACAGGAAATACCAAAAGAACATGTATAATTATATATGTAATATTTTGGTTAGACGTACAGGACCATGAGTTGGGTGGAACTATTAAAATACTAAATCTCCTTGCATAAGGAAAATTATAGAGGCTAAAAGGGACTATACTTAATCAAATATCAGCTGCAATGATTACTTTTTAAGAAGTAAATTTAGCTCTCTGTTAAAGAAGATAAGCATACTCTCAAGTCTTTTGATCCAATTTTGTGACTCAGAATACTATGAACTTCCAAACAGATACTACCTATTTCAATAACGTCGGCCTCGCATAGCCAGTGCTTCATGTTACATCAACACGTAGAATCAATATGTATGTTTTATTCTATAAATAGCTCGTAATGAAGATAAAATGTGTAAAAACCTACATTATGGACACGTCATGGATCACATAGAGTTGTTCCTATGAAACCGGTCTCATTGCCTTTTTTTTCTTTTCGAAGAGGTGATTACATATTGATCACGAATGATAGGCAAATCAATTGGCTAAAGCTTAACATACAATCTCACAACATCGTAACTTGATTGCTTTGCACAAAAGTGTTACCTTCAACCCTTGTCAAATACTTAGTGTTTTGGTAAGTTGAGAGGCTGTTCACTTTGAGTTAAGTGGATAGGAGAATTATCTGCAAGGTAGGATCATGTTTTCCGAAGAATCTCTACTTAACTGCACATAAGTTTGCAAACTTCAAAATAAAAAATAACAAAACAAAAAGAAATAGATAAGAACAACAAATAAGGATATACACAGTTGTTGAATGTATTACTATTTGTTCATTGGAGTTTTTCAGCTGAGCAAGTTGAAGTTACTGAGACTGGACTTCTTGTTGCTTATTCTTTTCATGTAAAAGGTCAATTACAAATTTACACATGAAAAACATCAGAATCAGAGCCAACAAAGATAATATAATGGATTCGATCACAATCAAATTTGATTCAAAGAACACATGTACCTGTTACAAATTAAACAAACTAACAAATATAGAACCAACAATGTTCATGGAGCCTAGTGCTACCATTTCTTTGTTTCCATCAATCTAATAGTCCTTCATTCAGCAAATGTTCTTCCTATTGCGACAGCTTCCTGTAATTTATACGAATATAATTCATTTAATTATACCACGAGAATGTAACTGGGAAAGAAGGAAAAAAAGAAAATAAATGGGAGGGGGTATTCACTGTGAGTGCGATTAATCCAGTAACGACTCCAATCTTAAAACCTTTAGTAAGAAAGGGTCCGCTGAAATGAATTTCGCTCAAGGATGACGGAATTTTTCCGTTTTTAATATGGCGCACCTGGATATATTCAGTGAGGAATTTAATTTACTTATGGAAGAATGATAATGCTACACTAATTATCGTATCAAGTAACTTACGCTTAAAATAATTGGTCCAGAAAAGAAAACCAAGGAAAGCAAATGACTGGTATTCTACAAAGAAACAAAATGAAAAGCCACACATTTACTAATGCCGAGTGTTTTGACCAATCAATTCAGGTCCATTTAGTTCAATCCATATAAGTTTGCACGTACAAATAATATTCATACTCTAAAGATTGTGCTTTTAAGATATTTGATCAAGAAAAAAAATCATTTACCTTTACGTTTTTCCATGGCTACCAATTGAAATGATCAAATCTACTTGATTTTTCTCGTACGAAAGTAAGGAGATGGTGGGGTTACTTGAGTCAGATTGTGAGCCAGCATTATGCTGGTATTTAGTTCTGTTCATATTAAAAGTGGTATGCATGAAAACAATGGTTTCCGAGTTTGGTAAACAATAGAGTATAGATAGAGGAGTCAAGAGTGGTGAGTGTACCTTGGAAAGCAATATCCTTGAGGCATGTCTAGAATATCATTGATGTACTCATTGTAGATCGATAATGCAACTAAAATATGTGAGTCTGAAATAGAAAGATGACTCAGTTAACTCTTATGCATTCAAAATAGACTTTACTTGAAATACAAACACAACCCAAATCAACCTGTTAGTAAGTAAATGAAGTAAATGAGCCGAAACAGTATTATATCATATTACGCATGTATACAACTTGAATCAGTATTTGTAAACTCATCTCTCTCTATGTAGACAACTTTTAAAAATGGGACATTAGAAAAAATGAAAGTAAAACAATGCACTTGATATAAAATATTCTAATTTATTAATTAATATCAAAAGGAGTTGGCAGCAATAAAATTTGACCTCAACATACATATCATATTTGATACTGACAATAACATCAACAATATGAAAGGGATCACATACAAAACTACAGATACATATGTAATCTATATGTGTGCCAACACTCAACCTTATAGTAAGAAGATGCGTTGTCGTTTGGAATGCTTTGCATCAAGAACTTTTACTGAACTTTCCTCAAGATTGGTAATAACAATTGATAGTTAAAATGTCAAAAAAATTAGTAATGGATAAAGCCTTTCTTTCATTCATCAATAGGTCCCTAGACAATAAAAATTTTATATTTAAATAGCAATAGTTATGCAAACCTTAAGCGGATGAAGCACGGCTATCATGCGAGGAGCTGTTTTGTTTAACTCATCGCGCACGTAGTTTTCAAGGTGTTCTAAACGTATCATACTATCATCACTGCATAGCGCGCGCACACACATTAATTAGTCCTCCACCAATGAAAACAAATTCACACACATACACATTGATTATCCTTCTTAAAAATAAACTAAAAATGACAACCTTCTGGTGATACCAATTCCTCTAACAAAAGTGTTTATGGCTGTGGAAGTGACACCCTACGTCTCAAGCTAGCTTAGAAAGCACTTTAGCTAAGATGATCTATGAGTGAACAATGATAAGTAAAGTGCATTCGTTTAGTTAATTATACCTTAAACTAAAAATATTTTAAGCACCATTATGCTCCATGCTGTCCGTGATCCATTGTGCTCGGCCATAAACTTCTGCATACCGTTTTTTATCACAAAAAGTACACAACGGTGGATCTATTGATTGCTATGATTTCAGTCACAAAATGTCACTCATCTTGATATAAATTTTTCTAGTTACTTTTTCTTTTAATACAAATAATAAAATAATGACAGTAATAAACGTTAATGAAAAGCAACAGAATTAGGTACACGTACTGGTAACATTTATTTATTTAAACTCCGTGGTTACTATTAGAAATGAAACTATTTAAATCGACATCTTTTGTTTTGACTAAGAACCTATCAAATCAAACCGTGTTCACCCTACCTCAAACAATGTAACCAGGTTCGAAACCAAATTTGTTGAATTTGTAATGTACCTGATCGAAAATCCAAAACCTCGAACAACATATATATTAAAAGTTATTATCAGAATATGCTAAAATGAATTATAATTTTAAGTACACCATATATTTATTTTTATTATGAACTTTTTCATGCCTCCCTTTCTCTTCTTCTGAAACTCGCCACCACTTCCTCTGTTATCGAATTTGTTATCAAAATAGCCAACATGTGTACATGAAAGAAGCATATGTTAAAGACATTGGTGACAATGTTCGACCACTTACGGTTCTCTTACGGTCCATACTTCCTTGGCCTACCACTTTTCTTATTATCCGTCTTCAAAGATATTCCACCACCATTGAAAACCCACCTGGTCTTGCCATCTCACTTGTCATCTAGCCATGACAATTACAGAAAAAAGTGTTATTGTATGATTGGACTTATTCAAGTTAGGTTTTATCTCTAAAAGATAAAGTGTCAAATGGCAAAATATAACGATACAGGTAAGTTGAATATGATCAAATAGGTTGAATGGTCAAAAGGCAAATCTGTTTTTTCTCACGACTATATGTACCTAAATCTATCACATTATGACAAACATGCAGGAAATTGCTGCTACAAAACTTTTTTTTAAAGTAAAGTAACTTGAATATCTTTGACTTAGTCACATTGTTGCATCTAGTTATTTGATTATGATGATTAACCTTGTGGTTATCACTTTTTAAAAGACACATTCAAACAGCCTCTGAATAAGCATTTACATACCTGGAATGGCATTGACCATGCACCAAGATCCCAAACTTTAAAATTCTTAAGCACCAATTTCTCTCTTGAACAAACTTCCCACAACCCAAAGTCTCCCACGTTTGTTCCAACTCATGTACCATAAACACAATCTATTATCTCTTACGCGGTCTGTGCCTTTGTGCAGGGATTCCCGGGATGAAACTGCTTCACCTGACCTGATATACAAAACCATAGCATGTCGAATTGCAGTTGCCCTTGTGTAAGAGGTATTAGTAAAGAAATAGTCGGCGAAAACTTTTCTCCTTATGCTTTTGTCGTTAGCCACTGTATCAATAAATAGCACATGTAACACATCTGATCTGAGCTCCCTTGCATCTAGAAAGCCTATTTTGTTCCTTTCTCTCTATATATAGATATATATATATAAATTTTACCCATTTTGCATGTTGGAGAAAAAAATGACCGTTTGGTTATCTATAGGGGTGACTTCGCTGGTGTACCTGGAAATGAAAGTACATGTAATTTTCTTAGAAAAAAAAAACAAATCACTCGCCTGGGGATGATGTCAGATTGAGATAATGTTCTGGTTATGGAGATACCAGATATAGACCCATCAACCTTTTCATCTCCAAAGAATTCCTAGAGAAAAGTAGTTATTATTACGGTTAACACACATCGATGAGGAGAACATAGAATAAGGGTTAAGATGATTTTCACTTTGAAAACTTTTTAATTAAAGAAAAAAATAATAATCAAGTGCTAACTTGCAGAAACGACCGATAATAACAGAAAAGTAAAATGAATACTGGGAGCGAGAAAAGAAATTTGTTGTCTTCATTATAAAGAGTAGAGAGTCTTTCCATTTCAGCAACTGGTCTAGAATTCATCTCATCAGGAGATATAATAGGCATTCAGAAACCCGTGACAGATTACAGGAGCGTTATACCTCTGGTATAGCTAATTATGAGGAATACATCAATGGGAATATGTATCTTATGTTGTACAGATATAGCTAATTATGAGGTTCTGTTCATATGTATACTCATACATATCAAAAGATGCAAACTAAGATGTGACAGATTACAGGAGCGTTATACCTTGCTCACCATGTCGCTAAATAGTTCTTCTGATGGTTCAACTACTATAACACCTGAGTTGAGTCTCTCTGAATGCTTTAAGTTTACACAGAATTTTCTGGCACTTGAATAAAATATCAATATTCTTAACCGCGATTGAATCAGCATCATGATAGACAACTGCAACATAAAGGAAAATAATGTTAACAAATAGTGGGTGTATGACATGCGTACATAACTAAGGCATTGAAGATCTTAAACTCTATACAAGTTGCACAAAAATCCATTGCAGTTGATCTCCAAGTATATCCAATCAGATTGCTTAATAACGGTCTTAAGAATTGGGGCTTACTTTTTTCGTGTAACAAAGCTGCTAAAATTGATCATCTTACCTGCTGGCATCTAGTGCATATCCTATAGTATAATATGTTACACTCACCCATATTTCTGCTTCCATGAAAGATAATGGAATTTTTAGTACCCAAATGGGTAGAGCAAAGGGCCACGCAGGATATAATAGTGCATCTCGATGTTTATAGAACACGGGAAGTCTCATAATTGTCAACACAACCTCAAACATTCCATTAAACATCACAATAAGGAGAGCAAAGAAAAGACACCCGAAAAACTTTCCTCCATCTTTCAAACTTCCCACATGCATTTCAGTCCTAAAGAACACCGCCATGGTCACCAATGACATAAACGTTAACTAAAATGTTTTAAATATGTAAATCACATAGTTATGCTTCGTTAACAACCACTCCTTATGAAAGCATGCTTTTGGAAGGTCAAGATTAGATATTCCATACTTCTCTTTCACCAGGGCATCTGGAATTTTTACACTACAAGAAAAAAGCTTTTTAACGACTTTCTTAGCGACGTATTTTATGATTGCGACTTTTAGGTGATGGGTCGCTGTAAAAGAGTCGCAATTTTTTTGCGACTCGTGACATGTGTCGCTAAAAAGAGCGACTAGCATAACGACTTCATAAAATAAGTCGCTATAAATTTGCGACTTCAGTATTTATTGTCGCTATTTGCATCGCTGTTTCAAAGAGATGTTGCCATCTAAGTCGCTTAACGCGACGCTATTTTTGTAAAAGTCTCTATTTAAGTCGCTAATTAAGTAGCTCTCAGCAGCAGCTTCTGCAGGCACATCAGCAAGTGCTTTCATCTCTGGTGTAATCTTATAATAATAAGAACCGATAATCCTTGCCAGTTTCTCATTCATTGCAGCATCTGTATATCATTAAAATATATACTAACCATTTAAATAAACCTAACAATAATAATCAAATAATACCAACTAATTAAAGAGTGTTTAGGTTAGCTTATTTTTTGGGCTTATGAGTACGTTTGAAAACGAAAAAGCTCATAAACCTTGATACATCAGCATTAAACTCTTAAGAATATGCTCTTTACCAATGTATTAAGCAATTAGGCTAGATGCTTTAATTAAAAAAGTACGCTTCAAAAGACTAACACATAAAAATGTTGAGTTACTATTTTTTGAATGGAATATACCAAAGTTGTTATGTATTCAAAACGGGATAGATTGTCCTGGAGCTTGTTTCACATTTTCATGATAAATACAACTACCTGAGTAAATATACATATTTTTTATTTTGGCAAGGCTTCACATATCAAATAATGACCACATGTCAGCCTCTTGTTCTGTAGCCTGTTTGTCGCTTTGTCGACAGAATTTTTTGGTTTTCAAATCCTGCAAGCATCACCACACGTTTCCAAGCCAAGTATCTTAAGCTTCTTATATTAATCCTTGTACATATGGTATCAAAATCTCACATTGAGTGAAAATAAAAGTTACTAACCTTTATGATATAATCAGTGATCAAAGTAGTTTCCTAGCCTGGAAAGACCCCTTCATGAAAGCATTAATATTAGGATCAATTCCTGCTTGTTTTTCCCTATTCATGATTTCTTTAATCACATGATGTCTTGCTCTAATACCTACGCATCGTCCTGAAAAGTCTAATGTCTAATAATGCTAAGCAATTCAAGATTACCTCAACATAGGACTATCTTCGCCTCAATATTGAGTAAGCTGTTTGGCAATCACATCAACATGCTCATGTGCCATCTCAAGTGGCAAAGCCATTCTTCTTTGGTGCTTTCAAGAAATTGAGCATCAACATACAAAATGTGATCATAGTTTGTTAAAACTATATATATCTTTATATACACACATACACTTGAATTCATAGATATATCAGATCACATAGGTCATCAATGAGTATATTTGAAGTACACAACGTTTAACGAAACATACCAAAGTTGTGTATTAAAGAAAAACTTATTTTCGATCTTTGAATGAATGCATGTTGTTCCAAAACAAAACGCTTAAGAACCTCCCAGATATGTGGTAATTGATTGTTATTGGTATTAATGGATTAGACAAAAACAATTTATATATAAAAAAGGAATGATAATGGGTACATTAAGAGTAATAGACTTACATCCATTGTTGAAGTAGAAGCTGTTCTGATGTAAGATTTTCATGTTTTTCTTGAAGGCTGCATCCCTCTATTTATTGCTGAAGTTTGGCTATATGACCCTGTAGCAAGAATTCCTATATGGCTTGGAGAAAAGTCAATCGAAGATATGATACCTGAGCACATGGGCAAAAAAATTCTTAAAATTTATACATAAATGATAACATAACTATTGTTGAGAATTAGTTTTCACGATAAAAGTAAAAACTATAGCATTTTTGGAGATTGAATATGATCCGTGATGGCTGTTGGAACAAAAACTCATCAACAACTCATAATATGTGTTCATACATTGTTCTAATAAATAAAAACTACCATATTTTCTCTGCAAAGACATTATAATTATTAAATTAGGGTTTGTATGATATGGCCTTTTTGTATGTATCGTAGTCTTTCTTCATCATAAGCCCACACGATACATACCAAATGTAATCCTTTTTTTTTTAAATCGGGTATTAATTTTTTGATGAACATTATATTTATGGCTTTGCAACATATAACTCAAAAGTTAAGTTGCTCTAGTAGTAAGCATCCTCATTACTCTATTAATAGATCCTAGGTTCGAATCCTCCTACTTAAATTTTTTAAATACGAATTAATTAACGAATTTTAAGTAAAACAAATTAATTATTGCTGACATGGATGCTTAGGTGAACACAATGTGATGACATGGCTGATAATGAATTACTGGGCAATGACATGGCGTTTACGTGGCATTATCTACGTGTACCGCCTCCTGTTATATATAATATATAGATATAGATATAGATATATATAGTGTATCTTTATTTTCAGAACCCTGTTAAGTGCGAGAACTCCAATTTTACATTAGAAAATATGCATGTTCATATAAAACATGTATTTTTTCTTATATACACCTTAATACACATACATGCATAACATACATGTTCATATAAAAACCTGTTAAGTGCAATAGATCAATGCAAAATGGTTTTATTTTTAGAACCCTGTTAAATGCGGGAACTGCGAGAACTCCAATTATGCAGTAGAAAACATGCATGTTCATATAAAACATGTATGTTTTCTTACATATACCTTAATATGCAGGCATGTGTATTAAGGTGTATGTAAAAAAACATACATGTTTTATATGAACATGCATGTTTTCTAATGCAAAATTGGAGTTCTCGCAGTTCCCGCACTTAACAGGGTTCTGAAAATAAAGCCCCTATATATATATATATATATATATATATATATATATATATATATATATATATATATATATATATATATTTATATATATATATATATATACACATATATATATATATAGATTATCCGTTTTATATTATTAGTTACCGTTTCTATAAAAATATATCCCGAGACTATAAATCAATACCCAAAATAATCACCACAACAATTATACTCCAAAATCAACCCAAGTCAAAACTAAATAACCCGAAACCAAACCAAATCCAAACCGAGCCTTAACCTCCTCGGCTCATACCAAAACCATTCAAATCCGAACCAAGCACAACATCCACAACAACAAGAATAACAATATCTTTCCCCCACCACCACCCTAAGCCTCGGTGGTGGTGGTGGTTGGCTGCCGAGCACACCCAAACCCAAACGAAGCCAAATCCAAATCAAATACAACCCAACTAATCCAAATACTCAAACCACAACAACAACAATAATCATACTCCCTCCCCCACCACCACCCAAGTCGCGGTGGTGGTGGCTCTTGGCTGCCAAAACACAACAAAACCAAACGGACCTTCGATATCAAATCCAAACACAAAAATATACTCCCCTTCGTCACTAATATCAAACAACAACAACAATAAACATCAAATCCTCACCGAGTCACGAGTTGACTCGGTGAGTTCACCCGAGTCGCGGCCAAATCGAAAACAACAAGAAATCCACACGAGTTTTGAGGTTAAATCATTATCAAAAACATTTTTGTAAAAGATTTTTAATATTAAAATCGAATTTAAATAAAATAAAAACTCGGGTTTGAAAAATATTTAAAGAAAAAAGAAAAAGATGGTGTGTGAGGGTGGTGTTACCGTCGAAAAACAAAGGAGGGTGGCGGTGGTGGTGTACGGTGGTGATGGTCGTGGCGGTAGGCGGTGTGTAGAGGCGCGTCGGGGTGTTTGGGGTCGCCGGGTTTGTATGGTGGTGTCGGGGATGTCTCGATCTATAAGATGGTGCAAGAAAGTGGGTGGCCGAAAATTTTTCCGGTGGCGGTCGCCAGAAACTGCTGGTGTTCCGGCTAGGGGCGGCGGCCGGATAAATCAAAGAGGGAGAGAGAGTGATATTAGTTGGTGTGTGTGTTTTTATAAAATAAATGAAAGAAAATGGGGTGTGCGGGGTTTATATATGGTAAAATAAGTATAGGGTTGGTTTTGAGATTATTTAAAGTGTAGGGATAAGTGGAGGGTGATACTCCAAGGACCAATATCGCCAACGAAGTAAACTTCTAACGTTAGACGCTCCGGGGCTCGAACGACATAGCAAACGGACTCAAAAATTTACGAAACTTGCGCCATTGTTCACGAAATAATTTTTCCAATAAAATCAAGCATAAACTTCAGAGTTTTTCCAAAACTCAAAATAATTCAAATAATTTGGCAAATGTAATACAATTCGAGTGTTCTAGGTTGTGCTGAGTCAATCAAGGAATAAAGTTCTCGTTTCCAATATATCTCACGTTCCTCAAGCCTAAATAATCACAAATAAAAGTTTTTGTGGAAAACTATAAGGGGGGTTGAATAGTTTACCTCTTTTTATAATTCCTTTTTAGCTTGAATATCCTTTAAAAACTTTACGTTTGCTTAAAGATATAAACACAACATTATATGTTTGATTCTTTGAGAAGCTTTTCATGTGAATAACAATTCTAACTTTACTTGTTTCATACTTTGAAAAGCTTTACTTGTGATGATCCTAACTTTGCTTGTTTAGTTCTTTGAAAAGCTTTACATTTGTTAAAAGATATAAACACAAATTTACTTGTTTAATTCTTTGAAAAGCTTTATATGTGATTAGCGATTCTAACTAAAAGACAACATGTAATAAGCAAAGATAAAGAAAGAAACGATCAAACCACAACACGATTGTTTATCGTGGTTCGGCTACAAGGACTCTTTTTCCTTGCCCTACATCCACGCCCAGAGTTTCCAACTCGAGAGTTATAAGCACTAATCAACAAGCTCCTTTCACCGGCGGAGAAAACCTTTACAACGTCGCTTACACTTTTACCGACACTAAGCTAGATGTCGAGTTCTTTTACACGGGTACAACCACTCCCATCGTCGCTTACACTTTTACCGACACTAAGCTAGATGTCGAGTTCTTTACCAAGGGTACAACCACTCCCGCTAGTTCTTTTACAAGGGTACAACAACTCCCGACACACTAAGTATTTTGAGGCCTAAAGTACTAACCAATCACTTCTACATACATGACACAAATGAAGTATAAACTACCAAAGCTTATACATGACCAAGCTAACAAGACTTGCAACTTTAGAGTTGAAGCTTGTAACTTCTTGAATGATCTTGTGAAGTCCCTTGCTACATAAGAGAATCACACAAGTCAAATGTTACTGAATTAATTGAGAGAGTATGTGAAAATATGTCCTAAAGTCATCACACAAAACTAACAAATGGTTTGGTATTTATAGCAAACTATTCTACAGGTCTGGCGGATCAGGCGGAACCCTCAGATGGGTTCCGCCCGTGTACCCCCAGGGTTCCGTCAGGGCTACAGTTGGTTTTGCAATAAATCTTCCAAACCAAACAAGGTCACATCTCATTACACCTAGTCAAACACAAGACTTGCAAGTAACATATAGTTAGTCAAACACACTTTCTTACCATAAATGTATATTGACAAAGCTTGCCCTAAATGTGATATGACATTACTATTTTAAGAAATAAATGTGATGTGACATGACACTTTCTAATTTAAGAAATAAAAACAATGTTTTGTTTAAAAGGAAATGTAAACCTTAGTTTAAACAAGACTTAAACACTTAAAGTGATGATTTACTCCTAGCTAAAGTTCATACTTTGTCATTAACAAAACTTAGCAAAGATCGTAAAATATAAATAACGTTTTTAGGCGATATTTGTATTAACAATCTCCCTCTTTTTGTTGATGACAAAACATAAACTTTATTTATAAGTAAGTCACTAGTTTTAGTGTTAAGTCTTATAAAGTTAATATAAAAACGTGTTTTTGCTAAGATGATGTGATATGCAAAAAAAAAATAATAAATAAATAAAAAGAAAAAAAAATTGAAACAAGTTTATATAAAAATTCTCCCCCTTTTTGTCGAAACAAAAAGAAGAGTAGCGAAGCGGAAGTATACACTTGCTCCCCCATGGATAATACTCCCTCTAAATGGAGTGCCAAGAGAGGAGACATGGATTTTGAACCACTCATGCTCCCCCTTGAATATTACTCCCCTAAATGAAGTATCAAGGAAGGAAAACATGGATAATGATCATACAAAAAGAAATGTTAGTTTCTAAAACACAAGATATATGTATGCTACCATAGCAAGGTATATTTCACTTATTATACCTAAATGGTCAACAAACAATGCAAGCCTTGTAGTAAAATGAAGTTCATTTCATTTAAAATTTTGACTCTTAAAAAGTCAAAGACAAGAAATTTGGATGACACCATCCTACTTCTAAAAATAAAGAAAAACTAAAAATAAACTAAGAACATAAAAAGCTACAAGGAAATCATCATTTTCCTTAATGAGAAACATTTTCCAAAAACAAGGCTAAGGTTGTTTAAGGATGAAAATGTGTGTTGGAGGTTGCAGCGGGCTTTATTTTGAAGGTTGAAAGGATGACACGGTTTTGGTTTGTTGGTTTAAATGGGAAACATTTTCCAAAAGAAACGGGTTTGTTTCATTTTGGAGACTCTAAGGTTGAGGTGTGTGAGACAAGGATTATAGATGATCCAAAATGTGGTTTAGTATAAACCTCATTTCTTCGGATAGCTCACGAATTTCCCTTCGACACCCTTCACTAATGTGAGTGGTTCTTTCGCAATGATTGCAATCATGTCGAGGAAAGTTTGGTGGAAGAGTGGTTTGATTTGTTGGTGGTGGATGGTTTGAACTTGAAGGAGTAAAGGTGGATGGTTGAGTGGTGTTTTTGCTTCCTTCATTAGTTGAGTGTAGTGTTGTTTGTAAAACCATAATATGGTTGATTTGAGAGTCAACCATACGTTTGAAGGCATGAAGGTGGTTTAAATGAGTGTCAATCTCATTATTAAGGTTTGGAGGTTTTTCCCATATGGATGCTACTATTTTCTTATACGAAGAAAGTAGAGATTCAAATTGTTGGGAAGGTTCTTGTGGTAATGGTTGTTGTTGTTGATTTTGAACAAAATGGCGGAAACTTGGTTCGCCAGAAGGATTGCCATGAAGGTCTTTGTAAATTGGGTGAAACACAAATGATTGTGAGTGTGTATGACCTTGATCATTTGGGAAAATTGATGGTCTAGCATAACGGTAAGCCAACCGTTTTACCAATGATGGTTGATGGGGTTCATCATCTAGTTGCTCACTAGGTTGTTGTTGGGTTTCCATTTGAGCAATGGTGTCAAAGAGTGACAAGGATGGTGGACTTGATGATTTGGGTGATAAGTCTTCTAATGTTTCCAAATAGGGTAGTGGTGATGTTGGTGGTGTATGGAAAAGTTCCATTGGTGAAATTGTTGGTGATTGAGGTGATGGAGTTTTTGATGGTTGAGCTTGTTGAGAAGGTGATGTTGAATCACTTGAAGGTCTAGTTGGTGGAGGAATGGTGCCTATGTTTGTGTAGCAATGTGTTGGAGTATCAAGATTAAGCAAATCTTGAAAGGTGATTTCATTGGTATTGCAGTGTGTTGAGGTAGTGAGGTTAAGGAAATCTTGGATAGGTGAAGAAATGTTAAGCGAAACATCACTTGAAGATGATGAGCTTGACTTGACGGTTTTGTTGAAGCAACAAGGTTTGACACTAATCCTAGTGGTTTTTTAGAAGGATTTTGATGACTCGGATGATGTGTTGGATTTAGTCATTTCAAAGGTGTGGTTTTGATGTTTTGAGAGAAGAAGTTTTGATGGTGATGGTGTGATTTGAGTTGTTGCAAAACTTTCAAATTTATAAGGTTGAAAAGGTGTTGAAATGGGTGTTTGGATTTGATGTTCTACCATTCAAAGATTGAGGTTTCAAATGATTTTCATGACCATGTCACATCATTTGATGTCAATCCAATGGAATAAGGTGGGGTGAAAGACCAACATATGCACTCAATACTTTGTGATCATGGGATGTGATTTGGTTCAAAAATGTTTCAATGGTTTGAAGGATCCTTTAAAAGGGTTCCTTGGGTTAGTTATGTTTGAATTTGAATTTTTGGAGGGAAGTGGCTTCCTAATTGTTTTAGTGAGTGAGAGTTGTTCTAATATGGTTATTGGAGTTAATGGAAGATGTTTCTCACTTAGGATAATGGTTTGACACTTTACAAGTTTTGAACTTAAGAAAAATGACAAAAATTTTCTGCAGGTGACTGGCGGAACCCTCACGGTACACAGGCGGAACCCTGTTTTGGGTTCCGTCTGGTCCGTTGGGCCAATTCTGGGTTGCCCAGAAAATACACTGGCGGAACCCAATTTTGGGTACCGCCAGGCCTAAAAAATGTGGCAGTCCACGATTTTGACCCCCGAGATGATTTTCAAATTTTTCGAAAACTCCTAAAATAAAAAAGATAAGGCATTTCTGGTTAGGTAATGCAAAAATTGGACATGTAAACACACATATCATAGGACTTTGACCTTGAGGTCGAGAATTTTACTATACTTAGTGAAAATTGCCATAAGCATAAAAAATTGATAAACACCTCAAACATTGTCATAATGCATAAACACTCATACAAACATAATCCGACAAACGTAATAAAACATGAACGTGAAAAACAATACAAATCACATAATTTAGCACATAAAAGGTTCTAAAACATTCATAAGCCAAACACTCCTTAATCTTCTCACAACCGGTCTATCTTCTTATTGAGCTTGCTTAGGTACCTTCCAAAGCACTTGAAAATTCCTTTGGTTTGCTTGAACTCTTCGGATGCATTGTCAATGACGGGGAGTTCTTGAAGGTATTCTAAAGGAGGTAACTTAGAGTTAGGAAGTCTATCATCATCGCTCATGTCGGATGATGATGATGATGGTGTAGGTGAGCGAGTACGTTTGCCCTTGCCTTTGAAAACTCGTTTATCACTTAGAGGAACGAAGATGTGAGGAACGAGAGAATAGTCAAGGCGCATTCCATTATCGTTAGGAGGAATGGGTGAGATTGCTCTAAAGAGGCGAGTAAGAAGCATTCCATAAGGAAGTGCGGTTGTTCCGACTAAGGATATGTCGGCCATTCTTTTAGCTAGGTAGTAGGCTAAGTTGAATGGTTGGCCGGTGGAAATGCTATAGAGCATGTAGCAAAGGCATGTGTTGATATGATCTCTATTTCTTATGGTACTTATGACGTTGGCTCTAAGAATTTCTTCCCACTTCTTAAATTGTGGTTTAAGCTCATTGAGCTCCATACCAAAAGGATACTTATCCACAATATTCCCTGAACGATTCTTTCTTGTGGTAGAGGTTCTAATGAAGAGATGTTCCTTAATTGTTTCCTTACTAACTAGAGGGTTGTCGTATGGATAAAAAGCTCAATAGAATCAAGACTTGAAATGGGCCACTTATCCGTGTAGAGACAAGTTCCCTCATTTGGGATACCAAGAATGATAGCTAAGTCTTTTAAATCTATGAAATTTGGTATTTGATTGGTTGTGAAGTTTAATGATATCTTACCAACAACATTTGTGGAAAGGTTTACGGTTGCATAGAATTCTAAGATGAACCTAGGACAAATTGGCTCATCTATATCAAGGAGACAATCAAAGTTGATTGCGGCAAAGCTTTGGCGAATGGATGTTCCTTCTAGAAAGGATGGATCAATGGTTCTACCTTCGTGAACATAGCGTTTTTCTAGTGCCTTAAAGGTTTCTACTTGAACATTGTTGAGACCTTTGGTTATATGGTGTTTGGGCAAGTACTTAAGGGTTTCCGTGTGATCGGAGTAATTTGTGGGAGGCATGTTGATTCCTAGAAAACACAAAATTATATGTTAATGACTTTTAACAATGTGGATGTTCTAATGTGTTCCTATATGCAAACAATGTGGAGACTTGGTTATCTTGACTCATTTTGATTCCCGAAGTGTTTTGTTATAAAAACAAAAGATAACCAAAACTCTCCTAATTGAGTGTGTCTTTGATTGAATGTACCCGAAAATACATATTAGTTATGTATCCCCTTTAGCATTCAAGAGATAATATGCAAGTGATGTTTCAATGATGTTTTTAATTTGTTTTAACAATGTGGTGAAGAGTTATGTTCTAGTTGTGGATTCAATTTTTGAAAGACAATGCATTTGGTATGTTTGGCAAATCAAAGTAACAACAAAAAGGACACAACACTTAACTAATGGAAGACATGATTGGCAAGCAACCAAGTTTTTCATGAATCAAGAAGTTTTATGCATAAACCCTAAGATTCTAGTTAATGAATGTAAATGAGAATGTTATACTTGAATCAAAAATGCAATTATGATTAGAATACTTACAAAGTTAATTTGATTTGAAGAGATTTGATTGGAAGCCCTAAATTTCGTATGGTTATGTGTTTTTGAGAGGGTGATGGTTGTTTGAAAGTGAATGGTTGAGTTAAGAGGGTGTTTGGTTTTGAAATTAAAAATAAAATATTCTGTAGCTTTGGCGGACCAGGCGGAACTAAAAAGAGGGTTCCGCCCGTATGGTCTGAGGGTACTGTGGGAGCTGCAGGGAAAAATTCAAAAGGGATTGTCTTGATTTTTGTGGTTTTATCCTAATGTTCAAAACAAAGGTTTTAGGTCTTGTGAGTCTTTGACTAAGCCTAGGAATGATAAATGCTTCACATTCAAGAGGTTTTGTGAAAACGTTGATAGAATGGTTAACGTAGAAGACTTTCTTAGTTAAGACGTTCCTCAATGAACAATCTTACAAAGGCGATGATGATGGATCACAATATGTCTATTAAGAACATAATGGATTGAATTGTCGCCGAAGTCGATGCCTCCTTTGTTGAAGGGATGACAATGTTGATGAAAGAATTCTGTTGTTGACACGAACTTGCTTGTTCAAGCGGAGCTTGTTGATGTGCTTCTCCATCCGAAACTAATTTGAGAGCCTTACGTGTTTTGGAGAATCATTGGGTAAATAAGTATAAAAGTCCAAGGACCACTTGTGCTTTTCTTATCAACTTATTACCAACATAATTCCATTTGGCATACACTATGGTTTCTATTCCCGTTCTTTTGGGATACCATAATCCTAGTTATGTAATACCTAATGATGTATCCAAACAAGCTCAACTAAAGAGTTGTTTTAGGATCTTCTTTAACACGAGCACGTAGACAAATGCTAAACATAATGTTGGATCTAATTGTTATGAGAACAAGTAGTCTTCCGAACATTTCTCGACGTTTAGTTTTACCTACGGATTTACTAATCTCATTCTTGATAGGTCATCAATAACTTAACCATTGAGAACAAGAGAGTAACTAGGAATGTCTTTAAGTTAAAATCCCTTGCTTTTGAAGCTTGCTTTTATTATCAAAAAGTCTTTCAAATATTGACACTTGTAATTACATGATTACTTCGAAATATCTATTTTTTTTCACTAGTTGTTTTACTCTAAATTCCAAAAATTGTTTTTGTTGAATTTCTTTAGACACAACTATGACCTATAAATCAAGTTTTATAACTTATGTCAATTATGCATGATTCAATGTTTGACTCAAGGTGAGAAGATGTTATTTTGTACTTTTATTCTTAATGTTTTTCATAACATACTTGTTTTGCCATCATTGGACTTTCGACTAAGTTATCATCTCCCAAAGATGATATCTTAGAAGGAGGAGATCACTCGTTAAATGTTATATTCAACGACTCCTCGACTCTTTGGGTTTTCTTACTTAAGACACTATGAACTCTATTTGTTTTGAAAAAGTCCAAGAGGTACAACATCATGAGACTAAGTGTCACATTTGATGTGTAAATCCTAGATGTTGAAAACTCATTTTCTTTCACACATCCTAATGTATGCTAATGTGATTTATTTCACCTTGTGTGTTTTATGTGAGATTATCATAAAGGAGTGATTGAAGAAAAACACAATTTAAGACTCAAAGTATGGTGTTTGGGAATGTTGTTTAACAAAGGTTTGTTTTGCAAGCATCACAAAAGTGTTACACATTTTAACACTTAGGAAATTCTTAGTTAGCTCACTTGTAAGCAAGAGTTGAGTGAGACTCACTCAAGAGTTTCTCGTGTTTATCTTTTGACGGTTAAAGAACCAAAACACCTTATATCTCCTACTAGTACTAATGACGAAATTCCTTGTTGCATAGAATCTAATCTTAGTTATTACTAATAGCAGGTAAACACTTTAGAGTATTACTAATAACACATATTCCAACACATAATGCTAGAAACAAGAGACAATCAAAGTCAAGTTGAAGTAATGCGTACCTTTTAAATTGCATAGAGATGCTATCAAGAGGATAAAGACTACCCGTAAAATCTTGGTTTGACGACACGCTTTGAAACTCAATTACTCATGTATCCAAGAAGGTTAGATAATCATATAAAAGCATAGAGCATGATAATCTTAATCCTTTTATCATGAGTTTCTATGAGAGATTGAATTATCTCTAAATCTCTTCTAGGTTAGACAAATTTTACTTGTTTTGTTTTACTAGTTGATGGTGCTTTTGAGTTAAATTCTAATCCGGTTTTATCTTTAAACAACCTTTGACTCCTCAACAATCTTTCAAGAGATTTTGAGCTTTCATCAAATTTAGCTAACATTTTTCCTTTCTCATTTTGTTTTTTAATGTCATTTTTGTAATCTAGACATAATTTACATTCTAGATCAATTTCAACATTACTCTCAAGTCTAGACATTTTATCTTCTAACAAGATTTTCTTTTCAAAGATATTCTCAAAAGATTTTGAAGACTCATTGTTAAAGATAGTTTTTTAGTCCATGTTGCATAAACGTTTAGACTCATTTTCTAGTTTAGAAAACTCCAGGATAAATTTGTCAAAGCAAAAGTGTTTGGTTTCAAAATGTACCTTGCTTGATGTTTTATCTAGTTGAGAATCACAAACCGGATGGTTGGCTTCATCTTCATCCGTGTTATTCCATGAATCGTAAGCAAGTCCACTAAGAGCTCGCATGAGTAATCATCTTCACTTACACCTTCATTTAAAACATTCAAACTAGTATTACATGTATTTATCTCAACTAAATGTCTATATTTGACTTGACATATTTCTTGATGAAAGTTTAACATATTTTTCCAAATATCATTAGCCGTTTGACAAAAATATATTCTTTCGTATTAGGTACTAAAGCTTTATAAATCATCGTTTTAGCTTTAGTATTTTTATCAAGTTCAAGATAGTTATCTTGGTTTTCAAAACTTATTTTCTTTGGTTTGAAATCACCAAAAGACATAATATGCCAAAGATCTTGATCAATTGATTTCACATAGTTTTCAAAATTACTTTTTCATTCAAGTAAGTTTTCTTATTCAAATAGCGGTGGGTTTTGACTAGGTTGCCCTTCTTTGAGATTTTCAAAATCCATGGATCGATCCAAGTTTTAAAATACATTCTATTTTAATGATCTTGAGTAACGTAGCTCCTGATGCCAATTGTGGAAAACTAGAAGGGGGGTTGAATAGTTTACCTCTTTTTATAAATCCTTTTTAGCTTGAATATCCTTTAAAAACTTTACGTTTGCTTAAAGATATAAACACAACGTTATATGTTTGATTCTTTGAAAAGCTTTTCATGTGAATAACAATTCTAACTTTACTTGTTTCATACTTTGAAAAGCTTTACTTGTGATGATCCTAACTTTGCTTGTTTAGTTCTTTGAAAAGCTTTACATTTGTTTAAAGATATAAACACATCTTTACTTGTTTAATTCTTTGAAAAGCTTTATATGTGATTAGTGATTCTAACTAAAAGACAACATGTAATAAGCAAAGATAAAGAAAGAAACGATCAAACCACAACACGATTGTTTATCGTGGTTCGGCTACAAGGACTTTTTTTCCTTGCCCCACATCCACGCCCAGAGTTTCCAACTCGAGAGTTATAAGCACTAATCAACAAGCTCCTTTCACCGGCGGAGAAAACCTTTACATCGTCGCTTACACTATTACCGACACTAAGCTAGATGTCGAGTTCTTTTACACGGGTACAACCACTCCCATCGTCGCTTACACTTTTACCGACACTAAGCTAGATGTTGAGTTCTTTACCAAGGGTACAACCACTCCCGTTAGTTCTTTTACAAGGGTACAACAACTCCCGACACACTAAGTATTTTGAGGCCTAAAATACTAACCAATCACTTCTACATACATGACACAAATGAAGTATAAACTACCAAAGCTTATACATGACCAAGCTAACAAGACTTGCAACTTTAGAGTTGAAGCTTGTAACTTCTTGAATGATCTTGTGAAGTCCCTTGCTACATAAGAGAATCACACAAGTCAAATGTTACTGAGTTAGTTGAGAGAGTATGTGAAAATATGTCCTAAAGTCATCACACAAAACTAACAAATGATTTGGTATTTATAGCAAACTATTCTGCAGGTCTGGCGGATCAGGCGGAACCCTCAGATGGGTTCCGCCCGTGTACCCCCAGGGTTCCGTCAGGGCTGCAGTTGGTTTTGCAATAAATTTTCCAAACCAAACAAGGTCACATCTCATTACACCTAGTCAAACACAAGACTTGCAAGCAACATATAGTTAGTCAAACACACTTTCTTACCATAAATGTATATTGACAAAGCTTGCCCTAAATGTGATGTGACATTACTATTTTAAGAAATAAATGTGATGTGACAAGACACTTTCTAATTTAAGAAATAAAAACAATGTTTTGTTTAAAAGGAAATGTAAACCTTAGTTTAAACAAGACTTAAACACTTAAAGTGATGATTTACTCCTAGCTAAAGTTCATACTTTGTCATTAACAAAACTTAGCAAAGATCGTAAAATATAAATAACGTTTTTAGGCGATATTTGTATTAACAATCTCCCCCTTTTTGTTGATGACAAAACATAAACTTTATTTATAAGTAAGTCACTAGTTTTAGTGTTAAGTCTTATAAAGTTAATATAAAAACGTGTTTTTGCTAAGATGATGTGATATGCAAAAAAAAAATTAAAAAAAAAAAAGAAAAAAAAAATTGAAACAAGTTTATATAAAAATTCTCCCCTTTTTGTCGAAACAAAAAGAAGAGTAGCGAAGCGGAAGTATACACTTGCTCCCCCTTGGATAATACTCCCTCTAAATGGAGTGCCAAGAGAGGAGACATGGATTTTGAACCACTCATGCTCCCCCTTGAATATTACTCCCCTTAATGAAGTATCAAGGAAGGAAAACATGGATAATGATCCTACAAAAAGAAAGGTTGGTTTCTAAAACACAAGATATATGTATGCTACCATAGCAAGGTATATTTCACTTATTATACCTAAGTGGTCAACAAACAATGCAAGCCTTGTAGTAAAATGAAGTTCATTTCATTTAAAATTTTGACTCTTAAAAAGTCAAAGACAAGAAATTTGGATGACACCATCCTACTTCTAAAAATAAAGAAAAACTAAAAATAAACTAAGAACATAAAAAGCTACAAGGAAATCATCATTTTCCTTAATGAGAAACATTTTCCAAAAACAAGGCTAAGGTTGTTTAAGGATGAAAATGTGTGTTGGAGGTTGCAGCGGGCTTTATTTTGAAGGTTGAAAGGATGACACGGTTTTGGTTTGTTGGTTTAAATGGGAAACATTTTCCAAAAGAAACGGTTTTGTTTCATTTTGGAGACTCTAAGGTTGAGGTGTGTGAGACAAGGATTGTAGATGATCCAAAATGTGGTTTAGTATAAACCTCATTTCTTCGGATAGCTCACGAATTTCCCTTCGACACCCTTCACTAATGTGAGCGGTTCTTTCGCAATGATTGCAATCATGTCGAGGAAAGTTTGGTGGAAGAGTGGTTTGATTTGTTGGTGGTGGATGGTTTGAACTTGAAGGAGCAAAGGTGGATGGTTGAGTGGTGTTTTTGCTTCCTTCATTAGTTGAGTGTAGTGTTGTTTGTAAAACCATAATATGGTTGATTTGAGAGTCAACCATACGTTTGAAGGCATGAAGGTGGTTTAAATGAGTGTCAATCTCATTATTAAGGTTTGGAGGTTTTTCCCATATGGATGCTTCTATTTTCTTATACGAAGAAAGTAGAGATTCAAATTGTTGGGAAGGTTCTTGTGGTAATGGTTGTTGTTGTTGATTTTGAACAAAATGGCGGAAACTTGGTTCGCCGGAAGGATTGCCATGAAGGTCTTTGTAAATTGGGTGAAACACAAATGATTGTGAGTGTGTATGACCTTGATCATTTGGGAAAATTGATGGTCTAGCATAACGGTAAGCCAACCGTTCTACCAATGATGGTTGATGGAGTTCATCATCTAGTTGCTCACTAGGTTGTTGTTAGGTTTCCATTTGAGCAATGGTGTCAAAGAGTGACAAGGATGGTGGACTTGATGATTTGGGTGATAGGTCTTCTAATGTTTCCAAATAGGGTAGTGGTGATGTTGGTGGTGTATGGAAAAGTTCCATTGGTGAAATTGTTGGTGATTGAGGTGATGGAGTTTTTGATGGTTGAGCTTGTTGAGAAGGTGATGTTGAATCACTTGAAGGTCTAGTTGGTGGAGGAATGGTGCCTATGTTTGTGTAGCAATGTGTTGGAGAGGGTGTTGGAGTATCAAGATTAAGCAAATCTTGAAAGGTGATTTCATTGGTATTGCAATGTGTTGAGGATGGTGTTGAGGTAGTGAGGTTAAGGAAATCTTGGATAGGTGAAGAAATGTTAAGCGAAGCATCACTTGAAGATGATGAGCTTGACTTGACGGTTTTGTTGAAGCAACAAGGTTTGACACTAATCCTAGTGGTTTTTGAGAAGGATTTTGATGACTCGG
The DNA here is from genome assembly GCA_030686995.1 of Artemisia argyi. Classification (NCBI taxonomy): domain Eukaryota; kingdom Viridiplantae; phylum Streptophyta; class Magnoliopsida; order Asterales; family Asteraceae; genus Artemisia; species Artemisia argyi. The sequence continues at coordinate 158,069,509 of CM060693.1, forward strand.
ATGATGTGTTGGATTTAGTCATTTCAAAGGTGTGGTTTTGATGTTTTGAGAGAAGAAGTTTCAAGCTACTCTAATCCAAACACCCCTGAAGAGAAACAGTCAAAAACTAATCTGAGACAGTTAAGTGTATATACCAATCCAAATCACCGATTCAACATCTATACTACTCAAACAAGTCACTATCAGTCCAGAAATGCAGGTCTCAAATGATAAACTCAGAATCCAAAGAAAACACAGATCCACAGATATAGGTAATGAAACAGTGAATAAACCAAATCAAACAAACTAAGAGCAAATACAAAATCAAGCAATAACAACTAACTTAAGAAGCAAAAAAAACAGAAATAAGCAATAAAATCATAACTCTGCTACAACTAATCTACTGATGCAATAAGGTAAAAAAAAATGTGAAACTTACAAATCAAATACCCCCTCAGCATGAAAAGAGGGGGTTCACTAAGCTTGCATGTCTCTTAGACAGGCCAATGGACTCCTTTTGGCTGTCTCTAAACTCCACAAATAAGCTAAGCTTATGCAATAAGCTCACAGTTGACTAACTTGTTGACTCTTGATAAATTTGAGTAATGAAACAGTATTCACCAAATACTACTCACAATAAGTTTAAGAGAGTATATATGGACTTATTGAATTGAAAACAAAGCTTATTGAAGCTTATGAAATGAGAACTTATTTTTTTTTTATTTTTAGAATTTTTCTGTTTTCTTTGTGCTTTTAAATATGAAAGAAAAATGAGATGAAAACTTTAACTAAACTGATGATGATTATATTGAACCAATAAGCAGTAAATGAACTTAAAATAAAACTAAATAAGACAATAAGCTAAATAAAAAAAACTGAATTGTATTGATATTAGAACTTGAGTACAAACTTGGAATTACAATTTAAATGCTGAATTTAAATGACAAGAATTTAAAAAGTGGTCAAAACCTTTCTAAATACATGAAAAATTGGACAATTCTAACTGAGTGAAGAGGGGGCCTTATATACTGATGAGAGGTGAGGCCATCATAGTCCAGGCTGGCAATCCTCGTGAAGGTTGTGTTTTCTCTGAGCACTCCAAAACCGTCTGATCAAATCCAAATGCTTCCACTCGTCCTTAGCCGTTAGATTAATTGATGTGATATGATCGATCCTTCGTGTGCTTCATGATTGGACCACGTGTCCCATTTCCTGACATTCCCTGACGCGTGATAGACCTTCTAGAAGTACTAATTATGAGGTAATCTTTATTTACTTGGGTAATTGGAGGTACGGTAAGACTAGGGTTCATGTAAACAGTGAATGGTTTCTGGGAATGGTTAAAATTGGGGGGGCGGGAGTGGGATTGGGGATTTTTATTATTATTTTGGGGTGGACTGGGTTGAAGTAGCAGGCTGGGTAAAAATAGTATAGGGATAGTGGATCGGGTATTTAGGATTTTGGGCTTTTGTATTCTTTGGGCCAAGAGGTGAAGTGGGTATTTAAAGTTTGGGCTTTGGTTTATAGATCCGGTTGTATCATTTGTAGGAGTAGTAAAAATCACAAGGACCTATTGTGTAAACTCTGAAAATCCAGGGATCAATTTTTTAATTTTGAACCAAGGGTATTTTATGTCATTTCTGATTTCTTGAAGGGTCAACATTGACTTTTCTTCAAATATTCATTCAAGGACCATATTTGCCAACTCTGAAACTGCAGGGACTGATGTTGCCAATTTCTCAAAACTTTGTCCAGGGACTTTTCTTGTAACTTTAAGAATCTCTGAGGACTTTAATTGATAATTTGAGCTTTCCTTGATCATTTTGCTTTCCCGGCTCCGGCTTTTGACCTTTTTCCATTCTCGTGCTTGTTTTTGTCGGTTTTGTCTTGTTTTTGTTCATTTATCACATATCCGTACCTGCACACACACAAATACAAAAACATGCATTCTCTTGGCATTTTTGGTTAGTATTTGGTATTTTTGGTCTGAAATAAGGCCTAAAAAGGATGTGTGATTAAGCACTCATCAGTGATGGTGTGATTTGAGTTGTTGCAAAACTTTCAAATTTATAAGGTTGAAAAGGTGTTGAAATGGGTGTTTGGATTTGATGTTCTACCATTCAAAGATTGAGGTTTCAAATGATTTTCATGACCATGTCACATCATTTGATGTCAATCCAATGGAATAAGGTGGAGTGAAAGACCAACATATGCACTCAATGCTTTGTGGTCATGGGATGTGATTTGGTTGAAAATGTTTCAATGGTTTGAAGGATCATTTAAAAGGGTTCCTTGGGTTAGTTATGTTTGAATTTGAATTTTTGGAGGGAAGTGGCTTCCTAATTGTTTTAGTGAGTGAGAGTTGTTCTAATATAGTTATTGGAGTTAATGGAAGATGTTTCTCACTTAGGATAATGGTTTGACACTTTACAAGTTTTGAACTTAAGAAAAATGACAAAAATTTTTTGCAGGTGACTGGCGGAACCCTCACGGTACACAGGCGGAACCCTGTTTTGGGTTCCGTCTGGTCCATTGGGCCAATTCTGGGTTGCCCAGAAAATACACTGGCGGAACCCAATTTTGGGTAACGCCAGGCCTGAAAAATGTGGCAGTCCACGATTTTGACCCCCGAGATGATTTTCAAATTTTTCGAAAACTCCTAAAATAAAAAGATAAGGCATTTCTGGTTAGGTAATGCAAAAATTGGACATGTAAACACACATATCATAGGACTTTGACCTTGAGGTCGAGAATTTTACTATACTTAGTGAAAATTGCCATAAGCATAAAAAATTGATAAACACCTCAAACATTGTCATAATGCATAAACACTCATACAAACATAATCCGACAAACGTAATAAAACATGAACGTGAAAAACAATACAAATCACATAATTTAACACATAAAAGGTTCTAAAACATTCATAAGCCAAACACTCCTTAATCTTCTCACAACCGGTCTATCTTCTTATTGAGCCTGCTTAGGTACCTTCCAAAGCACTTGAAAATTCCTTTGGTTTGCTTGAACTCTTCGAATGCATTGTCAATGACGGGGAGTTCTTGAAGGTATTCTAAAGGAGGTAACTTAGAGTTAGGAAGTCTATCGTCATCGCTCATGTCGGATGATGATGATGATGGTGTAGGTGAGCGAGTACGTTTGCCCTTGCCTTTGAAAACTCGTTTATCACTTAGAGGAACGAAGATGTGAGGAACGAGAGAATAGTCAAGGCGCATTCCATTATCGTTAGGAGGAATGGGTGAGATTGCTCTAAAGAGGCGAGTAAGAAGCATTCCATAAGGAAGAGCGGTTGTTCCAACTAAGGATATGCCGGCCATTCTTTTGGCTAGGTAGTAGGCTAAGTTGAATGGTTGACCGGTGGAAATGCTATAGAGCACGTAGCAAAGGCATGTGTTGATATGATCTCTATTTCTTATGGTACTTATGACGTTGGCTCAAAGAATTTCTTCCCACTTCTTAAATTGTGGTTTAAGCACATTGAGCTCCATACCAAAAGGATACTTATCCACAATATTCCCCGAACGATTCTTTCTTGTGGTAGAGGTTCTAATGAAGAGATGTTCCTTAATTGTTTCCTTACTAACTAGAGGGTTGTCGTATGGATAAAAACGCTCAATAGAATCAAGACTTGAAATGGGCCACTTATCCGTGTAGAGACAAGTTCCCTCATTTGAGACACCAAGAATGATAGCTAAGTCTTTTAAATCTATGAAATTTGGTATTTGATTGGTTGTGAAGTTTAATGATATCTTACCAACAACATTTGTGGAAAGGTTTACGGTTGCATAGAATTCTAAGATGAACCTAGGACAAATTGGCTCATCTATATCAAGGAGACAATCAAAGTTGATTGCGGCAAAGCTTTGGCGAATGGATGTTCCTTCTAGAAAGGATGGATCAATGGTTCTACCTTCGTGAACATAGCGTTTTTCTAGTGCCTTAAAGGTTTCTACTTGAACATTGTTGAGACCTTTGGTCATATGGTGTTTGGGCAAGTACTTAAGGGTTTCCTTGTGATCGGAGTAATTTGCGGGAGGCATGTTGATTCATAGAAAACACAAAATTATATGTTAATGACTTTTAACAATGTGGATGTTCTAATGTGTTCCTATATGCAAACAATGTGGAGACTTGGTTATCTTGACTCATTTTGATTCCCGAAGTGTTTTGTTATAAAAACAAAAGATAACCAAAACTCTCCTAATTGAGTGTGTCTTTGATTGAATGTACCCGAAAATACATATTAGTTATGTATCCCCTTTAGCATTCAAGAGATAATATGCAAGTGATGTTTCAATGATGTTTTTAATTTGTTTTAACAATGTGGTGAAGAGTTATGTTCTAGTTGTGGATTCAATTTTTGAAAGACAATGCATTTGGTATGTTTGGCAAATCAAAGTAACAACAAAAAGGACACAACACTTAACTAATGGAAGACATGATTGGCTAGCAACCAAGTTTTTCATGAATCAAGAAGTTTTATGCATAAACCCTAAGATTCTAGTTAATGAATGTAAATGAGAATGTTATACTTGAATCAAAAATGCAATTATGATTAGAATACTTACAAAGTTAATTGGATTTGGAGAGATTTGATTGGAAGCCCTAAATTTCGTATGGTTATTTGTTTTTGAGAGGGTGATGGTTGTTTGAAAGTGAATGATTGAGTTAAGAGGGTGTTTGGTTTTGAAATTAAAAATAAAATATTCTGTAGCTTTGGCGGACCAGGCGGAACTAAAAAGAGGGTTCCGCCCGTATGGTCTGGGGGTACCGTGGGAGCTGCAGGGAAAAATTCAAAAGGGATTGTCTTGATTTTTGTGGTTTTATCCTAATGTTCAAAACAAAGGTTTTAGGTCTTATGAGTCTTTGACTAAGCCTAGGAATGATAAATGCTTCACATTCAAGAGGTTTTGTGAAAACATTGATAGAATGGTTAACGTAGAAGACTTTCTTAGTTAAGACGTTCCTCAATGAACAATCTTACCAAGGCGATGATGATGGATCACAATATGTCTATTAAGAACATAATGGATTGAATTGTCGCCGAAGTCGATGCCTCCTTTATTGAAGGGATGACAATGTTGATGAAAGAATTCCGTTGTTGACATGAACTTGCTTGTTCAAGCGGAGCTTGTTGATGTGCTTCTCCATCCGAAACTAATTTGAGAGCCTTAAGTGTTTTGGAGAATCATTGGGTAAATAAGTATAAAAGTCCAAGTACCACTTGTGCTTTTCTTATCAACTTATTACCAACATAATTCCATTTGGCATACATTATGGTTTCTATTCCCGTTCTTTTGGGATACCATAATCCTAGTTATGTAATACCTAATGATGTATCCAAACAAGCTCAACTAAAGAGTTGTTTTAGGATCTTCTTTAACACGAGCACATAGACAAATGCTAAACATAATGTTGGATCTAATTGTTATGAGAACAAGTAGTCTTCCGAACATTTCTCTACGTTTAGTTTTACCTACGGATTTACTAATCTCATTCTTGATAGGTCATCAATAACTTAACCATTGAGAACAAGAGAGTAACTAGGAATGTCTTTAAATTAAAATCCCTTGCTTTTGAAGCTTGCTTTTATTATCAAAAAGTCTTTCAAATATTGACACTTGTAATTACATGATTACTTCGAAATATCTATTTTGTTTCACTAGTTGTTTTACTCTAAATTCCAAAATTTGTTTTTGTTGAATTTCTTTAGACACAACTATGACCTATAAATCAAGTTTTATAACTTATGTCAATTATGCATGATTCAATGTTTGACTCAAGGTGAGAAGATGTTATTTTGTACTTTTATTCTTAATGTTTTTCACAACATACTTGTCTTGCCATCATTGGACTTTCGACTAAGTTATCATCTCCCAAAGATGATATCTTAGAAGGAGGAGATCACTCGTTAAATGTTATATTCAACGACTCCTCGACTCTTTGGGTTTTCTTACTTAAGACACTATGAACTCTATTTGTTTTGAAAAAGTCCAAGAGGTACAACATCATGAGACTAAGTGTCACATTTGATGTGTAAATCCTAGATGTTGAAAACTCATTTTCTTTCACACATCCTAATGTATGCTAATGTGATTTATTTCACCTTGTGTGTTTTATGTGAGATTATCATAAAGGAGTGATTGAAGAAAAACACAATTTAAGACTCAAAGTATGGTGTTTGGGAATGTTGTTTAACAAAGGTTTGTTTTGCAAGCATCACAAAAGTGTTACACATTTTAACACTTAGGAAATTCTTAGTTAGCTCACTTGTAAGCAAGAGTTGAGTGAGACTCACTCAAGAGTTTCTCGTGTTTATCTTTTGACGGTTAAAGAACCAAAACACCTTATATCTCCTACTAGTACTAATGACGAAATTCCTTGTTGCATAGAATCTAATCTTAGTTATTACTAATAGCAGGTAAACACTTTAGAGTATTACTAATAACACATATTCCAACACATAATGCTAGAAACAAGAGACAATCAAAGTCAAGTTGAAGTAATGCGTACCTTTTAAATTGCATAGAGATGCTATCAAGAGGATAAACACTACCCGTAAAATCTTGGTTTGACGACACGCTTTGAAACTCAATTACCCATGTATCCAAGAAGGTTAGATAATCATATAAAAGCATAGAGCATGATAATCTTAATCCTTTTATCATGAGTTTCTATGAGAGATTGAATTATCTCTAAATCTCTTCTAGGTTAGACAAATTTTACTTGTTTTGTTTTACTAGTTGATGGTGCTTTTGAGTTAAATCCTAATCCGGTTTTATCTTTAAACAACCTTTAACTCCTCAACAATCTTTCAAGAGATTTTGAGCTTTCATCAAATTTAGCTAACATTTTTCCTTTCTCATTTTGTTTTTTAATGTCATTTTTGTAATCTAGACATAATTTACATTCTAGATCAATTTCAACATTACTCTTGATACGTGGGAATCGCACCCGGCTTTACCTCTCAAGGGATTTTGAGAAGCTTACAACCCCCACCAGGCAGTATACCTGATCGTTGTAGTATAGTATAGTGACAAGTACCGGGGGATTGATCGTTCAGCTAGGAATAGTGTCGCTAGGATTAGAAAACCTAAATACTAGTTCTAAAGATGAGAGATGATTATTTTTGTATTTTTTATATTTTTTAGAAAGCAAGTAAAAATCTCGGGTTTGAAGGATTTGGGCGGAATTAGTTGCTAGTCAACTAACCTAATACTAAAGATGCAATCAAAATAAAATACTAAAAATGAAAATAAACTAAATTATACTAAGGTTGTGAGCAATAAGTGGAGAAAATTGTGTTTACTTAGATTTCACTACTCTCTAGATATCTTTTACACGTTAATTACTTGTTATAGTTGCGTGGATGACGGATTGTATTCCTTAATACCATTCATGGGGTGGCGCACTTAATTCCCCAATCCTATGAGTGCCTACTTCACTCTTATGTCGAGCCGGCTAAGAAGCTCCTAACATGGGATCATTAGAATTTACTCATGCATTAAATACAATCAATAAAACCTAGTGCACGTCAGTTCATGTTTCCTAAGACGTTCAAGCATGTTACCAATTGGAGATCTGCCAGTTTTCTTAAGCCTAACATCGAATTCATTCATCCAATACAACTATAAACAAGTAATCAACACATAATTTACATCTAGGTTTCATTAGATCCAAGCAAACACAAGATAGATCTAGCCTAGCATGATGGAATTAAGACAACAACAAGATATAGACAACCAACACATAGACATATTGATTGAATTAAAAGAATACTTATCTCAATTACACATGAAAGGGATCAAGGGCTAAGAACCCTTGAAAAACCTGTAAAATTCGTACCAAGTTCGTACTTAGGGTTTCTCCAAAACTTCTCTCTTTTTTAATGTGAAAATTAGAAAACTATATATAGGAAATAGGGTCTGACGGCGTCAAGAACAAATTTGTGCCACCGTCATCTCGCCGCCAAAACACTCCTCGGACTACCTTGATCTAGATCTGACGCCGTCAAGTGTTATGTGTTTCCAGGCCGTCATGCATTTTCCTCTTGATGCCCTACCTTGTGACGCCGTCACATCTGTACTGGACCGTCATGGAAATTACTCTTGACGCCGTCAAGATTTTCTTCTTGACGCCGTCACCTACTGTTCCCAGCAAAGAAAATTAAGACTTTGGCGTTTTCTTCACTTTTATGCTCCAAAAACGTCTGAATTGCTTCCTTTTCCAGATTTCTCTCCCAAAGTACCTAAAATCACAAAAGGAACGATTTAGGGCAATATTTGATCAAATAAATTCAATTCCGGGCTTAAATGACCCCCTAAAAACGGTTCATTTTTCGCCTCATCATATACCCTTACACTTGAGATTTGCTTGTCCTCAAGCAAATGCGCTTTGATTCTACGCAAAATACAAGTTAGGGGTCATTTAACACTAATATAAAAGTAATTACAACAAGTAATCGTTCCACTAAAGACCAAAGACAAGCACGGAGGTCATATACTAGCACCTCACAAATAGTGTTTAGATACTCACATCTCTCGGGTGTAATAAAGTATAAATTACAATTTGGAAACGGAAGATATCTCTCACTACCTGTCATAGCAAAATAGATTACCATAGGCTTGGGAAAGGATCAAACCTTCATCACATGGCGTAAGCACCTAGGATAAACTATCAAAGAGGTCTTTTAAAGGGTTGTAACGTTAGGTGTAGGGATATGAAATACACGGTTTTGTTTGATAAAGGAAGTTTTACTGGTGGCGAGTTAACAATCTTGGTTAATTACATGTACAATGTGGCATTGCTAAGCCAAGACTAGACTCGACTTAAGCTAATAAATGAAAAATAACCAAAAACATAAAATGAACATAGAATAAAAAGGGATGGTAGTCCGTATGTTTTTTTTTTTTTTCTTTTCTTTTTTTTTCTATTTTTTTTTTCTTTTTCTTGATTTTTCTATTTTTTTTTCGATTTTTTTTTTTTTTTTTTTCTTTAAGCATACACTCTTACCCTACCATCCAAAATAATACATCATAGGGAATGAACATTTCCCTTACACTTGAATTTTTACATACTTTACAATTAACTAATTTAATGACTCGAATTAAGAAAATCAAAACACTTGGAGCACTTTTAAGATTAACGCACATACGGGGGTAATAAATGATGTTCTTCCCCATTACTCCATAAATAAGTACTTTACCCATGAGTCCCAATCGTCCCAAAACAATATGTACAAGGATATGACTCGACTTAGCAACCATGTAATCAATTAGATAGTTAACTTAGGGTTTAACAAATAAAAATAATGCACTAAAGATGAGCGCATACACGGAAGGCTAAGGCGATTTGGGTGTACATTTAAGTGGGGTGTAACAAATTCTTCCTTTAAGTAAAATGCTTAAAGTTAGAAATGAAAGGATAGGCTCGGAGGGGTGTACTAGGGGTTTCGTGTACTAAGAATGAGTATAACGCTAAGATGTGGGAAAAATTAGTTGACTTAACTAGCCAAATAATATGACTTAAATGGTCAAGTAATTATGACACGGGTTTAACACAAGGGTGATCCTAATGCCTCTTATCATGTAGCAAATCCTACCACACGAATGTAGTCTCACTAGCGGTCTCGGGATGCATCACTAACACAAGTTCTAGAATCTAAATGCTACCGGTACACTCATAAGCACTAATAGTAAATGCTTTTCCTATCAAATCTAAAGGCGAACCTCACATATTTGGGTGGAAAATTTTTCTGAATATACGGTTATGTGCTAGTCATACAATCTCCTATCCATGAGACGCTTGCTATGGCTAAAGTTTCACTCCTAAATGTTGTAAAAAATTTTAAATTTGGCGCTAAAATTGCACTAACAAGTATTTCTCATAGTTTTATTACACATCTACCATTAAACAAAACAAACTCAAGCGAAAGTGCATATGTAAGGTATCATCATTTTACCCTCCCCTTACACTTAGGATGAACATTGTCCCCAATGTTCAAGTAAAGAATGTAAAAGTGGAATAAGTAAAAGGAATGAAATCAAATACTCCCCTGATTCGCTCGGTATGGATAATAAGGTGGCCAGGTTAAATCTTCCTCCAAGAAAATGAACAATCAAAGCTTCCCTTCCAGAATGTAAATCATCTTCTTGTCATACATAACCTGTAAATCCTGAGAAAATAGACAAGACAACCTCGCGTAAAATCGGCGGCATCCTATATAAGTTACTAAATCCTAGAAAACAAGATAAGATATAATGCTTGTGGAATGAAGTTTGCAGATTTCCTGGAGATTATAAAACTTAATCACAAAAACCATAAGACTCCGTTAGAAAAACAAAACTGGTAAAATTTCCAGATTTCTACACGTGACGCCGTCAAGAGTTAACTCGTGACGCCGTCAGAAGTGACCTGCAGAAATTCTTATGTTAAGTTTCCGGAAAATTTCTGGAAAAACTTGGTCCTACTTCCTGGAAAATCCTGCAAAACTTCATTATGACTCAATACAAGCATTTGACTCTAACAAATACGAATATACATGTTCATTTAATATTGTGGATAATCATGATCGTTTTGTTTCTTAAAAACATATTTGGGGTTTCCCCTTACACTTATCTTTTGCAAAAATACTTTTAGGTGGAGTTAAGACTAGGCCAAAACAACAAAGTAAAGTATTTCCACTATTTAATTGAGAAACATGATCTACCTACAATAAAAATAAAGCATGCATACGGAAGCAAATAACAAACAAACAAAAATAAAATCACACAAAACATGGGTTGCCTCCCAAGAAGCGCTTTTCTTTATTTACGAGTCTTGTAGCTAGACTCAAGGTCATGGGTTACTACGTGACCTCATCGTTGGTTCCACTCTCTAGGTCGTCTTCTAAACCAGTTTTGTATTCCGGACCTAGTTGCAAGCATTCTTTGTAGAAACCAAGCATCCTATTCTTTACATACTCTACTCCTCTACGTCTATCCTCCTCATTCCTATAATAAGCCGCTTGCTTGTGTTCCTTTTCTATATTGGAGAGAAGGCGGTATTGCTCAATCTTGTAGGGCATTTGATAGGCAACCTCATCATTCTCTTCCTTGAATCTAACTATCCCTAGATTCGGATCATAACTCATCCTAGTGGCCTCAACAAATGGTTTTCCAAATATTATTTGGCTTAGGCAAGCATCTATCACCGGACGAGTGTCTTCTACTATCATAAAATCGATCTCATAAGTGAGATTGCCTATAATCACATGTAATCCCTTTACTCTTCCTGCAAAATTACTTATCATATTCGTATTGGGCATCATCCTAAAATCAAGTTGTTTCTTCATCACCCAATTGTAATAAGTCCTAGTCATGATGTTCACGGGGGATCTAGGGTCGATGTAAGCTTTCCATATATGCATGTGCCCAATATTGCATGGTATGTTAATGTTAGAGGGGTCTCCCATTTTGATAAAGGGTGTGCCAAGGATATATGGTCTCTCGGGACTATCGAATAAATCCTTTTGGTATTCCTGTTCTTCCTTGGTGGGCATCTTATCAAAGTACTTCTCTTTAGGCTCTACTTCCTCTAATTCCTCTCCCCTATTAACCTCAACTTCCCTACTCTCATCCTTAGTCTCGGCTTCTACTCTAACTTCATCCTTGTCACTCTCTTCTATCTCCTTATCTATTGGCTTAATGGTGACAACATTGACAAAGTGGACATGTTTGGATGATGAGGGGTCCTTAATTTGGATTCCGTTATTGGTGTCCCTAGTGTCCTTCCTAGGTGTAGCTAACGCTTGGTTGTTGAGGGCCTTCAACAAGTTGTCAATCTTGTTGGTCATCTCCGTTTGTTGTTGGTTGAATTCGGTTTCGAACCTAGCTATGCGAGCTTCTTGAGATGCCATGAATTTAGACATCAATCCTTCAAGATTGTTGGTACTACCATAGTTGTTAGAAGGATTGTTGTTGAAATTACGGTTGGAGGGTGGACCGTTTGGTTGGTAACGATTAGGCGGATTGGAAGAATTGGGTTGATTTTGTTTCCACCTAAGGTTTGGGTGATTTTTCCAAGAGGGGTTGTATGAATCACCATAAGGGTTTGGCTCGGGCTTGAAAGTGTACCACTTATCTCCCGCTTCGTCGGTACGCGTGGATGCGTAGTCCGCAAAAGCTGTTCCGGGGAGTTCCACACAATCACGAGTGTCGTGGGGAGCACTACATAATTCGCATGAAGAAGTGATTTTGTTCACTTGGCTTGAAGGTTTAGGAGCTTCGTAAGATTTCATGAGAAACTTGACTTGGTCCTCAAGTTCCATGATCCTACGGTCGGGAGTGCTAGAATTGTTCGAAGGCAAAGATATTGCCTTGACCGTTTTGTTCAAATCACGGAGATCATTCCAACTTTCGTTGTCATAGAGAGCAAGATCTTCTATGAGTTCCCATGATTGTTCCGCACTTAGATCACGTAGCTTACCACCGGCCGATTGGTCAATGGCTCGCCTCTTGGAGAGATCGATATGGTCATAAAAGATTTGGACTTGGAGCCAAAGATCTATGCCATGATGAGGGACTTTTTGGAGTAAGTCCTTGAAACGAATCCATGCTTCATAAAGAGATTCATTTTGACGTTGTTGGAACATCATGATGTCATTTCTAAGCTTAGTAGTTCTCCCCGGTGGGAAAAATTGAGCAAGGAAACGAGTGGTGAGATCATCCCATGTGGTGATGGATCCCGCGGGTAAACGCTCAAGCCATTGACTAGCTTGATCCCGTAGAGAGAATTGGAATAGGCGTAATCGGGTTGTCTCTCTAGTTTCAACACCTAGGTCTATGGAATCTACGATTTTTAGGAAGTCCTTTAGATGTTGGTTTGGATCTTCGGAACGAAGTCCATGGAATGCAGATCCGCTTTGCACCAACCGGATGGTGTCGGATCGCAAGGGGGTCACATTGGCTCCGGTGAGCTCAATGGTGTTTCGGTAGCCTTAGTGGCTAGGTCAGGAATACTCTCCTAAGGTTCGGGGCCTAAGGGGTTCTAGTGGTGGGTTTTGTTGTGGTGGGATGACGGGTTCAAGGATGTTCCCATCGTCCATGATGTCGGGTGGTGAAGAGTTACGAACAAAAACACAAAGAAATAAGATAAACTAAAGAAAACCTAAAAATAAAAATAAAATCATACTAGAAAGGAATCTAGCAAGTAGACATAATAAAAAGAGATTCTAACCTAGACAATAACTATTCCCCGGCAGCGGCGCCAAAAACTTGATACGTGGGAATCGCACCAGGCTTTACCTCTCAAGGGATCTTGAGAAGCTTACAACCACCACCAGGCAGTGTACCTGATCGTTGTAGTATAATATAGTGACAAGTACCGGGGGATTGATCGTTCAGCTAGGAATAGTGTCGCTAGGATTAGAAAACCTAAATACTAGTTCTAAAGATGAGAGATGATTATTTTTGTATTTTTTATATTTTTTAGAAAGCAAGTAAAAATCTCGGGTTTGAATGATTTGGGCGGAATTAGTTGCTAGTCAACTAACCCAATACTAAAGATGCAATCAAAATAAAATACTAAAAATGAAAATAAACTAAATTATACTAAGGTTGTGAGCAATAAGTGGAGAAAATTGTGTTTACTTAGATTTCACTACTCCCTAGATATCTTTTACACGTTAATTACTTGTTATAGTTGCGTGGATGACGGATTGTATTCCTTAATACCATTCATGGGGTGGCGCACTTAATTCCCCAATCCTATGAGTGCCTACTTCACTCTTATGTCGAGCCGGCTAAGAAGCTCCTAACATGGGATCATTAGAATTTACTCATGCATTAAATACAATCAATAAAACCTAGTGCACGTCAGTTCATGTTTCCTAAGACGTTCAAGCATGTTACCAATTGGAGATCTGCCAGTTTTTTTAAGCCTAACATCGAATTCATTCATCCAACACAACTATAAACAAGTAATCAACACATAATTAACATCTAGGTTTCATTAGATCCAAGCAAACACAAGATAGATCTAGCCTAGCATGATGGAATTAGCGATTCTAACTAAAAGACAACATGTAATAAGCAAAGATAAAGAAAGAAACGATCAAACCACAACACGATTGTTTATCGTGGTTCGACTACAAGGACTCTTTTTCCTTGCCCTACATCCACGCCCCGAGTTTCCAACTCGAGAGTTATAAGCACTAATCAACAAGCTCCTTTCACCGGCGGAGAAAACCTTTACAACGTCGCTTACACTTTTACCGACACTAAGCTAGATGTCGAGTTCTTTTACACGAGTACAACCACTCCCATCGTCGCTTACACTTTTACCGACACTAAGCTAGATGTCGAGTTCTTTACCAAGGGTACAACCACTCCCGTTAGTTCATTTACAAGGGTACAACAACTCCCGACACACTAAGTATTTTGAGGCCTAAAATACTAACCAATCACTTCTACATACATGACACAAATGAAGTATAAACTAACAAAACTTATACATGACCAAGCTAACAAGACTTGCAACTTTAGAATTGAAGCTTGTAACTTCTTGAATGATCTTGTGAACTCCCTTGCTACATAAGAGAATCACACAAGTCAAATGTTACTGAGTTAGTTGAGAGAGTATGTGAAAATATGTCCTAAAGTCATCACACAAAACTAACAAATGGTTTGGTATTTATAGCAAGCTATTCTGCAGGTCTGGCGGATCAGGCGAAACCCTCAGATGGGTTCCGCCCGTGTACCCCCAGGGTTCCGTCAGGGCTGCAGTTGGTTTTGCAATAAATCTTCCAAACCAAACAAGGTTACATCTCATTACACCTAGTCAAACACAAGACTTGCAAGCAACATATAGTTAGTCAAACACACTTTCTTACCATAAATGTATATTGACAAAGCTTGCCCTAAATGTGATGTGACATTACTATTTTAAGAAATAAATGTGATGTGACAAAACACTTTCTAATTTAAGAAATAAAAACAATGTTTTGTTTAAAAGGAAATGTAAACCTTAGTTTAAACAAGACTTAAACACTTAAAGTGATGATTTACTCCTAGCTAAAGTTCATACTTTGTCATTAACAAAACTTAGCAAAGATCGCAAAATATAAATAACGTTTTTAGGCGATATTTGTATTAACAGTTTTAATGTGTTTCAGGTACGAAAATAAATATTTTGGCTAGTAATAGGTTTAGAAAAAGTACCGGGGGTTACATAATGGAAGCGGGATACATTTCAAATTTTGAATTCAAAACAGAGGGCGGGGTGATTTTAAATTTTGAATTCAAAACAGAGGGCGGGATAATTTGAAATTTTGAATTCAAACTTGAGAGCGGGATAATTTGAAATTTTGAATTCAAAGGACAGGGCGGGATACTTCCACAAAGCATCCTATAAATACCTATTGGGGTGATGCTGAATACACACACAATTCACACCCACAATCATCAAAGAATTCTCTTTTGTTCTTCAAACAGAATGTCTCACAACGCATCACCTGAAAATGGATCGGTGTACAACACACCACCTGAAGACAATTCCCCACAAAACACACCGCCTGAAGATCTGTTTCCGGTGTTCCAATATGACAACCCACCACCTCCAACTCCACCAGCAGTTATGTTTCCACCAAACAATCAACCACCAAACTTTCCACCTGAAAACCAACCCATCATTCGGCAGTTGACTGAGGAAGAACAATATGAGCTGGATATGGAAGTGGTTTTGGAGTATGAAGCTGAGCAAGCCCGTCAGGAAAGGGAGCGTGAGGCGTACCTCAAAGGGAAACATGATCGGAAGAACAGACGAGCTGAATGGCGATGGGCTCAGGGACTTCCACATGTGCCATCGAGTGAGGACGATTCAAGTGCCTCCTATTCGAGTCACGAGGGCTATGTGTCGGATGATTCGTTTTATTGATTCGTTGTTTTATGTTTAATTATCGTATGTTTATGTATCATTATCGTAGGTTTATGTTTCATGTAGGTTTAAATTTTAAGTATTAATATAAGTTGTTTTTTAGTAGTTATTAAATGAAATATTAGTTTTAGTTGAGGGTTGAATTTGAAAATAGTTGAGTTAAAGCTGAGTTATTATTGTGGGTGTTTTTTTCTGAGTTAAAATTAATGTGTTAAAGCTGATGTGGCACTGAGTTAAAGTTTAACATGTGTTATTGATGGAAGTGCTCTTACAATGGAGCTTTCTTTTTTACGCTTGTTTTAGTTTTAAGTAGACGTGATTGAACTAATGGAACGTCCCACTATGAAACCAAGTGCACTACGAGAAATTGTTAGCTGATTTAGGATTGAAGAAACAAAGATGAAAGGGTTGTTCCTATAATATATATCAAACTTGTAAGGGAACGAACATAAACATGGTTTCTTATTTTAGTTTAATCTAACAAACAAACCAACAGGGGCGGAACTAGGAGCCAAGTTTAGGGGTAGCGAAATACGAAAATTTGTTTAGGGGTAGCGAAAATTTGTTTCAGGGGTCGCGAAATCGCCAAAAAATGGCCAAAAATGGCCAAAAATCGCCAAAAATGGCCAAAAATCGCCAAAAATTCCACTACCGGGTAAAAGTTCAGGGGTAGCGACCGCTACCCCTGAACTACATGTACATCCGCCCCTGCAAACCAACATGAACACTTAAGCGAAACAATTTTTGCCCTATATATGTCCGCTTACTAAGAAAATAAGCTTATTCAAAACAATAAAAATAAATACATAAAACTTGTTAGAAAATTTAGGAGTTCATTTGTAACTTTTTAAAAGCTAATCTTTTATATAATAAAACAAAACCTCAAGTGGGGACTTTTTCATTTCAAAAAAACTAAATCATACCTTATTTAGTAATAATAATTTTATTTCAAAAAAAAATATTTTCTTATTAGGTAAATTTTATATTTATCCATAACACATGTAGAAGATAAATACAAAAAATATAGATAAGATGCAATTTACAATAGTATTAAAATTTTTAAATAATTATCTTTAATAATAAAAAACTATAATTAAACATCATAAATTAAAAAAAAATTAAATTATTTATTTTTTAATAAATAAAAATATATGATTCAAAAAATATTAAAAAAAAATCCGCGCATGCGCGAGTATTATAACTAGTATTAAACGAAAATTAAAACATGAGCAACTGGAGTGCCGATTTCAAACATGCGACGTTACACATTATTTACACTTTGTTTACCGTTGGGTCAAACTAACATTGCTGATATACCCTAGTTTCTTATACTTAATTAGTGGTTAATGTTTGATATGTTTAATACAGTAATATAGTTTTTTTTTTTTTTGAACGGCAACTATATTAAAAAAAATTAGTAAAGAGTTAGAAAGACAGTACAAGGAAATAAGATAGGGGTTTTTTTAACCAATACTCCCAAGAAAAAGCCCTATTACATCTACTATAACACCATAAAAAGGACCAAGAAATAATGTCATCAAAAATTGATATCATACTATATTATAAAGCATGAACGCCTATTATTAATAGAAATACTTAAAATTAAGCAATACAACTTCTAAAGTTATAAGTACAACAACAAATGCTACTTATAGAAATTCCCCTCATATTTAATTCTAACATATAATTAATACTAACATTAAATACAATAAATAAATTATTTTGTACATTAAATACAACTAGTTTTGCAACCCGCGCGTTGCTGCGGAATTCTTTTATTGTCGTTAGCTACTTAACGTGAAGTTAGTTACCTAGGACTGACTCTGCAATTGATGTATAACATGAAAGACCATTTATGTAAATTATGTGAGGACTAAATTTGCAATGAACCGCTGAGATGAAGGACAAAGTGCATACAATTTTTTTTTAAATGTTAAAGATAACGGTCGTTAGTTAACAGCCGTTAAATAACAACTGACCGTTAGTACTTTACAAATAGGACTGACTTTACAATTGATGTATAACATGAAGGACCATTATGTAAATTATGCGATTACTAAATTCGCAATGAACCGCTGAAATGAAAGACAAAGTGTGTACAATTTTTTTTAAATGTTCAAGATAACAGTCGTTAATTAACAGCCGTTAAATAACTAACGACCGTTAGTACTGTTAAAAAAAAAAAAAAAAAAATATTGTAGCGTCCACTGTAGCAAGCACTGTAGCTGCTACAGTAACCTCTTATCCTTTAGTATATTATAATTAATTAACTTGTTAATAAATACAATTAATGCATTTATTAAAACACCCCTTACATAACAAATACAAATTATCAAGCATAATTCCTGCATTAAATGTCACTAATACAAATAATAAAGCATATTATACAAATATTCAAACCCGAACGGGCAATGGGCTCTAGCCCGAACGGGAACGGGTCATACGGGCTCGAGCCCGAATGGACATGAGCTAAACGAAATTTTTGATATTCATAAATTTATTATCAAAAAAAACATAATAAACTAAAATATGTTCACATATTGTACAAACCAAGCAAACTATTAAAAAAAATAATAATAATAAATAAAATAATACAAACTAAGCAAAATTTCATCAAACTTTTGCTATAAAAAGCTAATCAGCAAAGCTATTGTCAAAAAATGTACAAATAAAATAAATTATTAGCCGAAAAAATTAAATTACACGGTGCCCGCAGCTGCATCACGCGGGGGCCCTGCTAGTGTTTAATAATATAGTTACAGTAGATCTCTGGTAACAATTATGTTAGTACTCCGTAATTTTTATATACTGTAGTAAATAAACAAATTAGCCACTACTACGTAGTCTTTAATATAACGTTTTATTGCATGTATAAAAAATATGTACCAGAATCGTATACAAAGGTATGCTACCACACCGGGCCTCAAAATATACATCTCGTTATATATAATTGGGGCCACAAAATCACTACTACAAAAACTGGTTTTACCCACGGCCAAATCCGTGGGAAAATCAATGTGAAACGGCCGTTATCCACAGATTTCATACGGATTCGTTCCGTGTGTAAAAACCCCGTGGGTAAATATTTTCCCACGAGCGTTGACTATTTTCCCACAAATATTACCGTGGATAATCCGTGGGTTTAATTTCCCACAGATTTCTCACAAATTTCCCACAATTTTTAATAGTCATTTTTCACACATATCCGTGGTTTTTTTGCCACAGATTTCTAACAATTTTCACACAACAATTTCTCCCACAGATTTCTCATGAAATTTCCCACGGTTTCTAGTAGCAATTTTCCACACATTTCCGTGTTTTTTTGCCACAGTTTTCCAACGATTTTCACACTACAATTTCTCCCACGGATTTCTCACGAAATTTCTCACGGTTTCTAGTAGCAAAATTTTATATAATGCTAGCAATTTTTTATATTTCGTATAATTATAAAATTGTAATCTAAAAATTAAATGCACTAATACAAAGAAGCTTGCTATTTGGTTATTCCATTACTGTAAACAAACATATCCCACATACATATATACTCATGAATTTTGATCCTAAACTACCTACTCAAGTGAGTGTAATCACAGGTAGCTTCGGGTTTTGCAGATCTATACACCAAACACTTGCCAAATTTTATTTGTGAATAACATATTCTTCTATATACTAAAGGCGGGGAAATAGGTTCCCGTGCCACAATATAAAATTGATCAATTCCCTGGCTCATTAAAATATTAGCAACCGATTAAAATACGCTTTCTATAATGAGGAAACGTTTTCTATTGGTGTAGGCGCTTAAATATTCAGCCAAGTACTCAAATACAATTTTCAGCCTCATTAAAATATTACTACCTGATTAAAATACGCTTTTACTTTTTTACAAAACACACCCTGAACTTTTTAATATTTATGACTTTTTTATATAACAAAGTTTATTTGCCAAATATTTAACAGATACCTAACGATTGTTTGAATAAAAAAATACTAGCAAAAAGGCCTCTCGATAACAAACAAAACAAGCACAATATTGATATACTTTTGACGTACGTATGGTTTTATAAAAAATATTGAAGTTTGATATAGATATAGTTTCTAAATAAAAGAACTTTCAAAATGCACCCTTAACCTATCAAATAATTTTAAAATTATCCTAATTTTTTTTAAACCATAGAGGTCAAGATTATCCCCGCCGCAACAAACTGGTGGCCGACACAATATTCATACCAAAAATGATGTCGTACGACAACTACAAATATAGCTTGACACAACATTTGTTCCAAACATTTTTTCTTCTAAACAAATATAACACGTGGCTGCAAAAAACATACAACGATCTCACAATGGGAAGCCACACTCAGACATTATTCGTAAATAGTTATCGCAAAAATTTCTCGAAAATTCCCGCTGCAACGCAGCGGGCGACTTCCCACTTGTTATAAACTATAATAGAAAGTAAGTGACAAAAATAATATTGATCAAGAAGTGGCTAATGACTATATACATTACACTCACTGAATGCATCCACTAGAAATAAGTATAAGGGGTTGTTTCTTTTTTTCTCTTAGTGGAAGAATTGTACCACTAACAATTTAATATTATTACTTTTGTTGATGGGGCCCATAAAATCCCTTGTTGGGTCTATATCCACAAGGGATGAAAATTCACATCCTCCTTAATAAGAGGCTTAGAGAGATGTGGGACCCACATCACCCTTAGCTAAGGAAAAAAGTAAACACCCCCTAAGTATCTTGTTACATAATTTGAGCACAACAATTCAATTTTTAATTTGTTGTCGAACTTCAAGGTCCATTATCTCGACTTATCTCTTGAATCCGGCATCTTTTCCTTGCGAGTACTTTTTCAAGCTGTGTATAACATAATAAAAACCCGAATCAGATTTCGTAACTAAGAAAAATGATAAAAATACAAAAAAGTTTTAAGATCTGCCAAAACCAAATATAAAACTTAATTGACAAAAACGTATAATATAAAACTACAAACACATATGAAGACATATTAAGTAATGTGGGAATGTGTAAGTAGACAAAATACAAAAACGATATTTTTTGTGGGAAATCCGTGGGTATTTACACACGTATTTCCCACGGATTTATTAAATTGGTAGGTAATCTGTGGGAAAGTACCCACATATTTCCCACGGACATAATCGCTTTCTTTTACTTTTTTTATGTAGTTGCACGTTTACGCATATGCACATCGATATTCCTTGATACAAAATATCTATAGATACAATGAAGGTCATAAATAATACGGAACATATACATGTAGATATCCACACACACACACATAATGGTTTGTTACACAAAAAGGTTATACCTAAACCTACACTTACATTTGTGATACTGACATAAATTGTTACATTAATTGACAAACACATATAATATGAAACTACAAACACATATTAATACATACTAAGTAATGTAGGAATGTTTAAGTAGACAAAACACAAAAATGATATTTTCTGTGGCAAATCCGTGGGTATTTACACACGTATTTCTCACGGATTTATTAAATTGGTAGGTAATCTGTGGGAAAGTACCCACATATTTCCCACGAGCATAATCGTTTTCTGTTTCTTTTTTGATATAGTTATACGTTGACGCATATACACGTCGATATACCTAGATACAAAACATCTATGAATACAATGAAGGTCATAAACAAGCATATGGAAAATATACGTGTAGATATCCGCAGACATATAATGGTTTGTTACACAAAAAGGTTATACCGAAACCTAAACTTACACTTGTGATACTGGCATAAATAGTTACATTAATTGACAAACACATATAATATGAAACTACAAACACATATGAAGACATATTAAGTAATGTGGGAATGTGTAAGCAGAAAAAATACAAAAACGATATTTTCTGTGGGAAATCCGTGGGTATTTACACACGTATTTCTCACAGATTTATTAAATTGGTAGGTAATATGTGGGAAAGTACCCACATATTTCCCACGGACATAATCGTTTTCTTTTACTTTTTTGATATATTTGCACGTTCATGCATACACATCGATATACCTAGATACAAAACATCTATAGACACAATGAATGTCATAAACAAGCATACAGAACATATACGTGTAGATATGCACACACATATAATGATTTGTTACACAAAAAGATTATTCCTAAACCTACACATACACTTATAATACTAACATAAATAGTTATATTAATTAACAAACACATATGAAGACATATAAAGTAATGTGAGAATGTGTAAGTAGACAAAATATAAAAACGATATTTTTTGTGGGAAATCTGTGGGTATTTACACACGTATTTCCCACGGATTTATTAAATTGGTAGGTAATCTGTAAGAAAGTACACACATATTTCCCACATACCAGTTAAATAGTTAATTTATAGAAAAAACCCGTGTGAAATCCGTAAGTAATGGAGCTAAAATTTGCCACATACTTTTGGTCGTGGCTAATATGTGTGAAATGTGCCACAAATTTCCCACGGACGTCTAATAAACACAAATAGTGTGAATATGGTCGCATCTGTGGGAAATTTGCGACAGATTTCACACAAAAACTTGGTCAACAATTTAGTGTGTAAAGAGTGGGAAATCCGTGGGAAATTTACGACATATTTCCCACCAAAATTTGGTCAACAATTTGGTGTGTAATTTGTCGGTATCCCGTGTGAAATTTCACACAGTTTCGTTTCCGTGGGAAAAACAACTTGGAAGATAGAGTATTAAAATACTATGTTTTTTGTTTTAATAATAGGTATACTCCGTACTATTTATTTGATCATCGTTTTTGGTTATCACATAAGCTTTCGCACAGGGCCTTCATAAACCTAGCTACGGCACTGATATGTATGTGCCAAAAGGATAATAAGTAAGAGCATATATGTGTGATCAAAATTGAATATGATCAATACATTATGAAGTCGTGTCTTACATTCGCAGATGACCTATACAGGGCCACTAGTCAGTATCGATAGATAAGACTTTTGTTAATACTTATAAGTAAGAGAACGATGTAATAGTTCACCAAGACACCGATTAATTGACGCAACTTTTTGAACTATGTACACTGCAACACACCGGTACGTGGATTGAATAAGCCTTTTACTTGTTAATTGTTTTGTATACCAAAAGAAAAAGTCTATTATAACCAACAAGGCCACATGCCCGAACAAAAATAGACCCATTGAGCAAAAGTGCAAAATTATAACTCAAACCGTTCAATATATATATACATATGAGTCTAGGCAAAAATAGGAACCTGTTTTCATTTAAATATATATCATAATGGTACGTGTACCCAAAAGTGTTTTGCAATTCATTATTTACTTACAAAATCTGTTTCAGTATGATATATCGGACATGTGGTAACCCGGTAACTAGCTTTAACAGTAAATATGGATTTTACGTAGATCGGTAGATGACACATGTTTTATGATCTATATCCAAGATATATAGGTTACTTCTTGAAGTTTTTGGAGAACAAAAATGAAGAGGTGGAAACAGAAAAAACAAAAAAGCAAACCGAGGGTGTTCAACTGCCATGCAACAACATTTTCATGCTGCCAACTACCAAACCAATATAATTAAATCTTACGTAAATTCACCCATTTCTACAAAATGGTTCATCAACCTACACACAAAGTTGACCTATGCTTTAAATAATTGTACCGTACAACATCACAATCTTAAAAATTACAGACGTAAAAACTATTGACATCTCCATCTTTCTAACACTCGACAAAAATCGAGCTAATACTCACCTTACACGGCTCTTTCAAATATAAAAATCATTTGGTAGAAATATTATTTACAGCAATAAAATTTCCGTGATTTCAAACGCCTGAAAAACTTTTCAATTTGTGTACACAACAAACTTATACCATTTTGACAATTATAATTGAGATTGAAAGATAAAGTGTTAATATGGAGTATTTACTTTCTTTCTTTTTTTAATCAAGAATACATATATTGGGGAGTTATAATTAGTTATATAGTCGTTGGTTAGGTTATCTAAACTGGGTTATAAGTATAAGAAAGCAACCTTAACTATATATACATCACAAGAATCCCTAAGGTCCCATTGAATCATAAACATGTCAAAGCAACTTGTGTTTTTAGTTCTTGGTCTCATAGCCTTTGGTTTTGCAATAACATCCAATGCTAACACATATATAGTTGGGGACAACTCCGGTTGGGATATTAGCACGAATCTTGATACGTGGCAACAGGGAAAGAAATTTGTCGAGGGTGATGTTTTGGGTAATTTTCTTTCTCCATTTCGTGTTTTATCACTCTTTATGAACGGACGTTTTAATGGTTTATTCTTATCTTTGCAGTGTTTCAGTATGCGTCTACAGACAGTCTGTGTGAGGTGGGTAAAGAGAGTTATCAAACATGCAACACAACAAATGTTATAAAGTGTTTTAGTGATGGGAACACAACTATTCCTCTAACGAGTCCTGGTGAAAGGTACTTCTTGTGTGGTAATCGGCTGTATTGCTTTTCGGGGATGAAACTTGATATCATCGTGGAAAGAAATCAATCGGCTTTGGCGGAGGCACCTCTTAGCGGTGTACCCGAGGCGGAGAGTGGTGGCTCCAAGAAAAACAATCCTTCGAGTGATGTACCTAGTGATGCTATGTCTGTTCGTGTTGGCTCGGATTTGGTCTTGATTGGAGTTTCGGGGTTTTTGGGTATTTTGGTCTCGTTTTTTTAACGATATAATTTGTGCACAAATCTTGTAACTATATTATATTTATTTGACAAATTGATGAATCTATTGTAATCGTGCGAGATTTCACATTTTGGTCATATTGTTCAACAACATCGTCTACCAGAAGATGAATCTTGTAACTATTCGGCCTTGTCATTTTCTGGTGAAATGATTTAATGACTTGTAGAAACGAAAGTTCATTGATTTTGTTTAATTTGTTTGAAATTTAATACCACTTATGCACAATAGTTGCCTCTAAACATGCAAAAAAAGTTGATATATTACACAGTTTTGAATATTCGGATCAATGCATGTACATGATAACATGAACTTTCGAATATGCATTTCAGATCAAAGAATCTAGTATATGGGAAAACAAAAGGCTCGTGAGAGCTGTATCTTAATACAATAGGCTTGAAGAACTCTCAAAATACATTTTTTAAACAAAATACAAATGAGAAAACAAGATTTACCATTAATTTTACAAATTTAGAGTATTTAATCAAACATTTCATACCTGCCGTTTGGTGAAATAAGAAAATTGCTCATACACTTTCCCAAATTATTTTGTTAAATTAATCTTTTGAACTTTTAAAAACTTAAAGAAAATACCTTTTATTAAAATTAAATTAAAATCAAACAAAATGATTCATGAACATTAGAGCATTAGGTGTAGCAACGACCCCTTCTCTCTCCCACACCCCCCGAAAAAAAAAAAAAAAAAAAAAAAAAAAAAAAAAAAAAAAAAAAACCCTCACTTCCTACGTGGCCAAAGAAGTGGCGTCGCCGGACCTCCGTCACCACACAGTTGCAACCTGCCAATTCCAACTTCGCCACTTAAGTGGCGTGCAAAACGACATAAAAAAAATAATAAAATAAAATAATAGGTTTTGTGTGTGTGTGTGTGTTGTATTGCAATTGAGGATGTTGTGACTCAAATAAGGGAAAGTGTCATGCCACTAGTGAAAGTGGGGATGTTGAGTTGACGCTGAAACGGCATTGAAAAAATGAAAGTGGCAAGTTACCATACCTAATGCTCTTACATCAAACATGGACAAGTCTCGTGTGCTACCTCATGTTGAACCCAGTTCATGCATGCATGATGTGTTGAAACCCGCCTAGCTACTTACCACTCTACTTAACTTAAAATCAAAAAAATTAGAATTCAAATTGGTCGAGAAAAAGAACCGCGTTGGTCAGGATTTGGGGAATTCTGCGCAAAGAATGTCTGAGTCCATCTTCCTTTCTTGAACCTGTGAAAACACTCTAAGAATATGCCAGCAAAGACCTTATTCAATTCCGACAAATATAGCCGTCCCAAACAGAGGAAAAACCCTTCTACATCAATTTCGCAGAGCTTCCAAAGGAAGTAAAGACAACAAGCCTCCTCATCTAGTATGACCAAAGCATTAACCCTGTCTCTATCCGGGGGCATAGACTTGACTTAGTGAGGTGGGGTAGCTTAGGATGATGAAACCATACCTTCTAACTTTCTTGCTGGCTTGACTTCTTGACTTAGAGCATTTACTCCCTTTCTTTTAGTAGGTGCCAGTCTTTTTCATCTGGCCGCATTGTATCAATATGGATCAAATAATCCATTGGGTGTAGCGCGAAGGTTCAAGACTTAGCCGAACGTTAGCGAAGTTAGATTCTCATAGCGAGGCGCCCCCTCCTGTCGCAACGGTGTGAAGCGTCAGAGGTAAGTAGTGAGCTATAGAACAATACTATTTAAAAAAAACGAAAACAAAAAAAAAAAAAAACCTAACTAACTAATCATGTAGATCACTTTTAATATTACTATACGTACACTCATGCAAATTAATTATAATTGATTAAGCTTAAGGCGTATTGAGGATACTTAGATGTAATTTAAACAAACTAAATTAATTTAAGTTTTTAATGTTTAATGTTTTAATATTTTAAAAGACATTTACTCTTTATAAATAGTATGTATACGTTTCTAAAAATTTCTAAAGTGTATAAATGCATTAAAAACGTTTTTAAAGTACCAAAATAAATTAAGTGCAAAGATACATATAAGAATAAAATACCTTGGTATAAGGTGTAAATGTGCTTAACTTATGTCAAATAACTCGAGCTAGAACTCAAGCTTGAGCTCGTTCAGGCAGAGTTTGTCGATCATCGACCTGAGAAAATGAGCTCGAACTATTCACGAGTCGGACTCTAGCCTATATAGGCTTGAGTCGAGTTATTATCAAGCTTTTTAAGTGATACTCCCTCCGTCTCAAAATTTATATCCATTTTGACTTTTTTAATCAAAATTTGACATTAAATATATTTCTTTATATCATATAATACGATGAGGCGAAAAGTGTACCGCTTTTAAGGGGTCATTTAAGCCCGAATTCGAGATTATTTGATCAAATATTGCCCTAAATCGTTCCTTTTGTCATTTTAGGTACTTTTTGAGGAGAAATCTGGAAAAGGAAGCATTTTGGACGTTTTTGGAGCATAAAAGTGAAGAAAACAACAAAGTCTCAAATTTTCTTGCTGGAACAGTACCTGACGACGTCAAGGGATTACTAGTGACGGCGTCAAGAGTGACAAAAGAGGTGGAAGTGGAAAATACACGTGATGATCCAGAAAGTTTTTAGGCTTATTGGCCTGACGGCGTCACCAAGGCCGTCAGGGTCCAATTACACGTGACGGCCCAGAGTGTTTTTCTACATGACGGCGTCATAAATGGATCTAGGCAATACGAATTTCATCATGGCGGCGAGTTGATGGCGTCAGAGGCTAATACATGACGCCGTCAGGATGCATAGTCTATATATATTTTTTCAATTTTTCATTGTAATGTGTGGAAATTTGTGTGGGATATTAGGGCATAAACCCTAGACGAATTTTATAGTTTTTTCAAGGGTTTCAACCCCTTGATTCTTCCATGTTCAATTGAAAATAAGTACTTATTCAAATTATTCAGTATTTCTATGTGTTGTGTGATTATATATTTCGCTTGTCTTCTTTTTAACATGCTAGGCTAGGTTTTTATTGTGTTTGCTTAGATGTAGTGAAACCTAGATGTTGATTATGGGTTATTTTGTTTGTTTATAATTGTTATGGATGATTGTATTCGATGTTAGGCTTAAGAAAACTGGCAGACTTCCATTGGTAACTTGCTTGAACGTCTTAAGAACATGATCGGAGGTGTACTACGATTTTTGGTTGTATTTAATGCGTAAGAGAATTCTAATGATCCCATGTTAGGAGCTTCTAACGGCTCGACATATGAGTGAAGTAGGATCTTATAGAGTTAGGGAATATTGTACACGGCCCTACGACTAGTATTAAGGAATATAACCCGTCATCCATGCAATTGTAAGAAGCTAATCAACATGTAAAAGATATTTAGGGAGTAATGAAATCTAAGTAAACACAACTTTTCTCATTATTGTTTCCACCACATTAGTACACTAGTTTAATTTTCATTTCTTTTATTTTATTTTGATTGCATCTTTAGTTAATTGGGTTAGTTGGCTAGCAACTAATTCCGCCCACTCCTTCAAAACCTAAGATTTTATTTGCTTTCCATAAAATATAAAAATACAAAAAGAATCAACCCTCACCTTTAGACCTAGTTTAGTAGGCTTTCTAATACTAGCGACACTATTCCTGAGTTGAACGATCAATCCCCCGGTACTTGTCACTATACTATACTACAACGATCAGGTACATTGCCTGGTGGGGGTTGTAAGCTTCTCAAGATCCCTTGAGAGGTAAAACCTGTTGCGAGGGCGCAATTCCCACGTATCAAGTTTTTGGCGCCGCTGCCGGGGAATAGTTATTGTCTAGGTTAGAATTTCTTTTTATTAGGTATACTTGCTAGATTCCTTTCTAGTAAGATTTTTATTTTTATTTTTAAGATTTTTTTAGTCTATCTTATTTCGTCGTTTCTTTGTTCGTAACCTTTACCATCTGACATCATGGAAGGTTGTAATATCTTTGATCCCATTAACCCACCACAACAAAACCACCCACAAAACCCACCACTAGCAAACCAACCTCCTAGACCCCGAACTTTAGGAGAGTATTCTCGTCCTAGCCACCAAGGCTATCGAAACACCATTGAGCTCACTCAAGGAGCCAATGTGTCCCCCTTGCGATCCGACACCATCCGGTTGGTGCAAAGCGGATGTGCATTCCATGGACTTCGTTCCAAAGATCCTAATCAACATCTCAAGGATTTCCTTAAAATCGTAGATTCCATAGACCTTGATGTTGCAACTAGAGAGTCGACCCGATTATGTCTTTTCCAATTCTCTCTACGTGATCAAGCTAGTCAATGGCTTGAACGTTTTCCCGCGGGATCCAACACCTCTTGGGATGATCTCACCACTCGTTTTCTTGCTCAATTTTTCCCACCGGGGAGAACTACCAAGCTTAGAAATGATATCTTGATGTTCCAACAACGTCAAGGTGAAACTCTATATGAAGCATGGACTCGTTTCAAGGACTTACTCCAAAAAGTCCCTCATCATGGCATAGATCTTTGGCTCCAAGTCCAAATCTTCTATGACCATATCGATCTCTCCACAAGGCGAACCATTGACCAATCGGCCGGTGGCAAGCTACGTGATCTAAGTGCGGAAGAATCATGGGGACTCATAGAAGATCTTGCTCTCTATGACAACGAAAGTTGGAATGATCCCCATGATTTGAACAAAACGGTCAAGGCAATATCTTTGCCTTCGAACAATTCTAGCACTCCTGACCGTAGGATCATGGAACTTGAAGACCAAGTCAAGTTTCTCATGAAATCCTACGAAGCTCCTAAGCCTTCAAGCCAAGTGAACAAAATCACTTCTTCGTGAAAATTGTGTAATGGTCCTCATGAAACTCATAACTGCATGGAACTTCCAAAACATACTTTTAAGGAATTCACATCGTCACGTGCTGACAAAACAGAAGATTGAGAGCTCGCCACTAATCGAGGTCCTCGAAATTTTGGCGAGGCCTATGATGCATGGAAGGATAAGCCAAATTGCAGAGGATACCAAACTCGGAGCATATCCTTCGATGATTCTCCTCCACTCGCATGGTCCGAGCATTTTCCACCCCAGAACACTCCTAAGCAAAGCTATGAAGATGCCTTGCGAAAGTTCATTCTCTCTCAAGAATTACAGCTTTCCACGCTCGAGACCCGATTTAGACAACAACAAGCCGATATGAATAACAAGATTTGTAATCTGTTAACCACTATTAGAGAGCACGCTGTTAGTAAATCGATTCAGGCTGAAGAAGTCAAATCTGCCACCATCATGAATCAGCCAACCTCTCTTGTGAAAATAAAAAGCCCTAGTAAACTCTTTAAACATCTGTCACCAAAGGTGAAGGAAGTTAGGGACCCTGTCAACCCCTCGGGACCAATACACTTTGTAAATACCATCACCACAATACCTGCTCCTACACTTGACCAGAGCCAACAACCAACTGGGAATGAGGGTCATGAAGTTAAGGATGAGACCCCAGAGATAGACCACGAATTGGCCAAGAGCCTTGCCGAATTATTCGAGGACTCCGTCACACAAGAGTCAGGCGAATGGGATGAGTCGAAAGAGAGATCAAAAGGGCACACGGAAAAATCCAGTAATTTTGGGTGAATCTATTATAGAGAAACTCGAGGAAAATATGGTGGATATTACTATAGGGTGTAGTAGGATTAAGGGAAGCGACTCTGAAGTTTTTAAGATTTCTTGCACCACTAGGAAGAAGCTCATAACCGATACTTACATAGATCCTAACCTCCCTGTAAATGTAATCCCCCTCTCCCTTTACAACGAAGCCTTCCCTGAACATATCTCGTGTGAAGGAATCGATAACGCCAGGATAATGAAAAGGTTATCAGTTATGATTGGAGGATTCATCTATAACATTGATCTCACCGTGATCGATGACATAGACTTTGTCACTAATCCAACATTAACCAACCTCGTCCTCGGGAAACCATTTGTTAATGAAACGGGAGTGATCCTTGATGAGAAGGATGGAAGTGCATTATTCACCAATGGCGCCAGGAAAGTGATTTTTCCAAAGGGTAATGAGGAAGTATATGAGTACCGTTCGTCACTAGATTGTAATGCATATGGATCACAGGATGGAAGATCGGAAAGGATAAAGCGGCGTGATCCGAATAACCTCAAAATCCCTTGTATGATTGGTCACAAGTATTTCGATAATGTCTACATTGACGTGTTTCTACCTAAGAATTTTATGTCCCTGTTCCATTATAACAATAGTTGCAGATGGGGGATGATTTATAAAGGAGAAAATGTTGTTGGTAGATATCATGAAGTCCAGGTACTCATAGGAAATATGGCATTCACAATGGACTTTACGATCGTGGACAACATTGAGGACTATATCGACCCAAGGTTATCGCAAGTTGTTTTCGGAGCGCCCTTTTGTGAAATCACTAACTTAATGGTTGACGACCGGAACGGAATCATGACTTTCACAGATGGAATTAGGAGGGTGTCATACCAAACGCCATACAAGAGGAAAGACTTCGAAGGAATTGATTGCGACGGACTTGATAAGCTAGGTTCTCAACTTGTTTTATGTGATGAAGATGTTCGGAGAGGATGTAAAAACACCTTTGATTTATCATGTGCATTCTTTAAGGATGTTAGTAAGCTTGGATCCAAGTATCGGGCAGATGTCTTTAAGTTTGAAGACCCAAAATGCCTACACTATGAAAGCGATCCCGACATTGAAGATGACCTAGAGAATGAGACCAATGATGAGGTCACGTAATAGCCCATGACCTTGAGTCTAGCTACAAGACTCGTAAATAAAGAAAAGCGCTTCTTGGGAGGCAACCCATGTTTTGTGTGTTTTTGTTTGTTTGATTTTTATTTGTTTGATGTTATTTGTTTTCGTATGCGTGTTTTATTTTTATTGTTGGTAGATCATGTTTCAAACTAAAATTGTGAAAATGCTTTATTTTGTTGTTTAACTTCGTCTTAACTTCATATAAAGGTATTTTGCAAAAGCTAAGTGTAAGGAGAAACCCCAAATTTGTTTATAAGAACGAAAATGATCACGATTCGCCACAATATTAAATGAACATGTATATTAGTATTTATTAGAGTCAAATGCTTGTATCGAGTTATAATGATGTTTTGCAGGATTTTCTAGGAAATAGGACATAAGTTTTTCCAGAAATTTTCCGGAAACTTAACATAAAGATTTCTGCAGGTTACTTCTGACGGCGTCAGGGTTTAACACCTAACGACGTCACGTGTAAAATTCTGGAAATTTTGCGAGTTTTGTTTTTCTAACGGAGTCTTAAAAGTTTTTATTGATTCTTTAGTTTTATAAACTCCAGGAAATCTGCAAACATTCATTCCACAAGCAGTATATCTTACATTGCTTTCTAGGATTTGTTAATATATATAGATTGCCGTCAATTTTACGCTAGGTTGCCTTGATTGTTTTCTCAGGTTTAACAGGTTATATATGACAAGAAGATGATTTAAATTTCTGGAAGGGAAGCTTTGAACGTTCATTTTCTTGGAGGAAGATCTAACCTTTTTGACACACTATACACACCGAACGAATCAGGGGAGTATTTGTTTTCATTCTTTTACCTATTTTACTTTTACATTCTTTAATTGAACATTGGGGACAATGTTCATCCTAAGTGTAAGGGGAGGGTAAATGATGATACCTTATAAGATACAATTGCACTTGAGTTTGTTTGTTCGATGGTAGGTGTGTAATAAAACTAAGAGAAATACTTGTTAGTGTAATTTTAGCGCCAAATTTAAAATTTTTTACAACATTTAGGAGTGAAACTTTAGCCTTAACAAGCGTCTTATGGATAGGAGTTGTATGACTAGCACAAAACCGTACCATTCAGAAAAAATTTCCACCCAAATATGTGAGGTTCGCATTTAGATTTGATAGGAAAAGCATTCATTATTAGTGCCTATGAGTGTACCGGTAGCATTTAGATTCTAGAACTTGCGTTAGTGATGCATCCCGAGACCGCTAGTGAGACTACACTCGTGTAGTAGGATTCACTACATGATAAGAGGCATTAGGATCACCCTTGTGTTAAACCCGTATCATAATTACTTGACCATTTAAGTCATATTACTTGACTAGTAAAGTCAATTAATTTTTCTACACCTTAGCGTTGTACTCATTTTTAGTACACGATACCCGGACCTAGTACACCCCTCCGAGCCTATCTTTTCATTTCTAACTTTAAGCATCTTACTTAAAGGAAGAATTTGTTACAACCCACCCAAATGTGCAACCAAATCGCCTTAGTCTTCCGTGTATGCACTCATCTTTAGTGCATTATTGTTACATGTTTAAACCCTTAGTTAATTATCTAATTGATTACATAGTTGCTAAGTCGAGTCATATCTTGTACATATTGTTTTGGGACGATTGGGACTCATGGGTAAAGTACTTGTGTTTTGGAGTAATGGGAAGAACATCATATATTACCCCCATATGCGCATTAATCTTAAAAAGTACCCCAAGTGTTTTGATTATCTTGATTCGAGTCATTAGAGTAGTTTATTGTAAAGTATGTAAAAATTCAAGTGTAAGGGGAATGTACATTCCCTATGATGTATTATTTTGGATGGTAGGGTAACAGTGTATGCAAAAAAAAATAATAATAAAAAAATATAAAAAAATCGAAAAATCAAGAAAAAGAAAAAAAATGGAAAAAGAAAAAAAAAATGAGAAATACATACGGACTACCATCCCGTTTCATTCTGTGTTTGTTTTATGTTTTTGTTATTTTTGATTTATTAGCTTAAGTCGAGTCAAGTGTTGGCTTAGCAACGCCATATTGTACATGTAATTAACCAAGATGATTAACTCGCCACCAGTAAATATTGCCTTTATCCAACAAAACCGTGTTTTCCATATCCCTACACCTAACGTTATAACCCTTTAAAAGACCTCTTTGATAGTTTATCCTAGGTGCTTACGCCAAGTGGTGGAGGTTTTATCCTTTCCCAAGCCTATGGTAATCTATTTGCTATGACAGGTAGTGAGAGATGTTTTCCATTTCCATACTGTGATATATACTTTATTACACCCGAGAGATGTGAGTATCTAAACACTATTTGTGAGGTGCTAGTGTATGACCTCCGTGCTTGTTTTTGGTTTTTAGTGGAATGATTATTTGTTGTAATTACTTTTATATTAGTGTTAAATGACCCCTAACTTGTATTTTGATTAGAATAAAAGTGCATTTGCTTTAGGACAAGCAAATCTCAAGTGTAAGGGTATTTGATGAGGCGAAAAGTGTACCATTTTTAAGGGGTCATTTAAGCCCGAATTCGATATTATTTGATCAAATATTGCCCTAAATCGTTCCTTTTGTCATTTTAGGTACTTTTGAGGAGAAATCTGGAAAATGAAGCATTTTGGACGTTTTTGGAGCATAAAAGTGAAGAAAACGACAAAGTCTCAAATTTCCTTGCTAGAACAGTACCTGACGACGTCAAGGGTTTACTAGTGACGTCGTCAAGAGTGACAAAAGAGGTGGAAGTGGAAAAGACACGTGACGATCCAGAAAGTTTTTAGGCTTATTGGCCTGACGACGTCACCAAGGCCGCCAGGGTCCAATTACACGTGACGGCCCAGAGTGTTTTTCTACATGACGGCGTCAGAAATGGATCTAGGCAATACGAATTTCATCATGACGGTGAGTTGACGGCGTCAGAGGCTAATACATGTCGCCGTCAGGATGCATAGTCTATATATATGTTTCCAATTTTTCATTGTAATGTGTGGAAATTTGTGTGGGATATTAGGGCATAAACCCTAGACAAATTTTACAGCTTTTTCAAGGGTTTCAACCCCTTGATTCTTCCATGTTCAATTGAAGATAAGTACTTATTCAAATCATTCAATATGTCTATGTGTTGTGTGATTATATCTTACGCTTGTCTTCTTTTTAACATGCTAGGCTAGGTTTTTATTGTGTTTGCTTAGATGTAGTGAAACCTAGATGTTGATATGGGTTGATTGTTTGTTTATAATTGTTACGGATGATTGTATTCGATGTTAGGCTTAAGAAAACTGGCAGACTTCCATTGGTAACTTGCTTGAACGTCTTAAGAAACATGATCGGATGTGTACTACGATTTTTGATTGTATTTAATGCGTAAGAGAATTCTAATGATCCCATGTTAGGAGCTTCTAACGGCTCGACATATGAGTGAAGTAGGATCTTATAGAGTTAGGGAATATTGTACACGGCCCTACGACTAGTATTAAGGAATATAACCCGTCATCCATGCAATTGTAACAAGCTAATCAACCTGTAAAAGATATTTAGGGAGTAATGAAATCTAAGTAAACACAACTTTTCTCATTATTGTTTCCACCACATTAGTACATTAGTTTAATTTTCATTTCTTTTATTTTATTTTGATTGCATCTTTAGTTAATTGGGTTAGTTGACTAGCAACTAATTCCGCCCACTCCTTCAAAACCCGAGATTTTATTTGCTTTCCATAAAATATAAAAATACAAAAAGAATCATCCCTCACCTTTAGACCTAGTTTAGTAGGCTTTCTAATACTAGCGACACTATTCCTAAGTTGAATGATCAATCCCCCGGTACTTGTCACTATACTATACTACAACAATCAGGTACACTGCCTGATAGGGGTTGTAAGCTTCTCAAGATCCCTTGAGAGGTAAAACCTGTTGCGAGAGCGCAATTCCCACATATCATAATACTTGATGAAAGTTATATCAATGAAAATACATTTAAAACCCAATTTTATTTATATATTTTGCATCAAGTATTATGAAATACAAAAAAAAAAAAAAAAAAAAAAAAAAAAAAAAAAAAAAAAGGTAAAGTTTGATTGAAAAAGTCAAAATGGACATAAATTTTGAGACGGAAGTAGTATCTATACTACTATATAATGTATTTAAGACTATTATATAATTAAAAAATCTTAAAATCCAGACTTTTTCTTGCTTATTATGGAAGGATTTCAAAATTAATTGGTTAAGAAGCAAGTTGGTTAGAAAGTTTGTTAGGAAGCAGGTTGGTTGTTCAAACTAAAATTATTTGGCTTAACCATCTCTACTTATAAAGCATAAAGGTAACTAAATATTTAATCGAATAACCGAATAACGCAAAATATAGTTACAGGTACCTGCCGCTACATTGCGCGGGTACCGTTCTAGTATATATAAATATGCTAAGGGTAAATAATTATTTTATAAATATATCAAGCTTTTCAACACGAGAACCGTATTCAAGAGTTTTTGTTGGTTTGAAAATTTACCCTTGGCTAGAGGTGAAGAAGAAGAAGAAGAAGAAGAAGAAGAAGAAGAAGAAGAAGATTGGTTTCCCTTGAACGGAATGGCCGTTTTAGAATCGGTTTGGACTTGTTCTAGGTCATGGATCCGCCCTTTCTCTCTGCAAAACCGGCTTCAAATCGGACCGGTTCGGAACTAAAAAAAAACGGTTTGTGCTCCTCTACATTTGGCATATATATAGAGGTGCAAGTCCCCGACCGGTTTTTTTTTTAACCGGTAGTAAAACCGGTGACCGGTTTTCACAAAACCGGTTTTATAAAAAACCGGTCCGGTTTTCTAAAACCGAACCGGTTAGACCGGTTATGAGTTTTCATAATATACCGGTTTTTTCTGGTTTTATATCCGGTTTTAAAATAAAACCGGTTTTAACCCGTTTTATTTGTTTTTAATAAAAAAAAAAAAAAAGTAAAAAATGTTACCGTTTGAAAAAAACCGGATTTAACCGGTTTTAACCGGATTTTTTCAAAAAAATATAACCGTTTAAAAAAAAAAAAAAAAAAAAAAGTAGCTGTTTGAAAAAAAAACCGGATTTAACCGGTTTTTTTAAAAAAATATAACCGTTTTAAAAAAAAAAAAAAAAAAAAAAAAAAGTAGCCGTTTGAAAAAAACCGGATTTAACCGGTTTTTTCCGGTTTTTTTTTTTTTAAATACCGAGGCCAAACGGCTAGTAGCCATATGACCGTTTTTTTTTTTTTTTTTTTTAATTTTTTGAGGGTTTTGGGGAGTTTTAAGGCACTATAAATAGAGGTAATGTGTTGGGGTTGAAAACACATCAAAAACAATTTCATTTCTTTCTCTAATCTCTCAAAAACGCTCAAAAATCGCTATTTCGTATTTTCGCTATAATGGAAAACTCACAATCACAACAAGCTTCCACTACTCCCTCCGTTGCAAACTTTGACATTTTGGCTTGGTGGAAAGAAAGGGAAATCCAATATCCGGTTTTATCCGCTATGGCTCGTGACTTATTAGCGGTCCAAGCTTCGACGGTAGCTTCCGAATCGGCCTTTTCGGTTAGTGGTCGAATTATATCGGATAGAAGGACAAGACTAACATACGAATCCGTGGAAGTATGTGTATGTTTGAAAGATTATTTGGACGGAGTAGATAGGATACAACATGAATCGTCGTTGGATGATCCAATAATAGATGAAGATGTTGAAGAAGGTATAATAAGAGAAGAAGAAGAAGCGGGGATATCACCTTCGTCTTCGACTACGAATACCGAAGGCGAATTAGATGAAGGTGAGTTTGAAGAATTTGAAGTTGAAGATTTAGATGTACAAGATTTTTTGGAAGAAAATGATCTTGATGACGACTTGAGTGACTAGTTGAGTATAACGGGTGATGGCAATGCCGAAGCTCGATATACTTGATTACACTAATATGTTTTCGGGTGATGGCCATGCCGAAGCTCGCAAAATGTATTAGTATTTATATGTTTTTATGATTGTATTGTTTAAATAAAAGTTATGATTGTATTGTATAAATAAAAGTTATGATTGTATTTTTTTGTTGTATAATTGTATTGTTTAAATAAAAGTTATGAGAATATTGTTTAATTATATGTTTGATAATTAACAATTTTATTAAATAAATGTTCGAAGCTTTTAGTAAAATTCCGGAAAAAAATGAACCGAAGAAAACGAACCGGTAAACAACCGATAAAAAATCCGAATCCGAACATTTTTAACCGAAAAAAGCGAACCGGTAAAAAACCGAAAAAAACCGATTCCGAAAATTTATAACCGAAAAAAACTGATTCCGAACATTTATAACCGAAGAAAACCGATTCCGAAAAACCGAAACCGAACCGATACTGGTTATTCGAAAAACTGGTTTTTTTATAACTGGTTATTAAAAAACCGAAAACCGAAAAAAACCGATTTTTTTGCACCTCTACATATATATACTCCGTATCAAAGAGCCCAAAAGGCCAAACATTTGGGCCCATACCCGGATGAATAAAACCGACCTAAAAACTCCCATTCTCCAAAATCTGAGAAACCCCAAAAGAAAAATGGCAGAAGAAGAAAACGGAGCCGCCGGAGAATTCTACCTGCGATACTACGTTGGTCACAAAGGCAAATTCGGTCATGAGTTTCTTGAATTTGAGTTCCGTCCAGATGGTAAACTCAGATACGCTAATAACTCTAACTACAAGAATGATACCATGATCCGTAAAGAAGTCTTCCTTACTCCTTCTGTTCTCAAGGAGTGTCGCCGTATCGTCTCCGATTCCGAGGTCATTATTTTTATAACTTGTTCTTTTTTTATATATATAATTTTTTTTAGGGTTTTAGATTTGTTGATATTGTGCTAGATTTTAGGGTTAGTGAGATGTTTTAGCTTATATGTTGGGCTTATGTAAAAATTGAAGAACTTATAAGCTCATTTTTTTTCTTTTAGCCCAAATTGATAAGTTGATAAGCTCATAAGCTAAAAGTAGTTTGGCACTTGCACCAACAGTTTGTCTGAGATTTTTGAATTGTAAGAGTCACGAGTCGAATCGACTAGGAAGAGTTGGTTAACGTCTCGCTGGTTGTATTTGAGTCACACTCATTGAAGAGTTATGCTAAGAATCGCCACATTTGAAATTTTATGTTTTGTCTTTTTTATTTGTTATTTATAGTGTTTTAAATTTGTTTATATTGTATTAGATTTTAGGGTTAGAGAGAAGTTTTTGTTTTAGTTTATTTGTTAGGGCTATAAGGGGGTGTTTGTTTAAGCTTATATGTGGGCTTACAAACTTATTTGATTTTGGCTTATTTCACAAGCCCTGATTTGCTGGCTTATTTGAAGACTTTAGGGGCCCATACAAGCTTATTTAAGAAGCTTGTATAAGCCGGAAAATTGAAGCTTATGAAATATAAGCCAAAATCAAATAAGCTTGTACAAGCTTAAACAAATACCCCCTAACCCTATGTAAAATTAAAAGCCAATAAGGGTTTTTTTTTGGACTTGCACCAAAAGTTTTGTCTATGATTTTTGACTCATAAGAGTCACGAGTCGACTGGACTAGGAAGTGTTGGTGAACGACTCGCAAGTTGTATTTGAGTCAAATTAATTGAAGAGTCATGCTAAGAATCGCCTTATTTTAAAGATAATCTGGCTCAATATGTAAGAGCCTACTCGTGATTCGTAAGAGTTTGATGCTATGGGTGTTAAATTCTTATGAGCCATGTGTATGACTCCTCCAAGTCGCGTCAGATCTGTCTTTCCGATGGGCGACTCTGACCATGACTGTTTTATGACCTTGACCAGAGTCATAACTCGCTAGTCATTCACCAAGTTTATTCAACTCGACTTGTGATTCTTTCGAGTAACATAATCATGCACACTTACTTACAGTGAAATTTCCAAAACAAATTCCTTATGAGTTGAGCAGTTGTGTTTGATGTCGGCGACTACATTGAACATATATGTTTGTTGCCGGGCGACGAATCCACCATAAATCCTCACCCCTGCCCCCTTGAAAACAAAAACTAACGGCCATCGTGTCTCTTTGAGTGGTATCTTAAATAAACGATAGAAACTAAGGTTTAAGGGGTTTATGTCTGATTCCCGGGGTTATGTTTGTGCAATAATTTCATTTACCAACGCCTAACTACAAACTTCATCTTTATAAATATACATAATAAGTACAATGTTTTCATGTTAGTTTGTTAATTTTTAAATACTTAAAAATTTAGTCCATTTACTTTAAAATAGAACCTTTTAAACCATTTACTTTGAAGAATTAGGATTTATAAACATGGAGTATTGTCTCTTCTATATCATGACTCTCATGAGTCGAGTCACGTGTCGATTGCTATACGTTTAGCTACTTTTTGTGGTTCAATGTTTAAGAGTTACAAATATTTGGTTATTAATTTGTGGAATAGAACGCCTTAATTAGGTTAGGTTTTGTGTAAATTGAAACTATTATGGTTTAGTTTTAACTGCATTTTGTGGTTCAGTGTTTCATATATATAGATTGGTCATTAACCTATGGGTCTGAGGTGCCGTTTGATTTTTACTTGATTGAATCAATGCAGAAAAAACTTATTTTGGAAAGTCATATGAAAAGTGTTTGTTTATAACTTAATTGAAAAGGGCTGAGAATATAAAGTGGTAACTGATAAATTGGAGGGTCTCCACATTAAGTCATCTCTTACTTAAACACGAGTACACAACTCAATCAAAATATTGAACAAACAACCCCTGAGATGCATTTGATCAACAACGCATTGGCTAGGTTTATTTTGTGTTTAATATGAAATTGTTAAGATTTCCAGATACTAGGTCATTAAGTTATGGAGTGGAGATGAATTGATTCAGCAACACCTTGATTAGAGCACATTTTAAATAATAATGTTTATATGTGAATTGGTAAGGTATTAGGTGGAGTTGAGGGGAACTGATTCTCCTACACCGATTAGGTTTGGTTTTTGTAAATTATTAGAGCATTAAGTGTTTTTACAACCTTTGGGATTCATTGTGGTAGAACTGAAGCCATAAGTTATTTTATGGAATTATGATTATTTGTATGTCCGGAGTTCGGTTTATTTGTAGAATGTTAGGGTGGATGTGATAGAAGTTGATTCTTCACTCCTTGAATTTCAATACTTCTATGAATAACTTATTGAATATCGGCTTGTCCAAATGGTTTTTTGTTGTTGGTCAGTTGTAACAAGATTAAGATGATTATGAGTCTAAATTATCAACATTGATGTATCACAAAGGATTTCATTTACTTGAGTGTGGTCGGATTTTATTGATAAGCTGTTGTTAGTCCATGGATTTCATAGCCTTGATACATACCTTAGGATCAAGGTAGAAGGCGTTATGTATTAGGAGTATAAAGTATGTCAAATTATCCTTGTGGGGTACAATGGGATTAGATTGTGCGTGCTCTGGGCCTCTGGCTTACAACAAACATTAAGTTGAAGCATCAGCTAACTTTTTCAACTGTGGAGAAGTGATTTTGTGACATGATAGTAAATGATTTTTTGTTAGAAGGCCATGAACTTTTAGCTATCTTATAGTTGTAGCATACAGCTTGGGCTTGGACTTCTCTAACATGCCCATATAACTCTGTTAATCTTCTGAAGTTTCCTCTGCTATGATATATTTACTTTCTGAAGACTGACATGAGATTAATGGTGTTATATGTTTTCTATTATCTTAGATTATGAAGGAAGATGATAACAACTGGCCAGAGCCAGATCGTGTGGGACGGCAAGAGCTTGAGATTGTGATGGGCAATGAGCACATCTCTTTTACTACTTCAAAGATTGGGTCGCTCATGGATGTCCAGACCAGCAAAGACCCTGAAGGCCTTCGTATCTTCTATTACCTTGTTCAGGTTTGTTATAGATCCATGTAATTGATTTTTGTCGTACATGATCATGTATCATTCGGTGGTGATATTATGCTAGAAGAATACTAACCTGTATGGATGTATGATGTGTTTTCTGCCTATTATTCACACATAGGGAGAGTAGAGGCCAACACAAGTTGTGCCATACGCGTCATTTATCTTACAACTGATTTTTTTTTAACTCTTAAACGCATAGCAAGCTAAAGCGTGTTTTATGTTAAAGACCTACAGTTGAGGCTGTTAATGTGATGCCTATTACATTTGTGACAATAATAACATAAAACAGTTTACCTTATTGGGTTCCTAGTCACTCAGCCTTCCATGTCCTGATCTGAATATACTGGAGTTTTTATTTGTTTCAAGAGAGTAGAGTTGAACACAACTTGGACCATGGTAGGTCAGTATTTATTGGAGCTATTAGACCATGTTGAATAACAATCATAGGAGTCAATGGCGATAGAAAATGTGTTTAATAAAATCAAGCAAGTTGTTGATACACATGGTCCTAAAACAAACTAAGGTAATCAGTTCACGTAAGTAACTTTGACGGTTATATACATGATTAAAATCCTTATAGAATCTTGACGTTTTACAGAATAAGTGTAGACTCATAGCTAAAAGGTTGTTGACCATATCCAGTTTTTTTTGCTTGGTTTATACACATCATGCAAGAATAGCAGTTGGTATCATTTTTAGCATATGAAGTCTAATAACATGCTCTTTAGCTAGGCAGTATCTAAGATGCGCTCCGTTTCAAATAAGAAAAGCCATCTACCAGATTTCTTTTTCTCTCATATGGGTATCCATGTGGCTGTTGTCTGCATTAATTTACTCAATTTATCATCACTGTTCCCTTTGAAATTCAGGGATAATTGTGGCTGTTTTAGGGATTTAAGTATATGAGAATAAATTAAGTTTCCTGTGTATAGTATCTGTTTTTTTCTCTACTTTTTGGCTAACAAAATTAAAAAAATGCAGGACTTGAAGTGTTTCGTCTTCTCGCTGATATCACTCCACTTCAAGATCAAGCCAATTTAAGGAAGTTCCATGTTATGCTGAGATGTTTAAATGTACTTGTTGGATTGCCCAAGTTGATGTTCTTATGTAATTCAAGTTTGTATGGAATATGGTGGAGAGCTAAAGTTTGTGTTACAAAACATGTTATATCAGCTTGGATTGGGTGTCTGCCATGTCTTTTGTCAGGTGGTCATTGATTATTTGATTGCAAGATAATTTAGGAGCGTGACAATTGCAACTTCCTTTTTATTATATTGTTACCCTTCTTTGCATCGCATTCTCAGTCGAAACTAGTATTAATTTTTCTCAGTTTGAATTATGCTGGTCTCTTTTTACACCAAGTAGTGTTGTGTTTGTCCAGTTCTCAAGTTTAGTTGGACTTTACATTTCTGATATATTCGGCTGTTTTAAGACAATCTGAAGGTTTTTCTAATTGCATCACTTATGACCAAAAGCAGTATGTCATGGTGTGATTCATACGTCTAAATTTTTCTATGGGTCTTTAACTTTTCTTACAATATTTAAATTCTTGCTAAATGCTAAACCATCGAGTAATGATATATCCTTCTGCAGTTCTGCCTCACATTCCTAATCTTAAGCACACAAAAATATCATCACTAGAAAGCAACAAAAGAACTGATCAGTAGTGTGAGAGGATAATCAAGAACAGGACTGAATACCGTTTCCAATATTCAAAATGTTCAATTTCCAATTGAATAGGTTTTACAACTTTTCTTTGTATGTAAATGCCATTTACATACATCCCCATGTACACAAATTTCACATATATTAAATACACTGCAACAAGGGTGCCAGTTATGATTTCATTCCACCCCCATGCCTCACTACTCACCAATAATATCATTCCATCTCATTCATGCTTCTCTCATGCCTCACCATACATTTTTAGTGACAACCATGATCCCATGCCTCACCTAATTTTATTTTTTTATTTTTTATATTCATAATTATATTAAACAATTTAATAAAAACATACTAGTAATAAATTAAAAGAAAATTACATAAAACTTATTAGAAGGGGAAAAAAAATCACTAGTCATCGAGGTATGGTAAGTCTTGAGCCGCTACGTACTCCGTAAGATCATATCGGAGACGGTAATAGATATCTTCGTCGAGTAACTCCGGTAGTACACTCTCGTCATAAACTGGCGCGACCGGCTGATCCATTATATGAACCAGTGATATTGCCATCTGGTCGCCTTTTAAAATCATATTGTGAAATATAATGCACGTATAAACGAGTTGTCGAATCTTTTCGACCGACATAGCCCGGAGAGGACGACTGAGAATCATCCATTTTCCCTTTAGACGGCCAAAAGCTCGTTCGACATCCTTTTTTGCAGAATCTTGTAGCTTCTTGAATCTCTTTTCCTTCGGGTCAGTGGGATACTTATATGCTTTAACAAACGTTGAATACGTAGGATAGATTCCATTGGTAAGATAATATCCACGTTTGTAAAGCCGTCCAGTTACAGAAAATAAACTGTTTGGCGTCGTTCCATTTCGCTCCGTAAGATACAATGGAACTGATTCAAAACATTGATATCGTTGTTTGCACCGGGAGGACCAAAAAACGAATGCCAAATCAACAAATCATTTGAAGCGACGGCTTCAAGCATAATAGTCGGCTTCAAGCGATGGCTTCAAACGAATGCCAACGGTCACATTTCAACAGTCATATTCTTCCCCATGCCTCAACGACAAAGATTGCCGAGAGAGCCCATGCCGCAGGCATGCCATAACAGTGGTAGCGGCGTTGCCGCTCGGCATCAACCATGCCATGCCCATACCGTATCCCATTGCCACCCCAACCCTTCTTGTATGTGTTAATTCACATACTATTTTATGGCCAAATACCGACCCAAATTGACTAAATGTGCTAACAAATGCCAAAGAAATATGTGTTTTTATGTTGTGAACATGCAGGTACGGATTTATCACAAAAAGACAAAAATCATGCAAAAACCGGAAATACGGGCACGAGAGTGGGAGATGGTCAAAAAGTCAAAGCTGGGATCCAAAAGTCAACTTAAGTCCTTCATGTATCCAAGATTGGCAGAATAAGTCCTTGGAAGTTATTTTACTAAAGTGACATTTTCAGTCCTTGAAGTTTTGGCAAATTACACAATTGGTCCTTGGATTTTAATATCACAAAATCTGAAAATAATTCATAAGTCTTGGCCCATGTTTGTAGTACAATCCATGTATTAAATCCCTAAAGCCCAAACATC
Source organism: Artemisia argyi (assembly GCA_030686995.1). Lineage (NCBI taxonomy): Eukaryota > Viridiplantae > Streptophyta > Magnoliopsida > Asterales > Asteraceae > Artemisia > Artemisia argyi. The sequence goes on from CM060693.1 coordinate 158,114,122, forward strand.
CCAATTATATTACCCCAACCCAATCCATGGTCAAGGGTCAAAATCCTGGTCAATAGTATTAATAATAAAACAAACAAACAAACGTTTTCCCCAATTCCCAGAACATTCAATCACCCCATGAACCCTAGTTCATTATACCAGTGCAATTGACTCACACCCACTCAATTAACCATGATTAGATAATCATTTGAGCTTCCAGAAGCACATCTCACGTACACAGTACGTGTCAGAGAGAGTATGTAGACGTTGGGTGGACACTTGGCAAGCTAGCATTGGGCAAGACGCGTCACATCCTTGCATTGGATACGCTTCTAAATTCTCTGACAAGGACAGAGAAGGATACACTCGTTTGGGACAGATGGCGGTTTACTATTGGTCAAGCCACGTCCTAAAATTTGATCTAAGGGCTATGGATGGATTAAAGAAACACAATATTGATCCAAGGGTTATAAAGAGATGAGAAGAAGCACACTTAGTCGTGGATTACCAGCATGGACTCTTACCTCAACCCTTCACTCCTCAGTTATAAATAGGTCCTCATTTTAGCATTAGAATGTGTAGTTTTTAGTGTAATAAAATGCTGTCAAATTTTCATTAGAGTGTATTTAGTTTAGTGAATGTAATTTTCTTATAAGTTTTTAATAAAATTTTAGTTCATTTTTCATAATATCTCAGCTTATTCATACATTCTTATTGCTTATTTTGTTTGAATTCTACTTTTATCTAGCTATTAATCAATTGTTTTCAGCTTATTTTCTCTTATAATCATTCAATCCTATTTCATTTATGGAAAAAAAATAATAAAAAAATCAGAAAAATATATAAAAAAAAAAAATGTTCCAAATTAGCTTTTATAGTTAGTAAATAAGCTGCATCAGCTTATTATGCTTTATACACTATCTCTGTAGCTTTTGTATATTGGTATTTTCTCTATTCAGTAAGAATACTAGATCAGAATTGAAGGTGGATTGATCCTGAGTTTCCTGAGGTGGTATATTGGATAGATTGGTGATTGAGTCCAAACCGTCAGATATAATTGACCAAGGTCAACTAGTCAAAAACAGCTTATCCCAATACTCCGTGGATAGTATAGTGTTTCCCCGGGTCGTTAAAGTCCCAGCGAGATTGAAATGGTGCTTTGGGAATCGTTTATGAGTGAGTGGCACTGAGGACAGTAGCCAGATGATGTGGAATTGATATTGCTACTCTTATTATGGTATTTGTACACAGATATAATATTCACAAAAATCAGATACCAGAAATATGCACGTATTCACAATTCAGATTTACGCAATCGGACTGAAAAAGTGGGATTTTGGTATTTAACAAACTACAGGGGGTGCTTTTGACACTTTTTGAAACTTAAAAGTAGAAATTGAAAATGAAATTATGAAAATGATTAAAATATTATTTAAATATTATTTAATTAATAAAACTAATTAAAATCTAATTAAAATCTAATTTATATTAACTAAAAATGACAAATGATATAAACTAAATTAAAAATTAGCAAAAATATTTTCTAAACTTAAATTAGAACTTGAAGAAAGTATAAAAAATAAAAATAAATATTTTTGTCTTTTTATGGGTTTTTTATAAATTAAAAACTATTTAACTTAATTAAACTAATTAAACTAATTTAAATTACAATTAATACTAAATTAACTTAGAAAATTAAAAGAAAATTTATAAAATTACTTAACCATCACAGGAATCCTAAAAAATTATAAAAACTCTAAAAATTAAGTTTTAAGATTAATCCACTAATTATTTACCTTTTAATTAACTTAAGTCTAATTTAAACAATTAAAATAAGAAAAATGTAAAATGAACAGTATAAATTCAAAATATATTTTCTAAAAGTCTATTATACTATATTAGAGCTAGGAAAAATATAAAAACTAAGTTATGTTTTATAAAAACTAAATATGCTATTTAATTCTTAATATTAATTAATAATTAAGAAAACTAAAATTAAATCTAATTAATACTAAAAGGCAGAATAAAAATCTGAAAATTTTACTAAAATTACTTTACTATATAAGGTAATTAATAAAAATATAAAAATACTAAGTACTTAATAAAAATCTAAAAATGAAAAATAAAATTGAATAGAAACTATCACTTAAAAATTAAGTTGGATTTTCTGGATTTTCTTTTTGGAAAACTATTTTATAACTAAAAATGAAAAACTTTTGTAAAAACAAACTTTTTAAAACATAAAAAATAAGCTGAGAACAAGCTTAATTGTGTGACAGATTGACTTTGGTTGACCAACAAGGCAAATAAGCTCAAATCAGATCAAGTGGGACCCACAATGGTTAAAACTGATCTAAATAAGTTAAATGAACATACTTAAACAAGAATAAACCAAAACGTCCCACAAAATAAGCCAAAAAGCCACAAATAAGCACTTGGATTGTTGGAACTCAACTGAAAATGGGACAGTCCTTTTGGGCTAGATTCAAGTGGGGTCCACAAGCATCTAGGTCAAACCAAAGGTCAACTATTCAAGAGTGCCATGAGGGGGATTGAATGGAACCAATTGGGGGGACTGTGGACCACTATGGTGGCCAGAAACCACCACCAAAGGTGGTGGTGTGGCCTGTGTAACTGCTGCATAGAGCAGTTGGTTGCCCTGCAGCCCTCTTTGGAGGGTTGTGGGGCCCACAACAAAAATGGCAAAATTGTAACAACAATGGGACAATAAAGACTAGCTGGTAGACTATGATTCCTAAAAAGACCAAGCCTTGAATCAAAGCCTAAAAATCAAATTAAATCCTTGAACTTTTGAGATTTTCTGAAAAAGTGTAATTTGACTTTTTAAGTTCTATTGCTACTTTGACTAAAATGAGATTACACAGGCTCTAATTGCTTGAAATTGATGTAATAAGGTACAAGAAAGCTAAATTGCTCTAAACCTACCACTTTTGAGCTACTGTGGGTGGATTTAAGGTCTCACATCCCCAACAGTTAACTGTTGGGGGCTTAGGTTATGGATTTTGACTATTTGCTATTGACACTAGGTTATGAAGGTTTACTTCACTATTTTAGATCTATAATAGCATGTTGAAACAATAATACACAACAAGAACAACTCAGAACCTGGGTGAAAACTCTAAACCAAACACCCCTTAAAGTACTAATTTATACTACAACTGTGATAATTAAGGCTATAACCTATGGGTTTTTTAGCTGAAATAGATTGAGCATACTAAATAAAAGCTAAATGACCATTTAGAAATAACTAATAACAACGACAACTGTATAAAGCAGATTAAGCTAAATGAGGTAGTTAAATGAGAAACAAGTAGCATATGGAGATCTAGTAAACCACTAAGCAAACCATTACCTCAGACCAACTTACATACATTTACTAAGCTCAAAAACATCAAACAATCACACAAAATGCAATGGTACAGTAAGATATCAAAATTTGTAAAGTGAGCTTACAATGGATTCCAAGCTTAAAAATGAGAATTAAGGACTGAGATCCATCATCACACCTCCCCAGAGATCATTAAACCAAAACTAACCAAGATTCCACCTTGTTTCCCTTGCTTCTTTCTTCCCCAAACTGAATTTTTTATTTTTCTTTATTTTTTCTTGATTTTTTTGTATTTTTGAGTTTCCAATTTTAACTGACTTATAAGGTCTCTAAATGCTTACAAAAGCTTTTCAGAGCTTATATGAGCTTGAGATTCCAAAACAACAACAGATAACAATGTTATGTGAATTTGTCAATTTCACATAAAATTGCTAAATACGAATTTAATAAACAAGAATGTAATTAAAGGTTTAAGAAAACTTATATTACACTAAAAATAACTTAATACAACTGATTTGATTGAAATTACAACTAGAATTGAAAATTACACTACATACGATTTAATTAAACTAAAACTAATCTAATTATCTTTCACTTCTGCTTCTTTCTTCTCTTTTATACAGCCAATTGGTCTTGTGGGTCCCACTAGCCAAATCCCAGCAATAAAATAGCCACTTGGATCACTTTTGCTCTCTTTGCAATTTTTGGCGGGAAAAGGCATTTGACCAGTTTGGCTCTTGTAACAGACCCTAGGGGGGGGGGGGATGTGATGGATTATTGGGGAGTGCAGTTTGGCAGGGATAAGGGTGTGGGTGGATGGTCAAGTGGTGCAAGAGGGGGGGGGGGGGGGTGATACCAGGTGGTATCCTGGTTTGGCTGGGGAAGAGGGAAAAGATGGTTGTTTTGACCGGGGTCAACACCAGGGGTTAGGGGTTGGGTTAAATGGGAAATGGGCCAAAGAGAAAACAAAAGGTGGGCTGTTTTTTTTTTTTTTTTTTTTTTTTTTTTTTTTTTTTTTTTTTTTTTTTGGATTTGGTTTTATTAATTTTGGCTTTGTAAGTATAATAGCCCAAGGACTATTTTTGTAATTTTCTGTATGCCAAGGACCAAACCTGTAATTTACAAAGTTTATCAAAAAGGTACTATTTTTGTCATGTTGTAATAGTATAAGTACCAATTTAATTTTTTTCCAAATTAAAAACAACCGGGGACCAATTATGCCAATTTTCAAAGTTTGAGGGGTAAAAATGTAATTTTCTAAAAGTTTATCAAAAAGGACTTGATTTGCCAATTATGAATAGTATAAGGGTATATTTTGATAAATTTCCATTTTTAAATACATAGGGACTATTTTTGCCATTTTTGAAACTTCAGGGACCAATTATGTAATTTTCTCAAACTTTTCATCCAGGGATTAATTATGATACTTTGTGAATTCCCAAGGACTAAAATTGACTTTTCTTTCATTTTAAACCTTCAGGGACTGAAACTGCCAATTTATGAAACTTGAGGGACTGAAACTGCCAATTATGCAAACTTTGTACGTTTTTCATCTGTTTTTGCATATTTTGCATTTGAAACATATAAAACACACTTCTAAGATATTTTAAGTATTTTGATGCATATTTGAGTGTTTTTGGATGTTTTGGCAGCTCAGATTAGTATAAAATGATGAGTATTTAGACACTCATCAATCCCCCACACTAAAATATTGCTAGTCCCTAGCAATCTTTTGAGAAAAACTTGATGGATTTGAAAAACTCTTTACCAAAAGCCATCACTTCTGGAGTAGCCAGGTGTAAGAACTGTGGCACACCTGATAACCGTGTGATTTTGAGCAAACCACCAGCTGTCAACGGATTTGATTAGTCTTTACCAAAAGCCGTTTGCTTCTGGACTAGCCAGCATCTTGATGGACTAAGTCAACATCTTGGTGAGCTGATTACCAATTATGGATTTTCCACGGCCTTTACCACAAGCCATAATCTTGCGGGCTAGCCAACTCATTTGTTTTTGGGGAGTTGAGGAACCATACAATTTTTGGCAAATTGCAAGCCATCAACGGGTTTGAGATGTCTTTACCAAGAGCCGTTTGCTCCTGGACTAGCCAATCCCTTTGTCATTTAGACTTTGGCGGACTGATTACCACAAAAAATTTTGAACTTTAGTGAAAAATTTTTGAAAAATTTTGGTCAAAAACGGGGGTATAAGATAGTAAAATATGATAAAATTCGCTAGAATAGCGAATACCCCCCACACTTAGCATGAATATTGTCCTCAATATTCAAAGTCCCGGCTATTATGCCGACTCGTAAAAGGGCAATATTACAAGCTAAACGTGGAAACACAATTTTGTTTTTCACTTTTGTAATCATAGCATGGGGGACTACCCCACACTTAGGGTGAAAACCCTATAAGCATGCTACTGTTTTTGTTTACCGAGTCGCTAGCTTGACTCGACCCCGAATTCATTTGTCCTTGGGGAAGCATGATGTGGAAAAGACAATCTCCATCGGACTTTCATTCAAGATGTTTGGATAAACATTTGAAGCACGTGAAAGTTCCACACCGATGAGACATAATCCTAGCTTAAAATAATGGTAAATTAAAATGCCGGGATCAAAGATGGTATCTTCATTCCCGAAGGAGTGAAGAACAGGAGAAGTTATCCTGTATGTGAAGAAAAGGAAGAAAACCATGATGAAAATCATGATAAGATCTTCTTCCTCGAAGGCAGGCTCATTAGCCTGATTTTGAATTTCAAAGGTTAAGCTCGAAAACATCCCGGGAGGGTGGGTGGGAATTTGCAAATTCTCATGATTGAGTGCATCTCCCCCCGGGTCATCATACTCCAGAGGAGTCATGATATGAGTGAGTTCACAGGAGAACTCATCAAATGTGAATGAATCATATTCTGGATTGATGTGCGTGAGTTCACAGGAGAACTCATCGAAGGTAAATGATTCATAATCGGGGAGAGAATTATGAGAATGAGAAGTGGTACTGCCACTAATCTTCTCTCCCATAGGATCAAAATTAAAGGCTTCAAATTCCGGTATAGGGTCATCGGAGAGATTGTCACTATCCTTTATGGGGATAGGAGATGAAATAGGTTTCTCTTTGAAAGCCTCGATTTTAGAAATAAGGAGATTGACTTTCACTAATGTTGCACGAAGTGCTTCATCCTTGATTTCAGTGTCAATCTCATCATTCTCTTCTTCTAAGCTAACTAGCTGAGAAGGTAATTCTTCCACATAACTGATGTCTCCAGAAGATAAAGAATTTTCATCAGCATGTGAAGTACTAAGCTCGATGTTGGGATTAGAGTTTAAAAGATTTTCAGTTTCTCCCATATCGGCTTCAAAATCAAGGAGACCATCATCATTTCCCAAAGGAAGTGGATTGATGTGAGTAAGTTCGTTTGTGAACTCCTCAATAAGAGGGTCAACATCCGAATGAGGCAATGGTGCCTCCTCATACTCAACTTCTCCATAAGATGTACAATCATCATTAAAATCGGAGAAAGTCTCAAAATGATCTTTTGGATTTTCAGGGTGAGAAGGTAGATCACACACATGATCAAAAGTTCCCTGTGACTCTTTTGGGATTGGGACAAGGTTCTCAACACTAGACTTTATGAATTCATCCGATTCCTTATTAGGAACAGTGCTAAGATGCTCATCCCCCATGATCAGAGAGTGAGTGTGAACTTCGGGTGTGATAACAGCAGATTGAGGGAGTTGAGAAGGACTAGCAGTCATGGTTTCTACAAGTTCCATGATTTCTACTGCGAGTGATTCAATCATATTCTTTTCTCCCTGTATTTCCACTGAAGCAGTTTCAACTGAAGTTGAATCAAGAGGTTTCTCAGATACCTTTGGGATTGGAACAAGGTCATCAATTTCCTCAAGAGGATTGCTTTTGACTTCCTTGTCCCCCATTGACAAGATATCTGAAGTTTTCTTAGGTTTTACCTCTTGAAATGGCTCATCCTCATCACTTTCATCCTCAAAATAAAATGAGTTAACAGGAGGCTTTTGTTTTCTAAGAATCAAATCCTTAAGACAGTTTATACTATCTTGAATGGTCCTGTTGAATTGAGTTTGATTCATAATAAATTCAGCTCTAGCTAACTCGTCCTGAGGCGGTGGTTGAGGGTTTGTGTATTGTGAGGGCTGGTTAAAACCAAATTCATGATTGTTACAAGGAACCTGTTCATAGACAAACTGATCCCTAATTTGACAATCAGAGCTGTAGTGAGGGCCACCACAATACTCACAACAGTAAAACTGTTGAGTCTGGTTTGGTGTATTTTGATACGAAGCATTATTGAGATTTGGATAATATGATTCTTGCTCGTATGAATGTGATGGGTAGTTGGAAAAATTTGAGGAGTTGTTGAATGAGTTCTGGTTAGGATCATAAGTAAATGAATTACTCGACCCACAAAACAAACAACTCCCGTTACGAATATCATTACCACATTGTACACATGTACACCAACGACATGGGAAACCGAAAAGTGGCTCACCACAACCAACACAAGGAATAAAAGCCGGAGGTGGGACAAGCGGTGTGCTCTTAGAGCTAGCAATTTCCACCACTTCCGTTATGGTCTCGGGTTTTTGAATGTGAAGATTAGGTAAGCCGTTCTTTTCAGTCACAGCTCTAAGCTCTTGGTTTTTGCTTATAACCGTATATCGTGAAAGGTTGGGAGCAATTGCGAGCTTAGATTTTTGGAGAACCGAAGGTTGGACGTATTTAGCACTTCCATGGTCAGAGGAAAGTACATGGTCCTTTGTCACCCCGGTTTCTTGTTCCATTTCCCTTATCGGAGAGGGAATAGGAATCGACGGTCCATCATAATCAACACGACATCTCGATATCTTTGACAAGGCCATAAGTTTTTCAATGTTGCTCTCATAGGCCCTTTGTTCAAAGAAATCGTCATCGAGAGATGCCATTAGAATCAATTATGGGACAAGTGGAAGAAGTGAGAACCAAAAAGATAGAGGGTAAAGGGATGAAGAATCAAAAAGGTGAGAGGGTAAAGGTGAATATTTTTGGTATTTTTGAGAAACATGTTTAGTGCACATGCACCAAAAACAATTTTTCAAAACAAATTCGAGGCAAAACCACAGTGAACTTAAACCAATTATCACAAGTGAATGGCTTCTTTGAAAAAGGTACACCACTCACAGGGATATAAAGGCAAGTTTTAATCTTAAGTTTGGGAACGTATTATGGGTTTGTATTTATTAATTTGAAAAACTGCTTTAGGCTTATGGGTGTGTGTGCAGAAAACTTGGGAAATATTTTTGGAACTGATTTGTTAACTGAAATCGTCCCTTTAAGATTACTCGCAGGCTGGCGGGAGGAAGTAAATAGGTTTCCTCTTCAGTTCGCAATTTAATGTCAGAACTTACCTTAAACCAACTGTTTCAGGTTGTAATCTTAAAGAAAACGAAGTAATTTAACTTCACAGTTTGTTTCGTTGTTTTTAATTTTTTTGGTGTTTTTAACACTTCAGGAAAAGTGTTAATGAACTTTTTTGATATGATTATGTTTTTACAAAAACTTTTTACAAATTTGTGTGAAATTTGTACAGGGAGGGTTTTGAAAACCACTAAACTTAAAACGATTTTGTAAAACACGTGGTGAGTGCTTATTTACTCACCATTTTATGGCCAAATACCAACCCAAAATGACTATTTGAGCAAACAAATGCAAAGAAAACGTGTGTTTTTGTGTTTGTGATATGCAGGAACGGATTTATCATAAAGGACGAAAAATCTCGGGAAAACAACGAAAACGGGCACGAGAGTAGAAGATGGTCAAAAAGTCAAAGCCGGGAATCCACAAGTCAGTTTCAGTCCTCTATCTTCTCAGACTTGGCAAGAGTAGTCCTTGGAAATATTTTTCAGAATTGACATTTTCAGCCCTTTGGAGTTTGGAAGATTACATATATAGTCCTTGTATATTTTTTACCAAAAATCTAAGCCTGGTCCATGATTGATTATAGTCCAAATCTACTTTACCTCTTGCACTAAGCCCATGATTGCCCAACTTCATGACCCGAGCCCATACCATACCCCAGTCAACTTATATCGGTCAACAAAATAAAAGAAATAAAACATACAAACACCCCCAAATTCCCTCTTTACCCGATCCAAAGAGAATTAACCCAGAAATTTCACTATTACACGAACCCTAGAATTACCCCCATCCTTTTTCACCACAATTAAGGGTAGAAGGGTCTAATCAACTTGTTTCTAGAAGATGTCAGAGTGTCAGAGCGTGTCAGAATCTCAAACTAGCACATATTGGGCACGTGGCAGCTTTGGATTGGGAGGAACGCGTCATCAGATGTGATCGAAGGGTTGATATCAAATATGCAATGATTAGAGGCAATCTAATGGCTGAGGATTGACATCAACAAACACAGGCACACGGATTGCCAGCTTGGCAATCCGTAACCCTCACTCACTCCTCTCCTATATAAAGAGGTGCTCAGTAGCTGAATAGGTGTGGAGGATTAGAGTAACGAAGTGCTGTTAAAATTTCTATTGATTGTATTTAGCTTAGTAAATGTATTGTTCACTTTAATTTTTAATAAAATTTCCAGTTTCCTTTTATATCTCTAAGCTTTTAATTCATTTTATTTGTTTGTTTAAGCTTTAAATTCTTATAAACTAGCTCAATTTTAGATGTTATTAGCTTATTTTCTATACTTTCATTTAAATCTTATATAACTTGCAGAAAAGAAAAAAAATAATAATAACAAATAAATAAAAATATAAAAAAAAAAATATAAAAAATGTTCATATTCAGTTTTATTTTGAAATCTATAATAAGCTGAACACAGCTTATATGTTATACATTCAAGCTTTGTAGCTTGTAGTGTGTACTGCTCTTTTTCATTTAAATCGCATCTGATTAGAAGAAGTTGTGAAGTTATTGGATAAGCTAGGTCAGAGATGGAAGGACCTGCCTATCTTAAAGATAGGCAAGCAAAGTGAATCCACCTCTGTTCTTGCTGAGGTGGACATGTCTTTGTAAGTAAAATTTCATGTCTTATTTTGCTCATCTGTGATGGTATTAGATCTGAATAAGTTTGAGAGCTTGATTGTATTGTAGATTTTTACTGTTTGATTGATTCTGAGTTATTATAATTTTTAGTAGTGACTATTTTTGGTTTGAATAGATTAGTATAATCATCTGTTGTATGGTGAATCTGAGATTGTATTGGATTTGATCTGATTCACTGTTTCATTGGTTTTTATTGCCATTTGAGTTACATAGTTTGAACTCTGATAGTTAGATAATCTTTGATCTGTGAATTTATGCACATCTGATTGTTGTGGATCTTTGTTATTTCATAATATTTGGATCATATAGCTATTTGCTGCTTTTCTGTTGTTATTAAGAGTTTTTGTAGAGATATTGATTGAGTTTTAGTAATTGTTAGCTTATACTGAATGATTCATAGCATCTCTGTCTTATACATGGGTATTTGGCTTCTGTAGGTTTGCTGGTATTTAGGCTGTTATAGAAGTGATATTTGGTTTAAGCAATTTACTAGAGGTCACAGTAAGTATAGTTCATTAATAAAATAGTAGTTGTTCAACTAAAAAGTCAAATTAGTTTTAATAAATTCATTAGCAGTATAGCAAATTGGATTCAGTTAGAATAATTATAGGAGTAGTTGTATTTTGATTCAAACTAGCTTAATCCAGTAAATGTATAGCTTATTAATACACTTAGGAGTAGCTTTGGTTAACTAAATTTGGATTTGGTCAAGTTGAATCAAGTTTTTCAAAATAGTCAAATTGTTCATCAGAATTGTGTCTAATAGCTGCTGATTTGGTAGAATTTTTGAGTAGCAAATAGTAGAGTTAAGACTTATAATTGCTTGTTACTCATACTCTGTTGTTCAGTGCTGCTTTTGCCCCCATTAGGTTTCTTAATTGGGCTTATTTGAGTGCTTTTCAGTCTTTGTCTATTAGTGACATTGAGACAGTGTATCTGTTAGAAATTTTAAGTCTGCTAGTATTTCATTGTGCATTTATCTGTGAATTGTGATTGTATCTGGGTTTAATCTCATTAGTTTTGGATTTGTGCATCACTTTGTTGTTTCTGGATCTATTGGTTTCAGTTCTGACCTTAATTGTGAGCTTATTTGTGAGCTTATTGCCTTATTGCTTCTTATCTGTGGATATTTGAGCTTATAATTGATCATTTTTCTTGCATATCTGAGTTAAAAACTTCAGTCTCAGTCAGTGTTTCAAGTTTCAAATAGATAGGATCACAAGTGCTTATAAATAAGCACTTGTGATAAGCAGTTTTCTTTGAATAAGCAGTTTCCTTTCTCAATTTTTCTTCAAAATTTAATTTTAAGTTCTTTTTAGTATTTGTGATTTTCTGGAATTTTTCCAGAAAATCACAAATATTAAAAAGAACTTAAAATTAAATTTTGAAGAAAAATTGAGAAAGGAAACTGCTTATTCAAAGAAAACTGCTTATCACAAGTGCTTATTTATAAGCACTTGTGATCCTATCTATTTGAAACTTGAAACACTGACTGAGACTGAAGTTTTTAACTCATATATGCAAGAAAAATGATCAATTATAAGCTCAAATATCCACAGATAAGAAGCAATAAGGCAATAAGCTCACAATTAAGGTCAGATCTGAAACCAATAGATCCAGAATCAACAAAGTGATGCACAAATCCAAAACTAATGAGATTAAACCCAGATACAATCATAATTCACAGATAAATGCACAATGAAATACTAGCAGACTTAAAATTTCTAACAGATACACTGTCTCAATGTCACTAATAGACAAAGACTGAAAAGCACTCAAATAAGCCCAATTAAGAAACCTAATGGGGGCAAAAGCAGCACTGAACAACAGAGTATGAGTAACAAGCAATTATAAGTCTTAACTCTACTATTTGCTACTCAAAAATTCTACCAAATCAGCAGCTATTAGACACAATTCTGATGAACAATTTGACTATTTTGAAAAACTTGATTCAACTTGACCAAATCCAAATTTAGTTAACCAAAGCTACTCCTAAGTGTATTAATAAGCTATACATTTACTGGATTAAGCTAGTTTGAATCAAAATACAACTACTCCTATAATTATTCTAACTGAATCCAATTTGCTATACTGCTAATGAATTTATTAAAACTAATTTGACTTTTTAGTTGAACAACTACTATTTTATTAATGAACTATACTTACTGTGACCTCTAGTAAATTGCTTAAACCAAATATCACTTCTATAACAGCCTAAATACCAGCAAACCTACAGAAGCCAAATACCCATGTATAAGACAGAGATGCTATGAATCATTCAGTATAAGCTAACAATTACTAAAACTCAATCAATATCTCTACAAAAACTCTTAATAACAACAGAAAAGCAGCAAATAGCTATATGATCCAAATATTATGAAATAACAAAGATCCACAACAATCAGATGTGCATAAATTCACAGATCAAAGATTATCTAACTATCAGAGTTCAAACTATGTAACTCAAATGGCAATAAAAACCAATGAAACAGTGAATCAGATCAAATCCAATACAATCTCAGATTCACCATACAACAGATGATTATACTAATCTATTCAAACCAAAAATAGTCACTACTAAAAATTATAATAACTCAGAATCAATCAAACAGTAAAAATCTACAATACAATCAAGCTCTCAAACTTATTCAGATCTAATACCATCACAGATGAGCAAAATAAGACATGAAATTTTACTTACAAAGACATGTCCACCTCAGCAAGAACAGAGGTGGATTCACTTTGCTTGCCTATCTTTAAGATAGGCAGGTCCTTCCATCTCTGACCTAGCTTATCCAATAACTTCACAACTTCTTCTAATCAGATGCGATTTAAATGAAAAAGAGCAGTACACACTACAAGCTACAAAGCTTGAATGTATAACATATAAGCTGTGTTCAGCTTATTATAGATTTCAAAATAAAACTGAATATGAACATTTTTTATATTTTTTTTTTTATATTTTTATTTATTTGTTATTATTATTTTTTTTCTTTTCTGCAAGTTATATAAGATTTAAATGAAAGTATAGAAAATAAGCTAATAACATCTAAAATTGAGCTAGTTTATAAGAATTTAAAGCTTAAACAAACAAATAAAATGAATTAAAAGCTTAGAGATATAAAAGGAAACTGGAAATTTTATTAAAAATTAAAGTGAACAATACATTTACTAAGCTAAATACAATCAATAGAAATTTTAACAGCACTTCGTTACTCTAATCCTACACACCTATTCAGCTACTGAGCACCTCTTTATATAGGAGAGGAGTGAGTGAGGGTTACGGATTGCCAAGCTGGCAATCCGTGTGCCTGTGTTTGTTGATGTCAATCCTCAGCCATTAGATTGCCTCTAATCATTGCATATTTGATATCAACCCTTCGATCACATCTGATGACGCGTTCCTCCCAATCCAAAGCTGCCACGTGCCCAATATGTGCTAGTTTGAGATTCTGACACGCTCTGACACTCTGACATCTTCTAGAAACAAGTTGATTAGACCCTTCTACCCTTAATTGTGGTGAAAAAGCATGGGGGTAATTCTAGGGTTCGTGTAATAGTGAAATTTCTGGGTTAATTCTCTTTGGATCGGGTAAAGAGGGAATTTGGGGGTGTTTGTATGTTTTATTTCTTTTATTTTGTTGACCGATATAAGTTGACTGGGGTATGGTATGGGCTCGGGTCATGAAGTTGGGCAATCATGGGCTTAGTGCAAGAGGTAAAGTAGATTTGGACTATAATCAATCATGGACCAGGCTTAGATTTTTGGTAAAAAAATATACAAGGACTATATATGTAATCTTCCAAACTCCAAAGGGCTGAAAATGTCAATTCTGAAAAATATTTCCAAGGACTACTCTTGCCAAGTCTGAGAAGATAGAGGACTGAAACTGACTTGTGGATTCCCGGCTTTGACTTTTTGACCATCTTCTACTCTCGTGCCCGTTTTCGTTGTTTTCCCGAGATTTTTCGTCCTTTATGATAAATCCGTTCCTGCATATCACAAACACAAAAACACACGTTTTCTTTGCATTTGTTAGCTCAAATAGTCGTTTTGGGTTGGTATTTGGCCATAAAATGGTGAGTAAATAAGCACTCACCAAAATCCCCCCGACTAAGGTATTGTCGTGTCCTCACGCAATGTGATCAATTCACGCTCTTAGGATAAATAATTTCGATACTCTTTTTACTAACTTTGAAAAGTAGCAAGGCAGTTCAAAAGAGATTACAAAATCATTTATTCCCGAAAAACGCTCCGTTTTCCAAAATTTTTCCTTTATTCCTTTATTCAACTTACACTTTCTATTTTTGGACTTTTCCATACTTCAAACTTGTGACGGTTTGTTGAACTTTCATTATCTTGCAATAATTATTAGGGTCAACGAGTAGAAACACTTCTTTTAAGAAGCGACCATACGGATAAAAATCGTCATCCTTGATTTTTCACGAGTCCCCAAACTAAGCGTACAAACGAGATCACAGCTTATCTACAAATTAGATGCTAACACTACTCATAAAAGTTACTTGTGAAAACTTCTTACTCCCATTTCCTAGGTTTGTATCTCAATATTTTATTTTGAGAAATGAATTGCTTCATATTTTCTCGTTTCACTATTTTTTAAGTCCGATAGTGACACCTAAGTTTAAACGATAAGTAGTTATCAATTTTCTCTTAAGAACCACTGCAATAGAAATTCGGTCCACATCAAGGAATTTGAGGTACATACAATATCAAGAATATAAGTTGCGGAGTACGATCACGTGCACCTCATGTGACTGATTACTAATCACTTATCACATGCACCTCACGCGCCAACAACTTATTTACATACATAAGCTCTTATTTGATACAACTTTCAACTATCACTTTTCTTTATTTCACTTTTTTCACTTTTTTCATACTTTTCACTTTTTTCTTTCTTTCTTAACTTTTTTCTCAATACATCAATGGAAGCTTATCGGGTAGCTCCAAAACCACATAGATAATCAACTTTTGACTTTTGATTTTTTTCACTTTTTGGCTCTTATTTTTTATGTTCCTTGATATGTACCCAACTTCTAAAGCAAAAATTCTCTTAAGAAAACAAAGAACTAAATATTATTCAAACCGAAATACCACTAATTAACCTAGAACATCTATTTTATATTGGTGACGTATCTGATGGGAGTAAAAAGCCACAAGTACCTCTCATGAGCTCTAAAGAGAACCACTACTCCATGTTTAGCATCTAACTTCTAAATAAACTCTATCATTTCTCACTCTTCGCAATTTAAGATTCCAAATAATGAAACCAGCGAATACTTAGCCGATAATCAGCCACGCATATATAAAGTCAGTTACGGAAACTTGAAAATTCTAGAAGAAGAATTCGCGTTTTCTAGCTCCTAATGTAAAAGACTAGCAAAAGCTTTTAAGCTGCGCATGTATAAAGTCAAGTACGGGAACTTGCAGACTCTTAAGAAAGAATTCGCATTTTATAGCTCCTAGTGTACAAAACTAGCATAAGCTTATATGACTATCATTGGTTAAGGGAACAAGCTAGGGCTCAACACGCCCGGTCAAGTCAAAATATTTATTCCTACTCTCGCCAGCAAGAAAGTCAACAATGTGTCAAAACACTTATTCAAACTTTATTATATTTTTACACAACTTTTTCAACTTTTTCACATCTTTTTGTACTTTTTCATTGCTTTTTCATCAAAATTTTTGAAATTTTTCTCATTTTTTCAATTTTTTTTTATTTTCGGTGCAAAAAAAGGGAGTTGCGAGAGTACACGACATGTGAAACATGCAAGGTCAAAATCGAATCGAAGATTCACCCTCCCCCCGACTAGAACGAAACATTTTCCTCAATGTTTTATGGGTTAAGGTAATCCTAACAAAATTCTAGGCCGTTTATTAATTATGTCAAAGAAAACGTTAGTCGATAAGATTTAACGGATAAAGGATTTCCAAATAGCACCGATGAATGAGACTCCAAGTGAAGAGATAACGAGCACGAGAGTCATCATAAATCATGGACAATCCTGAACAAACATCACAAACAACCACGAAACACAAGAGTAGAAGAGGAAGCCCCTCCTCACATTAGGTGTTAGAAAATAGAAATTAAGAAGATGAAATTGGATAAGCATGGGTTGCCACCCACGAAGCGCTTGTTTTTGTTCACCGAGTCACATGAGCTTGACTCGATCCCCGAATTCAATTGTCCTTGGGGAAAGTTTGGAGATCCGGGACTACCATAGTCGGTACATCCCCTCCAAAGTAATGTTTCAACCTATGACCATTCACCTTAAAATTGGGACCATCTTGTTGAGCTAACTCAATGGTTCCATAAGGGAAAACTTGGGTTATTGTGAATGGTCCAGACCAACGGGTTTTAAACTTACTCGAGAATATCTTTAACCGAGAATTGAAAAGTAGCACTTGATCACCAACGTTAAAAACGCGGTCTTTGATCTTGGCATCATGAAGTCTTTTCGTTTTCTCTTTATAAATCAAAGAATTCTCATAAGCTTGATCACGGAGTTCTACTAACTCATTCAATTGAATTTTTCTGTGATCACCCGCGGTTTTCAAGTCAAAGTTGGCATGTTTTAAGGCCCAGTAGGCCTTGTGCTCTAGTTCGATGGGCAAATGACAAGCTTTCCCGTAAATCAGCTTATATGGTGTACACCCAATTGGGGTCTTGTAAGCGGTCCGGAAAGCCCATAATGCATCTTCTAATTTGTCGGCCCAAGAGGCACGGTGTTCACCTACGGTCCTTTCAAGTATACGTTTTAAACCACGATTGGAGACCTCAACTTGACCACTCGTTTGTGGGTGATAAGCCGTGGAAAGACGATGTGTGACACCATATTTTAGCATAACTTTCGCAAATTGATCATTACAAAAATGGGTCCCACGATCGCTTATGATGGCTCGAGGTGCACCAAATCGGGTAAAGAGACTCTTCAAAAACTTAACAACCACTCGGGCGTCATTGGTGGGGAGCGCCTTCGCTTCAACCCATTTTGATAAGTAATCAACGACCACGAGGATATACTTGTTACCCCTAGACGACGGGAATGGCCCCATGAAATCGATGCCCCAGACGTCGAAGATCTCACAAACTTGAATCGCATTTTGCGGCATTTCATCTTTTTGAGAGATTTTCCCTTGACGTTGGCAAGAATCACATGTTTTCACCAATTCATGGGCATCCCGATATATCGTCGAAAAATAGAAGCCGGAATCGAAAACCTTCTTAGCGGTGAAATTGGCACCATGGTGTCCCCCCGTGGGTCCACTATGACATGCCTTAAGTATTTCAACGGCATCCGTACCGTGAACACACCGCCGGATCACTTGATCCGCACAGACTTTGAACAAGTAGGGGTCGTCCCAAAAATAATGTTGTACATCTTTAAAGAATTTCTTCTTTTGCTGGGACGACATCCCTTTCCTAATGAAATTCCCCGCATGGTAATTCGCAAAATCGGCGAACCATGGGGTACTTTGGTCAGTTTTGGTCACACTCCCAAGTGTCTCGAGAGGAAAAGCATCATTAATTTCCTTTTTCTCGAGAGCACTTTGATGGGGGTTCTCAAGTCTAGAAAGGTGATCGGCAGCAAGATTCTCAGCTCCCTTTTTATCTCGAATTTCAACTTTGAATTCTTGAAGGAGGAGAACCCACCGCATTAAACGTGGCTTCGCATCTTGTTTAGCCATTAAGTACTTAAGAGCTGAATGGTCCGTATACACTATGCATTTTTTAAGTAGCAAATAAGACCTAAATTTCTCAAAAGCATAGACGACCGCCAACATCTCCTTTTCTGTGGTTGTGTAATGATGTTGGGCGTCATTCATGGTCTTGCTTGCATAGTGTATAGGTTGAAAATACTTGTTCTTACGTTGCCCCAGAACTGCACCAATGGCATAATCGCTAGCATCGCACATTAGCTCGAAGGGCAAGTCCCAATCGGGGGCAATTAAGACGGGAGCCTCTGTTAACTTCTTTTTAAGAATATTAAATGCTTCGATGCATTCATTTGAGAAGATAAACGGAGCGTCTTTCTCTAAAAGGTGAGTCAGAGGCCGGGCTATTTTGGAAAAGTCTTGAATAAAACGTCGATAAAAGCCGGCATGACCAAGGAAACTTCGAATTCCTTTGACGGTAGTCGGGTGTGGTAATTTAGCAATAACATCGACTTTTGCCCGATCCACCTCAATCCCAGATTTGGATATCTTATGGCCGAGGACTATTCCCTCTTTAACCATGAAGTGGCACTTTTCCCAATTTAGAACTAAATTAGTGTTTTCACACCGAACTAGCATATTTTCCAAATGGGAAAGGCAAGAGTCGAAAAAATTCCATAGACGGAGAAATCGTCCATGAACACTTCCATGGTTTTTTCAATCATATCGGAGAAAATGGCCATCATACACCGTTGAAACGTGCCTGGAGCGTTACATAAGCCAAAGGGCATTCTACGATAGGCAAACGTTCCATACGGGCAAGTAAAAGTGGTCTTTTCTTGATCCTGTGGATCAATGGGAATTTGAAAGTACCCAGAAAAGCCATCGAGAAAACAATAGAACTCATTTCCCGCTAAACGTTCAAGCATCTGGTCCATAAAAGGGAGCGGGAAATGGTCTTTACGTGTCGCATCATTCAACTTGCGATAGTCGATACAAACTCTCAATCCGGTCACAAGTCGAGTCGGTATAAGCTCATTATCGTCATTCTTCACAACAGTGATTCCGCCCTTCTTCGGCACACAATGAACCGGGCTAACCCATGAACTATCCGAGATTGGATAAATCATTCCAGCGTCAAGGAGTTTTATAACTTCCTTTTTGATCACTTCATGGATTTGTGGATTAACCCGTCGTTGTTGCTGAACGGAAGCTTTGTGATTATCCTCTAAAAGAATCTTATGAGTACAAAATCGAGGGTCGATTCCCTTAATGTCGGATATTTGCCAAGCAATCGCACTTTTATGCTTCCGAAGCACATCTAAGAGTCGTGACTTCTCCTCATCTTTAAGACCTTTTGAAATTATGACCGGTAATTTTTCATTTTTTTCCAAGTATGCGTATTCGAGATGAGGAGGCAAATCCTTGAGCTCGAGCTCCGGAGGATTCTTAATAGACGGCTTTACTTCTTTTATGTCTGCCATTTTTAAATCAACCGGAGGGGAAGAAACAATCGGTTTTTCATTTAACAATTTTTCAATTAGTAAAATGTCCCCCTCCGGATCAAAGTTGTTATTATCAATTTCCGGTGAAAATGATTCATTTGCAAGACAAGCATTGATTTCTTCCCAAGCGAGATCACTTCCCTCAAACGGAGTGAGGGAAGGGGAAGAATCGGAGACGATTGGTTCAAAAAAAGGAGTGGGATTGCCACTCGAAGCATTATCGGTAAAACCAAAAATATCTTGAGCATACTCCTCCGTAAGTTCATCAATAACATCAATACGGTTGATGGAAGAAACATCGTAATCGGAGGAGTATCTCGCGGTTTGATCAAGATTAAAAGTGATGGCTTCGTTTCCAACACGTAAAGTAATCTCCTCGTCATAAACATCAATCAAAGCACGACCGGTCCTTAGGAAACCTCTCCCGAGAATGAGAGGAACCCGTGGATCGGCATCGAAATCAACAACCACAAAATCCGCAGGGAAATGAAATTTCCCAACATTGACAAAAATATCCTCAGCTATGCCAATTGGACGAGATGTAGATCGGTCGGCAAGCTCGAGGGTCATAAGCGTCGGTGTCAAGTTAGGAAGAGACAACTTTTTCCAAATCGACAATGGCATAAGGTTAATGCTAGCACCAAGATCGGCCAAGGCGAAGCATTGAACCATACCCGGAAAATTACATGGTATAAGAAACTTGCCAGGGTCTTCAAGCTTTTCGGGTAGCTTTTTAAGAAGAACCGCTGAGCAATTCTCGTTCATTTGGGTTCTCGACATTTCAAAAAGCTTTTCCTTATTATTCAAAAGACCTTTTAGCATTGAAGCAAATTTGGGCATCAAAAGTATAGCATCCGCGAGACTTATATCAAAGTGTAACTCTTGAAAAATCTGATAAAACTTCTCCATTTGGTTTTTATCCTTCTCGCGGTGCTTTTGTTCATTCAAGCGTGATGGATATGGTAACTTTGTTTTGACGGGTGTTTCATTTTCATTATCATAAACGACCTTTTCTTTTCCTTTAGACGTTGGGACCACCGGATGTTGGATATTCTCGGTCCTTCCATTATTAATAGGAATTTCCGTATCCGTTGTCGCCTCAGGTTCACGGGCGACTACCTTGGGAGGTAGAGAAGAAGAGGTAGTCGGAGCCGTCGGTCCATCGTAAGTAACACCACTCCTCGTAATGATCGCTTTAGCATCGCCCCTCGGGTTAGCGATCGTGTTGCTAGGCAAAGTTCCAGAGCCCGAGGGTCGATCATTTAAACGCTTGTTGAGATCATTGATTTGATTAGCTAACAACCTTGTTGTTTCCTCTTGTTTTGTCATAAAAGCTTGTTGGTTTTGAATCAATTGCTTAATCAAATCTTCCGTGGGCGACGGATTCGGAACAACAACTTGATTTTGATTATTAAAACTTTGCCCACGGTTTTGAAAATTATTCCCTTGAGGCGGGCCTTGTTGAAAATTTCCCCGATTTTGATTTTGTTGAAAATTCTGATTTTGTCCTTGAAAACCATTATTTCCACGGTTGTGATTTTGATTGTTATTGAATTGATGATTCCGGTTTTGCACATTATTGTTCTGATTCACTTGATTAGGTTGATTAAACCGGGTGGTCCATGTTGTTGGCTCGGACGGTAGCTGAGGAGATTACGGTCTCCTTGAAGAGGTGGGTAACCGTTGCCACCCATATTCGCAGCATACACGTTCTCTTGAGCAAAAGAGCCAGTCGTCGGACATTCATAATACGGGTGTGGACCACCACAAGTAGTACAACCTTGATTAACGACATTGACTTGTTGACTTGATTTTTCCATAGAAATTGCATCGACTTTCTTTGTTAAGGCCAAAATCATACTTTTTACTTCATCATTATTTTTCTCATTATTGGGCATTTGAAGCTTATTTCTCGACATTCTAACACGAGCCTTATTTTCAATTATCGTGAAGGCATCATTTGTATTCCTAGCCAACAAGTTACCACCCGCAGCAGAGTTGAGTGAATCTTGATCAATATAAAACAACCCATTATAGAAAGTATCAATCTGCTGAAGGTCGGTGAACCCATGGTTAGGACATTTTTCCAACAAATCTTTAAAACGATCCCAAGCTTCACTGAACGATTCATCAAAAGCTTGTTGGAATCGAAAGATTTGGGAACGGAGATTAGAAGTTTTAGAGGGAGGATAGAAATGATTCACAAACTTGGAAGCAAGGTCATTCCAAGTGTGAATTGAGTTAGGCGGTTCCTTTTCCAGCCAAGTCCGGGCTGCTCCTTTTAAGGAGAAAGGAAACAACTTCAATTTCACCACATCGTGAGGCACTTGGTTCATTCTAATCGTCTCAGCGATGTCGGTGAAATTTCGGATGTGTGCATAGGGGTCTTCGTTATCAAACCCATGGAATGATATACCCGTGATTAAGTTGAGTAATCCGTGATTGATTTCAAAGTTGGCATTGATGTCTGGAATTACAATAGCTCTCCTCACACCGTTAAATGGTGATTGGAGTTGTTCTTCCATCGGACGCGGATCAAATGCCGGTTGTTGTCCCATCGGCGGGGGTCCGTTGTGTTCGTTTTGGTTCATCTCCTCCTCGTCAAGGAAATGAACCCGACTCGTATGTCGTAAAACCCGCTCGGGGTTAGAGAACGGAGACGTAAGACTCTCAAACGAAGATCGGGTGTGCATACACCACGAGCAAAATTAAAAAGAAAATGAAAAAGAAAATAGAAAAGAAAATCTTTTTGTTTTTCTTTTATATATTTTTTTTTTACAAAAACTTATTATTTCTTTTGTTTTTCTTTTCTTAAAACGTAATATTAATCGAAAATCGTTTCTTTCAAAACCACGCGCGACGGGACGGGAGAGAAGAATGGATCTCTCTTCAGCTAGCAATTTAATGTCTTAGCTATCCGTATTTCCCGCTTATTCGGTTGTAGTAATTAAAATAGTCCGATAAACAACTAAATTACGTTTTCGTTATATTGTGAGACTTATTTGGTTTACAACGCCCTTTCTTTCGATCGAGTCGAGGCTGTAACTTTTATTATTTTTTTAGTATTTTTGAAAACACTTTAGTAAAAGTGTTTTTGATTTTTCAATTTTTATAGAGATATATATACAAAGTAGAGGAAGGCTTAACAAAACACGATTTTCAAAAAGATATTCAAAAATTCACTTCGGCCTTCCCCGGCAACGGCGCCAAAAATTGTCATTTTGATTCGATTTAATTATAGTATATTTATATTCCGAGGAAAAACTTGTGAAAGTAATTCCCGGGTCGTTCTCCCAACGAAGGCTCGAATGGAAAATCCGAATTATCGATTTGGGAATCGTGTAGTGTAAGTGAATAGTGAAAAAGTGATAAAGTGAAAATAGCAATCAAGGAATTCAAATATTAACAAACAATGATAAAGCATGCAAAGATTACAAGCTAACTATGCACCGAATTGAAAAACGTAAAAACGGAAATGCAACCGTAAAAATTAAAACGTAATGTTTATTTAAAAATGATCCTATGAACTTGGAAATATTTTCTAAAAATCTTAAACTATTAAAAAGAATTTTAAGAAAAAGAAAAATATTTTTTAGATTTTTTATTTATTTTCTAGAATTAATTTCCTATTTTTAGAATTAAAAATGAATTAAAAATAGAGAAAAATAGAAAAACAAATTGGAAAAATGAAAATTAAATTCTAAAAATTCTAAAATATTATAAAAGAATTTATAAAATTATTTTTGTATTTTTCAGAACCTTTTTTAATTTTTTATTGATTTTTTGGATTTAAAAACTATTTAAAAATTAAAAATAATCAAAAGAAATTATTAAAAATAGTAAAAATGATTAGAAAAATCTGGAAAAATTCCAGAAAATCACAAATACTAAAAAGAACTTAAAATTAAATTTTGAAGAAAAATTGAGAAAGGAAACTGCTTATTCAAAGAAAACTGCTTATCACAAGTGCTTATTCATAAGCACTTGTGATCCTATCTATTTTCACTTTATCACTTTTTCACTATTCACTTACACTACACGATTCCCAAATCGATAATTCGGATTTTCCATTCGAGCCTTCGTTGGGAGAACGACCCGGGAATTACTTTCACAAGTTTTTCCTCGGAATATAAATATACTATAATTAAATCGAATCAACACGCAACAACCTCCCCGGCAGTGTTGCCAAATTTTGATTGAGTCTAAACTGTCAGATATAATTGACCAAGGTCAACTAGTCAAAAACAGCTTATCCCAATACTCCGTGGATAGTATAGTGTTTCCCCGGGTCGTTAAAGTCCCAGCGAGATTGAAATGGTGCTTTGGGAATCGTTTATGAGTGAGTGGCACTGAGGACAGTAGCCAGATGATGTGGAATTGATATTGCTACTGTTATTATGGTATTTGTACACAGATATAATATTCACAAAAATCAGATACCAGATATATGCACGTATTCATAATTCAGATTTACGCAATCGGACTGAAAAAGTGGGATTTTGGTATTTAACAAACTACAGGGGGTGCTTTTGACACTTTTTGAAACTTAAAAGTAGAAATTGAAAATGAAATTATGAAAATGATTAAAATATTATTTAATTAATAAAACTAATTAAAATCTAATTTATATTAACTAAAAATGACAAATGATATAAACTAAACTAAAAATTAGCAAAAATATTTTCTAAACTTAAATTAGAACTTGAAGAAAGTATAAAAAATAAAAATAAATATTTTTGTCTTTTTATGGGTTTTTTATAAATTAAAAACAATTTAACTTAATTAAACTAATTAAACTAATTTAAATTACAATTAATACTAAATTAACTTAGAAAATTAAAAGAAAATTTATAAAATTACTTAACCATCACAGGAATCCTAAAAAATTATAAAAACTCTAAAAATTAAGATTTAAGATTAATCCACCAATTATTTACCTTTTAATTAACTTAAGTCTAATTTAAACAATTAAAATAAAAAAAATGTAAAATGAACAGTAGAAATTCAAAATATATTTTCTAAAAGTCTATTATACTATATTAGAGCTAGGAAAAATATAAAAACTAAGTTATGTTTAATAAAAACTAAATATGCTATTTAATTCTTAATATTAATTAATAATTAAGAAAACTAAAATTAAATCTAATTAATACTAAAAGGCAGAATAAAAATCTGAAAATTTTACTAAAATTACTTTACTATATAAGGTAATTAATAAAAATATAAAAATACTAAGTACTTAAAAAAAATCTAAAAACGAAAAATAAAATTAAATAGAAACTATCACTTAAAAATTAAGTTGGATTTTCTGGATTTTCTTTTTGGAAAACTATTTTATAACTAAAAATGAAAAACTTTTGTAAAAATAAACTTTTTAAAACATGAAAAAATAAGCTGAGAACAAGCTTAATTGTGTGACAGTTTGACTTTGGTTGACCAACAAGGCAAATAAGCTCAAATCAGATCAAGTGGGACCCACAATGGTTAAAACTGATCTAAATAAGTTAAATGAACATGCTTAAACAAGAATAAACCAGAAAGTCCCACATAATAAGCCAAAAAGCCACAAATAAGCACTTGGATTGTTGGAACTCAACTGAAAATGGGACAATCCTTTTGGGCTAGATTCAGGAGGGGTCCACAAGCATCTAGGTCAAACCAAAGGTCAACTATTCAAGAGTGCCATGAGGGGGATTGAATGGAACCAATTGGGGGGACTGTGGACCACTATGGTGGCCAAAAACCACCACCAAAGGTGGTGGTGTGGCCTGTGTAACTGCTGCATAGAGCAGTTGGTTGCCCTGCAGCCCTCTTTGGAGGGTTGTGGGGCCCACAACAAAAATGGCAAAATTGTAACAACAATGGGACACTAAAGACTTGCTGGTGGACTATGATTCCTAAAAAGACCAAGCCTTGAATCAAAGCCTAAAAATCAAATTAAATCCTTGAACTTTTGAGATTTTCTAAAAAAGTGTAATTTGACTTTTTAAGTTCTATTGCTACTTTGACTAAAATGAGATTACACAGGCTCTAATAGCTTGAAATTGATGTAATAAGGTACAAGAAAGCTAAATTGCTCTAAACCTACCACTTTTGAGCTACTGTGGGTGGATTTAAGGTCTCACATCCCCAACAGTTAACTGTTGGGGGCTTAGGTTATGGATTTTGACTATTTGCTATTGACACTAGGTTATGAAGGTTTACTTCACTATTTTAGATCTATAATAGCATGTTGAAACAATAATACACAACAAGAACAACTCAGAACCTGGGTGAAAACTCTAAACCAAACACCCCTTAAAGTACTAATTTATACTACAACTGTGATAATTAAGGCTATAACCTATGGGTTTTTTAGCTGAAATAGATTGAGCATACTAAATAAAAGCTAAATGACCATTTAGAAATAACTAATAACAACAACAACTGTATAAAGCAGATTAAGCTAAATGAGGTAGTTAAATGAGAAACAAGTAGCATATGGAGATCTAGTAAACCACTAAGCAAACCATTACCTCAGACCAACTTACATACATTTACTAAGCTCAAAAACATCAAACAATCACACAATATGCAATGGTACAGTAAGATATCAAAATTTGTAAAGTGAGCTTACAATGGATTCCAAGCTTAAAAATGAGAATTAAGGACTGAGATCCATCATCACACCTCCCCAGAGATCATTAAACCAAAACTAACCAAGATTCCACCTTGTTTCCCTTGCTTCTTTCTTCCCCAAACCGAATTTTTTATTTTTCTGTATTTTTTCTTTATTTTTTTGTATTTTTGAGTTTCCAATCTTAACTGACTTATAAGGTGTCTAAATGCTTACAAAAGCTTTTCAGAGCTTATATGAGCTTGATATTCCAAAACAACAACAGATAACAATGTTATGTGAATTTGTCAATTTCACATAAAATTGCTAAATACGAATTTAATAAACAAGAATGTAATTAAAGGTTTAAGAAAACTTATATTACACTAAAAATAACTTAATACAACTGATTTGATTGAAATTACAACTAGAATTGAAAATTACACTACATACGATTTAATTAAACTAAAACTAATCTAATTATCTTTCACTTCTGCTTCTTTCTTCTCTTTTATACAGCCAATTGGTCTTGTGGGTCCCACTAGCCAAATCCCAGCAATAAAATAGCCACTTGGATCACTTTTGCTCTCTTTGCAATTTTTGGCGGGAAAAGGCATTTGACCAGTTTGGCTCTTGTAACAGACCCTAGGGGGAGGGGGTGGGATGTGATGCGTTATTGGGGAGTGCAGTTTGGCAGGGATAAGGGTGTGGGTGGATGGTCAAGTGGTGCAAGAGGGGGGGGGGTGATACGAGGTGGTATCCTGGTTTGGCTGGGGAAGAGGGAAAAGATGGTTGTTTTGACCGGGGTCAACGCCAGGGGTTAGGGGTTGGGCTAAATGGGAAATGGGCCAAAGAGAAAACAAAAGGTGGGCTGGTTGTTTTTTTTTTTTTTTTTTTTTTTTTTTTTTTTTTTTTTTTTTTTTTTTTTTGGATTTGGTTTTATTAATTTTGGCTTTGTAAGTATAATAGCCCAAGGACTATTTTTGTAATTTTCTGTATGCCAAGGACCAAACCTGTAATTTACAAAGTTTATCAAAAAGGTACTATTTTTGTCATGTTTTAATAGTATAAGTATCAATTTAAT
This sequence comes from Artemisia argyi, assembly GCA_030686995.1. Taxonomy (NCBI): domain Eukaryota; kingdom Viridiplantae; phylum Streptophyta; class Magnoliopsida; order Asterales; family Asteraceae; genus Artemisia; species Artemisia argyi. The sequence continues at coordinate 158,141,401 of CM060693.1, forward strand.
TTTTTTCCAAATTAAAAACAACTGGGGACCAATTATGCCAATTTTCAAAGTTTGAGGGGTTAAAGTGTAATTTTCCAAAAGTTTATCAAAAAGGACTTGATTTGCCAATTATGAATAGTATAAGGGTATATTTTGATAAATTTCCATTTTAAATACCCAGGGACTATTTTTGCCATTTTTGAAACTTCAGGGACCAATTATGTAATTTTCTCAAACTTTTCATCCAGGGATTAATTATGATACTTTGTGAATTCCCAAGGACTAAAATTGACTTTTCTTTCATTTTAAACCTTCAGGGACTGAAACTGCCAATTTATGAAACTTGAGGGACTGAAACTGCCAATTATGCAAACTTTGTACGTTTTTCATCTGTTTTTGCATATTTTGCATTTGAAACATATAAAACACACTTCTAAGATATTTTAAGTATTTTGATGCATATTTGAGTGTTTTTGGATGTTTTTGCAGCTCAGATTAGTATAAAATGATGAGTATTTAGACACTCATCAATTGGGATAGATTTGGAAGGTCCCAGCCTGTCTTAAAGACAGGCTTGCTTAGTGAACTCCCTCAATTCATGCTGAGGGAGATTAATTTGGTAATTTCTGTTTTGGAATTTCTCATTAGTGATAACTGATTTAGATTTTGTAGTTGCATCAGGTTTACTGTTTCATTGTTTTGAGTAGTGTTATTATTGTATTAATTGGTGTAGTATAGCTTGTTTGATCATTTGATCACATCTGTTTTGTTAGATCTGTGTTGAATAGCTTGTTTTGATTAGCTTAGTTGAGTAGATCTGAGTATAACTTTGGTTTGAGTTGAGTTACTGTTTCATTGAGAACTATTGTTGAATTGTTGCTGGATTGTGTACTGAGCTTGATTGATCTTAGATCTGTGCAGCTTGATTGTTTCATTCTAGTGGATTTGATCATCTGTCATTTTGTGAACCTGAATTTTGGTTTAAATGGTTGATCCTAGTGTTGTTGGTTAACTAGTTGAGTTTATTGTAGTGAATTGTAACTGCTTTGGAACTGAGTTTTAGAGATTTGTGGATTGGTTAGTGGTATCACTGTTTCATCTAGTTGTTAATAATATAAGGGAGTGTTTGGATTAGATAGTTGCATAGATTGATTGATTGTGGAGTATAAGTTTGTCTACACACATTGGTTTAGTTTTGAGTATAATTAGAGTAGCATTACATTAAATTTAGTATGTAGCTTTAACATAGTCAAACTTAGAGGTAGAATTAGTTAGCAGATAGATTTAATAAAATATGTTAGTGATATTGAGATCATAGGTGCATTTCAGTTAAAGTTAGTGAAATTTAGATTAACTGTAGCTAAATACTAAAAATAAGAGTAGAATTAATTAGTGGAATTTGAAATTAGTCATAGTTTAGTAGGTAATAAAAGTCAACTGTTTTAGTGATATAGCTGCTGAATTTGTTTGATTATAGATTGGAATACATAAGTTTTTTGGTTTTTAAGTTGTTTGATTTTGTATCTCAGTATAGTAGTAATTCATTTGCCCCCATTAGCTGTTCATTTAGAGCTTATTTGAAAAACTTATTGCACCTGTCTAGTTGCTAGTTTGAGACAAGGGTCTGTTATTGCATCTTAGGCCTGCAATTGTGTTTCTGAGCTTGTATATGTGATTTGTGTATGTTTCTAAGTTGTATTTGAGTAGATTGAATACTTTGTATCACAACTTTGCTTCTGGATCAGTTTATGCTTGAACTGCTTATCAATTAAGATTGGCATTTGAGCTTATTGCATATTCTTGAGCTTCTATGGATTATTGTGATATCATTTGATAAATTTCTGCACAACTGAGCTTGTTTAATCATCATAAGGTTTTTTTTTAAAGTTTCATAGAGATTGGGTCACAAGTGCTTAAAAATAAGCACTTGTGATTAGCAGTTTGTCTCAAATAAGCATTTTTTCAGCTTATATTAATTCCAAAATTTTTCTCTGATTTATTATTATTATTTTTTTTTTGATTTTCTGGAATTTTTCCAGATTTTTCAAAGCATTTTTAGTATTTTTCTTAATTTCCTTTTGATTTTATCCATTTTTAAATCATTCTTAATAAACAAAAATCCATAAAAAAACAGAAAAAGCTTTTAAAAATACAAAAATATTTTAGATAAATCTTTTATAATATTTTAGATTTTTCAGATTAGATTTTATAATTTTCCCATTATTTTTCACATTTTCTTTTATTTTTAATTAGTTTTTAATTCAATAAATAGAAATTAAATCATAGAAAATAAATAAAAAGCCATAAAAATATTTTTCTTTTTTTGAAAATTCTTTTTAATAGTTTAAGATTTTTAGAAATTTGTTTCACATTTGTAGGATTATTTTTAGTATAAAAATCGCGTTTTATTTCGTACGTTACGTTTAAAATTGCGTTTGCATTTCCGTTTTCTAATTTTAGACCCTTGTGCATATATAACTTGTATCTTCTGCATAATTCACTTGTTCTTTTCACATTTGGAATTTTACAATCACTTCTCACTATTCACTATTCACAACACGATTCCCAATTCGATTATTCGAAATTCCATTCGAACCTTCGTTGGGAGAACGACCCGGGAAATACTTTCCTAAGTATTTTTTCGGAAAAAAAATATATACTATAATTGAGCATTCGGGGAAGGTCGAAGTGAGTTTTTGAATATCGTTTTGAAAAATCGTGTTTTGTTAAGCCTTCCTAAATATTTCTATAAAAATTGAAAAATTCAGAACACTTATCCTAAAGTGTTTGCAAAAATACCAAAAAAATAATAAAGTTGCAGCCTCGACTCTGCCGTGGAAGGGAGGGCGTTGTAAACTAAATAAGTCTCACAATATAACAAAAACGTGAAATTAATTGTTTATCGGATTATTTCAATTACTACAACCGATTAAGCGTGAAATACGGAAGCTAAGACATTAAATTGCTAGCTGAAGAGAGATCCATTCTTCTCTCCCGTCCCGTCGCGTGTGGTTTTGAAAGAAACGGTTTCAATTAACGTAACGTTTTAATAAAAAGAAAAACAAAAGAAATAAAAAATTTTTGAGATAAAAAGATAAAAAATAAAAATATTTTCTTTTCTCTTTTCTTTTTCATTTTCTTTTTGAATTTGCTTGTGGTGTATGCACACCCGTTCTTCTTTTGAGAGTCTTACGTCTCCATTTTCAAACCCCGAGCGGGTTTTACGACATACTAGTCGGGTTCATTTCCTTGACGACGAGGAGATGAACCAAAACGAACAACACAACGGACCCCCGCCGATGGGTGGTCCGCAGCACAATGTTATCCCGCCGATGGGACAACAACCGGAATTTGATCCACGTCCAATGGAAGAACAACTCCAATCACCATTCAATGGTGTGAGGAGAGCTATTGTGATTCCGGACATCAATGCCAATTTTGAGATCAATCACGGATTACTCAATTTGATCACGGGTATATCCTTTCACGGGTTTGATCACGAAGACCCCTATGCTCACATCAGAAATTTCACCGACATCGCTGAGACCATAAGAATGAACCAAGTTCCTCACGATGTGGTGAAATTGAAGTTATTTCCTTTCTCCTTAAAAGGGGCAGCCCGGACTTGGCTGGAAAAGGAACCGCCCAATTCGATTCACACTTGGAATGATCTTGCTTCCAAGTTCATGAATTATTTCTATCCTCCCTCTAAAACTTCTAACCTACGATCCCAAATCTTTCGGTTTCAACAAGCTTTTGATGAATCATTTAGTGAAGCTTGGGATCGATTCAAAGATTTGAAGGAAAAATGTCCTAACCATGGGTTCACCGACCTTCAGCAGATTGACACTTTCTATAATGGGTTATGTCATGTTGACCAAGACTCACTCAATTCTGCTGCGGGTGGGAACTTGTTGGCTAGGAACACGAATGATGCTTTCATGATAATTGAGAATAAGGCTCGTGAGAGAATGTCTAGGAATAAACCTCAAGTGTCTAATAATGGTAAAAATAATGATGAAATGATGAGTACGCTATTAGCTTTAACAAAGAAAGTTGATGCAATTTCAATTGAAAAATCAAACCATCAAGTGAATGTGGTTAGTCATGGTTATGAGACTTGTGGTGATCCACATTTGTATTGTGAATGTCCGGCCACCGGTGCCTTTTCTCGAGAGAACGCGTATGCTGCAAATACGGGTAACAACGGTTACCCACAACCTTAAGGAGACCGTAATCTCCTCACCTACCGTTCCACTCATTATCTTGGACCACCCGTTCTTGAACAACCAAACCAAGTCAATCAAGTCAACCAGAATCATAATGTGCAGAATCGTAATAATCAAGGAAATCAAATTCAGAGTCGAGCTAATAACGGTTTTCAAAATCATAATCAAGGGTTTAATCAAAACCGGGGTTTTCAAGGTAATTACAATCAAGGCCCGCCTCAAGGGAATTTTCAAAACCAACAAAACTATGGAAACCCTGGGAATTTTCAGAATGCAAATCATGGAAATCAAAATCATGGTAATTTCCAAAATCGTGGGCAGAATTTCAACAATAATCAAAATCAAGGTGTTATTCAAAATCCGTCGCCCACGGATGATTTGATTAAGCAATTGCTTCAAAACCAACAATATTTTATGGTAAAATATGAAGAAACAACTCGGTTGTTTGTTAATCAAATCAGTGATATTAACAAACGTTTAAATGATCGACCCTCGGGTTCGGGTACTACTTCTTTGCCAAGCAACACGATCGCGAACCCGAGGGGTGAAGCTAAGGTGATCACGACTCGCAGTGGTGCTAAATATGATGGACCCACAGCTCCTACTACTACTTCTTCTTCATCTCCGCCTAAGGTAGTGGACTGTGAGACCGAGGCGACAAAGGACCCGGTTCCTCCTATTAATAATGGAGGTTCCGAAAACGTCCAACCTCCGGTTGTCCAAAAGTTAAAAGATAAAGAAAAAGTCGTTCCTGAAAACAATGTGAAATATAAGTCAAAATTGCCATATACATCACGATTTAATGATGAAGAGCTCCGTGCAAAGTCTAAAAAACAAATGGAAAAATTTCTAGATATTTTTCAAAAATTGCACTTTGATATAAGTTTTATGGATGCTCTCGTGTACATGCCAAAATTTGCTTCAACGTTCAAAAACCTCATAAGTAATAAAGAGAATTTGCTTGAATTAGCCGAAACGCCGATAAATGCTCAATGTTCCGCGATTCTTCTCAAGAAGCTTCCCGAAAAGCTTGGTGATTCGGGAAAGTTTCTCATTCCTTGTTCGTTGAAAGATCAAGAGGTCTGCAATGCCCTAGCCGATTCAGGTGCGAGTATTAACCTCATGCCATTATCGATCTATGAACAACTTGGAATGGGGGATCTTAAACCGACGAGAATGACTTTAGAGCTTGCTAATCGATCGATAACTCATCCAGTTGGAATTGCTGAAGACGTTTTTGTTCGTGTGAATTCGTGTACTTTTCTGGCAGATTTTGTTGTAGTTAATTTCGAGGCCGATCCGAGAGTTCCTCTTATACTAGGGCGACCGTTTTTACAAACCGCAAAAGCCCTAGTAGATCATATTGAGGATACTCTAACTTTACGACATGATGATGACATAATGATTTTTAAAGCCGATGCTTCGAAATCAAAGAAGTACTCCATCAAAAGCGTTGATGTTTGTGATTATTCCTTTGATGATTTTGTGAAAACTTTCATCTCCGACTCTTCCCCATCATTTCCTCCGACTAAGGAATATGATTCTTTTTGGGAAGAGGTCGGTGAATTTCTTGCTATTGAAACGATTCCGTGTTCTGAGATTGACGAATCTTACTTTGATTCGGAGGGAGATATTATTTTTCTTGACAATTTGTTGAACGATGAACCGTTAATCCCTCCGGATAAAGTTAAGACGAAGATTGAGCTTATAATTGATGATCCTCTGGAGCCCGAGCTCGAGGAATTTTTACCCGACTTTGAGAGTTTTTCCTTTGATACGACTGAGGAGATGAGTGGCAATCCCACTTATCGTCCTGATTTTTCTTATCTGACTTATGAAGCTTTTCATTTTGATATCGATCACTCGGAAGAGACGAGTTGTGGCAGTACCACTTCTCATGCTTTTATCTCTCTTCCGAAGTATGAGTCGTTTTGCTTTGATAAAATTGAATGTGAAATTGAAAACTTTTCTAATCCAGAATATGAAAGTTTCAATTTTGATCTTAAAATTGATCATGATCTGGGTGGTGTTCTTAGAAATGAGAGTTTTAATGAAAATTTTATCCCATCCCTCCCACCCGGAAAAGTTTTTAAAATGAGCTTGAATGATAAAATTCATAATTCCACAATTATAAAGTTTTCTTTTGATGATGATGAGTTTTTCATGATGGTTATCATGACCTTCTTGCCATTTGTAACATTTGGTGTGATTTCTCTTATCCGTCACTCCGTCGGGAGTGAGGATGTTGTTTTTGACCCTGGTGTCGTTTCTACAAGTTTTCACTTTTAAAATACCATCGGTTATCTCTTCGGGGTGGAACTTTCAACTAATTCATATGTTTTTTTAAAATATTTTGAATGAAAGCTCGAATGAGATTATTTTTCCGCGGATCTTTCCCCAAGGACAAATTAATTCGGGGATCGAGTCAAGCTCATGTGACTCGGTGAACAAAAACAAGCGCTTCGTGGGTGGCAACCCATGCTTATCCAATTTCATCTTCTTATTTTCTATTTTCTAACAAATAACGTGAGTAGGGGGTGCCTCTTCTACTCTTGTGTTCCGTGGTTGTTTGTGATGTTTGTTTAGGATTGTTCGCGATTTATAATGACTCTCGTGCTCGTTATCTTCTCTCCACTCGAGTTTCATTAATCGGTGCTATTGGAAACCTATATCCGTGAATCTTATCGACTAACGTTTTCTTTGGCATAATTAATAAACGACCCTAGAATTTTGTTAGGATTACCTTAACCCGTAAAAACATTGAGGACAATGTTTCATTCTAGTCTGGGGGAGGGTGAATCTTCGATTCGATTTGACCTTGCATTTTTCACATGTCGTGCACTCTTGAAACTCCATTTTTCCACCAAAAATAAAAAAATTAAAAATCTGAAAAATTTTGAAGAAAAATGAATGAAAATGTCATGAAAAAACACAAAAGATGTGAAAAAGTTGTGCGAAAATATAATAAAGTTTGACTAAGTGTTTTGACACCTTATTGACTTTCTTGCTGGCGAGAGTAAGAATAAACATTTTGACTTTACCGGGCGTGTTGAGCCCTAGCTTGTTCCCTTAACCAATGATAATCATATAAGCTTGTGCTAGTCTTGTACACCAGGAGCTATAAAATGCGAATTCTTTCTTAAGAATCTGCAAATTCCCGTACTTGACTTTATACATGCGCAGCTTAAAAGCTTTCGCTAGTCTTTTACATAAGGAGCTAGAAAACGCGAATTCTTCTTCTAGAATTTGCAAGTTTCCGTAACTGACTTTATATATGCGTGGCTGATTATCGGCTAAGTATTCGCGGGTTTCATTATTTGGAATCTTAAATTGCGAAGAGCGAGAAATGATAGAGTTTATTTAGAAGTTAGATGCTAAACGTGGAGTAGTGGTTCTCTTTAGAGCTCATGAGAGGTACTTGTGGCTTTTTACTCCCATAAAATACGTCACTAATATATAATAAATGTTCTAGGTTAATTAGTAATATTTAGGTTTGGATAATATTTAGTTCTTTATTTTCTTAAGAGAATTTTTGCTTTAAAAGTTGGGTACATATCAAGGAACATAAAAAATAAGAGCAAAAAGTGAAAAATCAAAAGTCAAAAGTTGATTATCTATGTGGTTTTGGAGCTACCCGATAAGCTTCCATTGATGTTATGAGAAAAGTCAAGAAAGAAAAAAGTGAAAAGTATGAAAAATATGAGAAAAGTGAAAAAAGTGAAAAATGAAAAAAGTGAAAGTTGAAAGTTATGTTGAATAAGAGATTGAATGTAAATAAGTTGTTGGCACGTGAGGTGCATGTGAATGATTATGAATTGGACACATGAGGTGCACGTGTAGTACTCCGCAACTTATATTTATGATATTGTATGTACCAAAATTTCTTGATGTGGATCAAATTTCTATTGCAGTGGTTCTTAAGAGAAAATGAAAAACTACTTATCGTTTAAACTTAGGTGTCACTATCGGACTAAAAAGTATTGAAACGAGAAAATATAAAGCAATTCATTTCTCAACAAAAATAAAATATTGAGATACAAAACTTAGGACATGGGAGTAAGGAGTTTCCACAAGTAACTTTTATGAGTAGTGTTAGCATCTAATTTGTAGATAAGTTGTGATCTCGGTTGTACGCTTAGTTTGGGGACTTGTGAAAAATCAAGGATGATGATTTTTATCCGTATGGTCACTTCTTAAATAGAAGTGTTTCTACTCATTGACCCTAATAATTATTGCAAAATAATGAAAGTTCAACAAACCGTCACAAGTATGAAGAATGAAAAGTACAAAAATAGAAGTGAAAGTGGAATAAAGAAATAAAGGAAAAATTTTGGAAAACGGAGCGTTTGCGGGAATAAATGATTTTATTACTTCTTTCGAACCTCCTTGCTACTTTAAAAAAAGTTAGTAGGAAGAGTTGTGAAATTATTTATCCCAAAAGCGTGAATTGATCAAATTGCGTGAGGACACGACAATACCTTAGTCTGGGGGATTTTGGTATGTGTTAATTCACATACCATTTTATGGCCAAATACCGACCCAAATTGACTAAATGTGCTAACAAATGCCAAAGAAATATGTGTTTTGTTGACATAAACAATGTCTTAAAACATTGTTAGCATAATTAACAATGTCTCTATGTTTTGAAAATTACAAAGCATAAACTCATTAATCTAAAACTTATGACGTAAACAAGTTTTTAGTGCTTAATACTTGTCTTTGATTCCATATCACTTAAGGTATGAATAAACAAAGGGTTTATTACATTTCATGATCAAATGAAATTTCTCTAATCACTAGATTTTTTATAAAATGCATTAAACATCTTATATCTTTTACAAAATTATTTTTATAATTAAAAGAATATGTTTAATTCATTATAAATATTTGATTTCAAATTTTTAACCAAAAATGGCAAATTCTATCCAGAAAAATATTCCCCACTAAAAGACAAGAAAAACCAACGTTCTGAAGGGCCGGCCCCCTTAATTCCTTAGGCGGTCCCTTTAATCATTAAGGGGACCAGCCACTAATTAAGGGGACCGGCCATGCTCCAGAACAGTATTTTCCCCCCTATAAATACTGGTTCATCCCTTAGAATTTTCTCACCTTTTGCACTTCTAAACTTTCTGATCTAGATCCATATCTCTATTCTCTTATCCTTTGATCATAAGTGTATAATTCTTTGTTTCAAAGTGATCCAAACTTCATCCTCTCAAGTGCAAGAAAAGAATACTTCTATCCCTCAAGACAAGAAGTATTACAACTTGTTGTGATCTCCACATCCAAGTTGTTGGTGCATCATCAAAGATCATTTACATTATTCTTTGTGAAGATTGTTGTGAATATTTGATTGTAGATAGTTGTGCTAGATATAGATTGTGTGATTGGTTAGTAGCTTGGTGTGAAGAAGAAAAGTTAGGAACTAGATTGGTGTAAAGAAGATAGGTGTGAAGTAGTTAGTTGTGAAGTAGATTGATTTGAAGAAGTTGTGTAGAAGTTGTGACTTAGGTGTGACGAAGTTGTGGTGTGAAAATTTGTGTGTAAATTGGTGTGTAAATTGGTGTGTACGGTTTTCTCCGCCATAAGGGAGCTTCTTGATATAGTGAAGAAAACTCTCGAGTTAGGTGCTCGGGGAGTGGAGTAGGGCAAGGAAGGTGTCCTTGTAGCCGAACCACTATAAATCTCTTATCTCGCGGTTCGATCTTTCCATCTCTTACTTATTTCATTACTTATCATTGTTATATATTGTGTATTGTTAATTGTTTATATTGTACAAGACTTGAGATCACATATTATCGAATCTAAGTTATTAAAAGCTAAGAAAACACTAAAACTATCTTTTATAACGAATTAAAAAGACATAAAACTATTCAACCCCCCTTCTAGTTTTCCACAGTTGGTATCAGAGCCACGTCTAGCAAGATTTTTAAAATATATTGTATTTTAAAACTTGTAACGATCTATGGAATCTGAAAAATATTTAGAAGGGCAATCTATGCAAAGACCACCACTATTTGAAAGTGATGGATTTTTATATTAGAAAAATAGATTCGAAACGTATGTGAAATCAAAAGATCTTGATCTTTGGCATATTATTACCTTTGGTGATTTTCTTCCTATTCAATATAATGTTGAAACTAAAATTAATGAAATTGTATCTTTCGAAGAACAAAATGATGATTTGAAAAAGAAATTAGCAAAAAATAATGAGGCTAAAATGGTAATTTATAATGCGTTACCACGCAAAGAGTATGAAAGAATTTTTATGTGTAAAACCGCCAAAGAAATTTGGGATTCTTTACTAATTACTCACCAAGGTAATAGCCAAGTCAAAGATAATAAAATAGATCTTCTTGTACAACAATATGAACAATTTACGATTCCGGAAGAGGAATCAATTGATAATGCTTTTGCTAAGTTTAACACTATCATCACAAGTTTAAAAGCACTTGATGAGACATTTTCTAGTAAAAATTGTGTTAGGAAATTTCTTAGGGCCTTGCATCCAAAATGGCGAGCTAAGGTCACGGCAATTGAAGAATCAAAGAACTTGATGACGTTATCACTAGATGAACTAATTGGCAACTTGAAGGTTCATAAAGAAATCATAAGAAGAGATTCGGAAACGGTCAAAGTCAAGAAAGAACAAACCAAATCCATTGCTCTAAAAGCCAAAAAGGAACCTAGTGATGATGATGATGATTCAAGTGACGAAAGTGAAGACGAAGAATATGCAATGGCCGTAAGAGAATTCAAGAAGTTCTTCAAGAGACGAGGAAGATTCACTAGATCATCATGAGACGAAAGAAAAGCATTCCAAAGGAATAGAAGTGACAACTACGGGAAAATAAAGTGCTTTAGATGTGGAAGTCCAAATCATCTCATTGGCGAATGTCTAAAGCCACCGGGTTATGAAAATCAAGGTGCTTTTGTAAGTGGAATATGGAGTGATAGTGACAAAGAAGAAGTTGAAAAGCCAAGAGACGAAAGATGTTTCATGGCAAAAGAAACCGACGAAATATGTTTAGGAATTGACTTGGAACCTGGCGAATGGATCAAAGATAGCGGATGTTCGAGGCACATGACGGGGAACCGCAAGCTATTCTCTACATACAAGGCATACAATGGAGGTAACGTTATTTTTGGTAGTGACTTACGTGGAAAAATCATTGGCAAAGGTACGATTTCTCAAGACTCTCTTATTATTGAAAATGTAGAGCATGTAGATAATTTAACATATAACTTGCTTAGTGTAGGACAAATATGTGATAATAAATGTAGAGTCACATTTACTGAAGAGGATAGCGAAATAGTTAAGAATGGAAAAATTATAGGTAGAGGAATTAGGAAAGGTGGCATATATGTTATGAAACTAGGAAACAAACCTGAGGATAAGATATGCCTAACGACCCTAAATGAAAACTCTACATTGTGGCATAGGAGATTAGGACATGCTAACATGCAACAAATACAATCTTTGGCCTCTAAGGAATTAGTTAGAAAACAAGCTCATGCTAGTCACAAAGCTAAGAATATAGTATCCACTACTAGGTGCCTAGAATTATTACATATGGATCTTTTTGGTCCATCCGCTATGCGGAGCTATGGAGGAAACAAATATACCTTAGTAATAGTAGATGACTACTCACGATACACGTGGACTAGGTTTTTAAGTGACAAAACCCAAGCCTTTGAAAAATTCGAAATATTTAGTAAAATGATTCAAAATAAATTAGGTTGCTCAATAGTTGCCATTAGGACGGACCATGGTAGGGAATTTGATAACGAAGTACAATTCGGAAAATATTGTGAGTTAAATGGAATATCTCACAATTTCTCCGCTCCTCGTACTCCTCAATTAAATGGCGTAGTAGAAAGAAAAAATATGTCACTACAAGAAATGAGTAGAACTATGTTAAATGAACAATCCATCCCACAAAAATTTTGGTGTCACGCCGTAGATACATCAACTTATATTTTAAATAGGGTATCAATTAGAAGAATTCTAGGAAAAACTCCTTATGAGTTATTAAGAGGTAGAAAACCAAACTTAAGCTACTTTAGGGTATTTGGAAGTAAATGCTATATTTTAAACACTAAGGACTATCTCACTAAGTTTGATCCAAAATCATATGAAGGAATATTTTTAGGATACTCACAAAATAGCAAAGCATATATAATACTTAACAAACACTCCATGAAAGTAGAGGAATCACTAAATGTAACATTTGATGAAACACCACCACCTCCTAAAACATTACCTTTAGAAGATGATGATTTAGTCGAAGATGAAGCTATTGAGGTTAGTAAAACAAAACCCATAGGAAATGATAATGAAGACATTCACTTAGAAAATAACGAAACTATTAATATTAAAGAATCTAGATCACATCCATTAGATAATATAATAGGACATCTTAACCAAAGAACCCTTAGGTCACAAGCCCAAGATAAAAACAATTTCTTTTGTTTCCTCTCAGCAATAGAACCTAAGAATATTAGCGAGGCTTTAAAGGATGAAAGTTGGGTTATAGCTATGCAAGAAGAATTAAATCAATTTAAGGCAAATGATGTTTGGGAATTAGTCTCAAATCCAAAGAATATGACCATCATAGGAACCAAATGGGTATATAGGAATAAGTTAGACGAGAATGGAATAGTTACTAGGAATAAAGCTAGGTTAGTTACCCAAGGTTATAATCAACAAGAAGGAATTGATTATGACAAAACTTATGCCCCCGTAGCTAGACTAGAATCGATTAGGATATTACTTGCCTATGCTTGCGCCCTAGATTTTAAGTTATTCCAAATGGACGTGAAAAGTGCATTCCTTAACGGTTTTATCAATGAGGAGGTATATGTGGCACAACCTCCAGGATTCATTGACTTTGCAAAACCTGATTATATTTATAAGTTAAAGAAAGCTTTGTATGGACTCAAACAAGCTCCCAAAGCTTGGTATGATCGATTAAAAGCTTTTCTTATTAAACATGATTATTTCATGGGAATGGTAGATAACACTCTTTTCACTAAAAGGAAAGATCCAAATCTCATCATTGTCCAAATATATGTTGATGACATTATATTTGGATCGACTTGTCAAGACATGTGTGATGAATTTGCCAAAATCATGCATGATGAGTTTGAGATGAATATGATGGGTGAACTTAACTTCTTCCTAGGATTACAAATAAAACAATTAGAAGATGGAATATTTTTTAACCAATCTAAGTACATTAAGGAAATGCTTAAGAAATTTGGCCTAGAAGACTCAAAACCCATGAAAACTCCCATGTCTACGGAGGTAAAGCTCACAAAGGACGATGAAGGTGAGTCCGTAGATAACACCAAGTATAGAGGAATGATAGGTAGTTTACTATACTTGACGGCAAGTAGACCCGACATCATGTTTAGTGTCTGCCTTTGTGCCCGTTTTCAAGAGGATCCCAAAACCTCTCACCTAGAAGCGGTTAAGCGTATCTTCCGATACGTTAAAGGTACTATACACTTAGGATTATGGTATCCTAAGGGATCCGGCATAGAAACCATCGTCTATGCGGATTCGGATCATGCGGGAGACTACGTAGATAGAAAGAGCACTAGCGGTATTTGCACGTTTATGGGATGTTGTCTAACGTCTTGGTTTTTGAAGAATCAAACCGCTCTTGCTATTTCTACCACCGAAGCCGAATATGTAAGCGCCGGAAGGGAATGTCAACAAGCACTATGGATGAAACAAGCTCTCGTAGACAATGGCATTAGGTTAGAAAATGCCCCCATTATGTGCGATAACAAAGGTGCGATAGATTTAAGTAAAAATCCGGTGCAACACTCTAGGACTAAACACATAGAAATACGTCACCATTTTCTTAGGGATAATGTACAAAAAGGAAATATATCTATAGAAAAGGTTGCATCGGAAGACAACATTGCGGATATATTCACAAAACCCCTTAAGCGTGAATCATTCAACCACTTGCGTTTAGGATTAGGAATGATGGAACAAGTTGACTAAATTATATTGAATTAATACAAACTTATACTTGCATAAAATTTAGTTTTCTTCCATTTCATCTTTTCTGAGTCTAGGAATCTATTTCACACAAAACTAAAGATTGAGAAGATTTATTTTCTTTGCATAAACCTTTTTGTAAAACTCAATCAATTTTCTCTAAAAATTATTCTCACAATCTAGGAATCACATGAAGATCATTTTCCTTGCATTGTTGACTAATTCTAAAAACATTGTCTTTCAAAATCATGCATAAACTCTCACATAAATTGTCAAGGTATATAATCTAATATATGTCTTTGACATTCATGATCGAGCAAAAATTGAATCAAGGAGATCATTTGGATTGTTTCTTAGGATCGTTATTTCTTTTTGCATCCAGGAGTCGAAACAATCACAACTCCACATTTGTAGCATATAGACACTCACTAGGACAAATTCACTAATAATGGTGTCATCTTAATCCATCACTAGCTTTTCACTCACTAATTGCCTTTGCCTTTAATCTAAGATAGGTGCCTTAGGAAGTTTAAGTGATCTTGCCCTTACTTACCTCCCCTTGCTTATTATGTGTTGATTAATTGCTCTTTTGCCTATGTGTTATTGCAGGCATGCTATATCTTGATTAGATTAGATTCTATATTGGCTAAGGGAATTGAACTTGCTTGAACTCTAATCCAAACACACAACCTTTCTGCAAATTTTCTGCCAAAAACCCAATTCTAGCAACCTGAAAATCACCAGATGGGCGGCCCCCTTAATTTTGTAAGGCGGCCCCCTTAATCATTAAGGGGACCGCCCCCTAATTAAGGGGACCGGCCATCTGATGGTCGGGTTTACAGAATCTTTTCTGCTTTTTAGCCCATTTCAACCTACATTTCCAAATTTTCACCAACACATTTTGTCCTAATCTCCCAAACAAACTTTATCCATCCATAAACACACAAATCTTACACTATAAATAACCCCAATCCTCAAAACTCTTCACTCATCCCTTCATGGCTTCTCCAAACAAACCCAAACCAAAAGCCTCAAGGCTTGCAAAAATGACGGAAAACCCCGTTTGGCGAAGAAAAAGCCCTCGAAACAAATCCATCATAACACATGAAGTTGGAAGTCATTCAACACCACCAAACTTTCCACCAAATCCACAAGGACATTCATTTGATCCTACTTACAAACCATACAACATTGGCCAAACATCTTCCTTCATGCCAAATCACTCACCTCATCCTCCAATCACGATCCATGCAAGTTTGATCAACCATCCCACTACAACTCCAACTACACAAACCCAATTCATCCATATCAACACAATGACTTTCTCCACATTACCACGGAAAAGCAAAAGTTCCGTGATGAAATTTCATAAATCCATGATCTTCGTGATCTCAATGCCATGCATCTTGCACAACGCAACAAAGGGCAACCTCCATCATCACCCTACAACAATTGCCTTCCTCACTCTCTCAACTTGGATCAAGTTACAAACCACACTCACTATTGCCCTTGTTGCATCTTTCTCCAAAAATAAATCCTTTACTTGAGTGAAGATATTTCTTGGATTGAATATCTACTCACGCGATCTCATCCCATTCCACCCCTAACACGATACAATATCGTAAGGGCCACCTCTTCCGCTCCATACCCCACTCCATATCCTTCTCCATCTAACAACTAAGCTTTATGCTTATGTTATCCTTCAAGTAAATAAATCAATCAACCATGAGTTGCAAGCAAGTCCAAGTGTTCCTTCAAGGCAATATAGGACTATGTCTCTTCTTTTGTTTTATTATGATTAATATGTCTTAAGCATATTAAATGTTGTAATGCTTTCTATGATGCTTGAATGAATCTATTTATTTTTTTTTTGCTTTGCATGTATATGCGCCTTGTTCTCTTCTAATATTTTGTGTAGCCAAGATTTCCATAGCTCATTCCCTTGGTGCTCTCAAGTGAGGGGGAGTACACATCAAGGGGGAGCTTTAACCTTTTTGATTTTACAAAAAGGGGGAGAAGAGAATGTTAAACTCTAAATTCTTGTCTAAAAATTATTTTTTAGGCCTAATGAGTTTAAGGTTTTGTAATCATCAAAAAGGGGGAGATTGTTGACATAAACAATGTCTTAAAACATTGTTAGCATAATTAACAATGTCTTTATGTTTTGATAATTACAAAGCATAAACTCATTAATCTAAAACTTATGACGTAAACAAGGTTTTAGTGCTTAATACTTGTCTTTGATTCCATATCACTTAAGGTATGAATAAACAAAGGGTTTATTACATTTCATGATCAAAGGAAATTTCTCTAATCACTAGATTTTTTATAAAATGCATTAAACATCTTATATCTTTTACAAAATTATTTTTTGAATTAAAAGAATATGTTTAATTAATTATAAATATTTGATTTCAAATTTCCAACAAAAAATGGCAAATTCTATCCAGAAAAATATTCCCCACTAAAAGACAAGAAAAACCAACGTTCTGAAGGGGCGGCCCCCTTAATTCCTTAGGCGGTCCCCTTAATCATTAAGGGGACCAGCCACTAATTAAGGGGACCGGCCACGCTCCAGAACAGTATTTTCCCCCCTATAAATACTGGTTCATCCCTCAGAATTTTCTCACCTTTTGCACTTCTAAACTTTCTGATCTAGATCCATATCTCTATTCTCTTATCCTTTGATCATAAGTGTATAAAACTTTGTTTCAAAGTGATCCAAACTTCATCCTCTCAAGTGCAAGAGAAGAATACTTCTATCCCTCAAGACAAGAAGTATTACAACTTGTTGTGATCTCCACATCCAAGTTGTTGGTGCATCATCAAAGATCATTTACATTATTCTTTGTGAAGATTGTTGTGAATATTTGATTGTAGATAGTTGTGCTAGATATAGATTGTGTGATTGGTTAGTAGCTTGGTGTGAAGAAGATAGGTGTGAAGTAGTTAGTTGTGAAGTAGATTGATTTGAAGAAGTTGTGTAGAAGTTGTGACTTAGGTGTGACGAAGTTGTGGTGTGAAAATTGGTGTGTAAATTGGTGTGTACGATTTTCTCCGCCATAAGGGAGCTTGTTGATATAGTGAAGAAAACTCTCGAGTTAGGTGCTCAGGGAGTGAAGTAGGGCAAGGAAGGTGTCCTTGTAGCCGAACCACTATAAATCTCTTGTCTCGCGGTTCGATCTTTTCATCTCTTACTTATTTCATTACTTATCATTGTTATATATTGTGTATTGTTAATTGTTTATATTGTACAAGACTTGAGATCACATATTATCGAATCTAAGTTTTTAAAAGCTAAGAAAACACTAAAACTATCTTTTATAACGAATTAAAAAGACGTAAAACTATTCAACCCCCCTTCTAGTTTTCCACAATTGGTATCAGAGGCACGTCTAGCAAGATTCTTAAAATATATTGTATTTTAAAACTTGTAACGATCTGTGGAATCTGAAAAATATTTAGAAGGGCAATCTATGCAAAGACCACCACTATTTGAAAGTGATGGATTTTTATATTGGAAAAATAGTTTCGAAACGTATGTGAAATCAAAAGATCTTGATCTTTGGCATATTATTACCTTTGGTGATTTTCCTCCTATTCAATATAATGTTGAAACTAAAATGAATGAAATTGTATCTTTCGAAGAACAAAATGATGATTTGAAAAAGAAATTAGCAAAAACTAATGAGGCTAAAATGGTAATTTATAATGCGTTACCACGCAAAGAGTATGAAAGAATTTTATGTGTAAAACCGCCAAAGAAATTTGGGATTCTTTACTAATTACTCACCAAGGTAATAGCCAAGTCAAAGATAATAAAATAGATCTTCTTGTACAACAATATGAACAATTTACGATTCCGGAAAAGGAATCAATTGATAATGCTTTTGCTAAGTTTAACACTATCATCACAAGTTTAAAAGCACTTGATGGGACATTTTCTAGTAAAAATTGTGTTAGGAAATTTCTTAGGGCATTGCATCCAAAATGGCGAGCTAAGGTCATGGCAATTGAAGAATCAAAGAACTTGATGACGTTATCACTAGATGAACTAATTGGCAACTTGAAGGTTCATAAAGAAATCATAAGAAGAGATTCGGAAACGGTCAAAGTCAAGAAAGAACAAACCAAATCCATTGCTCTAAAAGCCAAAAAGGAACCTAGTGATGATGATGATTCAAGTGACGAAAGTGAAGACGAAGAATATGCAATGGTCGTAAGAGAATTCAAGAAGTTCTTCAAGAGACGAGGAAGATTCACTAGATCATCACGAGACGAAAGAAAAGCATTCCAAAGGAATAGAAGTGACAACTACGGGAAAAAAAGTGCTTTAGATGTGGAAGTCCAAATCATCTCATTGGCGAATGTCTAAAGCCACCGGGTTATGAAAATCAATGTGCTTTTGTTAGTGGAACATGGAGTGATAGTGACAAAGAAGAAGTTGAAAAGCCAAGAGACGAAAGGTGTTTCATGGCAAAAGAAACCGACGAAATATGTTTATGAATTGACTTGGAACCTGACGAATGGATCAAAGATAGCGGATGTTCGAGGCACATGACGGGGAACCGCAAGCTATTCTCTGCATATGAGGCATACGATGGAGGTAACGTTATTTTTGGTAGTGACTTACATGGAAAAATCATTGACAAAGGTACGATTTCTCAAGACTCTCTTACTATTGAAAATGTATAGCATGTAGATAATTTAACATATAACTTGCTTAGTGTAGGACAAATATGTGATAATAAATGTAGATAATTTAATAGTTTAAGATTTTTAGAAATTTGTTTCACATTTGTAGGATCATTTTTAGTATAAAAATTGCGTTTTATTTCGTACGTTACGTTTAAAATTGCGTTTGCATTTTCGTTTTCTAATTTTAGACTCTTGTGCATATATAACTTGTATCTTCTGCATAATTCACTTGTTCTTTTCACATTTTGAATTTTACAATCACTTCTCACTATTCACTTTTCACTACACGATTCCCAATTCGATTATTCGAAATTCCATTTGAACATTCGTTGGGAGAACGACCCGGGAAATACTTTCCTAAGTATTTCTTCAAAAAATAAATATATACTATAATTGAGCACACATCACCTTCACAAATCACCTCCCACCACCAGTCAAATCGCCTAAAACCCAGCTCACTCCCACCGCCTGATCTTTCGAATTAACCCCAAAGACGCCCAAATCCCTGCTCCTTCAATTGGTCCGGCAGAGAAAGGGAGTGAGGAAACCGAGGTGGCTGATGCTTTTGTTTTTCCCGCTCATGTTTTGAATTTTGAATGAACATTGGAAAACGATGATGTTTCAAGTGACATTGTACAAAAAGATGAAATGCATGTTTATGACAATGACAACACATCTGTTGCAAAAGATGAAAGGTTGCCGTCATTCGGTCCAATCAAACCTAAGCCCACTAAAATGGATTTATTAAATATGATAGCTTGTTCTCGTGGGTTGGATCTTTCATTGTCTTTCGTTGTCCAAAAAAGATTTGTGATGGTTTTTTGAAAATTTTTAATATTCGTCTTAAATGAACATCAAGAACTTTTGGTATAAAGAAATAGATAACTTAATATTGTGATGATGAAGTGGGTTTTAGGAAAAATAACGGGTTTTCATTCTTAAATAAAATCAGTAGAGATCGCGAAGATTTATAACAGTTGTTTGTCGTTTGTGGTTTTTAAAGTTGTGGATTAATTTCAAGTATTTTGTAGTTAAAAGAAGGTTCATGGAAAAAGATGGTGGTGATGGTTTAAGATGAAGATGCTTGGTGGTGGCGGTCGTTGGTGAGGGTGGTAGTGGCGGCTTGGCTTATGGAATGGGTTTTTTGTTTGAAGATGATGAGGATGGTGGTTGTGTGATGGATTGAAGAAGATAACTGGAGGTCGAAGATGATGAGATTTAATTTTAAATAATAAAAAACTAAAGGAGAAAATCAAACAAGGAGGAAAAGGGGGGTATTTTAGTCATTTTAGTTTGACAAAGGATGATTTCGGACCCAAGGTTTCTCCCACAAAGATACTGCACTTTCCTATCCATGCGGACGAAACATGCAATTTGGCCAAACCACAAGACGATTTTGCAATTTACTCATTGTTTGAGGTTTAATTTATGTATAAACATGTTAAATAATGGTTGTTTAAACTGAAATTTATTAGTTTAGGGGACCTCCTCCATCTTAAGGTATTTTGAAATAAGGGATGTCGATATGCAACAACAGTTTTCTACTCATTGATTGTTAAGTCAGAGTATGGGTACGAAGAATGTGGCAACAGGTCGAATGGGTAAACTTTTATTAATTTTTATCTATAACGACAACAGCAGATCGCTACCTCCAGGGTTTGATAAAAAAAAAATAAAAAAAAAAAAAAAAAAAATAGATGATTATGATGTTGCTGGTGCTGCCGAGGACCACGTCGATTGTGATTTGATGAGACTAGAATATCTTGATAAAAAAGAAAATGAGTTTCAAAACAAGCTAAAAGAGGTAACAACGCGATGCTAAATGTATTTTGATAATGACAATAAAAGGGCAACAACCATTGTTTTATAGTTGTTCATATTCAGATTATGGAAAAGTTAATATCGTTGTAAAATATATTTACCTAAAGAAAGACGAGTGACAAAAGAGGATGTGGTGAAAGAATTTGATGCAAATTCTTTTGGCATATTCTTTTTTGTCCATTTTATCACCTATGTCACCTTTTACATAATCTTTATCTGAACTACTAATAAAAATGAACTTGCCCCCTTGTTCTCAAAACTGAAATACACTGACCATTACCATCATCACTGTCACATCTTTTAATTTGATCTGAAACACGTTTTATTTTTTAGCAAAATTTTTTCACTGGATTACAGTAATCGTAGTCATTGTCGTCATCATAATCATTTATCTCAATGATCTCTTGAACCTTAAGTTCTTAGGAGGTCTATTGCTTTCTATCAAATATAAAAATTCATGGAATAAAAAGTGAACTATTTTGGCAAAGCAGCTTATTATGTTTGCGAGTACCATGGATATGTCTATGATTTTGCCAATATATATGCGCCATTGTACTTACAATTATACGGTCTATGATTGCTTATATATTATACGCTTACGGATTTTCGTATCGTTCAAGATGTAGCTAATAACTCTTTTCGATGTAACTTTTCGACTGTTTTTAAAGATTTTGAGAACTACTGTCCATGATTGCTTATATTTTGTGTTTATATTCTTCAAATTGTCCAAGATGTAGCAAATAGCTTCGGTATCATCTTTTGCGATTTTATATGTTTTGTTTATATATTCAAATTGGGTTGTTTAGCCATCAGTGTTCCTAAGACGGCTATAAGTTGGCTTTTGATGAGATAATTAAAAAAAAAATGGAACCAGGGACGAGTTGTGGTTTGAGTCACAGCGAAGCTGTTCTTAATATAGGAAAAAATAATCTTTCAACTCATGCAATACTATCGTAAACAAATGATCTGCCCAACGCGCGGGTTGAGATCCTCGTTTTAATTAAAAACCCAACTAATGTCAATTGATTTATGGTGGTTTAAGGTTTTAAATGAGTTGAACGTTTAGTAAACAATTCATAAACAGTTCGAAATGTTCATTTTAGGCTGTTTAGTTATTAATTGAACAATCGTGAACAAAATGTTGTGTTTGTAGAGTTAAACAAAGGAGAATAACAAATAGAAGCCTCTCTCATTCACTCTACGTTCGTAAACATTCCATTATACGTTTGTAAATGTTCATTTATGTAAGTTTATTTGTATACGGTTGATTGTCGTTTAATTTGTTATTTATTTTTAGTAAAATAGCAGATTTAGACAAAAGAACACGCATAAAAGAAATGCTATATCCATTTTGAATATGTTATTTGTATTAGATGATAAATAAGACCCAAGCCCGGTATGTGAGGTTGGGTCCATTAGGGTTTCATTATGTATTGACTATATATATATCGTATCAATAAAAAGTATCTCCTACGGGGTTTTATATTGTCTAACATGGTATCAGAGCCAACACATAATTAAACCCTAATGGACCCAACCCCACATACGTTCATTTATGTGCGTTTAACATCTTAATGAACGAACATAAACAACCTAATTTTTTTAATGAACAAGAACGTTTCTATAAGTGTCCGTGTTCGTTCATTTGTTTGGTTAAACTAAATGAACCAATGTGAACAAGCCTTTTGTCCGTGTTCGTCCAATTCATTTCAAGCCTATTATTATCTGCAACATTATAAAGCAATTCAGTGCATGCTTTAGATAGAAATTTATTCGATCATTCATAATCCATCATAGCCTATCAGCTAGTGATCTACACGTTACGTTTGGAAATATGGAAAACAAAAATTAGAAAGAAAAAATAACAGCTAAAGAATTTACTCAATAGTAAAGTTATATCCAAAATCTGTATAAAAGTTCTGAACATTTATTTATACTTAACTAAAGTTAGAAAAATATTGGTCTGTTGACACACCAGTGCCCTCCTCCTTCCTCGCCAGTTGCTACTACTAACTATCATTGCCCACTACCACTACCTAATTGTCCCACTTCCTTACTAGCGACTACTGTTTTCTCTCTATTATGTACTAGTGGATGGGAATTATCATCACACTTGGACCGCCCCACCAATGGTCTCAGACAAGTATATATATCCAAACTTGAACTTGGAGTTCACTTTTGGATTGCACACTAATATACTAGCATCCCCACAGTAGGATATAAGCGCGAGAAGAAACTTGTACACATAAGACACCATGTCTTTATGAATTTACCTTAGTATTTTCTTAGCATACATATATAATCTTCAAAGCAAATTATTTTCTTTCAATTCGTGTCAAATGTGATAATACTACTAACTAGCTAGAAAGAGAATGAATTGTATGACTAGTGAAGGGAAAAGCGCACTCGAGGAAAAAGAACATTATGAAGGAAAAACTCTAGAAAAACACAAGTTAAATATATATGTATGATAACTTAGGATGATCATAACTATATATTGATCATCTCTACATTATATATATAAACACATTCACAATTACAATCACACGTACTTGCACACCACAGTACATAGCATTACACATCTAGACTGCTACACAATTACCTTATTCAACCTTCAAGTTATTACACTATTGAAGCATACATAGATGATAACACAAGGGCTCGAGCTGAGTTGCTTTATCCATGGTTTCCTCCACCACCACTGCCAGAACCATGCCCACCTCCATAAGCTCCACCACCACCAGTCCCATAACCATAACCTGAGCCTGAACCACTCCCACTACCACTTCCTGAACCATAACCAAAGCCATAACCCTTACCAAATCCATTAGCTGACCGGCCTGACCCTGAGCCGTAACCATAGCCACTCCCAGGGCTTGAACCGTAACCCCAACTATAGTCCCAGTTCGGACCATGGCCTGATCCACTAGCCGCACTTGGGCTTGAGGTGGACATGTCGTGGTTCACAAGTGTCTTTCTACCACCTTTAGGATTGTATGCTATAGTAACACTAGAGATACATAAGAAGAGAAACACCACAATAATATGATATGTTTTACTATGCATTTTGTTGGGTTTCTAGTAAATGATCAAAGTTGTAAAGTCTTTTATAGTGGTTTATGATAAATGTGAACTATATGGGACTTTATTTATAATAATGAAGGGGTGATGACTTGGTGCATGAAGGGTATTTTGATCATTTAACATATAGTGGTATGAATACCCGTGAATGGTGCTAATGTATCCGATGCACACACTTGGTGTAATCTTGAAGGTGGATGTGGAATAGAGGTAGTTATTTGCCACTTGTGATTACCCAACTATGGTAATTAAGTAATTCATCCATTTAGAATGTTATGTCGACAAAGTTACCTTTTAGTATGGAGTGGCTTCGTTTGAAAACATATCATTTTAGTGGGCGACTCAACCTTAAAACGGCATAAAACGAAGCTTCAAAACTGGCACTTGTTATCAAAGTTATATGTGCGGAAAAATCACTTATATAAAGTTTGCTTTACTTGTTATTTTGATGTGAAATCATTGACGAGTTTTCCAAGCTAATATGCTATGAGAAAAGATCAATGCAGAACATGATTTATCTAAAGATCAAACCGGCCAATGACAACCATTAATCTTATATCATCCTACGGTTGGGATATATTCTAACAAAATATAATTAAGTGAACTAGAGGGGTAACTTTGTCATTTATTGAAACTTCTTTTATATCCGATTCACGATTCACGCTCATTTCTAAACCGTTTGAAACCCGATTCACGCTCATTTCTCACACAGTCACACACACTAATTGCTCTCACCTTCCCCAAATTCAAAACCGTATGTTAATGCTTTTCAATGGCTGATCTACGAGATGAGATACGACAAAGACAAGAAGTGAAGCCATCTGAAGGTATGCCGTTGCTCTATTCGTTTAGATTCATGTAATTTTTGTTTTGTTTTTGTATTTAACGAGTTTTAATAATGATTATTTGTTTATTTGAGTGATTAGTGTTTGCTAATTTGTTGATTAGGGTTTGAATTTGGGTATTAGGGTTCTTATTTTAGGGAAGGTGAGATCTATTAAAACGAGATTGGGGTTTTATTTTTATTTTTTTTTTGTTGTTTTGTTTTTATAATCTGTGGATTAGCCGATTAGGATTTTGAATTTGGGGATTAGGGTTTTGAATTTGGGGATTAGGGTTTGAGTGAGAGTAATGGGGATTTCAGTGAGGGTAATGGTGATGGAAGAAGTTGGTGGTTTCATTGTGGTGGTGGTATTAACTAGCAGTTACAATTTGCGCATCAGTCATACTTTGCAACCTCTTTTAGCAGTTCTGCTCAATCTCCAATTTAGCTCATTTCTGCTTTTCTTAGTACT
Organism: Artemisia argyi; assembly: GCA_030686995.1. Lineage (NCBI taxonomy): Eukaryota > Viridiplantae > Streptophyta > Magnoliopsida > Asterales > Asteraceae > Artemisia > Artemisia argyi. The sequence continues at coordinate 158,166,519 of CM060693.1, forward strand.
TGGCCATGTTGTGACTGCTTATGAGTTGATTTGGGACTTTAGCTTATTGTGGTGGTGGTATTAACTAGATTGTGGTGTTCATGAATCAATCACATGTGATTCTGTATGTGATTTTGTATGTTTATTTTATTAGAATATGTGTATTTTCTTAGAACATATGATTCTTTTTTGTTTACTCTATAATTTATGTATTTTTATGTTTTTGTTTTGTTAGGTGCTTCTGTTATACAGCCGCCGGTTAGTTCAGTTGCTGGTGTTCAGTCTAGTTCTCCATCCGGTTCTCCTTTTCGGGTGACTCGGAAGAATTTCCTAGAAAAGTCTAATCCCCCTGTTTACTCTAAGCGGAATGATGCGAGTATCCGTATGCCTCTTCCGTTGTCTTATGCGCTTCCTAATACAAGTACCCCTATGCCTCTTCCGGTGTCTTTTGCGCTTGCTAATACAAGTGTTGATAAGTCTAATTCGAAGACAGATCCTAAGGGTAATACAAGTGTTGTAAGTGTTGATAAGTCTAAGGCTAATCCCGAGTCTGTTGTTCCGAATGATAAGGTGGTTGATGTTATTTCGGCCAAGTCTAAGGTTGTTGGTGTGAATGATAAGTTGACTGATGAGAGAGTTAAGGATAGTGTGATTAGGGATGTGCAGAAGTCTAGGGCTGGTGATGTGTTGAAGGCTGGTGATAAGGTGAATGATAAGTTGACTGATGAGAGAGTTAAGGTTAAGGTTATTAGGGATGTGCAGAAGTCTAGGGCCGAGAATTCTAAGGCTGCAGATGTGAAGAAGTCTAAGGATAAGGCAATTGTTGATGTGAAGAAGTCTAAGGCTGCTGATGTGTTGAAGGCAGAAGTGTTGAAGGCAATGCCAAATGTTCAAAAGCCAAATTCCAAGGCTGCATTGCCGAAACGTGATGTTGAGAAGTCTTTCTCTAAACGAAAAAGGAAGTTGTCGGATAAAGAGTGTAGTGGTGAACCTAAGTTGTCTAAGAAGTTGAAGCATAAGAAGGTGAATAAAGGGAAGAGGGTTTCATCTTCTCTTTCTACTGATGAAGTTAATTCGGATTCGTGTGATGAAGGTGTTAGTTTGATGAAGAATGTTAAGAGTGGTAATAAAAGGCTCAAGAGAAAGAACGTTACTGATGAAAGTGACGTGAATACTAATAAATTGCTTAAAAAGCTTTTGACGGGTGATGTTGACGATGCCGATTCTCTTAAGCTTATGCTTAAGAAATTGAAGGGTGTTATTGATGAGGTTTCTGATTCTGAAAACGAAGGGGTTGTGCGAAAGTCGAAAATGGAAGTTAAGAAACCAAAACAAAAGAAGAAGAAAGAGGAAAATGATTTTGAAGGTGATGATAAAGCTAATGTTAGGAAGCTTAAAAAATTGGGAAATGATAGAATGTTGTTGTCAGTAGAGGAACAACAACAGTTAGCGTATGTTGCTAAATTTCCAACTCTTAGGGTAAGGAATGCTCCTTGTTCTCTGTTTTCTTCTATCCGTCAATCAAAAGTTAACATGGAACTGTTTCTTCATGAAATAGGTTTTAAATCATTTCTTAGAATTTTCATTGATCAACTTCCTTCAAGGTTGGGTAGGTTTGTGGTTGCAAATTTTGATATAGCCACTAATAAGTTGAATTTGTTGAATGGTTTGTCGATCCATGTCACTCCAAAATTAATTCATGATATGTTAGGGATTCCGCTTGGTGGTACTCCATTGTTTTCGTTTAAGCAAAGATCTGTTAAAGATGATTTTGTCAAAGCTTGGGTTGATCAGTTTTATCCCAAATCTTTTAAAGACATTCGTAACAGTGATATTGCTAGAGAGTTGGTTAATGCGAATAAAGTTGATGATTTTTTCAAACTCAACTTCCTTATGCTGTTTTCCAACACGATGGGAAGGTGTGACACCATGAGTGGGCAAATTTGTTTAGATGTTGTTAGACATATTCCGCAAGATCTTCCAATATCTGAGATCGATTGGTGTGGTTACATTCACAATTGCCTTCAGTATAGTACCAATCCACAAGGACAATGCAACTACACTGGTCCATTAACCGTGCTCATGGTAAGTTTATATATTTAGTTAATTTTAAATATTGTTCCTGTTTGTCATATGTAACTTTTATTCCTTTTTTTTCCCAGCTTGCGTATCTAGATTCTACCAAGTTTGAAAAGTTTCATGTTGTTCGTATGCGTCCAGCCATCTTAAACTGGTCGACAACCTTAATTAGACAACGACAGGATCTAGAACTTAGTGAGGGGAAGTTGGGGGAACTAGAGCTTAATCCTAAGTGGACTGAGGTAGAAGCTAACGAGACAGAAGGTTTTATTGATGCTGGTTTTTCGGAATCTTCTGATAAAGAGGTTGGTTTATTTGTTATAGTTGATCATTAAATGTTAGTTTTTATTGAATTACATGTGTTCAAATCACATGTTAATCACATGTGATTAACTGCAATACAAGAAATATTGCAGTTAATCAATGTGATTCACATGTGATTAGTTTGTAAATCACATGTGATTAGTTTGCAGATCACATGTGATTTGTACACTAATCACATGTGATTTGTACACTAATCACATGTGATTTGCACACTAATCACATGTGAATCATATTGATTAACTGCAATATTTCTTGTCTTTGACATTATTATTAAATACAGGTTTTGTTTAATAAAATTCAAGAAAAGCTTTCCATCATATATTCTGAAAGAGATTCTGTTGAAGCCGAACTTTTGAAAGCTTATAAAAAGTATGCTGATGATGAAAAGTTTGGTGAGTTATATGAGAAATATTCTGATCTTTTCAAAAAACCTGTCTCTTTAGGCGAAATGGGGGTGATGATGCTGGTTCAGATGAGAATCATGATGAAACTGGTGGAAGTGATAATGATGGCATTGGAAATGATCGTGATATTAGAAAGGTAAGTTTAGATGGTTTAGATACCTTTGGTTTTAGTAAAATTAGTTTAGATCATTTTGAAAAAGATTCATCTCAGGAAGAGAAGCAAGTCAATTCTCAGGGTGAGAAGGGCGTTGATGTACCTGCTGACAGTGAGAAGCTGGCTGAAAATGTGGTTGGTGTTGAAGATCCGTGTCAGGGTGAAGCTGATATTGTTGAGCCAGCTGAAGATTATGAGTTGGAGATCAACAGTACGCCTGAGACTTACACTCAATGGCTAAATAACAATATCGATCTCGTAAATGAGGTGATTGATTGTATTGTATACGAATATCTATACGTAATACTCTAACAGAAACATCTTTTTATTCTTTTAAATATTGTTTCTTTTTAATTAAATTATATCTTTTTATTCTTTTAAATATTGTTTCTTTTTAATTAAATTATGTTGTCTTACTTCAGGGTGATATGTTTGATAAAGGGACGCGTGAGGAATTGGTTGTCGCGAATGCAGGTCCGGGTACTCCTGAAAAAGTGGCTACTCGTGTTTCCAAAGGTAGTCCTGAGATAATCCTTCTTGAAAAACGAGTTGCGAAACCGTCTTCTTTCCTCTGCTCGCCATACATGAATAAGAAGACTAAAGTTGTGCCTCGGATGACGAGGGTGGAATTTATGGTTGGAAACGGCTTGTTTTGTATGCAGGGTGACAAGATGTAGATTCTATTTTATTTAAAGATTTTTGAACTTCTTTTATTGTTTAGGTAATCACATGTGATTCACTCAAAATCACATGTGATTTTGAGTAAATCACATGTGATTTTGAGTGAATCACATGTGATTCACTATTGAATTTCTATGATATTTTAGCTAATGACATTTGTGTCTTTTGATGATGCAGTGAAACTGTTTTTGAAACTCATTCTGGCATCAAAGTTTCATCAATTCATTTAAACATGGAAACGTTAGCACCTGGTTTGTGTCTTGATGCAAATGTTATCGACTGTTGGGGTGCCATTCTTAACCATGAAGAGAGTTTCAAAGATGCTGGATCTTTGTCAAGGCATTTCATGCCTACTGGTTGTATCGTAAGTGCTCTTTTTTTTTTTTTTTTTTTTTTTTTTTTTTTTTTTTTTATGAATTTCATTGTATTATTATATATTATTTGATTTTTACAATTTATGTTTGTTATTTTATGCAGACAAAGCAAATGATTGATGGAAGTTTGGATTCAAAAGGTCGATTGGAAAGTTTTGATGCCCAAGTTTCTGCACATTTTCAAAATGTTGCTGGCATTGATCTAAAAGGCATTGATTTGGTAATGTTATTATTTTCTTTTTAGAATTATACTTGTTATATTCATAGTTTTCCATTTTTATTATTATTATTATTATTTTTTATTATTTTTTTTTCAGGTGTTTTTTCCAATTCTCAATGAAGGACATTTCTATGTTGTTGTCTTCAACTTTTTAAAGACAACTACGATGACAATACTTGATAACATTGACAGTGGGGCAAAGTATGATGGAAAGTATAAAGTAGTATGTGATGTTCTTGTAAGTATTAGTTTTCTCCCTGATCACATGTGATTTACATACAAATCACATGTGATTTGTACAAATCACATGTGTTTTTCCTTTGATCTCATATTTTTTTTTTTTTTTTTTTTTTTTTTTTTTTTTTTTTTTGCAGAAAGATATGTTTGCCAATCATCTAAAATTTCATCGTCACAAAAGGTATGCTAGCATTAAGAAACTGATTCCAAAGATCCCAAGGCTTAAATGGAGTACAAGCTCAAATTACATAGATTGTGGTATTTTTGCCATGCTGCACATGGAAAGTTATATGGGTGAAGCTCCTTCAAAATGGGACTGTGGGCTTGTGGCTGAGTCAAAGGAGCAGTTAGAGTTGTTGAGGAGGCTGAGATTCAAGTTCGCTACCAAAATGTTGTTGCATGAGCTTAATGTGCATCGAGAAAAGATGCTTGAAGAGGCCAAGGAGTTTGACAAAGTAGATTCTGAATCGAAGATGCAGATCATTGTTCAAGCAAGAATGAACAGGAAACAACGTGAAGGAAAAGATGCAAACGAACTTGAAGCCAAGTGATCGTACAGGCTAGGAGAATCAGGCTAGGGAACAGTATTTTTAGTTTAGTTATCGTATGCTTTTTTTATGTTAAGTATGTGAAGTCAAACAATTTCCATGGTAGTTTAAATATGGAATGCTAGTCAGAATATCCATGGTAGATTAGAATGCTTTATTAAGCAGGATTTAAGTTTTGTTGTGTTTTGGGAAAGTCAATCCTGGTAATTAAATCCTGTCTTTTGTTATAAATATGTTGGTTTTAGATGTTACTTTCGCTTAAAGAATAATCCAATGTGATTTATCTGAAAATCACATGTGATTTATATGTAAATCACTTGTGATTGTTGTGCAAATCACAAGTGACTTCTGTCTAAATCACATGTGATTTTGAACACAGTATATTTGATTTTAATTAAAATACAAAGTAAACAATAATTCAATGTGATTCAAGCAATGTTTTGGCAAATATGCCACAAGTATGTAAGAGTTCCATAAGTAAACATTAAACAAGAGTTGTACCATATGTAAACAATAAACAAGAGTTCCATAAGTAAAAATTCTAAAGAATACTTCAACATAGTAAATCAATGTATTAAAAGTGCTCAATTATCAACTGCTGTTGCTTTTCGCTTTGCGTTTGGGTTCTTAGGACAAGTTGTTTTCGTATGCGTGTTGGTCTTCTCTCCACAATGGCCACAAGGCTTCATTTGCTTCTTTTTAACTCCAAGTGCTTTTTCTCGCTCACTCTTTCGCCTTTTGTTGCGTTCTGCTTCTGTAATATTTCCTTTGGTTGGTACCTTTGTTGGATTGTTAACTGTCTGTTTATCAGGTTTTGAAATAGCAAAATGCTCACCAATCACATCTCCCGTTTTTCCTGAAGGAGGAATTGGCACCTCAGCCTCTACTTGTGTCTTTAATGTCTTCAACTTTTCTACAAAAGCACCCATCTTCTCTACATTATTGCTCAACCTAAATAAACAATCATCCACCACAGCATTTGCTTCATTTGTAAGCCTTTCAACTTCTACATTTTTTCCCCATATCTGTTTCTTTTTCTTCTCAAGTCAGGTGGAATTATATCCCTTGTCCACCGCCTCAAAATATATTGATTTGGAATGACTTCAATATCACGATTCTTGAAGACACAAAACACGTGTCGGCATAGGAAACCGTATCGAGCAAAATGTCTGCAGGAGCATACAACCGACCCATCTTCTATATTACGAAGTACCTTTTCAAAACAAAATAATAAAAGAATTATATTCTGTGAATGTGATTTACAAACAAATCACATGTGATTATAGTACATATCACATGTGATTTACATGTAAATCACATGTGATTCTTAAGAGATCACATGTCATTTCAGGAATCAAATGTAATTCTTGTAAAGAAACTAACAAATATTTTTAATAAATCACATACCTTATAGTCTATAACTCTTTGTGCTGCTGTTTCGCTTTCATCTTCAATTTCCTTGTTTAGTGTTCTATAAGGCGCTGCATTTTTGTCTCTAACTACGACAATCTCAGAACCTTCTTCCAATTTTAAGTCCTGTATTGAACAAGTCCAGCATGCTTCATTTATTTCTGTTTGAACAAGCAAAAATATTGTCCTAGTATAAACTCTTGCTGCATGACGTTCAATTTTTAACATTGTTTTACACTTTGGTGCCGCTTCTAGTGTTTTGAAGTCCAAATGTTCTTGCCTATAACGTTGCCTTTCCATTGCTGATTCATAGGACATCATGAAGCTAACTAGTGTTGATCCTGGGCTTGTGAAACTTTTGAAGAACGAGTTTTCACTCTCAGACCTTGATGTGGTTCTCATCAATCCAAATAATGGAGAGTCTATAAAATAAGCTGGAATCCACATTTCTCTAAGATTAAACATCTTTGTCAACCATTTGTGTTTTTGCAAACCAAAATCTTCAATCAACTTGGCCCATCTCTCTTCAAATTGGAAGGGTTCAATGAACATATTCCAAATGAGCTTCTTAAAACGCTTCTTGATATCAGTTTCTTTGTATATTGTCTTACAAATCTGTTTTATTGAAAAATTGAGTTTTAGTGGCTTATTTTTCAGTATAAAGCATATGATATATACATAGGAATCACCTGTGAATCACATGTGATAAACATCTGAATCACATGTGATTTACAAGTAGATCACATGTGATATACATCTGAATCACATGTGATTTACAAGTAGATCACATGTGATACACATCTGAATCACATGTGATTTTATGCAAATCACATGTGATTCATTTAATATTATAGTTGAATCACATGTGAATCACACATAAACAGATTAGTTAATTGAATATTCTTACCTTTGCTGGAATCTTTTGGTCAATATGCCACATGCAAAGTCTGTGTTTTGATTGAGTGAAAACGGCTTCAATAGCTCTCTTCATTGCTCCATCTTGATCTGTTACAACCATGGTTGGTTCTTTCTGGAAGGCAGTCATAAATGCGTTAAGTAGCCACGTGTATGATTCGGTATCTTCATGTAAAAGCATCCCCGAACCAAATGTGACACACCTTCTGTGATTATTGACGCCAGTGAATGGTACAAACACCATGTTGTACCTAGGAACATATATAGATTAATATACTGTGATGCAAAAGTAAATCACATGTGATTGATTATATAATCACATGTGATTGTTGAAATCAATCACATGTGATTTTGGTTTTAAAAGGAAATCATATTAAAAAAATTATATGTAAATTAGAAAAAAAAAATAATAACTTACTTGTTACACCTGAATGTTGCATCAAAGGATACTATGTCTCCAAACTCTTTGTAGTTGCATTTCGCAACTTCATCAGCCCAAAACATTGCCTCTAACTCACTGTTTTTTACCTTATATTGAAATGTAAAGTCCGGCACATAATCCTTTCTATTTTCCATTTTGTTTATAAGCATTTGTGCATCACTCTCCCCTATGAAAGCATTAATATCCCTTTGATGATTCTTAAAATCATCAGATGTCCCATGAACATACTCATATCCACCTTTCATACTGGTTAACAAGTTATGAGCCCGTGTTGCACCAATCTTGTTTGTTGCTGATTTTACAATAAACATTTTGTGTGCTTGAGTCATTTTTCTTTGTTTTTTTGTAAAATGTTTGTATTCTTTTGGTATTAGCATATGGTTGTGTTTATCCATAAACTGAACTAACTTGTATTTTCCAGAAACTGTATGCAATTCCAACCTTATACGAGCTTTACAACCTGTTACATGAACAGTTGTATTTCTTTTTTGTTTGTCACTGTTTTGATTATCCAAAGTGTCAATATTAATACCTCTTGGAAGACCTTCTTTGTTACACATGATGTACTTGTGTTGTACCTTACCAGATTTTGTTAATCGTTGCCCTGACTTTTTGATTTGAAAACCTCCTGCTTCTGCGTAAGTACTATACATCTCTATAGCTTCCTCTAAAGTATCATAGTATCTTCCCTCAACAGGTATAGGAATGCCTTCATCTACATGAGGCACCCAATATATTGATCCACCCGGTGTCTCAGAATGCTCATATAATGTTGGTCTGGGTGATCTCATAGAATCTGCATATTAAAAACAGATCACTTGTGATTCATGGGTAAAACACATGTGATTATTTAGTAAATCACATGTGATTATTTAACAAATCACATGTGATTATTTAATAAATCACATGTGATTTAACTTTATAACAGATTCAAACAATAAAACAGCATAGTCACAGAATTACATGTGATTTAAGTTAACTAATAATCTGAATCACATGTAATTCATATTAAAAAGATTCAAACAATAAAACAACATAATCACAGAATTACATGTGATTTAAGATAACTAATAATCTGAATCACATGTGATTCAGATTAAAAAGATTGTGAGTCACATTTTGTGAATCACATGTTATTAAAACAACATAATAACATTTTGTGAATCACATGTGATTTAAAGGAAATCACATGTGATTTACAAATAATTCAAATCTTTTTTACTCCTTTCTATGTTTTAAAATAACCTAGTTCAAATCACATGTGATTTAACATTCCAAAATATCAAAACACTAAAACAGCTAACAACGAAACTGTATAATATACCAAAAGATCAAATCACATGTGATTTACCTTCAATTTTCTTTTCAACATCAACTTCATCTACAACATCTACTGGAACATCTACAACATCAACTTCTGGTAAAACTTCTTCTAGATCTTGTAAATCATCTACAACATCTCCTGTGTCTGCAACATCTACTGTAACTTCGATCAGCTTATTCTCATCTATAACATCAATTAAATTCCGATTGTCATCCATTTTTAGACGACGGCGGTGATTTTTCCAGCGATTTTATGGTGATTGTGATGAAAGAGAATGTAGATCTGATAATAACGGCGGTTTTTATGGTGTGAATGACGGTGATTGAGTGAAACGACGACGGAAGTAGGTGTCCGGCGATGATTTTGCAGCGATGCTTACTTTTCCGGCGATGTTTCCTTTTCCGGCGACACTTTTCCGGCGGTGGTTTTATGAGAGAGGAAGTAGGTGCCGGTGTATGTGTTTTTATGAGAGAGAAAGTAGGGTTTTGAATGAGATGAAGGAAGATATTTTTTCTTTTTATTGGTTAGAGGTAAAATTACTTATTTGTCCTTGTTTTGTATTTTCAGATTTGATCTCATCCGTAGGATTAAAAGAGGATGGATGGTTGGGATTGCTTGGTTTGTTCTTTAGAAAAGGGTGGATTGTCATGGATCTCACCTCAATATGCTATAATGTCTCTTTAATAATCGATTAATGAGCTAATTCATTCAATCGTTATTGCGACATTTTCAATTTTAAATTAATGTTACTTAACTTTAGTTTTGAAAAACCTATTTATGTTGAAACAACCGTCACGGAAACACCTAACACTACTGTACACGCAAAATAAGCATTAGAAAAAGAATTAAGAATTCTAATAAAATTAAACAAGGTTACAAAAACCGTGAATCGGTAGTTGGGCGGTCGACCCCTTTTTAGCTTGTAATTGTTCTAGGCAGGATTAATCAGTGATTAATCGATTGGCATTTCCGGCAAGCTTTGGGAATTTTTGGCGAGTTTTGGGTATTTTTTCAGCAAGATTGTCCTTAAAATACATCTTGTAATTTATAAATAGCGACTATAAGTAATTAAAACTAGTTTACGCCTAGTTGTGGGTATTTCCGGCAAGATTTGCAAGTTTTAGGCAAGTTTGACTATCGTTGACCGCCATTGACCACAGTTGACCAATTTGTTTGACCGATTTACATAAATTTGAAAGGTTAGTGGCCCAGTAGCGCTTAGGCGGCAATTAATCGACTTTATAAACCTTTATTTGCAACACTGAAATTAAGTATATCAAGTGGTGTATCATTTTTAACAATCAATTCTGATAAAAATAAGGGTGTGCAAATGGTCGGTTTTCGGTTAAATATGGTTAATTGGTTTATTTTATTGGGTTTTGAAGAAAAGTTATAACCGCCTACCCAAAATGAAGTTGACCAAAACCAATCCAAATTATCTTTCAAGTTAAACAGTTTGATCCCCGAAAAGTGAAATAGGCAAACAACTTATATGAATTACTAATCTGCTTTTGTGATTTTAGTTATCTAGCTATCGATACATTGTGGTTATGTTTCTGCAATGTGTCGGAAACCTAACCAACAATACAATATATACTACTATATAATCTATTTGGGACTATTCTATAATTAGAAAGACTTAAAAATTCAGACTTTTATTTACTAATTATGGAAACAACCACCCCTAACAATCACCTCCAACAATTTATAACCACTTAAACAACCACCCCAACAATTTATAACCACCTCAACAACCACCCCAACAACCACTTTCCACCACCTCACATCCATCCTCTTCACCCCAACAATCCGCCTCCGCATCACGCGGGCACCTTTCTAGTATATAAAATATAAATATAAAATACATGTGATTGTTATAGCACTTGAACTTTATGTGCTATGGACAAACAAGAAGTTAGCAAAGCAGCTAACACATGAACAAAAGTTTATGTTTAGAACATTAACTCGAGAACCAATCAAATATAGAACATGTAAGTTAATGGAATGAATCGTCTATTGCATTAATCATAAAAGGGGTATATAAATACCTTTACAAGAATATTCTAAACCTCGGGCTTGAGCCCATACGAGTATTACATGGACTCAAATACTTAATACATACGACTAACACTCCCCCGCAGTTCAAGCGGCGAAATCGCGAAAGCTCGAACTGGAGTAATAAACTAAAAAGGAAAAGAAAAAGAAAATATAAATGTGGTGACTGGTTATCACAGAACCAACGGTCAACCACTAAACAGGTGGTGACTGGTTATCACAGAACCAACGGCCAACCACTAAACGAAAATAGGTGGTGATTGGTTATCACAGAACCAACGGCGAACCACTAAACGAAAATAGGTGGTGACTGGTTATCACAGAACCAACGGCCAACCACTTAAAAAAGAAAATAAGCCAAAGTATCCCTACAACGAAAACAAAATAAAATGCTAATTAAGACTCATGCACTAACATCAAAAGAAAAGATAAGAAACAAAAGTTGGTTCTAAAACTTCAACCCCTAAAGAACCTTCCGAACAAACGGGGCGTGTTTTTCCCTAGAAAAACATAAATTATTTTATTTATTTATTTTAAAGAATCCCCGTCAATATAAACTTTATTGATTACCATTATTTAGAGTTGACCAAACAAACATAAAAGATGACAACTTATTACTGGTTCGAAAACATTAAAAAGTATCATCACTTCTTGAGACTATCGCGAACACTAGGTTTAGGCTTCTCAGCAACAACAGGAGCATCCGAGCAAGGACATCATGAATATTGAGATAAGGTAATATGTCGCATCACCTTCTTCTATAACCAATCAATGAAGCACTTCATACTGAAATTATGCAACTAGATCTGCCGCACCACCTTGTTTCCTAACCAATCAAATAAGCACTTGATATTAAATCAAACAACTAGTCAACAATGGCTGCTCAATTTATTTACGTGAAGAAAAGAAAAAGAAAATTTTAAGGTTTTTGGGAATTGGGTGAAGCTAAGCGGCACACAAGGATTTATTTTGTGAAAAAGATGACATAGGTTAATGTTTAAAGGGAGCCCTCCGAACCTTCGATGTGTAGCCGGCGGCCGGAGGCAGCAGCTGTTTTAGGGTTTTAGATTAGGGATCGATTATGGCCTGATACCATGTAAGTTAATGGAATGAATCGTCTATTGCATTAATCATAAACGTGATATATAATATCATTACAAGAATATTCTAGACCTCGGGCTTGAGCCCATACGAGTATTACATGCACTCAAATACTTAATACATACGACTAACAGAACAATCACGATGCTCTTGTATTATAAAAGAATGATTTTATAGCAGTGGATTTCATATTAAAATAAAAGGTACTCTAATACAGTCAGTTTAAAATGGCCTCCATACTTATTTCCATAACCAAATTCATCCAAAAACCAATTTTGTATCTCGGTTGGACCAATTAACCGACCGATGCCCCATAAACCCGAAACCAAATAACCGTAATCATATTGAGTCAGGCGGTTTTTCAATTAATGCATTTAATAAACACTTTTAGAAAAATCTTTTCGAGAGTTTTTATAATTTCATTGTCAACATTATCATCGTATCGTCTATTTTTACAAACAGTGAGTTGTTCTTGAAATTTATGTTTTAATTATTTTTTTAGCATTTTTTATTTTTATTTTATTTTATTTTTTGAAAACTAAGGCATCTTCAAATCAATATCTCTATAATTTTTAATGACAAAAAGAGAAAACTGGGTTGTGGAAAATTAAACGTCCACTCAAAATCCAAATGTTTACATGGTTAGTGATAAATTGTTCTACTCACATTATAAATGGGTTTAATAACTTAATATTTGCTATTTTTTCACGAAAAAAAAAAAAAAAAAAAAAAAAAAAAAAAAAAAAAAAGAAAAAGTTTTCTTATGTACTTATGATATTGGGCTTAATTTATTTTGGCCAAAATTTTAAAGCACAAGAGGTTGGAGTTTTTTTTATGTCCAACTTTGACGTCAAATATTTTTATATGTATTATATAATATTTGATAAAGATTATAACCAATGAAATATATTTAAAACTCAATCCATTCGTATATTTTGCATCAAGTATTACATAACCCAATCCACTCATATATTTATTGTCAAAGTTTAACAATAAAAACTTCAAAAAGTTAAATTGGACACTTACTTTAAAACAGAGGTAGTATTATTTAATATTTATTGACTAATCGGAGTCATACATAGGGGTGTAATCGAGTCGAGCCAAGCTCGAGCTTAACAGGGTTTGAGCTTGGTTTGAAATTTATAAGTTAGGCTTGATCTTGGCTTGATAGCTTGACGATCTTTAATCATCGAGGCTTGAGCTTGGCTTGAAAAATTCGATAAAAGCTTGAACCCGGCTTGAAAAGCTTGAATGTATATAAAAATATTGTATCTAATAGCCAAATCCATCAATATATATATATATATATATATATATATATATATATATATATATATATATATATATATATATATATATAAATAAATAAATAAACCATAATAGTCAAACTCACTAGTGTGTTACGCAAATGATAATACTATAAAAATTGACAGCCCAAGAAGTGTGAAGATACATAAAGTAGGATACAAAACATTTGGATTAATTAGGTTTAAATGACTTTCTAGAATACATGTTTAATTATTTACAACGTAAGTCGTTATAATTATGTTAATACTCAAATTATCCCTACTTAGTTATATAAATTTATAATGGAAATATATTTATATTAAAGCTCAAAAAAGCTTGATTCGAGCTCGAGCCGAGCTATCAAAAGCTTGAGCTTGGCTCATTATATGTTTCGAGCTATTTTTTAGGCTTGAGCTTGATAAAAGCTTGACTTGATTGCAGCCCTAGTCATACATAATCGTATCCCTTAAAATGACGGTCGAAAAAACACGTGACCAACTCCATATATAAAATGTCATAGAAAATTGAGGGCCTAAATCTCAGGTTTAGTAGTTTTATTCATGAGTCACTTGAAAGTGATCTAATAAGAAGAATGAGAAAGAAAAAAAAAATAGCCACATATATCAAACAAGAAAGGAGTAATAATAAGGAAATGCATATAATTTTACAAGTGTATTTTAAATTTATGGTTATGGTTCTTAATTATATTTCTCATTTAATCTTAAGACTTTAAGAACGACAACGAGAGAGTTTAGTGTCATTCATCAAATAACCCAAGAGTGATTGTGGTGCATAATTGTAAACAACTCCTACTTACATACACATTGTATAACAACACTGAAATCAACACTAACGTGAAGATCACACTATGTAATATGAATATCACGTAACATAACATAATATTCATAATATAAAATTTACAATTTGATACTCAATTACTCATTGAATATAGTCCCGAATCTAGCCATGTATCCCCATAGAATTATTAGCTTAATGTATTTTTCATATAGATTAATATAAATCTGTCGATATGATAGACGACAACTATATTATTATCCATTGGATAAAAATTGACTTCCATTATAAGAGTAGGCACTTGGGACAATGCGCACAAACCCAACTAGTAATTTCATGTATCCACTAGAGTGAGTTAGATATGTATACATAGAAAGCGATATTTGTTTGACATTTGTGTGATTACTAACATAAATTTACCTTGCTTTAGCTCGTCAAATTCATCTTACAACAAAAACAAAAATAACAATATTCAATTTTGTCGGAATGAGATATAAGAGAGGTAAAATCTAGATAGATCATACCCCTACCCCTCAGATAATCCCGAAAGTAAAGAGACTGCTTCCATAAACATATTTGGTTTGTTTTAGGTATTCTTATGTAATTAAACGAGAGCCAATATAAGAATGAACAAAGGTGAACTATATTATTATTAAATAGATTGACACCAAGCTATATATGTTTCTTTTTCTATATTAATAGGAGTACGTCTATTGAATAAAGGTTTAAGAAGATATAATATTCTCTTTCATGATTGATCGTATTAGTTTATATGGTTAAGGACTTCGGAAAGAGACTTATTTGAAAAGATACACGCGTACGTTCAACTTACTAAATTCAATGGAGATCTATGTCACACATAGCTAGTGGTAGACATAGGTAAACCGGCCTAGTTCGACTTGTGTGCATTGAGTTTTAGTGATCGAAGTTCTAGGACTTTTTTAACTTTTGCAAAACAACTCATTTCATTAACAACAAGGGTTTTGCTAAATAATGCCCACGGGCAATATTTAATACAAATATAAAAGGAAACTTGGACTTTTTTAAATCAAAAATAACATCTATTTAAGTTAATTTTTATGTTCATTTATTGTACATTAAATGCATAATTACTTTAAATATGAAAAGAACAGATTATTTAATAAACCTTAAGATTATTTAATAAACCTTAAGCATTGCCCAGTGGGCAGTGTTTAGCAAAACCCTAACAATAATATGATCTGACTACAGATGTTGCAACGGTCATGGGGTCTAGTACGATTAGCACGATATTGAACATAATCATATAGCTTCCTGTTATTGTAGGTAGTATAGACTCTGAACTAAGAGCATCTGCAATGGGTTGTTTGATGAAAAGTTTTTCACTATTTGAAAAAGTTTTTCAAAAGCTTTTTACCATTGAATGGAAAGACTTTTTGAAATATTTGAAAGAAATACTTAGCTTGTGCCGAGCGGTTGAAGGAAAGGCTTTTTACTTTGTAAGCATTATAATAAATGTATCAAGACAAAATAACTTTAGCGTTTATTGCCATAAATGCATCAAGTCTTTAATTACTTGATGCATTGTTGATGCTCTAAGGTGAACCTGCAAAGGGAGCCTAAAAACATGTTGTCGTGACGATGAAAGAAGTCACAAAGGATTGAGCATTCATTCTAGGATGATTTGGATTGTAAAATGCCATTGTAAATTTGTAATTTGCATTTGCTTCTAGCTATGCTCATCAATCAAGTTTGCTGTTCAACAAAAAAAACATTCATTCTAGATTTCTAGGAACAACATTGTTAGACATAAACATCAAATCATGCATGCTACCAGCTACATTATACTTGATAACATTTAGCGTGATAAAATTCACTTAAGGTAAATACCACATGTGAACATATTTATTTACCCTCGTGGTTGAACCATCAAGACTGACTTTTGGTGTTTACTAAAACTACTAGTACATCTGTACATGTTAGCTCTGTATTTTGTATATCAACATATAATGACACATGATGGTTAATTCCATCAAGGGTAACTGCTAACTTTGGTGTTATCAAGAATGCATGTTACGGGAGACATTGTTATACATGAACCATCTAATCATGATTCATCAAGGTTTATCGACTTTATTCCATTGATAAAAAGAACTCTTTTTCTTAGCAAAGATACATGGTATGGGCAATATTGTCATATATGGTCTTTAAATCATGACGCAATTAGTTAGATCCATTAAAACTGACTTTTGTCCTACAGAAAATCATTATATATGAACATCAAATCATGATGCCCTGGTGTTTAATCACATCATGATTAACTTTTAATGTTAACAAAGATGCAACTTATGGGCCACATTGTCGTGTATGAAAATCAAATCATGACGCCTTTGGGTTAATTCAATCAAACATTGATGCCCTCATGTTAAGTTCCATTCAGGCTAACTTTTGGTGTTACTGGAGATAATGCAAGATTTATGGTTGATTCAAACCATCAGCCATCAGGCTTTATGGGTAATTCCACCAATCATGCATCAAGATTTATCAGAGTAAACTTCGGCACATATACCTCAAAATCACTATGACTTATTGAAAATATGTGAAAGATGATGTGGTATGGGTCCTAATAAGGAATCTTTGCAAGAGTTGGTGTACTTCATGCAGGATGGAAAATGGCTTGAATTGGCCTACTAGACTATACAAGATGTCTTAGAAATGGAAGAAAGCATGTGGCCAAGTAGAGTCACCCACATGGGAATAGATATTGGGCAAGGCTCTTGTACTCCATTAGAACAATGTCCCAACCTTGGACACTTGATGGGTTTGTCCCAACAGTCATGTGCACAAAAGAATACGTCGCGGGAATGACGGACCTATGATTTACGATCAGCAAAATGATGATTGGGAGACCAAAAACTTGTGACTAAACATTTTGAGTCATTAACTCATTGTATTGTGTAGAAAAGGACCATTTTGTTACAACCATTGAATTATTGACATGCAACTTTAGCAAGAGTGACGAGTGAGGGCAGTGACCGGTGAGCTATGAGCAGTGAACAGTAGATGTTTTTTCTTAAAAAAAAAAAAAAAAAAAAAACGTTGAGTGGCATAGTTGTAGCTGTAATCATAATGTGTAAAACAACTCTTAAATCTTTAACGTTCCTAAATGCCACTTCATCGAGTGTTGGAAAATGAGCATTCCGAAAAAAAGATAAAGTTACTTGCTGCTTGTTACACGAGCATTAAAAATCTCAACGCTCAACGTTCACTGCTCAACGCTCTTATATTTTCCTAACACTCTGTGCCTAGCACACCCTTAAAATGAGGTTCTCTCGATCACTACTCTAAAGATCAAAGGTCTGCAATTTCACTACTTTTGCTTGGGATGCACTGAAATAACAATTCTAAAACCTAAAACAAGATTTCGTAGATATCTTGTTGGAAGCATGTGCTGATCATATTTTATCCAGAGAACTTTTGATTGAAAATTGTGTTGTATATCTTGTAGGGTCTATAATAAATTACTAGTTATAATGCCCGTGCACGCACGGGGTTTTGACATAAATTTTTGATCATTTATTAATACCCAATATGTATTGTCCTAAGATTGTTCACAAATCAAATATTGTTGCATTAATACCGAACATATTTCTTAAAATTTATTGTTTTTAACTTTGTAATTGCAACTTTTGCCTAATGATGTTTTATGGGTTGATATGTTTTTGTTATAGTTACATACTCTCGAAAGTTACTTTTACATGACTTTTGTTTTTCAATGTCATGTTGGTATAAGTATACTTTTAATTAGTTTATGATTAGTCAAAGTTTTAAATGCACTGGTTCTAGATTTTAACGGGTCAAGAGAACATTCGAATCAAACTTTTTTCTTTGAATCTCTCCTTAATAAGTGATCAACATCTTCCTTTATATACATCCTCTCACACTCAAACCCCTCTTCAGAGGTCGTACAACAATTTTCTTTTGACAATTCATTGGCGAACGTCCTACCTCTATGGTGTCAATGTCAACATCCTACAGCAACCGAACTTCCAATCCATATCTAAAGAGCCATCACCAAGATTCAAGCTCTTTGCTTTATTAAACTATCATAAAACCATGATATCTTTCCATCTCTTAGTAGTGAGTTTAATACTGGGATTGAGTAGTTTCTCTATAGATCCCTGTTGTAACAATGTGATTACTCACAACAAAAGAATAATTAAAATTATTTTGTAACAATTTTAAAATTATTTTAAGAAACTTAGTATTAAAGAAATGAGTAGACAAAGAATTTTAGCATGCAATCCTAAAAACCCCTTGAAGTGAGATTTTCATAATCTTCTTAAATCGAAAGTTTCTTAACCACGAGCAAATCTTAATTCTTAAATCCCCAAACGACGAATCCATTAAATTAAATAATAGGGGTCTAAATAAGTAAAGATGTAAAAATGAGCAATTCTTAATTTCTTATAATCCTGTAGGTCTAATGGGCTTGGGTCAAATTAAGCATTTTTGTATGGGTTAGTGTTCAAATGGGTTGAGACAATTTTATTAAAAATTTCAACTTTATAGAAGCAGTTAGTGTGACCTGCAAAACTGAAAATACAGCAAGTGCTCAAATCTTCAATATTTCTATAGCTGCCAATCATTATTTATTACTTAATCTAAGTATAAGTAAGCCAAGTTTATACGCGATAAAATTTACATCTTAGAGGTGGTTCATCCTGTGGTTCATTGCTAGGAAAAGTAGAAATTACTGTACCAAAAGGTAATGCAAAGTTAAATGCTTGAGTACCAAAAATATTCATAATGTAAGAGTAACAGATTATAAAATTTGAAATAAGCACAAACCTAGATATTTAAGAAATCAGTGAGCAACAAAGCCAGTCTGTCAATAACTCAATACTCAATCTGAAAACCTATATTAAAACGATCATGAAGCTGAAAGCTGTAGAACGTATTCATTGTAAGTTGCTTATCACCTCTAGATCCATTATTAACTAACTTAAGCTCAGGCGACTACCCGTGCGCACCAAAAAGGAATAACAATGGAAATTGCAATGCCATATGTGAAGGATGCAACTTACTTATTCTTTGAGGAAACCCATCCTTCATGTGAATGACTCTGTCAAAATTGTGTTTACTTCTTGTCCCACTGTCATAAACAATCGCACCAAGCGATCCTGAAACAAGAGCATTATAGTGCATTCGGTTCCCACTGTTATATACCTGATTTTAAACTCAGGAGGCTCTTTATCAACGCCATGTCTTTGGCTGTTCTAAGTAGCTTGACCAATCATTAAATTCATCAAGGACTTGAATTGAAGTCTTGACAATTAAAGGTTTCAAATCCCGATATTCACCTCCACTAAAATAAAGAAGTCTGCTAGAGACCTCATTATCAGTGTTATAGATATAAATTTGCAAAAACCTTCGATTTTGATCCGGTGGTGGACATAACGATCCCATCCAATGCGAAATTTATCCTTCAACCTTGAATACATAAGGCCTTGAGTCATTATAAACTGAATCATCCACATTAGCCCCAAAGGAACTCATGGCGAACATCGTGTTGTAAGCACGGTGTTCTCCTTGAAGTGCCTATCTTTGAAGAGTTCTTTAATGATCTCTGGAGGATCTCTTGGAAGTGGTAACCTGACCCGACCACCTCTACAACATCGGCTATTCGGCTATATTGAATCCTTCCATTAGGAGAACAACCTTTGAGGCGTTTCGGCATACCAAAACTCAGCATGACAATGCTCACACGCTTGAGCACAGTCCCAAATCCAAAAAAAAGTAAGGCATTAGAGCAAAATTAGCAAATTAATAAACGTGCTAAATAAAAGAGAATCATGCTATAATAAATGATAAAAGGGTTATGTGTGTACAAAAAATACCATGTAAAGATTATTGGTCGTTGGTTGTTTGTGTCGAGCTTGCTGTACCTTCTGGGCATACGTACACCAACGATATCCATCATCCACTATATCAACCTCACTGGTCTTTCGACAATCACATGGTATGTTTCTTGGCCAACTAACCCCCATGGAGCATCCAAAGCGTCCTTCCAACCAACTTGTGTAGCCCAAAAAGAGTTGATAACACCTACTGAATATGTAATAAACCAATATAAATGTTCTACTATATATTTTTGTGTACACGTAAAACTCATATCATAGTTATATACTCTTGAGTCAAAATATGAGCTAACACGTTCTTATAGTCATAATTAATTTCTAAAACAAAGATACATAGCATAAGATTCTTCAAGCTTGTACATTTAAAGATAAAGGGAGTGTTTGGCATTGCACTTCGAAAGTTATAATACAAATAATCCTATTCTAAAGTCATCAATTCGTTTGAAGTTTTATTTATAATAAATTTGATATTAAATTACTAACTACCAAATAATTGACGGACCCAATAATCAGTTTAAATTCTTTTTAAAAAAATAAATTAATTAATTAAAAAACACCATAACTAACTCAAATAGTAGTATCTAGTTATCACAGGCGAGACTGTGAAAGCAAATCCAAACACTAAGGGGGTTAATATATTGCAGTACATATTTTAATCTTATGGTTATACAAAACCACTTTAAACATGGTTCTCCATCTAAACACATTCTAAGAGTTACAACATAGTAGCCTTAATTTTACACAGATGATGCACAGTTTATACCTATTAGCACCAATAGATTATATAAATATATCGCTAAATGCATATATATACATTAAGGTTCCATTCCTATTAATACCAATCAGATTATGTATATAGTCTAAATTCATCCATAAACACGTGATAATGAATATATGCGCTTAAGCCCAACATCCTATGTCCAACGGAATAATTAGTCGAAGTAGATACAAAGTCTATAAAGTCATAGCCACAGACCCACAATATAGCAAAACAAATAAAATCAACTGAATAATGTACCTACGTTTGATCTTTGGAACCTTAGTTTTGAATCAACTTCAAGCCCGAAATACAACCAAAAAAGTTTTGAATCAATCTAATGAAATTGTAATATAACATAGTAAATAGTTTTACAGGAGTCATAGCCACAATATCTACATGAAGGATATTGTTGTATCAAATCAATCCAAAAAAGCATAAAACTTAAACAAACCCAAAACGAAAAAACCGCAACAATGATGTTAAAAAAACACTAATCTTATAACAACTCACAAATCCTAACAAACCAAAAATTACTTGCTTGACTTATGATCTGAAGGTGACATAAGTAATTGTAATGATACTTTACTATTTATAATAAATTGGAATCATAAGATGTTGATGAAAAAACATACCAGTAGGTGAAGAGGTCATGATTACGATCTTTTGATCCACATGATAATCTTTGTACGTCAAATTTTAATATCTTTTATATAATTTTAAAAAAAATGATCAATGAACTACTTATCTTACAATCAAATAGACACACTAAAATTAAGGTTATTGACGACATGAGTTATGGGAATTAGGGTTCTAAACTGAGAGATGGAAGTGTACAAATGTTCGGGTTAAAGACGGGCCACATGATAATCTTTGTACGTCAAATTTTAATATCTTTTATATAATTTAAAAAAAAAATGATCAATGAACTACTTATCTTACAATCAAATAGACACACTAAAATTAAGGTTATTGACGACATGAGTTATGGGAATTAGGGTTCTAAACTGAGAGATGGAAGTGTACAAATGTTCGGGTTAAAGACGGGAATAAAAAACATGGTGGTTCTTCAGTTGTTGGATGAATTGTTTTGATTTATGGTTTTGGTGTATCGAGGATTAAAGAGGAGGTAGAAGAAGGAAATTGGGAAAGTCATTACTACGTATTTATTTTTATTTTCTGAAATTATATTAGTGCTTTTCTTAAATTTAACATTTGAGGCACTAAAGTTTCAATAATCACATCCGCTTTTATAACTTTCTTTTTTTTTTGATTTTTGACACTTATAGTTTTATGATGTTTTTCTTATCATACGTACACAAAAACGAATTTATAACTTTATTTGGCAAATTAGGAAAATATATAAGCTTTTTAATATAATATTTTTTATAAAAAGATAATATTTAATTTAATTATTACTAAATAAGGTATGATTTGATTTTTTAAAATGAAAAAGTCCCCACTAAAGGTTTTATTTTATTATATAAAAAAGATATCTATTGTGTTGTATATCCTGTTGGAAATCCTAAGCTAATCAAAGTTAGGATCATTATATAGTTATCTATTCGGCCTACCGCAATCAAACCTGGTTCATTATATGGGAAGTTAGGTATTCAAGTCTAATTGATATATTATGTATTTTTTGTCCAAGAAAAAAAATCAACAAGCATCAATTGTGCCTAATAGAATTTCAACCATGGAGGCAACTATTTGTTGGGTCAAATAGAACCTCAACTGTTTTGGGCCTACCCATGGTCCTGTAGGACACATATATATCAGTTCTCCCACTCTATTTGATATTTTGATGGTTGCATCTTGAAAAGAATATTTTGCTTTGCAAAATATCTATTGTTTATACAGTTAAAACTGTATTGTAGTCTTTGTAGCTAATCTTTTTTTGGTAAATTTAGAAACTATGCTAAGAGTACATGTTAAATAATTAACTTAAATCCAACAAAAATAGCGATATGCACAAATTTATTTTGATAAACACCTTGTGTTAGTATGACTAAGTTCTAAGGGCAGTCGTATTGAGAACACTCTGTCAGCAAAATAGGCAATCCAATGAGAGCAGAAAAAATAACAAGCCATAGAAGGGACACTTGTATTGCTTGAAAAGTTTACAAAAGTTATTACTCCGTAAAATAGAGCTTTAGACGTCCTGAACTAACTGAGATCGCCTAGCATCTAAATACGAGTTTCACACGCTTCCAAAAGTGAGTGTTTAAGAGCTTTCCGAATTTATTCAGAACCTCTAAATGAGCAAGTTGGGAGAACGTCGAAAGCTCCTCTACAAATCTCTTAATTTTCATGATTAGTGTCGAAGCTATGAAAATCCTGTCTAAACTTTGTGAACGACGTCCTAAATTTTTGTGGGTGGTGAAATTTAGTTGTTGGAATGAAAAGATGAAAGCAAAAAATACGAGTTGCCTGTATTGAACACCGAGTAGTGAGAAGGGGGACTGAGGGCTGGGGATTCCTCTGTGCACTACCTTTTAGTCAGTAAAAAGAAGATTAGAAAATGTTTTAAACAAACCAAATTCAGCATAATGCGGCCAAGTATTAAAAGTCTAAAACTCAGACCAAACGTAATGTGTAGGGGTAAGTAAAGTGATTACAAGAAACAGTTAGCGGTCAAAATGTCAGGATTTTTTAGTCTTGAACGAGTCTATGCTCTCATGATGCAGCGAGGTCCTAATCGCATAAATTATGTGTGACAGTTGTTGCGATTTAGCTAGCTTATCATTTACTTGACGTATTATTTATTTGAACGTAAGCATTTCAAAGTGTCGTCTTGTCTAAAACGAATTCTTTAATTGAAGCTCAAAACTTTTAACACTGCAGACATACTTCTATATTTTAATGAAACTTTTATCTTTAAGAACTTTTTTAGCTTAAACTTTTAAGGTTGATAATAAGAATTGCTTTAAATCTTATATATTTACTTATTTTCAGTGGATATAGTCCTATACTCATTTATAAAGAAAGAAACATGTAGCATTAGCAAGATTGTTGTATTTTTTTGCTATATGTTTGCTTAAAAGCAATTCCTTCTAAAAAAAGGGAAAAAAATAAGAGACAAAAGTTGGTGTTAAAGTATATTTAATAAACATTTTGTTAGGTTTCTAAGTGACAAACAGCTTATTGGGTTTGTAGCAATTAGATAGCTTACATAGCTAATCACAGAATCAGACTAGTATTGTGTTTTTCTCATTTCTTGCTATTTTTCTTTATATAAATACCACTCATGACATCACCTGAGGGGTGTGCATGAGTTTTGTGTTTAATAAACATTTCACATTTCTCTCATCTCCACACTCTCTCTAGCCGAATACACTATGTATTTCGGTTCTAAAATGCATTGTTGAACTCCTGATCTTGTAGAATCTTGATGCCAAGGGTCCTGACAATTGATATCAGATCCTACATATGATTGTTGGAGTGTTTGTTTTCAAAAACAATATCAAATTTTTGTTTTAAATGTGTTTAGAAACTTTATACATGATCCGAAATATTTTCTTTGAAAACATTTGGTGTTTTAATGGATAAAGCTTGGATATTTTATGGTTCAATGCTTTCTAAGGATTCATGTTATGATTCTAATGGACTAGAATCAATGATTTCGTTACAAAAATCAAGATTTGATCGTGTTCTAAGGGTATAAGTCTCGTTTTGAATATTTCGATTCCAAATGGGTGCTTCATTAGGTTTCAAAGTGTTTCTTGACTCAAAACGTTTTTAAATGCTTCAAAAACAAAAGATTAGTGTGTTACACACCAGAGAAAAGAACATAGTTGCAACGTGAAATCTTTCAATTTCAACAAGAAAATAAAATGGACAAAGACATGATATTCTATCATTTACACATCGATGACACTTTCCCGAAATATAACGACAGAGTTTAAGTTTAGTTATTCTCCATAATCATTCATTAACCCTTACAAAATATAAATACACGAATGTTAATAGATAACATGTTGGGCCACAAGCCCATAATGAACAACAAATAAACTGGCTATGGGCTAAGCTAAATAATATACGCTAATACTCTCCCGCAGCTTGATTGGGAGGTATTCGAATGTTAAAGCTGGAGCGAGAATCAAGAAATAATGCAGCGTGAAAATCAAGAACTAAAGCAGCCGGAAGTCCCTTAATAAAAATGTCCGCATACTTAAACCGCGAGGGTACATGAAGAACACGAACTTGTCCCGAAGCAACAAAATCACGGATAAAGTGAATATCAATCTCGATGTGTTTGGTACATTAATGTTGAATAGGATTCGCATACATATAAACATCACTAACGTTATCACAATAAACCAAAGTGGTAGTAAACAAAGGGGCATGCAGCTCACGTAACAAGTTGCGGATCTAAGCAGTCTCAACAACCACATTAGCAATACCCTGGTATTCTGCCTCTGAACTAGAACGAGACAAGGTAACCTACCACTTTGCAGACCACGATAAAAGATTATCATTAAGAAACACACAATACCCGGAAATAGACCGCCGGGTGACAGGGCAACCAGCCCAATCGGCATCAGTATAGGCAATAAGCTGAGCAGTAGTCGAGACATGAAGCTGAAGACCATGATCAATAGTGCCACGAACATAGCGCAAAATATGCTTCAAAGTAGTAAATTGTGGATCACAAGGGTCATGCATATAAAGACAGACCTGCTGCACAGCATAAGACAAATTTGGTCAAGTAAAAGTGAGATACTGAACGCAAGACTGCAGTATAAAATAAGGTCACTGACAGGATCACCATCAGGACCAAGCTTGGACTCGGTGTCAACATAAGTCATGCAAGGGTTACAATTCTGCATATGGGCGCGCTCAAGAATTTCCTCTGCAAATTTTGACTGAGACAATAACATGCCAGAAGCCTATCTCTGAGCAAAAATACCAAGGAAATAGTTAAGAGCGCCAAGATCGGTCAGAGCGAACTCATGTGAAGAAGAGCCATAGTAAAAGAGATGCAGAAGATGTTGTAAGAATAATATCATCCACATATAACAAAAGATAAGCAACATCCAAACCATTTTAAGACAAATAAAGATGCATTGGTTTTGTTGTGCTGAAAACCGATCCGTGTAGCAAAGTGCAAAAACTATGCACGAGGGACCTGTTTAAGACCACGTTGTTAGATAATGAAAACCCCGTAGGTGATACATTTTATTGATACATATATATAGAGTCAAATACATAATAAAACCCCAATTGACCCAAACTAATAAAACCCCAATTGACCCAAACTCTCAATTGGACTTGGGCCATATCTTTCCACTAATACTCTCCCGTAATCCAAGTGGCGAAACTACAAAAGCTCAGATTGGATGAGAAAATTAAATACACATTAAAGCAATAAAGTTTTCTTAATGAAAACGTTCGACAACAAGCATAGACGAATCATCATCAGTAGCACTAAAAGCAATAAAGTTTTGTTGATGAAAACGTTTGACAGCAAGCAGAAACGAATCTTCATCAGCAGCACTAAAAGCAAAACAAAGCGATAGCAAATCAAAAGCAGTAAAGCAAATAATTTATTTTGATGAAGATATCCGACAATAAGCGGAGATTAATTTTCATCATGCAGCAAAAGAAAGAAACAAAAATAAAAACAGAGCATAGATTTTATTTTTATTTATTTATTTATTTATTTATTTGGAAAAATGGATAAATGATAGTGGCTAGGGTTTGACGGAATAACATAAAGGAGGCGGGTGAACTTAGCCACTTAGGTCTAGGATCAAACTTGCTCCAATACCATATTAAGTTTAGTTATTCTCCATAATCATTCGGTAACCCTTAACAGATGACATGCTGAACCACAAGCCCACAATGAGCAACAAATAAACTGGCTATGGGCTAAGCTAAATAATACAATATATGCTAATAAATAGTTGTCGAGATGAGGCAAAAAATACAGGAAAAATATAATTTACACCATTAGTTAAAGTTTTTAAACTTTTTTTTTTTTTTTTTTTTTTTTTTTTTTTTTTTTTTTTTTGGTAAAAGGTCAAAGACGACCCGGTAAATGTATTACTCTAAAAAACATTTAAGTAAAGGATACAAGTGAAGTCTCATATCTCAGCCTGTTATATAGGCGATACAGCTTACATAACAAAGTGGACAACTAAGCAGCTTGAAAAATAACTAAAACTAGTGCTTATGATATGCCATAAGCACTTACAACTCAAGAAACAAAACAAACAAGCTAACCAGCAGCTACCGTGAAAGTTGAAATGTCACCTGTAACTGGATTAGTCGATTCTTCATTCACATGTGCAACATGTTCTCCATTTTCATCTTCATCATTCACCAATGCAGCATACGAATTAGATGTAGTAATATTACCTTCTTTAGAGGTAGAACCAGTAGACTTCAACATAGACGATGATTTAGATGCATTACCCATGGTATTAACTCCCCTATTATGTTCACTAACTGCCGCCTTCGGCGCATAACTGACATTCTGTGTAACCAATTGACTAACAAACTGATTACCATTAGTAGACTTAGCTTTACAATTCTTCTTTTTCTTACCCCCGGTTTGCAAAACCATCATTAATCGGAACCACAGTAAGAGTTACAACATGTGAAGTAGAAACAACAGGAGGAGTCACCACCCTTTTAGGACATTGATCATGAATATGACCAAATATTTTGCACATATCACACATGGGAGGCCTCCATTCATATTCAAACATTTATTTTTAAATAACTGGATTATATATTTTAGACTATCTAGTTTACGTTTTTTACCTTTAAAATATCATCACTACAAAATAAAGTCTGCTTTGTTAGTGAACATTTATTTTTAAATAACTCCGATCCAAACACTAAACTTACTGAGACAGAGAGATCACGCATGTTACAGTTGTTCACTTGACACTCAACTTAAAAAAAAAATATTGTCATTACAACTTATTATGAGACGGGACATTTATTTTACAGTAAAATATCTCCAAAAGTGGGACGGAAAGAGAGAGCGCTTATGTTACAATCATTCACGTACCAATCAAACAAAAAACCACGAGTCCATTCACTTGCCACAAAATCAATCAATTCATCAAAAGAACATCTTCTTTTCTTTTATTTTTAAGCAAATTACCAATATCACCATTACAAATCCTTTAAAAAAAAACCCCATAGAGCCCAATACGCGCATATTTCAAAATTTCAAATTTCCTCAACATAAAACAAATTCTTACAACTGCAAATGTAAAAACCATTCTTTGAATACCAAAAACAAATCTAGATCAACAAAATAAATGTGAGAACACATAACTTTGAAACTCTTTTTTTATGGACTGATTTAAGTATTCAAAAAACAGATCAAACATTTATTAAAAACAGGTTAAAATGAGGAAATTAATTATAATGAACGATTTCTAATGTGTATTTTCAAAACAGTTGAATGATATTTGATAGTTGAAATTTCCACCTTCATCCCCATGTTACCAAAAACAATCAGATAAAAGTAAATAATAATACATGATATAAAAAAATATAAAAATGAAAAACTAATTTTGATAATGAATTGAAGGAGGTAGATAACTCAGAAGGCAAGAAATGTAAAATTTGGTTCGATTCTGCCAGCAGGTTTTCCTCAACTTTTTTATATATCAGAAGAGGGAGCTTTGGATCCTCATTGTAACACCATCCTTCTTTTTTTATTTATAAAACAACTTATTTAAAATATAAAACGTAAGTTTGAAACAGATTCTATATATTAAACAACTTAGAGTTAACTACATTTTTGGTCCTCGTGGTTTACCGGGTATAACAGTTTTGGTCCAAAACGTTAATTTGTAACGGATCCTGTCCAATATCCGCTGACCCGTAACACTTTTGGTCTAATTTTTGTTGACCGTTAGTTTGACTAGTTAAAAAACCATGAAATGACTAAAATACCCTCAAATGATTATGTACAATGACAAAAGTGCCCTTCCTTCATCAACATCTACCCCACCACATAAACAAGCCCAGATCCTATCTATCTAACAACAAAAAAGTAGCAGCAGTATGGTAAATCCCCTTAAAGATTCAATCTTACAACAACAACATTAATCAACAAAAGATGTCCAAAATCTTACAACCAAAAGTACAACAACAACAACATTAATCAACAAAAGATTTCCATAGGTGCTTCCTCATCTCAGCTTCCTCATCTAAGATTTCCATAGGTGCTTCCTCATCCCAATCCTCAGGTTTCTTTGCTTCTGGATCGGGGATCTTAGCCCTCAAAACCAAACGCCCCATCTTCACCCTTAAAGTTCTGTTATTCACGGATCATAGCTACAGTGTCTCGACTCATAATCCTCATAGCAATATGGTAAATCCCCTTAAAGCAGCCATATTTTCACATAGCCAAAAATCTAAATAATCAACTCGGTACTGCTACTACCATTCATCTTTACACTTTATACCACCAAGTCAAGATCTAAATAATCATTACGGAACACAATTTCTTCACAAATCTTAAACAAACTCACCATGAATCCCTTCGGTTTCTTCACAAATCTTAAACAAACTCACCAACAATTTCTTCACAAATCATTACCACCAAGCCAACTCGGTACTGCTACTACCATTCAATCCCTTCGGTTTCATTACTAAGGTAGAGCTATCAAAGCCCCAACCCCATAATATATAACCAACTACAAAAATTTTAAACAAACTCAAATCGAGCTCACAAATCAATCGAAACCAACAACAATTATCCTAATAACTAGACACAACCAAGACCCTCACCATCACTCTTACAACCACCGTAACCCATAGTTGGAGTTGTTCTTAATTCGTCATGGCTATCGCCATAGTTATCGCAAACACAAATCTTAATTCGTCATGGCTATCGCCATAGTGAGTCGGTTTCTTGTGTTCGCCGGTTTGACTCGCCGGATTTGGATTTTGTGTTTAGATCGAGGATTTGGAAGATAAGTGGGTGGTGGATTTTGTGTTTAGATCAAGGATTTGGATTTTGTGTGGTGTTGGATAGGATTATGTGAGTTTGGAAGATAAAATGAAGAGAGGTTGAAGTTTATGTTTAGATCAAATGAAGATAAGTGGTCCGGTGAAGAAGATAGGTTTTTAATTTTAGTGGGTGGGGGATGAAAAGACGAATATATCCTCATTTTTAACGGTCAATGAAAGTCAAACTGACGGCATTAGTAAAAATGGACCAAAAGTGTTACGGGTCAGCGGATATTGGACAAGATCCGTTACAAAATTTCATTTTGGACCAAAACTGTTATACCCGGTAAACCACGAGGACCAAAAATGTAGTTAACTCAACAACTTATTTGCAAGTAAAAAACACAAAAAGAGAAACAAAAAGCTAAATAAAATGACGAAAAAAAAGATCGCTCAGTTCAGCGGGATTGTCGACATGCAAACAGATCTCAAAAATGAGAAAAGACTGCATTCCGGTCTGTTGAGCTTGAATTTCTGAGTCATCACCGCGATCCTTTTTTTTTTTTTTTTTTTTTTTTCATTTTAAGAAACTTACTTTGGAAACCATAAGATAACATAACAAAATAATATGAAAAATTAAGCAGGTGAGAAAGAAGATGAAAGCTGCGATTGATGATGGTTTTAGTAGTAGGTTCTGAGTGTATATAAATAGGTTGTCAAATTAGGGTTTTTAGGTTTTGGGTCGGTTTTCTAAATAGCCCATTTGGCAAAGTTGGGTTAGATTATAATTTATTCAAAGGTGTTTTGGGCTGGATTCTATGACTATCTGTGTTCGGGCAAAGGAAGAAATGTAGAATTGCAATTGTGTGTCAGTCTTTTTTTCTTTTTTTTTTTTTTTTTTTTTAATGTTTTGTTTTTGTTTTGTTTTTGTTGTTTTTTTTATATATATTTTATCCAGATCCTCATTTGAATATTAGAGGTCATGTTAGTTAATTTTTATTCCACAATAATTAATTTATAAAATAATAGTTCTACAATGATTAATTTATTTATTTTTCCTCACTCATATAAAATTTAATATGACCTCTCATGTACAAATGAACATGAGAGTATTTCAATCATGGGGAAAGCATACCTGCTGCAAACAGCAGGCAGCATAGCTGCAGCAAAACACAAGTAAAACAAAAAAAAGTTTTAAACTTACATTTATCACCCTGCAACATTTTCTGATTTACATAATTAGTCCTTCCTTTATAGCCTTGCAGCATCTAACTTCCCTGCTGTTAACAGCAGGGATGATATCCCCTTCAATCATTCTTTTCTACACTGTGTTCTTGCAAGTGGTTTTTGAGAAGGAAGTGATAGGAAAGGAAGTAAACTAATTTTTTATTGTGTTCTCATGACTTTTTAGGAAAAGGAAAGGAGAATAAATGAATGAAACTGACGGATGATTTGAGTATTTTTGGGTCCACTATCTCTTGCCCATTTTTGGAGTGGAAGTTGAAGTAAGAGAGTGTTAAAAGTATGAAATTACCAAACTAACCTTTATCTTTTATTTTCTAAATCATTCATTTATTATCTTTTAGGGTATTATTGTAAATTATTATAATATTTCTTACTTCCCTTTTCATTTCATTCACACTAAAGAACATACAATTTACTTTTCACTCTCTTTCATTTATTATCCTCTCATTTACTTTTCTTTTCTTTCTTTTACTTTTCATTCAATAGCTTTTGTTGAGAACACAGTGCTAGAGTTAACTACATCTTTTATTCTTATGGCTTTTCGCTTATTTTCAGTACAATTTTTGTAAAAGTATTAGGTTTGGTCCAAAATGAAACACCTGTTACAAGTTTGGTCTAATTTTTCTAACACCGTTAATTTGACTATGTTTGACCATTAAATATAAAGGTACTTTTATCATTTCAAGTATTATATTAAACAAAATTAAGGAGCCGATAGTTCTGTTTCATACCTCTTTTCAGTACCCAACGCCAAGGCTGGTATTTTCTGGCAAAACGCGACCGGGAGGCGCGAGCTCCACACCATGGCTTGCATTTTCGCGTCCTCAGCCGTTGCTACTAGCCCAAATGGTCCCGGCAAACGTGACGGGACGGCACAAGCACGGTACCAAGCCTCGCGTTTTCCATATTTTTTTTATTTTTATTTATTCATTTATTTATTTTGCATTATCCCTTTTTTCAGTTTGTATGAGAATATAAGGTGCTTGATAAAAAGACGTTCATGGTGTCTTCGGTTCACCATTGGAATAGTAGGAACTTCAGAGATTAGAAATTTGTATAAGAGAAGGAGAAAATAAAGTAGATAAGTGTATTAAATGATTTGCTCAAAAAATGGTATAAGAAAGAGAAAAACTAGGAAAGCGTCATACTATTTGTAAGTCAATAGGCTTAATAGACTCAATGTGTGGCTTCTTTTTATAAAATAGGATTAAACAGAGTTTGGTATGGAATAAATGATTTTGTATGAGTAATTTATGTGAATGTTAGACAACGGTCGAAAATAATAAACACATCTTATTAGCTTTTTCTTTCTTTGTCATTTTACCCACTTTTTTCTCAATTTGTATCCTTTAAAAATCTTATAAATACCCAATAACTCAATCATTTTTCACACACACTTTCAACTTAACTTCTATCTTTATACTTCTCTATTTTTTCTTATTTAACTTACAAAAATAAATCCTGGTTAATGAGTCAACATGTTCAATGATCCGCAAAACCAAATACTGACTCTTCAAATGCCAAATTCCACATCTTCCTCTAACCCAAACACTCCATCATCTGCAAATTCCATCACCTCAAACACCCACCAACTTCCTTCATTCCCAAATCCATTCGCCACTTTTAATAACCCATTCGGAAACTTTACACCCGACCCAAATTCCGTCTTATGGCAACAATTGCAACTTCAATAACAACTATGCCAAACCCAAATTTCCCAACAACAAACACTATATCGACTCTTATTTACATAACCCCAATTTTCCCAACAACCTGAATTTACCCAATAATCCCTACTACCTCAACAATCCGACGAGAGCTCATCTCACCTAAGGACGCAAGGTGTTTGGTACTACGATGAACAAACCGCAAGGCTTAGCGGCGAAATAATAAAGATTTGATGACCCGGGTTCACATTTTGTATAAAGACAACGGCGGGAGAGATTTTGCTCATAAAAGCGTTTGACTTTTTTTAAGAGACAAATGGAGAAAATCTTAATTCGACAAGCAAGAAGAAATTGAGGACGGCCAACCGAAGAACCCGAGTTTTTTTGGAGATGACGTTTTGCCGCGTCCACCCGGCAAATAACGAAAGTCTAAAAGTCAACGATCTACAAACTCATCCGCCACTTCCGGTTCACAACAAGATTTGTTTTGATAGTTGATGGAAAAACAATTACCTTTAGACCGTGAGGCGAAGATGACACAAATGGAGTGTGAGACACATGCAAGAGTTGACCTTTTCAATGCTAAAAAATGGAGCGAGGACTTCAAGTTGCTTGATATGGATACAAGCAGGATGAATCCGACAGACACGGATAGAATCGAGACGCTTAAAGACCAAATCCGCCTTGAATATTTTGGACCAAACTAGTTTAGTTTATGTACTTTAATTTTTATGTATTGTTTTTATTTTTATGTATTTTTTTTTATTTAATGTACTTTTTTGATGTATTTTTTATTAATGAAATTTTTGTTTTAGTTAAAGGTGTTGGTTTATTTAATGTACAAGATTTGTGGATTTGGCATGCCTATTTTAGTGTTTCAGGGGCAAATAAAGACCTCAACGTTCTATATGGTTCACCATTATTTGATGACCTTCTTGCCGATATAGCTCTGGAAGGCCCTTTTGTAATAAATGGAAAAATATACACAAAAGGGTTATTATTTGGCGAATGAAATTTATCCTCAAAGGTCTACATTTGTTAAAACATACTCTATTGCAAAGAATGCAAAAACAATGAAGTTTAAAAGAGTTCAAGAAAGTGCAAGAAAAGATATCGAACGAGCTTTTGGAGTCCTACAAGGTTGTTGGAGAATTATACAAGTTGCAAGTGCTTTCCAAATCAACACGCTACGAAGAATCATGTTTTGTATCATATTACATAACATGATATTGGAAGATCAAGAGTTCGTAGTTTGTGAATTTTACGAACAGTACATTTCTCCACAACCAAATACTACATATACTCCATTTTGATCATACGGCTTAGTGGAATTCCTCTCTCCGCTTTTAGACCACTAGTATGGAGTATGGAGTCCTCTAGTTGACTTTTAGCGCTCCCTCAATAACCTATGCAAGACACATTGAAGGAAAAATAAAGAACTTCGAAATAGAAGAGTGCACGACGAACTTCAACACTATATCAAAAAGCATTTATGAAACTTTAATTACTAAATTGCACTTTTTACTTTTTTAATACTAGACGACTACCCGTGCATAGCAACGAGATTTTATAGCGACAGATAGTTTATTGATAAAAAAAAGTTTATAGGTTATAAATGAAAAATAATAAAAGTTTGAAGATTTGGGAATTAAACATAATGTTATGAAACCCGGTTCGACCCGGGGGTTCAACCGGTTGAACCGTTCCGGTCGAAAAATTGGTTGATTTAAACCGGGTCAACTTGCTAGGTTGGGTCGAAAATGGGTCAAATTAAACCGGTTCAACCTGTCGGGTTTGAAGCTTCCCGGGTCAACCCGGTTTGTGATTTGTATTAATTGTTTTAATTGGTTATAAATGAAAAATAATAAAAGTTTGAATATTTGGGAATTAAACATAATGTTTTGAAACTCGGTTCGACCCGGGTGGTTCAACCGGTTGAACCGTTCCGGTCGAAAATTTGGTCGATTTAAACCGGGTCAACTTGCAAGGTTAGGTTGAAAACGGGTCAAATTAAATCGGTTCAACCCATCGGGTTTGAAGCATCCCGGGTCAACTCATTGTACTTTTAAGTAATTGGGTGTTTTAATAAGAGTATTAATTATAATTCATAATTTCCTTTAATAAATTTTTTCAAAAATTTCAGACTTTCACTTTGACCATTTTTGCTTTATAGGTAGTATAGATATTGTTATTTTTAATGTATCTTTTATTTTTATTTTACTTTTTATAATGATTTTTTTTATTAATAAAATTTTAATTTTTGTAAAATGTGTTAATTTATTTAAATAAATGAAAAAAAGATAAAAGTATATATATATTTAGGTCCAAAGGTGCACGACTGCATCAGGAGGTGTTATAGGAGGTGTTATGGTAGCACTTTTCTTCACAGCACCAAGATAAGTGCTCTAAGTAGTAATCTCAAAAATTCCCAATCTTATGAATTATGATATGATATGTAAATTTCTTGTATCCCTTTTCAATCATATTTTCGATGAGAAAGAAACATCCCTAATTTAGTAGGAACAATCTAGATACCAAAAAATAATTCAGAGGTCCAAGATCAATCATATCACACTCATTGTGCTAGATCTAATAACATGGTGTAGCAAAGTTTTAGAAGATGTTACAAGAACAATGTCATCGACATAAATCAACAAATAAGCAATATCAATTCTGAGTCGAAAAATAAATAAACCAACTCTAACCGGCAGTAACCGCATAACTAGAAAAAAACTGAAATGATTTGAGTATTTGATAGTTGCAATTTTCAGCTTCATCCCAAAGTTACCAAAAACAATCAAATAAAAGTAAATAATAAGTTTTAAAAAAACTGAAAAAACTAATTTTGATAATGAATTGAAGGAGGTAATTACTCAGAAGGCAAGAAATGTAAAATTTGGTTCGATTCTGCCAGCAGGTTTTCCTCAACCTTTTTATATCAGAAGAGGGAGCTTTGGATCCTCATTGTAACACCATCCTTCTTTTTTACTTAACAAATTATTACCAGTGTTTGTAAAAAAAACAAAAAGAAAAAGATTATTAAATTAAAAAAAAAAAAAAAAAAAAAAAAAAAAAAAAAAAAAAGATCGCTCAGATCAGCGGGGTTATCGACACGCAAACAGATCTCAAAAAAAGAGAAAAGACTGCATTCCGGTCTGTTGAGCTTGAATTTCCGAGTCATCACCGCGATCCTTTTTTACAAATTTGTAAAGAACATTTTAGAAAACAATAAAAAAAAATAACTAAAATTCTAATTGAAGAAGTGATATAGTAAATAAAAAACTGCAGTTGATGAATTGGTTCTAGGTTTTGGGGTGTATAAATAGCGTATGAAATTAGGGTTTCTTTGATTTTTTTTTAATGCGGCCCATTTGCGATTGTTCATGGGCTGGGTTGTACTTCTATCTATGTTTTAGGCTTTTAGAAAAGAGACTTTTGAAAATTTTAGTTTCATTTTTATGTGATCTGACCACCGGTCTCATGACCAACATAGGAGACACGGGGTTAGGATTTGAACTCAAAACCTCCCCCTGACCGCCTTTAAGCTGCATGTTCACAATCATTGAACTACTATTTGGACATGATTACGTGTTATGTATAACAAAAAAGATAAAATTGTGTTCAAGTCTTTGACATTTGAATTTTTATTGATGTCACATATTTTTTTAGGCCTATCTTTTAGATACGAGATAATCTTATTATCATGTCTGCATTCGATTCATGTCACACATGATGTAAAACAATATTAAAGTATTCCATTGTTATAAGGTTAGAGAGCTAGGTGCATGAAGCACAAAATAAGGGTTCGTTTGGTAGGACGGAATGAAATGTCGAATGAATGGAATGACCGATGTAATGAAATAAACAATGTAATGTAATGATTCATTAAATTTATTTATCATGTTTAATTTGTATGATAAAATGTAATGAAATCATAATAAAAAAACTAAAATGCTCATTATTGATAAAAAGTTTAATTAATATGTTTAGTTAATAGTGGAGTTTTATGTAATTTTGATTCCATTACGGTCATAATGAAAAAAAAAAGAATGGGGCCTTAAGGAATGATTTTGGTGTAATAGATCATTCCTTATAATAAATTTATTACATTACATAAAATGTAAACAAACGACATTTCTCTATTCCATCGTAATAATCTTTTCAATTCCCCCTTTAATTACAACATACCAAACACTATGTAAATGTTATTGAGTTGCCATCTCAACAAACACTTGACAGCACAATAACTAAAACACCCTCCCGGGCCCACCTATAACCATTATAACCACATGTGAGTCCTCTAACACATCACAAAAAAATATTCCACTCACAAAACAAAACAACAAAAAAGACACCAATGGCGCTCGTAAATCCACCAACGAATGTCCCAACAGGCATGGCAATGGCACCGACCCATGATGGGTTGGAATTTGGATGGAAAAAAATTTCCGTTGGGCTAGTGCACCATGCACTCTTACAGCAGTAAACAAAAGAGCAATAACAAACAATAATAACAGTTTGTAAAAGACATTCTTGATTTGAACCCTCTTAAAAAGATCAATATTAAAACCAACCTTAAATATCTGATAAATTGCCTTCATTAACTCATCAACCAATAATGATATTGGTCATCTCCACCATGTTATACATGCTATCACAACCTCATCGAAGCACTACTTCTTAAGATGCCTTTGAGGGTGTTTAAACACAACAATTCTATACATTAATGGCACAAATCATGCTACAATGACTTATATTGTTCAATCAACCGAGATGCATGGAGGCGTGAAGTTGGGACTGTAGTACATCCTAGACTCTGTAGGTAAGCGATCTGTCAAGAAAATGTACAAGAGAAATGCGAGTATAAGTTTGGTGAGCTCAAGCTCAAAAAAAAGTTATAGTGTCAATAGAAATGATGTATACCACCAGTGGGGGACATACTAGGTCTACCATTGTTCTTGGTCGCGAAAACAATGGAAATTCTGATATTACTCATGTACATGTGGCAAAATAGGTGGAATGGCTAAACTGGTCAAGGGGATTAATTATATGTGTGGGCCGGTCTGGTTGACTGGTTGAGTAATGACTTCAGATATCTTTTTATCCACAACTTTTAGTTATTTATGAATAATTAAGAGCAAATGATCATTATTTAACTTTTACATAAAAGAAAAAACTTGATGAGTTGATGCAATAAGATACACCATGGCCGACTTTGGACCCATACTTGTTTCCTTAGAGGCTATTATATTATGTTAAAAATTGAACCTGATATGAACCTTTTAAAAGTTAATGGGTCGTTGTTATCACAACTAATTCATAAGGAACTGCTAACTCACCTGCTTAGAAGTAGCCTCAGAGGAATCCATAGCGCTCTCAATCCTTAACTTTTGAAAATGTTCCTGCAAGGAAAGGACATACACAGTACAGATCATAAGTGTTTTAAGGTTCTAATACACAAAGCCAAGTTTTTAACTGGTTTCATATAATAGGAGCTCCCTTCTTTCTACTGGGAATTCACGAGACATACGATAATGGCATAATCCAAGTAATGAGTGTGATCATCGATCCTAACATTAACCTTCTAGAACTGTGGCACAAATTATGTGCATGTATGCTTTAGTTGTAACATGGTAGGTAAGTGTAAAACCTGTTTTTCCCTCATAATATATGCACGCTTGTCTGCAGGAATCTGTAACCATCGTAGAACCTGATAATAGAGATAAGAAAAATCATTTCAATCAAAATTTCATACTTCAGTCGGAAATGAAGTTAAGATGCTATGAATATAATCAAAAACTGATTGTTAAACCTACATTTTCAGCAAACTGGAATGCTTCATCGCTCTTCAAGCATGACTTCAAGGACCGAAGAACATCCTAGTAAATTACACATGTTAGTTTGCTTGTGATGCAAGGGTCTTTATTTAAAAGGTAATACTGACAAAATTCAATGACATGT
The DNA here is from genome assembly GCA_030686995.1 of Artemisia argyi. NCBI lineage: Eukaryota > Viridiplantae > Streptophyta > Magnoliopsida > Asterales > Asteraceae > Artemisia > Artemisia argyi. Next base: position 158,205,300 of record CM060693.1, read on the forward strand.
AAAACTAAATAGATGGAAAAAGATTTATCATATCAGTTTAGCAGATTGTTGCTTGTTTTAGGCCAATTTACGTTGTTTGTCAGTGTCTTTGCTCTACTAAAATTCAAGAAGAAGTGTGTCACCTTTTGTGCAGTTTTCTTTGCTCTAAGCCTTTCATCAATGACAAAAGAAACCTATCAATGACCAGAAAATCAGGAATCAGATTATATACATGGCAAAGTTATACTGAAACATGAGGTTGCCTGGTCTTTCATACGAATAATGAATATAAAATATCAGCCACTTAAATTGTTAAAAATCACAGAGATGGCAATTTCAATCCATTTAGTCACAAAAGAACTGATTTGGCTGATTTGGGTTATGTTTATTCCATAATGGGTCAAATGGAAAAAGTTAAAAGATTGCTAATGTTGGGTCAAATGGGTCGGATAGATCAAAGTTCAATTTTAATGATTGCAACCTCGTAACTTTTAGTTTGGTAAGACATTATTATCATTCTAATATTATAGTCTTTGTCCATACAACAGGCATTATTTGTCTAAAAAAAATAGATAAGACAAAAAGGTATTTCGGGTAACTAGGCTCTTTCAACCCATAGTAAAAACTACCTATTTTGACCCATTACACAGCACATCTGACAAAACAATTCTGCCACCTTTAGATATTAGGGTTAAATTAAACGGAAAATAAAGTATTATAAATAAGGATGGAAAGGAACCTTGTCAAGCAACCTCTTTGGTTTCTTAAATGCTGCCTTCTTGGCCCAATGATTGAATAAATGGGAAACAGTTCCTCGTTCCTCGCTGCTGAATCTGTTTGGTCAGTAACATATAAATACACATCATTAATTCAACACTATATTATTGACAGTTGCAGTGATGGAACACATTCAAATCTTTGAAAACCTTTTCAAGAAATCATTGGCATTGCATGGCAAGATTGAATCAATTGGTTCGTTGGAATCTTCATCAGACCCTCGTTTTACTGCTGCATGTTCTGCAGCTTGTGGATCATCAGCAAAACAAGATCTTTTATCTATAAGTTCCTGATGCTCTGCTTGCATATATACTGAACTCGTCTCATCCTATAAATTCAAGTCAACAATGTAAAAGTCAAAATTGGACTTTACCATAACGTAAAATCATATGTGCTTGAAGTTCATACTCGACTAAATCTCCAAACTTAAGAGACATGCACCTGGATTTCTAGAAGATGCTTTGGAATTTCTTTCAGGAATCGTGAAGGTTGAAGAACCTGGAAGAAAGCAAACATAGTTTTGATCAAGAACTACGGCTAGAGGAGGCAGTTTTGACCCATGTACTCATGTTTAATCTTTAATGGGTCAAACGGCCAAAAAATTTACTCGTTTAAAAGGAAACAGATCAAATGGGATTTAAGGTTGTCCAAAGTGTGTTTTTAAAGCATAAAACAAGTTCTATAACTAGAAATGATTAAGCTTTACCTGCCAATTTGAGTCCATAGTGATGTATAGAATAAAAAGTTTCTTTCTTGCTCGAGTAAGTGCCACATATAATAAGCGGCGTTCCTCCTGTCATTGTTCAAAGAAGAGAAGTGTTATGGTAGTTTCAGCAAAGTAATACTTTAAACTAAAATGCATTCGCAAAAGTTGAATTTTTCCAAGAGCATATTTACCTCAAGAGAGGCACTGGTTTCTTTCGTGATGCCATTATATTCATGCAAAAGAGGGATTTCATTTTCATTTGCCTGAAAGATTGATCCAAGAGTAATCTTGTTATGAAATCACAGGCAATTTCACCTCTAGTTATAAGAGCTGATTTTAACTATGAGTAATTTTGTTTCAGTACCTTCACTATAAAGACAGTGTCCCACTCCAATCCTTTTGACTGCAAGGCAACAGTAGGATAAGATAATAAATTAAATTCCATAAAGCAAAGTTTAGCAGTGAATCAGGAGCATAATCACTAAATTACCTGATGAATGGTAGTAAGAGTAACAGCATGATCATTATCATGGCGCCTAGCACGAAAGTTTTCTGATTCCCTTTCAGATATGAAATCTATAAATTGTTGAAGTACATTAACACACCCTTTTTCATCTATGGTTTTATCGTTCACGTCAATATCAAAGTTGTATGATTTCAGAAATTCAGAGACATCATCCAACAGATATTGAAGAACCTGCATAAACAGTAAGAAATTGTGTATATATATAAATATATAATTGTCTTTTATGTTAATCTATATCTTAAGACTAAAGACAAACATACTGATCTAAGATCGTGCTCTTCATTCAGCAACTTCCCTCCGTCATTGTCAACAACAGCTCGTTGCTCAAGGAGATACTTCTGTAATAGAAATCAAGTATAAAAAAGCATATATGAGTAAAAGCTTAAAAAAATGCTAAATAATAATATCTAGAGTTCATGGAAGACATACCTGAGGTATCATGTTTGCCACTGATGTAATGACAGCTGAAATAGATTGTTCCTGTAATCAGAATAAAGTTTACTATGCTTATAATAAACGGATGTGGTTTTCACTGTTCAGGTTACCCGGGGAGGGCGAGCCTTTTGACTCAGATGTACGTGGCCTCACTGGGTTAATCCCGGGACCGTTTCCGGCCCTTCCCTGGCCACCCCCAGATGTACACACCTACCCATGTTTGAACCCTTGACCTCTTGTTTGAAAGCCAAGGACCTTACCACTAGGCCATTTGGTGGTGGTTATAATGTTAGAACATTTTACAATAATAACAAACCAACTAACAATTTTTCTACCTAAATCAGCTTGTCCAAACCTTAAGTAACTGTCATCTTGGAATGAAGCGCATACTAAATTACAATAGCAGACAGTTGTGCTTACCCTGTGAGCAAGTTTTGAAATTATGTCTAAAGTACCCAACACCTTGCGTCCTTGGGTGAGATGAGGCCTACAATAAAAGATGGAATCAATTAAGTAAAAATTCAATAGTAAAAGATCACCGAAATAGGAACATACTCGTGGAGATGACAAAAAAGGATGACCTTACTATAACATAAAACATATAAGAAACCCTCACTTAAACAAAAAAGAAATTCTAGTAAATAAATTTGACATTCTAAAGCATCCAGTAATGCAGGTTCCCTCAACTCTTTGGAAATCTTTCATGTTAGTTACACTGAATTGTTACAGATAATTCTACAGATATTCTTTATGTTTCGTTTAATGTTATGGGTTTGATATTGTTTGAAGATGTTTGCTTTAAGGGTATGAATTTGGAGGGAAGGGTTTTAATACCCATAAGAATACGCATCTTCCATGCCCACATAGAGAATTGGGGTTAACCGTTTAATAATCTATACCCAATTCTATTCTCCTCTCCTCGCATATACATACACAGTGGGTACAAGCCAAAAGCACGTAAATTTATCTATGTAACAGAATTTAGAACGAAACAACACCATAGATCTTAAGAATTATAGTCCTGCAAGTATATAATATGCATCAAACCTTTTGAAGGTACCGGAGACCTTTGCACCGAGTATATCAGAAGCTGCAGATATGAAGCTGCATTTTCTTGCGGTTGAAATTTTATCAATATGGTCAACCATCTGCGAAGAGGAAAAGTGAAAAACAAAGTTTACTGTGAACTCATATGATAATTCTCATAGAAAATTAAACCAAATGTAATTATAAAAAAATTATACCTTCTTCTTTTCGTCTTTTTCTAAAGGTAGTAGGGCTTTAAATACTCGCCTATATGACCCATCATCACATGTCACCATTGTTGTTCTGAGCATGGATATAATGGCTCTTACCACCTGCAGGATGTCCATTAGTAACTAAAGACAATCACACCTTGTAACTATTGCAGAGTTTGATAAGACTTTGCCTGAAAGCAACTAAATGCTGACCTTTTTTCTGTAAAAAGCAACTCCATGAACGTTAAACGGAATTTTTCTGTCACGAAAGGCATTTTGGAACATTTTGCCTGACACCTGTAACATTTAATAGAAAGCCGATAACATCTTAACAAGTTCGCATAGATAGTAAGGTGCCATTTTTTATCCATTTACTTATATAATAAGGGTTGATTTGGGTAATGTTTTATCTCTAACTCGTCAAATGGGTGCAATAAAAGAAGTTAGCTAATAAGGTAAGGTTGAAAGTGATACGAACCTATCCCATACTAGGCTCGTATCGGTTCATAAGTCCAAGTGTAGAACTCACTCAAACAGAAAGTAACCCAAAGTGTATTTTATTGCATTAGGATCTCCTAAATCATTCTAAAAATATTATATAACTTTGAAATCGTTAAATAATTATAAACATGTAAAAAAAAAAGTATGTCGGGTCAATCAAACACAATCCGACCCATGCCATTACCCATTAACTAGCCAACCCCTTTTGCCCTATAATAAAATAGTGAATGTTTGGAAACTGTTATATCATATAAGTTCAGGTGGATTGACCTGTCTCCGATATAGAACAGCAATCTCCCCAAAAGTGCCTTTGACAGATGAACCCGAAGAAGTGAGTTCTAATATCTTGTCAACAACATAAGAACATTGTGCATCCTCATTACAACATTCTTTAACAGTGATCTGAGTATGTAAATCAAACAATACATAAGTCATGCAAATCCACACATATTCATGAATAAATTAAAAACAGAAAGTTACCTTAGAACCAGAGGAATTATCAGTGAGAACCTTGCTTTGCTGACATCGTTTTGAATTATTTCGTATAAGAAATGATGCAGCCTCGACAATACAACGGGTAGACCGATAGTTCTTGTTTAATTTGATCTGAAACATAATCATATAAAGAATAAGAAGATGTAAATTTGAGAATATTCAATCTAGTGTAATCAAATTTATACAAATTACACAGAGAGAATGCAGTTTGAAAAAAATAAAAGTAAATAAGGATTGTGAAATTGTAAGGCAGACCTCCTTGTGAGGTTGAAAATCTCGGCGAAATGACTTGAATCCACTTACGTCAGCGCCATTAAAACTGAAGATCGACTGCATTATGATTTATAAAATTCAAGTTCATGTTACTGTGAGGGGTTAAAGATGAACTAAATTAAGAATGAAATAAAAGGAAGAAATTCAAAACCGAGGGAGCCAAACGATAAGTTAAATTAAAGGTGGTAATTTTGAGCCATTTAGTTATGAATGGGCTGATATAGGTTGTATTTTTATTTCTACCAGTCAAACTGATAAAATTAATTTTGAAGGAAAGCTTGATGGGAAACGGTTCAAACACGCCAAAAGTCGCTCAAAGTGTATTTTTATTGAATAAAACTCTGAGATCATTTTATTCGAAATAATCAGATTATTATTATGATCAAAACGTAATCATATGTGACTTGATATATTAATGAAAATTTTGGACAAAAAGTCTATTGGTGAACCAGAACCAGAACCAGAACCAAACCACAACATCCCGTAACCCAACCCACCTATTTTGCCACATCTAGTATTGATAATTACCTGATCCTCATCTCCAACAATTGTTATACGTTTATGTGATGCAAGAATTCGTAATAAATCATACTGCATGGTACTCGTGTCCTGAAACTCATCTATAACGATTGCTTGCCATGACTCCTGGCACTCCTTGAAAACTTAAAAGTGATATAAAACCAATACATGTCAAAAATAAGAAGCTTTTACCTGCACAAGAAAATACAAATATATACAGATGCCTAACCTTCAGGAAAATCAGTAAGCAGCTTGTATGAGCAGCTAATTAAGTCGTGATAATCCAGAGCGTTACATGATCTTAATATGTCCTCATATTTCCTAAGAATCGCAGCCTGGTCCAGATTCTAATATCAGACTAGCAGTTCAAAAGCTAATAAATGAAAAATGAAATTTTTTATTATATGGATCAATCTTACTCCCATCTCATTTCCCTGCCGATGGTAATCTTCAGAAGTTTTCCCAGAAGCTTTAGCCTGAAATATAATAAAACATAATGTAAAGCTAAGAGATAACTCGCTTGTTAGCAAAAAGTCAAAAACTTAATTTGGACAGGGTGACTTACTTGTGCTACAAACTTCAGCCACTTCTTTGACTTCTCTCTAAAGTCTTCTGGGCCCTTTTTAGCAACATTAGATTCGTCACAAACTTTGTCAGAACTTTCACTATCTGTGAGTCGCACAGCTTCAATGACTGCCTTTCTTTGTTGTCCTTGACCATATAACAAAAACTCTGGGGTACGACCGACCCTGTAATGAGAAAACATGTTAGTCATCTACTAGAAAATAAGCAATAACATTCATTCAAGGTAATGTATGAAAGCTAGCATTTAATATACTTCATTCTTTTTACCATAAGTATGACCCCTGTATATTGTTGATGACATAATTATTCTTATTTTTCATAGTTTACAAGCCTGTTGTGTGATGGTTTGATCTCATAAACTCAGCAACCAACTTTAGCTGTCAAGCTTTCTTTTAATTTGTGGTCCTATGACATAGATACTTAACATGAACTAAAAAATAGGAGTAATATAAGAAAAATGACGAAATAGATGAAATGACATAAACATGTTAACAAAAATGACAATTTTGTCTAAAGAATTTCACAGGAGGTAATTCACATGATCACATCAACAGGCATTAAGAAATCAGAACACATTATCTGTTTCACTTAGAGTTCAGGGCTTCAGGGCTACTGGCATATAGTCTTATATTGCTACATGAGACTTTGGGTGGCTTTCAGTATGAACTATGAAGTATATATTTGTTCAAATTAAGAAATTTTTCAATACGATTATGCTCACAATAAGTGAAAGAGTTACATACTTCTCAGCATGTAACCGACACAGTTGCAATGAGAATGAGTGAAAGGTGCTGATCATGAGTTCCTTCGCTGCTGCCTTCCCAGCCACTGCTCCAATCCTGTCTCTCATTTCTGAAGCAGCAGCCGTTGTGAATGTCATAGCCAATATGCGGGATGCTTCAATGCCCTACATTTTTTGTTGGTCAAAACAAAACAGTTATTAGACATGTAAAAGTCACTATACTATCAAATCACAATAATAGTGAAAAACAAGACTGAAAGTGATCGAGGAGTTGATGCATTGTAGTTGTAACTACTGGCCTTCCTAACAGTCAACGCTGCTTAAGACTTTGAGTCACTCTCAGTTCAGGAAAAATGGGTGGGCTAACAAACAAGTAAAACAGGTAACTTTTGAGCAGGTTGGGTTGAACAGATGCACCATTTGTCCAAAACCTGTAACTTTTCTGTATAAACCTAGTATAAAAATGGTACAAAATATTTTATTATTTCAATAATAATAATCGAATCTTTCATTTAGACGATATGGACAACTTTCAACTCATTTGAATTGTTTCCTTCGTAGCAAATATTTGTAATTTTACCCGCTAGATTGTTAGAGATCAAACACAACCTCGAACAACCATTCATACGTAAAACGTAGAAATTTCCACTTCTAGTCACAATGATCAGTAATCGTAAGTAAGTACCTTATGTAGAAGCATCAAAACACGCCCAACCATAGTAGAAGTCTGAAATTTCAATAAAAATATACAACGTGTCAACGTGAGTCAGAAAGGTTTAATGGAGATGATAAGATGTATAACTTGTAACAAAGAAGAAGAACAGATATACAACCTTACCACTTCCTGGTCCTGCAACAATCATCAAAGGTACCGAAATATCACTACAAGCTGCTTCACATTGCCTATCATTTAACGACTTCATATATTTTGAATACTCATCCGGCATACCTCCAATTTCCAAACCCTCAGAACTCTCAGATTCTTCTTTCTCACATCCCTCATCACTATTTTCATTCGAACCATTACTACTCGGGATATTCTCTAAAACAACAGGACCCACGTCAGCTCTAACTTCACACGTCTTCTTTTCACTGTTACAACTAGACTCCTCGAGTTTTGGCTTTGTCACGGACTCGCATATTTCATCAATTTCCGCTAGAATAGCATCATCAAAATCTTCGTAAAAAATAGTAGGCCAAACTGTAGAAGGCTCGTTTAAACTAGAACACGACTCTTGTCCCATTGGAGTAACAAATGAAGATCCCATTTTCTTTTCACCCGAACTATAATCACTAACTTCCTTTTTATCAGCTTCCATGACATTTCGGTAACTTACATTACACGCTAAAGGCCTTGTTGGAGTTTTGAACAAATCCAAACTTACATTATTCTCGTCCTCAACTCTACTTACCGTAACTCCACTGGCACATGAATTACCACTATAATCAATTTGTCTAACCGGGGTTTGAAACGAACCAATAGCGTTAATATTCTCATTGTTCAAAGCCTTATTCTCCTTAAACAACCCATTAGCACTTCTACCAACAGACGTCGCCTTAAAATGCGAATCAATAACACTAACAGACTGATTTTCATTAAACTTAGCGTTCCTAACTGAAGCCGGAGTGTTCACTGAATTATCAAATCTATTTGCAAGAACTCCACTGGGACAGGAATTCTCACTATAATTCATTTGTCTAACATTTAACGCCTCATTCCCCCCAAATATACCATTATCGCTTCTACCAACAGATATCGCCTTAAAATGTGACTCACTAACAGGCCGATTATCATTTAACTTAACATTCTTAACGGAAGCCGAACCACATGAATTGGCATTATAATTTATTTGTCTGATTGGAGTTTGAAACGAATTAACATTCTCACAATTCAAAACCTTATTCCCCCCTAACGAACCACTATCACTATTACCAACACGTGACGCCTTAAAACGCGAATCGTTAACACACTGATTACCGTTTAATACATTGTTCCTCACTGATATGTCTGAAAGAGGCACTCTATTCACACTAATTCTACAAAACAAATTATAAAATAAACACAATTAGGAATAAAAGAATTGAAATTAATTTCGATAATAGATAAAGGAATTGGTTTTACTTTTGCGGAAATGAATCGGATGCGGTAGAAGGGTCTCGGCGACGTTTGCGATCGTATAAAGCTTTGGCAGCTCTGAAGTTTTCGGAAATGCGAGCGCGTTGTTCAGCGGATAGTTGTGGATTTTCGTTGTTCATCGTCATCGTATTTGGAGTGAAATTGAAGTGGTCATCAAACCCTAGGGGACGGAGTAGAAATGGTGGTTTGGGGTTTTTTTTTTTCCCTCCTATGCTGTTGCATTTGAAAATACTATTGTTTGGATTCGGGTTGGGTGTAAGATGGGGGGATTTGGCGCGTTTGGTTGATGGGTTTTGGATTTTGATGTGAGGTTGATAGTGAAATTTGTTGTTTGGTTTGTAAATGTTATCTAAATATTGGATTTTAATTTCAAATATTTGCTATCTAAAAATCCTTACATCTAGGTGGGTTTTCTTGAATTTTAAGTGTTTTAGAGCACCCGGTGTAGTCTCACTGTTGCACCTCGCCGTTCCCACGTGGAGGCTCAACGGCGAGCCGAAGCTCGCTGCTACACCGTGAAGGGCTCGCCGTTGTTCTTCGTTGGGTTTTTGTTCGTGGCCATGGCGAGGATTTTGTCTGACAAAAAGTAATATGGACGTTGGGTTTTCAGCAAATTAGAATGGATATATTACCGTTTCTAAACTTGTATATATTTGCAGGTGTATATTTTAGTGTGTGTTTGCTGCAGGTGTGTGAAGAAGAATATTAAAAATGTGTTTTTGTTGTCTTTGTTGTTTAGTCCTTGTGGTTTTGTTCATATACAGTTTTGGTCCTTGTGGTTTTCTTATTACAATATTTAGAGTTTTTTTTTTTTTTTTTTTTTTTTTTTTTTTCAAGTAACTAACATTTTTAATTTTAGTTATTATTTGTTTTGATTGAAATAAATTTAATTTATTTAATGAAATGAATAAAAAAAATAAAGGTGTAAGTGGTAGGGTCCTAATGAAGAAGTTGGGGTTGTTGTTTGGTGAGGAGGGGATTTGTTGTGAAGAGGTGTTGGGTGATGTGGCACACGTGGGACCCGAATGAGGAGGAGAGACTTGTTGACTACACCTAGTGCTCTTATGGGTCTTGTAACAATTCGCATTTTCAGATTAATTACTATTCCCGGAAAATTTCACTATTCACTTTTTTACTATTCACTTTTCACTATTCATCTCAGAAATTTTTATTTCATATTCTCGTAAGTTAAACTATTTTAACGATAATTCGAGAGTTTGACGCTCGTCGGATCATTTCTGCAAAAATCACAAAGCCGTGTCCGAGATTTACTTTTAGGTTTAAACGTCCTTCCAGCATCCCGATATATCCATAAAACATTATAAACAATAGAAATATGATTTTCTTTCATTTTATGACAATTCCAAAAGTTTTGGAATTTTACGTTTTTCCAGTTCAGCGTTTTACGCGAATTACGCGTTTTAGACCCGTGTTTCCAGTTTTTAGCAGGGTTTTAGCACCCGATAGAACCTACCACTCATTTTATATTTTATTATGGACTATATTGACATGTTTAACAATACTTTCAAGTTTCATAGTTTTACGATACCCGGTTTTACGTTTTGAGGCTTAATCATTTACGGTTAGCAATTTACGGGGTCAAAACTAGTCACATAAGTAGGATAATATCATCAAAAGTCCACACCTTGTCCTCCAAGCTTATGAACCGACCTAGGAGGGGGATTTCAGCCCATAGGTGGCTTGATCTCATGCTAGGAGGCTTAGATTTCATACATGTGTTCACCTTGGCCTCCAAGGTTGGACTAGTCAACAAAACTAACCTCCTTAAGACCCTATAAAAGCCCCCCATCCCCCCTTTGTGCCGTGCATATCCCCACACCAAAACCACACCACACTTAGCTTATTTACTTCTAATTTCTAGCAAGGTTCAAGTACTTTTACAAGATAGAAACCCTAGTTTCTTTTAGGTAACCAAAACACTTCAATAACCTCATAGACTTTGGTGATTTCTCTTGAGTTTAGATCCACTCAAGTCACCTAAACCTTCATCACAAATCATTCAAGAATACAAGGGTAGAAGGGTTACTAAAGTGGAGGAAAGCTTATTCAATCAAAGTCCTAGTTCTTGTCCTAGTTTCCCTCTTTCATTAAGGCCAAAAGTTGTAAGCAAACCCTAACATACTTTCTTGTTAATTATCATTTTCATGCTCTTTGTGTTTCATTCATGTCATATATGGTCTTTGTATGGAGTTCATGATGTATAAAAATGGACAAAACAAGTATTAGTATACATATGTTAACTTATGACAAGTAAACAAGCAAACTAGTGATTTTTATGGAGAACCACGACCAAAATAGTATAACTTTGATATTTGACACTTACTTACTGTTAAATAGGACTTAACAAGGAAAACATAGCAATTTGAATCACCCAAAACAAGTACCCGAGTCAAAAGTTATGACCATTTGAAGTTAGCGAAACCAAAACGGCAAAACTGCCTAAATAGCATTCTGATCAAATTTTGATTTTGAAAGTCACCCTTCTGGTCCGATTCATCAAAAAGTTAAAACACGAAAGTTGTCCGGAACGACGTTTTCGTTCAGGAACAAAGAAGCTCGAGCCCTGAAAAAGCTTTCCGAGTGATAATTTTCTTCAAAATCTTAACAGCCCATTTTAGACCAAAGTCACTATATTATAGTTATGATTTACTAAGACCAAGAGGTCTAATGACCTAAAGCCAAGACCACAACCATGGCTAAAGCCAAGGTTGAGTCTCAAGACCATGGAAAAATGACCAAGGTCACGGCGAAGCCATGACTAAATATAAGCTTACTTAGGCGTAAACATGAAACAAGGAATTAAGCGATAACTTGAACAAGCAATTTGGATCTACTTCACTTCAAAAGGAACCATGAGATATTACAAAGAGAAAATGGTCATACAAGACTTATGAAACTACCCCTAATAACAATCTTCATGTACTAATAAACTTTCCTAAGTTTATTCAAATATTGGACATGTAACTTTTCGGATTAAAACTTATACATTTGTTATCAAATACTACAATAGTAGGGAGCCTCATGTGAGGAGTTCATTAAGTAAGCCGTCGAGATGAGTTGTGGATTTATGAGTTAAAGTGTCCTGGCTCCTCGAACGTTTACTCCATGACTTCTGAATTATGTCGGCCCGAACGGTAGTAAGAGATATACAACCTATACATGTTCCATAAACCATTTATATTCAAAGACTTACACTATATACTAAGTACTACATCATGAACATTATGCAAGACATATATAGGCAATTTTTCGTATTCTTAGACGTTACTCCAAACCTAAGTCGCAACGTTCTATTATAGGCTGCTCTTAGTGACTTTCACGATTCGACTACCACTTTGATTTCACATCACTTAAGCTTAAGGTGAGTCATAGCCCCTACTCTTTTCATACTTGTCTTAATTCTTTGGGGGAGACACATGCTCAACTACTTGTTTACTTGTACAAATACTCAAAACGTTTATACTTGACTGTGTTATATTTGATTGCTTACATACATGACTGCGTTATACTTAATTGCGTTATTCTATTTATTGACTAGTAGTTGTCTTTGGGAAGTGGCTCCCAGTTGTCTTTGGGAAGTGGCTCCTAGTTGTCTTTGGGAATTGACTCCCAGTTGTCTTTGGGAATTGGCTCCCAAAGTGAGGTCTTCGGAGATGAAGTATAGACTCACTTCTAATTGCTTAAATTGTCTTGATGAACTTATACATGTCTTATTCATACTATATATGTTAGCAGTGGGTTGTGAACACATAGGTTGCAAGTCTCTTATGGCGGGACTTGCAACTGAGTGGATTCACGATGCCTTTGTTGTGCGAACATTCTCTTAAGGCTTTTTCAATTATTTTAAGACAAACTCTATGAACTCACCAACCATTGTGTTGACACTTTAGCATGTTTGTCTCAGGTCTGTAAGATGATAAGCTGTTGCATGGAGCATAGAGTCGCTTGGCATGTTTTGAAGACTTATGCTTTTATCTTTACCATTCGATATGTCTTAAAACTCTTATGTATTGTATTATGGAACTCAAGTTTGTAACTCGAAATTTATTAATCGAATGGTAACTTTTCAAAACGTCTCATTTAGAGTTCGTTTTCTATACCTTGTACTTTGTATTATGAAGTAGCACCCCTATGACACAGTCTTCCGCTGCGGTATTTTGGGGGTGTTACAGATTGGTACCAGAGCCTTGGTTATAGAGAACTAGGTTGCATTTAGTGCCTAGACTATAACTGCTATAAACATTAAGACTCTTCTCTTTATTTTGCCTTACACACACTTCATGCGCATATGCTTATTGCTAATTGTTTGTTTAGGAGAAACCCCAGACAATAGTCAAGTCATCAAAAATTTAGAGCAAAGTAATAATTGTTTAATTAACTTAATCTTGTGACAGTTCTTGTTTGATAAGACATAAGATTAAGTTAAATAAAGGTTATTAGTTTCCTGTAGAGATTTGATGATTTGCCTTATACTTACTTTATATGATTCTAATACCTAGAAGTGATTCATATGTCCTAGTACGACACTCAAACCTTACTACAAGCGCGACTAGTCCATTTCGTCATATCATCTTCTCTAGATACCCACACTATGTTACCCTTTCACAACTTAAGAACGGATGATAGAAAGTCTACCCAATTATGTAGTACCAATTGTTGAGTTATGTGTGCCTGGTAAATATGTATACGTGTGAAAGGAAGCAATTATAATTATGGTGGCCAACATAATTATAAATGCGTCACGACTCACGTAGACATATGTGACCATGCTTACATTAATCGACGATCGACTCAAAATTTACAAGATTTATAGGAATATCGCCTCATATCTGACGTCGACAAAATATCCCTCCTTGTAGATATCATGGCACCAAAGAGAGTAACTCGTAGCACTAGCCGAGGTGGTGCAACACCAAGAGGTGGAAGAACTGGTGGTCGTGGAGGTAGAGGAGCTGCTCACGACACTAGTAACCCTAGTAATGATAGTGGAAGAACTGGTGGACGTGGAGGTAGAGGAGATGCTCACGACACTAGTAACCCTAGTAACGCTGGTGGAAATCCAGATGTCTCCACCATTATTGCCCAACAACTACAAAACCTACTTCCCACTATAGTCACACAAGTTGGCAATCACATGAACAATTCAGGAAACCACGGAAGCATAAATGACGCTACAAATGATAGAGGAAGGAATGGTAATAACAACAACAACAACAACAACAACAACAACAACCACCATAGGGCTGGATGTACGTATAAGGAATTTACGTCATGCAAACCAATTGAGTTTAATGGCAAAGGAGGTGCATTGGCATATACACGATGGGTCGAGAAGATGGAGTCAGTGATTGACATCAGTAACTGTGCAATCCACCAGAGAGTGAAATATTCTGCATGCTTGCTATCAGAAAAGGCATTGACATGGTGGAACATGCAGATTCAAGCAAGGACTAGAGAAGCAGCTGTAGGCATGACATGGGACGACTTTAAAGGACTACTGAAGGAAGAATACTGCCCAGTTAATGAAATGCAAAAACTAGAAGACGAGTTTTGGCATCACTCTATGGTAGGGGCTGGTCATGCAACCTACACAGATCGGTTTCATGAACTAGCTAAACTAGTTCCTCATCTGGTTACCCCTGAATCCAAAAGGATTGAGAGGTACATCTATGGCCTTGTTCCTGAGATTCGTGAGACAGTGAAAACAACCGAACCTCCCACAATTCAAAGTGCAATATTAAGAGCAGGGACACTAACAGATGAGATGGTTAGGAATGGAACTTTGAAGACTAGTGATAAAAGGAAGGAAGCAGGTGAATCAAGCGAGCAAAAGGGTACAATGGTTGATAATAAGAGAGCAAGAGGATTTGCAGCAACAGGTTATGATCAGAAAAAGTATAAGGGTCCACATCCTAAGTGTACTAAATGTGCTTATCATCATCAGAGGTCTGAACCATGCCCTGTGTGTTATAATTGCAAGAAGTCTGGCCACTTTGCAAGTCAGTGTAAATCAATTACAAGGCAGGCGAATGCGGACAATATAGGAAACAACCAAAAGACATGCCATGAGTGCAACAGCCCAAACCACTTCCGAAATACTTGTCCTAAGTTGAATAGGGCACAGGGACAAGTGCTGGATAACCCGACTCTAGCAGTAATGCTTGAAGAAAATAACCCAAACCGTGGATACAATGTTAGTCCGCCTCGGGGTCTAGCATACTATTTGGGTGCTAAGGAAGCCCGCAATGCTTAACGGGTACGTACCTTTTCCTACCATATTATTCTATTCTAAACCTAACTTTATTATGCCGCTATTAAGATAAGAGACCTAGACACACTAAACTTCGGGACGAAGTTTCTTGAAGGGGTAGAGACTGTAACAATTCGCATTTTCAGATTAATTACTATTCCCGGAAAATTTCACTATTCACTTTTTTACTATTCACTTTTTACTATTCACTTTTTACTATTCACTTTTCACTATTCATCTCAGAAATTTTTATTTCATATTCTCGTAAGTTAAACTATTTTAACGATAATTCGAGAGTTTGACGCTCGTCGGATCATTTCTGCAAAAATCACAAAGCCGTGTCCGAGATTTACTTTTAGGTTTAAACGTCCTTCCAGCATCCCGATATATCCATAAAACATTATAAACAATAGAAATATGATTTTCTTTCATTTTATGACAATTCCAAAAGTTTTGGAATTTTACGTTTTTCCAGTTCAGCGTTTTACGCGAATTACGCGTTTTAGACCCGTGTTTCCAGTTTTTAGCAGGGTTTTAGCACCCGATAGAACCTACCACTCATTTTATATTTTATTATGGACTATATTGACATGTTTAACAATACTTTCAAGTTTCATATTTTTACGATACCCGGTTTTACGTTTTGAGGCTTAATCATTTACGGTTAGCAATTTACGGGGTCAAAACTAGTCACATAAGTAGGATAATATCATAAAAAGTCCACACCTTGTCCTCCAAGCTTATGAACCGACCTAGGAGGGGGATTTCAGCCCATAGGTGGCTTGATCTCATGCTAGGAGGCTTAGATTTCATACATGTGTTCACCTTGGCCTCCAAGGTTGGACTAGTCAACAAAACTAACCTCCTTAAGACCCTATAAAAGCCCCCCATCCCCCCTTTGTGCCGTGCATATCCCCACACCAAAACCACACCACACTTAGCTTATTTACTTCTAATTTCTAGCAAGGTTCAAGTACTTTTACAAGATAGAAACCCTAGTTTCTTTTAGGTAACCAAAACACTTCAATAACCTCATAGACTTTTGGTGATTTCTCTTGAGTTTAGATCCACTCAAGTCACCTAAACCTTCATCACAAATCATTCAAGAATACAAGGGTAGAAGGGTTACTAAAGTGGAGGAAAGCTTATTCAATCAAAGTCCTAGTTCTTGTCCTAGTTTCCCTCTTTCATTAAGGCCAAAAGTTGTAAGCAAACCCTAACATACTTTCTTGTTAATTATCATTTTCATGCTCTTTGTGTCTCATTCATGTCATATATGGTCTTTGTATGGAGTTCATGATGTATAAAAATGGACAAAACAAGTATTAGTATACATATGTTAACTTATGACAAGTAAACAAGCAAACTAGTGATTTTTATGGAGAACCACGACCAAAATAGTATAACTTTGATATTTGACACTTACTTACTGTTAAATAGGACTTAACAAGGAAAACATAGCAATTTGAATCACCCAAAACAAGTACCCGAGTCAAAAGTTATGACCATTTGAAGTTAGCGAAACCAAAACGGCAAAACTGCCTAAATAGCATTCTGATCAAATTTTGATTTTGAAAGTCACCCTTCTGGTCCGATTCATCAAAAAGTTAAAACACGAAAGTTGTCCGGAACGACGTTTTCGTTCAGGAACAAAGAAGCTCGAGCCCTGAAAAAGCTTTCCGAGTGATAATTTTCTTCAAAATCTTAACAGCCCATTTTAGACCAAAGTCAGTATATTATAGTTATGATTTACTAAGACCAAGAGGTCTAATGACCTAAAGCCAAGACCACAACCATGGCTAAAGCCAAGGTTGAGTCTCAAGACCATGGAAAAATGACCAAGGTCATGGCGAAGCCATGACTAAATATAAGCTTACTTAGGCGTAAACATGAAACAAGGAATTAAGCGATAACTTGAACAAGCAATTTGGATCTACTTCACTTCAAAAGGAACCATGAGATATTACAAAGAGAAAATGGTCATACAAGACTTATGAAACTACCCCTAATAACAATCTTCATGTACTAATAAACTTTCCTAAGTTTATTCAAATATTGGACATGTAACTTTTCGGATTAAAACTTATACATTTGTTATCAAATACTACAATAGTAGGGAGCCTCATGTGAGGAGTTCATTAAGTAAGCCGTCGAGATGAGTTGTGGATTTACGAGTTAAAGTGTCCTGGCTCCTCGAACGTTTACTCCATGACTTCTGAATTATGTCGGCCCGAACGGTAGTAAGAGATATACAACCTATACATGTTCCATAAACCATTTATATTCAAAGACTTACACTATATACTAAGTACTACATCATGAACATTATGCAAGACATATATAGGCAATTTTTCGTATTCTTAGACGTTACTTCAAACCTAAGTCGCAACGTTCTATTATAGGATGCTCTTAGTTACTTTCACGATTCGACTACCACTTTGATTTCACATCACTTAAGCTTAAGGTGAGTCATAGCCCCTACTCTTTTCATACTTGTCTTAATTCTTTGGGGGAGACACATGCTCAACTACTTGTTTACTTGTACAAATACTCAAAACGTTTATACTTGACTGTGTTATACTTGATTGCTTACATACATGACTGCGTTATACTTAATTGCGTTATTCTATTTATTGACTAGTAGTTGTCTTTGGGAAGTGGCTCCCAGTTGTCTTTGGGAATTGGCTCCCAGTTGTCTTTGGGAATTGGCTCCCAAAGTGAGGTCTTCGGAGATGAAGTATAGACTCACTTCTAATTGCTTAAATTGTCTTGATGAACTTATACATGTCTTATTCATACTATATATGTTAGCAGTGGGTTGTGAACACACAGGTTGCAAGTCTCTTATGGCGGGACTTGCAACTGAGTGGATTCACGATGCCTTTGTTGTGCGAACATTCTCTTAAGGCTTTTTCAATTATTTTAAGACAAACTCTATGAACTCACCAACCATTGTGTTGACACTTTAGCATGTTTGTCTCAGGTCTGTAAGATGATAAGCTGTTGCATGGAGCATAGAGTCGCTTGGCATGTTTTGAAGACTTATGCTTTTATCTTTACCATTCGATATGTCTTAAAACTCTTATGTATTGTATTATGGAACTCAAGTTTGTAACTCGGAATTTATTAATCGAATGGTAACTTTTCAAAACGTCTCATTTAGAGTTCGTTTTCTATACCTTGTACTTTGTATTATGAAGTAGCACCCCTATGACACAGTCTTCCGCTGCGGTATTTTGGGGGTGTTACAGGTCTCATCTTCTTCATCTCTTTTTGTCTCTCCTCTCACTAAACTTAAAACTATTAATATTAAAAATAAATTCATAGATTAACTAAAAATTTACCAATATAATCTCACAGCATCTCCAATGTATAACACTAAATTTTGCACTAAAATAATGTAAAACTAGCATCTTAACAGAATATGCTTCCACTAATTAAAAGTTGATCCAATATATGGCACTAAAATTTGGTATTAAATATTTTCTAACTAGTTTAAATTACATTTACACACAATAAATGAAAAAAAAAAATCTAAAAATATATATATCAATAACTTATTTTAATTGTATTTATTAGACAATTATGAAAATATTTATACAGTAGGAACTCTATAATATAATACACTTGGGACCACCAAAATTTATTAATTAAAAGAGTTATTAATTAATCGATAAATTAATAATTATTAATTTATATATTAATTAATATTTTATTAATTTATAATAGAATAATTAGTTTACAAACATCTTTCAAGCTTTCACTTAATTATTGTATACAATGCATGTATATCAAATGAACGACCCAATTTGAAAGAAACCTTCAATCTCCCACCTTATTATGCTTCTTGTGTTCAATGTATCACTTTATGAACATTAAAAATATTTATATAAATACAAGATCAAAATAGGTTAACACAAACAAATCATACACACAACATGGCTTCTCATCTTAAAGGTGTGAAAAAAACAACAATGACAGACGAGATTCGAAGAGCATTATGCAAGCACAACAAGGATAATCCAAGTCTTACTCAAAAGCAATTGCAAGAATGGGTTCATAGTAACTATGGTTTGCAGGTGAGTCAAGCGACAATATCGAATACAGTTAAGCGTTCTTTAGAGTATCTCTCACTTGCTCCCGAAAGAGGCGATGTTCTTACCATGCTATGAGAAAATAACACCAGAAGTTCTTACCATGCTAAGGAAAATTAGAGACGAGATTCAATGGGAAATTGATTTCAACAAAAAACAAAAGACAATTGAGTCATTTTTCAAGAAACCTTCATAAATCATTCATGTAATATGCTATATATAAGGAATTATTAATTTATATTTTATATGGGGTCTAAAGAAATTATCAAAAATGTATTATCTTATAATTTTAGCGAATTATTAATTTAGCACCCTATCCCCGAGTCGGGACCGGCAAAAAATATTATCTTAGAGAGTTTATTAAATAATCGAGTATTAATTTATCGAGTTTCTACTGTATAAACTAGTTTTTATATTTTTAGTCAAGCATCATATATTACAATAACATCATTGGTTTTTACCCTTTCCATGTTTGTGGGTTCTGTCATGGTGTTCGAAATCAAAAATTATGTTATCCCTGTAATTTTTTCACTCTAAATGGTCCATCCATTATAGTTATCATTGTTGCAATGATATTGTCTGTGGATCAAGTAACCAAGCTCGGGAGTCTGGTTTTCATGTGCATGGTTATGGTTAACATAATGTCTTCTCTAGCGTCTTTGGACAACAAGAATCTTTTTGCAAATGTCATAGGTTTGTCCATCTTTGTTTTTACCGTAATTGTGAATACTATCATTGAGTTAAGAACTGGTATTATTAATAATTATTATCATGATAGTTCAAGTCAATACATTCGCATTCTTGATTGCGCTTACATTTATGTGGCTATGATCATCCTATTACAAATAATAACCATTTCTTCATCGCTAACAATTCTAATCTCAAAGGAAATTTTATAATTAAAGTATCAAGCCAAAAAAAAAAAACATGTTTAACTTATCAACAAACAACCCAAATGTCTTTGGTTGAGAAACTAACACAACATATTAGAAGGTTTTGGGTGATGGCAGAAACGGGTAGCCTCAATTTGTGATGGTTAGTAGTCCATTATCGACTGCTTTTAGAGTAATTTGTATCATTGTTTAACTCATACAATCACTTATCTAAAAATCTGTATTTCACAATCTTACGTATGAATATGAGTCAGTGTACAAAAGGTCGATAATTTTCATTCTCTAGACACAGTCCATAGGGGTCGTGGTGGGCACTATTGCTCCTATGTTTAGATGTTTTTCACTTTTGAGCTTCAAATTTGTCACTATATGATAGGAATAATTTGATGATTCTTAAAGTAGAGAATTACTAGACACAAAAGTACTATGATTGGAAACAAAATCATACACCTTTTCTATCAACAAGAGCATTTCTTTACAATTTGAAAAATATCTTTTTGAGCCTTTGCATTGGATTTCAAAAGGTATCAGTCGTATTATCAATTATGCAAAGTGATATGGCTCTTTTCGATAGTCGTTCTAAAACTTGTTGCATATTGTTTCAAGTCACTGGAGGCAAAATTGTTTACTCCATCCATCGGCGAAATAAACAAAGACCTTAGCAGATATGTTTTACAAATTAAATATGAGATAGAGTTTTCTGATAGAAGACTTAAGAGCATTTCAAATTTCATGCATTCATTTGTCTTAAAGGCTGAATAGTAAAAACCACAACGGTATTTTAGAGCTTCTTAAGAAATCTAATGGATTCGATTGAGTGGAGCAATTCGACGCGAATCAAACCTCTGCATTTCGTTGAGCTAGTTAATAGCTGGAGCTTACAAATAGTGACCTTAACATGTATCGTTGTTCCACTCCAGCATATTCCCAAGGACAGAGTTGAGAACTTTGTTAAAAGTGTTGTTGAAGGTCTATCATACACCCATCTTGTGGAAGAAAGCCTCAATACATCAAGTGAATATTGAAAGGTCACTATAACCTTATGAAATGACGTTGAAAACAACCGCAAGTGGTGTAACACCCCGCCTTATAAACCACAATATTGTCCACTTTGCCCATAGACTCACGACTTTGCTTTTGTAGCCCTTATGTGAAAACTTTTCTGCTTAACGTATGGGCAATTAACCGATCGACGACAAACGCGTTGCTTGTATATAAAGCAAATGTTAACATGTGTCACAACATCACTCCAAGCCACGCCCAATGTGGGATTTGCCTAGGGTGTTACATTCACCCCCCCCCCTTAGGGGAATCCTGTCCCGGGATTTAGTTGGGTAATAACCCTGTCTAAGGGTCTCATCATCCTTAATGAGGTTTGCCCCACATCCCGAACTGCTTGGAGTGGCTCTGATACCATCTGTAACACCCCAACTTATAGACCACAATATTGTCCATTTTGCCCGTAGGCTCACGGCTTTGCTTTTGTGGCCCTCATGTGAAGACTTTCCCGCAGGTCACCCAAGCCAATACTACCCTCACACGAGTACACTTAACTGTATGGGCGATTAACCATTATACTACAAAACGCATTGTTGTCGTATAAAGCTCCCAACATCACTCCAAGTCACGGCTAATGTGGGATTTTCTTAGAGTGTTACATTCACCCCTCCCCCCTAGGGGAATCCCATCCCAGGATTCAGTTACTAACAACCCTGTGTAAGGGACTCATCGTCCTTGATGAAGTTTGTCGTGTAAGTTTTACCTAGAAAAAATGGGCCGCACATATTAGTGAGACGTTTTACTTATGTTAGGCTCAAATACAAAGCAAAAGCAATGGGCTAAGTAGCACTATTTGATGAATGACGTTGTATCAAATGGGGTTTTATATATATATAGTAATGAAACAGCCCATTGCTAAAACATCACATACTTCATAGGTCTGTTTTTACTCTCACACATTTCTACCAAACCCTAGATCTAACTACCACTGCTGCAAACCGCCGTCACTAACAAAAAAAATAAAAATAAATGGCCCGACCACAAATCAATTACATGGTCCCTGTCACCACCGCTGTTGTTCACCAGAAGCAGGAAGGTTCATGCATCAAGGTCGCTTTCACCGACATGATGACTATCATCATCCGTATGAACGACGATGATTTTGATTGTGATTACGATCAAACACCCCAGATCTGTATTGAGCAGGATGGAGACATACGTGCTTCGTGTCATATGTATACCCGACCGCAATTTGGCTTGGAGAAAACGAATGTAAACCCATCGTGCCGTCTGCCAAGAAAAGTCACAAACTAGATTGAAGAAATTTACGAAACCCCTCCTCATGAGCGGTTTCGTATTGAAGATATTATATGGGTTTCAAAGAGGGCTCAAGTCGAACTAGCATTCTAGAAATGTTTCGTGATGGTGGAGATGGTTATACCATTGTTGGTATAATGGTAATGGGAAGATTTAAAGAGCCAACAGTTGCCAAAGCTCACAACATTGAAGGACTGCCTTATCGGCATGCGGCAGATGAAGATCTTTATGGGGTTCGACACGCTTTGCTCATTTTCGGGTTAAACACAATGTCACAAAACGAACAAGAGCACTATTGTATCGTGAAGAACTCGTATGGCGAAAAGTGGGGCAACAAGGGCTATAGCAAGGTGGGCATCGAGGTGTTTATAGAACTTCTTTACCCCGTGCAACCAAGGCCGAATGAGTAGTGGGGTTTAGTGGGATACTAGTTGAAATTGTGGATCTTACAAACAACCTGTTAGAAGGTTTTGGGTGATGGCAGAAATGTGTAGCCTCAGTTTGTGATGGTTAGTAGTCTATTATCGACTGCTTCTGGAGTAATTTTTGTAGTTGTTTTACTCATGCAATCACTTATCATGCTTAAATCTGTATTTCACAATCTTACATATGAATATGGGCCAATGTACAAAAGGTCAATAATTTTCATTATCTGGACACGGTCCATAGGGGTCGTGGTGGGTATTGCTCCTATGTTTAGATGTTTTTCAGTTTTGAGCTTCAAATTTGTCACTAAATATGATAGGAATAATTTGATAGTTTTTAAAGTAGAGAATTAATGGACACAAAAGTAGTATGATTGGAAACAAAATCATACACCTTTTTTTATCAACAAGAGCAGTCCTTTACAATTTGAAAATTATCTTTTTGAGCCTTAGCATTGGATTTCAAAAGGTATCAGTCGTATTATCAATTTTGCAAAGTGATATGGCTCTTTTCGATAGTCGTTCTAAAACTTGTTACATATTGTTTCGAGTCACTGGAGGCAAAATTGTTTACTCCATCAAGATGAGATGGAGTTTTTTGATAGAAGACTTAAGGGCATTTCAAATTCCATGCATTGCTTTGTCTTAAAGGCTGAACAGGAAAAAGACAATGGTATTTTAGAACTTCTTAAGAAATCTAATGGATTCGATTGAGTGGAGCAATTCAACACGTATCAAACCTCTGCATTCCGTTGAGCTAGTTAACAATTGGATCTTACCAATAGTGACCTTAACATGTATCGCTGTTCTACTCCTGCATATTCCCAAGCACAGAGTTGAGAACTAGGTGAAAAGTGTTGTTGAAGGTCTATCATACACCCATCTTGTGGAGGAAAGCCTCAATACATCAAGTGAATATGTGAATATTTGAAAGGTCACTATAACCTTATGAGATAACGTCGAAAACAACCGCAAATGGTGTGACACCCCGCCTTATAAACCATAATATTGTCCACTTTGCCCGTAGACTCACGACTTTGCTTTTGTTGCCCTCATGTGAAAACTCTCCGCCTTGTCACCCAAGCCAGTACTACTCTCACACAAGCAAGCTTAACATATGGGCGATTAACCGATAGACCACAAAACGCGTTGTTGGTATATAAAGCGAATGTTAACATGTGTCACAACATCACTCCAAGTCATGTCCAATGTGGGATTTGCTTAGGGTGTTACATTCACCCCCCCCCCCTTTAGAGGAATCCCGTCCCGGGATTCATTTGGGTAATAACACTGTCTAAGTGTCTCATCGTCCTTAATGAGGTTTGCCCCACATCCCGAATGACTTGGAGTGGCTCTGATACCATCTGTAACACCCCGGCTTATAAACCACAATATTGTCCACTTTACCCGTAAGCTCACGTCTTTGCTTTTGTGGCCCTCATGTGAAGACTTTCCCGCAAGTCACCCAATCCCGTACTACCCTCATACGAGTACACTTAACCGTATGGACGATTAACCATTAGACTACAAAACGTGTTGTTGTCGTATAAGGCTCCCAGCATCACTCCAAGTCACGGTCAATGTCTCCAAGTCGCGGTCAATGTGGGATTTTCCTAGGGTGTTACTGTGACAAACGGTAATTTTCCACCTATATCTTAATTATAAATATCGATTTCTTATGTTTTGACTATCTAAGCTAAGCATTCATAAACTAGCATAACTATTTCGGGAAAACAAACCCGCACACTGTAGCTTACAGTAACTCATTTCATGGTTTATCTTATCAGAAAACGTGACTATTTCGTTTTCTGACTATTATTGATCATTTACGAGAAGTTATCTCGCACCAAACACCACACGCGTACCAACACAAATCCTAGTAACGACAAGAATCCTATATTGGTTATCCGGAGTCAAAATGTTGTTTTATGTTACTTTTACTTTTATGAAAACACACTCATAAGTTATATATTCTCGTGCCCACTACAACCAGAAAAACACTAAGTTAAACCGGAGCTCAACGAAATACGGGATACACTTACCTACTAATCAAATACTACATTTTATAAATCCTCACTTTACCTTTTCCATTATACCCTCACTTTTAATCAAAAGTAAAATAATAATAAAAATAATAATAATAATAATAATAATAATAATAATAATAATAATAATAATAATAATAATAATAATAATAAGAAAGAGAAGATAAAAACATTACCTCTTTCACTCTTATCCCCACCACACGCTGATATCTCTTCCCTCTCCTCAGAAATCACGTCATCTTCATCCCCACTCTCTGATAATCCAAACAAGGTCAGTCTTAACAGGCGCAGACCTGATCTCCTTTGTTTTCCTCTCGAAGTCAACGAAACCCAACAATAAGATGACTAAGCTAAAGGGGATGGTAACCCTTTTTGGCTATGGAGCGTCTGATATCAAAGGATGAGGGAATCAAACCATTCCTTGTTTACATTTTATAACCCATCTCAGTCACAAGGTTCCACACACTCAAACAAACTACCAAGCAAAGTATCAACTCAAATATAGTAAAGTTGTGATCGACATTCTAGAAGGGATCGAGTTCTGAATCCAAGAGGTGTGGGGAATTGCTTCTTGAACCGGGTTGGAGCTTCTGTTTTAGAGTTTCTTGATCCGTTGTAACCGTCTCCTTTTGTTGTAAGAACCCTAATCTAAAGTCTTTTTCTTCTTTCATTCGAATCTATAGTATGTGTGTTAATTGTTATGTTTTCTTAATTTAATGTTATGAAAACTTGCGAATTGTTTTTCATTTGTTGATCCAATTCATAACCTGTAAATAAGCTTGTATGTTGTTGTTGTTGATCTTGTGTGGTAAACCGAAACAGTAATGAGTTAATTAAGAAACTAAAACAAAGAATTGAAAACGCAGTTGACTGTAGAACTTGGAAGTGTTTGGATGTTCAGGTTATTTTGAGTCCACTTGATTGGAGCGTTTGGCTTAGCTTCTTGCTTTGTTTCTTCATAATATCCGTCTTTAACTTGCCTTCTTGATTTTTGGCGTGAAGTGGGTTGCTTATGTTAGTTTAATTGTTGGCGTGAAGTATTGTGTTGAGTAATTTGGGAATAATCGATCGGTCTACGAAGACATTAGAATCTGGTTGCGTGTGACCTTGGCCTAAATGATACTTCTAAAAATCTTGTCAAAGACTTGGTGGGTATGGATCATTCGTGGGTCGAAACCCACTGTGGTCGAACCACAGTGGTGAATTTTTGTTAAGTTTGATATTATAAAGTTGGGTTTAATGTTGGTATGTCTTGGTTGGATTTTGCAAACTAAAACATGACTAGTATTATGGGATGATTAAGCTAAGAAAGGATTGAGTCAATTTGAAAGTTTTCACACTTGTTACACCATTTGTAACACTCAAACTTGTGTCGTTTTTTTTTACTCCTAGTAGAGTTTAAACGCGCTCCATTTTGGTTAACTTTTTCTAGTGCTTAGCCGTGTTTTAGTCGAGTCAATGAATGGTTAAACAAAGGTGGTCTAAAACTGGTTAGTTTGCTATTTCACTTGCAATGTTTTGGGTTAAATGGTAGTGTTTATGCTAAGGTCGAAACCCATAGTGAGTGTGTTCTTTTCTTGGTACCTTTGGCCTTGATTTTTGGTGATATAAAAAGCTAACTAAACATGGTATGTTTTGAGTCAAACTTTGAGTGTAAGGGTAAATTTAGTAGAGTTAGAAACAAGTGGTACAGAGTTGTTTTGATCTAGACACTCGAGCTCAGTATTGAGCATTCAACCTACACAATATTGTCATGAAATTTCTAAAAGAGCAAGGGAGTTTTTGTGGTAAACCTCACCTGTTTGCGTTTTAGGAGTCTGTAGGTCTATTTCATTTTTGGGCCAAGGTTAATTGCAACTAAGGGTGTCTGTTTGTTTCTCGTTGGGCCACTGCCCACGCCCTTTTAACACAAGACATAGGCCCAAGGGGTGCGTTTGATCTTCTGTTCCGTTTCAGCTTTTCACGACTTATCCCGACTTACTACTTCACGATTTAAACAATACAACTCAATTCCCATCACTCGACCACGAGTCCGCGACGAAATTTATAATGAACTTATGAAACTTACTTATAATCAACACCACACATATACATTAAAACTTATAAAATTAGACTAAACGAAATCTTAAGTTTTGAATTTGCTATTAATACTAATGGTTTATATTTAAATTTATTTGACTTATAAAGATTTACTTGAGTTTTATAAACAATATACAACGGCTTATTATTTAAACGTATATTCGAGTCACGCCCGACTTTCATAAAAACTTTACATTTAAAATACTTTTAACAACTCTAATAAACGGACAATAAACATTTTAAACAATTATACATTTTTAAAGTATATAGTTACTAGTGTATTTTAAATATAAATACTTCAAATAAAACCATCACTTAATTATATATTTTTATAAATACACTAAGTTATATATATATATATATATATATATATATATATATATATATATATATATATATATATATATATATATATATATATATAACGTTAAAGTCATTATTTTCCGCCAACGTCTAACAACCATTGAAATTATCTTCCCGTAATTCGTCTTTCGGTTATCGTTGAACCAAAAGTTTATTCATCCTTAATATTTATTATTGTTATTTATATACACTTCCAAGAGCCAATACACCCAAACATTTCGTAAACTATGTTTCAAACTTAAATGTTGCCACACAAGCAACAATAGCACAACACTCTAAAAACTTTTGAGTTTATTTTAACTTTGTTGAGTTTTAAACTTAAACTATGGACTAAGACATGCCTTACTAATCTAGGTCGCGTGTTGGTGCTGAACACTATCTGATTTATTGCACTATCTTACTGCTGTACTACGTGAGTTTATAGCCCCACTTTTCTTATACTTGTTTTACAACTATGGGATGAGAAACATGCAAAACGTTTTCTGGACCACAATACTATTTTATTTGCTCAAAACTATTGCGTAGTTAGCCTAAGCCCCTGGACCCATTGTTATGCCCACCTTCATGAACCGTTAATTCCCGTTGGGAAACGCGATTGATATAAATAGATCTATTGGAGGTGACTCCCCTCGTTTGGTTGGCCAGACGGGTCAATGCGAGCGTGTATCAAGTCGGATTACGAGTGTATTGGGTTAAAGCACTCGCTATGGGCCCCTGATTATTAATTATGTGCTACACTGTAGCGCACTGAACTGTCTAGTTTCGGTTGCATGAACTTAGTGCTAGTGCGATTGACTATTTTTATGACATTATATGCGTTGTAATGTTTGTACACAAAACTATTGGTCCAACTTATTACTTTACTTCTAAACCTATAGACTCACCAGCTTATGCTGACTTTTAGCATGTTTTCTCAGGTGTTTGAGTTGTTTATTTTTCGGCAAGGCATGGCAAGGCAATGGTCGTAATTATTCTCCGAAGTGTTTTCACACATTGACTTTGACTTGTTTTATTGGGACCACTAGACTTTGGGCTTATCTGTTAATCTTAAAAATGTTGTTGTAAACTCGATTTTATTAAACTTAATGTATTTTAACGGAGTATGTACTCCGTTCTTTATTTCCTTATGTTGTGATTCCAATTTAGTAGCATCTCAGTGACATGTATGCTTCCGCTGGACCCGATTTTGGGGGTGTTACAGATTGGCATCAGAGCCAAGGTTTTAGAGAACTACTGTAGGTACATATAAACCCTAAACTATAACCGCTTTTTACAAAAACAAGTCCCTATAACCACTACTTGCCTGCCTGCCTTACTTGCCACTATACTTGCTGTTTACTTGTCTTAAATTTGCATTACTTTGTTAATTTTACCCTTGTATACATATGCTATAGGTATTCCCTATAAACTTACACACTTATACCATTATTGTCACATACTATGCCTTCCTCTGACAACACTAAGGACACCTTACCCACTCGCACTTCACCATCACCCCTAATCGCACCAAGTCCCATTACTGATCATGCCATACATTCCACCCAGACCCCTACTATCAGGCGCCAGGCTTCTTACATGAGGGTCCGAGGGCGTCGCCTCCAGTCACCATCTGTTTTCTCATCTGTACCCCGTAGGAGGACCCGAGCTGCATACGAGGGTGCCCCTACTTCACCATTACCTCACTCACCCATTCCATCCCCTGATCATGCACCACTCCGTCAAAGGCTCAGGAGGGCCGATGAATCCTACTCAGCAGGGGAGGAGGAACCCGAGGAAGAGCCAGAGGAGGAGACTGAGCTTGAGGAGGATCCTGATGAAGAACCGAAGGAAGAGGTACCGAGAACTTTTGAGGCAGGTGAGAGCTCGAGGGATGCACAGATTCAGGGAGTGGATTCGGATGTTGATGTACCTTTAGGATTGGTCAGAGAGCTGCCATGCTCCGTGCCAGGGAGGAGGGTTTGGATGCTGTCCCTACCACTTTTGAGATTGGGCAGAGCTCTAGGGGAGCTCATCATGAGGAGATTAATGGGGAGATATGGAGGGACATTGAGTGCGTGTTCAGTACCACACCTCGTGTTGCGAGTCCCGATTACACACCTTCTTCTCCATCTTTTGTGCCACCTTCCCCATCTCCACCATCATTTTATTTACCATCTCCATCTCTACCGCCTTCCCCACTTCCGGTTGCCACACCATCTGAGGAGGGGGAGGTGACTGGTATTGAGCAGATCTCTATTCAGTTAGGGGCACATGCTACCCTGCTTGATGTTCACACATATCAGCTGGAGAGGCTGGGGAGACTTGATGAGTGGACAAATAGATTTGACAGAGAGCTTACAGATGTGTGTCGCCAGATGATGGATATCGGGAGGGATCAGGATAGAGCTTGGGATACGGAGTGGACCACTTGGCATAGGATGCATGAGATGGAGTCAGTGATTTCTGGAGTGATGAGGTCAGAGCAGGAGGACCGTTGGGAGGTCTTAGCGTCCAGGAGGCGCATTGCACAGTTGGACACTGTAGGACGGTTGGAGTTTGCTGTAGAGCGATTGACAGCAAAGTTGGAGCAGCTACGCCTTAGGCATAATTGATTCTAGTTTCTTGTAGCTTATGATGTATCTCACCACTAAACTGAGTAGTCATTAGTTAGTGGCAATTGTACTCTTCCTTTATGTATTCAAAACTTGTACTTTTCTGTTATGTACTCAAAGCTTGTAATTTTGTGGACATGTATCGACTTCTAATCTATAACAAGCTTGGTTGTTTACTCTGTTGTGTCACTTTCTCTGTGATTGATCTTATTCACATATTCTAACTGTGGTGACTATGTTCTTACGTGATAACAAACCCTTCATATGGAAATCTCATTTATTTCTATTATTATTTCTTTATTTTCTTTATGTAGCAAAATGGCTCCCAAAAAGAAATCAACTAGGACTACTCGTGCGCAACTAATCAATCCAGGCCCAACCAGGGTTAATGCAACAACTCCACCTGTGAACCGAGCTATACTTGATCAGTTGGTAGAAGAACGGGTGGTAGCCGCACTAGCTGCAGCAAATGCAAACAACTCAACTACTGATGTTGGAAACTCAAGACCCACAAACAACCACAACCGTGGCTGCACCTACCAAGAATTCTGAAAGACCATGACCAGTGGTTTTGGAGGAACCGAAGACGTCGTTGTTTTGGTCAGGTGGATTGAAATGTTGGAGACGGTGTTTCGAATATGTAATTGTGCTAAGGAAGACTGGGTTAAGTATGCGTCATTCACTTTCAAGGATGTTGCTTTAACATGGTGGAACAATTTCCTAAAGTCTGTCGGCTATGACGCCGCTTATGCCATGCCATGGGAAGACTTCAAGGAAATGGTACTCAAAAAGTATTGCCCTCGCAATGAAGTTGAATTTTGGAACCTCAAGGTGCAAGGTACCAACATGGCTGCATACAACCAACGTTTCCAAGAGTTAGCTTTGCTATGCCCTGAAATGGTCCCAACTGAGACTCGCCTGCTTGAGAGGTACATTAAAGGATTACGCCAATCCATCAAGGGTAGTGTCACCACCTCCAAGGCTGCTAACCTCCATGAGGCAATGGAAGTAGCTAATCAGTTGATGGACCAAGTGATCGAGGATTCGGCTGAAACAGTGGTGACTAATAAGAGGAAGTGGGATGATCACTCCCGAAACAACAACAACAACCACCACCCAAACAAAAGACAAGAAGTTGCCAAAGTTTATGCTGCTGGGCCAACAGAGAAAAAGGTGTACGCAGGGAACTTGCCATTGTGTAACCGCTGCAAGTTGCACTACAAGGGTCAGTGCGCGGTCAAATGTCACAAATGCCAAAAGATAGGACATATGACTAGGGATTGCAAGTCAAGGCCCCTTGCAACTGCACAAGTTGCACCAACAAACAACTCGAAGGCTGAAATGACTTGTTTTGGATGTGGTAGGAAAGGGCATTTCCGAAGTGAATGCCAAAAGCCCAAGAATCAGAGAAATGGTGGTAACCGAGGTAACCAGGGGAATCAGGTTAACCAAAGGAACCAAGGAACCGGCGGAAATCAAGGAGCTGCTGGGCATCAGGGAAACCAAGGCAACAATGGAGGAGCCCGCGGAAGGGTCTATGCCGTGGGAAAGGTGGAAGCTCAAGAGGACCCGAACGTCGTGACGGGTACGTTCCTTTTAAATAACCGTTATGCATCCATATTGTTTGATACGGGGGCAAATAGAAACTTTGTTTCTACTTCGTTTAGTCCACTACTTAGTATTGACCCAACCACCCTAGGCAATGTATATGATGTGGAATTAGCAAATGGGAACGTAGAAAGGGTAGATACTATTATAAGAGGTTGTACACTAAACCTGCTAAACCACCCTTTCAACATTGACCTTATGCCAGTAGAATTGGGTAGTTTTGACGTTATTATCGGTATGGATTGGTTGTCGAAGTACCATGCCGCCATCATTTGTGACGAGAAAATCGTTCGGCTGCCTTATGGGAACGAAGTCCTAATCGTAGAAGGTGATAGAAAAGACAGAAGAAGCGCGTCAAGACTAAACATCATCTCTTGCACAAAGGCCCAGAAGTACATCGAGAAAGGATGTCACCTCTTCCTAGCACAAGTAACCGAGAAGAAAGAGAAGGAGCCAGAGGGAAAACGATTGGAAGATGTACCAATCGTGAGAGAATTCCCTGAGGTCTTCCCTGAAGACTTACCTAGACTCCCGCCAGCCCAACAGGTCGAATTTCGAATCGATCTGGTGCCTGGTGCCGCACCTGTGGCACGCGCACCTTATCGATTAGCTCCGACAGAACTACAAGAACTATCGAACCAATTGTCGAAACTTTTGGAGAAAGGATTCATCAGGCCGAGTTCTTCACCTTGGGGAGCTCCAGTCCTGTTTGTCAAAAAGAAGGATGGGTCTTTCAGGATGTGCATCGACTACCGGGAGTTGAACAAACTAACCATCAAAAACCGATACCCACTCCCGAGAATTGATGACCTATTCGACCAACTCCAAGGTTCGTGCGTTTACTCAAAAATTGACTTGAGATCCGGATACCATCAACTCAGAGTTCGGGAAGAAGTTATCCTGAAAACGGCATTCAGAACTCGTTACGGTCACTATGAGTTCCAAGTTATGCCATTTGGCTTGACCAACGCACCGACGGTATTCTTGGACCTTATGAATCGGGTGTGCAAG
Organism: Artemisia argyi; assembly: GCA_030686995.1. Taxonomy (NCBI): domain Eukaryota; kingdom Viridiplantae; phylum Streptophyta; class Magnoliopsida; order Asterales; family Asteraceae; genus Artemisia; species Artemisia argyi. The sequence goes on from CM060693.1 coordinate 158,237,909, forward strand.
CCATATTGGGACAAGTTTGTAATCGTCTTCATTGACGACATATTAATTTACTCCAAGAGCGAAGAGGAGCACAAGGAACACCTTAAACTAATTCTAGAACTGCTAAAGAAAGAGGAGTTGTATGCCAAGTTCTCAAAGTGTGAGTTTTGGATACCAACTGTCTAATTCCTAGGTCACGTGATTGATAATCAAGGAATTCACGTGGATCCTGCAAAGATCGAAGCAATAAAGGATTGGGCAACACCCACAACACCCACCGGGATACGCCAATTCTTAGGACTTGCTGGTTACTACAGGAGGTTTATCAAAGGGTTTTCAAAGATAGCAAAGCCTTTAACTAAATTAACCCAGAAGAATGTGAAGTTCGACTAGGGAGATAAAGAAGAAGGAGCCTTCCAACTCCTTAAGGATAAGTTGTGCAGTGCACCTATCTTGGCCCTACTTGAAGGCAGTGAAGATTTTGTAGTTTACAACGATGCTTCACACAAAGGGTTGGGAGCCGTATTAATGCAACGAGAGAAAGTGATAGCATACGCCTCTCGACAACTGAAAAAGCACGAGAAGAATTATACTACACATGACCTGGAATTGGGGTCAGTAGTGTTTGCCCTTAGAATTGGGAGGCACTATCTCTATGGCACCAAGTGTGTAGTTTACACCGACCACAAGAGCTTGCAACATATCCTTGACCAAAAGGAGCTTAACATGAGACAACGTCGATGGCTAGAATTTATCAGCGACTACGATTGTGAGATTCGATACCATCCAGGCAAAGCTAATGTGGTAGCAGATGCTCTTAGCCGGAAAGAACGACCAAAACCCCTGAGGGTATGATCATTGGGTATGACAATTGTTTCACCCCTCCCATCGAAAATCATTGAGGCTCAGGCCGAAGCACTCAAGGAAGAGAACAGACCCAACGAGAAGATCTACGGAATGCCTGAAAATGAAAATGGTTTCGTGAAGAGATTAGATGGGATGCTGTGTTTCAAAGATAGAAGTTGGGTCCCGCTATACGGTGCGATGCGTGACCTCATCATGCACGAATCCCACAAGTCTAAATACTCCATTCACCCAGGAGCCGACAAAATGTACCTCGATCTGAAGAAACTATACTGGTGGCCAAACATGAAGGCTGAATTGCTAATTATGTCAATCATTGCTTGACTTGTTCCAAAGTTAAAGCGGAACACCAGCGGCCATCAGGTTTACTTGTACAATCAGAGATTCCCGAGTGGAAGTGGGAACGCATAACTATGGACTTCATTACCAAACTGCCAAGGACATCAAGCGGTTACGACACCATTTGGGTAATCGTTGATCGTCTCACCAAGTCCGCCCACTTCTTACCAATCAAAGAGAATGACAGCATGGATAAGCTTGCACGGTTATACATAAAGGAGATTGTGGCACGACATGGAGTTCCGATTTCTATCATCTCCGACAGAGATAGCCGTTTCACATCAAACTTTTGGAGATCACTACAAGATGCTTTGGGTAGCAACCTTGATATGAGCACCGCCTACCATCCCAAAACAAATGGTCAAAGTGAAAGGGCCATTCAAACCTTAGAAGACATGCTGCAGCGTGTGCGATAGATTTTGGGAATGGTTGGGATAGGCATCTGCCATTAGCTGAGTTCTCATACAATAATACCTATCACACCAGCATCAAGGCTGCCCCTTATGAGGCACTCTATGGTCGAAAGTGTCGATCACCTATATGTTAGGCTGAAGTTAGAGAGAGTCAGCATACTGGTCCCGAACTAGTGCAAGAAACTACTGAAAAGATCGTGCAAATCAAGAGCCGAATGCAAGCGGCTCGAGACCGTCAGAAAAGCTACGTAGACAAGAGGCGAAGGCCACTTGAGTTCCAAGTAGGAGACCTAGTTATGTTGAAGGTTTCGCCATGGAAAGGCGTGATTCACTTTGGAAAACGCGGGAAACTAAATCCCCGATACATTGGACCTTTCACGATTCTCGACAGAATTGGGCCGGTAGCCTACCGACTTGATTTGCCACAAGAGCTTAATTCTGTGCACAACGTGTTCCACGTGAGCAACCTTAAGAAATGTCTCTCAGAAGAAACTCTTGCCATCCCTCTGGAGGAGATCCAAATTGACGAAATACTGAACTTTATTGAAGAACCAGTCGAAATAATGGACCGAGAAATCAAACGGCTTAAGCAGAGCCGCATTCCTATCGTTAAGGTCCGTTGGAACTCTCGAAGAGGTCCTGATTACACGTGGGAGCGTGAGAACGAGATCAAGCGTAAATACCCACACCTTTTCTCAACTCCATCGGGTAAATCTAAGTGAAAACCGAGGACGGTTTTCCTTCTAAGGCAGGGAGGATGTGACAAACGGTAATTTTCCACCCATATCTTAATTATAAATATCGATTTCTTATGTTTTGACTATCTAAGCTAAGCATTCATAAACTAGCATAACTATTTCGGGAAAACAAACCCGCACACTGTAGCTTACAGTAACTCATTTCATGGTTTATCTTATCAGAAAACGTGACTATTTCATTTTCTGACTATTATTGATCATTTACGAGAAGTTATCTCGCACCAAACACCACACGCGTACCAACACAAATCCTAGTAACGGCATGAATCCTATATTGGTTATCCGGAGTCAAAACGGTGTTTTATGTTACTTTTATGAAAACACTCTCATAAGTTATATATTCTCGTGCCCACTACAACCCGAAAAACACTAAGTTAAACCGGAGCTCAACGAAATACGGGATACACTTACCTACTAATCAAATACTACATTTTATAAATCCTCACTTTACCTTTTCCATTATACCCTCACTTTTAATCAAAAGTAAAATAATAATAATAATAATAATAATAATAATAATAATAATAATAATAATAATAATAATAATAATAATAATAATAATAATAATAATAATAATAATAATAATAATAATAATAAGAGAAGATAAAAACATTACCTCTTTCACTCTTATCCCCACCACACGCTGGTATCTTTTCCCTCTCCTCAAAAATCACGTCATCTTCATCCCCACTCTCTGATAATCCAAACAAGGTCTACAAAACAACAAGATCAGTCTTAACAGGCGCAGACCTGATCACCTTTGCTTTCCTCTCGAAGTCAACGAAACCGAACAATAAGATGACTAAGCTAAAGGGGATGGTAACCCTTTTTGGCCATGGAGCGTCTGATATCAAAGGAGGAAATCAAACCATTCCTTGTTTACATTTTATAACCCATCTCGGTTCACAAGGTTCCACACACTCAAACAAACTACCAAGCAAAGTATCAACTCAAAGATAGTAAAGTTGTGATCGGCGTTCTAGAAGGGATCGAGTTCTGAATCCAAGAGGTGTGTGGAATTGCTTCTTGAACCAGGTTGGAGCTTCTGTTTTAGTGTTTCTTGATCCGTTGTAACCGTCTCCTTTTGTTTTAAGAACCCTAATCTAAAGTCTTTTCCTTCTTTCATTCGAATCTATAGTATGTGTGTTAATTGTTATGTTTTCTTAATTTAATGTTATGAAAACTTACGAATTGCTTTTCGTTTGTTGATCCCATTCATAACCTGTGAATAAGCTTGTATGTTGTTGTTGTTGATCTTGTCTAGTAAACCGAAACAGTAATGAGTTAATTAAGAAACTAAAACAAAGAATTGAAAACCCAATTGACTGTAGAACTTGGAAGTGTTTGGATGTTCAGGTTATTTTGAGTCCACTTGATTGGAGCATTTTGCTCAGCTTCTTTCTTTGTTTCTTCATAATATCCGTCTTTAACTCGCCTTCTTGATTTTTGCATCCATGTATAAATCTGTACTATTTCAATTTTAGGACATAAACAAGTGGGTTGCTTATGTTAGTTTAATTGTTGGCGTGAAGTGTTGTGTTGAGTAATTTTGGAATTTAATCGATCGGTCTACGAAGACATTAGAATCTGGTTGCGTGTGACCTTGGCCTAAATGATACTTCTAAAATGCTTGTCAAAGACTCGGTGGGTATGGATCATTCGTGGGTCGAAACCCACTGTGGTCGAACCACAGTGGTGAATTTTTGTTAAGTTTGATATTATAAAATTGGGTTTAATGTTGGTTGGATTTTGCAAACTAAAACATGACGAGTATTATGGGATGATTAAGCTGAGAAAGGATTGAGTCAATTTGAAAGTTTTCACACTTGTTACACCATTTGTAGCACTCAAACTTGTGTCGTTTTTTTTTTACTCCTAGTAGTGTTTAAACGCGCTCCATTTTGGTTAACTTTTTCTAGTGCTTAGCCGTGTTTTAGTCGAGTCAATGAATGGTTAAACAAAGGTGGTCTAAAACTGGTTAGTTTGCTTTTTCACTTGCAATGTTTTGGGCTAAATGGTAGTGTTTATGATAAGGTCGAAACCCATAGTGAGTGTATTCTTTTCTTGGTACCTTTAGCCTTGATTTTTGGTGATATAAAAAGCTAAGTAAACATGATATGTTTTGAGTCAAACTTTGAGTGTAAGGGTAAATTTAGTAGAGTTAGAAACAAGTGGTACAGAGTTGTTTTGATCTAGACACTCGAGCTCAGTATTGAGCATTCAACCTACTCAATATTGTATCATGAAATTTCTAAAAGAGTAAGGGAGTTTTTGTGGTAAACCTCACCTGTTTGCGTTTTAGGAGTCTGTGGGTCTATTTCATTTTTGGGCCAAGGTTAATTGCAACTAAGGGTGTCTGTTAGTTTCTCGTTGGGCCACTGCCCACACCCTTTTAACACAAGACATAGGCCCAAGGGGTGCGTTTGATCTTCTGTTCCGTTTCAGCTTTTCACGACTTATCCCGACTTACTACTTCATGATTTAAACAACACGACTCAATTCCCATCACTCGACCACGAGTCCGCAACGAAATTTATAACGAACTTATGAAACTTACTTATAATCAACACCACACATATACATTAAAACTTATAAAATTAGACTAAACGAAATCTTAAGTTTTGAATTTGCTATTAACACTAATGGTTTATATTTAAATTTATTTGACTTATTTCGGCTTATAAAGATTTACTTGAGTTTTATAAGCAATATACAACGGCTTATTATTTAAACGTATATTCGAGTCACGCCAAATTTTCATAAAACTTTACATTTAAAATACTTTTAGCAACTCTAATAAACGGACAATAAACATTTTAAACAAATATACATTTTTAAAGTATATAGTTACTAGTTTATTTTAAATATAATACTTTAATTAAAACCATCACTTAATTATATATTTTTTATAAATACACTAAGTTAAATACGTGTGTATATATATATATATATATATATATATATATATATATATATATATATATATATATATATATATATATATATATATATATATATATATATAACGTTAAAGTCATTATTTTCCGCCAACGTCTAACAACCATTGAAATTATCTTCCCGTAATTCATCTTTCGGTTATCGTTGAACCAAAAGTTTATTCATCCTTAATATTTATTATTGTTATTTATATACACTTTCAAGAGCCAATACACCCAAACATTTCGTAAACTATTTTTCAAACTTAAATGCTGCCACACAAGCAACAATAGCACAACACTCTAAAAACTTTTGAGTTTATTTTAACTTCGTTGAGTTTTAAACTTAAACTATGGACTAAGACATGCCTTACTAATCTAGGTCGCGTATTGGTGCCGAACACTATCTGATTTATTACATTATCTTAGTGCTGTACTACTGAGGTGAGTTTATAGCCCCACTTTTCTTATACTTGTGTTACAACTATGGGGTGAGAAACATGCAAAACGTTTTCTGGACCACAATACTATTTCATTTGCTCAAAACTATTGCGTAGTTAGCCTAAGCCCTTGGACCCACTGTTATGCCAACCTTCATGAACCGTTAATTCCTATTGGGAAACGCAATTGATATAAATAGATCTATTGGGGGTGACTCCCCTCGTTCGGTTGGCCAGACGGGTCAATGCGAGCGTGTATCAAGTCAGACTACGAGTGTATTGGGTTAAAACACTCGCTATGGGCCCCTGATTATTAATTATGTGCTACACTGTAGCACACTGAACTATCTAGTTTCGGTTGCATGAACTTAGTGATAGCGCGATAGACTATTTTGTATGACATTATATGCGTTGTAATGTTCGTATACAAAACTATTGGTCCAACTTATTACTTTACTTCTAAACCTATAGACTCACCAGCTTATGCTGAGTTTTAGCATGTTTTCTCAGGTGTTTGAATTGTTTATTTTTCGGCAAGGCATGGCAAGGCAATGGTCGTAATTATTCTCCGAAGTGTTTTCACACATTGACTTTGACTTGTTTTATTGGGACCACTAGACTTTGGGCTTATCTATTAATCTTAAAAATGTTGTTGTAAACTCGATTTTATTAAACTTAATGTATTTTAACGGAGTATGTACTCCGTTCTTTATTTCCTTATGTTGTGATTCCAATTTAGTAGCATCCCAGTGACATGTATGCTTCCGCTGGACCCGATTTTGGGGGTGCTATAGTTACAAATGGTTACATAACAGTCTATCAAAAAATGCCTTTTGAAGGGAAGACGACAATAGTGATTCTGAAGTGGTTTACTGATAAAGCTGAAGAAATTATTATAGAGATCAGCAAAAGTTCCTGTGGAATAATGGTGGAGAACAGAATTCCTAAAGAGTTTATCACTTCTAAATCAATGTACCGAATTGCACAAACAATCTTGTTGAGAGACCAAAGCAACACAAAAAGTAAAATAGTAGACACCCTCACTCTACTACTTAACTTTTTCTTTATCGTTTCCATCATCATTTATTCCCTGCATGGCTTTTAGCAATATTACAATACTCTACTACTTCACTTTTTTCTTTGTTATTCCCATCACATCATTTATTCCCTATTTGGCTATTAGCAATATGACCAAACTCTATGACATTTAATAAACTCCAACTTTGTGACCCAATATTGATAATGACCACTCCATGCCATTCAATAAACTCCAACATTTGCATATTCACCACTCATCACTCCCCCTTTCGCATCCAATGCTATTTACTTATTTTAATTTCTCAATTTGAATTCAAGTATAACTATTGAAACAAGATTTCATTACATACTGGTTGAAATTGTAGATCTTACAAATTTGTGACACCACTTTCTAGTATAAAGCAAATGGCTCCATACCAAAATATGTGTTACAAGATTGCGGATAAATTACTTAAGATGCGCCTTGAAACCCATGAATGTTCTTTCACTCCAAACAACACCTTATATGTAGACGATGCGTTAGAGTTATTGCAGTATTGTAATGATGCATCTAATGCAGATTTCAAAATTCAGCCTATGGTGTGGATTGAGATATATATTGCAATAACGTCTTTAGTTTACACCTTGCCATGTTTGTGGCATTTTGTCATGGTGTTTGAAATGAAAATTTATGGTTTCCATGTAATTTTTTCACTCTAAATGTTGAATCCATTACAGTTATCATTGTTGCAATGAAATTGCATGTGGATCTCACTAGTGAGATGCCAGGTGAGATGGAACCGGGAGCCTGACTTTCATGTACACAATTATGATTAACATAATGCCTTCTCTAACGTCAATGGACAACAAGACTCTTCTTGCAAATGTCATAGGTTTTTCAAAATCTTTATTATTACAGTGATTGTGAATACTCATTGAGATAAAAAGGACTTGAAAGAGGTGTAACAACATTTATTTTCATTGAAGAATGATAAGTTAGGCGAAGTGGGTACGTCTAGTAGAAAAAGAAACGGGCTTCAACGTGAGAACTAGTGGTGCATGTAGGATCTCTTGTAGCAAAATATAAAAAGGTGGTGGGTTTTTATCTAGAAAATTGTGGAGTCTATTTCAGGCTTTATTCAAAATTTATAGAGTTGAGAAAATAATAGCTCTATTATCTTTATGCATGTTAATGAGCAGGAAACTTTAGATTGTGTAATAGATTACATATCGTGCGGAAATTAGTAGGCCAAATACTAAAGATAGAGGCGTATGGCAGGAACGGAGTTTGGGGAATGCTTGGTAGGAGTGAATGGAATCAAGAGAAACGGAATGAGAATGCATTCTCTTGTTTGTGTGCGTCGAGAATGAAAATAAGGAATGAATTTTTTATTCTTATTCCACCTTTTTCATTATTTGAAAAAAGCAGAGAAAGCTAAGAATTGAGTAAAAAAAGCTAAGCCATTCTCTACTTGATTCTTGGTTAAAATCGAGTCACGTAACTTTAAAAGGGGTATGACCATGTGCATGGCACATGCTACCAAAACATGAAAGAAAAACAATAGCCCAACCAACATATTCTCTCATGCTTCATGTCATCTTCAACCAAGCTGCTTGGTTTATTTTTGAATCCCATTTTTAGTTCTTAAAATCAAACTTTATTTAGTTTTTGGAATCTGCTACATGGGTCACTTCAAATCCTCGTTTTTGTGGTGTCAAAATTATATGTAGACAAAGTATTCGATCATTTGCTAATGAGGAATAACAATCCGTATTTCAATGGTGAATTATTTGAAATACTTAAATATGTGATCGAGCAGTTAACAATTCCAACAGTTCGGTTACATAATCAAAATGTTGTTTGAAAATCAAATTTACGGCATAAAGCACTGAATAATAAAACAAAATAATTTATGTCTTTTTATATGTACTATTTTTAATTCTCGTGTTATTTTTAACTAGCTCATGCAAGCTCGTAATAATACTTGCCTTCTCGACTAATATATGCATTATTAAGTATTGACATGGTGATTTTGGAAAAACAGATAATTTCTTTCTTAGTCGTACCAAACCAAGGAATGAATTCTCTCATCGATTATAACACATTATTCCTTATATTTCCCAAACAATAGAATCTTTGCTCTTGTCACAAAGTGATTCTCTTTCTCTATCATTCCATTCTGTAGAAACTAGAAGGGGGGGGGGGGGCGGGTTGAATAGTTTCACCGTTATTATTTACGTTTTTAGAAGATTTACTTTACAAGTTGTGTTTATGAAAATGATTCAATTTGATGTTTACTTGAAATAAACTCAACAACAAATATAAGTAATAACAAGTAAACAAGTAAAGATAAGGAAAGGAAAGATCAAATCGGCACACGGAGATTTATAGTGGTTCGGCCACAAAGCTCACTCCTTCATCCCTACTCCACTCCTAGAGTCTCACACTGAGTTTCACAAACACTATATCAACACGCTCCCTTATGGCAGAACAAACCGTACACAAGCTTACACCAAGTTTAACAACACTAAGCGGAATGTCGAGTCCTAATCCTAGCTAGAACCGATCTATCAAAGCCCACGTGGCTTCACACCTCGTACCAACACGATGGCACGATACAACACAACACACGATATAAGACTTGCACTCAAGTCCAATTACATACACGAAACAATGAATATAAATGATGATAGACCCGCAACAATGGGATGAGGAGAGAAAGACTCTTCTTCAACACTTCGTCTCTTAATTACAACGAAGGTTCTTCTCTTGCGCTTTAGAAGGATGATGAGTGTGATCACTTGTAAACAACTAGAACCCGATAATGTGATCAAATGATGTGTTTTGGAAAGGATTTCGGAATACAGAAAGTTTAGTGTATAAGAGGTGAGTTTTTTTGAAGCAAAACAGTTCAGTATTTATAGACGCCAGGAAGAGAGGGACGGTCCCTTAAATACCAGACGGTCCTTTATCGATAAGGGACCGTCACCCCCTTTACGGGACCGTCACGACATACGCTCCCATTTTTGTCCTGACGTGGTGAAAAACTATCTGGTGAAGTTTTGTTGTCGGTTTTGAGCGGGAAATATGGCTGTTAAGGATTTGAATTTTGAAAACATTTTCTTAATGAAACATTTCTTTAGATTATATAAAAATACTTTTGTAAAAATATTTTGTGACATGAAAATGTAAAGTTTTAAATCCTTTGATCACATACACAAATTGGTAGAAGTTTGTACATACCTTAAGTGATGTTGATGACAAAAACGAATTTTCTCGATTAAGAACTTATTAGTCATAGTTTTACGTAACGTGTGTTTGTATTTTGTGATTATCAAAACTAGTATAGACCGATTAATGCAAATGACGTTTTTGACATTATTTGTATTAACAATCTCCCCCTTTTTGATGATTACAAAATATAAACTCATTTTAGATAAAACTAGGCAATAATGAGTTTTAAAACGAGTCTCGTTTTGTTCTCCCCCTTTTTGTAGAATCAAAAAGGATTCGTAGAAACAATGAAATCCACGTCATCATGATGACTCCCCCTAGCTTAGTGCTCCCCCTTGATGAGGACACTCAGGAATTGATCAATGGAATTTAGCTACAAAATGTTAAAAGAAACATGCAAGCAAACATAGAAATCTTGCATACAAAATAAGGTAAGGCAGGAAAAACATATAATGTGGACGGTCCTATAAATAGGTCGACGGTCCTTTAATGTTTGGAACCGCCACCTTGATAAGGGACCGCCGGCAGGAGGAAGATCTGGATTAAAAGTTTAATAATTCATGCAGAAACTAGATCATTCATTAAAAGACAAGAGTAATGTCATTCATATGACAACTACAACATGAGTTTACAAGTATAATCCTAGTCTAATCTCCTAGGATATCTCATGTTAAATCCGGTTTTATTAGTAATCATGCATGCTTCTCTAGAACTTGCGAGGACGAGGTGGAGATGAGTTTCTTGGTAAGGGTTGTAGAAAACCGGGTGACAAGAGTATGGAAATGATGTAGTCAAGATCATTCTTCATCTTTTGAAAGTGGTTGTGGTTGTAAACACAACAAACACAATAACCCCTATGGGCATCCACTTGGGCACGAGTGGGATGAGTCATCGTTGGAGGATGAAGTTTTTGGGATAGAATGATGTTAAAGAGGTTCAAATCAACAAGGTTGGAGAACTCTTGGGCCTTGATGGAGTGTAGAGAGTTCACATTTGGCACTGGAGGTGGTAACAAGGGTGGTAATGAATGATCTTGAGGGGTATTACCATCATGAATGGATGGAGGCCCATTTTGTGGTTGAGAGGCAAAGAATGAGAATGATGAAGATGATGCCTCATGGTGTGATGTGGGAGTGGAATTGGCATGGTTGTTGTTGGATTTGTTTGAGTTATTCATGAAATTTCCAAGGCTTTGTTTCTTCCTCCATATGGGTTTGACCGATATTCTTGGTTTTCTAGAGGATGACATTGAGAAGGAGGAGCATTATGCCATGGCAATGGATGGAGGACGTGATGGTTTAAATAGAGGAGGATGGTTGCAAGAATAGTAAAGCATGCATGCTTAGCTTAATTAGTTCAAATAATGTTTAAGCAAATAAAAAAGGTGTGTAAGACCTAGGGATAGGCTTGGTCAAACATGCAAAAGCAAGATAAGTTACGACACAATAATGTTTGGACGGTCCTGTAAATAGGTGGACAGTCCTTTATCATTTGAGGGACTGTGGGTCGATAAAGGACCACCACCAGTAGGTTTACCAGTTTTTAGACAAAGTTTCTAGTGTGTGCCTACATGAAACATATGTGGAGATGCAATTATCTCGAATCTAATGAAGTAAAAACCTAAGAGATAATTCAAAGTCTCCTAAGTTCAATCTTGCTCATCTTTCCATGTCGGATAACATATTTGTTACAAGATCCGATAAAGGATTTGAGCGCATCGTGCATGCATGGAAAAATAGTTTTTGAATTGTATTAACAATGCAAGGAAATATGATTTTCCTAATCGTGAGAAGATTTTGATCATATGAATTGGGGTTTTTATGCATCAAATCAAGTTTTCTTGTTATCATGCAATAATGGTTGTTAATAGAAAGAAATAGTTACTTCCCCAATTTTAATTTTTGTGCATAAAAGAATCCTTGACTCAGATTGGAAAAAATGCACTTAATATGAAGTCTAAGAATATATGTGTTCCATAATTCCTAATCCAAAACGAAGATAAAATAATGGTTCACGCTTAAGAGGTTTAGTAAGAATATCATAAATGTTTTCCTCCTTTGGCACTTTTTCTATAGATATGTTACCCTTTTGTAAGTTATCCCTAAGAAAATGGCGACGAATTTCTATGTGATTGGTACGAGAGTGTTGCACGAGGTTTTTACTTAAATCTATTGCTCCTTTATTATCACACATGATTGGAATGTCATCAAGTGTAATACCATAGTCTACGAGAGCTTGTTTCACCCATAGTGCATATTGACATGCCTTTCCGGCGCTTACATATTCGGCTTCGGTTGTGGAGATAGCTAGTGCCGTTTGTTTCTTGGAGAACCAAGAAGTTAAGCAACAACCCATGAAGGTACAAATGCCACTAGTACTTTTTTGATCCACATAATCTCCCGCATGATCAGAATCGGCGTAAACTATAGTTTCTATGCCGGTCCCCTTAGGATACCATAATCCTGAGTGCATAGTGCCTTTAATGTATTAGAAGATATGTTTAACCACTTCTAAGTGAGAAGATTTGGGATCTTCTTGAAAGTGAGCACAAAGGCAGACACTAAACATGATATCGGGCCTACTTGTCGTTAGGTACAATAAACTTCCTATCATACCTCTATACTTAGTACTATCTACGGATTCACCCTCTTCATCCTTGGTGAGCTTTGTGTCCGTAGCCATTGGGGTTTTCATAGGCTTAGTATCTTCTAGTCCAAATTTCTTAAGCATTTCTTTAATATATTTAGATTGATTAAAGAATATTCCATCATCTAATTGTTTTATTTGTAGTCCAAGGAAGAAGTTAAGCTCCCCCATCATACTCATTTCAAACTCGGCATGCATGATTCTTGAGAATTCATCACACATGTCTTGACAAGTTGAAACGAATATAATGTCATCAACATATATTTGGACGATTATGATGTTTGAATTTTTCTTCTTGGTGAAAAGAGTGTTATCTACCATTCTTATTGAGTATTCATGTTTAAGAAGAAAAGCTTTCAACCTATCATACCAAGCCTTAGGGGCTTGCTTGAGACCATATAAGGCTTTCTTAAGTCTATAAACATGCTCGGGGTACTCAAAGTCAATGAATCCTGGAGGTTGTGTTACATATACCTCCTCATTGATGAGACCGTTTAGGAATGCACTTTTCACATCCATTTGGAACAACTTAAAATCTAATGCACATGCATATGCGAGTAGTATCCTAATGGACTCAAGTCTAGCTACAGGTGCTTAGGTTTCATCATAATCAATTCCCTCTTGTTGATTATAGCCTTGTGTGACTAACCTAGCTTTGTTCGTAGATACAATACCATTTTCATCTAGTTTGTTTCTAAATACCCACTTAGTTCCTATTATGGTGACATTCTTAGGTCTTGGTACTAACATCCAAACATCATTAGACTTAAATTGATTTAATTCTTCTTGCATTGCGATGATCCAACTTTCATCCTTCAATGCTTCATTGACATTTTTGGGTTCTATGATTGTAACAAAACAAAAGAGGTTGCTTTTGTTTTGAGCTTGTGATCTGAGAGTTCTTTGGTTTAGGCTTCCTATGACATTATCTAAGGGATGGCTTTTAGATTCTTTAATATTGGTGGTTTCATCTATTTTGATGGTTTCTTGGGATATATCTAGGTTTTTCATGTTTTCAACTATGGCATTTTCTTCATCTAAATCATCATCTACCAAAGGTGATGTTTTAGGTGGAGGGGGACTTCATCAAATGTCACGTTGAGTGATTCTTCGACGACCATTGTTTCATTGTTTAAAACAATGTAGGCTTTATTAGTTTGAGAATAACCTAGAAATACACCTTCGTATGACTTTGGGTCAAACTTGGTGAGATAATCTTTGGTGTTTAGAATGTAGCATTTACTACCAAATACTCTAAACTAGTCTAGGGAAGGTTTCCTACCTTTCAAGATTTTATAAGGGGTTTTTCCTATGATTGGTCTAATGAGAATTCTATTAAGGATATAGGTGGATGTATCTATGGCATTACACCAAAACTTCTAAGGAATGGATTGCTCATTGAGCATGGTTCTACTCATTTCTTGTAGGGTTCTATTTTTTCTTTCGACTACCCCGTTTGATTGTGGAGTTCGTAGAGCTGAGAAATTGTGAGTAATACCATTAACATCACAATAAGCTCCAAATTGAACTTCATTATCAAATTCTCTACCATGGTCCGTCCTAATGGAAACTATGTTGCATCCTAATTGATTTTGAATTTTCTTACTAAATATTTTGAATTGTTCAAAAGTTTCAGTCTTGTTTTTAAGAAACCTAGTCCAAATATACCTAGAGTAATCGTCTACAATCACTAGGGTGTAAAGATTCCCTCCATAACTCCGTATGGAAGAAGGACCGAAGAGATCCATGTGAAGAAGCTTTATACATCTAGATGTTGAGATCATATTCTTAGACTTATGACTAGAGTGAGCTTGTTTTTCAACCTTGCAAGCATCACAAAAATGTTGGTCGAACCTAAGTTTGGGAAGGTTTCTAACTAAATCCTTGGAAGACAATGATTGTAATAGACGCATGTTGGCGTGTCCTAATCTTCTATGCCATAAAGTAGAGTTATCATTAACAGTAGCTAAGCATATGTTCTCACTAGGTTTGTTACTAATTTTCATGACATATAGGTTACCTTTTCTAATTCCTTTTGCAATTACTTTTCCATTCTTAATGATCTCACTATTATCTTTGGAGAAGATTACCTTGGAACCATTATCACAAATTTGACTAATACTAAGTTAATTAAAACCTATGTTATCTACATGTTCTACATTAGTTATAGTAAGAGAGTTATGAGTGATCGTACCTTTGCCGATGATATTACCCTTGAGCTTACTACCAAATGTAACGTTACCTCCAGTACTTGCATTATATGATGAGAATAGCTTGTGGTTTCCCGTCATGTGATTTGTGCATCCACTATCTTTAACCCATTCGTCGGGTTCTAGGTCAATTCCCAAGCATATCTAATGATAACACAGACAAACTCAAACATATGGTCCCCAATATCTCATGGGTCCAAAGTTGTTAGCACCAAACATCCTATACATTTTTTGCATTTGTCTAGGATATTGAAATGGTGAGTAAAAGCCTATAGGAAGAAAATTGTTTTTCCAATTCATAGAGTAATTATTATAACGATTTTTATTTCTAGTTGTTTTTGGTCCAGTATGTCTATTTGGTGTATTTGTTCTTCTAGGATATGGAGGTGTAGATCTTACAGTTGGTTTGTTGTATCCTAATCCGGGTTTTAGTATTGGTCTATAGAATTGTTTTACTTCTTTTACACTAGCAACGGGTATTTATGATTTTCTTATTGTTGACTGCTTCGGACTAGAATCTGTAGTAGATTTAGGTAGGATCACAGTCTTACTTACTGGGGACGGTCCTTTATCGATGGGACGGTCCTTTAAAGGTGAGGGACTGTTGGGTGGATTTGAGGGACCGTCTCCAGTATCCAAGTCCGACTGAGATTTCACAAATTTTATTTGTTTTGATATGTTTGGTGATGCTTCAAAGAAATTATAACCTATACCGGTTTTGTTATCGGAAGCCTTTTGAGCTCCTATGAGTTGTCTAAGAGAGTGAGTGCTCTTTTCAAACATATTTAATCTTGAGGCTTCCTCTTTGAGTTCCTCATTTTCAATTTTAAGAAGTTGACAAGATTTGCACTCCGAAACAATTTCTTTTCCTTTTTCAAGTCCTGATAACTTCTCTTTTAATTCCAATATTTCTTTTTCTAATTTAGAGTTGGTGGATTTTAAGGATTTGTTTTTTACGATTACCTTCTTACTTACTTCGCAAATTTTATCATATTTATTATCTAAGTCAAGAGAATCTAGTGAGCAAATATCATAATTGTGGAAATCGGTTTAGGTACGTACCTCTTTTGAAGATCTAGCCATGAGACAAGTTTCATTCTTATCATCTTCTTCGCCATCACTCCAAGCACCGCTAAGATATGCCCTTTGATTTTTGTCCTTTGTTTGGTGTGGACAATCTCCAACTAAGTGTCTTGTATCACCACATCCGAAACATCTTTTCTCTCCCTTGATATATCTATCTTCACGAGCTTTTTGAGGAGCTTTCTTTTCATCTCGCGGTTGTCTTACAAATCTTCCTATTCGCTAGAAAATTTTTTTGAAATCTCTAACCGCCAACACATACTCTTCGTCATCACTTTTCAAGCTTGAGTCTTCATCATCACTTAGCTCCTTTTTAGCTTTTAATGCAATTGATTTTCTTTCCACCTTGCTTTTGATAATGTCGGAATCATTTTTTATGACTAACTCATGGACTTTCAAGTTACCAATGAGCTCATCTAATGATAGAGATGCCAAGTCTTTGGATTCTTCAATCGCCGTGACCTTTGCTCTCCACTTCGGATGTAAAGCCCTGAGATATTTCCTAACACAACTTTTGATAGAAATTTCTTCATCGAGTGCTTTTAAACTCGTAATTATGGTGTTAAATTGATGAGACGAAAAGTGTACCGCTTTTAGGGGATCATTTAAGCCCAAAGTTGAGATTATTTGATCAAATATTGCCCTAAATAGTTCCTTTTGTCATTTTAGGTACTTTGGAGAAGAAATTTGGAAAAGGAAGCATTTTGAATGTTTTTGGAGCGAAAAGTGAAGAAAACAGCAAAGTCTCCTAATCAAGCTGGAAACAGTGCTTGACGGCGTCACTCATTGGAGGTGACGGCGTCAAGTTATGGCAAAGAGGTGGATAAAAATTATAACGAGATGCGCCAGAATGTTTTTGGGATTTTATACATGACGGCGTCACCAAGGCCGTCAAGAGTAAATTACATGTGACGGCCATGAGAAGATTAACACACGACGGCATCAGATCTGGATCTAGGTAATACGAGAGTTTTTATGGCGGCGAGTTGACGGCGTCAGGATTTACACGTGACGCCGTCAGACTCAAATATATATATATATATATATATATATATATATATATATATATATATATATATATATATATATATATATATATATATATATATATATATATATATATATATATATATATATATATATATATAGTTTTCTAGTTTTCATTTGTTAAAAGAGGAGAACTTTGGGATAGTTTTGGAGAAACCCTAGCACGATTTTTACCTTACTTTTAAGGGTTCCAAACCCTTGTTTCATCCATGTTTGATTGAAGATAAGTTTTCCAATAATCATTCAATATGTCTATGTGTTGTTTGATTCTATCTTATGCTTGTCTTTACTTTAACATGCTAGGCTAGGTTTTCTTTTTGTTTGCTTAGATGTAATGAAACTTAGTTATTAATTATTGGTTGGTTGTTTGTTTATAAGATTATTGGTTGGTTGTTTGTTTATAATCGTTGTGGATGAATGATATCGATGTTAGGCTTAAGAAAACTGGCAGACTTCCAATTGGTAACATGCTTGAACGTCTTAAGAAACATGATCGGATGTGTACTACGATAAATTGGTTGTATTTAATGCATAAGTAACTACTAAGGAGGCCATGTTAGGAGCTAGTAGTCGGCTCGACATAGGAAGAGGTAGAAGCTTATAGAGTTAGGGAAGATCGTACACGGCCCTACGAATGGTATTAAGGAATATAGCCCGTCATTCATGCAATTGTAACAAACTAATCAACTAGTAAAAGATAGCTAGGGAGTAGTGAAATCTAAGTAAACACATTTCTCTTATTATTGTTTTTCTCCATATTTACTTTCGTGTCATTTTATTTTATTTTATTTTATTTCTATTGCATTTGTAGGTATTTGGGTTAGTTGACTATCAACTAATTCCTTTCTAGTAAGATTTTTATTTTTATAGGTATTCTTTAGTCTATCTTTTTCTTTGTTTCCTTTGTTCGTAAACTATCTCGATGGATAACAATAGCATTGATGGTTTGATTCCTGTTATCCGTGTTTTTCGTCGTAGGATTTTCCAACCACCCGTCGCAATCCCTTTGGTGGAAAATGAGAACCCACCTAACCTCTCGCCTGACCACTACTTTGGCAATAATTCTAAGATGGAGGAGTCTGACCATGATAACGATCATAGGGCTA
The DNA here is from genome assembly GCA_030686995.1 of Artemisia argyi. Classification (NCBI taxonomy): domain Eukaryota; kingdom Viridiplantae; phylum Streptophyta; class Magnoliopsida; order Asterales; family Asteraceae; genus Artemisia; species Artemisia argyi. The sequence continues at coordinate 158,255,982 of CM060693.1, forward strand.
GTCCTTTTTACTATTCGGACTCCGATGAGGACCTAGATGATGGTGATGTAATTAATGAGGATAGGATGGAAGATGAGATGAACCCTCTTAGGTATGTCGACCCTAGGACAAGGATTGAGAAGGACAGCTCATTTAATATGCAGTTTCCTTGTAAGATAGGATTTAGGAGCTTTGATGCTTACCTTAACTCATCTTTACCAATGAACATAATCTCGCGTACTGAATACAATAAAATTATGGTAAATGAGTTAGAATACAAAGGAGATAATATTGTTGCTAAGGCAAAGACATTGCATGCATTTGTTGGAAGCTTTGTCTATTTGGTTGAGTTTATGGTTATGGAGAATCTAGGAGAGTTTATCGATAGTAACTTAATCCAAGTTGTGTTTGGGAAGCCCTTCAAAAGGTTAACCAAATTAGATGAAAAACTTATGGAAGGGTTAATTACATTCTCGGATGGGGATGAAGATTTTGTTTACCAAATGCCCCGTGTACACCCTAGGTTCAAGGATTTTTCTATTGAGAAATGTAATAGGTTTCCACCTCTTGATATGCTAAGTGAGAATGATAAAAGGAAATGGCTTAAATATCCTCATGAAAAGAATAAAAGGTATTATCGCGGATGTTTACAGCTAAGTGATGACTATAAGAAAGATGAGGCAACAATTAGATGGCTCACACTTGCGTATGTGAGCAAGCGACACACGGTAGGATGTGACCTTGAGTCTAGCTACAAGACACGTAAATAAAGAAAAGCACTTCTTGGGAGGCAACCCAAGCTTTATTTGTTTGATTGTTTGTTTGTTTGATTTTATTTATTTCCGTATGCATGCTTTATTTTTATTGTTCGTGGCTCATGTTTCAAAATAAATTGTGAAAAGGCTTTACCTTGTTGTTTAACTTCGTCTTTAACTTCATAAAAAGGCATTTCACAAAAGATAAGTGTAAGGGAAATCTAAATTTGTTTCTAAGAACGGAATTGGACATGGACCACAACAATATTAAATGAACGTGCATATTAGTATTTGTTTGAGTCAAATGCTTGTATCGAGCCATACTGATGTTTTGCAGGAATTCCAGTAATTAAGGCATGAGTTTTTCTAAAAATTTTCTAGAAACTTAACATAAGATTTCTGTCAGAGTACTCTGACGGCGTCAGGGCTATAACCTGACAGTGTCAGGTGTAAAAATCTGAAAAATTTTGCAAGTTTTGTTTTTCTACCGGAGTCTTAAAGTTTTTGTTAATTCTTTAGTTTTATAAACTTCAGGAAATCTGCAAATATTCATTCCACAAGCATTATATCTTTATATATATATATATATATATATATATATATATATATATATATATATATATATATATATATATATATATATATATATATATATATATATATATATATAGATTGCCACCGATTTTATGCGAGGTTTGCCATGATTGTTTTCTCAGGTTTAACAGGTTATAATGGATAAGAAGATGATTTATATTTCTGGAGGGAAGCTTTCAACGTTCATTTTCTTGGAGGAAGATCTAACCATGTTATCACATTATCTACACCGAACGAATCAGGGGCGTATTTGTTTCATTCTTTTACCTTCATTACTTTTACATCCTTTTTATTGAACATTGGGGACAATGTTCAACCTAAGTGTAAGGGGAGGGTAAATGATGATACCTTAAAGAATGCAATTGCACTTGAGTTTGTTTGTTCAATAGTAGGTGTGTAATAAAACTAAGAGAAATACTTGTTAGGGCAATTTTAGCGCCAAATTTAAATTTTTTTACAACATTTAGGAGTGAAGCTTTAGCCTTAATTAGCGTCTCATTGATAGGAGTTGTATGACTAGCACAAAAACTGTACCACTCAAAATTTTCCACCCCAAATATGTGGTTCCCCCCTTGATTTGTTAGGAAAATATGCTTATGAGTGTACCGGTAGTACTTAGATTCTAGAACTTGCGTTAGTGATACATCCCGAGACCGCTAGTGAGACTACATTCGTGTAGTTAGAATTTACTACATGATAAGAGGCATTAGGATAACCATTGTGTTAAACCAGTATCATAATTACTTGACTAGTAAAGTCAATTAATTTTCTCACACCTTTGCGATGTACTCATTTTTAGTACACGATACCCCTAGTACACCCCTCCGAGCCTATCTTTTTCGTTTCTAACTTTAAGTATTTTACTTAAAGATAGAATTTGTTTACAATCCACCCCAAATGTACACCCAAATCGCCTTAGCCTTCCTTGTATGCACTCATCTTTAGTGCATTATTGTTATTTGTTTAAACCCTTAGTTAATTATCTAATTGATGACATGGTTGCTAAGTCGAGTCATATCTTGTACATATTATTTTGGCACGATTGGGACTCATGGGTAAAGTACTATTGTTATGGAGTATTGGGGAAGACGTCAATTATTACCCCCATATGTGCGTTAATATTTAAAAACTACTCCAAGTGTTTTGATTATCTTAATTCGAGTCATTAGAATAGTTAATTGTAAAGTATGTAAAAGTTCAAGTGTAAGGAGAATGTAAATCCCCTATGTTGTATTATTTTGGATAGTAGGGCAAGAGTGTATGCAAAAAAAAAAAAAAAAAAAAAAAAAAAAAAAAAAAAAAAAAAAATCGAAAAAATCAAGAAAAAGAAAAAAAAAATATAGAAAAAAAGAAAAAGAGAAAAAACATATGGACTACCATCCCGTTTCCTTTTATGTTTATTTTATGTTTTTTATTAGCTTAAGTCGAGTCGAGTCTTGGCTTAGCAACGCCACATTGTATATGTAATTGACCAAGATGATTAACTCGCCATCAGTAAAGATTGCCTTTATCCAACAAAACCGTGTTTATCATATCCCTACACCTCACGTTATAACCCTTTTAAAAGACCTCTTTGATAGTTTATCCTAGGTGCTTACGCCAAGTGGTGGAGGTTTGATCCTTTCCCAAGCCTATGGTAATCTATGTGCTATGACAGGTAGCAAGAGATGTTTTCCATTTTCATATTGTGATATATACTTTTATTACACCCGAGAGATGTGAGTATCTAAACACTATTTGTGAGGTGCTAGTGTATAATTTCCGTGCTTGTTTTGGTTGAAGTGGAATGATTATATGTTGTAATTACTTTTATATTAGTTTTAAATGACCCATAGCTTGTATTTTGATTAGAATAAAAGCGCATCTGCTTAAGGAAAAGCAAATCTCAAGTGTAAGGGTATTTGATAAGACGAAAAGTGTACCGCTTTTAGGGGGTTATTTAATCCCAAAGTCGAGATTATTTGATCAAATATTTTCCTAAATTGTTCCTTTTATCATTTTAGGTACTTTGGAGAAGAAATCTGGAAAAGGAAGCATTTTGGACGTTTTTGGAGCAAAAAGTGAAGAAAACAGCAAAGTCTCCAAATCAAGTTGGAAACAGTGCTTGATGGCGTCACTCATTAGAGGTGACGGCGTCAAGTTATGGCAAAGAGATGGATAAAAATTATAACGAGACGCGCCAGAATATTTTTGGGATTTTATACATGATGGCGTCACCAAGGCCGTCAAGAGTAAATTACATGTGACGACCATGAGAAGATTAACACATGACGGCGTCAGATCTAGATTTATGCAATATGAGAGTTTTTATGGCGGCGAGTTAACGGCGTTTGGATTTACACGTGACGCCGTCAGACTCAAAAATCTATATATAGTTTTCTAGTTTTCATTTGTTAAAAGAGGAGAACTTTAGGATAGTTTTGGAGAAACCCTAGCATGATTTTTACCTTACTTTTAAGGGTTCCAAACCCTTGTTTCATCCATGTTTGATTGAAGATAAGTTTTTCAATAATCATTCAATATGTCTATGTGTTGTTTGATTCTATCTTATGCTTGTCTTTACTTTAACATGCTAGGCTAGGTTTTCTTTGTGTTTGCTTAGATGTAATGAAACTTAGTTATTGATTATTGGTTGGTTGTTTGTTTATAATTGTTGTGGATGAATGATATCGATGTTAGGCTTAAGAAAACTGGCAGACTTTCAATTGGTAACATGCTTGAACGTCTTAAGAAACATGATCGGATGTGTACTACGATAAATTGGTTGTATTTAATGCATAAGTAACTACTAAGGAGGCCATGTTAGGAGCTAGTAGTCGGCTCGACATAGGAAGAGGTAGAAGCTTATAGAGTTAGGGAAGATCGTACACGGCCCTACGAATGGTATTAAGGAATATAACCCGTCATTTATGCAATTGTAACAAACTAATCAACTAGTAAAAGATAGCTAGGGAGTAGTGAAATCTAAGTAAACACATTTCTTTTATAATTGTTTTTCTCCATATTTACTTTCGTGTCATTTTATTTTATTTCTATTGCATTTGTAGTTATTTGGATTAGTTGACTAGCAACTAATTCCGCCCATTCTTCCGAAACCCGAGATTTTACTTGCTTTCCATAAAATATAAAAATTCAAAAAGAATCATCCCTCATCAATAGACCTAGTTTAATTGAGTTTTAACCTTAGCGAACACTATTCTTTGAGTTGAACGATCAATCCCCGGTACTTGCCACACTATATCGGTCAGGTACACTACTTGGTGGGGATTGCAAGCTTCTCAAGATCCCTTGAGAGGTAAAACCTTTTGCAAGGTTGCAAAACCACGCATCATAAATCTAGCAAATGAACTATCAATAGATTCATCTTCAGGTATGACGAATTGTTCATATTGTTGAACCAAAAGATCGATCTTGTTATCTTTGACTTGATTATTACCTTGATGAGTGACTAACAAAGTTTTCCAAATGTCTTTAGCCGTATTACACATAAAAATTCTTCAAAAATCCTTTTTAGGTAAAGCATTGTAAATTACCATTTTTGCTTCATCATTTTAGCTAATTTCTTTTTAAGACTTTCGCTTTGTTTATCATAAGGAACAATTTCATTTTGTTTAGTTTCAGGATTAAATTCGATGGGTTTAAAGTTACCCATGGTAATAATATGCCAAAGATCAAGATCCTTTGATTTCACATACGTTTCGAATCGAGTTTTCCAATAAATAAAAATATCGGTGGTGGTCTTTGCATAGACTGCCCTTCTTGATATTTTTCAAATTCCATTGATCGTTTCAAGTTTTAAAATACAGTATATTTTTAAAATCCTTGAGCAACGAAGCTCTGATACCAATTGTAGAAACTAGAAGGGGGGGGGGGTTGAATAGTTTCATCGTTATTATTTACGTTTTTAAAAAATTTACTTTACAAGTTGTGTTTATGAAAATGATTCGATTCGATGTTTATGTGAAATCAACTCAACAACAAATATAAGTAATAACAAGTAAACAAGTAAAGATAAGGAAAGGAAAGATCAAAACGGCACACGGAGATTTATAGTGGTTCGGCCACGAAGCTCACTCTTTCCTCCCTACTCTACTCCTCGAGTCTCACACTCGAGAGTTTTTCAAACACTATATCAACACGCTCCCTTATGGCGGAACAAACCGTACACAAGCTTACAACAAGTTTAACGACACTAAGCGAAATGTCGAGTCCTAATACTAGCTAGAACCAATCTATCAAAGCCCACGTGGTTTCATACCTCGTACCAACACGATGGCACGATACAACACAACACACGATATAAGACTTGCACTCAAGTCCAATTACATACACGAAACGATGAATATAAATGATGATAGATCCGCACCAATGGGATGAGGTGAGAAAGACTCTTCTTCAGCACTTCGTCTCTTTATTACAACGAAGGTTCTTCTCTTGCACTTTAGAAGGATGATGAGTGTGATCACTTGTAAACAACTAGAACCCGATAATGTGATCAAAGGATGTGTTTTGGAAAGGATTTCGGAATACAGAAAGTTTAGTGCATAAGAGGGGAGTTTTTCCGAAGCAAAACAATTCAGTATTTATAGACGCCAAGAAAGAGAGGGACAGTCCCTTAAATACCAGACGGTCCATTATCGATAAGGGACCGTCACCCCCTTTACGGGACCGTCGCGACATACGCTCCCATTTTTGTCCTGACGTGGTGAAAAACTATCTGGTGAAGTTTTGTTGTCGGTTTTGAGCGAGAAATATGGTTGTTAAGGATTTGAATTTTGAAAACATTTTCTTAATAATACATTTCTTTAGATTATACAAAAATACTTTTGTAAAAATGTTTTATGACATGAAAATGTAAAGTTTTAAATCCTTTGATCACACACAAATTGGTAGAAGTTTTTACATACCTTAAGTGATGTTGATGATGAAAATGAGTTTTCTCGATTAAGAACTTATTAGTCGTAGTTTTACGTAACGTGTGTTTGTATTTTGTGATTATCAAAACTAGTAGAGACCGATTAATGCAAATGACGTTTTTGACATTATTTGTATTAACACATTCTCCACTGCATTTCCATTCTTTGCGATTCATGTGTAGAAAACGTCCCCTTGGTGTGTTTGTGTGGTGGACAAAAATCTAGAATTAGATGATGTACTAACAAAATTTTCGCAAAAAAAATAATAAAAAATAAATAGAAAAAAAATACAGGGACAAGTGTATATGATCATTAGAGGATGGTGGGGTATTCTCAATCAAGGCTCTCAAATCTGTTGGAGAACAAGCTTCTTAAGCGCATTTGTGTTTGCAGAGATTTGTTAGTCTATCTTTCTCATTGTTCACTTCTTGGCAGGATTGATCTTCACTCTATTGTATGTTCTCAATGTGAAGAATCGGTTAGAACCTTGGGGCATATGTTATTGTTTGGTTCGATGTATATTTGCAATGGATTTGTGATCGAAGCATTTTTAGTTCATTAACAGATGGGTTCTTTGATCATGAGACCATGGAAGATACTGGTGACAGAATAGGCTGTTTTACAACTATGCAGATGTCGAAACAGGATGTGTCGCGCAATCTGCTCATCCTTACAACCATTCCCTGCAATAATAATAATTATTATTGTTGTTGTTGTTGTTGTTGCTGGTGCTGGTGCTGGTGGTGGTGCTGCTGTTGTTGTTGTTGTTTTCTATTTGCTTGCTTATGTAGGAACTACGAACGGGTAAGGTCAAACATATGAATCAAACAGGTCAAACTATTACAAGCCTTGTGCAGTCGTTTCATTAAGTATTTGTCAACTCATTAGCTAAACTTATTACTAGGGATGGCAACGGGCGGGTTTAGGGCGGTGCGGCCATCCCTATTCCTAAACCTGATTAACAAAGTTCTCCCCAAACCCGCCCCGATCCCCATCGGGGATCTAATCGGGGCGCCCCGTTGGGGCGTGATGGTTCCCCAAACCCGCCCCGTATTAATCGGGGTGTCCTCTTTGGGTGCAATTCTCGACCAAAGCCATACCATTTCACATTTATTGTTATTTTAAGACTGTTAGTTATAACGAACCTATTAATAATCAATTACAAATAAAGCTTATTAAGCTGAATAAGTTTTTAACGATAGTATTATACATAAATAATGATGAATTATACCCCCAAAAATTAAAACTTAAAAATATGACACTAAACTAGTTTATTTAATTACAATTTTGCATCTTACAAATATAAACAAACCAGTGTTGCCAAAAAAGGTTTACAAGGCCGATTAGGTGCTACAAGGCCACCGACCTTGCCAATTTATGTAAATGGGTCAAACAAATAGGTCAACCATGGTCAACGACGATCAACGGTTGTCAATGGTAGTCAAACTTGCCGGAAACCTATAAATCTTACAGGAAGTACCCAAAACTCACTGTAAACTTATTTTGATCACTTATAGTAATTGTTTAATTTTATTACAAGTTGTTGTTTAGAAAATACCTTGCCAAAAATACCTAAAACTCGCCGAAAATACACAAAACTTGCTAGAAATAACTAAAATTTGTAAGTAATGCCAATCCGATTAATCACCGATTAATCCCGCCAAAACAGATTACAAGCTACAAGGTGGTCTACCGCCCGTCTACCGATTCGCGATTTTTGCAACCTTGAAAAAACTAACAATATTAGAATAATATTTTTTTTATCACGTAAATACTAACAAATACTATATAGGTATAGATATATTTGTATATGTGTATATATTAATCGGGTGGGGCGGGGCGGGGCGAGGATTCCTCGCTCCCCACCCCAAACCCAATTAAAATCCCCGTTTAATCCACAAACCCGCCCCGTAACCCGGTTAGCATGCCCCACCCCGCCCCAATTAGTTCGGGTTCGGGTTTTATTGGCATCCCTACTTATTACCGAACTCATTTGGCCACTTTATCAAAGTAGCCCTACCACATATTATCACCTCTAACAACAGTACATATCAAGCCCACAGTTGTAGAAACAGTTATCTTTCCAGCAGCATTGCCATCAATGAACAATCAAAGATGTATTACACATAAAGACAATAATTCATAAAATTGCAATCATAACAATATTGTTTTCTTTTTGTGTTTTTTTGGCACAGCAATCATAACAGCTTTATGCATCTAATATTTACAAAATTATAAGCAAACCGCACTCCATTGTACAACAGACCTACAAACGTTTAATCAGGATGGGTCATTGGCACAAGAGACCCGGTTATGAGAAATCAAATATGGGAATGCTAATAGCATGTAACAATCGTCTCATCGGTGAGCGTGAATAAATTCATCATTAGTTTCTTTCTGCTAATGATTCGAATGTCAATGAAACAATAAGTGCGTATGGTTATGCAGGTTGCTCAGAGTCCTAGTATAGATTCAAGATTGTATTTTTCGAAGGATTGTAATTCGGTTTCTTGGTTCTGCAACGTGGGTTTTTTATGGCATCAAGAGTTTGTAAGTAGTTGTAAGAGGGATTCCTAGTTGATGGTGGGGCTGGATTACTAATTCTACTGGCAAGAAAGCGTTGAATTAAGCTTCTCAGGAATGGAGACATAGTGTCAGGTTCGTGTTCCAAGTAGTACATCATTCCACCCATGCAGGCACAGAACAAAGCCACCTTTAACAAGTTACAAAAAAAGTCAGATAATGACTATAGTACAACACCTGCAGACTTTAGCATTGAAAAGCTTTGGAAGCAACAATCTAGCAGTGCCGGGTAAAACATAGATGCTTATGATTTTAAAATGACCAACATGTCTAAAATCTAGATGATCCAACATTCAACAGGCATGTTTTCCATGGATGTCAAAATGACATATCCCTTTTATCTTCTCTCATCTTTGAACTAAGTGTTGTCATTTTATATATTTGAATCTATTACAAATAAATGAACTATCTTATCTTATATTTTCAAATATGCAGGAGATGTTTGAACGAAGCTAGGTTTAACCCTTAAGCCTCATAACACTTTTTACCGCTTTAGACTTGTCACTCCTTAGCTTTAGTGGAGGAGATGTGTATCCTTGCCAAGCATATGATAGAATATTCATCACAACTAAACAATTAAACGATTAGATCGGTTTTAATTGAAATTTTTAATTTTGTTTATAACTCGTTAAGTGTTTGGTTTTGCAAAATATGATGAGACGAATAAGTGCTTAATTGTAAAAATTAATCCTAATATCATTTAGGATACATTTTCATAAATAATAATCTAAAGGTTTACTTGAGGACAAGTAAAATTCAAGTGGGGGGATATTTGATGACATCAAATAAGTACATTATATTGTCATCAGTTGTCCTATATAATTGACTTGTTTTATTATGTTTTATGTGAGAATCGATACTTAATTGTTTACTTTAGTAATTCTCAGGTAAAAATAAGCAATTGGTGAAACTTGGTGATTTTGGATGAAATATATAGCAAAATGATCAAGAATGGAAAATTCTACTGAAATCCAGAAGATACGCCACATCATTCTAGACAGATGTGTCGTAATATCATACTTGGATGAATTCGAAGACCACTGCGTGACTTTGAAGAATGCGCCGCATCAGATTATATCATGCGCTGCATATGAAACTTTGGTCAACGAAGAAGATCCAACTTGTTCTACTCCAGATACGCCGCATTACATTATCAACATGCGCCGTATCCATATCAAGACTTTACCAAATACGATTCAAGATACTGAAGACATGCGCCGCATAAAGATTCAAGTTACGCCGCATTTGAAGACGGTGTACGAATATTCCAGAATATATTAATCTTGGACCCCACGCGAAGTTAAGTACATGCGCCGCATCTACTTATGTGATGTGCCACATCGAACCCTCAGACAGAACCTATAAATACTCAAAGAAGTCAGACGAATGAAAAGTGACAAGAAACCCTAAGGAGACGAATTCAGATGACTTGGCAACACAAGACACACCACAATTGAAGATCTTAGAGCAGTAAGAAGGTCCTGCATGTATTTAATTCATTAAGTAGTTTTGTTTTATTATAATAGTAAGCTTTAATTTATTAGGATTGCTGGGCTTGTGGCCACCATACTGCTCCCCTTAAAATTGATTTCCCATCAATTAAAGTTTATATGTTGATGTTTTTGGTGACTTGTATATGTGCATTGATAACCTCTGTGTCTAGCTGAGTTTTGCTTGGGCTGCCATACCCCCTCCTCGCCTACTTATCTAGTGTCTAGAAAGTGGGATAGGCATAAGTGATCATTAAGAGTTTACTCGCATACATTTATGATCCAACGAGACAGATTAGATTACGATACACAACATATAAAACTAGCAATAAATTAAGTGACAAGCTACTTAATTATCAGGACAGGCCTTCTATCTGGATCTATTATCTATTTGTGTACATGTTAGCCATTCGCTGATTTGTTCTCATTAGTTTAATTTATTGTTTAACTACCAAAACGTGCTAGTCTCGCAGACTAAACTCCCCTTGCGTTAGATTAGATTGTAAAACTAACATAGGATATTAAAATACTGAGACAAACTATGATTTACGTTCCACTCTTAGTGATTGACACTCTGCTTACCACTATATACATATTGATCGGATACACTGTCCGTTATTGTGTGTGTTATAGGATAAGTCAGCTAAATATAAATGTAAAACTTGAAATAGGCAATCGCCCTATACTACACCGTGACACGCTGCACACATCACGAAGCGATGCATCAAATTCAACATTTGCTCTGCCAAGACGAACTCTACATCATATTCTTCTTGTGCTGACATAAGGATAGTTAGTCACACGTTATTTGGGTTAGTAGCCATGGTAGTAAGCGAAATTGAACAAGAACACTTAACAATTTGGTTAGTGGATGAAAATGTGAAACAATTTGTTTACTTGATAAAAGTGTTTGAAAATGAGTCCCCCATTAACTCAATGTATAAGGTATGAGTTCACAGAATTGTCATGATCATACCAATGTCAGTAAAAAGAAAATGATATGTCCAATCATGTCATATTTCGTGTAAAATTTAAGCTTTCACGTGATTGTCATTGGTTAGTCATATCCATGTCAGTAAAAAGCAACTGATATGTCTACTCATGTCATATTTCGTGTAAAATTTTAAGCTTTCACGTAATTGTCATTGTTTAGTCATATCCATGTCCACTTAAAATTGGAATTGTCAAGGACTTGTCCTTTCCATATTTTTTGCAAATTTTTTTAATATTTTTTACACACTATAAATATTACCCCGTTCTAATCAATTCTCACACAACTTTGTCTACAAAAAAAAACACATATTGTTTATCAAGACCACATTCTCTATACCCAAATATCTAATGGCTTGTTCTCTTCCACATATCGTCGAAGAAATCAAAGCGTATTTACTTACTTTAATTTCTCAAGTTGAATTCAAGTATAACTATTGAAACAATATTTCATTACATACTGGTTGAAATTGTGGATCTTACAAATTTGTGACAACACTTTCTAATATAAACCAAATGGCTTCATACCAAAATATATGTTACAAGATTGCAGATGAATTACTTAAGAGGCCCTGAAACTTACGAATGCTCTTTCATTCCAAACAACACCCTATATGTAGATGATGCGTTAGAGTTATTGCAATATTGTAAAGATGCATCTGCAGATTTCAAAACTCAACCTATGGTGTGGATTGGGATCAATATTGTAATAGTATCATTAGTTTTCACCCTTGCCATGTTTTTGTATTTCTCTCATGTTGTTTGAAATAAAAAATTATGGTTTCAATGTTTTCACTTTAAATTGTGCATCCATTAAAGTTATCACTGTTGCAATGAAATTGCCTGTGGATGTCACTAGTTAGATGCCAGGTGAGATGGAACAAGTAACCAAGCTCGGGAGTCTGGCTTTCATGTGCACGGTTAGGGTTAACATAATGCATTCTCTGGTGTCTATGGACAACAAGTCTCATCTTGCAAATGTCATAGGTTTGTCCATCTTTGTTATTACCGTGATTATAAATACTATCATTGAGATAAGAACCGGTATTATTAATCATTATTAAATTTAATTACTTAAATACACCAAAAGAAAGTTGATTTCCCACCTATAGACGCTCGGCTATTTTTTTTTCTCAATAGTGGTTTTGAGCATATAGTGAAGTCGAGCAAAAAATAAAAGTGGAGTAGAGCAAAAAAAAAAGTCGTGCGGTCGAGCATGCTATATTTGGATTTTTTTTCTTCCCAAACATAGCATATGGTTAGTGAAAAGGATAAAAAATTTCTCTTGATCTATTTAAGTCATTGACCCTAATTCTTATCATGATGGTTCAAGTCAATACATTCGTATTCTAGATTGCGCTTACATCTATGCGGTTATGATCATCCTGTTACTAATTATATCCATTTATCCATTGCTAACAATTCTAATCTCAAAGGAAATTTTAGATTTAGAGTATCAAGCCAAAAAAAACATCTTCAACAGATCAACGACCAACCCAAATGCCTTTGGTTGAGAAACTAAGACAACGTATTAGAAGGTTTTGGGTGATGGCAGAAACAGGTAGCCTCAATTTGTGATGGTTAGTAGTCCATTATCGACTGCTTGTGGAGTAATTTGTAGTTATTTTACTCATGCCATCACTTGTAAATTTCATAGGTTTGTTCATCTTTATTATTAACGTGATTGTGAGTACTATCATTGAGATAAGAACTGGTAGTATTAATATTTATTATCATAATGGTTCAAGTCAATACATTCGCATTCTTGATTGCGCTTACATGTATGTGGCTATGATCATCCTATTACTAATAATAACCATTTATTCATCGCTAACAATTCCAATATCAAAGGAAATTTTAGAGTTAAAGTATCAAGCCAAAAAAAAAAAAAAAACCTTCAACTGATCAACAACCAATCTAAATATATTTGGTTGAGAAACTAAGACAACATGTTAGAAGGTTTTAGGTGATGGCAGAAACGGGTAGCCCTTAATTTGTAATGGCTAGTAGTCCATTATCGACTACTTTTGGAGTAATTTGTGTAGTTGTTTTACTAATGCAATCACGTGTCATGCTTGAATCTGTATTTCGTAATATGAATATGGGTCAGTGTACAAGAGGTCGATAATTTTTATTCTCTGGACACAGTCCATAGGGGTCGTGGTGGGTACTATTGCTCCTATGTTTAGATGTTTTTCAGTTTTGAGATTCATATTTGTCACTAAACAGGATATGAATAATATGATGGCTTTTAAAGTTGATAAGTATTGGACCCAAAATTTGTATGGTTGGAAACAAAATCATACACCTTTCTATCAACAAGAGTTGTACTCTACACTTTGAAAAATATCTTTTTGAGCCTTTGCATTAGTTTCAAAAGGTATTAGTCGTATTATGCAAAGTGATATGGCTCTTTTCGATAGTCGTTCTAAAACTTGTTGCATATTGTTTCAAGTCACTAAAAGCCTGTGGATCTCATTAGTGAGATGCCAGGTGAGATGGAACAAGTAACCAAGCTCGGGAGTCTGGCTTTCAAGTAGGGGTAAGCATTGGGAAGTTTTTGGCCAAAACCAAACCTCGAACCGAAAATTCGGTTTTAAGTTTTTTTAAAACCAAATCCCGCACCAAAAGTTTGGTTTTGTTTTTGGTTTTTGCGGTTCGGTTTTTGATTTTTGCGGTTCGCTTTTTGGATATCCGAAGTTTGAGTTGATGGTTTTATGTTAGACCCATTATTTTAGCTAATTTCTTTAAATTCGGATATCCGAAATTTCGAATAACAGTTTTATATATCCAAATATCTATAATTTTCGGAAAAATTTTTATATGAATTCCAAAACTGACATTTCATAAACCCAACCTTTTAATAAATTTTGATCAATTTTTCAGATATCCGAATACAGATATTTTTTGAACATCGAAAACCTAAATAAAGAAATCCTAGAATGTAAGTTGAATATTTTATCATAAAATAATAAGATTACATGCATGTATATAAATATGAAATGTGAGAACATATATGAAATAAAAAGACTAAATTTATGAGTTTACGAGGCCTTACGAACCTGTGCGATGCACCCGCTCGGTCATTGGTTGAATTTCTACGTGTTTTGTACGTATTGTTTGTGCGTATGTTTATATACTTTTAATCAAATTTGCGTCAATGTTTGTAACATAAATTTTATGTATCGGAACATTTATCCTTTAGTACTAAATAAATCACGTAAACAATAGATAGTTTCGTAGATCTTGAGGTTAACATATTTTTGGTGAGAAGTAATTAAATATATCAATATAATTCAAATATTTGGTATTTGTATTTTATTCCATCCATAATTAACTTTGTAGAAAAAAATTAGTATTTGACAATTATATAAGAAATGAAGAAAAAACAATTGTCAAAGATTTGCATGTAACTGATTATTTCATATTATTGTTAAATACGATGATCCAAATATGGAGGCATTCAAAACTTGTGTTACGCACTAAGTTTGTATCTAAGTGTTCATAAGTATCGGGCTTTTTTAAAAATAAAAAATAAAAGTAAATTGAGCTTTTACTTATGTCACGTATTGAATTTTTTTAGAGCCATGCGTTTATCTAAATTTTGCATATGTTTAAAAGTCAACCTTTTCATTTGTTAACACTCACCGCTACAAAAGATCATTTTTTACCTTTATCATTTACATTATTTATACATTACGTGTAGCGTTCCAACGGTGTTATTTGACCATTAATAATGCATATTGTAATTATTTTAATGTTATGAGTGAACTTAAGTTTTGTAGTATTTTTAATTGATGTATAGCGTGCGTGTTATTTGACTATCAACATTGCACACGTGATCAGTTAAAACTGAACGTTTAGCATGAGCATTTTCATGATTAAAGTTTGTTGAAACTATGAATCGAAATTTTCAATGAAATGGCTTTCATGTTAACATTTTTGTATCAATCATTCTCATTATTAATTATCTTGTTGCATATTTGTAAGTGCATGCATTTTTTAGACTTTTTCAATAACTTTATATGTATATGCCTTTTGCAATTTATCTTATAGTTAAAAATAAATATTAATCGTGTATGGGTTATAATTATCATTAATTATAGTTACTACTGATTTGATTGAGTTGGCTGAGAAGATGTACAAACTGCATGGGAAAGATGAAGGAAGCATACTAATTACTACTTTGTTTAATTTTTTCAATGATTACATGTATACACTTTTGGTTATATATTTAGAGTTAGTAATTTTTTAGTTTCACTAACCAAAACATAAAAACTTTTTAACTTTTCTGATTCATCATCAAACAAATGGTTGCTACTCCTCATCTTAATGAACTCAAAGATATGTGTGGGTCTGAGAAGCTACACCATTGTTTCAAGTTCCTTATGAGTCAAGAGATACCAATAAACGAAGCAATGATAATGTGGTTGGGTCAGCGACGTGATGAGCTTTGAATCAATATTGATAAGCGAACTGAGAGAATGCATGAGGTTTTGGATCTTAACTTTGATGAAGAAGAATCAGTCGATGATACATATGAGTCCCTTCATGAGCTGCAAGTGATGGAGCGCCGTTTGTTGGAGTCATTTTCGGCCATTTTGGTTAAAATCCGTACTCTTATCACCAAGAAGGAGGATACCATTGCCATTTTGGAGGAGTATGATTAGGGCTAGAGGCGCATGGTTGTTTGATGTCTTTTGGTTTAGGGAATCATTTAGGTAGCTTGGTTAGTTTGGATGTGTCTTCCTGGTGGTTATTATGATGAAATGTAAGTTGTGATAATCATTTAGGTAGCTTGGTTATTTATCAAATGCTAATATTGAGCATGTTTTACTTTGGAATAAGAAACTACAAAGTCTGTGCTGAGATAGCGTCCGGTGGTTGCATTCACATCCCACATCCTGCAAACCATGACCACGATGGTCCCAGTCACACCCACATCAAGGTCATCTAGAAATAATAAGCGGTTTGATGCTGAAACATCTTTGCCCATGTTATGTGAAGATTGCTTCGACATGTTGAAATGAAATGCAATAACTATGATGGAAGGTCGAGGAATGGTGGAAGATCAACTAAACCACATGTAATTTATAGGTTGAGTATTCTTCATTGATGTAATTACTACATCATTAAGTGTCTAAATTAAACCATAGATACTTGGTATGTCTCTCAATAATTAGCATTTGTATCTCAATAACTACATGCACACTCGCATTTGTATCTCAATAACTCCATGGACGCTTCACATGGACCTCGCATTAACCTTGATTCTCACATGACTACATTTTTCACTTCTAAAAACTATGTCATCAATGCTCCTCGCAAAATTGGTGTCATTCATACTCCCCAATGATTTTCTTGAACCTAATCTTTCAATATATATGATTATAGTATTAGCTAAATAAACACCTGTTACGAATATTTAATATTTTAGTTTTTAAACATTGGTGATTACTTATACCAAAATCAATGCACATACATTTTTTATTAGTTTTATAAATATTAGTATGCGGCGGTTAGGTTTTTTCGGTTTGGGTTTTCATATAAAACCAAAAACTGAACCAATATTTTCGGTTTTTTAAAAACCAAAACCGCACAATCGCTTCTAGAATTGGTTCGGTTTTTCTAGAGCCTTTTTCTTTTGGTTTTTGGGTTTTGGTTAGGTTTTTCGGTTTTGTTGCTCTCCCCTACTTATATGTGCACAGTTATGGTTAACATAATGCCTTCAATGGCGTCTATGGACAACAAGACTCTTCTTGCAAATTTCATAGGTTTGTTCATCTTTATTATTAACATGATTGTGAATACTATCATTGAGATAAGAACTGGTATTATTAATAATTATTATCCTAATGGTTCAAGTCAATACATTCACGTTCTTGATTGTGCTTACATCTATGTGGCTATGATCATCCTATTACTAATAATAACCATTTTTTCATGGCTAACAATTCCAATATCAAAGGAAATTTTAGAATTAAAGTATCAAGCCACAAAAATATCCGTATTCGGATATCCAAGTGAATATGTGAATATTCGAAAGGCCACTATGATGTTATGGGATGAGGTCTAAAACAATCGCAAGTGGTTACAGAATAGTCTATCAAAACATGCTTTCAAAGGGAAGATGACAATAGTGATTCTGAAGTGGTTTGCTGATAAAGCTGAAGGAATTGTTAGAGATTAGCAAAAGTTCCCGTGAAATAATGGTGGAGAACAGAATTCCTAAAAAGTTTATCGCTTCTAAATCAATGTACTGAATTCCACAAACAATCTTGTTCAGAGACCAAAGCAACAAAAAAGCCATACAGGGAATAAATGATGCAATGGGAACAACAAATAAAAAAGTGAAGTAGTAGAGACCCATACTCTACTACTTCACTTTTTTCTTTGTCGTCTCTACTACTTCACTTTTTTCTTTGTCGTTCCCATCACATCATTTATTCCCTATATGGCTTTTAGCAATATGACCATACTCTGCTACTTCCCTTTTTTCTTTGTCGTTCCAATCAAATCATTTATTCCATGTATGACTTTTAGCAATATGACCATACTCTATGCCATTCAATAAACTCTAACTTTTGCGTATTCACCACTCATCACTCCCCCTTTCACATCCAATGTTATTTAATTACTTTGATTTCTCAATTTGAATTCAAGTATTACTATTGAAACAAGATTTCATTACATACTGGTTGAAATTGTGGATCTTATAAATTTGTGACACCACTTTTTAGTATAAACCAAATGGCTCCATACCAAAATATATGCTACAAGATTGCGGATGAATTATTTAAGAGGCGTGTGAAACCCATGAATGCTCTTTCACTCCAAATAACACCTTATATGTAAACGATGCGTTAGAGTTATTGCAATATTGTAATGATGCATCTAATGCAGATTTCAAAATTCAACCTATGGCGTGGATTGGGATCTATATTGCAATAGCATCTTTAGTTTGCACCTTACCATATTTGTGGAATTTGGTTATGGTGTTCGAAATAAAAAAAATTATGGTTTCCCTGTAATTTTTTCACTTTAACAGCTGCATCGTTATCATTGTTGCAATGAAAATGCTTGTGGATCTCACTAGAAAGATGCCAGGTGAGATG
The DNA here is from genome assembly GCA_030686995.1 of Artemisia argyi. NCBI lineage: Eukaryota > Viridiplantae > Streptophyta > Magnoliopsida > Asterales > Asteraceae > Artemisia > Artemisia argyi. Next base: position 158,274,404 of record CM060693.1, read on the forward strand.
GAACAGTAATCAAGCTCGGGAGTATGGCTTTCATCTACACAGTCATGGTTAACATAATGCCTTCTCTGGCGTCTATGGACAACAAGACTCTTCTTACAAATGTCATAGGTTTGTCCATCTTTGTTATTACCGTGATTGTGAGTACTCATTGAGATAAGAAGGACTGAAAGAGGTTGTAACATGTATTTTCATTTAAGAATGAGAAGTTAGGCGAAGTGGGCACGTCTAGTAGCAAAAGAAGCGGGCTTCAACGTTAAGAGGTTGTAACATGTATATTGAAGAATGAGAAGTTAGGCGAAGTGGGCACATCTAGTAGCAAAAGAAACGGGCTTCAATGTTAGAACTAGTAGTGCATGTAGGATCTCTTGTAGTAGAATATAAAAAAGGGATGGGTTTTTATCTAGAAAATTATGGAGTGTATTTTTGGCTTGATTCAAAATTTATAGAGTTGAGAAAATAATAGCTCTATTATCTTTGTGTCATGTTAATGAGCAGGAAACTTTAGATTACATATGTCGTGCGGAAATTAGCAAGCCAAATATTAAAGATAGAGGCGTATTGCAGGAACGGAGTTTGGTGTTGTGGGTGGACAGAACTCAAGAATAGATGATGTACTAACAAACTTATCTCCCAAAAAAAAATTGCAGGGACAAGTGTATATGATCATTAGAGGATGGTGGACTATTCTCAGTCAAGGCTCTCAAATATCTGTTGGAGAACAAGCTTCTTAAACGCATTTTTGTTTGCAGAGATTTGTTAGGCTGTCTTTCTCTTTGTTCACTTCTTGGCTGGATTGATCTTCACTCTATTGTATGTTCTCAATGTGAAGAATCAGTTGGTACCTTGGGGCTTATGTTATTGTTTGGTTCGATATATATTTGCAATGGATTTGTGATCAAAGCATTTTAGTTCATTGACAGATGGGTTCTTTAATCATGAGCTCATGCAAGATCATGGTGACATAATAGGCTGTTGATGCATATAAGAAAAACTAGTGTTAAGGTCAATGACAACTATGCAGATGTCGAAAACAGGATGTGTTGCGTAATCTGCCTATCCTCACAACCATTCCCTGAAATTCATTTTTTTCTATTTGCTTGCTTATGTAGGAAACAACGAACGGGTCAGGTCAAACATATGAATCAAACAGGTCAAACTATTACAAGCCTTGTGCAGACATTAACTATTTGTCAAAATCTGAAAAATTAACAGAACTCGTTAGCTAAACTCATTACCGAACTCATTTGGACACTTTATCAAAGTACCCCCACTACATATTCTCACCTCTTACAACAGTACATATCAAACCCACAGCGGTAGAAACAGTTATCTTTATAGCAGCATTGCCATCAACAAACAATCAAAGATGTATTACACATACAGACAATACTTCATAAAATTGCAATCATAACAATATTGTTTTTTTTTTTTTTTTTTTTTTTTTTTTTTCTTGGTGGGGGGTGGGGGGGGGGGGGGGGGGGGGGGCACAGCAATCATAACAGCTTTATGCAACTAATATTTACAAAATTATGAGCAAACTGCACTCCTTTGTACAACGAAGACCTACAAAAGTTTAATCAGGATGGGTCATTGGCACAAGAGACCCGGTTATGAGAAATCAAATATGGGAATGCTAATAGCATGTAACAATCATCTCATCGGTGAGTGTGAATAAATTCACCATTAGTTCTTTCTACTAATGATTTGAGCGTCAATGAAACAATAAGTGTGTATGGTTATGCAGGTTGCTCAGAGTCCAGGTATAGATTCAAGATTGTATTTTTCGGAAGATTGTAATTTGGTTTCTTGGTTCTGCAACGTTGGTTTTTTTATGGCATCAAGAGTTTGTAAGTAGTTGTAAGAGGGATTTCTAGTTGATGGTGGGGCTGGATTACTAATTCTACTGGCAAGAAAGCGACGAATTAAGCTTCTCAGGAATGGAGACATAGTGTCAGGTTCGTGTTCCAAGTAGTACATCATTCCACCCATGCAGGCACAGAACAAAGCCACCTTTAACAAGTTACAAAAAAGTCAGATGATGACTATAGTACAACACCTGCAGACTTTAGCATTGAAAAGCTTTGGAAGCAACAATCTAGCAGTGCCACGTAAAAAATAGATGCTTATGATTTTAAAATGACCAACATGTCTAAAATCTAGATGATCAACATTCAACAGACATGTTCTCCATGGATGTCAAAATGACATATCCCTTTTATCTTCTCTCATCTTCTGAACTAGGTGCTGTCATTTTATATATTTGAATCTTTTATAAAGAAATGAACTATCTTATCTTATATTTTCAAATAACAAACAAGTTTTGTTTATAAACAGATCCTTTTTATCTATTATGATGTTAAGTGCCATGATGCAAGAGTGATCTTTATGATAAGGAACCCCGCTAAATGTATAATATATCGGACCATCAAAGACGATTAACATGTTCATTTGTGTGGATTTAGAACAGCAATTTTTGTAGGAGCAAAATATAACCAACAAAGCAAAGGGTCACTCTAGAGCAGTCATATTGATCTCTCAGCCATTCAGATGTATCACTGTAAAGCTCAGACATCAACTTTATATGCCAATCAACATAATGTCTAAGGAAATCCGAGGTCCAACATCTAGTTTATGGCTTTATGCATACAAATGAGTTACCTAACCAGCATAATCACATCCAACTTTGAAACTTGCCAGATATTGACATTTTAGCAAAACTGTTAAACTATATTATGAACAATGACAACTATATGTTTTTTTTTAAGAAATGTGGATAACGATATGTTTTAGACGCTGATTATTAATTGAAAGCTTTCTGGCACACTGACGTTAGATTTTTGCGCAGAAGGCCTCAATTAGTTTGGGGGAGCAGCAGAGATGAAGTTCTAAGGGCGACATTATAAGTTAAGCAAAAAGTAGTACCTCAGCATTCTTGACATCCGGAAGTACCAGGCGGTTGACTAATATATACCACAAAGACTCTCCAGCACGTGGAAGAACATACAATCCAAGTTCCCCTCTTCTACCTTTCTTCTCCAAAAGTACAGACAATGCAGCTAATCCACCAGCAAACCAATATACAAGCTTGTGGTCTTGTGATGCCGCCTTTCTGTGCAAGCAGATGACTCCCTAGCATTGCAAAGAAAAAATTGTGAGGCACAGATATAGATATGACATTATAAATAGGTATGTATATGAACACGAGGTACCTGAAAGATTCCAACAAAAGAAGATAAGAATGCTGTTGACCGAACTGCTCCCGTGACTGCATACCAGCTGGTTTTAAATGGGGCATCCATAAACTGAACAAGAATTGGAACATTACTAAGATCAACTCAAAGAAGATAAGAGTCTGGGAGAACGATATATTCAACAATGACCACGTGAGACCATATAGAGGTGTCATTGGGTATGAGTCAAAACAGGTCCGGTTGACCCATACACTAGCACAGTTTAGGTGGGTTAAATATAACTACAAAATTATATTATCACAGATGTGTGTGATTAAAAACAGATGTGTGTGATTATCAAGCCATTTGACCCGTTTCCTTTTGAGCTAATACCTTTTTAGTTGACCCATCAGAGACAGAACATAACCCAAATTGATCTATTTGTAAGTAAATAAGTAGAAATTGCCACCTCGGAGATCATGTAATATAAAGTGTTTTAAGAGAAAAACATGAGTGCATGCGAAAGCTAACCTTTTGTAGACGCAGAACAACAAAAGGTACAAAAGTTAGTGAAAAGTATAGCGGAAACGTTTTCCTAAATGTAGCCGATGTTGCATAAGCATTATGAGCCAAACATGACTTTGTGCCTGGATGAATTACTGAACAAGGTATGCTAGAAGGAAACTCTTGCAAAGCAACTAAATCAGCACCCTTCACGGTTGATAAGTAGGAAGAGAGAGATGCAACATCTACCGGAGAACCTCTACAACATTCTCTCACAGCCTTGTATACTGGCTTAGCAACGGGCCCAGTTTTCTGAATAAAATCTTGATATGATTTTGGCAAGCTCTCAGGACGCATCACAAAAGCATACATGACCTGTGGTGATTGAACAGTGTATTTTAAATGTAAATTCATCTGTTATTACATCACTGGAATGCAAATATGCAGCCCATTAAGCAAAATGATAATTAGGATTAATATATGCATAAGTATGGGCGAGTTTTTGAAATTTTTCGAGAAAGGTCATCATTATGCGTACTATTAGATCTTATTGAAAAAAGAAACAAGACGACCATCTGAACCAATATATATTGCAACTAAAAAAAATCTAAAGAGCAATAGAAATCCATGTTACCTGAGCACATGATAAAGCAAAGAGTAATGAATCCCCATGTCTCCACGAGCTTCCCCAAAAGTGGAACTTGTTCTTAGATTTTGCAGAATTATACGCACACTATTAAACAGCAAATTAGAGCATCTTAGAAAAAAATCTAAGGTTTGCATCATGGGAGAAAATCTAAGTTTTGCACCACCAACCGATTCTCCAAACATAAATTCTGAATTTGTTTTTTTATATGACATAAACATGGATGGTAAGGTTAGTTAGTACCTGAGCAAGTCTAGCTAGAAGATATAGAGCAAGTGTACGCCTCCGGTTGGGATCATCTAATGCCAAAATAGACAAACTTGCAACTGAACCTGCTAAAATTCTGCTCCATCATCACCTTTAACAAAGTCATATGTGTGAACTGGATAAACTGGGATAATATATTTAAAATATCTAAATATAAGTCTACTTCTATTCAGGATACTAATGTTTATCACCAAAAAAAATATATAAACAAGAATTATTTAACTTATTACGAAGTAACTTACACATTAAAAGGTGTTTCTTTCTTTCTGCACTTCCTTAACAAACATCTAAGAGCATGGTATGACCCAGTAAACCCTCCAAAAAGTAAACCGACCCTGCATGCCTCCTCACGCACAATCAAATCCTTCTCTGATACGAGTTGCTGCATACAACTCAGCTATTTACTACAACATATATGTTTCAAAGAAAGCTCCATAAATGAATAATAAATATGCGCCCAAGAAAAAATAAATAAATAAATAAATATTTATCTATGACAGTTCAAACCAATTCAACCTGTCTTGAAGAATTGGCAGGTTTGTTATAACTTTTTGAACAAATACACTGAAGCCTATGAGATTTAATTATTGGCATAATCAGTTATCAAAATTTATGACCTAACTGATTGAAAATAAACATAACTAGTAAAAAGTTCAATCCCAAACCATAGATCATGCGCTCAACCTACACTAACTGTCACATTCTTGATATGCTTGCCAATTGCCCCTTTAACGACGATCATATAGCATGTTAACTACTTTAAGTGCGTGCAAGTCTCAGTAACTCGCGTTAGCCGACGTTACATAAGAACAGCAACTGCTAAACATAAGTATATATGTGACACACACAATCAAATAGCATGTTAACTACTTTAAGTATGTGTGTGTGCAAAGCTCATCGACTTCCTCAGTAACCGGCATTACAATTGTACTCGCGTTTAACATATCAAAATCAAAATTCGAACATACTTCGCTATAATTTCTATCCAAGAGTCCAAGACCATAGATCGTCTGCTCATCATACACTATTGTCACATTTCATGTCTTAAACTACAACCAAGTAGCATGTTAAGTACTATTAATTCATGTAACTCATTAACCGACATTACATAGATACTACAACTGCTAAACATAAACAGATCTTTAACTAAACTGATTCGTCATTTAAGCATCTCTACCTACAATTCCGATTTGGAACCATCAATCAACATATACTACTTGACATATTTTATTCAAATTAAAAACATCTTGAAAACATTAATTCATAACACATACAATTGACTTTATTTCTCCCTTAAAGAGACTACAAAAACTATACTCTAGCTTCTACAGGCAAAAACTATGTTCAAAACTAAACTAAACTTAAGATTTTTACTATGTAATCATATAACCACCTTATAATAGGTGGTTAATTCAAAATTCGAACATAATTCGCTGCAATTCCAATTCAGAATCATACATGTCGGCTCACCACCTCAACATACACTAACTAATCACATTTCATTTCTTAAACTACAACGGTACAACCAAATAGCACCTTAACCACTGCTAGCGTCTACAAATCTCGACATCACATAAACACTACAGCTACTAACCATATATAAATCCTTTAAATTAATTCAAAATTCGAACATATTTCGCTACAATTCCAATTCAGAACCACATATCATCCGCTCAGCATACACTAAGTCACATTTCATTTCTTACAATACAATCAAGTAGCATTTTAGTACTTTAGCGATCCTGTTAACAGACATTACATGAACACTAAAACTACCATACGTAAACAATTCAAAACCATAAATCATCCACTCTACCACTAAGCATACACCAATTGCCACATTTGATTTCATAAACTACAATCAAGTAACATATTAAGGGTAAGTTTGGCGCAATGAGTTGGGGTTGGGGCTGGAAGCTTATATTTTTATAAAGTTGTTTGGCGAATTAGTTGGAGCTGAAGCTTATTAATGTAAAATTAGGTGATAATCATTATATCTTGAAGGGTATTTAAGTAATTTAACTAGTTTTAAGCCTCTATAAGCCTTCTTTAATGGGCTTATGGCTTATTTTATAAGTCATAAGCCTCCATAAGCGTGTGACAAACAAGGCTTAAGGCCCTATAAGCCCGTTGCCAAACATAGCCCAAGTACTTTCGCTCACTCATTATCCGACATCACATAAACACTAGCACTCCTAAAATAAACAAATCAATAACTCAACGAATCCAAAAACCACCACATTTCGCAACATTTTCAATTCCGAACCACGCGCAACCTACACCACCTCTCACATTTCATTCAAACTACATAACGCACAAAATTCAACTTAACAAACATTCATAATTCAATCACACATCTCCTCACCTTAAGATCAATAAGCGACGAATACGACTTCCGTCTCGCGAGCTTAAACGCACGCAGCAATATCCCAATCCCAACTCTGACACCATACGACAACAAAAAACTCTGACACAAATTCCCAATCGCATTCGCAACACACGACGTCTCATCACCGTGATCACACGGCGGGTACAGCATCTTCGCTCGCCGTTGCCGCCGCTGCAGCTCCTCGATCGCCTCACGCAACCGCTCCTCCGCTTCGTGTAAGCGGCGTTCCGCGGACGCGCCGTCGTCGGACGGCGGAGATGCGACGGAGTTGGTGTGGGATTGCATGTTTTTGGTTTGGGGAAGTGAGGGTTTGGAAGAGGAAAGGGATATGGTGTGATGTGATGGAGAGTTTGTTTAGGTTGGGGAATGTGTGAAAGTACAAGTGGTGATAGGGAAGGTACAAGTGGGTGATGATTTGGGTGGGGCATGCTTGGCGGTTGCTTCAAGCCAGTGTAACTGATCTTTGTGATCCCAACATATAAAATGGGATTATAAAATGAGACATTTTTTATTTTGGTTTACACACTCAAATGTTGTATAAGTAGATTGCAGATAGGGTGTAAACAATACAAGAAAACTCGCGAGTTATTTGGGATCGACTCGTAAGCTACTTGAAATTGATTCGTTGTAAATGGGTCAAGCTCGAGTTTGAGCTGCTCGAGTATATTTCAAGTCGAGTCGAGCTGGAGCTCGAAAATGTTCTGCTTGGGAAGCTCGCGAGCCTTAACGAGCTTCAACTAAATTACACTTTTACCGTTTTATATACATATATTGCTTAATTTTCATACAAGTCGATCCGAGCTTGATATGTTGAGTATTTATCAAGTTCGAGCCTTAAATATGAAAATAATCAAGCTTGAGTCGAGCTTCGAGCTCGAGTTTTATATAATGAGTCAAGCTCGAGTTTTATATAATGAGTCGAGCTCGAGCTCGAAATACAAATCTCGATCGAGCTCGAGTCGAGTTTCGAGCTCGAGTTTTAATATTCGAGTCGAGCTCAAGCTTGGTAATACTCGGTTCGACTTGACTCGTTTACACCCCTAATTGTAGATAATGTATAATTGTGTAAGTAGGGCTGAGCAAACGGACCGGATGGACCGGACCGACCGACAAAACCGACCGGACCGAGACCGACCGGACCGGACCGACCACATTCGGTCCGGTCCTCGGTCTAAGCTTTTTGCCAAATTCGGTCCTCGGTCCGGTCGGTCCGGTCCGGACCGACCAAAAACCCGAAAAAACTTGCCTAATTGGATCGGACCGACCGAAGACCGACCGGACCGGACCGGACCGACTATATTCGGTCCGGTCTCGGTCTATGGTTTTTCCGGTTCTCTGTCCTCGGTCCGGTCCGGTCTTGGTCGGTCCGGTCCGGTTTTCGCCCGATGCTCAGCCCTATGTGTAAGGCATAAAGCTTAGTGTGTCAATTATTAACATGAGTTGTGCAAATTAATTCCAATATAAAATGGATCAAATTGGTTATCAACTTCTCATGATACAGTTTTGACCAATATTAATATTACCGTAGCTAGTAAGGTGACCGCTAGTGATGAGCCGCCCTTAATTAGCTTACATTATTGAGTAATTATTGAACTTAAAAGTTACTCCGTATCTTTTAATAATTTTTGTGGTTAGCTCTTTTATTTATATCCTTGTTTCGTTAAACATTCAAAACGAATAACTTAATTACATGATATTACACTCTCAAACTCTTATGGGTTAATTTTTTTATTTCTTTTTTTTTTTTTTTTTTTTTTTAACAATATATTTTGCTAAAAAATTTATGTTAAGTTCAGCCTCTTTTAACTTAAAATTCTGGTTTCGCCTCACACCTATGGGTGGCCTTACGACTTTGCCAATTGAGCGGATTAGTCTTGTTATTGTTACCACTAAGAACTAACTATTTTCTTACTAATGCTGTTTAAAAAAATCAGTGACATAATTTTGAGTTTCCTAATGAAACAAAACAATGGTTTCAAAAAATCAAAATTGGAAAGTATTCTATATATATATATATATATATATATATATATATATATATATATATATACTAGACGAGTACCCGTGCATAGCAACGGGATTTTATAGCGGCATATAATTATAATGATATTTTGGTTAAGTGGTTTGTGTAACGTTTTGTGTAACCAAAATATCACTATAACTATCTGCCGCTATAAAATTCCATTTATATGTACGGCTACTCATCTAGTATTTAAAATTTTATTTTTATATACGTGTGTATTCATTCTTAAGTTGACAAAACAATTTTACATTTTTACAAGGTTTTGAAACCCGGGTCGACCCGGCCGGGTTAACCGGTTTGACCGGTTCCGGCCGAAAAAACGGGTCAAAACAACCCGGGTTTCTAAAACCGGGTTAACCGGTGTGACCCACCGGGTTTTGAGTGACCCGGGTCAACCCGGTTCTCGAAACCCGACCGGGTTTCATTTTTTCAAAAAAATTTAGTAAAAACCCGGGTTGACCCGGTGGTCGATGTAACACCCCCAAAAATCGGGTCCAGCGGAAGCATACATTCATTGGGGTGCTACGAAATCGGTATCACAACACTAGGTACAAGGAACGGTTTTTACCTCAACCGTTTAGAAGAAATTTCATATCAAAAGCATTATGTTTACAACATTTCAAAAACAATGTGGAAACATAGGCCCATAAAAGAAATAAAACGGTCCCAAATACATCAGAGTCATCTATGACCATGTCATGCCTTGCCAAAAGCCTTCAATAGTAGTTATTGCCTTAAATCTGAAAATACATGCTAAAAAGTGTCAACACGAGGTTGGTGAGTTCATAGGTTTGTATAAATAGCAATTTAGTATAAAAGAAATGTGAGTTCGATAAAAGTTTTGTGACCATTGTGTGGCTCACAATATCATGAAATATAGTTTACATTCAAGTAAATGTAGTAATGTGGACCACAAGGTTTTCGAGTGTGAATAACCGTTCACATACAAATCAAGTTCAGTTTTAGTGACTATTGCTTTACTCACAGCGTCATGAAAAATATCAGTAAAGTAGACCGTAAATGTTAAGCATAAAGTTGGACCATAGGCAAAGTATGTGATCATTACAACGAATATAATGTCACATAAAAGTAAAAGTCTATTACGCTAGCACTAAGTTCATGCAACCGAAGCTACGACAGTGTGCATGCTCTAGAAGCATGTTAAATATAAAGGCCCGGCAAGTGTTTATCCCGATACACTTGTAATTCGACCTGTTATACGTTCGCGTTTGCCTATCCGGTCAAACCGAACGGGGGAGTCACCCCCAATAGATCTATTTATAACATTCGCGCTTCCCAGCAGGAATTGACGGTTCATGAGTTTGGGCAAAGTGGGATTCAAGGCTTAGGCTAATCCGCGTAATAGTTTAAATAAAGCATAAGTTTCAGTGTGGTCCATAAAAGTGTTTACATATAAGCAATTATCATTCAAGTGTTTGCGTAACAACAATGATTTGTAAAGTGGTTTGCATATAAGCAATAGTTCATAAAGTGTGTTGCATAAAAGCAAGAATTCATAAAGTGTGTTGCATACAAGCAATAACTCATAAAGTGTGTTGCATAAAAGCAAGAATTCATAAAGTGTTTGCATGTTTCTCACCCCAAGTTTGTAAAGCAAAGTAAAGTAAAGAATGGGCTATAAACTTACAGTAATATGAAAATTTTTAGAGTACTTGTGAAAGTAAAAATAAGTAGTTGAGCATGTATCTCCCCCAAAGAGTTTATAAAGTAATTAAACGAGTAAAAGTGGGGCTATGACTCACCTCAGTATCTTCGGGTGAATAAATCAAATAGAAAGTGTGTAAGGCTCCGTCACGCAACCTAAATTAGTATGGTATCTTTTTAGTCTAAGAATTGAGTTCAAATACATGTAAAGTTGGAACAAAGTTTCGATTGTTACTCACGTGTCTGTGTTATCGTAGCCTATGTGGATTTTTATAATGTTCAACAAGTTTCAAGTGTTTGTTGAAAAGTGTATATATATAATAGTTTATATATATAACAATGTTGTTGTGAAAAATAATCATAAGCATTGGCTCTTGGAATAAATGTGAAAATATTGTGTACGAACATATCGTATAAGTGTTGGCTCGAAAATTGACTTAATAGTTATTGATAAATAATTACGAGTCAAAAAGTATTTATTAAGTTCGTTTGGTGTCGATGTGTATATATATATATATATATATATATATATATATATATATATATATATATATATATATATATATATATATATATATATATATATATATATATATATATATATATATATATTTATCGAAGTCGTTTTCAAATAATATGTTTGGATAAATATATTAATTATGGTTTACGTTAATGTGGTCGTCTAATAAAAGGTGTTAAACATATTTATTAGATGAAAAGTGGGTATAAATGTGTTAGAAAATATAAGTTTTTCTTATTTATATTAAGTTTGTAAAATATAATAACTTGTTAAAGTTGAGGGGTTAAAACTGAAAAAGGTCAAAAATAACAAAAATTGGTAAAAACCTCCACTGCCAGGGCTCGAACTTGGATCTGTTGCGTAGTAGTTGAGCAACCCAACAAATGAGCCAAAGGTTCTCTTGTGTTATACTTTACCATTTAGTGTATTTAAATGGCTTTGTAACTGTGTTAATTATGCCAAAGTTCCTCCAAGTGCATACTGAGTCGTGTATTTAGCATGCATGTTTTTGTTGTTTCTTTCATAAGCCCGAAAAGAGTTTAAGCCAAAGTGTGGTCGTGTGGTTTTACGTATAGCTTATTATGACGTTGAGTGCTTATTAACAATAAGCACTCGGATAAGTTCGACATTTCGTGGGTTGGGCTTCCAAACATGATGTTGGTTTGGGTTTGTTTTAACAAATGGGTCACGTATATATCGAGTATAAATGAGTTCGAAAAGCAAGTATAAAATCGTAGTAAGCACGGAATAAGCAAATAGGCCGAATAAGCAATATTCCAAAATTGAGCCAATAACTTAATATATTTCATATTCTCATTTCTCTTTAGATTATATACGTTCGAAAATGAAACAAGAAGAAAAAAAAAACTTTCAAAATCTATTTGAAAACCGAATAAGCACCAAGTGCTTATTTGCTTATTTTTACGTTTTGATGGTCCATGTTTTACGTTCAAAATCCACCACATAAGCATACTAACACAATATGGATATGAATAGTTCATAATAGTTGAGAAAAACAAATGTTTCGATATTATTTTCATTTTAACGAGTGTATGGAAATATAGGCTAGGCATATGTTGTAAATATAAAAACTTGTATTGAATGAAATACGTATGAACAAAGGTGTGAGTCGAGTTTGCTTACAGAGGTGAAGAGTGTACGAGTGTAGGGAATGGACCAAAGAATTTAGAACTCGACTAGCTTTCCAAAATATAACCTGGTTATTTCCAAAATATGAAACCCGCTTCCTCCTGCCATTGAATGTGTTTGTAAGAAAAGAAAAGTGAATGTGTTTAAGCATATGTGTGGATTGATTATAAGGTGCAAGAAAAGAGGAGGGTTTGGTTTTTGTTATTAATGAGAATGTACCACAAAACCAAAAGGGTGGTGTTGGTGGTTGATGAGTTCAATCAAGGTAAGCAAAAGGAGAAAGAAAAGCATGGTCTTGTGTCCTTCTTGTCCCTCAAAACTATAGATACCATGTGGTATTTAAGTTGAAAACTAGCAAAGGTGATGGTTTGGAGGTGTAGTGTTCGGTTGAGTGTGACTAGAAGAAGAAGAAAATTTGAGCCAAGTACAAGGCAAGTAGTAGTGGAGTAGTTAGTATGACTTTGTATTAATTTTGATCTTGTATGAAGTTTTGTACAAGATAAATTTCATTTGTGTGTTTAAACGTATTTGGTTCACAAAGCAAACAAAATATATGTGCTTGTGTTGCATTGTGTTCGAATGGGTTTTTGTCCAAAAACCAAAAATGTATATGTATAAAACCTATATATATTTGTGTTTGTCGTGTGTGGTTGCAATTATCACGACACAACAAGGTTAGAAAAGAGTGGGAAGTTAAATCGTGAATTCCCAAAATGTTTTATGTGCCCCGTCTAAATTTAAGCATGAGTCGGGATGTTTTAATTACACGGTTGAAATTCGTTAACATGTAAATTTTGTTTTCCAGTGTTTTTATAAAAGATATATAAAAACATTAATATTGGTTCTAAATATTTTTATTAGACTAAACCATACTATCTATCGGTCGGTTCGTGCGCGAGCTCGTGTTTCCCATAATGTGAGATAACTTCTCGTCATTAAATCAAGTGAGCTAAATCATGCTCGAAATTAAGTGAGTAATAATAAATAATAATTTTTAACTTTTCATTATAATAAAATCAAATGTGCTCTAGTAGTTAAATGAGCGTCGTAGTAGTACCAATATACTAAAATATGTAGACCAAAATTTGGTCCGAAGTCGTAGTGCACCATGAGATGTTTCTTGGTTACGCGATTTAACTAAAAAGTTTTGCGTAAAAAGTGTTCTTGTAAAATTTCAAAGTAATAAATTTGGGTTTGGAATTAAATGTTGACGTGGAGAATTACGGGTTGTTACAGTCTCACCTCCTTAAACGGAATCGCGTCCTCGCGATTCAATTATAGTTATCCATTATGGTCGAAAAGAGATGAGTATATACGCACGAGAATTCACCTTCTCATTTCCCCATGTGAATTCAGGACCTTTTTGCGAGTTCCTACGAACTTGTCGATAGGGATAGGGGTCGGTACTCACAACCGATTTGAGTCTTACCAGGTGGTAAAGGCTCCACTTTGTCTGTTAAAGAGTGATACAAAATTCTTTGCTAAAAATTTGCAGTTAGGTAAACTGGTGCGACTTCAAAATACTCGTAATTTCAGTAAGAACAGTCTTTAAACATGGTGTGGATAAGATGTTTTCACGAAAGTTATCGTCTAATCACTCCTTGTTATGCAAAAATTTGATGAAGTTTGACTTGAAACTTTTAACACTTCAAAATGAGTAAATAGATCATAGGGTGATTGCAAAATAGTTTATAAAACAGATTGTGAAGCAGTTCATAGAACGACGAGAAATTAGTTTATTATTTGTATGATAGCAGCACAACTGTAGTTTGTTTCATAATGCCGTAGTAGGACAGCAAACATGTTTATAAAATCACTAGCGAGATGATTTGCAAAACAGTTTATAGAACAACGGGAACAATGTCGTTTACCAAATAGTAGTAAGATCGAAATTTTGATTTCATAAAGTAAGAGTAAAACATTTGTAGGGTGACCGCAAAATGGTCTGTAGAATAATTGAAAACAACTTATATGGTATTAGCGACACAGTTTAGTATCTTATAAGAGGGTAGCAAGGAATATTACTGGTATTCTCGAGAGACGAGTGAAGGATTTGGTGTCTGTCCCAAGGAACGCGGTTCAAGTTACTCCTTAAGGTCTTAAAGTTTCTGTTGGGCATAAAATTTGCCCAAAATTTCTCTTCCGACTGGAGAGTTTAGCAGGTTCAGAGTATGACTTTGAAGGAGGATGTTGATTGTTACTAGCAACGTAAGGTAGAGGCGGAAAGTACAACCTCGATTGAAAATCATCGGTTAAGCATAAGGTTAAGGTAGGGGTGACGGTAACCGGATCACAAACAAACCAAGGCTAAATAGACAAATCCAAATCCACAATGAGGTCCAAAATTCACAAATCATCAATCCGAATTCAAACATAGCCAAAATCAATTCCGAACATGGCCAAAATAAAATCCAACCGTTCTAGTAAGCTCGAAAGGGATTATTATGATCTCAAGGGGTCACGTCAAACACTCGAATTCAAACGGTGCCAATCGGGTCTAACCCGACCCGATGCGAGCCACGGTGGACGACGACAAACAAGAATTCTGTATAAAGTATAGTGATGCCAAGAGTATTACGGTTTGTGAGGTGTTGTGATGCCAGTGTGTCGTGTGTAAGTGCAAACTTTCGTGATATTCGATGCTCGTATACACACACCAAACTTAACCATTCTCAAAGTCAAAAATCAATCGGACATAACTCTATTATAACTGCTCCCAGTATCGCAAAGTTCACCTCTGAGTCGAACATAGGTGATCAGGCTATGTCCCACTGTCCCTGGTTGAATATAGATGATCAGTCTATATTCAACCGAGGTTCAATGAATTTTGAAATATTCGGTTCAGTCACACTAGTAATATGTCTCTAACATTCAAAAGTTGTTTTGAAAAAAAACTAAGACAAGTGTCCACACTCGATGACGGACGATGAGATAGCGTAGATAAAAATGGTAACGCTACGCCAAGTACAATACGTAAGCATAAGTATGTCAAACATACTTATAGTATATATAGTGAAAATAAATGGATATACTCATCCAATAACAAAGTGTACATCTCATCAAATATAATAGCAACTAAAATCACAAATGAGGCATCAACTTGGCAGGCAAGCACGTGGCGGTCATAGAGTTAAGTTTTCGTAAAAGTAGTTATAGTCTAGGTTTTAAAAATACCTAGTTCTCTATAACCAAGGCTCTGATACCAATCTGTAACACCCCCAAAAATCGGGTCCAGCGGAAGCATACATTCATTGGGGTGCTACGAAATCGGTATCACAACACTAGGTACAAGGAACGGTTTTTACCTCAACCGTTTAGAAGAAATTTCATATCAAAAGCATTATGTTTACAACATTTCAAAAACAATGTGGAAACATAGGCCCATAAAAGAAATAAAACGGTCCCAAATACATCAGAGTCATCTATGACCATGCCATGCCTTGCAAAAAAGCCTTCAATAGTAGTTATTGCCTTAAACCTGAAAATACATGCTAAAAAGTGTCAACACGAGGTTGTTGAGTTCATAGGTTTGTATAAATAGCAATTTAGTATAAAAGAAATGTAAGTTCGATAAAAGTTTTGTGACCATTGTGTGGCTCACAATGTCATGAAATATAGTTTACATTCAAGTAAATGTAGTAATGTGGACCACAAGGTTTTCGAGTGTGAATAACCGTTCACATACAAATCAAGTTCAGTTTTAGTGACTATTGCTTTACTCACAGCGTCATGAAAAATATCAGTAAAGTAGACCGTAAGTGTTAAGCATAAAGTTGGACCATAGGCAAAGTATGTGATCATTACAACGAATATAATGTCACATAAAAGTAAAAGTCTATTACGCCAGCACTAAGTTCATGCAACCGAAGTTACGACAGTGTGCATGCTCTAGAAGCATGTTAAATATAAAGGCTCGGCAAGTGTTTATCCCGATACACTTGTAATTCAACCTGTTATACGTTCGCGTTTGTCTATCCGGTTAAACCGAACGGGGGAGTCACCCCCAATAGATCTATTTATAACATTCGCGCTTCCCAGCAGGAATTGACGGTTCATGAGTTTGGGCAAAGTGGGATTCAAGGCTTAGGCTAATCCGCGTAATAGTTTAAATAAAGCATAAGTTTCAGTGTGGTCCATAAAAGTGTTTACATATAAGCAATTATCATTCAAGTGTTTGCGTAACAACAATGATTTGTAAAGTGGTTTGCATATAAGCAATAGTTCATAAAGTGTGTTGCATAAAAGCAAGAATTCATAAAGTGTGTTGCATACAAGCAATAACTCATAAAGTGTGTTGCATAAAAGCAAGAATTCATAAAGTGTTTGCATGTTTCTCACCCCAAGTTTGTAAAGCAAAGTAAAGTAAAGAATGGAGCTATAAACTTATAGTAATATGAAAATTTTTAGAGTACTTGTGAAAGTAAAAATAAGTAGTTGAGCATGTATCTCCCCCAAAGAGTTTATAAAGTAATTAAACGAGTAAAAGTGGGGCTATGACTCACCTCAGTATCTTCGGGTGAATAAATCAAATAGAAAGTGTGTAAGGCTCCGTCACGCAACCTAAATTAGTATGGTATCTTTTTAGTCTAAGAATTGAGTTCAAATACATGTAAAGTTGGAACAAAGTTTCGATTGTTACTCACGTGTCTGTGTTATCGTAGCCTATGTGGATTTTTATAATGTTCAACAAGTTTCAAGTGTTTGTTGAAAAGTGTATATATATAATAGTTTATATATATAACAATGTTGTTGTGAAAATAATCATAAGTATTGGCTCTTGGAATAAATGTGAAAATATTGTGTATGAACATATCGTATAAGTGTTGGCTCGAAAATTGACTTAATAGTTATTGATAAATAATTACGAGTCAAAAAGTATTTATTAAGTTCGTTTGGTGTCGATGTGTATATATATATATATATATATATATATATATATATATATATATATATATATATTTATCGAAGTCGTTTTCAAATAATATGTTTGGATAAATATATTAATTATGGTTTACGTTAATGTGGTCGTCTAATAAAAGGTGTTAAACATATTTATTAGATGAAAAGTGGGTATAAATGTGTTAGAAAATATAAGTTTTTCTTATTTATATTAAGTTTGTAAAATATAATAACTTGTTAAAGTTGAGGGGTTAAAACTGAAAAAGGTCAAAAATAACAAAAATTGGTAAAAACCTCCACTGCCAGGGCTCGAACTTGGATCTGTTGCGTAGTAGTTGAGCAACCCAACAAATGAGCCAAAGGTTCTCTTGTGTTATACTTTACCATTTAGTGTATTTAAATGGTTTTGTAACTGTGTTAATTATGCCAAAGTTCCTCCAAGTGCATACTGAGTCGTGTATTTAGCATGCATGTTTTTGTTGTTTCTTTCATAAGCCCGAAAAGAGTTTAAGCCAAAGTGTGGTCGTGTGGTTTTACGTATAGCTTATTATGACGTTGAGTGCTTATTAACAATAAGCACTCGGATAAGTTCGACATTTCGTGGGTTGGGCTTCCAAACATGATGTTGGTTTGGGTTTGTTTTAACAAATGGGTCACGTATATATCGAGTATAAATGAGTTCGAAAAGCAAGTATAAAATCGTAGTAAGCACGGAATAAGCAAATAGGCCGAATAAGCAATATTCCAAAATTGAGCCAATAACTTAATATATTTCATATTCTCATTTCTCTCTAGATTATATACGTTCGAAAATGAAACAAGAAGAAAAAAAAACTTTCAAAATCTATTTGAAAACCGAATAAGCACCAAGTGCTTATTTGCTTATTTTTACGTTTTGATGGTCCATGTTTTACGTTCAAAATCCACCACATAAGCATACTAACACAATATGGATATGAATAGTTCATAATAGTTGAGAAAAACAAATGTTTCGATATTATTTTCATTTTAACGAGTGTATGGAAATATAGGCTAGGCATATGTTGTAAATATAAAAACTTGTATTGAATGAAATACGTATGAACAAAGGTGTGAGTCGAGTTTGCTTACAGAGGTGAAGAGTGTACGAGTGTAGGGAATGGACCAAAGAATTTAGAACTCGACTAGCTTTCCAAAATATAACCTGGTTATTTCCAAAATATGAAACCCGCTTCCTCCTGCCATTGAATGTGTTTGTAAGAAAAGAAAAATGAATGTGTTTAAGCATATGTGTGGATTGATTATAAGGTGCAAGAAAAGAGGAGGGTTTGGTTTTTGTTATTAATGAGAATGTACCACAAAACCAAAAGGGTGGTGTTGGTGGTTGATGAGTTCAATCAAGGTAAGCAAAAGGAGAAAGAAAAGCATGGTCTTATGTCCTTCTTGTCCCTCAAAACTATGGATACCATGTGGTATTTAAGTTGAAAACTAGCAAAGGTGATGGTTTGGAGGTAGGGCTGGCAATTTTGACACGAAACCTGTTAACACGACACGACACGACCTGTTCTTAACAGGTTTCGTGTTTGACCTTAACAGGTTTCGTGTCTTAACAGGTCAGGTCAGACCTGTTAAGACCTGTTAATTTTCGTGTCTTAACAGGTCAGACCTGTTAAGACCTGTTAGTGACCTGTTAGTAACTTAGTATATAATATAATCCTTAAAAATAAAAACCCTACTCTTTTATCATATCCTAAAAAACACAAAGCGCCTCCCCCTTCACTATCTCATATCACGAATAATAATATTAATAGATCCACTGCTTCTTCTTCCATTATTATAATTATTATCGGATCTTCACCCAAACCCAATGGTCCCAATCGAATAATCAAAGAACTTTACAGGTATATCTTCTTCTTCCATTATTATTATTATTATCGGATCTTGTTGCTACTGTATTTCGATCTTGTTGTTGCTACTGTTATTTCGAATCTGCTACTGCTTGTAAGTTTCACCGCGACCTCCTCTTTCTAACCCCACCATCATTTCGCCATTAGATCGAGAAGAAAAGGTATTAGATCGAGAAGAAAAGGTAATCGTTATTACTGATTCGAGAAGAAAAGCTAATCAGAAGTGAAAGTTTTTGTTGTTGTAATTTTTATTTTGGTTGAAGTTGTTACTGATTAAGAATATTGGATGCTTAAAGCTATTATTTTATTGTAATTCTTATGGGAATTCAACATGAGATTGTAGAAAATAAGTAATTTGGATAATGGTGATCAAGTTAGATGTTTTTGTATTCACGTTTAGATCTGTAAAAGTAAGGTTTATGTGAACTAGGATGGTTGCTGTTTTGCTTTATGATTATTAATTTAAAGTTGTTATCTTTGTGATTGAAATAATAACTTTAGTATTGTTTGCTGTGTTTAATGAATTGTGATTGAATTAAGGTAGCAATAGTATTCAAGTTAGTATTTGAGATTTAACAATATCGAAACGTGTTCCATTTGAGTAACAGGTTCTTATAAGTGTTAACAGGTTCTCTTTACAAAAAAAAAAAAAAAAAAAAAAAAAAAGTGTTAACAGGTTCTTAACAGGTCTTAACATGTTAACCTGTTTATTTTCGTGTCGTGTTCGTGTTTGAGAAAAGTGACACGATAAGCTAACAGGTCGTGTTCGTGTTTGCCCTTAACAGGTTCGTGTAACCTGTTATGCCAGCTCTATTTGGAGGTGTAGTGTTCGGTTGAGTGTGACTAGAAGAAGAAGAAAATTTGAGCCAAGTACAAGGCAAGTAGTAGTGGAGTAGTTAGTATGACTTTGTATTAATTTTGATCTTGTATGAAGTTTTGTACAAGATAAATTTCATTTGTGTGTTTAAACGTATTTGGTTCACAAAGCAAACAAAATATATGTGCTTGTGTTGCATTGTGTTCGAATGGGTTTTTGTCCAAAAACCAAAAATGTATATGTATAAAACCTATATATATTTGTGTTTGTCGTGTGTGGTTGCAATTATCACGACACAACAAGGTTAGAAAAGAGTGGGAAGTTAAATCGTGAATTCCCAAAATGTTTTATGTGCCCCGTCTAAATTTAAGCATGAGTCGGGATGTTTTAATTACACGGTTGAAATTCGTTAACATGTAAATTTTGTTTTCCAGTGTTTTTATAAAAGATATATAAAAACATTAATATTGGTTCTAAATATTTTTATTAGACTAAACCATACTATCTATCGGTCGGTTCGTGCGCGAGCTCGTGTTTCCCATAATGTGAGATAACTTCTCGTCATTAAATCAAGTGAGCTAAATCATGCTCGAAATTAAGTGAGTAATAATAAATAATAATTTTTAACTTTTCATTATAATAAAATCAAATGTGCTCTAGTAGTTAAATGAGCGTCGTAGTAGTACCAATATACTAAAATATGTAGACCAAAATTTGGTCCGAAGTCGTAGTGCACCATGAGATGTTTCTTGGTTACGCGATTTAACTAAAAAGTTTTGCGTAAAAAGTGTTCTTGTAAAATTTCAAAGTAATAAATTTGGGTTTGGAATTAAATGTTGACGTGGAGAATTACGGGTTGTTACAGTCTCACCTCCTTAAACGGAATCGCGTCCTCGCGATTCAATTATAGTTATCCATTATGGTCGAAAAGAGATGAGTATATACGCACGAGAATTCACCTTCTCATTTCCCCATGTGAATTCAGGACCTTTTTGCGAGTTCCTACGAACTTGTCGATAGGGATAGGGGTCGGTACTCACAACCGATTTGAGTCTTACTAGGTGGTAAAGGCTCCACTTTGTCTGTTAAAGAGTGATACAAAATTCTTTGCTAAAAATTTGCAGTTAGGTAAACTGGTGCGACTTCAAAATACTCGTAATTTCAGTAAGAACAGTCTTTAAACATGGTGTGGATAAGATGTTTTCACGAAAGTTATCGTCTAATCACTCCTTGTTATGCAAAAATTTGATGAAGTTTGACTTGAAACTTTTAACACTTCAAAATGAGTAAATAGTTCATAGGGTGATTGCAAAATAGTTTATAAAACAGATTGTGAAGCAGTTCATAGAACGACGAGAAATTAGTTTATTATTTGTATGATAGCAGCACAACTGTAGTTTGTTTCATAATGCCGTAGTAGGACAACAAACATGTTTATAAAATCACTAGCGAGATGATTTGCAAAACAGTTTATAGAACAACGGGAACAATGTCGTTTACCAAATAGTAGTAAGATCGAAATTTTGATTTCATAAAGTAAGAGTAAAACATTTGTAGGGTGACCGCAAAATGGTCTGTAGAATAATTGAAAACAACTTATATGGTATTAGCGACACAGTTTAGTATCTTATAAGAGGGTAGCAAGGAATATTACTGGTATTCTCGAGAGACGAGTGAAGGATTTGGTGTCTGTCCCAAGGAACGCGGTTCAAGTTACTCCTTAAGGTCTTAAAGTTTCTGTTGGGCATAAAATTTGCCCAAAATTTCTCTTCCGACTGGAGAGTTTAGCAGGTTCAGAGTATGACTTTGAAGGAGGATGTTGATTGTTACTAGCAACGTAAGGTAGAGGCGGAAAGTACAACCTCGATTGAAAATCATCGGTTAAGCATAAGGTTAAGGTAGGGGTGACGGTAACCGGATCACAAACAAACCAAGGCTAAATAGACAAATCCAAATCCACAATGAGGTCCAAAATTCACAAATCATCAATCCGAATTCAAACATAGCCAAAATCAATTCCGAACATGGCCAAAATAAAATCCAACCGTTCTAGTAAGCTCGAAAGGGATTATTATGATCTCAAGGGGTCACGTCAAACACTCGAATTCAAACGGTGCCAATCGGGTCTAACCCGACCCGATGCGAGCCACGGTGGACGACGACAAACAAGAATTCTGTATAAAGTATAGTGATGCCAAGAGTATTACGGTTTGTGAGGTGTTGTGATGCCAGTGTGTCGTGTGTAAGTGCAAACTTTCGTGATATTCGATGCTCGTATACACACACCAAACTTAACCATTCTCAAAGTCAAAAATCAATCGGACATAACTCTATTATAACTGCTCCCAGTATCGCAAAGTTCACCTCTGAGTCGAACATAGGTGATCAGGCTATGTCCCACTGTCCCTGGTTGAATATAGATGATCAGTCTATATTCAACCGAGGTTCAATGAATTTTGAAATATTCGGTTCAGTCACACTAGTAATATGTCTCTAACATTCAAAAGTTGTTTTGAAAAAAAACTAAGACAAGTGTCCACACTCGATGACGGACGATGAGATAGCGTAGATAAAAACGGTAACGCTACGCCAAGTACAATACGTAAGCATAAGTATGTCAAACATACTTATAGTATATATAGTGAAAATAAATGGATATACTCATCCAATAACAAAGTGTACATCTCATCAAATATAATAGCAACTAAAATCACAAATGAGGCATCAACTTGGCAGGCAAGCACGTGGCGGTCATAGAGTTAAGTTTTCGTAAAAGTAGTTATAGTCTAGGTTTTAAAAATACCTAGTTCTCTATAACCAAGGCTCTGATACCAATCTGTAACACCCCCAAAAATCGGGTCCAGCGGAAGCATACATTCATTGGGGTGCTACGAAATCGGTATCACAACACTAGGTACAAGGAACGGTTTTTACCTCAACCGTTTAGAAGAAATTTCATATCAAAAGCATTATGTTTACAACATTTCAAAAACAATGTGGAAACATAGGCCCATAAAAGAAATAAAACGGTCCCAAATACATCAGAGTCATCTATGACCATGCCATGCCTTGCAAAAAAGCCTTCAATAGTAGTTATTGCCTTAAACCTGAAAATACATGCTAAAAAGTGTCAACACGAGGTTGGTGAGTTCATAGGTTTGTATAAATAGCAATTTAGTATAAAAGAAATGTAAGTTCGATAAAAGTTTTGTGACCATTGTGTGGCTCACAATGTCATGAAATATAGTTTACATTCAAGTAAATGTAGTAATGTGGACCACAAGGTTTTCGAGTGTGAATAACCGTTCACATACAAATCAAGTTCAGTTTTAGTGACTATTGCTTTACTCACAGCGTCATGAAAAATATCAGTAAAGTAGACCGTAAGTGTTAAGCATAAAGTTGGACCATAGGCAAAGTATGTGATCATTACAACGAATATAATGTCACATAAAAGTAAAAGTCTATTACGCTAGCACTAAGTTCATGCAACCGAAGTTACGACAGTGTGCATGCTCTAGAAGCATGTTAAATATAAAGGCTCGGCAAGTGTTTATCCCGATACACTTGTAATTCAACCTGTTATACGTTCGCGTTTGTCTATCCGGTTAAACCGAACGGGGGAGTCACCCCCAATAGATCTATTTATAACATTCGCGCTTCCCAGCAGGAATTGACGGTTCATGAGTTTGGGCAAAGTGGGATTCAAGGCTTAGGCTAATCCGCGTAATAGTTTAAATAAAGCATAAGTTTCAGTGTGGTCCATAAAAGTGTTTACATATAAGCAATTATCATTCAAGTGTTTGCGTAACAACAATGATTTGTAAAGTGGTTTGCATATAAGCAATAGTTCATAAAGTGTGCTGCATAAAAGCAAGAATTCATAAAGTGTGTTGCATACAAGCAATAACTCATAAAGTGTGTTGCATAAAAGCAAGAATTCATAAAGTGTTTGCATGTTTCTCACCCCAAGTTTGTAAAGCAAAGTAAAGTAAAGAATGGAGCTATAAACTTATAGTAATATGAAAATTTTTAGAGTACTTGTGAAAGTAAAAATAAGTAGTTGAGCATGTATCTCCCCCAAAGAGTTTATAAAGTAATTAAACGAGTAAAAGTGGGGCTATGACTCACCTCAGTATCTTCGGGTGAATAAATCAAATAGAAAGTGTGTAAGGCTCCGTCACGCAACCTAAATTAGTATGGTATCTTTTTAGTCTAAGAATTGAGTTCAAATACATGTAAAGTTGGAACAAAGTTTCGATTGTTACTCACGTGTCTGTGTTATCGTAGCCTATGTGGATTTTTATAATGTTCAACAAGTTTCAAGTGTTTGTTGAAAAGTGTATATATATAATAGTTTATATATATAACAATGTTGTTGTGAAAATAATCATAAGTATTGGCTCTTGGAATAAATGTGAAAATATTGTGTATGAACATATCGTATAAGTGTTGGCTCGAAAATTGACTTAATAGTTATTGATAAATAATTACGAGTCAAAAAGTATTTATTAAGTTCGTTTGGTGTCGATGTGTATATATATATATATATATATATATATATATATATATATATATATATATATTTATCGAAGTCGTTTTCAAATAATATGTTTGGATAAATATATTAATTATGGTTTACGTTAATGTGGTCGTCTAATAAAAGGTGTTAAACATATTTATTAGATGAAAAGTGGGTATAAATGTGTTAGAAAATATAAGTTTTTCTTATTTATATTAAGTTTGTAAAATATAATAACTTGTTAAAGTTGAGGGGTTAAAACTGAAAAAGGTCAAAAATAACAAAAATTGGTAAAAACCTCCACTGCCAGGGCTCGAACTTGGATCTGTTGCGTAGTAGTTGAGCAACCCAACAAATGAGCCAAAGGTTCTCTTGTGTTATACTTTACCATTTAGTGTATTTAAATGGTTTTGTAACTGTGTTAATTATGCCAAAGTTCCTCCAAGTGCATACTGAGTCGTGTATTTAGCATGCATGTTTTTGTTGTTTCTTTCATAAGCCCGAAAAGAGTTTAAGCCAAAGTGTGGTCGTGTGGTTTTACGTATAGCTTATTATGACGTTGAGTGCTTATTAACAATAAGCACTCGGATAAGTTCGACATTTCGTGGGTTGGGCTTCCAAACATGATGTTGGTTTGGGTTTGTTTTAACAAATGGGTCACGTATATATCGAGTATAAATGAGTTCGAAAAGCAAGTATAAAATCGTAGTAAGCACGGAATAAGCAAATAGGCCGAATAAGCAATATTCCAAAATTGAGCCAATAACTTAATATATTTCATATTCTCATTTCTCTCTAGATTATATACGTTCGAAAATGAAACAAGAAGAAAAAAAAACTTTCAAAATCTATTTGAAAACCGAATAAGCACCAAGTGCTTATTTGCTTATTTTTACGTTTTGATGGTCCATGTTTTACGTTCAAAATCCACCACATAAGCATACTAACACAATATGGATATGAATAGTTCATAATAGTTGAGAAAAACAAATGTTTCGATATTATTTTCATTTTAACGAGTGTATGGAAATATAGGCTAGGCATATGTTGTAAATATAAAAACTTGTATTGAATGAAATACGTATGAACAAAGGTGTGAGTCGAGTTTGCTTACAGAGGTGAAGAGTGTACGAGTGTAGGGAATGGACCAAAGAATTTAGAACTCGACTAGCTTTCCAAAATATAACCTGGTTATTTCCAAAATATGAAACCCGCTTCCTCCTGCCATTGAATGTGTTTGTAAGAAAAGAAAAATGAATGTGTTTAAGCATATGTGTGGATTGATTATAAGGTGCAAGAAAAGAGGAGGGTTTGGTTTTTGTTATTAATGAGAATGTACCACAAAACCAAAAGGGTGGTGTTGGTGGTTGATGAGTTCAATCAAGGTAAGCAAAAGGAGAAAGAAAAGCATGGTCTTATGTCCTTCTTGTCCCTCAAAACTATGGATACCATGTGGTATTTAAGTTGAAAACTAGCAAAGGTGATGGTTTGGAGGTAGGGCTGGCAATTTTGACACGAAACCTGTTAACACGACACGACACGACCTGTTCTTAACAGGTTTCGTGTTTGACCTTAACAGGTTTCGTGTCTTAACAGGTCAGACCTGTTAAGACCTGTTAATTTTCGTGTCTTAACAGGTCAGACCTGTTAAGACCTGTTAGTAACTTAGTATATAATATAATCCTTAAAAATAAAAACCCTACTCTTTTATCATATCCTAAAAAACACAAAGCGCCTCCCCCTTCACTATCTCATATCACGAATAATAATATTAATAGATCCACTGCTTCTTCTTCCATTATTATAATTATTATCGGATCTTCACCCAAACCCAATGGTCCCAATCGAATAATCAAAGAACTTTACAGGTATATCTTCTTCTTCCATTATTATTATTATTATCGGATCTTGTTGCTACTGTATTTCGATCTTGTTGTTGCTACTGTTATTTCGAATCTGCTACTGCTTGTAAGTTTCACCGCGACCTCCTCTTTCTAACCCCACCATCATTTCGCCATTAGATCGAGAAGAAAAGGTATTAGATCGAGAAGAAAAGGTAATCGTTATTACTGATTCGAGAAGAAAAGCTAATCAGAAGTGAAAGTTTTTGTTGTTGTAATTTTTATTTTGGTTGAAGTTGTTATTGATTAAGAATATTGGATGCTTAAAGCTATTATTTTATTGTAATTCTTATGGGAATTCAACATGAGATTGTAGAAAATAAGTAATTTGGATAATGGTGATCAAGTTAGATGTTTTTGTATTCACGTTTAGATCTGTAAAAGTAAGGTTTATGTGAACTAGGATGGTTGCTGTTTTGCTTTATGATTATTAATTTAAAGTTGTTATCTTTGTGATTGAAATAATAACTTTAGTATTGTTTGCTGTGTTTAATGAATTGTGGTTGAATTAAGGTAGCAATAGTATTCAAGTTAGTATTTGAGATTTAACAATATCGAAACGTGTTCCATTTGAGTAACAGGTTCTTATAAGTGTTAACAGGTTCTCTTTACAAAAAAAAAAAAAAAAAAAAAAAAAAAAAAAAAAAAAAAAGTGTTAACAGGTTCTTAACAGGTCTTAACATGTTAACCTGTTTATTTTCGTGTCGTGTTCGTGTTTGAGAAAAGTGACACGATAAGCTAACAGGTCGTGTTCGTGTTTGCCCTTAACAGGTTCGTGTCTTAACAGGTTCGTGTATTAACAGGTTCGTGTAACCTGTTATGCCAGCTCTATTTGGAGGTGTAGTGTTCGGTTGAGTGTGACTAGAAGAAGAAGAAAATTTGAGCCAAGTACAAGGCAAGTAGTAGTGGAGTAGTTAGTATGACTTTGTATTAATTTTGATCTTGTATGAAGTTTTGTACAAGATAAATTTCATTTGTGTGTTTAAACGTATTTGGTTCACAAAGCAAACAAAATATATGTGCTTGTGTTGCATTGTGTTCGAATGGGTTTTTGTCCAAAAACCAAAAATGTATATGTATAAAACCTATATATATTTGTGTTTGTCGTGTGTGGTTGCAATTATCACGACACAACAAGGTTAGAAAAGAGTGGGAAGTTAAATCGTGAATTCCCAAAATGTTTTATGTGCCCCGTCTAAATTTAAGCATGAGTCGGGATGTTTTAATTACACGGTTGAAATTCGTTAACATGTAAATTTTGTTTTCCAGTGTTTTTATAAAAGATATATAAAAACATTAATATTGGTTCTAAATATTTTTATTAGACTAAACCATACTATCTATCGGTCGGTTCGTGCGCGAGCTCGTGTTTCCCATAATGTGAGATAACTTCTCGTCATTAAATCAAGTGAGCTAAATCATGCTCGAAATTAAGTGAGTAATAATAAATAATAATTTTTAACTTTTCATTATAATAAAATCAAATGTGCTCTAGTAGTTAAATGAGCGTCGTAGTAGTACCAATATACTAAAATATGTAGACCAAAATTTGGTCCGAAGTCGTAGTGCACCATGAGATGTTTCTTGGTTACGCGATTTAACTAAAAAGTTTTGCGTAAAAAGTGTTCTTGTAAAATTTCAAAGTAATAAATTTGGGTTTGGAATTAAATGTTGACGTGGAGAATTACGGGTTGTTACAGTCTCACCTCCTTAAACGGAATCGCGTCCTCGCGATTCAATTATAGTTATCCATTATGGTCGAAAAGAGATGAGTATATACGCACGAGAATTCACCTTCTCATTTCCCCATGTGAATTCAGGACCTTTTTGCGAGTTCCTACGAACTTGTCGATAGGGATAGGGGTCGGTACTCACAACCGATTTGAGTCTTACCAGGTGGTAAAGGCTCCACTTTGTCTGTTAAAGAGTGATACAAAATTCTTTGCTAAAAATTTGCAGTTAGGTAAACTGGTGCGACTTCAAAATACTCGTAATTTCAGTAAGAACAGTCTTTAAACATGGTGTGGATAAGATGTTTTCACGAAAGTTATCGTCTAATCACTCCTTGTTATGCAAAAATTTGATGAAGTTTGACTTGAAACTTTTAACACTTCAAAATGAGTAAATAGTTCATAGGGTGATTGCAAAATAGTTTATAAAACAGATTGTGAAGCAGTTCATAGAACGACGAGAAATTAGTTTATTATTTGTATGATAGCAGCACAACTGTAGTTTGTTTCATAATGCCGTAGTAGGACAGCAAACATGTTTATAAAATCACTAGCGAGATGATTTGCAAAACAGTTTATAGAACAACGGGAACAATGTCGTTTACCAAATAGTAGTAAGATCGAAATTTTGATTTCATAAAGTAAGAGTAAAACATTTGTAGGGTGACCGCAAAATGGTCTGTAGAATAATTGAAAACAACTTATATGGTATTAGCGACACAGTTTAGTATCTTATAAGAGGGTAGCAAGGAATATTACTGGTATTCTCGAGAGACGAGTGAAGGATTTGGTGTCTGTCCCAAGGAACGCGGTTCAAGTTACTCCTTAAGGTCTTAAAGTTTCTGTTGGGCATAAAATTTGCCCAAAATTTCTCTTCCGACTGGAGAGTTTAGCAGGTTCAGAGTATGACTTTGAAGGAGGATGTTGATTGTTACTAGCAACGTAAGGTAGAGGCGGAAAGTACAACCTCGATTGAAAATCATCGGTTAAGCATAAGGTTAAGGTAGGGGTGACGGTAACCGGATCACAAACAAACCAAGGCTAAATAGACAAATCCAAATCCACAATGAGGTCCAAAATTCACAAATCATCAATCCGAATTCAAACATAGCCAAAATCAATTCCGAACATGGCCAAAATAAAATCCAACCGTTCTAGTAAGCTCGAAAGGGATTATTATGATCTCAAGGGGTCACGTCAAACACTCGAATTCAAACGGTGTCAATCGGGTCTAACCCGACCCGATGCGAGCCACGGTGGACGACGACAAACAAGAATTCTGTATAAAGTATAGTGATGCCAAGAGTATTACGGTTTGTGAGGTGTTGTGATGCCAGTGTGTCGTGTGTAAGTGCAAACTTTCGTGATATTCGATGCTCGTATACACACACCAAACTTAACCATTCTCAAAGTCAAAAATCAATCGGACATAACTCTATTATAACTGCTCCCAGTATCGCAAAGTTCACCTCTGAGTCGAACATAGGTGATCAGGCTATGTCCCACTGTCCCTGGTTGAATATAGATGATCAGTCTATATTCAACCGAGGTTCAATGAATTTTGAAATATTCGGTTCAGTCACACTAGTAATATGTCTCTAACATTCAAAAGTTGTTTTGAAAAAAAACTAAGACAAGTGTCCACACTCGATGACGGACGATGAGATAGCGTAGATAAAAACGGTAACGCTACGCCAAGTACAATACGTAAGCATAAGTATGTCAAACATACTTATAGTATATATAGTGAAAATAAATGGATATACTCATCCAATAACAAAGTGTACATCTCATCAAATATAATAGCAACTAAAATCACAAATGAGGCATCAACTTGGCAGGCAAGCACGTGGCGGTCATAGAGTTAAGTTTTCGTAAAAGTAGTTATAGTCTAGGTTTTAAAAATACCTAGTTCTCTATAACCAAGGCTCTGATACCAATCTGTAACACCCCCAAAAATCGGGTCCAGCGGAAGCATACATTCATTGGGGTGCTACGAAATCGGTATCACAACACTAGGTACAAGGAACGGTTTTTACCTCAACCGTTTAGAAGAAATTTCATATCAAAAGCATTATGTTTACAACATTTCAAAAACAATGTGGAAACATAGGCCCATAAAAGAAATAAAACGGTCCCAAATACATCAGAGTCATCTATGACCATGCCATGCCTTGCAAAAAAGCCTTCAATAGTAGTTATTGCCTTAAACCTGAAAATACATGCTAAAAAGTGTCAACACGAGGTTGGTGAGTTCATAGGTTTGTATAAATAGCAATTTAGTATAAAAGAAATGTAAGTTCGATAAAAGTTTTGTGACTATTGTGTGGCTCACAATGTCATGAAATATAGTTTACATTCAAGTAAATGTAGTAATGTGGACCACAAGGTTTTCGAGTGTGAATAACCGTTCACATACAAATCAAGTTCAGTTTTAGTGACTATTGCTTTACTCACAGCGTCATGAAAAATATCAGTAAAGTAGACCGTAAGTGTTAAGCATAAAGTTGGACCATAGGCAAAGTATGTGATCATTACAACGAATATAATGTCACATAAAAGTAAAAGTCTATTACGCTAGCACTAAGTTCATGCAACCGAAGTTACGACAGTGTGCATGCTCTAGAAGCATGTTAAATATAAAGGCTCGGCAAGTGTTTATCCCGATACACTTGTAATTCAACCTGTTATACGTTCGCGTTTGTCTATCCGGTTAAACCGAACGGGGGAGTCACCCCCAATAGATCTATTTATAACATTCGCGCTTCCCAGCAGGAATTGACGGTTCATGAGTTTGGGCAAAGTGGGATTCAAGGCTTAGGCTAATCCGCGTAATAGTTTAAATAAAGCATAAGTTTCAGTGTGGTCCATAAAAGTGTTTACATATAAGCAATTATCATTCAAGTGTTTGCGTAACAACAATGATTTGTAAAGTGGTTTGCATATAAGCAATAGTTCATAAAGTGTGTTGCATAAAAGCAAGAATTCATAAAGTGTGTTGCATACAAGCAATAACTCATAAAGTGTGTTGCATAAAAGCAAGAATTCATAAAGTGTTTGCATGTTTCTCACCCCAAGTTTGTAAAGCAAAGTAAAGTAAAGAATGGAGCTATAAACTTATAGTAATATGAAAATTTTTAGAGTACTTGTGAAAGTAAAAATAAGTAGTTGAGCATGTATCTCCCCCAAAGAGTTTATAAAGTAATTAAACGAGTAAAAGTGGGGCTATGACTCACCTCAGTATCTTCGGGTGAATAAATCAAATAGAAAGTGTGTAAGGCTCCGTCACGCAACCTAAATTAGTATGGTATCTTTTTAGTCTAAGAATTGAGTTCAAATACATGTAAAGTTGGAACAAAGTTTCGATTGTTACTCACGTGTCTGTGTTATCGTAGCCTATGTGGATTTTTATAATGTTCAACAAGTTTCAAGTGTTTGTTGAAAAGTGTATATATATAATAGTTTATATATATAACAATGTTGTTGTGAAAATAATCATAAGTATTGGCTCTTGGAATAAATGTGAAAATATTGTGTATGAACATATCGTATAAGTGTTGGCTCGAAAATTGACTTAATAGTTATTGATAAATAATTACGAGTCAAAAAGTATTTATTAAGTTCGTTTGGTGTCGATGTGTATATATATATATATATATATATATATATATATATATATATATATATATATTTATCGAAGTCGTTTTCAAATAATATGTTTGGATAAATATATTAATTATGGTTTACGTTAATGTGGTCGTCTAATAAAAGGTGTTAAACATATTTATTAGATGAAAAGTGGGTATAAATGTGTTAGAAAATATAAGTTTTTCTTATTTATATTAAGTTTGTAAAATATAATAACTTGTTAAAGTTGAGGGGTTAAAACTGAAAAAGGTCAAAAATAACAAAAATTGGTAAAAACCTCCACTGCCAGGGCTCGAACTTGGATCTGTTGCGTAGTAGTTGAGCAACCCAACAAATGAGCCAAAGGTTCTCTTGTGTTATACTTTACCATTTAGTGTATTTAAATGGTTTTGTAACTGTGTTAATTATGCCAAAGTTCCTCCAAGTGCATACTGAGTCGTGTATTTAGCATGCATGTTTTTGTTGTTTCTTTCATAAGCCCGAAAAGAGTTTAAGCCAAAGTGTGGTCGTGTGGTTTTACGTATAGCTTATTATGACGTTGAGTGCTTATTAACAATAAGCACTCGGATAAGTTCGACATTTCGTGGGTTGGGCTTCCAAACATGATGTTGGTTTGGGTTTGTTTTAACAAATGGGTCACGTATATATCGAGTATAAATGAGTTCGAAAAGCAAGTATAAAATCGTAGTAAGCACGGAATAAGCAAATAGGCCGAATAAGCAATATTCCAAAATTGAGCCAATAACTTAATATATTTCATATTCTCATTTCTCTCTAGATTATATACGTTCGAAAATGAAACAAGAAGAAAAAAAAACTTTCAAAATCTATTTGAAAACCGAATAAGCACCAAGTGCTTATTTGCTTATTTTTACGTTTTGATGGTCCATGTTTTACGTTCAAAATCCACCACATAAGCATACTAACACAATATGGATATGAATAGTTCATAATAGTTGAGAAAAACAAATGTTTCGATATTATTTTCATTTTAACGAGTGTATGGAAATATAGGCTAGGCATATGTTGTAAATATAAAAACTTGTATTGAATGAAATACGTATGAACAAAGGTGTGAGTCGAGTTTGCTTACAGAGGTGAAGAGTGTACGAGTGTAGGGAATGGACCAAAGAATTTAGAACTCGACTAGCTTTCCAAAATATAACCTGGTTATTTCCAAAATATGAAACCCGCTTCCTCCTGCCATTGAATGTGTTTGTAAGAAAAGAAAAATGAATGTGTTTAAGCATATGTGTGGATTGATTATAAGGTGCAAGAAAAGAGGAGGGTTTGGTTTTTGTTATTAATGAGAATGTACCACAAAACCAAAAGGGTGGTGTTGGTGGTTGATGAGTTCAATCAAGGTAAGCAAAAGGAGAAAGAAAAGCATGGTCTTATGTCCTTCTTGTCCCTCAAAACTATGGATACCATGTGGTATTTAAGTTGAAAACTAGCAAAGGTGATGGTTTGGAGGTAGGGCTGGCAATTTTGACACGAAACCTGTTAACACGACACGACACGACCTGTTCTTAACAGGTTTCGTGTTTGACCTTAACAGGTTTCGTGTCTTAACAGGTCAGACCTGTTAAGACCTGTTAATTTTCGTGTCTTAACAGGTCAGACCTGTTAAGACCTGTTAGTAACTTAGTATATAATATAATCCTTAAAAATAAAAACCCTACTCTTTTATCATATCCTAAAAAACACAAAGCGCCTCCCCCTTCACTATCTCATATCACGAATAATAATATTAATAGATCCACTGCTTCTTCTTCCATTATTATAATTATTATCGGATCTTCACCCAAACCCAATGGTCCCAATCGAATAATCAAAGAACTTTACAGGTATATCTTCTTCTTCCATTATTATTATTATTATCGGATCTTGTTGCTACTGTATTTCGATCTTGTTGTTGCTACTGTTATTTCGAATCTGCTACTGCTTGTAAGTTTCACCGCGACCTCCTCTTTCTAACCCCACCATCATTTCGCCATTAGATCGAGAAGAAAAGGTATTAGATCGAGAAGAAAAGGTAATCGTTATTACTGATTCGAGAAGAAAAGCTAATCAGAAGTGAAAGTTTTTGTTGTTGTAATTTTTATTTTGGTTGAAGTTGTTATTGATTAAGAATATTGGATGCTTAAAGCTATTATTTTATTGTAATTCTTATGGGAATTCAACATGAGATTGTAGAAAATAAGTAATTTGGATAATGGTGATCAAGTTAGATGTTTTTGTATTCACGTTTAGATCTGTAAAAGTAAGGTTTATGTGAACTAGGATGGTTGCTGTTTTGCTTTATGATTATTAATTTAAAGTTGTTATCTTTGTGATTGAAATAATAACTTTAGTATTGTTTGCTGTGTTTAATGAATTGTGGTTGAATTAAGGTAGCAATAGTATTCAAGTTAGTATTTGAGATTTAACAATATCGAAACGTGTTCCATTTGAGTAACAGGTTCTTATAAGTGTTAACAGGTTCTCTTTACAAAAAAAAAAAAAAAAAAAAAAAAAAAAAAAAAAAAAAAAAAAAAAAGTGTTAACAGGTTCTTAACAGGTCTTAACATGTTAACCTGTTTATTTTCGTGTCGTGTTCGTGTTTGAGAAAAGTGACACGATAAGCTAACAGGTCGTGTTCGTGTTTGCCCTTAACAGGTTCGTGTAACCTGTTATGCCAGCTCTATTTGGAGGTGTAGTGTTCGGTTGAGTGTGACTAGAAGAAGAAGAAAATTTGAGCCAAGTACAAGGCAAGTAGTAGTGGAGTAGTTAGTATGACTTTGTATTAATTTTGATCTTGTATGAAGTTTTGTACAAGATAAATTTCATTTGTGTGTTTAAACGTATTTGGTTCACAAAGCAAACAAAATATATGTGCTTGTGTTGCATTGTGTTCGAATGGGTTTTTGTCCAAAAACCAAAAATGTATATGTATAAAACCTATATATATTTGTGTTTGTCGTGTGTGGTTGCAATTATCACGACACAACAAGGTTAGAAAAGAGTGGGAAGTTAAATCGTGAATTCCCAAAATGTTTTATGTGCCCCGTCTAAATTTAAGCATGAGTCGGGATGTTTTAATTACACGGTTGAAATTCGTTAACATGTAAATTTTGTTTTCCAGTGTTTTTATAAAAGATATATAAAAACATTAATATTGGTTCTAAATATTTTTATTAGACTAAACCATACTATCTATCGGTCGGTTCGTGCGCGAGCTCGTGTTTCCCATAATGTGAGATAACTTCTCGTCATTAAATCAAGTGAGCTAAATCATGCTCGAAATTAAGTGGGTAATAATAAATAATAATTTTTAACTTTTCATTATAATAAAATCAAATGTGCTCTAGTAGTTAAATGAGCGTCGTAGTAGTACCAATATACTAAAATATGTAGACCAAAATTTGGTCCGAAGTCGTAGTGCACCATGAGATGTTTCTTGGTTACGCGATTTAACTAAAAAGTTTTGCATAAAAAGTGTTCTTGTAAAATTTCAAAGTAATAAATTTGAGTTTGGAATTAAATGTTGACGTGGAGAATTACGGGTTGTTACAGTCGAACCGGTTGACCCGACGGTCGAACCGATTGACCCGGTCAAAAAAATAATAATAAATTGAAAACTGGGTTGACCCGGCGGTCTAACCGGTCGAACCGGTTGACCCGGTGCCCGGTGACACGACCGGGTCGATTTCGAACCCGGTTTTCAAAACATTGCATTTTCATGTTTTCATTTATTAATTATTCATTTAACTTTCCATGTTTTTAAGTTGACAAAAAAAAAATTGAATGTGTAATGTAAATTTTCATATTTTCATTTAAGTTTTGATTAAGGTTTAAATGAGAGGTATTAAGGAGTGTTAAATGCATTAATTAAGGGTAATTTAGTCAAAACATTAATTTAAGTTTTTCACTTTTCACTTCTTGACTTTTTGACCATTTACTCTTTATAAATAGTATATATATATATATATAGAATCTAGATCAAATAAGATCAATCTTAAAGTTGTAAAAATAAGATCAAAACTAAAATATGATAAGTGACACTCTCATTAAAATAAAATTAAATTTTTTATTGAGTACAACTAAAATTGTTATAGTTCCGACGGTTTTCTTTTTTAAATTGACGAAACAAAGGTGATACACTTTTGATTCAACATGTAATGTATCAGGTTAAGGTGATACACTTTGATTCGACATGTAAATTTATAGTTGTGTATCACTAATACAAACCCATATATCAGTTGGTTATTAGTTGCTAAAATGTTAATTCGTATTGATACTTTATATTTTGTGTATTTTTGCTAATATGGTTATTTATAAAATGGTTTTAGTGGTTGTTTAGATTAGATCTTATTTTTACAACTTTAAGTTTGATCTTACATTAACCCTCCCCTATATATATATATATATATATATATATATATATATATATATATATATATATATATATATATATATATATATATATATATATATATATATATATATATTTTGAGATAGTAAATCCTATAAATATATATATATAAGAAAAAGAGCATTTAAAATGATTTCTTCTTCTGCAAACTTTTGAAGACGTACAGCCAACTATTTTGAAGGTAAATTAACTTCTTTACTTTGCAAGATGATTCCTTACCCTGCTCCGGCAGGATTGGCTTTGTTGTTGTTGTTATTGTTGTTGTTTTCTTTACTTTGCAAGATGATTCCATACCCTGCTCCGGCAGGATTGGCTTTGTTGTTGTTGTTGTTTTTACTTTGCAAGACGATTATCAAATTCTTAAAGGTGTTTTTAGATCATAGTAATTGCAAAAATGTTGTCATACCAAAAGAGATGGAGGAAGAAGGCACTTTAAGCATGACACCACAATCTAAATATGTTCCCAATGAGGTGATCCATCATATATAATCACTGTTGCCCGAAAAAGATGATGCCCGCACATGTGTCTTGTCCAAGTCATGGCTACACGCTTGGTCTACCATCCCTACCCTCAGGTTTACTACATTTGTAACGAATGGTCATCTCACCAAAAAGAAGATATAGACTACATTAAGTTGATTGATCGCACTCTTTTACGGTATCTAAATGACAACATGCCCATCGAATGTCTTCGTCTTCACTTAGGCATTGAGAAATTGTCACTGCCTTCTCTTGTGGAAAATTGGTTTCAAGTACTAGCTTCTAAAAATATGCTCAAGGAGCCTTCCCTAACAATATTTGGTAAGAAGCTTGCTAGGAATACAAATGAGGCTGATCAAGGGCTTACAATTAATATTCCGGATGCCATATTCTCTAATGAAAAGCTAAATACTTTAAGTTTAGTAGCTGCTAATAACATCGGGCTCTACCAGGTTAGGGATGAATATAATTCCAGTGATCAAGTGTTCGTGCCTACGTGTACTTGAGTTGGTAGGGGTGTGCATAAGTGAAGGGGCTAAATACTTTAAGTTTAGTAGCTGCTAATAACATCGGGCTCTACCAGGTTAGGGATGAATATAATTCCAGTGATCAAGTGTTCGTGTCTACGTGTACTTGAGTTGGTAGGGGTGTGCATAAGTGAAGGGGCACTTAATAACTTATTATCTTTTCTTGTAGCTTACTTGAGAAGATAGACATTAACCATTCTGAGCATTTGAAGATAATTAAGGTAGAAAACCTCTATCGTCTTCGTGAATTGAAGATAAGATTAGATTATTATGATAGTTTGGAACTTTATGATGTCCCACGTCTTCGGTTGTTTGTTTTCTGCTCCTTATCAAGGTTTGCGACCAGAATAAATACATTAGGGAGCGTAAGAGAATTGAAAATATTTATAAAGATAGTAGACAAGGCATTTTTTGGACATGATAAAATCAAAGTTTCCTTTTCTCGAGATTTTGACCCTTTCAATCAATCGGTGCATGCTAGAAACCATTGATATCACTGGTGTTTCCTTAAAGAGGTTGACTCTTAATTTGCGTTCACCCAATCAGATCAACATACAAGTTTTCGCTTCAAAGTTACTTTATTACTGTTACAATGGCTTGGAAATGCATAGCCTCTTGTTTCCATATAGTACACCTGCACATATTAAGCTCGCGCTAAGTTTTTTTAAGTCCGAACCCAAGGATCTGTCGTATTTTCTTAAGATGAGAGAAACACTTGATTTATCAAGCAACTTTGACATTGAAATAGAAGATAATTTTGTGCCATTGAACATAGACCTTGACCATCTTAGAAGAATGGTTCCGTTTCCTGCTAGGAACGTTCAAAAATTATCGTTTGGAAAACATTGGGGTAAAGAGTTGTGGAAGCACTCGCCGCTTTTAGATTTGCTCTTTTCAATTTGCTATCCATGTTACGCTAAGGCATATTATAGGTCGTCCAACGGTAAGAACTACTGGTATGAACAAATGGTGGGGATAATGGAAAAGAAAACATGTGATCTAAAAGATATTGAAATAAAAAATCCTAGTGATGGAAAATGGGAAAGCCTAACAAATTCTTGGAGAAGTTCTCATTCTCTTTTTGAACTGCCTGGGAGAAGTTTCATAAATGATGAGGGCAATGACTACAATTCAGATGAGTTCAAATTAAATTGGTGGTCTTGAGATTGAGCACATGCTCTGCTCATAATCTTTGTTCAATTATTTGATTTAATGTTTGAAGTTTTTTTAGCATATTATTTTATTTAAGTACTTTGTCAGTTATTTGATTTAAATTGGTTTTATATATCTTAATCTTATGTTATTACTGTATTTAAGGCGAAACTCCCTAAAACGCAAGTAACTTGTCCATTTCGTTTGGGCTTTGCTTTGTGCTTCTTTGCTTGTGCTTTTGTCTGTGCCTTTTTGCAGTTTTCTTGTTTGTTTCCCCGGTTTGTTTACTTGTATTGCCTGCTTTTGTAACACCCCCAAAATTTGGTACAGCAGAAGACTCAATAAGCTTTCGGGGTGCTACGGGGATTGGTATCCATTCAAAGTCATGAAAGAACGAGATAAAGTAAACATAATAAAAATACAACCACGCGGGATTTTAAAGTTTACATTCATCCCAAAATCATCCAAAGTCAGGCCCAAAAGAAATAAATATAGGTCCCCAATAGTTATCAGAGTTTTAGAAACATAGATCCATAACCGGTGCCAATGCCAAGCATCCATAGAGCATCACTTAATTACCTGAGAAAACGTGCTAAAAGTCAGCTTTCGCTAGTGAGATCATAGGTTTAGATTCATAATTCAATATAGTGGACATATACGCAAAACGCTTGCTAGCTATACTAGGCCTCAATCATCCAACCAAAATAATCCATCCAATATAATCCAACCAAAATCAAATCATCCCTATAGGTGCACGCTATAGCTCAAATCAATCCAATCAATAGCTTACCTAGCTCAAGTCTAGGCCTCGCTCTAAAACCAATCCAATAGCTTACCTAGTTCGGGACTAGGCCTCGCTCAATAACCAAATCAATAGCTTACCTAGCTCGTGTCTAGGCCTCGCTCAATAACCAAATCAATAGCTTACCTAGTTCGGGACTAGGCCTCGCTTAATCCTACCTAGTTCTATAAGCATAGCAAATTTTAAAATAAACGAAGCGATAATAGTCCACATAAAACATTTGCACGTTTCTCACCCCAAATATTGAAAACAAAATTCAAGAGTAAAAGTGGGGCTATGACTCACCTCAAGTCCAGCAAAGAAATTCTCAAAAGAAATCGATAGAAGAAAGACGTAAGCAACTCAAGCAACTCACGTAACGGCGACTACAGACTCGGCACTTCCTAACAATATCAAACTCGTTCAGAAATCATTTCCTCAAAATCAAATATTTCCATTCCCGAACGTATTCCATTTTACTTTCCAAAATATCCATTTCTCGAATTAACTTCATATTAATTTGAAATTCGACGTTTGGTATCCATATGGGTGGAGGGTCGACACAACTCAAACCAAAAAGCCACAACAAGCAAAATAATAAACCAATTATAGGTCTAATGTTAGCCCAACATATTATTTAAATAATTATCGAAGCTTATCATATCCGTCGATTTGATAATCTCCCATATTTATTTACGTAATATATCGTTCTAAAATTATACCCAACCTAAAGCACATTGCACAAAGAATTCTATTTGGTATATATCGTAGTCCAATAAATTCCCTATATATATCGTTGAATCGGCCAAATTCCCCGAGATACGTAGTAATTTATTACCCTAAAACATATACCACAACCTATGGGCGTCGTGGGATACGATGCCCATTAATATACTCATTTTATATCGTCAAATAACTCGATCTAATCCGTCGATTAAATAAGTCACTTGATATATAAAATGTTTATATTAATCGTCATATATCCGTGACAACACAAATGCCACAATATAAAGCCCACTTGGACTTTAAAGAACCACAACTCGTATAACTCGATAAGTTTCCAAATTTGTAAAAATCATGTTTTTAATTATTATTCGCCCGACTTATTATTTCGCCATTATTTATATAGTTATTATTTATAACAATAGTCCGACATTTATTATACTATTTGCATAGCATAATAACTATCGTTATATTATTATAGAGTTTACTCGTGATCGTTTTATTATTAATATACGCATTTATATATTTATATATACGTTTAACACGTCTATATACGTATATAAACGATTATATTCTTAATAATAGTATTACGAGTATTATTTTTAATATTGACTTTTAAATATTTATCGAGTCATAGAATTTGGTCACATGTCCGAGTCATGACTCTCGGCTCATAGTCCAAGTCCGAATATAAGAATCAAGTCACAATAAATCAATCCCATAATCACGTGCTACAACATGAGGGTCCGACTACGGCACCCAACTATCCTATCTCCGTCATCTAATCGACCGTCTCACAATCAGT
Source organism: Artemisia argyi (assembly GCA_030686995.1). NCBI lineage: Eukaryota > Viridiplantae > Streptophyta > Magnoliopsida > Asterales > Asteraceae > Artemisia > Artemisia argyi. The sequence continues at coordinate 158,315,022 of CM060693.1, forward strand.
CCCCAATTCCACATTCGACAACACATCTCCATAATATCAAAACACAAGTAAACCAAGTCCAAAAGTTTCGGTCCAACGTATACCACAACATGAAATAATAACACAATATTAACCAAAACAAAATATACCATATATACGGGTCGACCTACCAAGTCAAACCCGGGTCAACATTTAGACCACAAAACACAAGAATTATCCTCACCCGAGACCTTTTGGTCTCGGCTAGCTCTAGTGAGCCACTCGACCCAAAACAGCCCACGAGGGGGTGTTGGCCGAGAACCAAGACAACAACAATAACAAAATCGAGAACAACCATTCGACCCAAACATCAAGTAGCAATAACCAACACCAAGAATCAATAATAATCGGACCACAACATATCCAAGACTCCCAACCGAGTCGAGGAAAGGTCACACCGAGACCTAGGGTCTCGGTCGAGCTCAATACGAGCCACAACCAAACCAAACGCGACCCAAAGCCACGAATCGAGTACCAAACTCGCGTCACACCCAAAACCCAAGATACCAAACAGATTATTATTGTCAAAACCTCATTTCCCCATCATTATTTTACAAAACCCATCAAGAAAACAACAAGATACCCACGATTTGGGTATGAATCGGGGCGCACGAACAAATCTCGTGGCCACTCACCTTCAAATAAGCTCCAAACCCGATTTCTTCAAAAACCCAATATGAAAAGATGGTGTAGGTGGTGATAACGTGATGGTTTTGATTCGTATGTGGTGTTAGGGTGGTCCAAATCGCGCGTGGTTAGTACCAAAAGATAGATCGCGAAAAGATGGTGAAGATGGCGGTGTTATTTTCGTTGTAAGAGGGGCGGTGGTGGTGCTATTGTGGTGATAAGGGGGCGGCGGTGATGGTTTGAAATAAAGAGAGAGAGAGTGTTGGTGAAATGTGTTGGTGAGGGTGTGTGTTGCGTTGAAATACGCAGACCCACAAGGACGTTTTTTGTTTACTCTTTAAAAAAAAAAAGAAGAAGAATTTGATAATAATAATAAGGGTGTTGTTAACCGGGCGGGCTCTACAGCCCTAGCCCACTGCCACCTTTGTTTTTTTGTCCCCTAGCCCACTGCCACTTTTCTTTTGGTCAAAATATGCGGCTACTTTTTTTGGCTTTTTTTTTTTTTTTTTTTTTTTTTTTTTTTTTGTAATAAATGTTATAAAAGTTTTTTAAAAAAAGTATTTTGTTAAAAATAATAAAAGTTGAAATTTTTTTGTAAAAAAATAAAAGTTGTAAATTTTTAATATAATTTTGTAATTTTTTTTGTAACAGCCAAGTGTCCGGCTCCATGTTCTTTTAAATGATTTGAATAAAAGTTGAAATTTTTTTGTAAAAAAAATAAAAGTTGTAAATTTTTAATATAATTTTGTAATTAAAAAAAAAAAAAAAAAAAAAAAAAAAAAGTTGTAATTTTTTTTTTTTTTTTTTTTTTTTTTTTTTTTTTGTAATAAATGTTATAAAAGTTTAAAAAAAAGTATTTTGTTAAAAATAATAAAAGTTGAAATTTTTTTGGTAACGTTTGTTGTCATAGTCGTTTAATGTGGTAACAAAAAAACATTATAAAAAAAAACATTACAAAAAAACATTACAAAAAATATATACTATACCAAAAAAACATTACAAAAAAAAAAAAAAAAAAAAAAAAAAAAAAAGAAAAAAAAAAACGACAAAATAAGGAAAAAACAAAAAAAAAAGTGAGCTACCTCTTTTAGAGAGGGTTCGGTTAATAGAAATAGGGCCCGTGAGAATAACCTACCCCTAATAATAATAATAATGATAATTGTGAGGTGTGTAGGGGTTTTAAGTAGCCCGGTGTCAATACACGGACCAAACCCGAAACTTAAATAACCAAATGACTTCTCAAACCGAACCCGTTCCAAAGATAATAAAATCCGATCCAAAAATAAAATATAATTAAAATTGTTAGGTCAACCTAGTGCCGGAGTCAATGTAGTGCCAAAATAACGATCTCAAAATAAATCATCACGAACGAATCAAATCAAACCATAAATAAATAATCGATTCCCATAAATATCGTACGATTAAAAATCACGTACCAACGTTCGTAAAATATCTCGTCACAATAAACTTTTCAAATATTCCAAATTTATAATTTTAATGTAATGCGGGTTTTTAAAACGGCTCCCTATTTTGCCAGTTGTCACAGCTTTCTTTTGCTTGTTTTTGCATGTTGCTTTCTACTTTCTCTGCCCTCTCTGCTCTCTTCCTTCCCTTTCACCCGCACACCTGCACTTGCCGGAGGTCTCTTTGGAAGCAGTCTATCTACTCTCGAGTTTATCCTGGGGCAGGGGTATACCTCCCCTATTCCCTGCCCCGGTGGGATTGGGTTTGTTGTTGTTGTTGTTGTTGTCTTGATCAGTAGAGCACTTCTCTATGATTTGTATTGTGAAAATTATCAGTTATGAAACTTACAGTTGTTAGTTTTTCTCTGAAATGGTGAATGTTTATTATAACTCAAACTTCAATAATCAGTTTACAACAGATTCTAAAGACTTCAAATGGACAGACCATTCTTCTAATATAAAACCACACAGCTACATACAAATATAAGAAGCTGCATACAGTCACCATTCTTCTAGTCTAGTACATACATACTGAACTAATGTACCAGTCCTAGGCAAACCATGGAGAAACCACACCTTGACTACATTTCCCTCATACAAACACCCTACCTAATTACATCAGTTACTAATGCAATCAGAGGCTCTTGTAGAAAGCATCATCAAGAATGCGAGTAAAACTACTGATCTCAAACTATACTGAATTAGACAACGGCAAAAGTAATAAGGAAAAACAAACAATGAGAATATTGATACAAGCAATTTTAAGTCCAGTAACCATATCTGTGTGTAAATGGCATGTTGACATGCTGATAAATAATACCATCATGCAAGCTTATAATGGAAGGTTTACTGAATCCTTGAGACCCGATAACTTTTCCCACAGTGAGAGACACTGCCATAAATGTCTGGGTGCAAAAAAATTGTTTGACATAAGTTATGGACTAAATAAATAAAACATGTAACACAAAATATTGAAACCAGGTTCACTTTGGAGAAATCAAAATTTTTGACAAAAAATTACACTACGCCGCAAAAATCTGTGTGTTTCACAAGAACCCCCGGACTCCCCCCTTTGGTCCGCCCAGTTTAGCCACAAGAATCAAAACCAATCTCTACTTCCAATTCTGTTTGCTACCTTTAGACTTTCTTAACATTAAACAAAAATCTCACGAACAGTGTGATCATATGTGTGCCTTTGCAGCTTGTGCATCCTCAATATACAGTTTCCACCTATTGTTTCTTCCAAAAGAGCCAGTTGGTCAATTCAGCTGGGAGAAGCTCTAACAAAAGCCTTGATCTACTACCACTAGCCACAGAAATTGCCACATACCTGTAAAGAAGGGTTAGCTAGGTTATTAATAAAACGAATGTTAGATGTAAAATCACCATACTAATCATAACTCGATGCGCATTCAATGGTTGGAAAAAGATGGAAGAACGCTTACTTGGTGGAGCATTCAGTTCACATTTCCGCACCACCGCGATATTATCTACTAGTAAGAGTCTTTAATTGATCATATGCCCATTGTAATTTGTGCTTCTCTTGAATGTTTAAGTTGTTTACTTCATGAGACTGTAGAAAGACCATCATAAACATTCAACATAAACATCAAATATTTTGTCCTCCCAACAAGTTGCTCTAACTTAAAAAGATAACGAGAAACTAAAACAGTTTCAGAAGAAAGGCCTACCATTACTCTGAGCGTCTTGTGCAGTACACTGTCAATCTCTTCTTTGTAAGACAATAATATTTTCCAAACTCTGACATCCTCATGCATTAGCAGGAGGATACGAACAACTGCATTTATCCTGCTTATATGGTCAAGCATAACATGACTATTTTGACCATCAACAATTGGAGAATCATTTGCAGAGATGGATGATATCACACTCAAGACACTGTTGAAGAGCTTTTTACTCTTAGAGAACAAAAGGAAACATGGCAAAACATAGTAACGGCTTCTGCTAGTACGTACGGTGTTGCTTGACCCATCTTCCTCTTCTCGAATGCTCTGAATTCAACAAAAAATGGTAAGTCCAGTAACCAACCAAGCTAAGTGATCAAAACTAAAACATACTACACGTGATCAAGACCCAGAATAAAATTAGAGCATAATATGTTAAGGGTCAATTTAGCACAAGGACTGAGCATCTCATTATCCATAACTCAGGGACCGATTATGTTATCTTTTTATAGTTAGATTGAGTTAGTTTAAAAGATGTAAAACAGTCGGTCATTTGTATCTTTGATCACTTGATAATTAGAATACAATTGAGAGTTCATGTTCGTGTGTGATTAGAACTTGTTCTCACTCGTTCATGTATCAGATCGTTATGTGTAATCGTTGTTTGAGTGTTAATTGTTACAAGTTAGTGTCTGGATACCTAAATCAAATGTCAATGAGATTCAGGTAATGAATACATCATTATCATCTATATCGAATATAGAAATTGATGATGAGTTCGATGGCCAAATTACAAGAAGTGAAACAGCTTGCATAAGGAAAAGAATGTTATGATGAATTTGTTAAGGTTACGAAGATGATTTGTTTTGTTTTTGGTTTGAAAGAAGAAATTAGATGTTATGCGAATACGTTTGATCCTAAAACTCTTGATGAAGTATATTGTTTGGCTACAATTCACGAGTTTGCACTAAATACACAAATGGCAAAATCATCAGTTCAAATTGCAGAGGAAGAAATTGCGGATGAAAAACAAGAGAGTTAGTGATGAAGGCAATTTGAATAGAGCCAATAAATTTACAGCTAAAGATGTTAAAAGAAGTTGAAATTATAGAAAATATGGAAGGATTCGAAGTTGAGTTGAAAGATTTTGAAGAACACAATAATGTAACAAAAGTGAAGGAAAGTTATGAAGTCCGCAACTACATGTTGAGTTCAGATCAAAAGGAGGTTGTTGTAGTTCCAAAGTGTGAAGTTTTTAGGTGTGCACATAACCTATTGGCTATAAGTTTTTAACCTGACTTTAATATGCCATTGGTGTATGCTTTATGGTGTAATAAGCTACAGAAACCTCCAGACTAGCAAGATATATGTGTGTACTTCATGCGGTCGTAAACCCCCAGGTTTCACTTGTTTCTATTGTCGTTATGTGCATCTAAAGTTACACGATTGTTTGAGCTCCCTTATGACAGTAAGTAATTTTTGCTATTCAAACACCAACAAGAAAATCTCTCTTACGCTATTTCCTAGACCAAAGCTCTTGCTATTCAACTTTACAAGGTCAAGATGCTACGACCTATCGCGGTACATGTTAGAAATTAATGTGATCGATAATAGCAGTTGCGTCAGTAGTAGTATGGAATATGAGCTATGGCAGATCAAAAGATAAAAAAAGAGGTGCATGTAGACATACGTGTTTGTTACTTTCGGAATGGTTTTAAGCTAGTTGCTGAGATGTGGAAGTCATATATTTTGACTGCTAATATTGAGCCTCTCATGTACAAGCTAATTTGGTTAGTTGTTATCTCGATGGAAAGCTGGAAATTGGAAAATCATCCAAAGGTACTTGACTGTCATTTATTGCAGCTCAAATATATCACTATTTGTAAATTGTTTGTGGCACAGATTGTTGAGGTGGTCTTGGAAGTAGAAGTTGAAGGGTATATTAGATTTAAAGGGTTCTTACATTCCCTTCTAGGTTGTTACAGTATGTATGTGACTCATGGGGTTGGGCAGATTGCTATATTGAGGCATCAGGACCAGCTAAGTGACTACATTAGTTCACCTACTGGTTTAGGGAATTTAACAAATGGAGTCAACTTAGTGTTCTCAGTTCACACTATGGCTAGCCACACTTCTAAGTTCTAAGCCTCACCTTAACCTCTTGCTTATGGTTAACCACACTAACTCCCCTGCACCCAAGTTGTTTCAGGTACTCAATATCATGTCACACTACCTCGTAACACTCTCACTTATGACTCAAACCAAAGAAGAACAATTGTATCACATCCTTTTCAGAAACCTTATGCAAGACCCATTAACGTCGATGTGGATACAACTTGGGATGTTACAAGGCTTTTTTGGTTCCTAAAGTTGACTGACTTAACTCACATGGTATCTAATCCATGATACATGGTGAGGCAAATGTGAACTTAAGGCTGATATTCTTTGGGGTTTGATAGGGCCTGAGATGATGCATAGGTTTATGAATAACCTTCACTTATGGAAGCATTATATTCATGTGGAGTTCAAGAGATGTGACTTTGATACGTGATGTGTGGCCAAGACTTCTAGAATTGTGGTTGGATGAATATAGTTATCTGCTTAAGAAATCTTTGGATGCTAAAGTTGCTGATACAAAGAAACAATTACTACATTTTTGGGCATCGAAGGCTATTTTTTATTCACCAGAGGTTTTTATTGCAACTTTCTTGCAAGCAATTAAAAATGGGCGGTCTTTTGTGAAAAATTTGGGTGTGCAAAGTGTTAATGTCACTTGCGAGGCTATGGTTGCTGTTAGTGTTTTCTGTTTGGCAGGGGATTCGTTAGCACTATATAGTATTGAGAGATTTGCTTACACGTATCTTTATGCCATTGAGGAGGAATGGAAAAAGCTTAAGAGTCTAATGATTAGTGATTGCTTTTTACTAAGTGACAAGGGATTAAACGCAACTGATGTTGGTTGCTCTGAAATTGCACATTTTAAAGCTACGAGCTGCAAGAACTTGGAACTGAACTTAGTTGATTGCTCAATCACTAAAGATTAGATCTTCTAAGAAAGTGGAAGCAATTTTGGACAAAGGGATGCTTAAGAAGAAGAATGTTGATGTTCATGAGGTGCTATTTGGGAAGCTGGTGCACATTCTTGAGGACAAGAATGTTTTGAAGAGGGGATATTGTTAAGGGTCAATTTAGCATAAGGACTGAGCAGCTCATTATCCATAACTCAGGGACCGATTATGTTATCTTTTGATAGTTAGATTGAGTTAGTTTAAAAGATGTAAAAACAGTCGGTCATTTGTATCTTTGATCATTTGATAATTAGAATACAATTGAGAGTTGCTCTCTAATTATTGTTCTTGTGAGCTGTTCTCACTCGTTCGTGTATCAAATCGTTGTGTGTAATCATTGTTTGAGTGTTAATTGTTACAAGTTAGTGTCTGGATCAATTCGACTCTTATCATAGTATGCCTGACCAAGAAACATGGTTGATATTAACTATAGAGATTATATTCAGTAGCTTGTGTTTTTCATCTTTCATCAAATATAAAGAGGCATATAATATATACAATCCAAGTGATGAAATAAAAAAAGAATGAGACTGAAGATGCATAGCACTTACAGAAACAACATCTATCAAGTATCCTGGAATAACGTTGCCAAGTTTGGAAATGCTCTCCTCGGAAAGTTTGGAGGGCTTTGAATCAAGTGTGATAATCATTCTAAGTAATGCACAGGTGTTCTCCAAGGGTGGTTTATTTGACTGGAAGTGAAAACAAGACGTTAAACTCACGCATGCAGGTAATGCAAATATGAAGTCATTGAAGTGACAACTGTAAAAGAATAGGGGCATGAAGACTTATCAAACTTACAATTTGATCAATAACTGCTCCCTCTAGTAGCTTAAAAACAAGATGATCATCCCCAATTTGAGACAGGCAAGAACAAACGGTACTAGTGACGGACCTAAACACTCCAGAATTTGAGTTCTTACATTTCTCCATGGCAACTGAACTGCTTTCTGATAAACAAATAGCAACATTAAAACAGCACTATTAGCATTATTATGATTAGCAGAAGTTTAACAAACAGTATATTCAGTGATAAGTATTGACAAAAAGTATGATGAAAATAGAAAGTTCTTGAAAAATACCAGGAATAACTTCGTATCGGGACAGCATCGTGATAAGGAAACTAATATAGTCAGCAATCTGGAGGTGCCCAGCCCTATAGGCAGAATTCAGAACTTCCAAGAGACGAAATAAGAGAAACGGCTCTAGATCACGGCCTGCAATGATCAACAATTAAGAAACCATTGATCGCTAATGGATTTGTTTGTCTTCTCTACTCATTTATTCACCATTGCATATCAGACTGCTGAATAGTACTTTTTAAACAAAATTGATGAATGAGAAAAAAGAATCTTTAAAAAACTCACACAAGCAACAAGCAGCCAGCGACTGAAGCAGAGATGGGTCCAGGAAAGAGAAGTAATACAGACAACAAATAGAAATTTCCTGAATCTCTCTCGGAAGCTTCATAAAAGGGCCATACGAATTAACTCCTGCCAAAGATTGTTTTATCTTTTATCAGAAAGTACTCATAGAGCCATAAAATAACCAATAAGATGTAGGATTAAGCAATGAAATTTCCTACCATCATGACATGTACTGTAAAATCCTCTCAGAGAGTACTGCATGTTGTCAAGCTCCTGCGATAGAGGAGAGTTCATAATAACACGTTGTCCCAAGTGAAGATGAAGACGCAATACAGCCTGCAGAAAGCACGCTGAATGTAAGTGGAAAATCAACATGATCAAGATCTCAAGAGTGGAATATCAGCATTACAAAAATCCAAATGCTGGAACATCTGTAGATGAACTTTCAAGCAATGGTTGTCAGTGAACATATACCTTGGACGATGATGGGCATTTATCAACCAAGGCAGTTAGCAACAAAGGAATCTCTCTTATCCAGGTAATCTGGAAGTCTACAATTTCTGAATCACTTGTATTTGTGGATAGCCAGCTGTCTTTCTGCAATTTGGACACAATATCAGATTAGAATATGCTAGAAAAACCATCTTTTGTTGCTTAAAACCAATGATTCATGGTGAACACATGGAGATAGAGGCGAAAGAGCTTACAGGAAATAGCATCTCTTCGATTGCTGAAAGACAAACTAATTTCATCGACGACTCTGGATCACACTTCGTGAAGACCTCTGTAAAAGCCTGAAATATATATCATTGAAGAATTTTCATTCAGAATCTTAGCATTGTGAGGATAAAGAAGTAAAGCACAAAGATAGAAATGTGTAAAACCTGAAGAATGTGTAATTTCCATGTATCATCCACTCTCATTATCAGTTTAGGAATAAAAGGAATAAGTGGAAGTGAATGCTTCTGAAAAAATGCTTTGCCAGAATGTGCCTGCAAAATTGTACATAGCATGTCAGGTTCCATTGGTTTTTAACCAATCTTGACGCAATGGTATAATAACCTTCATATTTCCACTGTTAGGAGTAAACTAGCAAGATGCCCGCGCTTTGCGGCGGATAGAATTAAAGGAGCCGTAAAACAATCACGTGATGTTTGAGTTAGGTGTTATACCTTCTCAGACAATGCATCTACAATAAACACCAAGAACTTATCCAGAAAGACGGAGGGTGGAGCTGACCAATCAATTAAGCAAAAGAACACCTCTGCGATTATGACATTAAAGACAAAATACCTATTATCATCCTGCAGGCACACAAAGGTCAGAAACTTGAATCAGATGGTGAACTGAAAAATAACAACATATATAACTGGAAAAAAAATACAAAGCAAAAAAGTAAAAACAGGGAAACGAGGGTCCTTGCCATAATAGCCAAACATATAGAATCCTGGAAATAGAACAAGAACCTGTGAATACAATGGTCCTTGTCGGCAAAGAAACTATATACCTTCTCTGATGACTGATTTGTGGGGTTCAAGGGAAAGACAGTAAACAACTTCTTTAATAGCATCTGCAACGCATCTTGATCACTTCTGTTGGAAGGTGGTGAGACTATTAGTTGTGGTCCACTACGTCCCTTCCCATTAACAAAAAACTTCACAACAAGATCTATACTTTTCAATATAGAAAGCACACAATCAAACGATTGTGCTTCCAAAGTAGGCCTTGTCAGAACTGATGGCATAAAATCCTGAAGCCCACTAACTAAAATAGGCAAAAGACCCTTCAATTCATTTGCAGTCACTGAAAACCCTGTTAAAAGGAAAATGTTAAAAGGAGAAAGACAAGAAACATACAAAACGTACATATACATAGAAAAAAACTGAACGTTCTACTAGCGAAATTGACTAATTAATAAAAACAGAAGGGACAATAATTTATGTGCAAGCCTTTTTCGTTTTGTTTGTCTATGGTTGTGATATTTTACATTGTTATCATTCCGAAAGAGCATTATGAATGCTACACATACAATATCAGAGGCAAACATATCCTCATAAATATGTCTACACACAGAACTTATCAAAAATCCCGTTCTTTCACTTACCAGAACGATCTTCATGAACTTCAGACTCAAAAGCATGCAATATTCTTCGGTCAGTAGTAGCCTATAGGGAAGAGCAAAGCAAGAGAGGAAAAGTGAGGGGAGAAGAAATTTAAAAATCCAGTTGTGGATGGCAAGCGGAACAGCGAATATAATAGTCTGAAGTTACTTGTGGGAACAACTTTGAAAGAAGTTGTAAAAGAAAAAGTGGTGCAGGGGTGGCTTGAATCATAAAGCATTAGAGTGTTAAAAAGTACATTTATGGTTGACGAGTTATCATCTGTCTTGTTGCACGGCAAAAGGGAGAGACAATACGCCAAGCCAGCAAGAACGCTCTTAAGCTTTCCCTTGTCATGCAAATTAAACTGGTTCCTATGCAATATCTCTTTGTATTGTTGAATGATCTGCAGATGGAAAAAAGACATTGCAGTTATAAACATATTTTGTCTTAAGAATCAAACCAAATAAATGAATATTGCACAATTTGATCATATTTATATTAAAAAAATCTGTTTCTTGGGCTACACAAACAAAAAAGGCATAATCTGCATAAACTCAAACCAGTGCTACAAGCAATGATTTTCAAACATAACCATCACTAGAACAAGCATACACAACTCTATAAAATATGAGGGAAAAATAGCATGAACGTCACCATTCACATTAATACATGTAGTCATGTACCTAAATAATATTTGCATGACCTGAGAATTTCACAGCACTAAATGATATACGCCATACACTTCTTATGACAAATTATTTTCCGAGTAAAATATTCCATAAAACAAAATACCTTTTCAGCATACATGGAGAATGATGCTGGGTAGTGCTGGACAACGAGATCAAAAAATTTGAAAGCCATCAAACGGACATCAATCGACAGATGAGTCATTGCATTGAAAACATATGTCATCATCAACGATATGAAAGTACCCTGGTGTTCCTGGAGATGTTAAAGAATAAGATGTAACTTGTAAGTAAGTAAAGGTAAACTCGTGAGTTAATTCGGAACTGACAGCAATAGCTAAAGGAAGGATACGCCAAGCTGAAGATTTCAGATAATACAGGTACGTGTATTTATTTAAGCATATGATCATGGCAAACCCTAGGCTACATTTACAGAACAAATGTACCATATATGCTGGTTCAAGACAACCAAATTAATTAAACCTGCACTAAAACTAGATGAGAGGCCCTAGGCTGCCATAAAATATACTAAAAAAATTGTATCCTACAAATACATCATGTTCATAGAGGGTAAAAACTTCGTCTTATATATTGTTTCAGCAGAAAATACATTTTAGGCATTATGAACCATATAAACAAACAAAGCCCTCCAAGCCTCCAAGGAACCATTGTTGCCCCTTTTATATAAGCATTCTGCATTGAAATATCTTACAACCAGAAAACAAATCCCGGCCCAACAAACATGTGTGATACATAAACCAAACAAGCAATTTGATCATTCAAGTACATGCGTAATAAGCTTTACAAAAAGTTTGACTCTTTTAAGAATATTATAGAGAGAGCAAGAAAAAAAAATACCTCTTTACATTCAGGAAATATGACTGCCTTTAGAAGTTGATACAGGGTCTCACGCACAATTTTGTCTTCATCGCCCATGCGTTCACGCAGTTTTTCTATAACAGATAATCTGTGCATTTTGAGTTCTGCTGGATGCTTGAGGAAGATGTCCCTGATACCAATCAACGCATCTTGAAAGAGAAATAGACAGTGTTAATTTAACTTGTACGCCAATACTTGAATGATTAAAGTCTATGGATCATCATCTAGTGCTAACCTTACCATATGTAAACTTTTAACAATGGTAACAATATGACATATATATGTACTAGAGTTCTCATCATGGATCAACATTTAAATGTTCACACAAATTTCACCGCGCATTTCACACTTTCCCAAAGGAAACAGGGTCATTAACATGCCCTCTTAATTTGAGATTGGACTTGGTATACATTAAAAACCTAGACTAAGCAATTTATGAACACAACTACAACCTACGAGTGTAATTTTAATATGTTACTCAAAAAAACACTTGCGAAGACATACAAAAGAAAGAAAGAAAGGAGACCTACCTCTGCGGACTTTAGCGTTGTGATGAGATGTCTGGGTAAGCAGCTCTTTAAGAGTCAAACCTTTTTTGCTAACAGCTAGACCGGCCTTGTCAGATGCCAAACTTTGTTCCGGTAATACAATTGCTGCAAAAAATAAATAAACCATTAGCATCTCCACTAACTAAATGTGTTATCATAACATGAGCAGCAAGCAAGCGTATTTAGGGGGTGTTTGTGTAAGCTTATTTATGGGCTTATGAGCTTATCTTTTTTCGGCTTATGTTTCATAAGCTCCATTTTTTGGCTTATTTTATGACCTTATACACTTATATAAGTTTATTATGTCATAACAAACTTGTAAGTCTCAAAATAAGCCAGAAAGAAAATGTGGGCTTATTCATATAAGCCGAATATGAATAAGCTAATAAGCCCAGAAAAAAAGCTTAAACAAAAAGCAGCTTATTAAAAGTACCTTTGGATTTGACTTGGGTATTGGTGGCATTCTTTGGAGGGGGTAATTTCCTCCCAATTTTTCGCTTTATTTTCTGCACAACAAATAAAAACACGAATTCAATAGAAACTCCTTATTATGATTAAGTTAGAAATATAAAAAAGCTCCTTACTTTGAAGTCAACACCGTGCTGCTTCTTTTGTTGCTTCTTCAACTGAGCCTTATGTTGCACCATCTTTTCTTCTTCTAATGCTAATCACACAATATGCACTGTGTAAAATAAACAAATTTGGAACCTTGCAGGGGCAACAATCATACACTGAAGCAAGGCAGCGGCAGGCAGGTTTTGAAGAAGAAGAAGGTGCAAGTTAAATGTTTTATATCTGGACTGTAATGAGCCCACTCATTTTCCACCAAGGCCCACTACTAAAAAATACATTTTTTCCTTTCATTGGGTTATTCGTTATCTTTTGCATTAAGCCTCTTAGCTACAATAAACTTTCAAGAGATGAGATTATTATTAACTAGAAAGGTGCCCGCGCGATGCGGGGGCGGATTATTGGGTGAAGAGGAGGGAGGTGGGGTGGTGGAAAGTGGTTGTTGGGGTGGTTGTTGAAGTGGTTATAAATTGTTGGGGGTGGTTGTTGAGGTGGTTATAAATTGTTGGGGGTGGTTGTTGAAGTGGTTATAAATTATTGGGGGTGGTTGTTTCCATAATTAGTAAGTAAAAGTCTGAATTTTTAAGCCTTTCTAATTATAGAATAGTCCCAAATACATTATATAGTAGTATAGATACTAGACGAGTACTCGCGCCTAGCGGCAGCGGTGTATAGTTTCGCCAAGTTATGGGTGCATCGATTTGTGCGAGTTTAACTTACAAGCAACAATTATTTGTATGCGAGCATACAATTGTTTAGAAAAACCATTATAATGATAATAAAACATATTATCATTGAACTCATTTGCTATAATTGTGGTACAACAACAATTTAACGGTTGTAGACACTTGTAGTTAAGATGGGCTTCATGTGAGTTTTGCGTTTATCATTGGCGCATTCTAAGTATGTGTTCTATTAATTCCATTACAAAATCAATGTCGGCATCCTTTAATAATAAAATTTGGAGTCAGAGTCGTATACGAACATGTGCGAGATGTGCTACTGCACATGGCCTCAAACTTTTAAGAGCCTCAAATATATGCCCCGTTATATATTTGGAGCATCAAAATTTATTTTCAATAAAAAATGTTGATGTCGTATAATCTTATATTGTAGCTATTTAAAACTTAAAATGCTATTTTTCTGGTTTCAAAATTTATATAATGGATTTTTGACCATCGTATTTAATTATCATATAAGTTTTCTTAGCTACGACATTAGTCGGAGTGGTAATGCTTTCTTATTATAATCATCAAAGTCCAGCTGTACTTTTTACCCATTTCCTTTGTTGAGTCATTTTTATTTTTTACTACCCATATAGGGGTATGGTGGGCTTGGAGTGGTAATGTTTTCTTATTATAATCATCAGAGTCCAGTTGTACTTTCTACCTCTTCCTTTTGTTGAGTCATTTTTACTACCTATATCGTGGTATATAAACTTTTTTTTTTTTTTTTTTAACATTGGTATGATAGAAACTTGAGCAACTTTATTTCTTTTACCTTTGACTAAATTTAAATCGGCTAGAATATTTTTAACATTGGATTCTCTTTTCATCTATTCATATAGGCATACACATAAACCATAAAATAAGCCTTTTTTAACAATGTTCAAAAGATTTGTACCATAATTATGTTGGCCTCAAAATTTATTACAAAGAATGGATATTTTAAACTTCACAAATAATTTTATTTGAAACCATCTTGTTCCTTCTTTTTTTTTTTCTACTTCCCAACTCAAACTTTGGATACATTATGTAAAGTCACATTATATGTTTACATAACTCGAGCCCATCAAAAGTATCAAAGTTTTCAAGACATGTCTATTGACCTTCTTCTTTCTACTAGAAAACTACAATGACTCTTCCTAAAATCTTTTCGAAATTTCAAAGATTTAATGTTTTCCCGAAATCTAGAACTTATTTTCGATATATTCTAGCAATCTCCAAAAGATATTAGTTTTCCCGAAATTTAGAACTTAAAAAAGTTCTCAAACTCTTTTGAAATTTTATAACTGAAATAAAAATTTAAAAATTAAAAAAAAATAATTAAATACTTTTAGAAAAATAAAAATTGTAAAATTTTGAAATTTCAATCTTCAACTATTAAACTTTACTCAAGATAATTTTCAGATTTTCAAAATTAATAAGATACATAAAAATATCAAAAATTTCAAAAATATCAAAAGTTTATTTTCTAACAAGGATAACAACCCCCATAACAAATTTACACAATAAAGTTTAAATATACTAACAAAATTCACATATACACGAATACACCTACAATTTATACAAGAAAGTTTAAGTATACTAACCAAAATTTAAAAGAAAAAGCAACAAATTATAATAAAATTTGCCAACAAATTAAAATAAAGTTACTACAAATTAAATGAAAAGCCTTACAAATAAAATAACAAACAAATTTACACAACTACAAATGATTTTACAAAAAACTTACGCTTCAAACTTTGTAACAAATTCTAAAAATATACAATACATTTATGGCCGCAACAACAGATCCCGATGGTGGCGCGGAGGATCCCGGCGAGGTAGAAGCCACAGATCTTGAAAAAAAATGTCAAAAAATTTAAAATAAATCATATCTATAAATACACAATATATCGCTACAAAAAAAAAAAAAAAAAAAAAAAAAAAAAAAAAAAAAAAAAAAAAAGACTTTTAAAAAACAAAAAATATATAGATCTTGAATGAAAAAACTCAAAAATCTCGCTAAACTTGGGAAATCCTTCTATGGTGTTAGGGTCTCGTTGGTGGTGGGTCTCGATGGCGGGGCTGATGGTAATGGGTCTTTTTGGTGTTGGTTGGTTTCGGTAGTGTTGGCGGTTCGGGGGTGATGGGAGTTTCGGTGTTGATGTGTTTTGTTGGTGGTGGTGATGCGCATTTCGTTGGTGGTGAGGGTGGTAGTGGTAATAGTGGAGGTGGTGGTGGATGAGAAGGGGTGGTTTCAGTGGTGGTTTATTTCGGTGGTGAGGATCTGTACTGAGTTTCGGAGGTGGTTTGTTGCGGGTACTCAGCCGTTGTGGTGGTGGTAGTTCCTGTGTGGCTGCGGTGGTTATGGTTTGAGCGTGACTGTGGTGGCGTAGGAGATGGTGACGGGAATGGGGTGGCGGCTGAGGAGATGGTCTACTTATTGAGAGAGATGGTGAGTAGAGAGAGGAGTGAATCATGTGTATGTGTAAATAATGGGTTAAGTGTATGGTAAATAGGGTTTTACATCTGCTTTGCATTTTCCAGCCTTGCAATTTAATATTACAACCTTCATTTTAATGTTTCCTTCAATAGCTTTTGTGGTGGGTTACAATTGGTGAAGGGTAGACCGAATATTGGGAGGCTTCTAGCAAAAGCTTTGACTAATATGTATCATTTCCTAAAATAGTAGTTTACAACTTTTATAGTGCATTTCAACATTTCCTTTTCGTGAAGCATTCAAGTTTTTCAAACATTTCAAGGGTAGAATAGGCAAACAATATTTTTAACATTTCACTTTTCTTGACTATTCTACTTTTCACCTTTGACCATTTTTACATTATAGGTAGTATAGATACGTAACAAGGTGTATGACTTGCAAAATTCAAATTCGAATATCTCAGTTTCAAACAAAAGGAGAAAAAACCTTCAACTTCACTCAAGTCTTCTCTTGACAGGTTTATATTTCTCTTGAAGGAATTCTACAAACTTGAAAGCATCGGAATCCAAATTTTGAGTTTGTAATAGATTTCATTTTAATCTTTTTGTAAACGTTCGCAAATTTAAAAGCGACTTAGATATTTATCAAACATCATCCATTGTTCAAACTTATATTTTGGGCCTGGAAAAACATATTGGGCTAGGCCAATATGACGTGATGATGGCGTGAGCATGGCATGGCAAAACGGAAAAACTCGATTCGTTTTTGATGCTCTAATTAATATATATAGTAATAATTTTATGGTTAATTTCTTTAGTATTTCAAATTGTATTTTTAAGTTTTTTATTAGTACTATGTACGTTTTCGACCGTGCTAAGCACGACCCATGATGCCATAATGGTTTAATATTAAAGGGTGCTTGTATGATTCTTTAAAGACTTGGTTGGTGCTTATGTTCTAAACAATAGGTATACATTGCCATTTATAAGGAAGAGATCAAATCGACATAGAATAAGAACATAGTAAGTATAATATTGTAGAACATGTCATGATACCGTTTCTAATTATCTCTATAAAGGCAAGAGTTAACATATTTCACTTCAAATATATCGCTAATAAAGGACTTAGTATATCAAGCAAATTTTTCAATACCCACTGGCCAAATTTAGGTATACAAATGCTCATCATCTCAACCTATATATAGAACAAGTGTGATTGCTATTTTTAGATACAAAAACTCTCCCAAAATTCTAAAAGAATGACACGTAGAAACATCACTACTTTTAGTAAGATTTTGAAATTTTTTTTCAACAAATTCGGGAGAAACACAATAAGGTAAATTAGGGAGGTTAATTAAGAGTGAAAATCCCTGAAAATAAGGAAAATATATGTGGAAATGATATGTGTGCAAATAATTCAAGCAAATAGGATATTCCTTTTCAAAATTTCATGAATTATGATAACACAAATGTGTCAATTAAATATGTATATTGAGATTTTTGTGGAATTTATATGTAAACACAACATTACATATGTGGATTTATTTTTTTCGTTTATTATTCTTTTAAAAAAAATAAAAAAGCATCAATATATGTGTAACTTATCATTTGTAAGATGTTATCATTTACCTCGAAAGTTAGCATATGTTGTTTGAATTTTTTTCGTTAATCTTGCACCATTTTAAGGGATGTCGAAATTTATTCAAAGTATAAGGAATGTCAAATTTTAAAAAATCAAGTTATCCCTATAAAAATGCACAATCTAGCAAACATTCCATGGATAAGTGTTCATCTCCTAAGCATCCATATTCAAATTATAGACTGTTTCGTATCAAAATCATTTTCAAATGAAATATGATCCTATAATACCAAAAATTATGCCATTTTGAATATGAAAAACTCTAATTTTTGCATCCTATAAATACCGCTGCAATGTAAATCATCAACCACGCTTTTCTTATCATTCGTCAGTAATCAATAATTTCAAGTATTTTATACTAAATTTATGCGTAAATAAATACGAATGTATGATATGTTCTATACCATTAATTTAAGCGTTTGTATTTTTGATTATGATCAGGTTTCAAGATGAGCCAAGTGCCATACTGAGTTGTGCGATGTTGACCCATGCTTGACGACATTACTGTCGTTGCCAGATGCATCAGCATATGGCATTCTTATGCTAAAGTAAGACCTAATGATCCATGGAGTTTGGATGCTGTTTTTATGGATCCTCAGGTTTGAATATATGCATGTTTGTGTTTCTTATGTGAAGTGTTTTTGTTTTAATGAATATATGAATTACAATATGTTTTTAATAATCATTTCAGGGTGACAGAATCCAATCTACTATAAAAAGGGACTTTATGACTAAGTTTGCAGGATTGTTGGAAGAAGGTGCTTGCTATCGTATACGTAACTTTGGGTTCGGCGAGAACGGTGGAAAGTATCCCCTTCTCCCCCACAAGTATAAGATTAACTTCTTCAAGAATACCTCTCTTACTAGGATGAACAGATTTGACACTAACCACAATGGTTTTAAGTTCGAACCATTCCTTAGGTTCTCCACAAGAAGATGGTCTGAACAAGAAGCTGTTGGTATGCATTATTTTTTTTTAATCGCATATATTTATTTAGCAAATTCTAATAATATTATTCATTTGCATAACCACTGATTTTGTTGTCTTTCATTTCTTTTTTACAGACATTATTGGAACTATAGTATCTATTGGTGATCCTATACCGTTTGGTGACAACCAAAAAAGGAGGACTGTAATTCTTGAAGATGCTGAATAAGTTATTATTGCCTTTTAACAGTTCGTATTTGTTTGGATATTCAACATTATGTAATTGTTAAACAAATTCAAACAATGCTGATTTTAAAAAATTACGTATTTTTTGGTAATAGATCTCATCCACTTGAATGCAAATTCTTTGACAACTGGGCAGACATCTTTAATGACATAAATGATAATCGTGAATCTCTTGGACATGTTGTCATCATACTACAACTGGCCAAGGTTAAGTATTGGAATGGTATGGTTATTCATATACTACTTTTGTATGTCAATCAAACATTTTATACATCTTATTATATAATTGCTATTTTTTTAGGTGTTTAGAAAAACAACAAGTTGGGAATGCTCTGTTTAGAACGAAAATATACATTAATTCTGATTTTCCAGAAATTGTGGCCTTTAAGAAATGGTATTTAAGTTATTTCAATGTTTTGTTTATATTTGAATACATGTAATATTTGTTACATTTAATTTAATTGATTAACTTTTTAACCGTTTACGTGTTGTTGGTATAAGAATAAAGATGGATTTGATGAGAGTAGATGTAAGATAAACCATTACTCTCCTGAGAAGACTGTTCTGACGACTGAATCGTTCTTTAAACGAGCATGCAAGAAAACTGTTGGAGCTATTAGGGATTCTGAAGCTTTAAGTCATGTATTTCTTTTTGTAAATTCTTTTTGTCTACAAGCATCCTGTAATTACAAAAATAATGTATAAATAGTGGCTGTTATACTAACAATTGCCCAACTTGAATAACGAACTGGTATGATTTAATATATGGTGAAAAGTATTTTATTAGCATTTGTTGTTACGTTGTTTCTACTTTTTTTCATGTATTAACAGGATACTACTTTGGTTGTGTATGCGAAAATTCATAAGATACATAAAGAGCATGGTTAGCAGTATTACGTGCCGCAGATGTAACACAGCTGTTAAGGACCAAGCGGCCAAGGCAGGTGCAAGGTCGTCGGCCTCTAAGAAGCCAACATATAAGTGTGAAGCTCAAGGTCTTCAAGTTCCTGTTCCAAAGTATTTCCACTATATTTAATGTGTTACCTTATTGTTATACGATTGTCAATAATCACAAGTATGTAATATTTGTCTTTTTATATTTTTTAGGTACAAGGTTATCATTCGTGTGATTGACGATACCGGATCTACATCTTTGGTCCTATTTGATAAGATGGTTCACAATCTGGTAGATGTAAGATGTGCTGAGCTTATGAATAAGCCTTCCGATCTTGACATTGATGGTTTCCCTAAACAGCTAAACTGTATGATTGGCAAAAAGATGCTGTTTAAGTTTATGTTTTCTGAATACAAAATAAACAGGAACAGTCATGTGTACTAAGTGAAAGCTATGTCTGCTGATCCAGATCTAATTGGCTTTTTTAAGAAGGATTTTTTGAACGAGGTTCGTATTTTAGATATTTGCTTAAAGTATATAATTGTACATGTGAATTAATTTGATTGTCAAATAATGTACTTAAAATGTTATCATACTGCAGGATGTCGGTGATGATTTTGTGACACCAAAATCCGTTGCGTCTTCGTCTAAATCTAAGCTTAGGTATGCTGACATTATGCCTTTTGATGTGGACAATAATGATGTTGTTGTTGAACCAATCAAGAATCTGGAAACACGTCTGGGAGCAGTGGAGAGAAGAGGGCCTTTGTTGATTTGGATACGAGTGAAGATGAGAATGGTGAAAATGATAAGGGAACGAAGCTGATGATAAATCCAAAGGACAAAGGAAAAAAGCTGATGTTTTCTGATTTAGATAAGGAGTGTGTGCTATACCCCGGATGGTCATAAGTTCGTCCAATATAAAATGCCCTTCAAGTTGAATAGAAGACAGTTTTCTGTTTCTGTTTGTTTTGATATGACCATAAATAAAAGCTAAGGTCAGACGTTATCTCAGGTTGGATTATTGCTACAACGTCATGTCTTTTCTCATGGTCAGCTATATGTTGCTCTTTCGAGAGATAAGAGCAAGGGAGGTCGTAAAGTACTTTGTTGTGATAGAGATGGCAACTACACTGATGAAACTCCTAATGTGGTCTGCAAAGAAGTGTTGCATTGTCTTTAAACCATTTAATTGTTTTAATTTTCTATATATTTTGACGTATTTTTATTTATTATTATTGTATTACAATTAATATTTTCTATCTTATGAAAAAAAAATTATGTTTATTTTATTCTTGTGGTATATTGATATTTTATTTTAGTATTTAATAAATTAATTGTCTAAATAAACTGCTAAAACTAGCCCGCCCAACGGGCGGGTCTTGAAGCTAGTACTTTCATATAGGACTAAAAGCGTAAGTTGTACAAAGAAATTATATCTCAGAACTTACGTAAATCTATCCCAAACCCATGTTCTATTACGGAGTACATTGAACATAATAAGAAGGAATAACATTGATTATTTGAATGGTATCTGATAGGATGAAGTCGTTGAAAATTAAAGTAATTTTTTAAAGGTTAATAAAAAAAACGGCTTAAATGAGTTTCGAGAAACATATTAGTTTTCCCTTGATACAAATACACAAATAAATGATCTCAAGAGACTATTATCTTCGTTTCTTACATATGACATAATAAACTTGTTTGATTTAAGACAATATATGATTATTATAACATCGGCTTATTTACTGCAACTTTTAATGTAACATAAGTTAAAACATGATATACATGTAATTTAGTAATTATGATATATCTTATTTGGATATGAAAGAGTAATAACACAACAACTTAAAAGTACAAAAACCATGGTCATCTACAGAAAAAGTAGATAACAAAATCAACTAATCAAAGGATTAGACCTAGGCAAGGGCACCAAGCAAACTTAATTTGTAAATTAAAAAAAAATGGGGGGGGGGTGGTGAACTTAATGGTTCGCTTGTTACTCTTGAATATTGATTACTGATCGAAAAGCATAAAAACGATATACAACTGAGCCTTGTTAAACTGCTATAGATGTCAGCAAGCGATTGGTAATTGAGTTATAGACGATATTATGCATTTTGCTATTTATTATATATGATGCTTATTTTGTGACATTAGTGTTATATTGATTATTTGATTAGGTGGTTTAATATTCTTTTGGAAATTCTATACACTTGAATTCTCAAGCGATTAAGGTGAGTAAAATGCTTTTCTAAAACCGAGTACAAAGACAAAACGGGTTTTTGAAGGGAATGATTGTTTTATTTGTTAACCATATTTGTTCAAACTATTTTTTATTGATGTATGTTTTGAAGTTTGATATTTGATTTCTTGACGGTTAATTGCCTTATCTTGATGTTGTTTGATAGATACATACATGCTCATGACCCATAGGTTTGCTTAGTCTTGCATACATGAACTATTATCGGGGGAATTTAGTGGGTTTTGGTTTGTCCCACTACGATGTGCTAGCCTTGTCGGTCGTAATTGTCATGACACGGTGTGATATTTCATGTTATTATCGGGCGCCGCCTTGCTTTCTAGGAGCTTGGTGGGATTGGGGTGATGTGTGACTAGAGATGAGTCACATACATGTAGCATCACTCTTGTAGTTAGCTTGTTCCACTTGCTTTCTACATTTATAGATGTATCGAGAGGTAGCGAGATTAAATCTGAACGGAGTATTATGTAGCCGGGTATCTCCCATGGTTGCTAATTTACCGAGAGGATTTATGATCGTGAAATTTGGGAGTATAAATGGAATCGAGGGAACTAGTGCTTTGGGTGAACTGGATAGGGGCCTTTGCATTATTATCATTGTGGCATTGAATTGTTGTGGTGACATTTGCCGTTATACTCGTTTATATTTGTTGGTTTAAAATTATTATGGTTAACTTATTTAAATGATATTGTTGGGGTTTCTTTATTTTATAACCCGTTGTATCTCACTTAGCTTTAATTAGCTAACACTTGTTACTTGCAAAATCGTCTTTGTATTCGTGCAGGATAAATAGGAACCTTCTTGCGGGATTCTTATGGAGTGAGGTTAGGTAGTTTTGATCGATCCACTTGGCACCCGGAACTTAGCCTACTATTTTTAATGTTTACAAAATTGAACTTGGTTTTATAGATGGTTATGTAACACCCGTTTGGGTTGGATTGGTCATGTTTTGTTAGCTTAGCAAAATATGCAAACTATGGTTTTAGACTTCCATTGTTTAATTTTTATAGCGTGACTATATAATAATTTTTTTTGAAATGGCTATTTTTTCGGAATTGGGGTGTTACACCACGGTTGCGAAACCCTAATCCTGATCCTATATATACTCGCCCAATGTGGGTGCTCATCGTTCATTGGTCTTCTAACCTTTTTGCCTCTCTTTTCTTATCACAGGCAAAACCATGTTTATGATTTCTGTTTCTGATGCTGATAGCGTATCTAGTGAGTGGAAACATTTTAGTTATATTTGATGTTGATTATTAGTTCATGTATAAGTTTTTTTGTGTTTTTCGCAGAGTTTATTATCAAGGTTTTAAATTCAAAAAACAATCCTAAATTATGTTTAGGATTTATGCTACAAGATTTGAGGTAATAAGCTAATAATAAATTTATTTAAAGTATTATTACAATGATTTTTTTTTTGTTGTTGTTGATTTATATAGATATGTCACAATCCCAAACACATATTTGCTTGTCCTGTCTTTTATCATAGCAGAACATGGTACATGTTGTTGTAAGACATTATGATAATTAATTAATATATCATTATTAGATGATTTAACTTTACTAAAAATATGATTTACATGCAGTTGGTGTTATGTTGGATTCATATTATGATATTAAATCAAGCTTGATCACGAACAGAGAAATTCCATGTAATCTGATCTATGTATAAAAAAAAGTAAAACTGTTGTTTTAAATATATTAACATGATATATTATATTATTCTTAATAGTTTATAAGTTTTTTCTTTTTACAGCTTGCAGGATGAGGATGATAATGAATTTGAGATTCTCAAAATGACTGATAATTTATATAAAATTAGGGTTAAGAAGGTTACAATGGAATCCAAAAAAAGATGTTGTGTTGTTTCTAACGAGGATGTGTCTATCGCGGAAAAAAATATTTAGTATTTGAATTTAGTATTCGCGTGGAAACGTGTAACAATTCGCAATTTCAGGTTAACTTTTATTCCCGAAAATTTCACTATTCACTTTTTACTATTCACTTTTCACTATTCATCTCAGAAATTTTTATTTCATATTCTCGTAAGTTAAACTATTTTAACGATAATCCGAGAGTTTGACGCTCGTCGGATCATTTCTGCAAAAATCACAAAGCCGTGTCCGAGATTTACTTTTAGGTTTAAACGTCATTCCAGCATCCCGATATGTCCATAAAATATTATAAACAATAGAAATATGATTTTCTCTCATTTTAGGACAATTCCAAAAGTTTCGGAATTTTACGTTTTCCAGTTCAGCGTTTTACGCGAATTGCGCGTTTTAGACCCGTGTTTCCAGTTTTTAGCAGGGTTTTAGCACCCGATAGATCCTACCACTCATTTTATATTTTATTATGGAGTATATTGATAAGTTCTAGCATATTTATAAGTTTCATATTTTTAGGATACCCGGTTTTACGTTTCGTGACTTAAAAACTTACGGTTAGCAATTTACGGAGTCAAAACTAGCTACATACTTAGGATATTATCATCCAAAGACCATGACTACTCATCTAGTCACCCTATCCATATACAAACCGATTTAGGAGGGGGGGGGGGAGTCACCATGTGTGGTTAAATCTTGACCATTGATTCTTTAGATCATTACTTAATTACAACTTTGTCACCAAGTTATTGTAATTTCCTAGTAAGCTTCCTAACCTCCTCATTTTTAGTATAAAAGCATGCTCATGTCTTCCTTTCTTCACCACAAAAACGCCACAACATAAATACCTAGCACCATGATCCTTTGATCTTCAATATACAAGTTACACTACAAAGTTCAAGGTCTTAGTATTCTCTACCTAGTTCTTAAGTTTGTTTGGTGATTCCATGGTTGAATTAGGAGCTACACAAGGTTACTAGGGCTGAAGTTAAATGGTTTTCACAAGGGTTAGATCAAGGCTAGCAAGGGTTACAAGAGTTATGGTAAAGGGTTTACAAGCATAGGTTTAGTGTCCTAGTTCATACTTGACTTCCTTTCTTAACAGAAAGCCAAAAGTTGTAAGCAAACCCTAACATACTCCTTGCTTAATTATCATATTCATGCTCTTTGTGTTCCTTTCTTACTATATATTGTCTTGTTATTATGTTCATGATGTTTAAAAATGGATAAAAACAAGTATTGATATACATATGTTAACTTATGACAAGTAAACAAGCAAACTAGTGATTTTTATGGAGAACCACGGCCAAAATAGTATAACTATGATACTTGACACTTACTTACTGTTATAAAGGACTTCAAAAGGAAAACATAGCAATTTGAATCACCCAAAACGAGTACACGAGTCAAAAGATACGGCCATAAGAAGTTAGCGATACCAAAACGCCGAAACTGCCTATAACCTACTGTTTTGCATTCTGCCAATTTGAAAGTCACCCTTCTGGTCCGATTCATCAAAAAGTTAAAACACGAAAGTTGTCCGGAACGCCGTTTTCGTTCAGGAACAAAGAATCTCGAGCCCTGAAAACGCTTTCCGAGTGATAATTTCTTCAAATTCTTAACAGCCCATTTTTAGACCAAAGTCACTATATAATAGTTATGATTTACTAAGACCAAGAGGTCTAATGACCTATAGCCAAGACCACAACCATGGCTAAAGCCAAGGTTGAGTCTCAAGACCATGGTAACAATGACCAAGGTCACGGCAAAGCCACGGCTAAAGACCATATAACTTTTAAAGATCAAAAACTTATATATATGTTATCAAATACTACAATAGTAGGGAGCCTCATGTGAGGAGTTCATTAAGTAAGCCGTCGAGACGAGTTGTGGATTTACGAATTAAAGTGTCCTGGCTCCTCGAACGTTTACTCCATGACTTCTGAATTATGTCGGCCCGAACGGTAGTAAGAGATATACAACCTATACATGTTTCATAAACCATTTATATTCAAAGACTTACACTATATACTAAAGTACTACATCATGAACATTATGCAAGACATATATAGGCAATTCGTCGTATTCTTAGACGTTACTCCAAATCTAAGTCACAACGTTCTATTATAGGCTGCTCTTAGAGACTTTCGCGATTCGACTACCACTTTCATTTCTCATTACATAAGCTTAAGGTGAGTCATAGCCCCTACTTTTTCATACTTGTTTTAACTCTTTGGGGGGGATACATGCTTAAACTACTTGCTTACTTGTACAAATACTCAAAACATTTATACTTGATTGTGTTATACTTGATTGGCATTATACTTGAATGCGTTATACATGATAATTATACTTGATTGCGTTATACATACTTGTTACACTGTACTTGCTTAATTTAAATACAAGATTTGTATTTACGTACATACACAATACTCTATGCTGTCAAAGGAGAGGTATTAATAGTACTAGTATGGGCCTACACCCCCCCCCCCCCACCCAAGTCCAAGATTCGAGACGTTGGGTGACATGTACTATTTGGGATGGTGGTTCCCCGCCTATGGGTCCAAAATGACGTGACCATGGGTGAATATAATCCTGAGAAACTATATATTAGCAGTGGGTTGTGAACACACAGGTTACAAGTCTCTTATGGCGGGACTTGCAACTGAGTGGATTCACAATGCCTTTGCTATGTGAACATTCTTTTGAGGCTTTTCAACTGTTTTAAGACAAACTCTATGAACTCACCAACCATTGTGTTGACACTTTAGCATGTTTATCTCAGGTTAGTAAGGCGATAGCTAGTGCGTGGAACTTAGAGTCAAGCTGCATATTCTGAAGACTTACGCTTTTATCATTTACCATTCAAAACATTTTGTATACATTTATGTATCATACTTTGGAATCTCATGTTTGTAACTTTGAATTCATTAATTGAATGGTAACTTTTCAAAACGTCTTATTTAGAGTTCGTTTTCTATACCTTGTACTTTGTATTATGAAGTAGCACCCCTGTGACACAGTCTTCCGCTGCGGTATTTTGGGGGTGTTACAAAACGTTTGTATATTTTCTGCGAAACTAACGAAAGTATGAATTGAATAAATTTAATGTTTATGTTGTGTGTTTTAATTTGATTGTATGTACATGATTTCTACTTGAATGATTTTGATGTATGCAACTGTTTTTTGGATATGTTATATTATCATATTTTATATGTTTCTGATGCATTATTCAAGGTTTCTGATGCTTCAATGTTATTTTATTTTTCTGATTCATTATTCAACGATTCTTATGATTTCTTATTCAGTGATTCGGATGTATATAATAATTTTTAAGAAGCTAATATCTCGAATAATATGTTTTAGTCAATATGTATGAATGTCGTTATTTACATAACCAATTTCACCATTTAATGTTTACATTATATTTTTTTTATTTGATTGTGTATATCTCTTATGTATATAACTGATTTATGAAGGTGTTTATGATTTATAACCCATTTTGGAAGACTTCGTTGGATATTTTATTTTTGACAATAGTTTTATTGGAGTATACTTATTATTTAACACTTATAGGTTTTACTTAACCGACTTTACCATTTATGGTAAAAGATATTATAAAAGAACTTTTCAAATTTCAAAACACAATAAATTGAATAAGATTTAATCCAAAACTCAAAAACGAAAGCATGTGTAACTATGTTTATTGCACGATGTGCTCTGAATTTCCAGGTTTAATTGACAGCAATGACAATCACCGGCCAAACAAGTAAGTTATAATCTATATTTTTTTTAGGGATAATCCCAAAAATGTGCAAATTGCCCAATTGATTTGTTTTTTTGCCCTTCGCTCAGAAAGTTCCAAAACTACCCATTGGGCAACCAAGCAACTTTTTTTAACCAACGAGGGGACGCCAAGTGTCCAAAATTTTGGGCAACGCCTCCATTTTTTGGGCAACTTGGGACACTTGGCGTCCTATGGTTTGAAACACAAGAGTTGCTCGATTGCCAAGTGAGTAGTTTCGGAACTTTCTGAGTGGAAGGGCGAAAAATCAAATCAATTGGGAAACTTGGGCATTTTTAGCATTATCCATTTTTTTATTATATATGTCATATACCCTGTATTTGACGTATTTTTTAAATATAATGTCCATGTCGGTCTTGCATCGAGAATGTTAAATGTTTGCATTCATTATAGTGGAAGGATTATAACTGACAGGATCCATATTTTTTACTCGGGTGGTGATGAAGTAAAATTGCCATCAATAGAAATAAAGTACATAAAATTGAGTTTTACTGAAGATTGGATTTTAACAAACCTCACTAAATACAACATACTTGAGAAGTTGTATTATAGAGTTCCTGTCAAGCAAGCAGTGTTTTCAGTAGATGGTGGTCTTATGCCTATTGAAAAGGAAATTGATCTTCAGGTTTTGATAAGCACTGAAAACAATGAACATGAGATCGATCTGTACATAAGTCATAGTTTTTATGGTCCAGTTTTTTACAGTCCATATACTTGGTTTGAGAGGGAGTGGATGCGTGATTTGGGTCCATGGCATGCACGTATTCCAATGGTAGAAGATGATGATTCTTATACTGAGAATACTGGTGAGGACAATGAATCAGAATCGGGTTGAATGAACTTTGAACATGATGTTGATAATAATGAACAAACGTTGAATTTTGGCTACACCATTATTGGAGACAACTCATCAAAAGAAGAAAATGAACAAATTGAACAATTTTTTTCTTATGATAACTGGTATCGTGAAAGATATGGTATATAATAAGAATATGTTTTGGAAAAATGTTTAGATTATATGTGGTTTAGTCGTTTCTTATGTCAACGTGTTTTTCAATGATAAGTTGTTCGTGTGTTTATGTTTTTGTTAATTTATTTATCGTTTATGAGTGTGTTGGATAAATTCTTTGTATGTTTGTGGTTGTGACGATTAATTTGTCATTTAAGAGTGTGTTGGGACATGATATGATAGGGTTATTTCTTTTTCTTTTTCTTTTGTTGTTTTTGGGTTTGTATATTATCATAATACGTGTTTCTTGGTTCATATGTATCAGAAACATGGTCAAGTTATATTATTTGATTATATTTTAGATGTTCTACAAATCCAAAGGGAAAAAAACATACACAAATACAAAATTTTAAAAAATTGATAATATGAATATTGACCATCTAATATAAATGAAAGAAAATAATATTTTATTCTATATTTATTTACGAAATAAAAACATTTTGATTCTAATGCCCATTATCAATGGTTTAATTGAATATGACGATATAGTTTCTTATTTTGTTATTTATTATTAATTTAAATCTCTTGAAGTTAGGGATAATTTTGTTATTTTTTTTAAAGTTAAAATACATTTAAATTATGTTATCCATTGGAATATGGATACGAAACCCTAATATGAATCTATATATATTTGCCTAATGAGAGATATATTAAACATCGTATGAGAATGTCTGACTTAAACCTTAAAAAAAAAAAAAAAAAAAAAAAAAAAAAAAAAAAAAAAAAAAAAAAAAAAACGCTAATATGAATGAACTTTCATCAAACGAAAGTCTTGGTAACAAAAACCTACAAACCGAAATTCATTTTTATATAAACAAAGACCATTCAGGTAACAATTATTTTTAATAATTAACGTGTATGCTACAATAAATATTTAGGTTTATGATATTTCAATGTTTTTTATAGGCGATAATGATTTTGAGTCGATGTTTGATTGGTTAATTAAAATGTATGGATGCAAAGTATTGAGTGTTTGTGATATCAAGAAATTGTCATCTAAATTGGACCATGCATTACCAGAGGTCAAGGGTTTGATGCTCACCCTTGCAAGGCCGGAGGTCCTTTTCTACCTTTGGTAGAACCGGAAGCAGCCTCTCTACCTTAGGTAGAGGTAAGGCTGTCTACGTCTCAACCTCCCCCATATACCGTGGAAGACGGTATTGGGAGTTACTTTACTTTAATTTTTCTATTAATGTTAGTTAATCGGATGCGTGCTTCCGGTCATGACATTGACGACGATTTTATGGTCAATCTCGAAATTGCAGAACTCATAAATTGAACCCTAAATAATCAACTTATGACATTGTTATGGTTGTTTTAATAAAGTTTAGTTACTTATGTTCTACATATCACATTTGTCCTGTGTTAATGCTTTATTATGTATTATTTATATTATTATATTTATCATAAATATTGCAGGAATCTAATAATGACACTCGCCACTCTATGTTTCAGTTTTCAGTCTATACTTTTTCTAGCGGCTACTATTCGATTTGATGTTGTCAGTAATAATGATCTTAATAGTCATCATTACCGGGTGTTAGTTTTTACTTATCCCATTTGTAGTTGAATAATATTTTATTATTTACTTATCACATTTGTGCTTGAATAATATTTTATTATCTTTTTAAAAATGTTAATGAAATACAACTATTATCAATTCTTTCTCGAGAGATTGTCTTTTTTTCCCCTTATATTCAACCTCATTGTTTATCAGAGACATTTATGTGTTAGTCTATGTTTATCACATATGTCGTTGAACTTTTATTTATTTATTTATTTTTTTTATTTTGACCTTATATTCAATCTCATTGTTTATCAGAAACAGTTATGTGAACTTAAAACTAATAGTTCATTTATCAAATTGAAAAACTGTAAATACAATTTAACCATGCTAGACTGAAATAACAAATTAGTAAGCATGATGAGGCGAAAATTGTACCTCTTTTAAGGGGTCATTTAAGCCCGAATTCGAGATTATTTGATCAATTATTGCCCTAAATCGTTCCTTTTGTCATTTTAGGTACTTTTGAGGAGAAATCTGGAAAAGAAAGGATTTTGGACGTTTTTTGAGCATAAAAGTGAAGAAAACGGCAAAGTCTCAAATTTCCTTGCTGGAACAGTACCTGACGACGTCAAGGGATTACATGTGACGGCGTCAAGAGTGACAAAAGAGGTGGATGTGGAAATTATAACGTGATGATCCAGAATGTTTTTAGGCTTATTGGCCTGACGGCGTCACCTAGGCCGTCAGGTCCAAATACACGTGACGGCCTAGAGTGTTTTTCTACATGACGGCGTCAGAAATGGATCTAGGCAATACGAATTTCATCATGGCGGCGAGTTGACGGCGTCAGAGGTTAATACATGACGCCGTCAGGATGCATAGTCTATATATATTTTTTAAAATTTTCATTGTAAAGTGTGGAACTTTGTGTGGGATATTAGGGCATAAACCCTAGACGAATTTTACAGCTTTTTCAAGGGTTTCAACCCCTTGATTCTTCCATGTTCAATTGAAGATAAGTACTTATCCAAATCATTCAATATGTCTATGTGTTGTTTGATTATATCTTACGCTTGTCTTCTCTTTAACATGTTGGGCTTGGTTTTTATTGTGTTTGCTTAGATGTAGTGAAACCTAGATGTTGATTATGGGTTGATTGTTTGTTTATAATTGTTACGGATGATTGTATTCGATGTTAGGCTTAAGAAAACTGGCAGACTTCCATTGGTAACTTGCTTGAACGTCTTAAGAAACATGATCGGAGGTGTACTACGATTTTTGGTTGTATTTAATGCGTAAGAGAATTCTAATGATCCCATGTTAGGAGCTTCTAACGGCTCGACGTAGGAGTGAAGTAGGATCTTATAGAGTTAGGGAATATTGTACACGGCCCTACAACTGGTATTAAGGAATATAACCCGTCATCCATGCAATTGTAACAAGCTAATCAACCTGTAAAAGATATCTAGAGAGTAATGAAATCTAAGTAAACACAACTTTTCTCATTATTGTTTCCACCACATTAGTACAATAGTTTTATTTCCATTTCTTTAATTTTATTTTGAATGCATCTTAGTTAATTGGGTTAGTTGGCTAGCAACTAATTCCGCTCACTCCTTCAAAACCCAAGATTTTACTTGCTTTCATAAAATATAAAAAATACAAAAAGAATCATCTCTCACCTCTAGACCTAGTTTAGTAGGCTTTCTAATCCTAGCGACACTATTCCTGAGTTGAACGATCAATCCCCCGGTACTTGTCACTATACTATACTACAACGATCAGGTACACTGTCTGGTGGGGGTTGTAAGCTTCTCAAGATCCCTTGAGAGGAAAAACCTGTTGCGAGGGCGCAATTCCCACGTATCAAAGCAACAAAAAAAGTTTCCGAACACTACACCCTTTACTGGAGATAAACCATTGTCAAATAACAACGCCTTTGTCGAAGAGCACGACAAGCATCCACCAACATCATATTCAACTGGTCTAATTTATCCTCTTCTTCATCAAGTATCTGTCTCATATACAGAACACCGTTAGCAGCACGAAAGCCCCTCACTTTCTCCAAGTCTCGGATATATTCAAACTTACAATAAGCTATAAGGAGCTTACATAAGCTTGTAGAAACATGAGAAAAGCTTGTGAATCAACCATTCTAACTTAGGATTTTATGTTTTTTTTATGGTTTTTCTTATTTTTTTTAGGATTTTGTATTTGAAAGACATAAAATAACTAAGATAAGTCTCACAAATGCTATAGTAAAGTTTAAATGAACTTATGCAATAGAAATATGAGCTTAGCACTAATTAATCAACCATTTTAAGTATAAAAAGCTATTAAGTAAATACAAGTAAATAAAAGGAAACCGAATTTTTATTATAAGAAAATTGAATACAATACTTAAAAGTAAAAAACAGAATTTAAATAAGCAAATTACAATAAAAACATAAACATAAACCCTAAAAATTACACACTACTATGTGAAGAGAATTGTCCTATTTATAGGAAAGCTGAGGTGAAGGCTTATAGGATTTGGAAGGATCAGGAAACTCCCATATCCACCCTTGATCATCTGCTTTAATCATATGCATCTTTATTGGCCCTTGGATCATGAATTGATGTGGCAGCTCTAATAAGAGGCTGCCTTTTGTCCACCTTGGCAATCCTCTGACATTCTCTGACTTGTCATCCCTTTCTAGAAGGGTTTAAGTGAGGTGGGTAATTTGGGATTGCAGGGTAATAATTAGGACGATGGGTGAATAGTAACTGGGGTTAAAAGGGAGGGGAGGGGTGTTTGGTTTGACTGGGTTTTAATATTGGTTTGACTTTGGGTACGGGGTGGAAAAAACGGGTTATTAATAGAAAACGGATTATTAATAGAAAACGGGTATAGGGGTTAAGTAATGGATTTGGGTTGATGGTGTAATGGATTGGGTTTGTTTGTTTTATGGATTGGAAGAATTTTGGTTAAGTATTATTTATACTTAACAAAGTTAAACAAGGGACCAAATTTGTAACTTTTGAAAGTTCAAGGACCACTTCTGCCATTCTTCATAAGATAAATCCAATGGCCTTTTCTGCCATTTTGTGATTCTTCAAGGGCCAATGTTGATATATGAGCTTAATCATGATCCAAACTTGAAAATTCTTCCTCGGCTTTGGCTTTTAAATTCTTTTCCAAAGCTCGTGCTCGTTTTGTCGTTTTTGTCTTTCTTTTGTCCAATTTTGCAATATCCGTATCTACACAATCACAAACACAAAAACACACATATCTTTGGTATTTACGGTTAGTTTTTGGTCTTTTTGGTCCGATTTTGGTCAAATAAAGACATGTGTTTACACACATACCACTAATATAACAAAAAGTAGACCCAATGCCCCGTGATATGTTTTTAAACCTAAAGCTAATATTTTTTCAATTGTTCCATCAATCGTAGGTCAGTTGTCTAATTATTATCTTGTGATAGCACTTGTAGAGTTGTAGGATTATTTTAATAATTGCTAAAGGGTTTGTTTCATGCAATCACTATTCATTACCTGTCCTTGGATCGATCATCATGGTTTAATCATTGTTCTTTATTGATCATAAACCCTAGTTTTTAACTAGGGTTTTCACGTTTAAAGATTGACGTTACTTTTGGTTTATTCTGGTTATGATTGCGATTTAGTTTTGTTTGTGATGGATTATTCGGGAGAGAAGAACACTGAGCTTTTAAAATATTAAAATTACCGAATTTCACAAAAAAATATAACTCACGAAATCAATCAACAAAGTGCCAGACACAGAAAAAAAATCAATCTAGATAGAACACATAGAGAAGAAAATAATACAACCCGTACTTAGTGTTTTAGCTTCTCCATTCCTTGCACAATACAACCCATACTTTGTTTTTTAGCTTCCTCATCCCTTGCACAAGTCTAAAAATTCAAGCTAAAGAAAACAAACCTACACAAATCATTTACATGTAAATTTAGATATATATGCCAAAATAGAATGAAATGTAAGTAAGGAAAAGAAAGATGGTGTTACCAGAAAATCGAATGAAATATAAGTATGAAAAGACAAATGGTGTTACCGTGGTTGTAAAGCCAGAAATTGGCAAGCAGGTGAAGACAGAAATTGAAACTTTAGAGAGAGATATAATGGTGTGAGTGACATAAAATGGGTGTGAATGTGATGACAGATGGATCATAGATTAGGGGAATGTGTCGCAAATTTTCAAATGCTAAACAGTGAGGGCGACGTGGCATTTTCTTAGAGCCTGTTACGTCTTACGTGGCATTTTCTTAGAGCTCCACAATATTTTAGGAGGTCATGTTTATATAATAGGTAGAAATAACAGTAAATCAATAGGAAGTAAACATTTTTAGTTTATTTTTGGAACAAAATAATTTATTTTAAAAACGAGTTGGGCACCGGTCCGCCGTGTTGCGGCGGGGCGTCGTAGTTTGCGGTTTTGTGTTACATGCATAGTGGTATTTGCTACGTTAACAAATGCAATCACTTACTAATTACACAAATTACTCAAAATGGATATGCATAATATGCGAAGTTCTATACAATAAATGGCTAATGTTTACAAGTAAAAACATGACATTCAATTTGTCCCAGCCAGACCTGAATCACCGGTTTATTTTCTGCAGGCTACAACATCTACATACATGAGACACCTAATAAGAAAGATAAATGTACCTGTTGTATGTTGTAATGTGCATTTCAGCAACACCAAGAATAGTGGCAGTATTTCTTGCAAATCGTTGTAGTCTTTCTCTTGGTGTTTAGTCTTTCCAACATGCACGACGATTTTGAAACCATGTTGCAAACAAATATGATTAAATGAGTACGTAGCAGTGAGCAAATGTGAGTGCAACATATTATCCATAACATGTTAGAATTTAGTACTCGCATTACCTCGGGTCGTTAGCCGTGCGTGTCATATTGTGATATGACCTGGAAGCGCCATGATCTTATGCATCACCAACCTTATCTACTTATGTATCATTGTGGGTTGGTACTTGTACCCTACAAATGGAGTGATATAAAGACCGGATGAAATGTAAAATCCATAAAGATTATAACAAAAAAAAGGACATGTGTGAATAAGTAACAACATAAGA
The DNA here is from genome assembly GCA_030686995.1 of Artemisia argyi. Lineage (NCBI taxonomy): Eukaryota > Viridiplantae > Streptophyta > Magnoliopsida > Asterales > Asteraceae > Artemisia > Artemisia argyi. The sequence continues at coordinate 158,350,477 of CM060693.1, forward strand.
TACAATCATGAATACAATTAACTTTTTCATACAAAACAATAATACATAGTAGATAGGAAGAAAAGAAGAAGATATATGCAACAGTATTAAGCTTACAGAGTTATTCTTCAAAATGACGTAGGGGTAAAATCGTGAATAGAAATCACCGGCTGGAACCTTTCCTTGCACTTGTTATCAACTAATAGTTATCGTGACATTCCATATGTCTTCCTGACCACCCCATAAGCCTGATAAATAAGCTAAGGCGAACACCCCAAATAATCACGGACCAGTGCCTCTTTTTTGGACCAGATCAATCAATTCAGCCTACAAAGCAAAACCAACTGATTTAACTAAATGCCATAAAAGGAATTATGTACGGGATGACATAAGAGCAAGTTGCCTGATCAACTGACTTTGAACTCCGAATGTGCAACTGTAAACTAATTACATTTGTAGCATGAAATTGCAGCCGGAAAACAACTTTTACTTTAGGCTTCTCAAACTTCCATTTGGTACCCTCAACATTATTATGCAACCATGAACCGCCAATTCTTGGTTTCAGTTTCTATTGCAAACAAAACAATGACCGAGTTTGATAGCAACAGAACTGAAAAAAACAGATTCAACCATCACATCAAATATATATAATCATACCTAAATTACCTCTTGTGTGATCAATGTGGCCAGCCCTCGAACTCGAAAGTACGAAGCCATAACCTCTTCATCACTCCCTTCCCTCCTTCTACTCATACTATTACTAAATTTCGCCTTCCGTGTTTTGCCCTTCCTCCTTCGCTCTCTACTGCCACTTCTCCCCTTCGCTCTCTACTGCCACAGCTCCCGTTGGCTTATTTATCCCTATAAAAGGTATGAACTTTTCAAAATAAGATTGGTCAAAGACCTAAAATGAATATCATTAATCAATACATCTACAATTAAAATAAAATCAACATAAACTTAATCTTACACATCCTAATGGTAACCACTGTTCTCCAACTTATCCAAATCCCGTAGGCCTTTTCATATGTAAATCTCCGTATATCCTCCTTGTCAACCTCATAAATGACATCCACATCACACCCATCTACAAAGTAATATAATTAAGATCCCACATCACAAATCACAATTTACAATGAAAACCTTATCTTGGATTTTTATAAAAAGGAAAAAAAAAGAATAATTAGTAAAAAGAAACACAAATTAAGCAATAACATCTTCTGAAACTCAATGAATCAATCGTCATTGTTCACCGGCTTGTACCTTCAAGCGACACACCAAAACCAAAAACATCTCGCAAATAAGTATCCACAGTTCGCGTCATCTTCTTCCTATCAATTTCTAGAATCCGGTGGAAAGTTTGTCTGTGCCATGAGAGGTCAGATCGAGAATAATCTGGAAAATGCGTATGATATATAAATAATCTCTGTTATAGGCAGTGGGGTTTTTTTTTACTAGGCATCATGTTTTCGCTGTTGTACTGGCCAGATATGAGATTGGATTAATGGATCACGTTATGGGCTGCGAGAAAAAAAAGGATCCAGCATGTTGAACGACGTCGTTGTTGATGACATATTATATATATAGTAATAAACCAAAACACATTATTTTTCACTCATTTTACTTTTTTTCCCTCCTTAAGTGGTTCTCAAGTTTTTATAGGGATGAGCATGGTACCGAACCCGTACCTAATTGGTAGTACCCATTTTTTCCCGAGCATAAAAGTGGTACCAGTAGCGTACCGAAAAATTGATACGTATACAGTTTTTCCCGTTTTTTGTTAAACCAAATAGGATTTCAAGAAAATGCAACAAAAAATAGGAAAAATATGCATTTTCAAGTGATTTAAAACCACAACGTGGCACAAAACGCAACCAACACTTAAATAAATACAACACCAAGATATTCGTAACATACAAATGTTCAAAAACTTATAAATTAGGTTCAGGTTTAATTTTTGGGAGCGTCTATGAAGGATCTATAGCATGGATGGAGGATTTAAGGGGCAAGGAAGGGTTGTGACCCCCCTCCCCCCCCCCCCCCCCCCCAAAAAAAAAATTTTTGAGTTGTAAGTAGTAGGTATTTGCTATATTTGTGAAAGTTTGTGAATATATGAAATATTAGTATGCTAAGATCCATGTTGGCCCCCCCAAATTTTAGAGAAGTACAATATGTTAATATACTTATATACACGAAAAAAGAAAAGGATATGAAGGGGCAAATGAAAAGTAACAAAATGACAATTCACAATTGACAATTCACTTTATGTCTTTATCCACCATTCCAATCCTAATCGGTTCTTTGACAGTTTCACAACAACTCAACAAACCAACAATAGCCAACAAGGTATGAATCATCTCTTCTTTCTTTTATCTTCTTTTAGTTCTTGTTCATTTTGATGTAAATGTATTTGAGAATCTCACCATTGTTATTTGTTTAATCCTTAAAAGCAACAATCAAACTAAGTCAGTGACTATTTACTTAGGTCTAATAAAGTAATAATATTCAAATGATTTGGTAATGTATTCAATCAAGTATTGTATTTGCAAATGTAGTTTATGTTAGTTTCAACAGGTATAGTGCCACAGTGGTACATTCATAGACTTTTATATTAGCTTTATTTTTGAATCTAATGGCCATCTTAAAGGGTATAAAATACTTTTTAGTTTCAATTAGTTTCAGTCAAGTCTTTTTAGTTTATAATTACAATACTAATTTAATGTCATGTTTTTATTGTAGCGTGTAGGCTATGTAGCAAACTAGCTGATCATGGGAAATTTAAAATCACAAACGCTTCACATGTTTTACAAGAGAAAAAGTAATGATACAAATGACAATTGTAACCAAGAGAATAAACGCTCGAAACCGTCGACGAGTGAGCCTCAACAACAACAAAATGAACCAAGGGAGAATAAAACTGAAGCTACAGGGCCAAATACTAAAGAAGCGGACTCTATGTGTTTGGAAAGGGATCCTGGAAAGCGCCAACAACTTTGGGAGTATCCAGTTAATGAGAGGGAGGAACTAAGTCGAGCTTATCTCAATGAGGGACCTTTCCAAATTCACCTGAAAGAGTATCCTCATAAAGGTTCAGAGAAGCATCCTCGTAGGTTCCAATACTCGTGGTTTAGTATTTTCCCTAATTGGCTAGAATATTCACCCACAACGCATTCTGCTTATTGCTTTATTTGTTACTTATTTAATGACAAGCCGAATGTGCGCCATGGTTCTGATGCATTTACAGTTAAAGGGTTCAACAATTGGAAAAAGGTTAATGATGGGAAAAATTGTTCATTCCTTAAGCATATTGGTTGTTCACAACATAGAAATGCCGTGGCTTGTTGTGAGAATTTGTTAAACCAAACGAGACACATTGAAAACATCATAGAGAAGCGAAGTGCAGAGCAAATTTTGAAGAACCGTATACGACTGAAAGCTTCAATTGATATAGTGCGTTGGTTGACATTCCAAACTTGTGCCTTTCGTGGGAATGATGAAAGTGAGAAATCTAGAAATCGAGGTAATTTCATAGAAATGTTGAAACTTTTAGCTTCGTACAACGATGAACTTGCTCAAGTTGTGTTGGAGAATGCTCATTTTAATTCAAAGTATACTTCAGGAGATATTCAAAAAGAAATCATGAATATTATTGCAAACAGGGTTCGAAGGCATATGCGAAGTGAAGTGGGCAATTCTTAGTTTTGTGTTATGGTGGATGAGTCACGAGATGAGTCTAAAAAAGAGCAAATGGCTATAGTTTTAAGATTTGTTGATAAGGATGGGATCATAAGAGAAAGGTTCTTAGATTTAGTACATGTTTCTGATACTTCATTGTTGAAGCAATAAGACCTTGATAGATCTTTTTGAGCACTCTAGAATCGTTAGCTATGTTACTGTAATCAATAACACACTAATAGACAATCTCTGTAACTTGTATTTTTAAAGCGGAAACAAAACACAAGCGTAATACTAAGAACTCTTGATCCTCTATGGATCTTTTATTAATAATGAAAGTGTTTTCTAAAACGTAATTCAATATATAATCGTGTGTTCCTTTTATACACAAGGAACCCTAAACCGTTTCCCAAGAAACGTATATTCTAAAACTTCTAAAAGATATGCATTATCACTTCCTAAATAAACTCATGCATATCCAAACTATAATACATAAAATACGGAAATACTAAATCCGCAGAAACTAGTCTTCAGCAGATACACTGCTTCAGCAGGAACCAACTCTTCAGCAGTAACCTTCAGCAGAAACAGTCAGCAGAATTCTTACTTAACAGAATTCCCAACAATCCTCCCCTAATCTTGAATTTGACCTGGTTAAGTTCAAGATTCTTGATAGATCTTCAAAATAACATACCAAGAGGATTGTAATAATATAACACCAGCAAAGAATCATCTTCAGCAGAATCTCGATGATCAGCAAATACTTGAAATCTCCATTCTTTGCAGCAACAAATGACTTAATGTACATCAAAACAAATTAGTTTCATACTATTCTCATCACTTCCAGGTGTGTTAACTCCTGTGAGAGGTGAATCATTGAAAATAATGGATTTGATGTCTCTTTACCAATAGCCATCACTACTGGAGTAGCCAAATGTTCTAAGGTACACTGATAACCACATGATTTTTAGCAAATCATCAGCTATAAACGGATTTGAGATGTCTTTACCTGTAGCCGTTTGCTCAGGACTAGCCAATTATTTTGATGAAAATCATCTTGGTTAACTGATTACCAAATATGGTTTTCCACTGCCTTTACCATAAGCCATATACATGTGGGTAGCCAATTATTCAGAATCCATAAAGGAAAAATCCATGGTCAATTGACAACCATTTCAACTACTCAGCAACAAAGCATGGGTGAGTTGAAAACCCTATGGTTTTGAGCAAACCATTACATCTATCAACAGATTTGATGTGTCTTTACCAAAGCTGTACCCTTTGGACTAGCCAACTTTGTGATGAAATAGTCAACATCAGGTAAGTTGATAACCAAACCTGCATACAATAGACACAATACTATACAACAAAATGTTTTTTTTTTTTTTTTTTTTTTTTTTTTTTTTTTTTTTTTTTTTTTACTAAGAAATAAATATACAACAATATATCCTTAAACAGAAGCTGCTCTGGAAGTCTTAATCCTTTGTTTGAATACCTTCACCAAGGATTCAGCAAACAACCTTGCATTCCCAACTGGATCAGGAGGAATCTCCAACTTCTGTTGTAGCATTTTCTCCATCAGAGACACTTTCAGAGGATATCTTTTGGTAAGATCCATGATAAGCCTTAGACCAGTTGTAGTTTCCAAAACATGAACATAAGGCATAGGATAGAACTTCCAACTCTGAACTGTCCATCTCTGATTGTTCTTCCAAATATCATAGCTTGCACCAGTGGGAGTAGAAGAATCAAACAACACTTTTAGATCACCCAACAAATACAATCCAGACCCTTCAGGAGTATGAGTTGCATAATACTTTAGAACCAACTCATATAGAGTGACCAAATCCTGATGATCCACAAGATGTAGAATCTGTTGAAGAAATGTAAAGGATATGAAAGTTTTATCCAATCTGTAAATGGTATTAATTTGACCATTTTTACTTAACTCCCAGTGAACCAAAACATCTCTAGTTCCCTTAGGCCAATCATCAGGGGATCCTTCTCTTATAAATGAAGCATCAGAAGCATTCACATTGATTAAGCTTTGTTTGGAATGTGAAGTTCTGACTTTAGCCATTCTCTTGCCTCTTCTTCCAGGAACATAAATAGCTGCATTAGGTAGAGAAGATGCATCAGGAACCTCAGCTTCAGCAGATTCACCTTCTGCATCATCATTTTCCACTGATGGATTATCCAAGTGTTCATCAGTAGAATCCTGAGAAGATTCAAGTGCAGCAGATGCATATTGTTCATCCATAGCCTTCCTTATCTGTTTGTTTCTAGCAGCTTGAAGTTCAACTTCTCTTACCTTCAGCTCATGAAATCTTGCAAGTTCAGCTTTTTGTTCAGCTTTTTGTTCCTCATCCAACCTCTTAGCAGCCTCTTCACCTAATCTTTCCTGCTCTAGTTGTCTTCTGGTTCTCTTTCTATTTAGAGGATCTTCTGCTACCACTTTAGCTTTTCCTTTATCCACATATGATGAAGCAGCAACTTGTGGTACATCAGCAGAAATATCAGGTAAAGGAATATTCTTAGAAGCACCCATTCCATCTTTGTCATTTCTAGTCTTGATTCTGTTATAAATCTCAACCAGTTTGTCAAATGGAAGTTCCCACACTTGCTTCTTAGACCAAGCATTATTAAACAATGAGCTACTTTGACTTCTCACATAGGTTCTCATATAATCCCTCTGCTGTGCTTGAGTCATAGGTTTATCTCTTTTAGCTTTGGCTTTTAACTCATTTGCTACCTTTTTCCTTAACTTCATCACTTTCACAATTTCAGAAGCCCAGTCTTGCTTTTTCACTCTTTTACCAAAGATGTCTGTAGCTAAATCAGAGTTATCAAGCACTTGTTTTCCAATCTGCTGCCAATCTGACTCATCAAACTCTTGAACAGCTGCATCCAATTCTCTTTGTCTTTCAGTAGGCAAAGTAGAAACATATCTTTGAGAGACAGACTCATATGTTGCATCAATTTTGGCTTGCTGTTCCTCAGCCATATTAGTACTCTTTTTATAATCTTCCCATACTTGGAAGAGTTTTTCTTGTGCAGCTCTGTCTTCAGCTGTAACAAGCTCATCCAACTCCACATCTGCCCCTTCAGCAAGTTCATCATGAGGAACATTCAACTCTGCCATAGGTTCATCATGTACATCTTGAACCTCTCTATCAGTAGACACTTGTTGATTCTCAGATGACTTATGAACAGGGGAATTCAAATACTCTTTCCCTGCTACAAAGAATGCTTCTTCTGATGTTTTAACATTATCAGCAGCAACACCACTTGGGGATTGTTTCTCCTGAAGCATATCAGTAGCCTCAGTCATGAGCACATCATCATCACCACTTTTGGAAGACTCAGCAGCTTTCCTTGCCAAATACTGTCTTGTACTTCTTCTTCTGCTGACTAGTATCTTTGGTTTATATTTAGGCAATTCAGCAGCTTTAGGAAGAACAACATGAGACTGTCTAGCAACTTCAGCTAGAATCTCAAGAGAATCCAAATTTGCCTCCTGAGCAGCTTCAGTAGTATCCACTCCATCCTTACTTTGCTTCTGCTGATTCAGTTGTGCCTCCAAATTTTGAACCTTGCTTTTCAAACTTTCAATTTCATTACCAAGAGTATTCTTGGTATCAGCAAGCTCCTTTTGGAGATCTTCAGTCATTTTCATGTACCTGCTAAGAGAATCATATACAAAAGTGAGAGTAATAGGGTCCTCCGCTCTACCAGCTGATTGCTCAGTAGTAAGAGGAGCTTCATTGAACCCAGCAGGAGAAACAGACTCATGTACAACATTAGGAAAGCCTTCATTAATTGGCTCTCTCATAGGACTAGGTGTGTGTAGTCTAGTGATCTCAGGTTCAAGAGGCTGAAAGTTATCTTCAAACTCATGAAATTGCTCAGCAGGAGCATCCTGAGATGGTGAAATGGTAGGACTAGGTGACACATGTACAGGGGTAGGTGGTGGTAAGTCAGTAGAAATAGGTAATGGTTCAGCAGTTGTAGCTGGCTCTTCCTTCATTACCACTGAAGGATTACCATCAGCAGCAACACCAGAAGATGATGGATTACCATCATCAGCAGCATTATGAGTAGGCACATTACCAGCATCAACATCCTCAACTACATTATCATTGCCATGTGGCAACATAGCTTCTAACATAGGGTGATGTTCCCCAGTATAATTAGTTTTCATTGAGGCAAACAACTTAGAACCAAGACTTTTAATAGGCACATGGGTTTTATCATCAGTGGTTATGTCTAAGATTATTTGTAAGAATCTAGGGTACATTAAAAACTTATGTTGTTGTTTATCAATATTTTCTAGCATATTATCAAAGATAAACTTAGAAAAATTATAAGTTTGACCCTTAGAAAGACAGACAATACCACAACCCAATTGCACAGAGAATTGATTCCATCCACCACACTTGTTGCTTATACATTGAAGCAGCAGATGCACCAAATACCTCCACTTAGGACAAAATTGATTCTTGTGCCACTTGGATGTATCAGTACTTTGATATCCAGCTTCCCTTAGCCCAACAAGAATCTCTGCAGTGTTGGAATGATACACACCATTCTCATCATCCAACTGAAGCTTTGTCCTAATCAAACCTTCTGTCACCACATACTCTACACCATCAATCTTAGCTACAATCTCGGTGTCAGATCTCTTAGTAGCAGATGCCCAAAATTGCTTCACCAAAGATTCACAAACCAAATCGGGACTATGTGTCAAAGCATAATGAATCTTTGACCGTTGTAGAAATTCCACCATTAAATCGAATTCTTCATGTCCCTTTGCCTTTTTCAGAATAGCATACTTGTTATGATCGCCTTTCAATTCAAGTTGTGCCATTTGAATGAACTTGCTTGAGACGATTATGATTTACACAGAGAATAATGGGTTTAAGTGGAGTGATAAGCGAATAATTTTGTTTTGGAAGAGATATGCAAAGTGGGTTAAATTTGGAAGTTCCCCAATCGTGGTCAAAATTATCGGAACGAATTATTGGCCGAGTCTGACGTGTAATTTAAAAACTTCCCAAATTCAAAATTACCCTTCAGCAGAATTGAAAGTCAAATCTGCTGAGGAATGGTCAACATCAGCAGAAACCAACCAAAAGTAAAAATATCTTCGGTCAATATCTTGGTTTTACTGTGCCACCCAACTCGCATTAATTATCGTAACGCCTAAACTTGGCTTATTTAATAACCCCCAAATAACACATCTCAGTCATCAAATTACCCCAAATCATCTCTCAAACCCTAATTTTCCAATTACGCTCAATTCTCCACTAAAACCATGTCATCAAACCCAGAAACCTCAGATCAAAATTCCTCTTCTTCATCATCAGAAGAAGAAATACCACCATATCCATGGGAGCTTAATGATTCTGACTATGAAAGAGAAATGGAGAGACGATGGGATGCACAAGAAAGGCAATGGAATGCACATAGGAAGGGTGAACCAAGCCAGTTACCCATTCCTGCTGAGAGAGAGCTTGTCTCTCCCTTCATCTGTACCTCTGATGAAGACTCTTCAGAGGAAGAAAATGAAGATCCAACCTTTGTTCCTCCTTCCACACCAGAGAGATCCCAACCAAGATCAAGTAAGAGAGATCCATCTCTTCCAACATCACAAAATTTGGTGTTGGATCTTCCTGCTCCAGGACCTGGTCTTCCTCATCAAGAACATATTGGACAGAGCAAGAAGGCTGAGATCATACGTAAGGGAAAGGAGAAGCTGAAGTAGATGATTGAGGAATGTTGCCATGGAACAAAGTTCTTGAGTATTTTCTTGACTTTGTTACTTGAGCATCTTCACAGTCTTCCTTCTCTTCTTTTTCCATTTTCATCTTCAGCTTCATCATTGTACTTGTCATAGCCTCAAGTATTTTGTAATAAGTAATAGAAGCTAGTAGTATTTAATTAGCCAAATGTTTAGGAATGGTCATTGTAATTCAGTTGGAACTTTGAATGTAAGCTGTAACTTGTTTCTTTGAATGAATGAAAAGATCTTCTTAATTAATCAACTGTGTAAGACCTTGAGCATAATCAACTCATCAGTAGAAACCATGTTCAGCACTTTTGACCACATTCCTTTGACTTCTGCTCTTGGTGACTTTATCATACAACTAACAATCTCAGAACATCTGCAAAACAGACATAAAAATATGCAAATACACCAAACATCTTGCAAACACATTAGTGGGTTAGTGTTAAAACTCAAAAAGTATATAAATTATACAAATCTACAAAGTTTACACTCAACATCCTCCCCTGAGGCATATGCCTCCCCTGAGGCTTATGCCTCCCCTTAAACTTTGCAGTTAAGGGTTAAGCATTCCAATATGGACCACCAAATATTGAAACCTTGGTCCATCAAATGCTTTGGTTAACAAGTCTGCCACATTCTCATCAGTGTGAATTTTAACCACTTTAATTAAATGTTTCTCATAAGCATCCCTGATAAAGTGGTGCCTGATTTCAATATGTTTGGTTCTATTATGAAAAACTGGATTTTTAACAATGCAAATTGTACTTTGATTGTCAATGAAAATGATAGTATTCATAAAGTTATACCCATAATCCAGCAATTGATTCTGAATCCATAGAACCTGTCCACAACAATTGGCAGCAGCAACATACTCTGCTTCAGTAGTAGAGGTAGCAACAATGGTCTGTTTCTTGCATTGCCAAGAAATCAGTCTTCTTACAAGGAATTGGCAACCTCCAGTTGTGGATCTTCTATCCAAATTTGCACCAGCATAGCCACTATCACTATAAGCTGCTAGCTGAAATGGAGATCTTTGGGATACCAAAGACCTAATTTGGGTTGGCCTTTAAGGTACTTAAAAATCTTCTTGACAGCATTAAAATGAGAGGTAAGTGGAGTGACTTGGTGCCTTGAACATGCACTCACAACAAATGTAATATCAGGTCTTGAGGCAGTCAAATACATCAAAGAACCAATCATTGACCTGTATAAATGAACATTCACAGGGAGATCAGGATCAATATTGTTCTTTGGTTTGGGAGCCTCATACGGAGTAGTGGCAGTCCTGACATTCTCCATAGCAAACTTGGACAACATATCTTTTACATACTTCTCCTGATGAATGAAAATACCATCAGGTTTCTGCTGAACTTGTAATCCCAAAAAGAAAGTGAGTTCTCCCATGGCATTCATTTGAAATTCACCCTTCATCAGATCCTCAAACTCTCTACACCATGCTTCTTTGGTTGATCCAAAGATAATATCATCCACATACACCTGCACAAGAATAATATCCCTGGAATCTTTCTTGAGGAATAGAGTCTTGTCAATGGCACCTCTCCTGTAGCCATGCTTCAGCAGAAATGTGGAAAGTCTAGCATACCAAGCTCTGGGAGCTTGATGAAGTCCATAGAGAGCTTTGACAACCTTGTACACATACTCAGGATGATCAGGGTCTTCAAATCCTTTGGGTTGAGTCACATAGACCTCCTCTTCAATCTCACCATATAAGAAAGCACCTTTAACATCCATCTGATAAACCATAAAGCCCATATAAGAGGCATAGGCCAAAAATATCCGAATTGCTTCAACTCTGGCCACTGGTGCAAAGACTTCATCATAGTCAATGCCTTCCTCTTGTCTAAACCCTTGAGCCACCAATCTAGCTTTTTTCTTCACCACAATTCCCCTGGCATCTCTTTTATTCTTCAAAATCCATTTTGTCCCAATGGCATATTTACCATCAGGAAGAGGAACTAAAATCCAAACCTGCTGATTCTTAAATTGCAGCATCTCTTCTTGCATTGCTTCAAGCCAACTAGAATCTGCCAGTGCTTGAGGAACACTAGTAGGCTCTATCTGAGAAAGAAAGCATGCAAATAGACACTGTTTGAAGTCTGTGTGATTGTTCCTCTTTTGATTGTATACATAAGAGATGAAAGCAACTTCACCTTATTTTGTATTCTTTACAGTGCTTCTAGTTCTAACAGGATCTTTAGGATCTCCAATAATCTTGGATAGGGGATGAGCATTATGAATCCTTTTAGTTGTTGTAGTGGGAACATCAATTTTGGCATCAAGGTTGTTGACTGTAGGCCCAAACTCAGTATCATAAGAAGCTGAGTGAAATAGGCCAGGCTTTGGCTGATGATTCCCAAGATCAGAAGGACTTGGAAATCTTGTAAAGGGCTTCTCAAAGTCTGTAGACACTTCAGTAGAAATGGGAGAGTGAACAGCATGAGTAGCAGCATCTTTGACCTCATCAGTGGGAATAGGGGTGCCTTCAGCAGGATCATCAGCAGGATCCTTGTTTCCACTGACTGCTTGTGCTGATTGATGTAGGATAGCTTCAGTCTCTTGTGTAACCTTTTCATTGAGTTTCTGAGCTTCCTTAGTTGCAGCATGTTCTTGCTTCTTCAGTCTTGCAAGATCCTCTGCATAATGTGACTCATCATCTTGTTCAGCAGCAGAATGATTACCTACAAAATGGTTAGGTGGAAAAGATGGTACAACAATGGTATGTTCATCTGGCTCAGATTCACAGTCTGAGTCATCATCCATGGAACCTGCAGGGTTAACATTTGGATCTTTGGTACCTGCATTAGGATTAGAAGCATGTCTAGAATAACCCAAATAGTCAGTCAAATAATTTAGGTCAAAATACCAAGAATGGCCTTGTCCCTGAGTATTAGGCTGATCTTCAAGAAATCTTAGATTAAGGGTCTCTTCTATCCTTTTGGCATTCAGATTATAAACCCTATAGGCCTTGTTATGAGCTGAATAACCAACTATATATCCCTCATCAGCTTTCCCATCAAACTTACACAGTATATCAGCAGTATTTAAAATGGTCACTTTGCATCCAAAAGGCTTAAGGTAATTGTGACACCCCCAAAATTTTACAACGCAGCGGAATACCAATTTGGGTGTCACTTCATAGTTCATAAAAACAAGTTACATAAAACGACCTCAAAAGAGACGTTTAATAAAATGTCACATTCGATTTGATAAATCAGAGTACAAAGGTCCCAACAATTTATATTTAAAACTTAAGTTACAAGAGTTCAAAAATGACTCATTTGCATATTTAAAGAAAATAATTATCGAATGTGAAGAAAACAAGTCCTTCAATGTTTGATATCCACGCGACTCCGATTGCTCCCAATGCTCAGCTAGCCAATAATACATGAGAAAATACATGCTAAAAAGTCAACATAAAGTTGAGTGAATTCATAGAGTTTAATATGTAATCAGTTGAATACAAGTATAATTCATTATAAAAGACATATAACAAATACATGTCGGGAAATAAGATTTACAGCATTGAGCTCACAAAACCGAACCTTGACTATGTCTAAATGATGCCCCGCACAAGGGTAATCTTGCTAATTACCCTAAATTCTCAATATTATATGTCCGTTTGACCCACAGATGTCAAATGAGCGCTACTCACCCGGACAGGCTTGTCAAGCCAAATATGTATATTTATAATACTAGCGTTCACACAAAATTAACGGTTCATGATGGGGACTTAAGCAAGAATACTCAATGTCAGATGTCCATAAATCATACAATTGGATCTAGCATACCAAAAGCTACTTGTATTCAATTTGCAAAAACTAGCATGTATCCCCCTCGCGAGGTTTTTAAAACATTTAAATAAGTAAAGGCGAGGCTATGAACTCACCGTGAACAAAAAGGAATAATCACAATCAAGCAAGCGAAGAAAGATAGCCGCGAAGCTCTACGAAGAACCTAAACATATATACGTTGTCTTAGGTTTTGAAAATAAATATTTATGCCATATGGCTATATGTTACATAAATTATAATCTTAATTGTGCTTGGTACACATATACTAAATACATATATAACAAGTTTTAGTTTGACACTAAAGAGTTATTTATAAATATGAATTTATATTCTTTATAAAAGTCAAGTGTCAAATATATATTTATTTCTAAGTCCAAAATATGTTATGAAGGTCCAATGATGAGTCTAAGGTTCAAATTTAGTCCAAGGGTCCCATTTTTAATAAAAAAAGGTTCAAATTAAGCCTAATAGTTCAAAATATAGGAGGTGGTTCAAAATATATTTAAAGTCCAAAAGTTTTATAAAATGTAAACATTTTTTATACTTTTTATTTCAATGCTGATGAAATTTTTATAACTTGCTCATCTTAGAAATTCCGTTACATGTAAACCGTAAGTCAAAAATTTACGTTCTTTATATCCCCGGAAAGGTATTTGTCTGTACTAACAAACTTTGTGGGTCCCACTAAGTCAAAAATTTGATTACATTAGTAAAACTATTTATTTACCCATACTACTCAGTCCATTAGTTTTCAAATTTACAACTGTCCCGCGAAAAGTGTGATATATAGAGTTTTACTAACCTGATTAATTCCCCGCTTTCGGCCACGTTTAAGTTAAGATGTTATCTAAAACTTTTATGTTTTGAGTATCAGTGGGTTATTCACAAAAAAATTGACTTATACACGTTTCAAATCTGTTACTCAGAATGTGACATGTTTCACGAAAATAATTCTAGTTTAATCATCGTAATGAGTTATTCGATGAAATACCCGTCAAAATGACCACAAGACATAGGGCTACAACTACATATTTTTAGTTTAGGTCCAATGTTTACTGATTAAATCAGTTTATTCCATTTTTACCCCTAAATCAGATTCACAGTTTGCATGTCTAGTCCCTTAGGGTTTTTAGTGTTTCCTAACTATGTACCAAGCCTAATTAAGCATAATAATTTATATAATGCTCAAATACATCAAATAATATTACATTTACAGTAGAGTAAGTAAAAATAAAATGAAAAGGGAGTTATTGATTTCCTTACAAAAGTGGAGAACAAGAAGGAACAACAAGAACAAGAACACTAATCCTATATTGACCCAACAACACTTGCACCATTTCTTTACCCCATGACAACCAAATTTTTAACCACCAAACCCTTTGTAAAAACTTGAAAACCTCAGCCCCTAAACCATCTTTGAAGATCACCATAAATCTAAGGAAGAAAAGTCTTGATGTAGAATAATAACAAGAGAACTTGAGAACAAAGGTCTTCCAAAATCACCAATCATGAAACCATTGCAATCTCTTGTAAGAAGAACTTTGAAAAACTCTTGGAGAACTTAAATTTACAGCAACAAAATCATCTTGGCGTCATTAGAAAATCACCAAATAAAACCCTTGAATCCAAGAAAAATTGATGTTGATAATGATGAGATTTATGTGTTGTTTGAGTGTAATAAACCAAGAACAATACTAGGCCTTCAAGATCTTGCACCACTGTAACTAGAAAATTAAGATGATGGTGATGGAGGGCTGATATGGGTCGTTCTAAGGGCGGAGAAAACAATAAAATTGGTGAAGTGGTGATAAAAATGAGGATAGAAAGAGATCTTGGTGTTTTATAAAAACAATACATGCAAATGGGATAGACAAGTGTACAAGTTATATGTTAGCAAACCTTTGACAACACATCATGACTCAATAAAATGATAAGAATTTCATGGGTTTTGAGATAGTGGGGATGTGGATGATTTATTTTGCATAGATTTGGTTATAGGGTGTAGTTTTGAACCCGATAATTTAAAACGTGAAGTTTTTAAGACGCGTAACGTAATACCGGGTAGTAATAATTTATAAAACTTTCAAATATATTAAAACTTGTTTTCACAATGTATTTTAGTAATTTAGATGAGTGGTAAATTCTTTGGAGGGTTTAAACATCGTTAAAACCGAAACCGTGAGTTAAAAACGCGTTTGGTGAAACTGGTTCTTGATAAAAGTGATGTAAACTATAAAAATGAAACGAAAAGTATAAAACTCACTTGTAATCATGAAAATAGGTTAAAATGCATAAAATATATAAAATCATCATAGTCTAGGGTTGGTCCATGTTGTTAAAACCATAAAACGTAAATTTAAATCGCGTAAAACTTAAAAGGTGCAAGGTTTACGTATAAATGGAAAAATTGAAAATTTGACTTTTAAAATAGGATTGTAAGGAAACAATGGTGCATAGAAAGTGTAGAATGGACATAGTCTAGTTGTGGTTAAATTAATTGAACGTGTCATGACGTACGCAGATAACTTCCGATGAAGTTAATTATTTAAAAAAAAATAAAATAGTTAAATACTGTTAAAATTAATGACATGAAATTTTAGAAATGTCACAGTAATGTATGTCTGGAACTTTCCCAGTGAGAAGTTCATAAGGTGTCTTGACATGTGGTCTAGTGATGGATACCCTGTTTAAGACATAGCAAGCAGTACTTACATCTTCAGTCCAAAACATTGTGGGTAATTTGGAGTCTGCAAGCATTGATCTTGCTGCCTCAATGAGGGTTCTATTTTTCCTTTCAGCAACCCCATTTTGTTGTGAGGTCCTTGGAGTACTATAGTCCCTTCTAATCCCTTTAGACTTACAGAATTCTATGAAAACAACATTTTTGATTTCTGTCCCATTGTCACATCTAATTCCTTTAACCTTTTTATTAAGCTGGTTTTCAATTAAAGTGATGAATTCTTTCAAAATAGGAGTTGTTTCATCTTTAGTTTTTAGAAAGAATACCCATCAAAACCTGCTAAAATCATCTGTGATAACCAGGCAGAAGTACTTGTGATCAATACTTCTGATAGGAGTTGGACCAAAAAGATCCATATGCAGCAACTGAAGAGGTTCTGAAATGGTGCTCACAACTTTGATGGCTTTGTAAGAGGCTCTGTGTTGCTTTCCCTTGTTGCAAGCAATACAATTGTGTTCATTGGTGAAGAGTTTAGAAGGAAGGCCCTGAACAAGACCAAGTTTAGACAGCTTGTTGATAGTCTTGTTATTCACATGAGCCATTCTCCTATGCCATTTGGTAGATTCATTCAGGGAAGCTTTGGCCACCAAACATGTTAGATCACCTTCTGGCTTGACATCATTCAGATTGAATGTGTATAAGTTGAAGGTTCTAGGAACTCTCAGCAAAACAGTTGTGTCTTCTGGAAGTTTAAAGTCCTTGGAAAGTACAAGACACTCATCTTCAGAGAAGAAAACCTTATTCTTAGTGTCACAAATTTGTGATACAGAGAATAGATTAAAATGCTCTAGTTCCTTCACATAATAAACATTTTCAAAATCTAACAATGGTGTCTTAATAGTTCCTTTCCCTGTAATTTTGCCATCTCCACCACCAAAAGTAACAGTGCCTCCTCCTTCTATGGGCACAAAGTCATGCATCTTGTCCTTGTTCCCTGACATACTTCTAGAACAACCACTATCAACAATACCTACTTCAGTACTTTTCAAAGGATGATCCTACAACAACAACAAAAATATACAAAAGTTAGTACACATTGGAGACTCAAGTCATTGCTGACTTGAGCCTGCCTTGTGGATCATTAGAGATATGCCATGTAGATGTTTTAGATCCACCATTGTTCTTGGGCCTGTACTGCAAATTACGTCCTTTCTTTGTCCAAGAACAACCTGCTGAGGGCTTCACAACAGTATTCCAATACCCACCACCATAATACATTGAGTCAAAGTGATTAGGCCAATAACCATTAGAAAAGAAATAACTAGTGGGTCGAACATAAGATCTAGTACTGGTTCTTCTCCATGAAGAATGTGGTTCAGCAGAATTGGGTTTCTGCTGATGTGGAACAAAAGAGGGTATTTCACTAACATTCTTCCACATTTGCCTAGGTTGCCTTTGACTAAAACAAACACCCATTCCTTGCTCATGAAAGGTACAATCCTTAATCAAGTGAGATTTACTTCCACATACAAAACACTTCTTCTTTTTAGACAATTTATTCAAACCAAAAGAAGTTCCATAACATGAAAAAGTATTCAAACCACCATGATAACACATAATTGTTTTTAACAGAACCAAAAGTATTATTGTGCAAAGAATTTAAAAACAAGTCTTCAGTAGAAACTGTCTTGTTATCAGCAGCGACTCTAGAAGGCTTGTGAGGAGTCTTGAGTGATGTCTTTGGTATGATCTTGGGAGTGGTCTTGGGCAGGTCAGACTTCTCACTTGAATCACAGCTGGCAAATGAGGTAGACCCTTCATCAGAAGACTTGTCACTGTTACAACAAGAGACAAAGTTAGTAGATTTAATAATAGGGTCTGGCAAGTCAGTTGACTTTTTGCCATAGAGATGATGTGATCCATCAAAGTCACTAGGTCTGGATAGGTCTATAGGCATGTGTTCCCCTCTTATAGGTCAGGGACAACATTCATTCCCCCTTCCTTAACATATTTAACAGGTGTTTGATAAGCTAAGGCTGGTTCAGGGTCAAAAACACTAGACATATCAGGATATGTTAACTCTTCAGGGTCTATATACTTCTCATATCCTAATGCCTTTCTAGACCTAACAGATTGGCGACCATCAATCAATTTACTCAAATTAGATGCCCCTTCCTGCCATTTCATACGACCAGCTATCTCTTTATCTAACTTAGCTTGTAATTCTTGTTTTTCCTTTTCTAGATCAGACTTCTCTTTTTCAGTACGTTTTAAGTCTATCTTAGCAACTTCTAAATCACTTTCTAGAACTCTTATTTTTTCATCATATTTAACTTGATTCTTTTGAAACCAGACTTTTTGTTTCTCTAAAGTTTTTAAAGCCATTTTATAAGACTCTACTTCAATATAACATTCATTGTACTTTGGTTTCAATTCATCAAATTCTTGTTTAAGCTCATTGTATCTTACACTACATCCAAACACACAGTTGTGTACCTGAGAGATTCCCATCAAGGAGACTTGCTCCTTCTTGTCCTCTAAAGGTGAGTATGCCAGCAGATTCACTTGTGAAGAAGTAGAAGCTTCCTCTCCAGCAGGTTCATGTTCAGCCCAATCAATTTGGTGATCCAGAGTCACCATAGCCTTTGAAGGTGCAACCTTAGTAGTCCCTGCTTCCACTGGATAAGAACCATATCTCACTTCATCTCCAGACTTTCTCTCCTTACATTCTCTTGAAAAATGTCCCACCTGACTTCAAGTGTAGCATTTAACCTTCCTTCTATCAAACCTTGCTGCCTCTCTTCCATTAAAACCAAACTTCCTTCCAGACTTGGTTTCAAACCTCTTAATGTTCATGGATATCATTGCAAGCTGCCATTTCAAGTGCATCTCCTCCATCTCCAATGGATCCACCTGTTCAAAATCCTTATAAGCAAGAAACTGCTGATGTTCATATTCAACCACAAATGAATGAACAATATCATCCAACACACTACTGGATTTTGATTTAGGAGCAGATTGAGTATGGGTTTGAGAAGATGCTTCTGATGAATAAGAGCTTGAGGCTTGATGCACAGGTTTTGTAGAGGCGCCAACAAATGCAGAGTGAGTGGATGGACGAATAGGACTTCTAACATCAGGCTCAAGTGATTTAAGCCTGTTGTAGAGGTCATCAAAGGACATCATGTCCAACCCACCCTTGGTCTTGAGAGCAATACAAACTTGCAACCAAGATGGCGGCAAAGATCTCAGAAACTTAGCATTGCAGTCCTCATTGTCAGGTCTTGCCTTCAGCTGATTGTGTTGACTTAAGATCCGATGAAACCTGTCATAGCCTTTATGAATTCCCTCTTCTTCAGATATCTGAAACTCTTGGAACTTCTGCTTTAGCATAGACTTCTGCAACCTTCTTGATTCATCATTCCCACCAAATCTAGCTTTTATAGCCATCCAAATGTCCTTGGCATCCTCCATGAAGTGGAAGTCACCCATATGGTCTCAGGTATAGCTTGGAGCAGAATTGTTCTTACCTTACTCTCCCTTTGCACATCCAGAATCTCTTCAGCAGTTCTGGGACCTACAATTGTAACAACCCCATCAGCATCAGTAACATGCTTCTTTAGGCTATTCCCCTTTTTGACAACCTCCCACAGATTCCAGTCAATGTTTGTGATCCAGTTCTGCATCTTCATGGACCACATATGATATTCTTCTGCATTCTTCAAATAAGGAAACTTAGCATTACTGTTAGAGAGGTTGAGTTGTTGAAGAGAAGTGATGTTAAGGTTTTGGGTTGTATCGACTTCATCATCAGATCCAGGCATGTTTGTTGATTTGTTTGGATTCTTAAGGTGTAAGATTTGTGATTCTTAGTATGACAGAGACTCTCTCGAGGCTCTGATACCACTTGTTGAAGCAATAAGACCTTGATAGATCTTCTTGAGCACTCTAGAATCGTTAGCTATGTTACTGTAATCAATAACACACTAATAGACAATCTCTGTAACTTGTATTTTTAAAGTGGAAACAAAACACAAGCGTAATACTAAGAACTCTTGATCCTCTATGGATCTTTTATTAATAATGAAAGTGTTTTCTAAAACGTAATTCAATACATAATCGTGTGTTCCTTTTATACACAAGGAACCCTAAACCGTTTCCCAAGAAACGTATATTCTAAAACTTCTAAAAGATATGCATTATCACTTCCTAAATAAACTCATGCATATCCAAACTATAATACATAAAATACGGAAATACTAAATCCGCAGAAACTAATAATGCTGAAACTAGTCTTCAGCAGATACACTGCTTCAGCAGGAACCAACTCTTCAGCAGTAACCTTCAGCAGAAACAGTCAGCAGAATTCTTACTTAACAGAATTCCCAACATTCAGCATTAACTCTCAAAACAAAGTTGTGGAAACGACTTTTGCGGTATGAATTTGATACAAGTAATATCCGTGGCCAAGGGTACGATGGTGCTAGTAACATGAGAGGGGAATGGAATGGGTTACAAGCACTTGTTTCTAGAGATTGTCCATATGCATATTATGTTCATTGCTTTGCTCACAGGCTGCAACTTGCATTAGTTGCTGCTTCAAGGGACGTTATACCCGTTCACCAATTTTTCACAAATTTGACTAACATTATTAATGTAATTTGTGGTTCTAGTAAGCGCCATGATGAGTTACAAAAAGCTAAGGCGGCTGAGACTAAACGATTATTGGAACTTGGTGAAATTAAAAAAGGAAAAGGAGCAAATCAAGTCACGACCTTAAGACGAGCTGGTGATACACGTTGGGGTTCTCACTTTCTTTCAATTTCAAGTTTGCTTAAGATGTATAATCCTACTCGTATAGTTCTTGAAGGTATAATAGAAGATGGATCTTATGCGGCTCAACGTGGAGATGCTGATGGATGTTATACTCATTTGAAATCCTTTGAGTTTGTATTCATTCTACACTTGATAAATGAAATAATGGGGAGGACTGATATTCTTTCAAAAGCTCTACAAAAGAAATCCTTAGATATTGGCAATGCTATGGAGCTAGTTTCAGCAACAAAGGAAAGTCTCAATAATTTCAGAAATAATGGATGGGAAAGTTTAATACGACAGGTAATAACATTTGGTGAAAAACATCAAATACATATGCCTGATATGAATGCTCCATACAAATCTAGTAGATATCGCCCTCGTCGACAAGATAATCATGTTACTTTTGAACATTATTATCGGGTAGATATTTTTATATGCACTTTGGACAAGCAATTGCACGAGATGGCCTTTAGATTTAATGATGAAGCGATTGAGTTGTTGACTCTTAGTTCCGCTTTGATTCCTAAAAATGATGAAGTGTTAAATGTTGATAAAATTTCCCTTCTTGTTGAGAAGTATTACCCATCTGACTTTACCGAACAAGAGAGGTTCCAGTTGAGATATCAGTTAGAGATGTTCAACATTGTTAGGTTAAAGAACTCAAAACTGAGTGGTGCTTCCACTATCGCTAGATTATGCGAAATTCTTGTCGAAACTGAGAAACATGAGACATATCATTTGTCCGTCTTATCTTGACACTTCCGGTTTCTACTGCTACTACCGAGAGGGGATTTTCGGCAATGAAGATATGTAAAAATCGACTTCGCAATAGGATGTCAGATAAGTTTCTTGCAGACAGCTTGGTGGTTCACATTGAAAAAGATATCGCTGAAATGTTTGATTCAGCTTCTATAATTGATGAATTTAAAAACCTCAAAGGTCGTCGAGCTGATTTGTAATTTGCTTTTATCTTTATCGTTTATCTTATGTCTTTTATCTTTATGACCTTCTTTTTGTGTTATGGATGCTTTATACATTAGAAATTATATTTTGTGTTTGAATGATTTTGGCCCCCCCGATTAATTTGTTCAAGCTCCGTCCCTGATCTATAGTTACCACAATAAGTTTTTTTGAATGTTTGGTTTCTTTTCATATGTTTTACATGACTATTGCTTGACATGGAACGGGCCAAGTGGGTGTTTGGTTAAGTTGTTTAATTCAAAAATATGACTACTTAATTTTCGGGACTTTTTTTCGGTACTTCCCGCTTTGGTACCGGTACCGTATTAGTGGTACCAAATTTTTTTCGAGCTAGTATGACTTGTTGCGTTGGTTTTTATAAATATTAAAGCATGATTTAACACATGAATTATAATTTAAGTCACAAACATTTGCTACTCTCACTTTCTTCCCAAATAAATATGCACATACAAATTAACAATATTATAAAATTACTTTTTTTTAAGGGCTAATAACTTAAAAATGCACATAAGTTATCAATTTTTGTTGTTCCATGTAGTCATTTTCTTTTCACTATTAAAACATAAAGTTCTCAAACTTCAACTTTTATGTGTATTTTGTGCATGTAAAATAACAATTTAAAAAAAATAAAATAAATACAGAATTATCACAAAATACATAAAAAAAATTTAAAATTTAAAAACTTTGTGCTTTAACAAAAAAAGAAAAAAATTCTCAAAAAAGTACAAAAACCTTTGGGCATTTCATAACTTGGTCACCAATTGATCCCTTTTCCCATTTTGGTCATCCTCGACTCCTCGACTCAACCTAGTTTTTGACATGTGTCATTCCGTTGACTGCTTAGCTCCTCGACTCCATCCAAATTTTGACAGGTGTCACTCTTTTGTATTTTTTAAGAAAAAGTACAAAAGAAATGACACGTGTCAAAATTTGGGTGAAGTCGAGCAGTCGAGTAGTTGAGCATGAGCAAAATAAATAAAAATGTCAATTAGTAACCAAATCATGAAATAACCAAAGATTTTTATACCATTTTTAGGAATTTTCTCTAAAAAAAAAAAAAAAAAAAAAAACCACAAAAAGTCATTAACGTTAAAAAAAAAAAAAGAAAAAAAAAAGAAAGTGCCTTAAGACTATGTTTATCGGTGACCTAAAGTCACAACCGGTCACAAGAGATTGCCAATTTGTGGTCACTTGATGACCTAAAGTCACAACCGATTGCCACATGTCAATTTGTGATTGGTTGAAAGGGGAAAATCGGTCGTGACCCCAGCCCACAACCTACACCAAACGTCACCAATAAACATAGTTTAAAAGAACAAGTTTTTACGTTTTATTCATTTATTCAGCCCCAAATTCCCGCACTTGACGAAAAACCTTACAAAACCCTAATTTCACCCAACCACTCACTAACAAACACACACACATACACGAAACGTGTGTGATAAAGTGTGTGGTAACAATGGATAACACAGATCAAGAACACGAAGTGTACGGCGGAGATATCCCGGAGATGGATACTGATTTCGAGATGTCTCGTGATGAATCTGAAGATGTCGATAATACTAACAAGGTCTTTTTTTTTTTTTTTTTTTTTTTTTTTTTTTTTTTTGTGTATAATTATTTATATTTGTTTATTTGATGCCTATTTATTGTATTTATTTTAGTTATAATTTTTTAATTTGAGGCTTGATGCTGAAATTAGGGTTTTGATTTATTTATTAGTGTAAATATGTGTTAATAATGTTTGTATGGTAATTGATTGTTGCGCGTAGTACTATACTTAATAAGGTGAATTATAGGGGGTGTTATGAGTTTATTTGGTTTCGGCTTTTATTACATATGCCTCAATTTTTTGGCTTATTTTGTGACTTTTGGGCTTGTATAAGCTTATTATATCATAATAAACTTATATAAGCCCATATGTGTCGAAATAAGCCAGAAATTGAGGCTTATGTAATATAAGCCGAAATCAAATAAGCTCGCAAGCCCACATATAGGCTTAAACAAATACCCCCAACATTTTATTTTCGCAAGTTAAGGTATCAGAGGTATGAATTTATGCAATGTGATTAATTGTTATGGTTGGCCATTTAAAAGTTATTCGGGCTAAAATTATAACTTTGGTACCTTAAGTTGAGAAAAAAAGCTGAATACCTTGGTTTAAATTCGGAATAATGTTTAGTACCTTTTTGTGCGATTTGCTCGTGATTGTTAAATGTGTTAGTTGAATTTGTAGTTTGAAGTTTAGTTTGGAATTAGGGTTTGGTTATGTATGATGATTAATGGTATGTATTACGGTCGAATTTGTCGCTTTGCACATTGATTTTGAAAATAGGGCTTGTTAATGCATAATGACTGTGTTGTGCTGTTAATTTGGGATTTAGAGGTTTAATTGATATTTTTATTCATGTGTCTGTTTGATGATTAATTGTGTGCGTGAGTTGAATTCAAGGATTAAGTTTGGAATTAGGGCTGTTTGTGATTCAGTGTATGTTTGTGAGTTGAATTTGAGGCTTCTACGAAATTTACGTTTTTGTTTTTGCATCGAGTTAGTTTAGGATCTAGAGGTTTAACTGATGTTTCTATTATGTGTTTTATATGTTTGTTTGATAAATACTCTTTATGTTTTAGAGTTGAGTTTGAGGTTTGTTTTTAAACATAGGGTTCTTTTTGGCTTTTGTTAATTTAGGATTTAGAGGACATGAAGAAGAGATTGAAGGAGATCGAAGAGGAAGCAGGTGCTCTTCGTGAAATGCAAGCGAAAGTTGAGAAGGAGATGGGTTCAGCCCAAGGTATTAGTTTTAACTTGGGTGGTTATGTTTTTGTTTATATTTACGGTAGTGTTTTTAAATTATTTTGTCGTGTTCGCTTATAGTTTCTTTATTTTCATGGAAGTTATACGTTTATTTGATTTGTGTTCTGTGGAGCTGGATGATAATTTTATATAATTCAGTGTATGTTGGACTAGACTTGTGTTCCAGGAGGGTGATACATGGATTAAGTTATATTAAGTAGTTATATCTAGGGCCCTTTATGCAAAGGGGTGTAAACGAGCCGAGACAACTCGCGAGCAACTCGAGATCGACTCGAAAAATACTTGATTCGACTCGATTTTAAACGAGCCGAGACAACTCGCGAGCTACTCGACTCGACTCGATTACACATTTACACCCCAATATATATATATATATATATATATATATATATATATATATATATATATATATATATATATACATACATACATACATTATATATGTATATATAATGTATGTATATATATATATATATATATATATATATATATATATATGTATATATATGTGTATATGTATATATAATGTATGTATATATATATGTGTATATGTATATATAATGTATGTATGTATATATATATATATATATATATATATATATATATATATATATATATATATATATATATATATATAGGGGTGTAATTGAGCCGAGACAACTCGCGAACAACTCGAGATCGACTCGAAAAATACTCGACTCGACTTTAAACGAGCCGAGCTCGAGCATGTAAATACTCGACTCGACTCGGCTCGATTACACCCCTATGCAAGACCTTATTCCTCAATTTTTTTAACCCTGTAGGCCTGTATATTACTAACATTTTTACAATTATAGTGATTTTAGAAATCGTTGTGGTGGTAGTTTGTCTTTTAGTTAGTATCGTTGTTGCTATTGTCTCGCAAAGAAGTAACCAGTTTTGCAGTGATAGTGTGGCTTTATGCTGGTATTGTTGGCCTCATTTCACTTTATATATTTTTATCACATAAGAGGGTCTTATTTCTTACATTGAAAAATCTCAGTGGCCCACCAATTTACCTTAAAGCATAAGAAACTGAAAGAAGGGCAGACTAAAAAGTTTGTAAATTTATGAACTATTAACAGCTATGTTAAGCTAGACGCATTCGCCTTCAAAGACCGGGAAACGGAAATTAAGTACATTCAGACAGAAGCATCCGTTTATTGTCTTTTACACTAGGAAAATGAAGTGTTTTAAGCCTTGAGTAACTTTTTATTTATTTATTTATTTTTTTCTGGGGCAGTCTAAATAGTTTTATTGCTAAAATCCAAAGAGTTCACCCTGTTGAATTTCAAAGAATTCCTTATGCTGGAATTTAAAGCAGGCATAACCAAATACCCTACTAAAACCGAAAACCATAGTCTAAGTTATTTATTTATTTATTTTTTTTTGGGTAAAGGGTTTATACCCGGTGAAATAACTGTAGTCTAAGTTATTCACCCTTATATGTCATATATGTTCACAACCAAAAGCCATAACATACTTAAGTTAATGAGTCTATGATATGATCCAAGATAATCAATACACTTACCTGGGAAGGAATTTCTAACATGGTGAATGGTCTAGTTGAGCCATTACTTATACAACTAAGTAACATATATGTTGGGTATGGATTCTTACCGGTTTCTAACCTTGTGCTATTACTTTTACAAGAAGATTAATATGCAATAGTTTTTGAACTGAAAATTTAGAATTTGGAAGAGGAAACTAAATTACTGAGCTTTTAGTAAAAATATATGGTTGTATAGATCGTGATTTTCATGTTTAAAAGTTAAAACAATAGAGAAAGATATGTGTCTTATTGCATTATCTGTTAATGTCCCTGGTCCTTGCATTTCTCTTTCACTTGAATAAATGTTTTTGTTTCCTTACTTTTAAGTTTCAAATGTCATGCATAGATTCCTTTCTTTGCTTCATAGCGTTAAATATTTCTCATCTACAACCTTCTTTCCTGCAATGTGCTTGCTACTGCACCTACTTTTAAGATATAAATGATTTGTAGCTATATTTCCTAATTTGTTTGTTATTTCATTTTGTTCTTTCTATGATGGAAACCTTCAGAGGATCCTACCGCTTCTGCTACGCAGGCTGAGAAGGAAGAGGCTGATGCCCGTTCAATATATGTCGGCAATGTGAGTTGATCCTTTGCCTTATTCTATTTCATTAAACCTGATATGGTGTGCTAAACTAAAGTATAATTTGTATTTTTGTGCAACTATTACTGCGGACAGCAAATAATTGGTGAAAAGCTTTTGTATCAAGCACACAAACTCAAAATCAATCTATATGCAATATGTTTTTTTGTGCTTTAAGAAAAGAGATGTCACTGGTATCTTGTGTTTCAGAGTGTTGTTGTAATGTTGTGTTCTTCACTTATTTGTCAACAATCCTATTTTAGTAACTTCTTCCAGCGTCAGACTTATTATTGGCTGGTGTTTCTTGTTGCTTTTCAAGGCCTTTGAAGCATTATTATTTTTTTTTGAAAACTGATAATGCTGATATTATGGCAACTCGCTATCTAGCACATGCAAATACAACTTAATGACAACAGATGACCTTCCATGCACACGTCGAATTGTTATGAACACAAATGGATGAGGCAGCAAATTATGTACAAAAGTTCAGTTAATTTATGATTTCTATCAACCCTTTTGGACTAAGCCCTTGTTTCCTGCCATGTTAAATAAGTTGAAGTGCCTTAAAAACTCGGAGAAAGTAAAACCTGAATGTTTGCATGGTATGAAATGAAAGCAGAGTTTGTGTATGTGTCATGTTCCTTTTGCATGTGAAAGTGCCTGTTTATGCCAATTTTTCATAAGCATAATCCTTATCCATGCTAATCGTTATCAACGCATGCTACTCCACTTACATCCTGAGCAATATATTATGTGTACGATATATTTGTTATTACATATAGAGAGGTTTTCACGAGGTTGCTTCATGTATAACTTATAATTGCACTGGTATTCTGTAATTTTCTAGGCTTCACTTGCATTTTGATACGATCTACTAGACTATTAAGCACTTCTGTTTTGGAAAAAGTGAATTATTTTACGGAAATATGGAATTTGTCATTAATTTTTTAAAGTGTTGGAAGAAGTGCATTCGATAGATTAATGACTTTGTTGCTAGTGTCAATTGCTATGGTTTGATCGAGTATGGTTTGTACGATGTTCATCTCTACTTTTGTTATGTTCTTACGCTTAAGCATTGCAAGTTGTATCATTATCTATCAATCTATGTGTCTGTGAGAAGTCGTTTTTATGCACTCCTAGATAGGTGCTAATTATAGTCGTTATGAATGTCAGGTAGACTATGCGTGCACACCGGAAGAGGTTCAACAGCATTTCCAGTCATGTGGAACTGTAAATAGGGTGACAATATTAACTGACAAATTTGGTCAACCAAAAGGTTTTGCATACGTGGAATTCGTGGAGCTTGAATCTGTTCAGAATTCTTTGCTTTTGAATGAATCCGAATTGCATGGGCGTCAACTCAAGGTCTCAAATATTTGTTATATACTTATATCCAGTTTGATATTGTTTCTCATTTGGGCTATGAATTCTCATTTGTTCTTTTTGGTTTGGTGCAGGTTGCTGCTAAAAGAACCAATGTTCCTGGATTGAAGCAATTCAGAGCGAGGCGTCCCAGCCCATATGGATTTCGCTCACGAAGGCCTTACATGGCTGGCCCACCAATGTTCTCTCCATATGGCTACGGGTACGTATCAGAATCTATTTTTAATTATGTGTTATTTTTATTTTTGTATCTATCACCAGTTGGCTAAGGGCCTACCAGAACGTGGAATGATTTATCTGTTGCAGTAATTGTATGGGTGGGATGTATTTGTTAAGTAAGGTATTTAGCTTTGAGAAAGAGATCATATCCCTCTTTGTGGTGGTACTTGCACTTGTTTCAGCTACATATGCTAGGTCTTTATCGTATGTAATTTTGACATACTGCAGTTGGCATCTGCTGAAGGATTGCTGCAAAGTTTTGTCAGTTTCTAGGTGCATTGGAAGTGTCTAGTATGCCGTTTAGCTGTGTAGGTAGACTTATAGTTACAATAGAGGTGCCAAATTGGGTGCATTGGGTACCTTATCAATAGGAAGAAACTAAAATAGAAAGGTGGACATTTATTTTAGGAAATATGGAGTGTAATCAAGTGGTTATCCAACCTTTAGAGATCAAGCCATTGATTGCATTATTTTTATCTTTCATTCGCCTTAGCTGACTAAAATCAAAGAACCTTCAACATCCGATTATTCTACATGCTGCAAAGCTAAACATTTGTTTTCATTTTTTTTCGTTATTATATCCTTGTAGTACTCTCTGGTAATTGAATTCTGTGGTCATGGAAGGTTTTCTACGATAGCGAGGCACAATAACTGAATAAAATTGTCTTTAGAAACTTGGAACATATTGTCTCTAGTCACATAAAACGCGGTACGCTTCGGTACGCGTACGCGGTTCTGGTACGCAATTCGCTCTTGATGACGAATTCGGTACGTGGGGGGTATACTCATTTCGGTACGCATGGGTACGTATCGGTACGGTGTACCATGTATTTGGTACGTTGTAACAAAAACATTAGTTAACAAAATTTATAAATTTCATAACATAAAGATAAACTTAAACATAACATGATAAAATTCAATAGAAAAACAAAACAACCAAAGCATTTCTAGTCTACTCGTTTCCATTTTCCTTTGTCATTGTGAACGCTTCCATCATCAAGGTCTTCCCAAACCATTTCTTCAAGACGAGCACTAGAACCATTGCTTTTTGGACCGCTGAACCATTGCTTTTTGGTACCAAGATAGATAATTCGTTGTCATCTCTGATTTGGTACGCTGAACCATTGCTTTTGGACCGCTGAACCATTGCTTTTTGGACCACTGAACCATTGCTTTTTGGTACGCTGAACCAACAGCGTATGGAACGCTGGTGTACCGCGTTTCGGTACACCCCGTACCAATTCGTGGTACTCTCCCTCTTGAGCGAATTATGTGACTGGTCTCAACCATGTTTTGAAACTATTAGGTGCAAATGGGCAATGTAAATCCATAGACACTTAAGGGTTTCGATAGTTTCCGTATCTTGGTAGGTATTTCAAGGTTAGATCTGAGCTTAAAAAAGAGTTTCTATGAGGGGTTAGATACGGGGTTGGGTGGTGTTGTTGTTGTATGAGGGGTTAGGTACACTGTAATTATATGTTTGTAAAAGAGAGTATTGATCAATCGAGTTGATTTGTTGCGAGTTGACTTTTTTTTTGCTCATTTAAAACCATTGAGAAGCCTATGGGCCCATTATGTAGCATTTCTTTGGTCTATAATCAGTGCCTATCCTGCACCATATGCCTGATTCTGCAACTTCCACCTTTTCTTTGTCTAATAGCCTTAGCTGTAACAGTAATGATCGTAAGCTGGAGTATGTGTTCAATTTTCTTTAGCATCTTAGCACTTTTTTTCTAATATAAAACAGTGTCGAAAGTCAAAAACCACTTTAGGCAACTGCTGAATTGGGTTCAGGCTATTTGTATGGGGCTGGTACCCAGGTTGACCAAATAACTTTTTCACTAAGTTATAATTTCATCAATCAATATTATGATTACAGACTGTACTGTGACACTATCAATATGAGATTTGGCATAATGCAACTAGGAGGCTGTGAACGTAAAAAACACTTTTGGTGACTTCCAATCCATTTGACCTGTTCCACCCATTTGTTTTTTAGGGCTACTTGGCTCATCTGACCTTTAAGAAATAGAACATAACCCAAATTGTTTCTTTTATAAGTAAATGGTCAAAGTTGCCACCTCATTTGACTAGTTAAGTGGTTTTTTCTATTTGGCACTTGCACTTCATCTATATGTCCACTTGCTGAGGCTTTTAAAATGAAACACAGCTCTGCCTGATCTCTTACCTCTTTGAACCCACGGTGGTTATTTCTTGTGAAGCCAAATCTCTTGACTTGACTTATGATACTTGGCCTATAAAAAAACTGTTTGCAGTTTGCACAATATATCATTGCTCTGTGACACTGTGATAGAAGAAAATTAGGACACCATCTTGCTGTTTCGTTTGTGTTTTCATACTTCTCGTGTATAGACATGGTTTATAGTGTTTTCAGCATCTTGCATTTCTCCTATATGGGCATTAGGATATGCATGCTTACATAATTGACCATTTATTATGAATCTAGTAAATGACACGCTTGCATGGACTAGGTTAATTATTAACACGTGTTTGGTGTAATTTCCTATAATGTGAATATCCGGTGAATGAAGCTGAATAATTTTTCCAGTTTCTTATCATATATTTTCAATTTTTTGTACTAAATTTTGTTAATTTTTTAGTCAATATGATCAATCTTTTGTCTCCATCCTCGTGACTGGCTGGCTACATGTTTTATATTGTTACATCTTTTCATGTACACTTGTCATGGGATTTATGCTGCAACTTGGGGAAGCTAACATATATGTTTATATATTGCAGAAGGATTCCAAGAGCCAGGAGGCCTATGTGGTACAGGCCTTATTGATGACAACTGCGATCAAGGCTGGAACCATTGCTGAGTAGTAGACGGTTTAGTTCCATTGTGTACCATTTTGTTTGCATGCCCAGATGTCCTCAACATGCGTCTCTTACCCATATTTTACATCTACATACTGCATCAAATGGTTAAGACTTATTGAACTTTTAGTCATGGTGTTTTTGTGATAGTTGGACAAAAACGATGAGAGATTTTTGACTAACCGGAAACTGTAGTTGTGCACCAGCACATAAAGTTCCGTGGGTAGTAGACAAAATGACTGTTATTTTACTGTTTCTTTTTTGTAACTGGTAAGGCTATGGATATCTTTTAAGAGTTCAAAGTGTAGGGTTATGCCTTGTCTAAATAAAGGCGTAATTGCTATTGGCGTGTAACCTTATGCCTTGTAATTTGTTGCAGGTTATTATCAGTTTTAGCAGTTCGTTTTTTAATTTAAAAAATAAAAAATAAAGTCATGATTAGTAATTTGTATTATATGTCATAAATAACTGACAGATGGTATTTTTTGCGAATAAAACAGAACTTGTAAGTTGGCATTAAATGTTTTTAAGTCAGTTCTATATAAGAATTACAAATTGGCCTCTTTATATAAAAAGTCAACATGAGACATTTGTGAAAGCGTTTCGAGGTCTCTACTGTTTTACATAAACATACTAGATAAATGACCTGTCCATCGGACTACCCTAAACGTATTACATTCTCATATCAAACGTGACTAAATGGGACGAAACTACAATTAAAAAAACACCAACAACAACGACACTCAATTCCGGTAGATGGGTGTATATGACATGTAAGATGTCTCAAACCATCTCTACCTGAAGGAACATTGAAAGTAATCAAAAGTTGAAGAAATTGAGATGTGTACAATTACAACATAGCTTGCATTACTTTTACTTAGGGCCTATATATCTTTCCGAACCATCAACATAAAAAATTTGCTTCATTATCATGTCTTTTTATTACATGGTTATAATAAAGTTAAGTTTCACCTCAGATCACCTTAATTAAAACTTAAAAACTTTTTCTGCAAATTATTCAAACCAAAAGGAGCAAAATGTAATTGTCACAAGTGAAATTATTTAGTCAAATACTCTCATACATACACCAAGTTGAAGACCAACCAAACAATAAAACCAAACTATATTCTCACCAGGAAAACATAACAACACAACAAAACACAAGAAACATTGAAACATGTTAATGTTAGTAGATTGTTCAAACTGCCACACACCCTTACAACTCCCACCAGGAGCAAGATCAATACGATGTTCCATTTGTCAAGCAATCACAAATGTAGCTGACCCACGTAGTCTTCCTCCACCAGTACCTCCACAACATGCCACTTCTTCTAACTACTACCCGCCCCCGCAGCACCCCCCACATGTTCCCGCAACGTATGATCGTGTTTCTGGACATGTTCCTGCGTCGTATGATCGTGTTCATGGACATGTTCCTGGGGTCAACGGACGTAAAAAAGCTGTGATATGTGGTATTTCGTATAAAGGAAGTAAACTTGAGCTTCAAGGATGCATTAATGATGCTAAGTGTATGAAGCATTTGTTGATTCATAAGTTTAAGTTCCCTGAATCGTCTATTGTTATGCTTACAGGTAATGTTTTTTATAATCTCGTTTTGAATTGATTATTAGCTAGAAACTTTTTCTTTTACATCTTTTATTACTTTAAAAGATTTAGATCGATTGACGAAAATTTACATAGTGGTGGAAGGCAAGCGAGCAACAAGCTGCGCCGCTAGCCCTTTTTGAATTGCAAAACTAATCCTCTTAAAAACGACAACGACATGATTAGAATAGCATTGGACAATCTAGATTAACGCTTATTAATTGATGATCTAAGTGCTTTTTGATATAATATATTTAGTTTTCATAATCTCTATATATCGTATAATTTGATAGTTTATTTCGTGGTATACGCCACATAATTAAACGCTCCCTTGACTTGCTCCCATGCATATGATGACAATAGTATTGGATGATCGAGATTAATGTTACCGAGATCCAAATGATCTCTGATATGGTATAGATATGCTTTTGTAAACTAGTTTCTTATGGAACAATATTTATGTGTTACAACTTCTTTTCATGCAAAATTTACATGTGTTCAAATATATCTTTTTTTCATTCTTCTTTATTGGCTTGATCTAACTGGAACATTGTCAAGGAGCATAATATGTATTATTATTTTGTAACGCGATAGGTTTTAAGATTTCATTGTTTTATAGAATCTAATGGAAAAGATATACCTACCTCTGAAGATTAATCATTTGAGGTAAATGACACTTGATAGATCGCAAGGGGGTGCATACATATCGAAAAGTAATTGTTTTCGATAGAAGAGATCAAGAACCTAATGGAAAGTAGAATAACACAACATTATAGAGAAGTAATTGTTCGCTAAGTGCTCATTGTTTAGCATACAGTATCATACACTCCCTTTGTGACAAAGAGAGAGATATAATTCATTCACTTTTGACCTTTATATGCTCAAAACTGATATGTATTATTCATATTTTAAGGAAAACAACCATGTAGCATTAGGATTAACCACAAAACCATATATATGAACATTTTTTAAGCTTGTGATAAGTTCTTGTGGAGTCTGAATAACAAAAGTCGTAAGTTTGACTTTTGAAAGTCAAACTCGATTCATCTATTAGATTGAACCTTAGACTTGTCATCAAGGCTAGTTAACACTTTTAACTGATGTTTCAGACGAAGAAACTGATCCTTACAGGATTCCAACAAAACACAACATAAGAACGGCCATGCATTGGCTCGTACAAGGTTGTCAAGCCGGAGACTCCTTAGTATTCCATTTTTCCGGTCATGGGTCCCAACAAAAGAACTACACTGGCGACGAGATTGATGGATTCGATGAAACACTCTGCCCAGTGGATTTCGAGACTCAAGGAATGATTGTTGATGATGAAATAAATGCAACTATGGTTAAGCCACTACCTGATGGTGTCAAGCTCCATGCCATTATTGATGCTTGTCATAGTGGCACCATGCTGGATTTACCGTTTCTTTGTAGAATGAACAGGTATACAATGCTAAAGTTTTAGGTCAAAACAGAACGAAAATGTAAGTGACTTGTCACCTTTTGCTTTCTTTATTTTTTCTTATTATACATCATACTTTTGAATTCCGTTTATTGTATGTATTTTGTGACACCCTTCTAATTTATCAACACTCCAATTAATAGATAGGGAGAAAATGGTAATAAGGTACACACAATAGACGAAATTCAAAATTATAATGTATACAATAAGAAAAAATAAAGATGAATACATAACAAAACAAAATGTGGCAAGTTAATTACATTTTCGTGCCCTTTTGCCCAAAGTTTTACCATTATCTGCATATTTGATTGGTTCGAATGTTCTTATTTTCGTTCAACCGACAATGTAAACGTTGTATGGATGTAGGAACGGGAGGTATGCATGGGAGGACCATAGCCCTCAATCGGGAAAAACCAAAGGCACAAATGGAGGGGAAGTCATCTCTTTTAGTGGATGTGACGATGATCAATCCGCTATCGATACATCTGTAAATTCCTATTCCTTTCTCACGGGTCTTCCTGTTTAATGCATGAATAGTAATCAATTCCTCCAATAAAAGTCATATTTTGTTTCTGGAAACATTCTTACTTATTTTGTTCTTTGTTATACAAGCAATACAGAGTAAAATTGTGCCAAATTTGGTTACATTTTAATGCATTTTCCCATTTGAAGAATAATGTAATACAGTACTTTGTTAAAATTACGTGCTCGATCAAACGTTCCAATCTAATGAGGTCATATGTACAGGCTCTTTCAAAGGGGACTTCAACTGGAGCAATGACATTTTCATTTATACAAGCAATTGAACGTGGGAAAGCAACAACGTATGGTGATATACTGACCTCAATGAGAACCACCATACAAGAAGTTGCAACTGATGTGGGTGGTGATGCTGTCACATCTCTCCTTAGTATGCTTTTAAACGGAGGAAGTCTTGGTGCTATAAAACAGGTATTTTCATCTTTCAAGCTACTCGTATTTTAAGTATCATCGAAGTGTATCTATGCATAATGGTTGATCTATATGTCAATCAGTCCATGATGATTTTTTAAGGTCCGATAAATATTTATCCAAAGGGTTGTTTAGACAGTTGGTCTATGAAGAAATTATAATAACAATGAACCAACTTATTTATTATTCTGAGAATGATAGTACAAGACTCAAGTGAGTTGGATACAATAAGCAGCATAAGCAGCAGCTTATATACAGAGATGAAAAAGAAAGAGACTAAACGGCTCTTTGGATAGCTCCCATACTGAACAGACATATAGCCCAACCTACTCCTCATGTATCTTGAAAAAGCAGCAAGGCGTGGGATATGGAGCAGACTTTAAACCCAAGAAGAGGAAAATACACCTTTAGCCCTTGAACTTCTTATCCACTTCTACTTCAAGCCTCAACTTCAGATAAGACAACAAGAGAGAATAGAAAGTGACATAATTAGACCCTGAACATATAAAGGATAAAAGTGATACAATTTAACACCCCCCCTCAGTTTTATCCTGGTATGCATCATACAGTTTGATCTTATCACACAAGAATTCATGCTGAGCAGTAGGTAAGCCTTTGGTCAGAATGTCTGCAAGTTGGTGTTGTGAGTTTACCCAAATAGACTCAATAACACCATTTGCAATTTTCTCTCTCACTAAATGCAAGTCAATCTCAAGGTGCTTAGTTCTTTCATGGAAAACAGGGTTAGCTGCAATTTTGATTGCAGCTTTGTTATCACAGAAAATTTTTGCAGGTAAGG
This sequence comes from Artemisia argyi, assembly GCA_030686995.1. Classification (NCBI taxonomy): domain Eukaryota; kingdom Viridiplantae; phylum Streptophyta; class Magnoliopsida; order Asterales; family Asteraceae; genus Artemisia; species Artemisia argyi. The sequence continues at coordinate 158,386,432 of CM060693.1, forward strand.
AATTTTTAATACCCAATTCATTTAAAATTTTCAAGACCCAAACAACTTCACAAGTAACTGAGGCCATGGCCCTGTATTCTGCCTCAGCAGAGGAAGTGGCCAAGGTCTTTTGTTTCTTGCTTTTCCAGGCAATTAAAGAGTTACCAAAAAATAACATGTAACCAGTTACAGACCTTCTAGTGGAGGGGCATTTGGCCCAGTCAGCATCCACATAGGCCTTAAGATCAAGGTCATCATTTTTATTAAAAATAATTCCTTTACCTGGTGACCCTTTTAAGTATCTAAGAACCCTTAAAGCAAGTTTCATATGAGATTGAAGGGGCTTATGCATGAACTGACTTAAGGAAGACACAGAATAAGAGATATCAGGCCTAGTTAAAGTGAGATAGTTCAACTTCCCTAGCAGCCTTTGATAGCCAGTGAGGTCAGTGAGTGGGAGATCTTCTTTTTCCACAGCTCTATTTTTCCTGTTCTTCCTTTTTTTTCTAACAATATCTGAGACAACAAAGTTAGTTTCAATAGGAGTGACTGCAGGTTTGCTTGCAAGCAAGCCGTACTCTGCAAGTAACTCCAAGCAGTACTTCCTCTGGTTTAAACATAACCCAGAGTCAGTTTCAATAACTTCAATGCCCAGAAAGTACCTTAATTTACCCAGGTCCTTGATTTGAAATTTAGTTTTCAGAAAAGTTTTAAACTTCTCAATTTCACCCACATTATTTCCTGTTAGAACAATGTCATCAACATACACAAGTAGGGCTATAAAAAGATCTCCTTGTGTTTTGATAAAAAGAGAGTAGTCACTTTTGGACTGCTCAAAACCGTTCTCTTTTAACGCACCAGTGAGTTTCTCATTCCACTTTCTAGGGGCTTGCTTAAGCCCATACAAGGATTTGTTGAGTTTGCAAACTCTTTTATCATCCTTGTTGAAATAACCCTCAGGGAGAGTCATATACACATCCTCATCCAAATCACCATACAAGAATGCATTATTTATATCCAGTTGGTATAAATCCCAACCTTTGTTAACTGCTAGAGAGATAATGCATCTTACAGTTGTCATTTTTACAACTGGGGAGAAGGTTTCATCATAATCCACACCTTCCTTTTGACCATAACCTTTTGCAACAAGTCTAGCTTTGTATCTTTCAATTTCACCAGTGGATTTGAGTTTGAGTTTCCAAACCCACTTGTTACCAATAGGTTTTCTCCCAACTGGTAACTCAGTAATGGTAAAAGTTTCGTTTTCATATAATGCTTCCATTTCATTGTTCATGGCACCCTTCCAATTTGGATTTTGGAAGGCCTCATGAACATTTTTTGGTTCAGAGACTTGACTTAGATTAGAAACAAAACAAAGGTTTTCAGATGAGAGGTTAGAATAATTGACGACCTTTTCAATCCCATATTTAACTTTTCCTTCAACCACATAGTGTTGAAATTTCTGTGGCATTATAGAGTTTCTTTTTGACCTTCTACAATCCTCAGAAACTTCATTAGAATCATTAGGATCCTCTGATTCAAGTAAGGTTGCTGTTCTGGGTTGTCTACCTTCACTACTTGATTCAAACAAGTTCCCAGACTGAAGGTGTCTGTCTCCATTGTTTGACTCAGGTAGTGTAGCTGACGGGACAGAGCAACCTTCCTTACTTGAACCATTTGGACTGGCAGCTGCATCTGAATCAGAATTATCACAAGAATGATGAGTGTTATCTGTTCCAGGAGTACTACTCAGTCCATGAGAATCTTCATCAAGAAGTTTTTCATCATTGGAAGGATCATGGAAGGTATAAGGAGTATCAAAAAAATTCAAGTGATCAGTACCCCCACAATCAGCCAACTCCTCTTTTTCTAATTTATTCATTTTGTAAGGAAAGATATTTTCATAAAATCTTACATCTCTAGAATAAAAAATGTGTTTATCTTCTAAAGATAAGAGTTTGTAAGCCTTTTTTTCAGAAGAGTACCCAATAAGAATACATTTAGTAGCCCTGCTACTCAATTTGTCTGAGATGTTCAGATTGGTAGCAAAGCAAAGACAACCATAACATCTCAGGTTTTTTAAAGATGGTTTAAAGCCAAATAGAACTTCAAAAGGGGATTTACCTTTAAGAATAGAGGAAGGAAGTCTATTGATTAAAAACGCAGCAGTAAGGATACATTCAGTCCAGTAGCATAGAGGAATTCCCCCCTGAAAAAGAAGAGATCGAGCAACATTCAACAGGTGTCTATGCTTTCTTTCTGCCACACCGTTTTGTTGTGGTGTGTAAGAGCAGGAGGTTTGGTGCAAGACACCCTTTGAATCAAAGAATCCTTGAAGGGTATGGTTAGTAAACTCAGTCCCATTATCACTACGAAACACTTTGATTTTAGCATTAAATTGAGTATGAAACATGTTGAAGAAAGATATAACATATTTGCCAACATCAGATTTATTTCTTAACAGATATACCCACACAGCTCTAGAAACATCATCTACAATTGTGAGGAAATATCTAAAACCATCCTTGCTGGGAATCCTATAGGGACCCCAGACATCGAGATGTATGATGTCCCCAATATTAGTGGCTTTGTGATCACTAAGGGGAAAGGGTTCCCTAGTTTGCTTGGCCTTATGGCAAATCTCACATGGAGGTGAAGATTCATTTTTGTTTAATTTTAGGTCTGAGCTAAGTATATTTAAAACTTGGTCAGCAGGGTGACCAAGTCTGTGATGCCAGGTGTATTTAGATAAAGAGCAGGTAAAGGAAGATTTACCCTTAGAGGTATTGGCATCAAGATAGTACAGACCATTTGACTGGCTACCAGTCCCCATACTTGTCATGTTTCCCAAGTCCTGAATATAACATTTTTCTTTGTCAAATCCAATAAACAAATTGCTATCTCTAGCAAGTTTGTAAACAGAAATTAGATTAACAGAGTATTCTGGAACAACTAAAACATCATACAAGGTGATATGATCATTGAGTTTAAGATTCCCAATTTTTTTAATTTTTGCAGAGCTCCCATTAGGATGCTCAACAGTGAGTTTTAAGTCACTGATGTCAACCACAGAGTCAAGAAGATCCTCAGAGAGAACCATATGTTGGTTTGCACCAGAGTCTATAATCCATTTTACAAATTCCTCATAAGTTTTAAATCTACTTAAGAGGGAAGAAATACCTGACATATTAGCATGAATATTGCCAGATCCTGTTTTGTCACTGATAAGATTCATTAGAACCATAATTTGTTCCTGAGTAAATGGTGAGGAAGTACTAGCTTGAGGACTATCACTACTACCATTATCATTTACAAAGGCATTGTTACTGGAGGTTCTTTTCTTAGCCCATTTTTTCTTAAGATGTTCAGGATAACCAATGATTTTAAAGCATCTGTCTTTTGTGTGTCCTGTGTAGCCACACTCCCCACAAATGACAGGGTTTTTATTAGGAGTTTTAGCCACAAAAGAAGATATTTGGTTTTTTGAAGAGTTTGTGAAAACAGAGTTTTTGTGAGACTCTTCTCTGACAATAAGAGAAAATGCAGTTTTAACATTTGGTAGAGGCTCAGTGGTCAAGATAGTACTTCTAAGTGTCATATATGCATCATCAAGCCCCATTAAAAACTGCATTAATCTGATTAAATCATTGTGATTTTTTAAATCTTTTGCACCTTCACAAGTACAATTTGAAAGTTTAACTATAGCATCATATTGTTTCCAAAGGGAACTGAGTTTCTGATAATAGTCAGAGACACCAGATCCATTTTGCCTGAGAGAATTAATTTGATGATACAAATTGTATATGACACTACCATTCACTTTATCATAAGTTTCCTTGAGTTCATCCCACATCTCCTTTGGATTTTTTGAAAAAATTTGCCCCATGTAAAGTTCTTGTGAGATAGACCCAAGGATCCAGGAAAGAACAACAGAGTTGCACATGTCCCATTGAATAGCCAATGAGGCATCAGTTGGTCTCCTACACTTTCCATTAACAAAACCAAGTTTGTTTTTATTTTGTAAAGCAATTGTCATGGAGATACTCCAGACATTATAGTTATCAGTACCACTTAGTTTAATAGGAATGATAGGAGAGCCATTTGTATCATTAGGGTGAAGAAACAATTCATCACCAAAAATTAATTTACTAGCTGCACTAGCAACAACAACTGCCCCAGAAGGGGGAGTGTTGGTACCCTCAGTCATAAATTTTTTTTATCTTAACAGGAAAGTGAACCAGACCAACAAATTGATATTAATTCACAAAAGAGCCCTGATTCTACCAAAATCAGGTAGGAAAAGATAGTTACAGTGATGTAATGGCAGCGGAAGTCGAAGGATAGAAAAGCCCCAAAAATTAGGGTTTGTAAAAAAACCTAATTTCTTTGATTCAGAACAGATCCGTCCAAAAAACAGCACCAATCAACCACGTTAATTAACACAGCTTGATCAATCCCCCAATGAGTTGAAACCTTAACCGTTTCAAACAACACCAGGCTAACCAAGAAAAAAAAAACCCCGATGAACCTTAACCAATGAACTCCTTGACTTAATCAAGAACAGATCACCGTGGAACCACCGATGTAATAGAACAGCTTCTTCAATTAATATAATCAAGAGCAACCCGCTCTGGTACCATGAAGAAATTATAATAACAATGAACCAACTTATTTATTATTCTGAGAATGATAGTACAAGACTCAAGTGAGTTGGATACAATAAGCAGCATAAGCAGCAGCTTATATACAGAGATGAAAAAGAAAGAGACTAAACGGCTCTTTGGATAGCTCCCATACTGAACAGACATATAGCCCAACCTACTCCTCATGTATCTTGAAAAAGCAGCAAGGCGTGGGATATGGAGCAGCCTTTAAACCCAAGAAGAGGAAAATACACCTTTAGCCCTTGAACTTCTTATCCACTTCTACTTCAAGCCTCAACTTCAGATAAGACAACAAGAGAGAATAGAAAGTGACATAATTAGACCCTGAACATATAAAGGATAAAAGTGATACAATTTAACAGTCTATCAGTTAGACATTTTCATCGAGCTGCCTAGCAAGCAAAATGTTCCAATTTACACGGGATGAAATTAAAAATAGTTTGAATTATGTTGTCAAGCTTACTAACTCTTAGTGGCTGACTGGCTGGTTTTCCTTGTAAGATTTATCATCAATGTTCTATAAACTCACTTTGCCTTTATCTCATAAGTATTGTACTACATTTTACTGGACATAAGTGTTCAACTATTTGTCCTATATCTAATAATTTTTTAAAGATTGAGCAACTGCGTGGACCTAATTCAGTATATCCAGTTTTTGCAGCAATGAAAATTAGCTAAGCAGTTGTAACTTGAGATGAAAATTTGTAGTTACAATTGTCATGGAACAACATGTGTAGCCATTTTTTTTTCTTTTTTTCTTTTTTTCTTTTTTTTTTTTTTTTTTTTTTTTTTTTTTTCCAGATTTGAATCGTGTGAGGTTTTTTATGTGGGGAACATTAATACAAATTCTGTTTTCTGTTACTATAGGAACCACAACTCACAGCGAATGTACCATTTGACGTCTATACAAAGCGATTCTCCCTCTAACTTGTAACCTGAGCTATTGCGTTAAGTTCATTCTTTCCATTTGTACAGTTTTTTTCAGTAAATTAATGTAACATTGGTTCAATGTGTGATTGTGGGTTCTTTGTTATTGTATGTGCTGCTTTTTTCTAATAAGCTACGGAATTTGTCCTCGTATTCCTTCATTTTGAGAATATATAATTATTGCAGCCATATTTTTCTTGTTCTAGAGGTTGATTCTGATAGATTTAGAATTTGTATATTCTGTTGAGCTGCAAATAACTCATGGCACCTGCCTTTTCCAAGGTTGGAACTTGGAACCCACAATTTCAAGTTGCCATGACATGGTATCATTTGGGCTAGGCCATGTTGGTAGAATTCATACATTTATTATAACTGATGATAGTCGATAGATAATAGAATTCTTATGGTTCTTTGACCAAGGATTTCATGCCAAATCATGATTCTGATATTGACAGACGATAAAAAGCCGTTAGCAAGGTCATGTTTCCATTCCTTGATCATTTTGCAAGTTTATTGCTAAATGAGTATCAATGTAATATGTTCTTCCATCAATCAATATGACTTGATCTCTCAAACCGATAGCAACAATGTGTTAAGCTTGGGAATGAGTAGTAGAAAAAGGAGAACTGGCGTTGAAGGTTTTCCGGAGGACAAGGTGTCCTCGGCAAAACCACTAAACAACAAAAAACCCATTTAGATTCAGTGGCCTAGGCTAAATGGGGTTGAAAATTTGACAACAATGATTCCCGAGGACATGTCCCTCGGTAATAAGTTGGTCATCTTTGACTTTTCCCGCCTCTCCATTCTATCGAATATTTTGGCGCTCGGTTTTCCCGCCAAGGTTTTACCGAGGATGTTGGTATTCAGTTGCAACCAACAACCCAAGAACTAGATGCGGAACCCGATCGACTTCTCGAAAAATATCGACACACAAAGACAGCAACAATAAAGTGACAGAAAGATAGAAGCTTTGCACAAGTAAGTAAACCCTAACGTCATTCTTTCAATACTAATCAATAGGCGATTAGGGATATTACCTTGTGTGCTCGTTTCTTCTTTTCTGTCGACATCTTATCTTCACGATCGAGTTATCCGTGCTAGGGGTTGTAGGTTATCGAATCCTACAGAGGACATGTCTTCGGGGAAAGGTTTGACCAAAATGTTGACCATTGATAAAGGACATACATAGTACTCCGTATAATTTATCACGGGTGAGAGGTTGATGCGATTCTCGCAAAACTACATTTCCTTGTTCACAAGGACACGCAAAAGCTTCATATGACACCATCTTTGTAATAACAGTGTGTATGTTGGTGGTTGTGATGATAAGAGTGTGTAATGTATAGGTGGTTGTGAGCATAAGGGAGTAATGTGTTTGTGATGATAAGAGTTAACTACATATGCTTTTGATCATCTCCAATCCATTCAATCATTTTGAGTATAATGCAATGCCACATATACATACTATAATTTTACATTAATCCTCCACAATCCATTGAACCAACTAAATCATTTTTTTTATGTTTTATAGAGAAAGAAATATGAAGGGTTTTTTTTTAAAAAACTAATGGGAAATAAAAGAGCCCACCATCAAAGTTTAAATGTGGTGCAAACAGAGAAGAACTTATTTTGCACCTACTATCCCCACAATGGAATTGAAGGATGAGTTGTCATCTAAATCATTTCATTGAATATGCCACCTCACTCCATTGTGGACGGTCTTATGGTAAAAAAGAGAGCTTTTGGCGCCAAATTTGTGAGGATAAGAGTTAACGATGTTCTGGTGTCCATAAAGTGGCGGGAGCTTTTGGCGTCAAATTTGTTGTATAACAATATCATCTCGACTCGTCCATCTCATGTATAATGATATCATCTCGACTCATCCGTTTAACACGTCTTGTATAACGATATCATCTTGACTCATCCGTTTAACATCTCATGTATAACAATATTATCTTCTTTGTTTAGCAACAAAATAGTCACAAACACCACTTATTCCCATGAGAGCATATGGCCTCCAGCTACAACTTTTTCGTTAATTGGTCACAATAAAATGCATGTTAGTCCATCAATCTTATTCCAACAATGAAAGGTTATAAAATATTACAGAACAGTTCAGAAACCAAAACATGTTAATTTAAAGGGAAACTAGGCGAATTCTAGACTTCTAGTAGCAACCAAAGCTTGGTTTAACTTGTAGTTTTCAAACAAACATTTGTACAAGCAATTTAGACCCATTGGTTAAGAGCTTTGCTACGATCTCCTATCATTTCATCCTATAAATCCTCCTACACACAACAATATTATATAGTTTTTTCTCACTTATTTTCTATCTGCATCCAAACCATCAGTTGTAATAAGTGTCAGCATCCTATGAGTAAACACATTTGTAGGCATATTTGGTAAGAATGTTTAGCATTTCTCATTGGTTAAACTTAAACATGAGTTTGGAATATAAATACATGAAAATTAGAAGCATCATTCACCTTTTCATTTTTACTCAAAATTAATTCTTTTTTGGGTGAAAACGGGAGTGTCAACCGACCCGATCTAAGTCCCAAACCCGTTTAGAACCAAAACCCGTTTTGACCAGTCCATTTTGCCGTTTATAAATATATGAGTGACCATCTTGCAATTTGCATAAAACAAAAGCCGAACAATCATAAACCCAAAAGAACATAATGTCATGTATTATGACTTATATATGGTTAGCAATATATTGTAATTTCACATCATCATATGAACGTATGAAAAGTGAAACGACTCGATAAAAAATATCACAAAACAATTATCTTGTCATGAAAACATGTGACATCTTATAGTGATACACTAGTTATAATACCTGTGTACGTACAGGGTTTTTAAAATTTCGTTTTAATTATGTATTATTATCGATTAAGAATTGAACCACTTAACATGTTTCAAATGATTTTACTTGGTGGACTAAAAATATATGTATATGTTATAACCTACATATTATTTTAAGAGAATGCTTTTGGATTAAAAATTATATTTTATTATTCAAGTAAAATCACATGATAATACTTGACTTGCATGAGATGTTAGTGATATATGCTTTTAGTTTTGCAAACCCGTGCTATCAATTTACGATGTGTTTCACTGTTTTATAATTGTGCTATTTCTTTTACTTATATTTTCGTTAAAATATGTAACATATTTAGATAGCTTTGAAGATTGATTCATTTCCTTAATTATGAATAACCATCACATCATTTTTACTAATATACCTTTTTTGTTTGAAAAGTTGTATTTTCATAAGTTTGTGTTATTTACTTCTCATGTTTGATCATAAAATTACTAAAGTAACATAGATGCTTACAGTATAGCTTCTTTATTAAATAAAGAGAAACGAAAAAATATGTAATGGGTAGAACTCAAATTTAATCTTACGTTTATGTATAATGTATAAGAATAATTTTTCTCTAAGCCCGAACTATATAAGGAAATTATTATTACTTGTATAAGTAAATTATAAATGCATGAAAAAATGACAAAAAGTATATTCGCAAGTCTTTTAGGATTGTTTGAATCTTTACCGACCTTTCACTTTAGTGCGACTTTCTTTAGGGCTGAGCATAGGTCCGGAACCGACCCGAACCAAAAAAACCGAGGACCGAATTTCATGAAAAACCGGAACCAAAACCGAACCGACGGGCCGTCGGTTCGGTTCGGTTTTCGTCGGTTCGGTTCGGTTTTGTCGGTCTTAGTGTATTTTGGTATGATTTTTTCGGTTTTGGGCCGAACCGGACCGAACCGAACTGACCCGAAACCGAAATCATGTAAAACATGAAACCGAAACCGAACCGACGGGCCGTCGGTCCGGTTCGGTTTTTATCGGTTCGGTCCGGTTCGGTTTTGAACCTTTGGTGCTCAGCCCTAACTTTCTTTACAATTGGTTTAAATCATCAAGGTAAAAGACACCCATATTTTAGACCGTTGGTTGACACTTATAGTGTTATCAATGATAGCAAACACCTGCTAAGTTTCATTAACTCATTCAAAGACAAATTACACTCCGAAAAGAATTCCTACTATAAAATTCCCTATATTGGCACTAAAACACATCTTTGGTACATTAAAATACATTCATGTATTATCTAAATCAGCAACTCAACTAAATTATACATTCATAACTTGAGTAGGCGTAGAAAATCATTCCACGACAATCAAGTGTTGATACTTAATCCTCCTTTAAAAACGCACACAACAAATTGCATTACACTTTAGTTTGTGCAATAAGATAATAAAACTACAAAAACCACTAATGTGTTGCATTATAGCGAGGATAACAACAAAGTTAGTCATAACATCAAATAAGAAAACTTCATATAAAAACTAAAGGGGTGTTTGGTTATGCTTATTAAAGGTATTTATTGGCTTATTCAATTACCATAACACAATAAGTGTATGATAAAGCTATAAGCTTTTTTTAGAAGCCTAGTGAAAAACCTCTGAACTCACAACTAATTCTATTATAGTTTAGCGTGTTTATAGTAAAAACACAAATATTAAGTGTAGAAGTTTTCAACAAAACATAAAAAAAGAGTTACTAAAAGTTGGTGTGTATAACAAACAAGTTAAACCATTAAAAAAAAGTTACTAAATACTATCAGCTAGATAAGGCATAAGCCAAAGTTCTGTTGAGGTCTCTTTCGGATTCTATTCAGAAGCAAAAAGAGGTTTACACATAAATCATAAGTATAGAATAATGGTTATATCTCACAATTGTGATTACCAACTCAATAACATTATCGCAGTATAGTAACGTAATAACCTGATTAAAACTATATATTCTTGCTGAATAATTCTCATGTACATACTTTTAATTCGGCCAACTATTACGTTTTTTTTTTTAATTTTTTAATAAAACATCACGTCAATGAATAAAGTTAAGGAAAACACCTACGTTTTTTTATTTTTTATTTTAGTTTATTTTTTTTTTAATTTTTTTAGGAGGTGATTGTTAGCAAATAAGAATTGTGATGCGTGCATTTTTTTAATATAATTTAAGGAAAACACCTTCTATATTAAACAATGACTATCTAACCCATGTGTTTGTTCGTTTTTTTTAATAATTAGCTTTGTATAACGTTTTTAACTGACAGACATGTTGAGGTTGAGATTAATTTTGTTGTTTAACTTCAACTATTGATATCATGTTCAATAAAATGTGTGAATTTAGTACTCCCTCCGTCCTAAGTTTATTGTCCAGTATTGACTTTTTTAGTCTTTCTTCTTTAACTTTGACCTTAAATATTTTTGTGGGTGTTATATAATATTTGATGCAAAATATATAAATGAATTGGGTTTTAAGTCTACTTTTCAATGTTATAATTTTTCATCAAGTATTATATAATAAAAAAAAATATATTTGTGGTCAAAGTTATACCATTTTGACTTTGAAAATTCAAAGTGGACAATAATTTTAGGACGGAGGGAGTAGCACATAATGAGCGTTGATGAAGTTAAAATATGCTCCGTAAAGTTTTTAAAATATTTTTATGGATATCCATATACAAATTTTGAATAACAATTTCATGAGTCGTTGTTATAAGTAGAATCATGTATATTTATTTTCATATCACAGTATCGTGCTTACCATTTGATATTTATATTCCCGTTACTAATAATTTAGCCATATTTCAAACCCGTGTACGTACAAATTAAACTTTTAAATAGTAACATGAGTCTTTATTTCAAAAAATATTCTAATAGATGAAAGTTTAAAACTAACATTAGTTTAAAAAAAATATTTAACGTATATTAAAACTAATTTGCATATTTACCAAATGAGTACTTATTTAAAAAAAAATATATTCTAATGGATGAAAGTTTAAAACTAACATTAGTTTAAAAAAATATTTAACGTATATTAAAACTAATTCGTATATTTACTAAATTTTGTAATTTTAATGGATGAAAGTCTCATGTAATTTTAAACAAAGTTACTATTATAAAGTATAGGAGTATAAAGTGTAAGGGGTTATTTGTGATTTTTATAAAGTTATTAAAAAATATGAAAACTTATAATTTTACACTTTACTCTTATAAATCATTTAAAATTCAATCACTAAAGTTTTATTAATTACTTCATCTTTTTTTAAGTTTTTGTTTTCATAAATTTGACACCTATATTTTTATGCATTTTTTTTCTTAACCAAATTTCTCCACCAAATTTATTAAGTTTGACCAAAATTAATTTAATTTTGACTTTTTATTGACTAATCACGTTGCTCGATTTCGCCTACGTGGCAAAATTGAGCTCTGCTATTGGTCCAATTTTTTTTTTCAATGAGAAAGGATTTTCAAAAATACTCCGAAATGATGTAATTCTTTTATTATATAATAATATGTTCCGTGGCATATTTTTTTCATTGGTGTACTCAAGTTTAATAATATCTCTTTGAATTTATCTAGAATAATTGACAAGTAGTCATTTTTTATTTTGTTTTGTTTGTCCGAAAAGTGGAACGAAGGTTCATTGGCCTGCGTATAACGCGCTCATTAAAGGGCTTCACAATTAGCGAGGTCAATGAGGTACTGCTCATCGTCATTTTTCTTTTCCGTGAAAGCCCCTATGGTTTCTGTTTCTACAATTCACCCCCTCCTGATCAACATGACTCTACAAGAGTAAACAAGTATTGTGAAGAATAACCAAGCATGGGTAGACATTTTTTTAGAACGGTAACTAATTATCTCACAATATAAACATCATAGATTATCTCACATGTCTTAGGCAAAACTTGAACCCACAACTATTTTGATTGATGAGCTTCTCACACAACAAGGGATACCATTAGAACAAAAACTCTTTTGTAGACATTCATATCCCTACTTGAAAATGGAAAAACTGAGGATTAGGAGACTGCTTTCTGAAATGCAACTAATGAATATTGAAAGTAATTACATTTGACAATTTCATTTGTGTATATTTTTCTCCTCCTTATGCTACAAAAAATATACTATGATTAAAAGCAGTGAAAACTGTACCATTACGACAAGCAATTATAGCTTGTTTGGAAACTTAATACTTACATATAATGTTTAAAAGTATTAATGTTTGAGCGATCTTATTATAAAGTGCCTCACATGAACCTATATATAAAATATTTGGAGAGCTATATAAGCCTCAATTAGAAGGACGAAGAAACGAATGTATTTCTCTTGGCTTTCAGTGCTTTCTTTTTTAAATGTAACATAAAGTATTTATTCGCAACCAAATGGCCAAAATGAAAGGCTTTGATTTATTCTTGGTAGTAATAAGATTTTACATCAGATACATGTTTGCGATTTTTTGAACACCACTAATATCAAAAGCAATTTGGTACACTTCTCCGTTAAATATGAATTTACACATTCAAATTAAATTCTTTTAATCAAAATTTAGGTAAATGTCTTGAGAAAAAAATAGCTTATAACCTAACGATGTGAACCTTTTTCACGCATACATATAAAAGATACCTTAAACCCATACTTTAGCCCTAATCTTACCTTGTCTCTGCCTCTACTTATTGCCTATAAATATCATTCCAAACGATCACATAAAAAATACTTCATCATCATGTCTCGCATTCCATGCTTATAAAGTTAAAAACTTCAAAATTACTCCTTCCATTCTAAAATACTTGTCACACGACAAAAAACACACAGTTTAAGAAAAATATAATTATTACTGTTTTTCTTCTTACTTTTGAGCAAAATGAAAGTTTTATCTTTAACTAACTAATTAAAGTCGTTTTTAAAGTTTGTAATAATAATTTTAAGCAAGGTTAATATGGTACATTCGATCAAACTTTTTTATCTATTAATATGAGACTGTGAGAGTAATAATCTTCTTAGGCAAAAGTTTCAAACTACAAGGAGCAAAATGCAACTTCCACAAGTAAAAATTACTTGGTCAAATTCACATACATACACCAAGTCACCAACTCCACCACATCCTAAAAAACTCTTCACCAAGCAATAACTAACCACATTCTCATCAGAAAAAAAAACATAAAAACACAAACAAAAAATACAAGAAACATTGAAACATGTTAATGTTAGTAGATTGTTCAAACTGCCATACACCTCTACAACTCCCACCAGGAGCAAGAACAATACGATGTTCCATTTGTCAAGCAATCACAAATGTAGCTGACCCACGTAGTCTTCCTCCACCACCTCCACAGCATGCCACTTCTTCTAACTACTACCCGCCCCCGCAGCACCCGCCGCATGTTCCCGCAACGTATGATCGTGTTTCTGGACATGTTCCTGCGTCGTATGATCGTGTTCATGGACATGTTCATGGGGTCAACGGACGTAAAAAAGCTGTGATATGTGGGATATCGTATAAAGGAACTAAAAATGAGCTTAAAGGATGTATTAATGATGCTAAGTGTATGAAGTATTTGTTGATTCATAAGTTTAAGTTCCCTGAGTCATCTATTCTTATGCTTACAGGTAATACTATTTTTTTTTGGTTATGTAGATGTATTTGTTTCTATGATCGGTAGTAATAGATGGTCTAGATTAGAAGTATGAAAAGGGTATCCAATAAGATAGTCGTGCGGCCCGGGATTAGTCGGCTCACAATGTAAAAAAAAAAAGAAGAAAAAAAAGTCATAGTTATGAAAAGGTATTAAAATGACTTAATTTCTACGGTACATTCGTGCATGTAAACCTAAATGTTTAAGTTTTTAAAAAATGTAGATTAGAAGTCATAGATACGGGTTCCAGTGTTTACTTGTCAGGCCACCGAAAGGGACTCGGTTGGGATTTTCTTCTATAGATATAGATATTAAGTTATTACAAAGGGGAAAAAATGTTCTTACATGTAGGTTTACTTGCACCAATATGTAACATATTTTCATCCTTTTTTTTTTTTTTTTTTGGAGGGGGGTGTATTCGAGTTAGTTACAGTAAATTTTATTATTAGTTGTATGTAAAATATATGCGATGAATGTGTTGAAATCTGTTTTGTTTCTTTATGTACATTGTGGAGGATATTCAATCAGATAGGTTCAAAACCTTGAATCAATAATGGAATATTTGTATAACATGACTGAATATATATGCTACAGTCAATGATTGATCAATCATTTGAGGAAATTGAGACTTACAAATCATAAACAGGCGCATAAATGTAAAAAAGAGAAAAAGTTCTCAACAAACTATATCAAGAATCAAGAATCTAAGATAAAGTAGAATAACACAATAAATTGCGAAAGAATAGTTCATTTAGTGCTCTTTGTTTGGCTGTGTGTATTTTTCTTATGTTTGACCTTTCCATGCTAAAAATTCAAATGGATTTTGTAAAATTTAAGAAAAACAACGGTTGTAGTATTCGGATAATCAAAAAATCCATATACATTACACAGAATACATTTAAGGTTGTGAGAAGTTGATGTCTAGTCAGAATCACAAAACTGCAAAAGTCACATGTTTGACTTTAAAAAGTCAGACGTTAACTTCTATTCTATCGAACCTTTGACTTTTTTTCCAAGGCTAAGCTAACATCTTTATTCTCTTTAACTGATATTTTTCAGAAGAAGAAACTGATCCATACAGGATTCCAACAAAACACAACATTAGAATGGCAATGTATTGGCTCGTACAGGGTTGTCAAGCCGGAGACTCCTTAGTGTTCCATTTTTCTGGTCATGGTTCCCAACAAAGAAACTATACAGGCGATGAGATTGATGGATTCGATGAAACTCTCTGCCCAGTGGATTTTGAGACTCAAGGAATGATTGTTGATGATGAAATAAATGCAACTATGGTTAAGCCACTACCTCATGGTGTCAAGCTTCATGCCATTATTGATGCTTGCCATAGTGGCACCATGCTGGATTTACCATTTCTTTGTAGAATGGACAGGTATTATATAATGCTAAAGTTTATGATTATTTGTATACTTAATCGGTCCTAATGGTCTTATTTTCATATAACTGACATTGTAACTGCTTCACTGATGTAGGAATGGGAGATATGTATGGGAGGACCATAGCCCTCAATCGGGAATATTCAAAGGCACAAATGGAGGGGAAGTCATCTCTTTTAGTGGATGTGACGATGATCAATCCTCTGCTGATACATCTGTAAATTCCTATTCTTTTCTCTCATTTGTCTTCTTGTTTAATGCATGAAATAGTAGTCTTTTCGTCCCATACAAAGTGCAATATTATGTTTCTGGAATTTTTTAATTAAGTCTTAGCTAGTTATTATCAACGTTTGTGAATTGTTATCCTTCCTTATACCAACACTAGTATTTTTTCATATGACGATAGACTAATTGCATAAATAGGTACTCTGTTATACTTTGCCACTTTGGTCTAGTATTTAGTTCAGGGAATGATTTTATTGTCTAGAAACTTGCTACATTTCAAAATATTTGTAAAAAATGCTTAAACGGTCAGTATTTTTGGTTTAAGGTCATAATGAAGACATGACGGCTGTCATGTTAATGAGTTTTACCACGTTGACTTTTTTTCTAACAAGGTGTCTGGAAACCTGTTACCTAGCTGACAAGGTTGAAGATTACCTTTTTAATATCTATGTTTGAAGGTTTCTTCCACACAATTTGCCCATCTGACGAATAGTGGTAAAATAAAAATGTCCTTGTTTAAGCAATATAATGGTTCTAATACAATTATTACGAAATGTGCAGGCTCTGTCAAAGGTAACTTCAACTGGAGCAATGACATTTTCGTTTATACAAGCAATTGAACGTGGGCATGCAACAACTTATGGTGATATGCTGACTTCAATGAGAAACACCATACGAAAAAATGAAAGTGATGCTGGTGGTGGTGCTGTCACGTCTCTTCTTGGTATGCTTTTAAGCGGAGGAAGTCTTGGTGGAATAAGACAGGTATCTACATCTTTTAACTTGCTTGTATTTTTAAGTACATTAGTCTTTAACTTGCCCAGCAGTTAATCGGATTTTTTAAGATCCTCTTATTTTGTATGCAATGGTTGTTTAGAAAATTGGTCAAGAGTTAGACATTATTATTAAGCTACATATCTAGTCAACTATTTCAATTTTCATGATATGAATGAAAAATAGTTTGTTTTTGAGAACTAAAGAGAAAAAAATCAAATAGTTTGTTTATAAAGAAGCAAATGATTGAGCAATGATATGCTACATTTTTCTCTTTAGTCAAATATTCCAACTACACTATGTTATCGTCAATTTTTTATCTTCCAATAATAAGCTTGAAAAATGATCTATATCAATTATGAGGTCTATTAAAGATATCATTTAAGCTCATCCCCCATTTCTTGGATACTAATCTTAACATTTTACTAAACAAAAAGTAAATGAAGTGATTAAGTATTTGTCACATATGCCTTTTGAAGATAAAGCAATTGCACGAACCTAATTATCAGTTATTGCTGTTAGGACAACTTGCAAATAAGCAATTGTAATGAAAATTTTCCGTAAATTGAGATATTGCAAAGTCCTGGTTGCAATTTTCATGAAAGGATGTGTAGTTTTTCTTCTCTGCACTTTTAGTATTAGATTAAAGGAAGTGTTTTATCTTCGGATCTAAATTAACTCTGCAATATTTTGTTGCAGGAACCACAACTCACAGCAAGTGAACCATTTGACGTTTATACAAAGCGATTTTCCCTTTAACGCATAACCTCCGGCTCTTGCTTCAAGTTGATTCTTTCCATCTGTACAGTTTTTTCACTAAATTAATATAACATTGGTTCGATGTGTGATTGTTGGGGACTGTGGGTCGTTATTATAATATGTGCTGCTTTACTACGGAACTGTCCACTGTATTACTGTATTTCATCATTGAGAATATATAATTATCGAAGCCATATTTTAGAATTCATACATTTTGTTGTACTGCAGTTAACTCACACACGCCTTTGATAAGGTTTGAACAGGCAATCTTTGGTTGATAAGACACGCTTGTTATACCAGTTAGTGAGGTCACGTTTGCTACCCTTTATCATTTTTCAAAGTTTTACTAGCTGTAATCTAAACCTTGAAATCGATCTGCAACTGGCAACATGTTACAATTCAAGTAAGTTACAGTACAAGAAACACATGCTAAAAAATTGGCCGAAATTATTCACTTCATGCAAGTAAATTGCTAAATTGAGTGTCACTGTAGCACGCCTATGTATCACCCAATCTTACTCGATCACTCAAGCTGATATCAACAATGTGTTAAGCTAAGGAATGACTCAAAAACCTCTTTGTTAATCGTTCACCATAATATGTGATGATATATGCCATTTGAAATAACCCATTTTAAATGAAGTGGTGTATACAACAACTTGCAAATTAATAAACCTACTAGAAGGATTTACATGCATGTGCAAAGATTTGGATATGAGACACAAGATAGATCTTATCTTGTGATATTATTCCATCAAATTGGTATTCACTAACTCTATAAATAGGGAGTAAGAAATCAAAAGCAGGACACATATCATCTCCTCAACTCTCTCCCTCACTAGCACTATTATTTCATATCATTATTAGAATACATATATCGGGGAGAAACCTAGCAGTAAATGTTAAAAGTTACATATACATATTAATATGTAAATGACTAGTATCGGAGCCGAGACCTCAAGATTGCACACATTACAAACAAGAATAAGAGTATATTAAATATATATGTTAAATGTATCGAATATATATTTAAATTAACACTTGAGGGACTTAATGATCGTTAAATATTAAATGTAAGTACTAACTATCATTAGTAACGAAAGAAAAAGGACTAGAGTGTAACTAGGAGTCAAGAAGGTTCTGGAATCCCTCTTGGACTCCTAGGCCAGTCGACAAAGGGGAGGGGAAACCCAAACCCACTCAAACTTGTCCTCCAAGATATCTCTAGTATAAATACAAGGCCTAGGGTAAAGCTTTCACATCTTTTGTGCACACACACAAAACCCTAAAGTTTTTCCTTGCCTCTTTTCTTTCTTGGCCGATCGGTCCTACAACCCTAAAGGGTGTTTGGGTCGATTTTTGTATTAAACAAAAACAAGTGTTTGTTACTTGCATAACCTTTTATTCGTTGGTAGTTTGTGTGTACAAGAACGAGGTAATTACTCACTATAGTAATTATCAAGAGATCGATAAACAAAACGGTAAGAGGTTTATCATTGATATATTATACACAAGATTCAAGGTTTATTGAAGTGCATCGGGTACGTTACTATTTATGTTTTAGTTAATCGTTATACTTGTTATACTTGATCCTAGCTTCCGCATAATGTGTTATTTGATTGTCAAACTCTAACAGTGGCATCACGAGCCATGTATAACATGTAATTGATTACTAAAACGTAATAAAAATCGGATCTTTAATTGTTTTAGATACATGTTTTTGATCTAGGGTTTTTCTTTAATTTTTTTTTTATAAAATTTAAACCCTAACCCTAATTTTTTTTTGGGGAGGGGTCAATTTTCCACATAAAACCCTAATTAGGGTTTTTGGTTTAACTTGATTAATTTGTAATCACTAGAAACCCTAGGTCTTTAACCGGTTATGTGAACGTACTTGTGACCTATGTGCTAATTGTTAGGTTTAATCCATGACGAAACATGCATGTTAGTCATGGATCTTGTTGTTTTGATTATTTGTCACATGTTTTAGATAGATCTAAAATTGGGGAAGACTTCAATACATATATATTAAAATCAATTTATATGCTACGTGGTGTGTATATTAGCTTTGGCCTACGCAATTGATTCGTCAATGTATGTGACTCTCCTCCATCAAGAGGAGAAGGCCTTAGTTGATTACATACATGATTATACCTAGACTTAATTTTATTAGGATCTTTTCTAATAAGGATTGCATGTGGCTATTTGTTTCACTTCAATTATTATTAATTGTTATGTTTTTCTTTAAATTACTTGTTTTATTGTTTCTTAATTGTTGTACTAGTTGTAAGCAATAAGAAGGGTGATTTTCATAAAGAAAATAATATGGACTAATAATGGTGAAACCCTAAATAATAAAGATTGAATCTTGTAGAGTCTTATGTGCTAACAACGGTTCGCTTCGCACGGTAATTCGCTCCAAGGCGAGACTAGCAAGATTCATATTTTATTACATGATTTTGAGATTGAATCCATAAACTTTTGCTTGATTGATGTTTTGTACAACATGGTTTTTAAAAGTAACTCTTTTAAGACAAATTCATAATCGTGATATGAAGGCTTAGAAAAGAGCCTTCGAGTCTGCCTTGGTTATCACAATCTTGAAAACGTCTTAAACGAATTTCTTTTAAAATCATTCTTATAGAAAGTCATCTTAGGGTTTATTAAACCTCAAGTAAAACTTTGTGTATTAATTTCACGAATTGGTAATAAAAAGTTTTTTTGAAAACTCATGCTATAAAGATGAGTGCATGCATCTTTATACATATTTTGATCAACATATCAAAATTGAATACCCTTAAAATTTAAGTTACATGCCATCTATCTATAAGGAACACCTGGAATTTTAATTTAGTAAACGTGAGACCTAGGCTAAATTATTATAACAAGGTAAAATTCTTTTAACGCGTGAGACCATAATTGTAATTTTACAGTTTCTAAGGTAGACGACTTAATTAAGTTGTGCGTGAGACCTAGAACTTAAGGCATGAGATGGGATGAAACATGCTTACAAGGCAAATTGATGAATCAATTTGATGTAAATCCCATAATGATCTAGGAATTGAAAATCTTGTTTGCCAATTATTGTTCGACAGATTACTATCTTTTGTACTTTCACCACTAGCAGATCAACTGATGTGGTAGAACTATGTAAAGTTGGATCCTAGATTTTCAAGAAAATTTTGGTGGTTATATGAATATAGCCTATGGGTATTTTATTTTCTTGAAGATATTTATTATCAAAAATACTAATGTTTGAACTTTTATCTGTAGATATGGCTCAACCCGATAACCCAACTGTGATTTCTGCTTTCAAGAGTCATCTTGAAAGAGAAAAATTGACTGGAAAGAATTTCAATGATTGGCACCGTTCGCTCAGAATTGTCTTGAGGGCGTCCGGAAAGCTAGATATCTTGACCGAAGAGTGTCCTGCTGAGCCTGCTGCTACTGAACCAGAAGCAGTTAAGGCAGCATGGAGGGTGGTACATGTTAAGTTCAATGAGGTTGCTTGTTTAATGCTCACTAGCATGAGTGCTCCATTACAAAAGAAGTTTGAGTACTTTTACCCAAAAAATATGCTTGAAGTACTTCAGCAATCTTATGAGAAACCACCTGCAGTTGAATTGTATGATGAACTTGACAAGCTACATAACTGCAAGCATGGTGATGGTAAACCAGTTGAAGATTATGTGACTGAGATGAAAGAATCGTTTGATCAACTTCACAGAATTGGATTTGGTTACCCGAACAATGTGCAAGTGCACTTGATCAACAAGTCCCTTAACAAGGACTTTGCTAGTTTTGTGCAGAATTTCAACATGCACTGCTCGGGGAAGACAGTCTCAGAATTACTCGCATTGCTTGTTGATTATGAGAAAAGTCTACCAGCCAAGGTCAAGGCCCCTACCCCGCAAGTGTTGGCGATTCATGGGGGAGAATCCAGAAGAAATGCATGTGAACAAAGGCAAAGGGAAAGGTAATAAAGGCAAGCAGGTCATGGCCTATCAACCTCAACCCAAGATGAAGCAACATCAGCCTAAGCAGAACAAGGTGAATCCGCCAAACAAGAAGGATCAGGATTGTCACCATTGTCATGAAAAGGGCCATTGGAAGCGCAATTGCCCTCTCTACATTCATGACTTGCGACTCAAGAAGCAGGGGAATGAAGCTGGTAACCCCAGTTCATCAGGTGCGTTCTTTATGATTGAATTATTCGCTCTTACTCCTAAATTGAATTCATGGGTATATGATACGGGATGTGGCATTCATATTTGCAATACCTTGCAGGGGTTTAGAGTTGAGAGAAAGCTGGCATATGGACAACAATTCTTGCACGTTGGTAACGGAACGCATGCAGGAGTTGAAGCTATAGGAGTTTTTGATTTAGTGTTGCCTTCGGGCCTAGTACTATCTTTAAATAATTGTCATTATGCACCGTCAATTGTTAGAGGTGTACTTTCATTTTCATGTTTGTTAAACCTTGGTTTTGAGCATACTATTTCTAGCAATGGAATTTCAGTTTCTTTAAATGGTGTTTTTTATTTTAATGCTATTGCTGTGAATGGTGTCTCTGAAATTGATATGAATGATAATGATAATGCTTTTGTTAAAAATAATTCAATGTATAGCATCAATAATAAGAGAATCAAGAAAGGTTTGGATTCGTCTTATCTTTGGCATTGTCGACTTGCTCACATTGGCAAAGATCGCATGAAAAAGTTGCAACATGATGGGCTTTTAGAAAAGATCAATGATGAATCATTTGATAAGTGCGAATCTTGCATTGCTGGGAAGATGACAAAGAAACCCTTTAAAAATAGGATTGAAAGGGCTAATGATCTACTTGGTCTAATTCACATAGATGTGTGTGGACCACTTAGACATGTGTCAAGGAGAGTTGCTAGCTACTTCTTAACATTTACGGATGATTACAGCCGTTATGGTTATGTTTATTTACTTAAACATAAACATGAGGTGTTTGAAACATTCAAAGTGTTTAAAGCAGAAGTAGAGTTGCAACTTGGAAAGAAGATTAAAGCTCTTTGATCCGATAGAGGTGGTGAATACCTGAGTCAGGAGTTCATAGATTACTTAGCAAAGGAGGGAATTGTCCAGCACCTTACTTCTCCATATACTCCACAACAAAATGGTGTATCTGAGAGAAGGAATCGTACATTGCAAGACATGATACGATCTATGTTTAATCTAACAACTCTTCCTTATTCGTTTTGGGATTATGCCTTAGAATTTGCTGTTTGCATTCTTAATATGGTTCCAACAAAGAAGGTTGATAAGACTCCATATGAGTTATGGACTGGAAAAGCTCCTAACTTGTCTTATCTAAAGGTCTGGGTTGTGAGGCGTATGTTAAACGTGACTCAGCAGACAAACTCCAAAAAAGATCTGTGAAGTGCATCTTTGTAGGATACCCTAAGGAAACTATGGGTTACTACTTTTATTACCCAACTGAAAACAAAGTTTTTGTTGCAAGGTATGGAGACTTCTTGGAAAAGGAGCTCATATCTCAAGAATTCAGTGGGAGAGTATATGATCTGGAAGACGATCATGAAGATGTAGCACCTTCTAAAAACACTAGCCAACTTCCTGAAGAACCTGAAAGTTTAGGTCCTCCACCTGAAGTTGAAGTGATTCCCATTTGTAGGTCAACTAGACCTGTGAAAGCACCAACACGTCTATGTCTTAACATGGAGTGTGATGATAACTTGGTAGGAGATCTTGATGAACCTACAAGTTATAAAGTTGCCATGAATAGTCCTGAAAAGGAAAAATGGCAGGTTGCTATGAATGGGGAAATGCAATCCATGGAAGACAATGAAGTCTGGGAAGAAGTAGACCTACCTCCGGGTGCCAAGTTAGTTGGGAGTAAATGGCTCTACAAGAAAAAGACTGATATGGATGGCATTGTACACACCTACAATGCCCGTTTGGTAGCTAAAGGCTATACACAAACTTTTGGTGTTGACTATGAGGAGACCTTTTCTCCTGTAGCTGACATAAGGGCTATTATGATTCTTATAGCTATAGCCGCTTACTATGACTATGAGATTTGGCAAATGGATGTCAAAACCGCCTTCTTAAATGGTCGCCTAGATGAAGACATCTATATGGCGCAGCATGAGGGGTTTGTGAATCCAAAATTCCCAAATCGTGTATGCAAGCTTAAAAGACCCATTTATGGATTGAAGCAAGCATCATGACAATGGAATAAGAGATTTGATAGTGAAATTAAGAAGTATGGATTCACTCAAAATCTTGATGAGCCATGTGTATATCACAAAGCTAGTGGGAGTAATGTAATTTTCCTTATATTATATGTCGATGACATATTGATCATGGGAAACGATATTCCAAGTTTGCAAAAGGTTAAGGCATATCTTGGAAGTTGTTTTTCTATGAAAGATTTAGGGGAAGCTGCATTTATTCTGAG
The DNA here is from genome assembly GCA_030686995.1 of Artemisia argyi. Taxonomy (NCBI): domain Eukaryota; kingdom Viridiplantae; phylum Streptophyta; class Magnoliopsida; order Asterales; family Asteraceae; genus Artemisia; species Artemisia argyi. The sequence continues at coordinate 158,410,094 of CM060693.1, forward strand.
AATCAAGATATATAGAGATAGATCTCAGCGATTAATTGGATTAAGCCAAAGTACTTACATCGATAAAATATTGAAGAGATTCAATATGCAAAATTCCAAGAAAGGATATTTGCCGATGCAAGAACAACATGGCTTGAGCGAGAAAGTTTGTGCTTCAACACTTGCAGAGGTGCAACGCATGAAGAGAGTCCCTTATGCTTCGGCTGTGGGATCTATTATGTATGCGGTGAAAAGCACAAGGCCTGATGTGACATTTTCTCAGAATTTAACCAGTCGATATCAGCAGAATCCAGGTGAGAAACACTGGACTGCTGTTAAGAATATTCTTTAAGTACCTTAGGGCTACTAAAGAGATGTTCTTAGTTTATGGGGGTACTCCATCCGCAGAACTTGATGTTACAGGTTACTGCGATGCTTCTTGGAAAGGTGATAAAGATGGTACGAAGTCTCAGACTGGTTATGTTTTTGTCATTAATGGATGAGCTGTGGATTGGAGGAGCAGAAAGCATAGTGTACTAGCGATGTCTGCTTCAGAAAATGAGTATATAGCTGCTTCAGAAGCTGCAATGGAAGCTGTTTGGATTAGGAAATTTGTTTCAGGGCTTGGGGTTATGCCTTCGATTCAACGACCTATGAAAATGTATTGTGACAACTCATCTACAATTACATTTGCCAATGAACCTGGAATCATGAAAGGCACCAGACATTTCCCGATTAAGCATCACTATGTTCAAGAACAAGTCGAAATAGGTGAAATCGAAATGCTCAAAGTTCACACAGATGAAAATTTAGCAGATCAATTTACAAAGCCTTTACCTGGCACCAAGCATTAGAAGCATGCTGAAGGAATAGGACTTAAATTAGCTGAAAGTTTCATGCCCATTTGTGATTAGTATTTGGATAAGGGATATAATGTACAATTATTATTTTAATAAAATAAAGTATTGTTTATGTTTATTTATTCATTGTCTTAATAATATATCCTATATTTTCATGTTTAAGATCCATGAATAAGTTATTATTCTAAATTGTCCGTTGTCGATTAATGATATGGGAATATCATTAAACTAATACAATTTTGAGTATTGGTTAAGGATATACTTGAAAGTATATTGATGCGTAGTCATACCAATTTCACATGATATTCAATGAATTGAGTATTGGACTTATCCCAACAATATGATTTAATATTTAATGTGAGAATCATATTTAAAGTTATCCTCAGACTTGAGATACCAGATAAGTGTCATAGATGTAGTGCATTTTTGTGGAACAATCTACCGCTTACCGTAATTGGAAGTCATAAGGGTTGTTTTTAGAAGTGTTGCGAATTTCATGGGTTATTCTTGTAGTCAAGAGAGAATTTGTTCCTTCTGATTTGTTCAGAAGTTTAATACTGCTGGGCCCCTCGTAGGGTTGACAAAATGTTTGTGTGGCCACGCCCAAAGTCTATCTGGAATACGTTCAGATGTTTTGGTAATTTTGTTCAATCATAAAGAGACGAGAAACAGAATTTAATAAAGAACCTCACATCTTTATTAATGTACTATTAGAAGCGAAAGGATAATTATAATGATGAATCATTAAAGGTTTTCTAGGAAACCTAGCTCGAGTCAAACTGGGGGCATTGGAGTGTTGCAAGACGCCAACCAATGTCATTTTACTATTAATAGATATACGAGTGGGAGCTGTTAAAAGTTACATATAAATATTAATATGTAAATGATTAGTATCGAACCCGAGACCTCAGGATTGCACACATTACAAACAAGAATAAGAGTATATTAAATATATATGTTAAATGTATCGAATATATATTTAAATTAACACTTGAGGGACTTAATGATCGTTAAATATTAAATGTAAGTACTAACTATCATTAGTAACGAAAAAAAAAGGACTAGAGTGTAACTAGGAGTCAAGAAGGTTCTGGAATCCCTCTTGGACTCTTAGGCCGGTCGACAAAGGGGAGGGGAAACCCAAACCCACTCAAACTTGTCCTCCAAGATATCTCTAGTATAAATACAAGGCATAGGGTAAAGCTTTCACATCTTTTGTGCACACACACAAAACCCTAAAGTTTTTCCTTGCCTCTTTTCTTTCTTGGCCGATCGGTCCTACAACCCTAAAGGGTGTTTGGGTCGATTTTTGTATTAAACAAAAACAAGTGTTTGTTACTTGCATAACCTTTTATTCGTTGGTAGTTTGTATGTACAAGAACGAGGTAATTATTCACTATAGTAATTATCAAGAGATCGATAAACAAAACAGTAAGGGGTTTATCATTGATCTATTATACACAAGATTCAAGGTTTATTGAAGTGCATCGGGTATGTTACTATTTATGTTTTAGTTAATCGTTATACTTGTTATACTTGATCCTAGCTTCCGCATAATGTGTTATTTGATTGTCAAACTCTAACAGTAAATTATATCGTCATTTACCACTAAAAAGAATGGCGTAAAACCGCATACATAATGCGAGTTACCAGCAAGGAATCGCCACTCTATAGATCAACCTCCTTTAAAACCCTCGTGATCAAGATCTTCTCAAAGTTCACTTTCAACTTGATAGATCAAGTTAATGTTGTTGTTTGTGAGATTTGAATTAAAATAAAATAATAGTCTCACTTTAGAGGACCAACTTTTTTTCCTCCTTACAAAAACCTCAACTTGATCTATCAAGTTGAAAGTGAACTTGAGATGATCTTGATCCATGGTCACTCATGTCATTGTCTAAACAATTCACACACCTCTAGTAGATGATGTTAGATGCTCGGCTCATGCCCACGGTTTAAATATATATATGTTTAAACCCGTGGCTCAGACCCGAAATTCTACGTATCATTAGTTGGCGCCATCCGTGTGACTCGAGCAAAACCAACTTTGTATGCTCTGTTATATCATAACCTATTATCGAATTTCATCTGAAATAAGTTTATTGAGGTCTGAAGTATATGTTGGTAAAAGGTTAATAACGTCTTTCAAAGCCACAAAAATAAGGTGATCAAAAACTATTTAAGTATCATGATATGATCAATTTAATCTCACTGATATCGTATCAATTTTCATAAAACTTGTGCCTTTTATTTTGGTCACCCTTTCTCAAATTGTTTTTCACCACAAGTTGAAAACAACATCCAAAGATATTAGCATCATAGTGTTACACATCAATGATGGTATTACCCTTATTATATAGTGTAAAGAAGTTCAAGGATTCTCTAACAACCTCTTGCAAATGAACTAGAAAGTTGGAATGGAAAATGTAGTATCTCACATGAACTAAAATGGTTGAAATCAGATGAGTATAATGAATCTATCCTACACCTCAACCATGTTACACAAGCAATATAAGATCATATCAAATTTGGAATCATTTATATTCTTTTGGAATCAAATCTTAACACAATATTTGATTATCAACTTGTTCTCCTATAAAAGGAATGGTTTGATCATTACATAAGGGCAACTTGGTTCACACCTAGCTCACAACTTTATTCATATCTCTCTATTCTAATATTGTATATTGATTAACGATGGCTTTATAGAATTTGACTTGACCGTTGAAGGGGTTCCTTGGGCTCGGCCCTTTCTAACGAGCTTTCTTTGTCTATTCAACACTGCATACCGAAGACCAAAAAGTCAAGCACTGCTTACCAAAGACCCACAAGTAAAGGTTAGCATTAATTAGGCGACTGATACGTAGGGATCGCACCAGGCTTTACCTCTCAAGGGATCTTGAGAAGCTTACAACCCCCACCAGGCAGTGTACCTGATCGTTGTAGTATAGTATACTGACAAGTACCGGGGATTGATCGTTCAGCTAGGAATAGTGTCGCTAGGATTAGAAAACCTAAATACTAGTTCTAGAGATGAGGGATGATTCTTTTTGTATTTTTCTATTTTTTTAGAAAGCAATTTAAAATCTCGGGTTTGAAGGATATGGGGCGGAATTAGTTGCTAGTCAACTAACCCAATACTAAGATCAATCAAAAATAAAATACTAAAAATGAAAATAAACTATATTAAACTAAGGTTGTGAACAATAAGTGGGAGAAATGTGTTTACTTAGATTTCACTACTCCCTAGATATCTTTTACACGTTAATTACTTGTTATAGTTGCGTGGATGACGGATTGTATTCCTTAATACCATTCATGGGGTGGCGTACTTACTTCCCCAATCCTATGAGTGCCTACTTCACTCCTATGTCGAGCCTGCAAGAAGCTCCTAACATGGGATCATTAGAATTTACTCATGCATTAAATGCAACCAATAAAACCTAGTACACATCGGTTCATGTTTCCTAAGACGTTCAAGCATGTTACCATTTGGAGATCTGCCAGTTTTCTTAAGCCTAACATTGAAATCATTCATCCAATACAACCATAAACAAGTAATCAACACATAATCAACATCTAGGTTTCATTAGATCTAAGCAAACACAAAATAAATCTAGCCTAGCATGGTGGAATCAAGACAAGCACAAGACATAGACAACCAACACATAGACATATTGATTGAATTAAGAAAAGACTTATCTCAATAACACATGTAAGGATTCAAGGGTTGAAAACCCTTGAAAAGTTGTAAAATTTGTATATGGTTCGGCCTTAGGGTTTCTCCAAACTTTTTCCTCTCTAATGAATAAAAATTAGAAAACTATATATAGATATTAGAGGCTGACGGCGTCAAGAACAAATGGGTGACGCCGTCATCTCGCCGCCAAAATAATCCTCGGACTACCTTGATCTACATCTGACGCCGTCATGTTGTCCATTTTTGCAGGCCGTCACACTTTTAACTCTTAACGCTCTACTTGTGACGCCTTCATTTCTGTACTGGGTCGTCATGATATTTACTCTTGACGCCGTCACACACTGTTCCCAACATGGAAAATTAAGTCTTTGGCGTTTTCTTCACTTTTATGCTCCAAAAACGTCCGAATTGCTTCCTTTTCCAGATTTCACTCCCAAAGTACCTAAAATCACAAAAGGAACGATTTAGGGAAATATTTGATCAAATAAATTCAATTCCGGGCTTAAATGACCCCCTAAAAACGGATCATTTTTCGCCTCATCATATACCCTTACACTTGAGATTTTCTTGTCATCAAGCAAATGCGCTTTTATTCTAATCAAAATACAAGTTAGGGGTCATTTAACACTAATAAAAAAGTAATTACAACAAATAATCGTTCCACTAAAGACCAAATACAAGCACGGAGGTCATATACTAGCACCTCAAAAATAGTATTTGGATACTCACATCTCTCGGGTGTAATAAAGTATAAATTACAATATGGAAACTGAAGATATCTCTCACTACCTGTCGTAGCAAAATAGATTACCATAGGCTTGGGAAATGATCAAACCTCCACCACATGGCGTAAGCACCTAGGATAAACTATTAAAGAGGTCTTTTAAAGGGTTGTAACGTTAGGTGTAGGGATATGAAATACACGGTTTTGTTGGATATAGGCAGTCTTTACTGGTGGCGAGTTAACAATCGTGTTCAATTACATGTACAATGTGGCGTTGCTAAGCCAAGACTAGACTCGACTTAAGCTAATAAATGAAAAATAACAAAATCATAAAATAAACATAGAATAAGAAGGGATGGTAGTCCGTATGTTTTTTCTCTTTTCTTTTTCTATTTTTTTCTTTTTTTCTTGATTTTTTCTATTTTTTTTTTTTTTTTTTTTTTTTTTTTTTTTTTTTTTTTTTTGCATACACTCTTACCCTACCATCCAAAATAATACATCATAGGGAATAAACATTCCCCTTACACATGAATCTTTACATACTTTACAATAAACTAATCTAATGACTCGAATTAAGAAAATCAAAACACTTGGAGCACTTTTAAAATTAACGCACATATGGGGGTAATATATGATGTTCTTCCCCATTACTCCATAAATAAGTACTTTACCCATGAGTCCCAATCGTCCCAAAACAATATGTACAAGGATATGACTCGACTTAGCAACCATGTAATCAATTAGATAATTAACTTAGGGTTTAACAAATAACAATAATGCACTAAAGATGAGTGCATACACGGAAGGCTAAGGCGATTTGGGTGTACATTTAAGTGGGGTGTAACAAATTCTTCCTTTAAGTAAGATGCTTAAAGTTAGAAACGAAAAGATAGGCTCGGAGGGGTGTACTAGGGGTTTCGTGTACTAAAAATGAGTACAATGCTAAGGTGTGGGAAAATTAATTGACTTAACTAGCCAAGTAATATGACTTAAATGGTCAAGTAATTATGATATGGGTTTAACACAAGGGTAATCCTAATGCCTCTTATCATGTAGTAAATCCTACTACACGAATGTAGTCTCACTAGCTGTCTCGGGATGCATCACTAACGCAAGTTCTAGAATCTAAATGCTACCGGTACACTCATAAGCACTAATAGTAAATGATTTTCCTATCAAATCTAAAGGTGAACCTCACATATTTGGGTGGAAAATTTTTCTGAATAGTACGGTTTTGTGCTAGTCATACAATCTCCTATCCATGAGACGCTTGCTATGGCTAAAGTTTCACTCCTAAATGTTGTAAAAAATTTTAAATTTGGCGCTAAAATTGCATTAACAAGTATTTCTCATAGTTTTATTACACATCTACTATCAAACAAACAAACTCAAGTGAAAGTGTATTTGTAAGGTATCATCATTTTACCCTCCCCTTACACTTAGGATGAACATTGTCCCCAATGTTCAAGTAAAGAATGTAAAAGTGAAATAAGTAAAAAGAATGAAATCAAATACTCCCCTGATTCGCTCGGTATGGATAATAAGGTGGCCAGGTTAGATCTTCCTCCAAGAAAATGAACAATCAAAGCTTCCCTTCCAGAAAAATAAATCATCTTCTTGTCATACATAACCTGTAAACCCTGAGAAAACAGACAAAGCAACCTCGCATAAAATCGGCGGCAATCTACATAAGTTACTAAATTCTAGAAAACAAAATAAGATATAATGCTTGTGGAATGAAGTTTGCAGATTTCCTGGAGATTATAAAACTTAATAATTCAGCAAAAACTTTAAGAATCCATTAGAAAAACAAAACCGGTAAAATTTCCAGATTTTTTACACGTGACGCCGTCAAGAGCAAGCTCATGATGCCGTCAGAAGTGACCTGCAGAAATTCTTGTGTTAAGTTTCCAGAAAATTTCTGGAAAAACTTGGTCCTACTTCCTGGAAAATCCTGCAAAACTTCATTATGACTCAATACAAGTATTTGACTCTAACAAATACGAATATACATGTTCACTTAATATTGTGGAGAATCATGATCGGTTTGTTTCTTAAAAACATATTTGGGGTTTCCCCTTACACTTATCTTTTGCAAAAATACCTTTTGGGTGAAGTTAAGACTAGGCCAAAACAACAAATCAAAGTATTTCCACTATTTAGTTTAGAAACATGATCTACCAACAATAAAAATAAAGCATGCATACGGAAGCAAATAACAAACAAACAAAATAAAATCACACAAAATCATGGGTTGCCTCCCAAGAAGCGCTTTTCTTTATTTACGAGTCTTGTAGCTAGAATCAAGGCCATGGGTTACTACGTGACTTCATCGTTGGTTTCACTCTCTAGGTCGTCTTCTAAACCAGTTTTGTATTCCGGACCTAGTTGCAAGCATTCTTTGTAGAAACCAAGCATCCTATTTTTCACATACTCTACTCCTCTACGTCTATCCTCATCATTCCTATAATAAGCCGCTTGCTTGTGTTCCTTTTCTATATTAGAGAGAAGGCGGTATTGCTCAATTTTGTATGGCATTTGTTAGGCAATCTCATCATTCTCTTCCTTGAATCTAACTTTCCCTAAAGTCGGATCATAACTCATCCTAGTGGCCTCAACAAATGGTTTTCCGAATATTATTTGGCTTAGGCAATCATCTATCACCGGACGAGTGTCTTCCACTATCATAAAATCGATCTCATAAGTGAAATTACCTATAATCACATGCAATCCCTTCACTCTCCTTACAAAATTACTTATCAAATTCCTATTGGGCATCATCCTAAAATCAAGTTGTTTCTTCATTACCCAATTATAATAAGTCCTAGTCATGATGTTTATAGGAGATCTAGGATCGATGTAAGCTTTCCATATATGCATATGCCCGATATTGCATGGTATGTTAATGTTAGAGGGGTCTCCCATTCTGATAAGGGGTGTGCCAAGGATATATGGTCTCTCGGGACTATCGAATAAATCCTTATGGTATTCCCGTTCTTCCTTGGTGGGCAACTTATCAAAGTGCTTTTCTATGGTTTCTACTTCCTCTAACTCCTTTCCCTTATTAACCTCAACTTCCCTACTTTCATCCCTAGTTTCGGTTTCTACTCCAACTTCATCCTTGCACTTTCTTCTATCTCCTTATCTATTGGCTTAATGGTGGCAACATTGACAAAGTGGACATGTTTGGATGATGAGGGATCTTTAATTTGGATTCCGTTATTGGTGTCCCTAGTGTCCTTCCTAGGTGTGGTTAACGCTTGGTTGTTGAGGGCTTTCAACAAGTTGTCTATCTTGTTGGTGATCTCCGTTTATTGTTGGTTGAATTCGGTTTCAAACCTAGCTATGCGAGCTTCTTGAGATGCCATGAACTTAGACATCAATCCTTCAAGATTGTTGGTACTACCATAGTTGTTAGAAGGATTGTTGTTGAAAGTACGGTTGGAGGGCGGACCGTTTGGTTGGTAACGATTAGGCGGATTGGAAGAATTGGGTTGATTTTGTTTCCGCCTAAGGTTTGGGTGATTTTTCCAAGAGGGGTTGTAGGAATCACCGTAAGGGTTTGGCTCGGGTTTGTAAGTGTACCACTTTTATCCCGCTTCGTCGGTACGCGAGGATGCGTAGTCCGCAAAAGCTGTTCCGGGGAGTTCCACACAATCACGAGTGTTATGGGGACCACTACATAATTCGCATGAAGAAGTGATTTTGTTCACTTGGCTTGAAGGCTTAGGAGCTTCGTAAGATTTCATGAGAAACTTGACTTGGTCCTCAAGTTCCATGATCCTACGGTCGGGAGTGCTAGAGTTGTTCGAAGGCAAAAATATTGCCTTGACCATTTTGTTCAAATCACGGGGATCATTACAAATTTCGTTGTCATAGAGAGCAAGATCTTCTATGAGTTCCCATGATTGTTCCGCACTTAGATCACGTAGCTTACCACTGGCCGATTGGTCAATGGCTCGCCTCGTGGAGAGATCGATATGGTCATAAAAGATTTGGACTTGGAGCCAAAGATCTATGCCATGATGAGGGACTTTTTGGAGTAAGTCCTTGAAACGAGTCCATGCTTCATAAAGAGATTCATTTTGACGTTGTTGGAACATCAAGATGTCATTTCTAAGCTTAGTAGTTCTCTCCGGTGGGAAAAATTGAGCAAGGAAACGAGTGGTGAGATAATCCCATGTGGTGATGGATCCCGCGGGTAAACGCTCAAGCCATTGACTAGCTTGATCACGTAGAGAGAATTGGAATAGGCGTAATCGGGTTGTCTCTCTAGTTGCAACATCTAGGTCTATGGAATCTACGATTTTAAGGAAGTCCTTAAGATGTTGATTTGGATCTTCGGAACGAAGTCCATGGAATGCACATCCGCTTTGCACCAACCGGGTGGTGTCGGATCACAAGGGGGTCACATTGGCTCCGGTGAGCTCAATGGTGTTTCGGTAGCCTTGGTGGCTAGGTCGGGAATACTCTCCTAAGGTTCGGGGCCTAAGAGGTTCTAGTGGTGGGTTTTGTTGTGGTGGGATGACGGGTTCAAAGATGTTCCCATCGTCCATGATGTCGGGTGGTGAAGAGTTACGAACAAAAACACAAAGAAATAAGATAGACTAAAGAAAACCTAAAAATAAAAAATAAAATCTTACTAGAAAGGAATCTAGCAAGTAGACCTAATAAAAAGAGATTCTAACCTAGACAATAACTATTCCCCGGCAGCGGCACCAAAAACTTGATACGTAGGGATCGCACCAGGCTTTACCTCTCAAGGGATCTTGAGAAGCTTACAACCCCCACCAGGCAGTGTACCTGATCGTTGTAGTATAGTATAGTGACAAGTACCGGGGGATTGATCGTTCAGCTAGGAATAGTGTCGCTAGGATTAGAAAACCTAAATACTAGTTCTAGAGATGAGGGATGATTCTTTTTGTATTTTTATATTTTTTTAGAAAGCAAGTTAAAATCTCGGGTTTGAAGGATATAGGGAGGAATTAGTTGCTATTCAACTAACCCAATACTAAGATGCAATCAAAATAAAATACTGAAAATGAAAATAAACTATATTAAACTAAGGTTGTGAACAATAAGTGGGAGAAATGTGTTTACTTAGATTTCACTACTCCCTAGATATCTTTTACACGTTAATTACTTGTTATAGTTGCGTGGATGACGGATTGTATTCCTTAATACCATTCATGGGGTGGCGTACTTACTTCCCCAATCCTATGAGTGCCTACTTCACTCCTATGTCGAGCCTGCAAGAAGCTCCTAACATGGGATCATTAGAATTTACTCATGCATTAAATGCAACCAATAAAACCTAGTACACATCGGTTCATGTTTCCTAAGACATTCAAGCATGTTACCATTTGGAGATCTGCCAGTTTTCTTAAGCCTAACATTGAAATCATTCATCCAATACAACCATAAACAAGTAATCAACACATAATCAACATCTAGGTTTCATTAGATCTAAGCAAACACAAAATAAATCTAGCCTAGCATGGTGGAATCAAGACAAGCACAAGACATAGACAACCAACACATAGACATATTGATTGAATTAAGAAAAGACTTATCTCAATATCACATGTAAGGATTCAAGGGTTGAAAACCCTTGAAAAGCTGTAAAATTCGTATATGGTTCGGCCTTAGGGTTTCTCCAAACTTTTTCCTCTCTAATGAATGAAAGTTAGAAAACTATATATAGATATTAGAGGCTGATGGCGTCAAGAACAAATGGGTGACGCCGTCATCTCGCCGCCAAAATAATCCTCGGACTGCCTTGATCTACATCTGACGCCGTCATGTTGTCCATTTTTGCAGGCCGTCACACTTTTAACTCTTGACGCTCTACTTGTGACGCCTTCATTTCTGTACTGGGTCATCATGATATTTACTCTTGACGCCGTCAGGAAAGTACTCTTGACGCCGTCACACACTGTTTCCAGCATGGAATATTAAGTCTTTGGCGTTTTCTTTACTTTTATGCTCCAAAAATGTCCGAATTGCTTCTTTTTCCATATTTCACTCCCAAAGTACCTAAAATCACAAAAGGAACGATTTAGGGCAATATTTGATCAAATAAATTCAATTCCGGGCTTAAATGACCCCCTAAAAACGGATCATTTTTCGCCTCATCAGCGACCAAGTCAGCACCTTGACGGCAATGCGGATTTTGGTAGCTTCATTTGTGCCATCCGTGGGACACGAGCAAAATATTTGCCTCGTATGCTCACCATACATCAACATATTTCATCTTTAATAGAGATTAAGATGATTGGTTTTTCAACGTTTTACTGGTAATCAACGTCCCTAAATACCACTCAAACAAGATGGTAAACATAGAATATGGCAATAAGATTTTAATTTATTCATTTCTTAATTTACCTAGTCTCATATATTATAGCTTCTATTTAATATTTTGGGGCAATTTCATATCTCCCCTTATTTTAGTTGCAAATTTCATATATACCTAAACATGCATTAAAAATATTGTACATTATGCATTCAATACTTGCACTTTGGGTATATATGAAATTAATAATGAAAATAGAGAGATATATGAAATTAGTCCTAGTATTTTAAACTATATGTCCAATGATAACCATGGCAAAATATGTGAAGTTTTATCTCATAATACAAATGAGATTTATCTTGAAAAAAGAACTTACATTGGTCTCAATGAAGTCTCAAATAGTTGACAACCTACATTGGTCTAAGGCAACAAATCCAAAGTTGCAAAGCAACAAATTCTAACTCCCATGATCTCTTTACATAAGAGATCAGAAGTGTGAAGTAATTATCATATATGATCATTACATATCATGATGATTAAGGTAAAGAGTGCACTTTAAGTTATTTGTAAATTCACCTTGTGGAGCAAGGATCGAGTATTCACAATATATGCGTATAGTATTAAGGATTTATAAACATATCATATACTTCTATTTTTTTTAGAATAATATGTTGTGTCAAAGAAAATATTCAAATTTTTGTTTATTTTTAGGTTACGGTTAATCCTTGACACTATGCGTGAGGATACCTTAAACTTAAATTTGTTTTACTGCTAATTGTAAATCTAACAAGGAAAGGCGAGAAAGTTTATATATGTTTTGTAGGAAAAAGCTACATGAAGATGCAATGAAGCTAAGAGCGAATAAATCATGCAACACTGCAGGGCCTTTTCAAAGATGTGAAACCATATCACACAAAAGCGGAACAACCGCTCTACAGTCGTGAAAATCCATCACGCAAAAGTGGCATGACCACTTCAATGATTAAAGGGATGAAAAGCTATAAGTAGCTAATACGCAAAGCTTAATATAATGCAAAGTGAAAAGGTCCTGACCAAGACATTGTCTCGCCATGAAAGGGATAAAAAGCTATAAATAAATAATACACAAAGTGGTATGTCCACCCCAAAGATGCGGAATCATAGCGCGCAAAAATGGAAAACCGCTTTAAAGACGTGAAATTTCATCACACAAAGCAACAACTCTGTCTAAAAAACACAAACTCTAGAACATTATTTGAATTCATATGTGTTAAATATTTTTACCACATGAATTGGGGGACTTGATAGTATAACCAATATAATGTACAATAAATATTAAAGAAGTTGTAAGATACAAGTTGCACAAAATATTTCGAGATGATCAAATCAAAATGAGATTCGAATAAAGCAACAGAGATTTGATAAGATCTTGCAAGATATATTAGATATTATCTTGGCTACAAAGAAGGTCCATAAATAGAGCTTACAAAATCAAAATGAAACACACAACTCCTCTTCATAACTTCTCTCTAAATGTACTATTATCTCATACAAGAAACTATCATATATTGATAGCGTATGCATAAGGGAAAAAACCCCAACAAGCTTAATACTTGTTAACTTCAAAGTAGGAAAAGTGGCGTAAAACCGCACGAATAGTGTGAGTTACCAATTGGGAATCGCCACCTTAAAAATCACCCCCCCCTTTTAAAACCTTCCTACAATTTAAATATCTGATAACTCATGTCATTGTCAAAACTATTCACCCATTTCTAATAAGTGATGTTAGATACTCGGTTCATGTCCTGAAATTCTACTTATCATCAATTATCTTAACGTCGTTTTTCTTTTATTGAATGATACGGATAAACAGGCAAGGATGTTGGAAGCTGTAGCTCTTCGTAGAAGCATGTGGATTTACGTATCATCATTTGGCATATATTGCTATGTTTGCATAAGAATGCTTAGACACTCTTATAAGAGTGTTAAGCTATAGGTGAGGAAGTAGAGAGGAATCGGTGTGTTCTTATAACCATTCGAGCATCCCCTTTTATAGGATAGTATGTGAAGTTTAACATGTGCAAAATTGATACTTAATCGATAAGGTTTGTGCAAGTAGACACCCACTTGTAAGTTGCTTGAAGATTTTGTAGATAGATATGGTCGTATCCTTAGTAAGATTTAAGATATCAATCTTTTATATTTTCACATGCTACACACATATCATGTATGCATGCATGCATGGTGTGTATCCTATTTAATTTCTCATATGTCATGCACGTATCATATATTATAACATATAAAAAAATTATGTCATGAATCCTACTAAGGCCTATCATGCGTACTAGACCAAATGGGTAATATATTTGGATAGCAAATTGGCCTACTACTATGATGTAACTCTATCCAGTTTAGGTTTCATGATTGTGTTAGTAACTAGTAGTGACTTACCACTTAAGTAAAATGTGTTGTTGCATTTTTACTAGATAACTTGTTCGGTGATAAATGATGACGAGGATTACTCAATAGTTGTATAAAACCTTTAATGTACCCTTTCCTTTTTTGTATGACTTTGGTCATAAAAGGGTTCTTTTCTCAAAGAAGTATGGATGAGGACCAAATGAAAAAGAAAGGCAGGTTTTCTTGCTACTTTTTCGTTCTTGATACTTTATGATTTATTTGTATTGATATGTGCTTACTATTTGTAGGTAAAGGTGAGCTCCTCTTGATAAATAATGTTAGCTCACACGCTAGTTTCGACAAAACATGAATTATGATTTGTAAGGGGGTTTGGTCGTAAAATAGCAATGTACTTTTTTAAATGTACCGAGTTAGTACATGTACTATTTTTTGTTCCACTTAATGTAACGTACTTTCATATTTTGTTCCAATCTAGTACGTGATGATGACGTGTCACATTATAAATGGTGACATGTGTCAGACTTTCAGGTATGCCATGTCATCATCACGTACTAGATTGGAACAAAACATGAAAGTACATTATATTAAGTGGAACAAAAAATAGTACAGGTACTAACTCGGTACATTTGAAAAAGTACGTTGCTATTTTACAACCAAAACCCATTTGTAAAATACTAAGATCACGGGTCAAGGTTATGGACGTGGGTTTTGGATTACATCATGGTAACCGGGTTTATGTTTCTGCTATCATACCTTATGGTAATGGGTTTATCCGGATGATGTGTAATATTGCAACTAATATTATAGGAGAATTAGACGAAGGTTTATTAAAGGGTATAATTTCTCAGGTGGTGATTCCCTGTTGGTAACTCACATTACATATGAGAGCAACCGAGTAATTTAGTTTAGGGGTATTTATAGTTTTGTTTAGAGCACATATTTTATATTAGTATAAAAGAATGCATAGGGAGAATGTGAAGAGAAGCTAAGAGCTGTAAGTGAGGAGTGTGTTCTTTCTCTTTGGTATGTACCCCTATTTAGAATGTATGAAATGCTTATCGGTGACTACTTGCTAACTCACGAGGTTTATTTCCATGGACAATATTTACTCCATGTGCAAATCTATGCCGTAACCCATTGAGTGTGGTTACGGTGCAACCTTCTTTATCACTGAATTCTTCTAAGTCCCATAAATATTTACCGCGTAACAGTCGACGGGGTTACGCCCGTATCTTTGTGATGTGTTGACTTTGGTCTTTGCATGACATCTTCTACTACAGCATAAGTTTATCGACTCATTTACACCGTAACCTTCATTGTTCCAGCAACTTCAAGTATATCTTCAAAATTTTCTTTCCAATTCCGCGTTTCTTCATTCCAATGCTCAATCATAATCTGAAACAAAATATAAAGCCTTTAAAGTATATATTCGTATGAAACTATAGTAACTATGAGCATAATTAGGGGAAATTGATACTAAAATACCATGAATATTTGATGTCATCAATACACAACATACATCATGCAGGAATAGATTCATGAATTTGCATACCATGCATGCATAGCATATATCATACGTAGATTGCATGTGGATTTGGTAGATATCTTCAAAGATATAGAATCTTATTAAGGATATAGGATATCAAAGAGAATATATTTTTGAAATTATATTTGATAAGAGATATGTGAAAGATACATTCAATATTCAAAGATTATATTCGATCCATACAAATCCTCACATTCTATAAATAGCAACGATGGGAAGCAATGGAAAGGGCCAAGGACTTACTCTCTCCCTCTCTCACAAAATATATCTCCCATTTAAGTTATCCAGTTGACTGACTTAAGCGTCGAAGTGTGATATGGGGAGAAAAGTCTCGTGTACCCTCCAATTCATGCTTTGTGTTGAGTGATACAGGTAAACAGGTTGAACATTTTGGTGAGTAAGACCATATAGGCAAGCCTGTTATTCACTTTTTGCGTGCTATGATTCCGCATCTTTGAGGTGGACATGCCATCTTGTGTATTAAATAACTAATACACAAAGTGGCATGTCCACCCCAAAGACGCGAAATCATAGCGCGCAAAAACGGAAAACTGCTTTAAAGACGTGAAATTTCATCACGCAAAGCAATAACTCCATCTAAAAAACACTACTCTGGAAACGTTATTCAAATTCATATGTTTTAAATATTTTTACCACATGAATTGGGGGACTTGATAGTATAACTAATATAATGTACAATAAATATCAAACAAGTTGTAAGATACAAGTTGCACAAAATATTTCGAGATGATCAAATCAAAATGAGATTTGGATAAAGCAACAAAGATTTGATAAGATCTTGCAAGATACATTAGATATTATCGGCTACAAAGAATGTCTATAAGTAGAGCTTACAAAATCGAAATGAAACACACAGCTCCTCCTCACACTCTCTCTAAATGTACCATTATTTCCTACAAGAAACAATCATATATTGATAGAATATACATAAGGGAAAAAACCCCAACAAGCTTAACACTTACTAACTTCAAAGTAGGAAAAGTGGTGTAAAACTGCATGGATGGTGTGAGTTACCAATTAGGAATCACCAAATTAAACCGCCCCCCCCCCCCATTTAAACCATCATACAATTTCCATACGTGATCACTCACGTCATTGGAAACTATTCGCCCATTTCTAATAAGTGATGTTAGATACTAAGTTCATGTCCACTGGCTTCTACGAAGAGTTACAACTTCCAACAACCTGGCCTGTTTATCTGTATCATTTAATAAAAGAAAGACGACGTTATGAGTAATACGGGATTTTATCCTCGTATTAAGCTCTAGTCAGATGGCGTAATAAATATCATAATAAATATCAATAGTTTGAACTTTGTTTTATAGAGAGAGATCAAGAAATTGTGTTTTCATCGAGCTTACCGGTGCTCTTTTTATAGTGCTATAAACGAATAACAATCGAATATAAAACGAATAACAATCGAATATAAATCGAATAATATCCCTTAGGATCAAATATATTCTCAATGTAAATATTCTCTGGACCTACTTGATTTCTAAAATAACTAGTCTTAATATTCTCAGGGTCCCACAATTGATATTTTTCAAACACTTCTTAGTTGAAAGATTCTACCCATCAAAATGAATATCATATCACTGAACATTTCATATGTGTAAATACTTTATTCATTAAGTCCCATAGTGTGACACATGGAAGAGCTATCAAATTATATGTCCACACTATTTTATATATACACACTCACACACACACACGTTCTTTTTTGATCTATTACTGCATGAGCATTTCAACATCATCCTTTTGAATTTAGATACACATATTGAGTGATGTTTCATGGTTTGTTGCTTTGCATGATGGGATGTCATGTCTTTGAAGCGCATATGTGTATGGTCTCGCTATTGCCCGATTCCCTTTTTTTGAAGTGGGCGTGCCATTTTGTGTATTGGCTATATATAGCTTTTTATCCATTTAATAGTGGGATATTGTATTGGTTCGGACCTTTTCGCTTAGCTTTATATTAAGCTTGCAATTAGCTACTTAAAGATTTTCATTCCTTTAATGTATGGAGATAATCATGTAAGTGGTTGATAACGCTCTAATTATCATATTTCTTGAGCATTATTCTATATGTTTTATGATCATTTTACGTGATAACTTTTGGTACTTAATAGCATAAAATGAATGCAGGTTCACTCTTGGATAGTCTGAGCATGAAACACCTAAAAACCTACTATTTCGCCACTTGAAGTGAATAAATAATGAAGTATTCCATGATTGGCTTTTCATGTAAGCCAAGTGCGTGGGTTTTACAAGAAAGTGTGCCGCACTTACCTCTCGGTCAAAGGAAGTCAAATATATAATATTAAATAAAAGTGCGCCGGTCTTGCAAACTAAGTGCGCCGTACTTCCCCTACATTTATGAAGCTTTGGCACGAAGAAAATAAGAAAGTGTGCCGCACTCAGAAAGCAAGTGCGTCGTACTTCGCATATTAGATTGCCTATAAATAGAGATCATTTGCAAGCATTTGAATTCTCCACTCTATAATCAATTTCCACAAAGCTAAGTCCGAAGTAACACGTGATCCAGAGCCAAGTTGCAGGGGTGAATGAATCAGAATAAGGGGTGTTAAATACTTGTTGGTGTCGAATTCTTGGTTACTTGTGACACTTGTGTAATCATTTGATCAATCCAATCTGTATGTCTCTTGTTTATCATTTACGCACTTCTATTATTATGAACTCATTAGCCATGAGAGGCTAAACCTCTTGTGATTGCTTGGATATGTGAATATAATAAAGCGACTTATGATTATGTTTTGATCTCTACCAATTTCAAGTTTATATTGCGAACTATTTCATTTCTAGTCTTATCACGTTTATTTATTGAAACTGGTTGAATATAATATGTTGGGATAGCTCGAAAGAACCAACGTGTTAAATACAATTCTAAGAACTTGTCTGCATTACTAGTCTTTGAAAGGAGAAATCCACTTAGAAGAATCAGTAATAATCTAGACTTGATATGAAATACTATTTCGAGAGAAATCACTTAATGGGTAGATATGAATCTTGAATTGAACCTACGAGTTATGAAATTGCTCTTTTGACGAAAATAGCTCTCTTATAAGTTGTGCTCCTTTATCAAACTGAGATCAAACATAAACATTGTCACTAGATTATCTAAGCTATCCAAGCAATCATTTGTCTTAATATTTGAATTCCTTTTATTCCTATAATCGTTACTTGTCTTCTTTTACTAATTGTTATACTTAAACTGAATGAACTAAGTCTCTGTGGATACGACCTGGTCTTACCTTAATCTAATACTACCAACGGGGGTTATACTTTACCCGTGTGTTTGGTTTATTAAAATCGGTGAAACTAGTATTATAAATTTAAAGCTTTCCTTACACATCAAAGTTTTTGGCGCCGCTGCCGGGGACTTAAATCTGTTCCTTAAGTATTGTCGAAGTAAAATTAGTAAACAATACCGAAAATCTCTCCAAAACCAGATCACTCTGTTTCTTCTGTTGCAGAAAGCACGTCGCACTTACACACTTGTACGCCGCACTTTTACACGGAGCACACACAGACCGCCGTACTTGTCACCAAGTACGACGCACTTACTTCAATCCATAACATTTTTCGTAAATATCACATATCCTTTTATAAAAAAACCAAAAAGAATCATCTTTTTCACCATCTTTTGAGATTAATACTCTCGGTAAAAACAACACCGCCATACTTATACTTAAGTACGCCGCACATTGCCATTACACACAAGTACGTCGCACACTATATAGTGTACGCCGCACTCACTAACTTATAAAACGAAATTTATCAAATTGATTTAAATTTTGCTCTCTATCCTTGAATGCACACTCGCTCGGCTGAAACTGAACCCATTTCACCTCTATCAGAACCTGAAAGAACTTTAAACAAAAGAAAACATAATAACAAAAGAGTTCCTATTTCTAAAAAAGACGAAAGACCCGAACAACCTCGTGTTCACTACACACCTGTTGACGATATCTCAAACTTCAGATTTTGCGTCAAATTAATCTAAATTTATGATCCAATGGATGACGCTGATAATGAACCAATGTGGGCAAACGATCGTACCGTTGCACCTACACCTGGATCAGCTATTACTATTCCTGAAACTGCAAATGAATTTGCAATCAAAGGGAATCACCTGACCCTTGTCAAGGGAAACCAATTTGATGGTCGAATTAAAATTGATCCTTACAAACATATTCATGAATTCCAAAGCGTATGCGATATGTTCAAATACGGAGCTACCGAAACTGAAGCGGTAAGACTCATGATGTTTCCTCTATATCTAACAGGAGAAGCTAAAACTTGGCTTGATGAACTCGATGAAGGAACCATAGAATCATGGGACGAACTTCGTACTGCTTTCGTTAGTAGATATTTTCCTCCAGCTCTATTTGATAAACTTCTTGGAGAAATCCGAGGATTCTCACAACGTGAAAATGAAAATATAACTGAAGCCTGGCTTCGAATGAAAGAATTGCTAAGAAATTGTCATGGACATGGTCTCACAAAAGGCAATATAATCAAAATCTTTTACCACGGTCTTGATGAAATAACTCAAGAAGCTTTAAATGTTGCGGGCGGTGGTATATTCCTCTATAAAACACCAAATCAAGCGTATCAACTCTTTGAAGACAAAGTCTTACTTAAGCTAGATTGGGCAAAAGAACAAAAACCAAAAACTTCTCTTCGTAAAACTGTTGCTTTCGCTGATGAAGGCAGTAGCAATTCTGATACTAATAAAATTATGGCAAGAATGGATGCCATGGCAATTAAAATGGATGCTCAATACAAAGAAATGAAAGAACAACGTGAAAGTTGTAATCATTGTGGCGGAAACCATGCTACCGCAAATTGCAGTGATGATGACACACTTATGTCACATGAAGAAGAAGCTAAATTTATGAACACTTTTAGATGCACCTGTTTCTATGAGAACTATCGTGATCGTGATCGAGAACGAGAACGATGGAGACCTAGTGCGAAGAACGAATATAATCGAGAACCTTACAAACAAGCAAACACCGATGACAAACCTGATGTTCAAACTCAACTGAATGATTTTATTAAAGCACAAAAATCAACAAACCTTTTCGTAAAAGATCAATACATGGACTTAAAAGAAATAGTTGAATCTGCTGCTAGAAATCACCAAGCCGCGTTGCAAAATTTTGAAGCCAAATTTGACAGATTCGCTGAAAAGCAATTAGGTCGAGCTTCTGGATCCCTTCCTAGTAACACTCAACCTAATCCTAAAAACAAACCTTATCAACCACCGCAAGCTCGTCATGAGAATGTGAATGTTATTACCACAAGAAATGGTACTTCTTATGATCCACCCATTGATCCCAGTCAAACTCAACAACCTGTTGAAGTTTTCACTGATGATAAAGAAGAAGAAGAAGAAGAAATTGTCCCTCGTAAAGAAACCACAACTCCTGAAACACCAGTACCTAAACCCTACAAACCTAGAATTCCATATCCTCAATGCTTAAGAAAAGAAAAAATGGAAGCTCAGTATGGAAAATTTATTGATATAATTCGAGCTGTCCGAATTAATGTCTCTCTTGTTGATGTTTTAGCCGGAATGCCCAACTATGGGAAATTTCTCAAAGAACTTGTTAGTAACAAAAGCAAACTCAAACAAATTTCAGCAACTTTACTTAATGAAGAATGTTCAGCTATCGTTCAAAATAAAATTCCACCAAAACTTGGAGACCCAGGAAGTTTCCTGATTCCTTGTACTTTCAGTAAAACATTCTCGTGCAATACTCTAGCCGATCTTGGTGTTAGCATTAATCTGATGCCTTATTATATATATATATGCTAAATTATCAATTGAAACGCTTAAACCAACTAAGATGAGTGTTCGATTAGCTGACCGATCTTTCCAATATCCTGTTGGAATAGCTGAGAACATGTTAGTTGAAGTTGGAAAATTCACCTTTCCAGTTGATTTCGTTATCCTAGAAATGGAAGAAGATAGCAAAGTACCCCTAATCTTAGGAAGACCTTTTCTTCATACAACCGATGCTATGATTCGAGTTAAACAGAAACAACTCAATCTTGGAGTTGGAAAAGAAAGAATGATTTTCTCCATAGACAAGGCTATGAAACACTCTTACTCTAACGATGACACATGCTTTAGAATTGATGTTATCGATGAAATTCTCGAAGAAGATTTTGATGAACTGCTAGATGAATTTAATCAATTACTGTACTCATTCGATGGAACACTTCTTGAACACGAAGTTATGGCTCAATATGATCAATTCATGGCTATGACCCTCGAAGATAAAAATGAAAGTTCCGATGACGAGGAAGATAATGAAGAAGAATTATCATTTGAGAAAATAAACCCTGACAATGAACTTAGAATTAAAAACTCTATAGAAGAACCACCTACTGATCTTATTCTCAAACCATTACCAGACCATCTGGAATATGCTTTCTTGGAAGGAGAATCGTTACTTCCAGTCATAATTTCATCTAAACTCTCTAAAAGAAAAAGAGGAAAATTAATTTCAGTTCTAAAAAACCACAAAAGAGCCTTTGCTTGGAAAACTAGTGACATACCTGGGATTTGTTCATCCTTCTGTAAACATAAAATTCAGTTAATGGATGATAAGAAACCAGTGGTTCAAAAGCAAAGAATACTCAATCCGAATATGAAAGAAGTTGTCAAGAAGGAAGTTGTCAAACTCCTTGACACATGAATCATCTACCCTATAGCAGATAGCCCATGGGTAAGTCATATTCATTGTGTACCCAAAAAGGTGGTATAACAGTAGTGACTAATGAAAATGACGAACTTCTCACGACTAGAACTGTCACTGGTTGGCGCGTATGTATTGACTACAGAAAACTAAATGAAGCCACAGCAAAAGATCATTTTCCTATGCCATTCATTGACCAAATGTTAGAAAGACTAGCAGGAAATGAATATTTCTGTTTTCTAGATGGATTCTCCGGATATTTCCAAATACCAATCGATCAAATGGATCAAGAGAAAACAACATTTACTTGTCCTTTCTGAACCTTTGTGTATCGACGTATGCCCTTTGGCTTATGTAATGCACCTGCTACTTTTCAAAGGTGTGTGATAGCAATATTTCATGATATGAATAAAGAATCCGTGGAAGTTTTCATGGATGATTTTTCAGTCTTTGGAAATTCTTTCAATAAATGCCTAAGTAATCTAGATAAAATGCTTCAACGTTGTGAAGACACAAATCTTGTGCTTAATTGGGAAAAATATCACTTCATGGTTAAAGAAGGTATTGTGCTCGGTCATAAAGTGTCAGGAGCAGGACTTGAAGTTGACAAAGCAAAAGTTGATGTAATCTCGAAACTTCCACCACCTACTAATGTGAAAGGCATTAGAAGCTTGTTAGGACATGCCGGATTCTATCGAAGATTTATAAAAGATTTCTCAAAAATCGCTCGACCTTTAACTAAACTTCTAGAAAAGGATATTACCATTGAATTCGATGACGAATGTCAAAAAGCTTTCGAAACTCTCAAAGAGAAACTCACATGTACGCCGATTATAATAAGTCCAAATTGGAACTTACCATTTGAATTAATGTGCGATGCAAGTGATTTTTTCATCGGAGCTGTCTTAGGACAGAAAGATGGTAGACATTTAGCAAAACACTCAATGCTGCTCAACAAAACTACACGGTTACCAAAAAAGAACTCATGGCCGTTGTATTTGCATTCGATAAATTTTGAGCATATCTAGTTCTATCCAAAACTGTGGTCTATACAAATCATTCCACTCTCAGATACCTGTTTAAAAAGCAAGATGCTAAACCACGTCTTATTCATTGGATTATGCTTTTGCAAGAATTTGATATAGAAATCAAAGACAAGAAAGGTGTTGAAAACGTAGCCGCCGATCATTTGTCTTGTTTAGAAAATGAGGATGAAGAAATAGAAATTGAATAATGATAAATTTCCATACGAAACCCTTAATTCAATTAGTTCTCCAGACACGCCTTGGTTCGCAGACATTGTAAACTATCTGGCGGGGGACATATTAAGAAAAGGAATGACTCACCAAGAGAAAAGAAAATTCTTCTCAGATATAAAAAATATTTTTTGGATGAACCATACTTATTCAAAATCTGTCCTGATGGAATAATCCGTAGATGTGTCTCTGGACCTGAAACTCGTGCAATTCTTGATAAATGTCACCATGGACCCACTGATGGACATTATGGTGCTAACGCTACCGCTAAAAAGTATTCGAATCTGGATTCTATTGGCCAACAAATCTAAAAGAAGCACATACTCTAGTTCGCCTTTGCGAATCATGTCAGAAAACTGGAAGCATTTCTAAAAGAGATGAAATGCCTATGAATTACATTCAAATCTGCGAAATTTTTGACATCTGGGGTATAGACTTTATGGGACCATTTCCTAAATCATCAAAATTCGAATATATCCTAGTCCATGTTGACTATGTCTCAAAATGGGCAGAAGCCCAAGCTCTTCAAACTAATGATACCAAAGTTGTTATAACATTTGTTAAGAAACTATTATGTCGATTTAGAATACCTAAAGCTATAATTAGCGACAGAGGAACTCATTTTTGCAATAAATTAATGGAAAAAGCTATGAAAAGATATGGAGTTAACCATCGGTTCTCTACATCATATCACCCTCAAACTAGTGGTCAAGTTGAAAATACTAACAGAGCTCTTAAAAGAATACTTGAAAAAACAGTTAAGAAAATCCAGCTGTTTGGTCAAGGAAATTAGATGATGCTCTATGGGCATTCAGAACTGCTTATAAAACTGCAACTTGAACAACACCATACAAACTCATATATGGTCAAGCATGCCACCTACCATTTGAATTAGAACACCGTGCATACTGGGCACTTAAAAATTGTAACCTAGATCTTATAGCAGCCGGTGAAAAATGGATGTTTCAACTTCATGAATTAGACGAACTACGCTTTTATGCTTATGAAAACTCTCGTCTTTATAAAGAAAAAACTAAAGTTTGGCATGATCAGAAATTAAAAATGAGAAAAGAATTCAAGAAAGGAGATAAAGTCCTACTTTTACAATCAAAATTCAAAATCAGACAACCAAAACTTACAAGCCGCTGGGTTGGACCTTATACTGTGAAACACCAATATCCATCCGGATATGTTGAATTATATGGACGTGACGATAAAAGTTTTATAGTCAATGGTCACAGGCTTAAACTATATAATGAGGAAAAAAGTTTCAACAATAGAAGGGAAGAATCAACACCATTCTTTCCAATTGACTAAAACAAACTAATCACATGAGTCGAGCTATAGACTCTGAAATTAGCGCTTGGCGGGAGGCAACCCGTTTTAACCTATTTTATTTTGTTTTATTTCCTTTTTCACTTATATTAAAACTTTGTTTTAAACCACACTGTAAATCTTAATTGTGGAGGTAATATATATATATATATATATATATATATATATATATATATATATATATATATATATATATATATATATATATATATATATATATATATATATATATATAGTGTAGGGTTCTTTTCAGAACCAAATAAATTGCGAGAACTGCGAGAACTAATCTGAGCCATTAAAGTATTAGATCAATGGATGAGATGATTTGTTCTATTTGTGTCATAAAAGGAAAGATAAGGAAAGTTTTTGTAAATGAGTGAGGGGTAGGATAGGGATTTCATTTAACTCACATTCAATAACTGTCGACTAAAAAAAAGGAATTGGGTCTGAGATTAGTTCATCCTTTTCCTCTCTATAATACTCTCAAGTAACATAATCTCCAACATCAATTAACCTCCTCAAATCGCTCTCACATAACCATCTTACGCCACCACATCAGTTATATACATCTTTGACTCTTTGTTAATCAATTAATGATATGCTCATAAATTCCTATAGGCAAATGAGGTGTGATCGATTTCAACAAACATGTACAAGATCTAGTTCATCATTTAGAATCTTTGGTACATCTTTCTTCATCCTTTAAAGTCATAGATCTGATATCCAACAATATTTAAAAATCATTTTTTAAATTTATTATTATTATTATTATTATTATTATTATTATTATTATTATTATTATTATTATTATTATTATTATTATTATTACTATTATTATTATTACTATTACTATTATTATTATTATTATTATTATTATTATTATTATTATTATTATTATTATTATTATTATTATTATTATTTGTTTTTTGAATTAGGTGACCAATTGTTTACATTCTTTAGATATTGGAAACGAAAAAAAAATATTTGTAGGATTTTTATTATTTAATTAAGGTTGATATGAAGGTTGAACAACAGTAAATGGGGGATTTGTCTTGCGTATTTTATTTAGGCAATATAATTGGCAAGATGGTATTAAAATATGATGGTGGATGAATATTGCGTTGAATAACATGCTTATATTTGATATTGATACAAGTATTTGATCACTGTTTGTTATGGTGGCTGTAATTGATAGTAGTTTTGATGTTGGTTGAAACTTGTTTGTTACATGACTCTTGCAAATAGAGGATTTGTATAATTCGTAATATTTTGGGAAATATACTTCAGGTCTTCATACTAAAAGTGTAAAATGTTAACTTTCAATAAGTGCGCATATATGTTATTAATTGTGCATATGTGTTTTTACATTTTCCGGTGAATTTGATGCTTTTGTGCATACATGTTTTTATGGATTTCTTTTTTATTATCAAGTACTTGTGTATTTTATATGTTTATTCATGTTATGCTTATTTCATTTATTTGCTCTTTTTGTTAGATAATGATGATGAAGAGGAATGCCGAATGTATATAGTTCAAGATGAGTGTATCTGATGCACACGTATTTACATCATCAAGATGAGAGTTTCAAACGAATGCACATGCATTTACGTGATGAAAATAAGAATTTGACGAAGAATGCACATGTGTTTATATCTTGAACATGAGTGTTTAAAATGAATGCACATGTGTTTATGTCATGAACACCACTAAAACGAACTCAATGATGAAACTGGTGCACATGAGGACATCGACAAACACGAACGTACATGAGCTACCACGTGTGTTGATGCATGTGTAATAAATTGAAGTCTACGCCGAAGAAGATGCATATGTCGCACCTAAAGTTCATTTTAACGACTACCAAGTGTGCAGATGTGAACACATTCGAAAACGTTGACTGCACATGTGCACAACAACTCAATTTAGAATTTTCGATAGCTTATATTGAAGAAAACTGTTATTATACATGTGTATGGCCTTGACAAATGTTAATTGCACATGTATAAACATTAAAGATTTTGATCATTTTTTTTATATATATATAATTGTAATTGATATAAATTTTGATATGAATTTCATCTCCTTTTTGTACATGTTTTCTTACATGTTAATTTTAAGTTCTAAAATTATTAATTGTTAGACTTTTCATGTGAATATAAGTGGTAGCTAGGTGTATTAATAGGCTAAAAGAATGATGATTGTAAAAAGCGTTGCTATATCAACCCAAATTAACAAAACTGTGTTATTTTAAATTTGGTTTGAATTAAATATATATAAATAAATAAATAAGTCACCATTATTTTAGGATGAAAAAGTTGATCTGCAACTTCTAAATATTAAAAGTACCATAATACCCTTTTATATTTAAAGAAAACCCTTAATATAGAAAAAAAAAGATGATTGGTCCAAATTAGTTCTCACAGTTCTCGCAATTTATTTGGTTCTGAAAAGAACCTCACCCTATATATATATATATATATATATATATATATATATATATATATATATATATATATATATATATATATATATATATATATATATATATAGGGGGCTTTATTTTCAGAACCCTGTTAAGTGCGGGAACTGCGAGAACTCCCCTAGACCAATCATATTTTTTTAAATATTAAAGATTTTTATTTAATCAAAAGGGTATAATAGTAAAAGACAATTTCTATTTATTTGTGATTTTTTTATTAAATTCGTTTTTTAAAATCCCATAATTTTAGGAACTTTTTTTTTTCCAGCATGCATTATTTGAAAAAAGACTAGCTGCTTGTATGTTTTATAAATAATGTCAATTTACATACGTTTTTAGTATTTAACTTTTTACACTTTTTTATTAAGCTACAAATACTTTTGCCTAGCCATTATTTTCTCTGAAAGTTTAAAACACAAATCAAGGAACATAGAGCTTTACATAAGAACAAACAAGATTGATATAATTATATGTTACATTTCAGTTAATTACAAGTACAAAAAACACATTTACAATAATCACATCTCTTAAAAAATCGCACATTATCTTCATGTACATATGTGTTCATCAACTTCTAGGTCTTCAATGATGATCATCTTCATCAATCTGAAAAAAGCATACACAAAAACAATTAAACTACAAAAGTAGGAAACAAAAATTAATCACAACAAATAAGATAACACATATGCACAATCTAAAAAGATAACACATATGCACAATCTAAAACGCATAGGCACAATTTATAACAAAATAGCCATGTTCAATGTAAAAACAAGTATGTTCAATGAATAACAGGTATGTTCAATGAATAACAAGTATGTTCAATGAAAACCAAAATGTGTACTTAAAAACAAGTATGTTCAAACAAGTATGTTCACCGAAAAAACAAGTACGTTCAAACACGAATTCTACGTTTAATCTAGACATGTATTATCTACACATGAAAAACAGCCATGTTCAATGTGAAAAACAAGTATGTTCACTAAAAAACGAGTATGTTCAAACAATCCTTGAACCGATCAATTAATAACAAGAAGTAACAAACAGATTCATTGATCTGTTCAACATCAATCATACAATTTATTCAAACACCAAGAGACAAACAATTAAACGCAGCCCCACATGTTTGACCAAATAATTTCAAACAGCAAGTGACAAACCACCATTGAATAAACCATATCAGAATAAAAATCAGCCCCATAACCGATTAAAATAATCCCACTTGCTGTCCAAATATTTACTTCTATGAAACCAGTAAGCAACAAATTGGATAATAACTCACCGACCCACCAATTAATTAATCCATTGACCACAGATCATGCGACCAACTAATATGCCAATCAATTAAATAACCTGTTGATACAAAAGTTGGGCTTTCCTGATTATGGGATCTTGCTCTCGTACCAATTCGCTTCTTAGTACTTGTTACCTGCGCACTAAGAAAATAAACGACACCATTAGGCTTATCGAGGGATTGTCTCCCCCGATTAGACTCCGGCGTGAGAGTAAGTAATCGATTTAAGGTTCTCGTTAAGAGTTAGGGTTTGTATATCGTACCTTTGAATGAGAGATGTCATTCCTTATATAGGGGCTGAAACCGCGTAGGTTTCTTGCTCCTTACTCTTCGCACTCGTGGTGCTTATCGGGGTAAGGATATCTATTCCATGAATAGATGATCCTTATCGCATACCCGGTTAGTTTAATTGGGCTTTGGGCTTCGTGAGCCCAAGCTGTTATTATTATTATGGCCCTTTATTCGTTATGATAGCCCACTCATGGTGGGTTTGGGCCGAGTAATATTTATCATTTGGGCTCGTGGCCCATATATAAACTATACGTCATCATGTCCCCCCAGTCTAGTGTGCGTGGCTCGTAGTCGCGGACGCTAGACTAACATTAACAGCGGTAAGCGTGGCAGGAGTTTTATTGAAATATTACCACCCATTTTGAAAGTACAATGAACCTAGTCAATAATATCTCAAAAAGGATACCTCGAAAAATGGGAGTGGTGTCCACGTAGCCCTCGTAAATCGGGAAAAAGTGCATGTGCCGGTTCATTTCTAGCCACTCGTTTTTGTGAGTGGGATCCACGTGGGGGTAATCTAGGGTTTTCTTCCTCCCAATATAATAGTTACCGCCCCACTTTTTCGATTACACACAGTAAAACACACACTTCACCATTTTCTTTCTCTCAAAAGCTATCTTTTCGCAAATAAACATTTCTGTAGGTGCGTTATACTAGTAAATAGGTGAAAATGGTTGCTCAATTAGGGGACTTTCGCTCTGCGATGACGGTTGATGATGTCACCGAGTTTTCGTCCGATTATTTTATTCCTTTGGACGTGCGTCCAGAGGCTCCAGACGTAGACGCGTGTATAGCTGATTTCCCCGAAGGGAAAATAGGTTTATACACGAAATTTTTTGAGTACGCTAATTATCGCGTGCCAATTTCTATCTTTCTGAGTGATTTGCTCAACCATTATCGCCTTCACATCTCGCAGCTGCACTGTATAGGTGCGGCTAAGGTGTCGAATTTTGAAGTAAACTGCCGTTTACTTGCGATAGAACCCACCATATCCCTCTTCCGCTCATTTTACCATACGACGTGGTCAAATGGGTGGGTATCTTTTGCGAAGCGCCCGGGGGCGCTTCAGTGTTACACTAAAAAAGTAGACTCCCTCAGACATTGGAGGGAGCATTTTTTTCTGGGTTGATGATGTAGTCTTCCCATCGCCCTACGAGTTTTATACTCAGGATACATTGCTAAGGGATGGGCGCCCCGCACCCGGTTCCTATAGGCTAGTTGATGCGCAGACTCTTGATGCCAACCGCCTAGCCATTAACCCTTATCCGGAGGAGTTTTTGGTGTATATGGGGTTGAGTCGCAATTATTTCGGCGCTGCTGACGAGGTGCCCACTTTCATAAGTGAGGATGGCCGGGGTGGGTGTTCGTTCCTTCTTCTTCAAGTTTAGTAAGTTTTTTCATATGCGCACTTTTAATATCTAACCATTTTGTCTGTTATTTTTGTTTATGTGCGCAGAGATGGATCTATTCGCCGTCGTCAAGCTGGATAACCCGAAGCAAGTGATGATAGGGGTGCGACCTCTGAGGGAGGGTGAGTAGCCCCTGCTGGAGGCAACTGAGGGTCACGTGGCTGTGTTACCCGAGGTTGTCCCTGAGAACACGCCGCCGCTCCAGGTGGCGCCCATTCAGAGCGTGCCGCCCGCTGTGGAGGTGGCGCAAGAGGAGGCGCGTGCTGAGTCCTCCGACAGCATTGAGATCCTTAAGCCCAAGGAGGCGCTGAAGGAGGAGGTGGCGAGCAATGTCAAGCGCAAGGGAGAAGCTGGAACCAGTGGCCCCAAGAAGAGACGTCGCTACCTCATTGGGGATGCAGAGTCGTCTGCAGAGGAGGCATCCGCTTCTGGTGCGGATAAGAAGGTTGTGGAGGCTTCTGCATCCATATCTAATTGATTGTATATTACTTGTCGCGATACTAACTGCATTCTTTTATGTCTTGTAGGGATGATGCCGCGAAGAATGATGGAGTCTCCGTGGATGTGGTTTCCTCTCCGCAGAATGAAAACAAGGAGGGGAAAGCCAAGGTGGATGAGGGTGGAGAGGCGCTGCCGTTGATAGATGAGCTGGCTACGACTGCTGTGCGCCAGGCTGAGCTGGTGGCTCAGTTGAGGGAGAAGTATGCTGGGGAGAGCAGCACTCTCGCCCTGAAGGATAAGGAGCTGGCGAAGCTTCGTGCGCAGTTGGCTGATGCGCAGGTAGAGTTGGAGGCTTCGCGGGTACATGCTGAGAAGCTTACTCATGAGAAGCTATCTGCGTTGGCTGAGGTGAAGGAGGCGCATGGGGAGCTTCATCATTATAAGTCTGACTTGACTTGGGTTGTGTGTTTCTTAGATGAGAAGAAGGTGGAGCACTTCGCCAATATCACCAAGTTTAAGAAGGATATGATGAAGATTATCCAAGTGCAGGAGGACAAGCTGCGCGCCCTCAGCATCGAGTATGATGAGGAGTTATATCCTCACTTGATGTCGACCATTGCTGAGCGCAGGTATTTCTTTTGTGCTTTTCTCTTTCGTAATACTTGTCGTTTCTATGCTTGTTACTAACACAACGTATCTTTGTTGATGTAGGTGGTTGATTAGCCACGGGCTGCGCCTGGCAGCGATGGGTACTCTTGAGTCCCAAGAGGTATTAGAGGCCTTTGGGAAGGTTGTTCAATGCGCGGTAGCTCATGGGAGATCGCAGGCTATGGAGGATCTCCATGAGGCCAAGCTGCTAAAGAAGGACTTGGCGGAAGTCCCTGGGTATAGTGCTACTGCGTATGATGAGTTGATGCAGGCTATGGCGGGGTTGAAGGTCCTTGAGTTACCGCATATTGGGAGGTTGGAGCATAGATGTGCTTATGGCGGGGTTGACATTGCAGCGCCACCTTGGAGAGAATGGGGAAGGGCAATCAGATTACTATCTGAAGCCTGATGTGTCGCAGCTGCAGATCCCTGTGTTCGCACAACCTCGCGACATCCTCAAACCCTTCGCTCTTGAAAGGGAGATTCCCTTGAAAGAGGTTCTGGAGCGTCACGAGCAGAGGGCTGCTCAGAAGAAGGGCATCAAGGGTAAGCCAGTGATGTGTGGCATTGGTGGTGCGCACATCCCCAGGTCTGATGGTGTGCCCGTGAGTGTTCCCACTGTATCTCCCCATGATGCTTTGCTTCTTAGAAAGCTTCAGGAAGCGGGGAGTTCTTCTGCTCCGCAAGATAGTCCTGAGCATCGCCATAGTGTGTAGGCTTTTTGTATATTTATGTATCTTTCCTTGTAACTTTTGTGAATAAATGTTGAATAAGATACCTTTTCGTTGTTTAAGTTCGTGACTTAAAATATACTTGCATTGTTTGCCAAAATTATTTAACCAAGTGTTTTAAGTGCGTGACTTTAAGAGTTATACTTGCATTGTTTGCGAAGTTTTAGTATTTGACCAAGTGTTTTGGTAGGTTATTTGCTAAGCTTGTACGGTGTACTTAGTATATGCGCACCCGTCGTGGGATGTGCATGTGAAACTTACCTCGACGTCTCAAAAGTAAGGCGCTTAGCAAGGATGCGTGATCCAATGTTGATGGGTTTGCAACCCTCTTACTCAACGAGTGAATTAGTAGGTTAACTCATCCTTTATGCCTTCGTAGGTCTTTAATTGGTGCATGCACGCCATGTAGGCAGTAAAAATATAAGATAAAAATATTGACATATATTAGTATGTATGCAATAAAGTAAAATGCGCTATGGAGTTAGCTAGAAACCATAACATTTTATTGATACTTGCAAGTTTTTTGAAAAAATAAAAATACAATTCCTAGGAAAGAAAAGAAAAACAAACACTTATTGGGCACCTCGTAGGGTGCAAATGTGTCTGTGTAATGACCGTAGCCTAGAAGTAGCATCTTTTTAGATTGCAGATGTTCCAAGTGCGCGCTAGGTCGTGACCTTCCATGTCGCGCAGTCTGTATGCGCCGTTGCTAAGCGCATCTGTGACCTCGTAAGGTCCTTCCCATTTTGGTCCGAGCTTGCCTGTGTCTTTTGCGTGGCTCGCATCATTGGCGCGGTAAACAAAGACTCCCGGTCTGAATGAAGTGTGTTTGACCTTTGCATCATAATACTTCTTCATTTTTTCCTTAGCCTTTGCTTCGCGTATAGCTGCGCGTTCACGCCTTTCTTCCAGTAAATCTAAATCTATGCGCCATTCCTCGTCGTTTGTTGTAACGTTGACCTCTGCTGTGCGTATAGTTGGCATTCCTATCTCAGCTGGTATGACGGCTTATGTTCCATAGACTAGGGAGAATGACGTGTCGCCAGTACTGGTTTTGATTGTTGTGCGATGCGCCCATAAGACATGCGAGAGCTCATCCACCCACCTTCCTTTATGTCTGTCGAGGCGTGCTTTTATTCCTTCGCCTAGGCTACGGTTTGCGCGCTCAACTAGGCCATTGGTTTGTGGGTGTTTCACTGAAGCGAAGTGTTACGTGATGTTCAATTGCGCGCACCAATCTTTGAATGGGTTATCACAGAATTGTTTTCCATTGTCTGATATGATCTCTCCTGGTAGTCCGAAGCGACAGACAATGTTGTCCCAGACAAAGCGTTTGACTTGGTTTCCCGTGATGCTCACCACTGCTTTCGCTTCAATCCACTTCGTAAAGTAGTCTATGGCTACGATGAGGAACTTTACTCCTCCTGCTGCTACAGGAAAGGGTCCTGCGATGTCAATGCCCCATTTATAAAATGGCCATGGTGAGGTAATAGGTGTTAGCTCTTGTTGTGGTTGGCGCGGAATTGGCCTATGTACTTGACAATTGCTGCATTTCTTTATCAGATTGCGTGCGTCGCGATGCATAGTTGGCCAATAATACCCTGACCTTAGAGCGCTTGCCACCACAGATCGTGGCCCTGAGTGCATACTACATGATCCCGCGTGGATTTCTCTGAGTACGTAGTTTGCTTGAAGAGGTCCAACACATCTGAACCAGGGTTGTAAGAAAGAGCGTCGATAGAGTATGTTGTCTCGTAGTTCAAACCGTTGTGCTGTGCGCCGCACTCTTCGAGTGTCCTTATTCTCTTGTGGTAAGATTCCCTTGCTGATGAATTCAATGATAGGCGTCATCCATGTAGGATCTTGTTCTTCTATCACTGTGGATATCTCCATTTCCGAGATTGACTTGTTTTTTAGGGTTTCTACCAATACCTGTTTTGATAGGTGCGCAAAGCTTGTGGATGCGATCTTGCTGAGTGCGTCCGCCTTCCGGTTATCTCCTCTAGGCACCTGTTTTATTGTGAACCTGTCAAAGTTTTTGATTAAGGATTTTGTCTTTTCCAGGTATTGGACCATGTGTTCATCCTTGGCTTCATGTTCGCCTAGCACGTGGTTAGCGACTAGCCGCGAATCTACATTTGCTTCCAGGTTGCGTACACCCATTTGGATTGCGATGCGTAGTCCGGCTAGCAAGGCTTCGTATTCTGCCTCATTGTTTGTGGCTGTGAATTCAAAGCGTAGCGCATAGGTGAATTCCATACCTTCTGGATTTGTAAGAATAAGGCCTGCGCCTGATCCATCTACACATGAAGACCCATCTGTGAACAGAATCCAGGGTTCCTGTAGATCTGTTTTAGTTGCAGATGTCGGGTTGTCGCTATCTGGCTTCTCCACGATGAAATCGGCTAGTACTTGTCCTTTGATTGCAGTGTGCGGTCTGTATGAGATGTTATACTCACTTAACAGTACACTACACTTCTGTAAGCGTCCTGATGCGTCAGGCTTAGAGATAACTTGTTTGATTGGCTGATCAGTGATTACAGCTATTGGGTGCGCTTGAAAGTATCTGCGCAGCCTTTTGGCTGCGAATACTAGAGCTAAGACCAGCTTTTCCATGGCACTGTAGTTAGTCTCTGTTTTCTTCAGGGCTTTGCTTACAAAGTATATGGGTGTCTGGACGGAGTTCCTATCTGTTAATAGCACTGCGCTAACTGCTCCGTGAGTTGCCAATAAGTACATGATTAGTTCTTCCCCTGGTCGCGGTGCGACAAGTTTGGGAAGAGATGCCAGATGGTGTTTAAGTTGTTGGAAAGCTTCCTCCGCTTCTTTAGTCCAGCGAAAGTCTCCCTTTTTGGTACACTTCGTGAGTGTTTTAAAGAGAGGAAGGGATTTGTCTGCTGACTTAGATAAGAAACGGTTTAGCCCTGCTAACTTTCCATTCAATGACTGGACTTCTTTGAGTGTGCGCGATGAGGGGAGATCAATAACAGCCTTTGTTTTTTCTGGACAAAGCTTGATTCCATCGGGTTCTATCAAGTATCCAAGGAACATGCCCTCGATTGCGCCAAAGGTGCACTTCTTGGGATTTAACTTCATGTTTATTTGCCCCAATGTTCTGAATGTCTCCTCGATGTCGCGCACCAATTCATCCTCTGTGTGGCTTTTGATGACAAGGTCGTCACGTAGACCTCCAAGTTGCGGCCTACTTGTTTTTTGAAAGCTGTGTCCACCAGTCGTTGGTATGTCACGCCTGCGTTCTTCAGGCCAAAAGGCATTTTTGTGTAGCAGTACACTCCTTGACTGGTGTGGAAAGCTTTTTTTTCTTCATCTTCAACTGCCATCTGGATTTTATGATACCCTTTATATGCATCTAGGAAGCATTTGAAAGGGTATCCGCACAGGGATTCTACCTTCCAGTCTATCTCTGGCAGTGGATAGCAGTCCTGTGGACATGCTTTGTTGAGATCCGTGAAGTCTACGCACATTCTCCAACTGCCATCGCTCTTCTTTACCATAACTGGGTTAGAAAGCCAGTCATGGTAGTATACTTCGCGCATGATGCCTGCGTCTACGAGCTTATGTACTTCTTCCAGAATAGCCTTTGCGCGATCTGGGGCCTGGCCGCGCTTCTTTTGTCGTATCGGAGGATATCCTTGTCGAATTTGTAGCTTATGCTCTGTGATAGAGCGCGGTACTCCAGTCATATGTTTTGGTTCCCATGCAAAGATGTCTAGGTTCTTTTGCAAGAGTGCGCATACGGCTGCTTTACCTTTGTCAGATAAAGATCCCCCAATCGAAACTTGTTGTTCCGGGTAATCGGGATGAATAACGACTTTTAGATTTGGCGTTTTCTCTGTGCGCTGTTCTGGAATAGTCTCTGCTTCTGTTGTTACCGCATTGCATTCTCTTGGTGGTACTGTTGTGTTATAGAGAGTGACAACTCCTCCTTCCACCGGAAACTTAAGCATTCCGTGCGCTGTGGATGGTACAGCGCGCATCGATGATATTCCCGGTCTCCCAATGATACCATTGTATGGTGAAGGGGATTTTATTACCATAAAGTTTATCCATGTTGCGGTTGAGTGTTGTTCATCTCCTACGACCACCAACAAGTGTAACTGCCCCATGGGCCAGATCTTTTCTACTGTGAATCCTGTTAATGACGTTGTTGCTGGTATCAATTGACTTTGGATTTCAGGTCGCGGTCTTTTGAAACAGTGCTCGTACAGGATATCTGCGGATGCTCCTCCGTCAATGTACATGCGGTGGATATCATGTCCTCCCGTATGTATTTCAATAGTTAGAGGCTCCACGACTGCGTTGTCCGCAGCTAGAGTAGGGAAAGATATCTCTTTTTCTGGAGAGAATTTTTGGCTGACTTTTTGCTTTATCTTGCGCTGCCATGATTGTATCATGTATATGGTATCAGCTTTTTCTTTGGGGGGCTCTTTCTTACCTTCGCCCCTTTGTTTGTCTTTCCCCTCTTTGATGTTTTTTACAAGGTGGTCCATTCTGCCTTCTCTTACTAATTTTTCAATTAGTTGTTTTAGCTGGACGCACTCATTAGTTGTATGGCCTTTTTGACCATGGTACTCGCAGTATCCGTTTCCTATGCGCTTTTCCTCTGCAGTGCGCATTGGTGGCGGTTTTGGGAAGTTTGCGCCCTCTGTTACAAATATTTCCCTTGGAGTTTTTGTAAGAGGGGTATATTTGTCATTGTCCCTTCCATTGCGGTAATTCCTGCTGTGGTTGTTATTCTGATCATTGGATTGTCTCTGAGGCTGCTCTTGCTGCCTATAGTTCGAATAAGCCTTTTTACTGTCCGCAGCGGCTGCCTTTCCTTGTATAAAGGATATAGTGCGCTTTGTTAGCTCATCAAAAGTTTGTGGAACTTTGTCGTTTAGCTTTCGGATGAGTTTCGGGTTATTAATCCCATTCATGAACCCTGAAATTTTTAGTATTTCAGGACACGCTTTAACTTGTATGCACTCATCCTTGAAGCGTTCCATGAAAGCGCTAGTTGATTCTCCTTGGCGCTGTTTCACTCTTGCTAGCTCAACAGGGTATTTAGCGCACTTCTTTCGCTGGGTGAAGTTGAGACGGAATGCTTTCCGTAATTCCTCGAACCCACCGATGCTCCTACGTGGGAGTTTGCTAAACCATGTGCGCGCGTTCCCTACTAACGTAGAATTGAACATGTGGCACCACACTGGCTGTGGCCAGTTTTCGATGGTGGCGGCTGACTCGAAAATTTTTAGGTGATCATCCGGATCACCTGTTCCATCATATGTTTTTACGTTAGCAGACATGCGCCTACGTTTGCGATCTGAGTAATCGCTGATGCGCCGTGTAAACGCGTCAACTTTCTGGCGATGCCATGGGAGAGACATATCTTCGTTTTCTTCCTCGCGACACCTCCCTCTTGACTTCCAGTGTCCTGTCTCTCTATCCTCGTTGTCGGAGGAGTCACTGGAAGAAGGGTAGTCTCTTCTTTGGCGTTACGCCGACTTCTTTCAGAGGAAGAGCTTGAGGGATCTCTGCTTGGGGATCTTCTTCTTCCCAATCTATCTTGGATCCTCTTACTTCCAGGTTTGGAGGATCGTTGGCTTGGCGAATGTTGAGGTCCCAATCGGTCTTGTACCCCGCGACTGCCAAGTCTGGAGTGAACATTAGTGTGCCTTTCACTATCTTCTGAGTATTGTGACTCAGATGTCGTACCTAGCCTATCATGGATAGTGGTACGTTCTGCGCGTCTTCTTCGTGGGTGGCACAGTGGTGATGGTTCGCGTTCAGGACCAAAATTTAATTGAGCTTGTAGGCTCGTGCTTGCCCTTTTCCTAGCTTCTTCCTGCATGAGGGCGGTCAAGGTTTCATAGATTTGGGATACAAAGTTTCCCAAAGTGAGATTGGGTGCGTCCTCGGTTGTTGCAAGAGTGTCTGTCTCAGTATTCGGCACCCTATCTCGGTTAGGCGCATCTGGTGGCACATTGTTGTTCACTGCGGGAATGGTTTGGTGAGGAGTGGTGAAAAGAGTGCGCTGAAGTTCCTCAGCGCTTGGGACCACTGGGATGATTTGGGTAGTCCTTACTGGTAGTTCTACCTCTGGAAGAGGTTGGGTTGTTCCCGCCTCTTGGTGGCCAGGTGCGCTGGTTGTCCCAGCAACCTGTCTAGAGGTCGGATCTTGTTGATTCCTCCTCTGATGGTCACGTTTTTCCGATTGCGGAGTCCGCTGGCTTGAATTCGTATTCTTTGTCATCCTAGTCTTTAGTTATTAGTAGGGTCCCACGGATGGCGCCACTTGTTGATACAAAAGTTGGGCTTTCCTGATTATGGGATCTTGCTCTCGTACCAATTCACTTCTTAGTACTTGTTACCTGCGCACTAAGAAAATAAACAACACCGTTAGGCTTATCGAGGGATTGTCTCCCCCGATTAGACTCCGGCGTGAGAGTAAGTAATCGATTTAAGGTTCTCGTTAAGAGTTAGGGTTTGTATGAGAGATGTCATTCCTTATATAGGGGCTGAAACCGCGTAGGTTTCTTGCTCCTTACTCTTCGCACTCGTGGTGCTTATCGGGGTAAGGATATCTATTCCATGAATAGATGATCCTTATCGCATACCCGGTTAGTTTAATTGGGCTTTGGGCTTCGTGAGCCCAAGCCGTTATTATTATTATGGCCCTTTATTCGTTATGATAGCCCACTCGTGGTGGGTTTGGGCCGAGTAATATTTATCATTTGGGCTCGTGGCTCATATATAAACTATACGTTATCATAACCCATATCCGAAAAGAAAGAGTACGAGGTATAATGAATTAGCATGTTATTGTATCAGATCATAACGAATCGATAAAAAATAAAACCGATTATACCTCAACCATTCACCGGATCTGCTTCTGTACGATAACATCTGCTCCAAAAATTCTCCTCGTCTCTCTTATGCTTTAAAAATTAGTTCCGACGAGTTTGTGAAGAAAAAAGAGGGCGGCTCTCAGATCTTGGGAATGGGAACGGTGGCAGTTTCTTCATTTGATTACCTGCTTTTTTTTAACAAGAACTAGTTGATGATGATGGAGGCGAATGGTAGCAGATAAGAGAGAAGGGGGCCGTTAGGGTTTCATTGTAGGGGAGAGAGGCAGTTATGTGAGAAGGAGAGATGGTTTTAATCATGCCCTTAATTTAGGATGGTTTTCAAAATTGGTTGACCTAAAATTCCTATATTGCCCTTCGAGCCAAAAAGGAAAATATTTTTACTTTTGATTAATTACATTAATGGCACAATCAATTATAGCCATTGATCAAACTCATCTAACGGTGTAAAGCGAGTTCTCGCAGTTCCCGCACTTAACAGGGTTCTGAAAATAAAGATACACTATATATATATATATATATATATATATATATATATATATATATATATATATATATATATATATATATAAAGTATGTAAAACCTACAAAACCCAAAAATATTTTCCATTTTTTTGTGCTTGTTTTATCTTTTGCAGATTACTATGAAGACCACATTTGGGAAGCACTGCTCTTCATGATTTTTCATTTGTCCTTGGGAAGTTACTCTCTTATTCTACTAATATTTTTTCTATTTTATTTTTATTTTCCTAGTTATAAACATTGAGAGCTGATTGAGGTAAAAGCAGTCAACTAAAGTCAACCACGGATGTGGTCAATATAGTCAAACTCCTTAGGCTCAATGCTCCGCGGAATATAGTGTTTCCCCTAGTCCTTATGTCCCGACGAGGTGTGATGGTTAACAAACGGATTTGTGATCGGGTGAATTTGGACAAGAAAAGGTTTGTGAGTGATTAAACTAAGGAATATACGAAGAAATAACTTAAATAAGCTATATGAACAAGACTGGAAAGTTTGAAATACCAGAAACGTGTAAAACCTAAAAACGCGTACGTTCAATTTAAATTTACGCGAACGTACGAAATAAAAAGTGAAAACTGAAATCTGAAAACCCACAAGGGGTGAAAATGACTTTTTTACAAACTTAAGGACAAAAGAAAATTTTTAGAAAAAGAAAATTAATTTCTACACTAATTAATTATTTAGTATTAATTAATTACTAATTAATAATTACTTAACTAGTTTTAATTAATTTAAATTATTAAAAATAACAAACTAACTTAGAAAATTAAGAAAAATTTTACAAATCTAATTAACCATCACAGGAATCCTAAAAAATTATAAAAAGTTTGTTTTATAAGTTTTTACACTATTTTACTAATTATTATATTAAATATTAATTAATTACTATTTAAACTATTTAAATTATAAAAAATAGAAAATGAACAGTAAAAATTCTAGAAAAATTCCTAAAATTATATTATATTATATGAAAGCTAGAAAAAATATAAAAACTAGGTGTAACTTTATAAAAACTAATTATGCTATTTAAAACTTAATTATTAATTAATTATTAATTAAAATAATATTAAATATAATAAATACTAAATGACAAAATAAAAATCTGAGAAAATTACTAAAATTACTTTAATATAAAAGGAATTTAAGAAAAATATAAAAAAGCTAAGTGCTTAACAAAAATTTAAAAATGAAAATTAAAATTTAAATTACATTAAATAGAAACTGTCACTTAAAATTAAATTGTTTTTTCTGGATTTTTATGTTTGAAAACTATTTTACACCTAAAAACAAACAAATTTTGTAAAAACAAACTTTTTGTAACTTAAAAATAAGCACTGTGGATGCTTATTAGCAGCACAGTTGACTTTAGTTGACCAAATGAAGAAATAAGCTCAAATGAGCTTAAGTGGGACCCACTATGGTGAATTCTGGTCTAAATAAGTTATTTGAACTTGACTAAGCTAGAAAAAGCAAGTAGGGTCCACATAATAAGCTAAGAAAGCAGAATAAGCAATTGGTTTGCTTATTAGAACACTGAAAATGGGACAAGGTTTAGGGGCTGATTCAGGTGGGTCCCAGGGGTCTTAAAGTCAAACCTATGGTCAAAATGGAGAGAGGGGTAGGAGGAGGGTTGAAAGGACCAAGGAGGGGGGGGGGCTGTGGACCACTGTGGTGGCCAGAAAACACCACCAAAGTGGTGGTGATGGTGTGGTTAACTGCTGCACAGGGGAGGGCAGTTCCCCTGCAGGCGTGTTTGAACCTGTGTGGACCCCATAAGAAAATTCTCAAAAATAAAAGAATGCTAGGACCTCAAAGATGAGGTGGGAGACTGCTTATCTTAAAAAGCAAAAGTGCTAATTCCCAATACAAAATTCCTGAAAAATCATCCAATTTTTGGTTTTCTCCTGAACTTTGCTAATTTGACTTTTTGAAAGTTGAAGCAAAGTTGACTAATATGGATTTTGATCTGTCCTAGTTAACTGAAAATGATGATTTAG
Source organism: Artemisia argyi (assembly GCA_030686995.1). Lineage (NCBI taxonomy): Eukaryota > Viridiplantae > Streptophyta > Magnoliopsida > Asterales > Asteraceae > Artemisia > Artemisia argyi. Next base: position 158,451,619 of record CM060693.1, read on the forward strand.
GCTATAATGAAACTAACTTAGCTGTATCTAACAATTATACAATGATATCATGCAATCTAGAATCTCAAATCCCAAATAGTTAAGTTAAATAAGCAACTAAAGAGCAATTTTGACTTTTAAGTGGATTGGTTTATGTTTTTATGACAGAAAGATCCTAGAGAGACCTAATATGGTAAGTGTAAAACAAAATCAACAATCAAAAGCTAATGCACAGTGGTGAAAACCACTGTGCCAAACACTCCTTTATGCTTATCTGCCTTGCCTATGTGTGATAATTTGTGAGAGACAAACCACAAATCCGACACACAACCTGAGATTATGATCTAATAGGCCAATAGAAACTCACAACCACAAAACTCAAACACAGAATCACACAAATCACCAATATGCACTAAACAACAGATGATAAACAATTATAGACTTTAAACCAACTTAAACTAAACTAATAATGATCACACTACAATTATAAAAGCTTAACAATAACTATTGGACAGCAATAAGCAATTAGAAAAAGATCTATACCCTTACAGCTTATTATGCAATTACTAAGGAAATATGAATAAGAAACTTACAAAGTCAAGTCACTAACTGCAATAAGATGAATTCCAACCCAAGCCTACCTTTCAAACAAGCTAAAATACCATCTCAGAACTACTGCCTAACAGTCAATCACCATGAACACCATATTTGACTTTTGTTGACCACTTTAGAACTCTTGAGCATTACAGTGAATTTGAACCCCTCATACTTGCCAATAGCTATATAAGGCTACAATGAGCTTTAATTAACCAAAGCTAAGCTTGTTGAAGTTTATGAAAGCTATTTGACCACAATTGATTTTTAGGCTAAATAATAAAAGTTTACTGTGAATGACTTGCAACAAAAACTGAATCATTTGCATTAAAAAGATAATTTTAGTACAAATAGAAGGATTACAAGATTAATTTAGACATAATTTACTAACTTAAATTGCATATGACCTAAATTACACTAAGGAAAATTAAACTAACTAACTACTCTCACTAACTGCCCTTTCCTTCTTCTCTTTCACTTTTATAGACCCTGGGGGGTTCCTTTCACTTTCCCACATCCATCAGCCGTAGGATGGCTTCAATTCAATCCCAACCCTTCAAACTGTTTTGGCGGGAAAAATGGGATTGGGCAGTTAGGGAGTTTGGTGTGGGAATTAATTGGAGAGTTGGTATATTTAATGGAGGAGGGGGTTATTAGTGGGGTTGGTGAGGAAATTGGTGAAAAGTTGAGGGAGGAGGGGGGACATAGTAGCAGGAAATGGGGGAGGGAAGATGGGTGAACAGTGGAGCGGGGGTGATGGGGTTTGACCTGGTGTTGACCGGGGTAATATTAAAAATGGGATGGGCTTTGGGGTTTACTTGGGTGGGCTGGATTTGTTTTGGTTTTGGGGTTGTGTTTTGGGTAAATAAAACCAAGGGTCCGTTTGGTATTTGTAATTAACAAGGACCAATTTTGTAAATCTTGAAACCGTAGGGACCTGATTTGTAGTTTTACCAAAGTAACCATAAGGACCTTAGTTGACAAGTTTGAATATTACAAGGACCAAAATTAATATTTTTCAAAATAAAACACCCGGGGACCAATTATGTCAATTTTCAAACTTCAGGGACCAAAAGTCTAAATTCTTAAAACTTTTTACCCAAGGACTATTTTTGATAAATTTTGACTTTTAAAGGACTTGGGTTGATTTTTCTTGCAAAATAAATACTCAGGGACTAGTTTTGTCAATTTTTGAAAGTTGAGGGACTGAAACTGCCAATTTTGCAAACTTTGTACGTTTTTCATTTGTTTTTACTCTTTTTGCATCTAAAACATATAAAACACAGTTTTGAAATATTTTTAGTATTTTGATGCATTACTGAGTGTTTTTGTATGTTTTGCAGTTCAGATTTAACCAAAAATGATGAGTGTTTGAGCAATCATCAAGAGCAATGTCCAACTTGAGTAGGGGAAGTCAAATAGTAAAAATATTTATTCCAAACAAAAAAAAAAAAAAAAAAAAAAAAAAAAAAAAAAAAACCTGATTATATGACTAAACCATTTTAAAACTTAAAAATCATATGCTTTTACAAGTTATTAAGGCAAATCCACTTGGATTGACACTATAGCTAGACACAATTTCATTCACCAACAAATGTGAGATTCTTATAAGCCTTTATGAGTGTATATCTGCTACACTTTCTCCAAACATATGAGTGAGCCGACGATTTAAATTAGCTCTAGAACTTGCACTTATTCATCAATAACGAATGCCGCAGTGAGATTGCATTACTTATACTTTATAGACAATTTTAGATGATATTGAGACAAACTTAGGATTTACACCAAAAAGCTGTTGACTACACTGGTCATTAGTATATTAAAGAAAATAACCTTCTAGCGCTCATTTTTAGTGCTATTGCCACCTAGAACAACATGCTGAGCCTAAGCCTTTTTCCTGTTCTTAAACCAAATTTCTTATGCTTAAAAAGAATGAAGAATTGATTATCGCTGAGAAATGAAAATAGTATAAAAGAAAAGAAAAGTTATGGGAAATGTTGAAAAAGAAAATCAAAAAGAAAAAGAGAAAAGAAAAGAAGTGATTATTATGATGGAATAAAAAAGATCCTTGTATATTGATGTTATGTAGCTGTTTGGTTCATCCTTCTACGAATCCTACAAGAAACAACAAAGAAAATTACCCATGCCTTGTTCATACCGTTAATCCCTAAGCCAACCCGAAAAAGTCCTCATTGATATCATTTTCTGGTGCTTACGCCTTGTCGGAGTTGTCTTTGTGATTTGTGAAAGCCTATGGTAGCTATTTAGTCGTGTCTGTGCATATATTGAGTGAACTAAACCCTATTCGAGTGAATTGTGTGAATCATTTAAAATAATCCTTCATGAGTTGTTTTTAGTTATGTGTCAATGCCTTTCTAACAAAATAATAAATCTGATAATATATCTCCATGATCACAAAACAAACTTAATTTTCTCGCCTGATTGCTTGAGGGCAAGCAATAGCTAAGTGTGGAGGTATTTGATAACGCTCTAATTATACATATTTCTTGAGCATTATTCTATATGTTTTATGATCATTTTATGTGAACTTTTGGTACTTAATAGCATAAAATGAATGCAGGTTCACTCTTGGATGATCTGAGCATGAAACACCTAAAAACCTACTATTTCGCCACTTGAAGTGAATAAATAATGAAGTATTCCATGATTAGTGTTGATATAAATAAACGACTAAAAACGTTATTCATATCTTCCGATATCTCTATGTTTTGATGATCACAAAACGAAAACACATTAAATCAAAGATAATGATGTAAACAAGTATTTAGTAGTTAATAATCACTTTCACCATCTAATCACTTAAGGTATGAATAAACATAGCGATTAAAGCATTATAAGATCAAAGGAAAGTTTAATTAAGTATTACAAAGTTTACTTAATTATATAAACATATTATATATTTTTGAAAAACACTTTTGGTAATAAAGAAAAATGTTTTATTCATACTAAATATATGAATTCAAATTTTTAACCAAAATCAGTTAGTTTTTCACCAAATAAACTTTCCCCACTAAAAGACAAAGAATCTGGCCATTTCAGCTGGGCGGCCCCCTTAATTATAAAGGGCGGTCCCCTTAATTTTAAGGGGGCCGGCCATGGTTTAAGGGGACCGGCCACGCTCCTCTGTTAGATTCTGTTGCCTATAAATACCACCTTAAATCTGGATTTTTTCCTCACCTTTTTGCACTAAAACTTTCTGATCTAAACATCCCTCTCCATCTTCTAAAAAATCCTTTGATCTTATATACTTTGATCTTTGTTTCAAAGTGATTCAAGCCTCAACACTCAAGTGCAAAGAGAAGAATACTTCTACTAGAAGTATTACAACTTAGTATCATCTTGCTATCTAAGTTGTTTGTTTAGTTTATCTTGTATATCATTTATTCCTTTGAGAACAAATTGTATACATTGGTTAGATAGATTTAGATATTGGATCTAGATCTATTGAAGGCGTGAAGTAGTAATAGAAGTGAAGAAGTAGAGGTGGATAGGATTAGTGATAAAAGAAATTAGGTGTGATAGTTCATTGAAGTGGAGATAGTTGTGAAGACAAAGAAGCTGAAGCTTTGAAGTTGAAAAGACCTTGAAGCCTAGAAGTTGTGAAGTAGTATATATCTTGGGGTAGTGGATAGGAATTAGTAGTGAAGGTGTGAAGAAACTAGTGGCGTGAAGAAAAAGTTTTAGGAAGTATTAAGTTGTGAAGAAGCTAGGAGCAAAGTAGAAAGTTGTGAAGAAATTTGAAGTGTAGAAGATTGGTGTGTAGAAGATAGGTGTGAAGAAGATTGGTGTGAAGAAGTTGTGTTGAAGGTGTGATTGTGGTGTGATATTATTGTGGTGTGCAAATTGGTGTGTAAGGTTTTCTCCGCCATAAAGGAGGTTTTTGATCTAGTGAAGAAAACTCTCGAGTAGGTGACTCGGGGAGTGGAGTAGGGCAAGGAAGGTGTCCTTGTAGCCGAACCACTATAAATCCTTTGTCTCTCGGTTTGATCTTTCCATCTCTAACTCTTTGATTAATTACTTACTTGCATATCATTCATAGTTACAATTGCTTGTGTGTTGTGCATATATTGGTTTCACATAAAGATCAAACTAGGTTCCATTCAAAATATAAATTATACATTAGTAAATTAAAGTATATACAATCATTAAAACACATATACATATATAAATACAAACTTATACTTAAGTGAGATATATGAAATTATAATTTCTATTCAACACTTTAAATAAGAAGTATTTATGTGATATATGTAAATTAACTTGTATCTATACTTTAGCCTTAAAGAGTTTTTACAAACTACCATTAATTACTTGAAAGCAAAATCTTTTTGAAACGAAAAAGACACAAAACTATTCAACCCCCCCTTCTAGTTTTCTACAATTGGTATCAAGAGCTAAGTCTAGCAAGATTTTTTAAAATAGATTGTATTTTAAAACTTGCAACGATCAATGGAATTTGAAAAATACGTAGAAGGGAAATTTGCACAACAACCACCTTTATTTGAAAATGATCATTTTCTTGAATGGAAAAACAAATTTGAAAACTATGTGAAATCAATAGATTTTGATCTTTGGCATATCATTTCAATTGGTGATCTTAAACCAACCAAAATAGATTTTGAAAATCAGTATAATAATCTTCAAACTAGTATTGATAAAAACACTAAAGCCAAATTACTTATTTTCAAAACTCTACCAAAAGTTAAATATGAAAGATTATTTCATTGTAAAACGGCAAATGATATTTGGAAATGTCTTTTAAAGATTCACCAAGAGAAATGTAAAACCAAAGATAATAAACTTGGTATTGCACATGAAATAGTTAGTCTAGAAAATTTAGTAAATAAATATTTAGTTGATGTAAATACATGTACTACTAGTTCAAATGTGATCATTGAAGGTATATACAACGAAGAATACATGAGTCAAATCCAAAGAAAGAGCGTGAATAAATCATGGTGCAACAAGTGCAAAGAAGACGATGATAATACGGCTCATGAGAATATTCAAACAAATGAGAACATGAGTATTGATGGCAAGAACTACATGTTCCTAGATCCAAGTGAAACTACAAACAAAACATGGAGCGACATGGAAAATGAAATTGATCACCGTATAGCATGTGAGGAATGTACAACTACAAAGAAGGTACAATTCAAAACTGAACATTTTTGTTATGATCAATTTATATTAGAATTTTTAAAAATGGAAAACAACTTCAAACATTTCTGCAACACTGACTCAAAAATTATTTTTAAAAATAAATTTTCAACATCTGCTGAAAACAACTTTGAAAAAGAAATCATTTTAGAAGATAAAATGTCTAGACTTAAAAGTAATATTGAAATCGATCTTGTATGTAAAAAATGTCGAGATTACAAACATGAAATTAAAATGGAAAATGAAAAAGCAAAAACATTGGCAAAATTCAAAAATAGCTCTAAGTCTTTATAATATCTTCTCGACATTCAAAAGCCATTCTATGATAAAACCGGGTTAGGATTTATCGTAAATGATTCTTCAACAAATGCATTAAAACAAATAAAATTTGTTAAATCTAGTGAGTAAATTTAGAACTAATACTATTAACATTCATTACTTTTCATTCTAGTCAAGAAAGTCATTGTTTGTTAATTAAAACAAACTATTGATAAATTCTTGTACTTATCGACGACATCTACATCATGTGCATTCAAATTCAATGGATGTTGTCATCTAACCAACTAGGACCCATGAGAATCTGGGTACCAAGCTGTTTATCTTGTTCAGGAAATTTATAAATGAAGAGCCTATTTCGTGTTAATCTACTCATCTCGCTTTATTACCTTTGACGGATATTGGTCTCTATCATATTGTTTCACTCTCTACATATTGTCTCGCCTATGATGTTGTTGCAGATTTATTCATGTATCGGCATTTTGTTCTTCACTCTTGGAGTATTGCTATCATGGTGTATCGGTTACTTTTTTATGATGAAGCCTCCTAAATTTCTTCTTTCACCGTCATGCCCATCCTTTTTGAAAAGCTGGACCTGAGATAAGTTTCTCCTTTCTAAAACTTGTCAATGTTATATTATACTCTAGAATGTTTTAATTAGTGTGTGAATAAAATTTAACTGATATTCTGCCATGCTCTTAGATTATCAACACTAATATATGCATACATGATATTAACATTATTAACCTTATTGCTGTTTAGTCTAGTATCATTTTTATTAAATCTTCTATTATCTATAGTAGAATCCTTCCACTTAAGCTATATGTCTTACTAGTTGTCTTAATAGATGCATTATTATTGATACTTGCTTGCAACTTGATATTATGATGTCCTTTGTATATATATATACATATGTCTATCTTGTATCCATGAACTATTTATCTTGTTTCCTCCTGTCCCATTGCATTTAGATCATAAGTATCTATTATTTCACTTTAATATCTTTAGGTGTCATTAAAGATGATTATATGTGACAATGGGCTTAATTGATTCTCATGACAATGACAAGCTTCCATTTCAAATCCTTCACTTGCAACTTCTTTGTAGGACCTTAGATTAACCAACTTTATCACAAATATAGAAGATTTAGAAGAAGAAAGATGGTGACTTGGTGACTTATATGTATTTCGTGTATATGTAGAAAGAGATGGAAATATGAGAGCTTTGATTACTAAAACACACACAAATACACACACAAGCACACACCTCAAATGAGCCTTTGAGGTGTTTATATAGTAAGTAACATGAGATGCCCTATGGGCTTTCTATGGGCTTGGGCTTGGACTTGGTTACATGGTTGGATAACTAGGCTTATGAAACATAGCATATAACATATTAGCTTGCCAAGTCCAAGGCCCAATGACTAAACTATTACTAATCTTAACAAACGACACAAAGTTACAATATGAGAATGACCATCACTTCGTAATACATATTTTTAATGCTAACAATCTCCCCCTAAGGGTTGGTCATTCGAATGATGCTCCACGTGAGTGGGTCTTCCGTGTTCTTTGTCTTCAACTTTGTGTGTCGTTGTAGAATAGTCTTTAGTCTTTGTTCCTTCATGCTTTGTGATCTTCAATAACTGATTTTCATCGTTCTTTGTTCCTTAGTGATGTGGAGTTATCTGCCTTTCGTCACTTCTGCGTCTGTGGTGGTTGTTTGCCATTCCAACATGCTCATACATCTTTGGACTTTGATATTCATATGCACGTAGTTCCCTTTCTTTCACTTTGATCTTTAGTCTTTATACTTTGTAGATTCTTCTTTTTGGCGTAGAATCTTTCTTTGAACTTAGTGTTGTATAGATCTTCGAGGGAGCTTTCTTTAACTTCCAGATGTATGTATGAGCATGTGGAATCTGTCGCCATGGAGATGAAGTGTCCCTGCATATAAACAGTTAGCAACAAAACAACCGGTACTTACAGATAAGAATTAGAGATCGTCAACAGCATAGTGTGAAGACTCCTTCTAACCCTTACCAAGGCCGTTCCCATGTCAGATACTCTCGAGAGAGCTTACGAGACCTACTTAGTAGCTCAATGACTGGGTGAGTCGCTGGGGATCACTCCACGACAGTAGACCGTTTGAAACCACCGCGAACACTAAGCGTAACCCATAAAGAATTACCGAAGTGACCTGCTGTCAGGGCTGCTTGATGTTGACCCTGGCAGGAATTTCCATTCAATCATTGAGAATCACAAAAGTGAATCCTCTCATGAATGTTCTGGCAGATTGCTAAGATCTGCGTAGGACTCTAAAGTTTACATCTGGCATCCTTAATGATGAACAACCAGTGTAGAAATATCTTGTGTTCCTATGAGATCTTTTGATGAATCTCGGGGCTCTAGACTTGATAAGTGCACATTTGGTTTCCTATGCGGAGATTAGGGAGAGGTCTCCTGCTTCAATATCAACCATCTCTAAGAGACAGGTCGATAGATTATGCCGGTTCCCCGTGAGAATGAAACAAGCTCTTTTAAGAGAACTTGAGTGGTTAAGAAGGTTTAGTGCAGTGCGTCACTGGGTCCATGACGTCTTTGTCTTCAATACCGGAGTCACCTTAGTAACAACCAGTAGCATATGAGTTGAACCCGGTGTCTGCCCTAAGGTTGAACATTTGGAGGGCTATTTCTTTTCACCCTTTTTCATAACTTTTCTTTTTAATTCTTCAACCCCTTCTTTCTCCTTTCTCATTTTCTCCTTTTTTCAATCATACCTAAGGACTTCTAATTCTAATCTATTGGAATTGTCCTTGGGTAGATCCCTCCGGCTCTGGCGGATCATAGGACGGTTTTTCCTAACCTTAGTCACCTTATAACTCCATGACTATCCTATCATTGATCACATGCCATAAAACCTTTTATTGAAAATCTCTCAAAGTGTTTATGATAATAAAACACATTTTGTTGACACTTCGAGAGTTTTGCATTTCTTTTGAAGGACTCCCCCTTCACATGTGCTCATGTAATTTTTAAGAAATTTGCACATGCGAGAGGAGTTTGCACTTTTGAATTGATCCACTTTCAGTGAACATGACCGATTCGAGACACGCTTACATCACTAGTTAGACTAGCTTGAAATTATTACCCGTCCAGATCAAGTCCAAAGAAAGTATCTCGATACGGTACATTCTACTCAAACAAGTCCTATTCGAGACACGCTTACATCACTAGTTAGACTAGCTTGAAATTATTACCCGTCCAGGACAAGTCTTTTCGATTACTGACATTTTAAGCTTCGTCAATTCATTGGTACTTACTAAGTCGAGCTCTTCTGAGATTCAGCCACAATCTTTAAACATCTTTGATCACATTTTAATCATGTCTTCTCCCCCTCAAAAATAGCATATCGTGATATTTTTGATATCAACTGGTGAATAAAAAACTTTTTGGAGAGAAAGACAGATTTGCATGAATTTGGAACATTTTTATTTTTGAACTCCCCCTTAATGATAGCATATTTAAAATTACTTAAGGGTTTTGAGGGAGTTATCTTGAGCACTAATTTTGAGAGATTTTTAGAAATCTTTTGAACAGTCTTGAAAAAGTGCTCAAGAATTTTGTTTGAAAACGAGTTTATGCTTGAAATCTTTTTCGTTTGTTTAGACTCGAACTTTTTGAAAAAAAGTTCATCATTGAACGTACGAGTCCTTGATTTGAAAATAATCAGAAGTCATCATTGAAGTACGGGTTTCATACTGAAGTATACGAAAGCCATTGTGAAGAATTTTTTGAGAAACGACATGTTTTAGAAAAACATTAAAAAGAACTCCCGCTCAAGCATCTGTACATGTCCGTATCATTGTTGAATGACATTTCTAGAAACGTACAGAATATTGATTTATACGAGAGACATGTCGTGAGAAGAATATTTTTGGATTTTTTGATTTTATATTGTTTTTGTATTTTTTGAAAGATTTTATATTTTTGTATTTTGTTTTTGTTGGTTTTTCAAATTTTGTATTTTGTTTTTCAAAAATATTTACAGCGAAGCGATTTTGAAAACATTTTTCAAGAAGATTCGAGAAGACGTTCTAGCTCCTCAGGAGTTAGGCTTCGCATGCCAATTCGTCGAACTAAATAGTCAAACCTTTCTTTTGGAAGGGCTTTAGTAAAAAGATCGGCGAGTTGGTAATCAGTCTTAACGAAAAATAATTCAACAGTACCCTCTTCCACGTATTCTTTGATGAAATGGTAGCGGACTTTGATATGCTTTGTCTTAGAGTGATGTACGGGATTGCACGAGATGGCTATAGCACTTTTTGAGTCACAATACATAGGTATTCTGTCAAAAGTAAAGCCATAATCTGTGAGCTGTGTCCGCATCCAAAGAACTTGGACACAACACGCAGATAGAGACACATACTCGGCTTCGGCGGTTGATAGTGCAGTACAATCCTGTTTCTTTGAAGACCAGCTTACAAGCTTTTCACCCAAAAATTGTGCTCCACCTGATGTACTCTTTGCTGTTACTTGATCACCAGCATGGTCTGCATCTGAAAATGCTGTTAGATTAAACTCCGAATCCTTCGGATACCAAAGTCCCAAGTTAATGGTGCTTCGTAGGTACCGAAAGATCCGTTTAACCTCTTTGAGGTGAAGTTCGGTAGGCTTTGCCTGAAACCGTGCTAACAAACAAACAGCAAATTGAATATCTGGTCGGCTAGCAGTTAGGTACATGAGAGAACCGATCATGCTCCGATATTTTTTCGGATCGATGGGTTTCCCAAACAAATCAGCACCTATTTTTGGTGAAGTGACCATTGGTGTACCAACAGAATCACAATTTTCCATTCCATGTTTTTTCAAAATCTCTATTGTATATTTAGCTTGATTGATAAAAATACCACGAGGGGATTGATGGATTTGTAAACCAAGAAAGAATTTTAGTTCCCCCATCATGGACATTTCAAATTTGCTTTTCATGAGATTTTCAAAATGTTTTGAATGTTTAGGATTGGTTAATCCAAAAATAATGTCGTCCACGTAAATTTGAACGATCAAAATATCATCTTTGAATTTTTTGATAAACAAGGTGTCATCAACCGTTCCTTTTGTGAAATTGTTTTTAAGCAAGAAAGATGATAGTTCGTCATACCACGCTCTTGGAGCTTGTTTTAGACCATAAATTGCTTTCTTAATCTTGTAGACATAGTCTGGATGATCTTTGTCGATGAATCCCTCTGGCTGACTCACATACACTTCTTCTTTCAGAGTTCCATTTAAGAAAGCTGTCTTAATGTCCATCTGATAGACTGTGATGTTTTTGTGAGCTGCATAGGCTAAGAAAATCCGGACTGCTTCAAGTCTAGCTACAGGCGCGAATGATTCTTCGAAATCTATCCCTTCTTCTTGTGGATAACCTTTAGCCACGAGACGAGCTTTGTTGCGAATAACAGTCATTTCCTCATCCAGTTTGTTCTTCCACAACCACTTGAGGTCAAGAACACGTTTATCAAGTGGTCGTTCAACAAGTTCCCAACTGTCATGTAACAGGTATTGAAGAAATTCCTCCTGCATCGCTTCAATCCATGGGTTTTCTGCCATTGCTTCTCGAATGTTCTTAGGTACTTTGGTGCTTATTGAGCAAATGTAAATGCACAATTCGAGATCGGTGGCAAGTTGTCTCCTCGTCTGAACTGGCATTGAAGGATCACCAATAACATGTACTAACGGATGGTCTTTTGTCCATTGAAACGTAGAAGGGTACCTTTGGTTGAACGAATGTGTGTTAGATGGTTCTTGTAACCTCGAAGAAGATTCAGCAGAGTCTGATGCAAACGGGTTTTCAAATACTTCTTCTTCTTCTTCTACCGTAACATCGTTTGAATTATTTGTTGGTTCTTCTTGAAAATTTGTGTTTTGGTTTTGCTCATCAACTCTTGGTAGAACAGTTTCAAGTACTGGAGTTGCTTGAGTAGATGTAGATGATGTTGATGTAGTTGGTGCTTCAGCTTCGATTGTGGTAGTTGCATCTTGTGAAGGTGGTGGTGGTTGATGGTTTTGAGCGGGTGCAGCGGAATGTTGTTGAGATGCATTTGTCGAAGTTCCACCATAGTATTCATCAAACATTAACTCAAAGAAATTTTCCAGTTCTTGTTCTGAAGGTTTATCCGTGTTTGTTGACTGAGCTCCTTGAGGCACGAGTCCTGAACTGATGTGTCCAGAAGTCTGCATGTTTGGTGCGGGTCCTAATCCGTTTTGATTAGAAGCCATCGGATTAAGCGCGGGTTCTAGAGCGTATCTCTCAGAAGCCATTTGTGAAATCTCGTCAAACTTCACATTCATCGTCTCCATTATCTTTTTCGTTCTTCTATTATATACCCTGAATGCCCTCGAGTTTTCTGAATATCCAATGAAGATTCCAATATCACCCTTAGCTTTTAACTTCCCTAGATCTTCTCTATCATTTGTCGGATAGCACAAAGCGCCAAATACGTGAAGATAAGAGATGTCAGGTTTACGGTTGTTCACTAGCTCATATGGGGTTTTATTGAATCTCGGATGGACTAGGGATCGGTTTTGAGTAAAACAAGCAGTGGCTACAGCATCAGCCCATAAGAATAGTGGTGCACTAGAAAAAATTAGCATTGTGCGAGCAGCTTCCACAAGAGTTCTATTTCTTCTTTCAACTACCCCATTCTGCTGTGGAGTTCTAACAACTGATGTTTGGTGTGTGATTCCAACATCTTCAAGGTAAGTTCTTAACTCCTGGTTTGTAAATTCTGTGCCATTGTCTGTTCTTATAATCCTTACTGGAGCTTGAAGTAGAACTTGAATACGCTTCAGAAAGGTGATGATGATGCCTGGTGCTTCGTCTTTTGATCTCAAAAACTTTACCCAAGTATATCTTGAATAATCATCAACAATAACAAGAATATACTTCTTCCCATTAATGCTTTCAACTCTCATTGGGCCACATAAGTCCATGTGCAACATATGTAACCTTGCTTCCGAACTGGGTACGGTTTTGGGTTTATATGATGCTCTTTTACTTTTTCCTTGTTCACATGATGGACATAGGTGTTCCTTGGTGTATTTGAACTTAGGAAGACCGGTGACGATGTTGTCTTTGGCTAACTTGTTGATGGTGTCGAAATTGAGATGGGATAAACGTCTATGCCACAGCCAGGACTTAGTTTCGGTTGCCCTTGTCATAAGACAAATTGGTGATGTAGAAGCCATTTGGTTGATGTCGATAGCATACAAGTTTGTACCACGATTACCAGTTAAGAGATCATCACCAACCAAATTTCTAATAAAAACCGTGTTTCTCCTGAATGCAACTTCTAAATCTGCATCACAAAACTGCCCGACTGAAAACAAGTTGTGTCCCAGCCCTTCGACGTAGTAAACTCGAGTGATTAAAAAATTCTCAAACCGAAGATCTCCATAACCCTGAATAGCTGCTACATGATCATTTCCAAATCGTACAGTTCCCATGAATTTCCAGACGAAATTGATCAGCAGCTTTAAATTCCCGGTCATGTGCTTGGAGCAACCCGAGTCGACGATCCAAAGACATATTTCGATAACCTTCCAAGAACAGAAGAGTTTGTATTTGGAAACCGTGTTGAATTTGGTTCCATGGGGTTAGGAGTAAAAGCAGAATCACACTCATAGACAGTTGCTACTTGTTTAGCTTTAGTTATTTCTAATTTACCGTCCTTAAGAGTGAACTCTCTACCCGTCGGAATCCACATACAAAACTTAAGATAGTTCCTAGGCATTCGACTAATAGTGGTAGTCCTAAATCGTGCAACTAGTCGTTCTATAGATCTGGATCTAGCACTAGGTCTTTTTGGAACATTTTTCTGCTCAGGCGTAACATTCACATTCTTAGAAACACATTCATCATGAACATCATTAATTAAACATTTCTTGCATATTAAACAAACAGAGTCATTACATGCATTAGAAATAGTACTTTCGACATTACATTCAGATGAAACATGTCTCTTATTACAAAGCGATAAATTCCTAGGGTGTTCTTCTACTTCTTCAGCTTTATTCTTGCAATTACTCTTAGAGACAGGCGAGACTCTATTGTTCCTTGTATTGCTCCTAGGCTTTAGTCTGCTGCTCCTAGAGGTGCTTTCTACTCCTGTAGAAGGTAAGGCACACACATTAGGATTTATATTGTTGTCCTTTTTAGCATCCCTAGACTCTTTAGAATTATCCTTCTTGCACGCATTTGTCTTAGATGTGGAGGCAGACGCACTAGTGGGACTAATCCTAAAAAGGCCAGGTGCTATCACTTTTGGTGTTTCGACAACCGCTTTTCCTTTATCAACAATCTTCACATTTTCATTTTTCTTGGGCAAGGGTGTTGGAGTGACTGGTTTTGTCAAATCCTTTTTCTCATCGACTTTTGGAGCAAACCTTGAAATTGACATTTTTGGTTTTTGAACCGTGTTAGAAACATTTGGTTTCTCCGAAGTCAATGGTTTTGCAAACTTAGTTTCCTCACCCTTTCCTTTTTGACTTTCAAGCTGAGCCCTCAAAAGATCATTTTGCTCTTTTATGTTCTTTAAGGCACGCTCATACGACAATTTGTCATACTTGCATTCTTCCTTTTTTCGATCAAGTTGTTTAAAATATGACACATTTTCTTTTTCAAGCTTTATAAGAGCATTTTCATATTTTGAAACAATTTCGGAGGTCTCAGCTCTTAGTCGTTCATCGTCTTGAACAGAATAAGTTTGTAAAATGATGGACATAATATCAGTGGTCATAACAGCTTCGAAGAGAGAATCATTTAGATTTTCCAAAACATTCATGTTTTCACGAGCATCATTAGCTTCGGTTACCAGGGATTTGTGGTCCTTGACAAAGTCGGCCGTTTCTTTTAAGAAAGCTTGTTCAAAAATTTTTACACTCGCGCTGATGTTATTCAGTGGAATAGTAATTTCGTTTTGAAACACCTTTTGCTGTTCGATGTGAAAACTAGAATGCCAGTTGTTAATATCGATGGAAGTTTTAGATTTAACAATTTTTTGAAGTTCTTGAATTCTCATTTTAACGTCATCGAGAATGTTTCTAGCCTCACTTGTTTTAAAAGTGTTGTTAGAGGACATTTGTTCTAATTTTGAAAGAGACTTGGAAACAACTTTCTTTTTAGACAAGAATTTCGCAAATGGTCGTTTTATGGAAAACGCATGTGGTTCTGTTTGTGGAACAAAAGTGATTCCCGAAAGTTTGTTCAATTTGTTGTAATCAATGGGTTTCAAATCCTTTTGTTTCATTTTATTAATGCTCTCTTCAACATGTTCAATCGTTAGCACAGAATCCCGAACGACGGGAGGATCATGTTTGGTATAAATCACATTACCATTGTACAAAACATTCTGTTCTTGCTGAGCTTTCTTGAGATTACAAGGGGTGTTGTTACCGAGAGCCATTTTATGTTTCGTATGGTAAATCGGATTAGTTTGATTTGAAATCATTTTCATTGTTTGACTCGACTGACCCGACTTAACCACTAACTCTTCTAGATGAGCAATCATGTGTTCTGACTCTACGATTTCTTCCAAAAGTTTGTCTTCTTTCTTTGCAAAATCCTTTTTCAACTCATCCATTTCTTTTTCAAGATTGGAATGAGCTGTTTTTTGTTTAGAAAGTTGGTTTTGTAAATCAGAAATTTCCGTGTTTAAAGATTTTATCTTTTTGAAAGAATTAACATCAAGTGTGTCAAACTTGAGTTGCAATTTTTGTTTCTCTGAAACGGAATTTTGATAACCAGTTTCTAATTCAGACAATCTTTTGTTATGAAATTCAAAAGCTTTAACGGTAGATTTGTAACTCTCAAGCTCAGCGGTCAATTTAACATTCGCGGCCTTAACATCGCGATTGACCTTTTGCACATTCTCAATTTCAATACGACAATTATTCAATAATGATTCAAACAAAGCACGTGTTTCCTCATCATTCTCAGCATGCTGTGAAACAAAGCCTCCATTATGATTCACCTCTGGAGTTGCTGAAGGAGTATTGCTACTACTTGGCGTGTCCAGGGATGTATCATAAGTGGGTGCTTGCTTCTCAAAATGTTGTTCCTCATGAGGAGACATATCAAATATATCATTATTGTGACATGTGTTGAAATTAGATACCTCAGATGGTGCATTGGTGTCATAAACAGGAAGTGTGTCAGAATCCGTGTCATATTTAGCTTCCTGAAGATTCGCCATGAATATGCAGTTCGCATCGATATCTTCTCTATCTTCCATGTCATCCATAAGAGCCATAAAGTCATTCTCCTCTGCGTTCAACTGAAATCCTGCCTCTGCCTTTTGTGCCAACATCACTGCTTTCTGCAAGTACGCTAGATCTTTCTTGTTTGGCTTAGTAGGACAGTTCCTTGCCATATGACCTACACCCTGACAGTTGAAACACTTTACCGGATTACCCTGATTCACATTTCCCATATTCCCAACTACTGGAGCTGCAACATTTCTATTCTGATTACCCATTGCCTGATTACCAACATTCTGACCCCTCTGATTTCCAACAAACTGACCCAACTGATTCCCTGTATTCTGACCATACTGATTCCCTGCATACTGACCTGCATTCTGCATATTATGATTCCCCATGTTAATTCCAGTGGCATATCCTTGCTGATTCCCATAAACTCCAACCATTTGGCCTCCGTTGCCCATATTGAAACTCGGCTGAGCGATCTGCCTGTTGCGAGTATTCGATGAAATCCTTTGGTTGTTGTTTGTTGGTGTAGAATAGCGTCCTTGGAATGCTTTTGTCAGAAAAGCAAACGCTTGAGTCAATGCTGCAGCAGCTTCATCATTGTCAGTGAATTCAGGTTCTTGGAATTGTGGGTATGTCTGTTGTGGAATAACTTCCTGTTGTTGTGGGTAGAATTGTTGTTGGTAGACCGGTGATGGTTGTTGAATGTATGATGGTTGCATGTAGTTGTGAGTGGATGATGATGGTTGTTGAGTGTTCACATGTAATGGTGTTGGTGTATTAGCAATTAGTGCGAGAGGATCATGATTCTTTGCCAATCTTTCTTTCCTAACTTCATTAGCCTCAGCTTGGTTTTGCTTCAGAAAGTCATAGAGTTGATCATAATTCACCTGATGTAAGTCCTTTGTCTGATTAACAATTGTAACATAACGACCCCATTCCTCTGGAAGGTTATTGACGAATTTGATGTTTGTTGCAATTGTTCGAGGTGTCAACTTGTTTCTGATTAACTCATTCATCAACGTGCAAAACCTTGTGTAGTATGACTCAATCTGTTCACCTTTAGTGGATGTGAAGTTCTCCCATTCAGTAAGAAGTTTGTTCTCAACGTCTTGTTGTCCAATCTCTGTTCCATGACAAATCCTTCTAACACGTTCCCACATAGCATGAGCAGTTTCACAGCTGTCGACCGCAGTAAAGATCTCCCGAGGTAATCCAAGTTGGATTAGATGCATTGCCATATCATCAGCTTTGATCTGCGCCTTGTCTTCATCAGTGTAATCTTCTTCTGTTTGTAAACGCATGTATGGTTCAGTAGGATTTGTTGAGTTTGGATCACCGGCAACTTGAACTTGTCTTGGCTGAAATGGACCATTCTTAATGGAGTTGAGCATGAGGTTACCATCAGTCTTAGTTTTGATGTAACGAAGCATGCGGCTTGTCCATGGGAGATATCCACCTTTTTCAAGCATAGGAGGTCGGTTTTCCGCACCGGCTGCATGAATATCTTGCTGAGATGCCATTTGATGAAGTTTAGATGGATAAAGTTGATTCTTGGATCGTTCCAACGAAATAGGAGTAGAGTTTGGAGTAAGTTGTTGCAAGATTTGACGGTGAAAAATTTGACTAAAACCTTAAAACCTCAATAACTTCTTCTCGGAGCGTTTTTAGGCCTCGAAACTTCGCCTAAATCGATAAATCATTTAGCGTGTCGTTCTCCTCTGTCTGACGGTCGTTTTGACAGCTGATTCGTCGAAAACGGAGTTACGGTTCAAAAGTTATGGCCGTTTGAAGTTTAGTCGTCAAAAACCTCACTTTTGTCAAAATTCTCGAAACTTTGCTATGTTCTCGAAAATATAAGTTCTCGAAAGTTTGTCCAAGTTCTCGAAAATTTTCCAAGTTTGCGAAAATTATCAAGTTTCTCGAAAATTATCAAGTTTCTCGAAAAATTATCAAGTTTCTCGAAAATTATCAAGTTTCTCGAAAATTATCAAGTTTCTCGAAAATTATCAAGTTTCTCGAAAAATTCCAAACTTATCTAAATTATACAATTTAGAAAAGTATCCCAAGTCGAAGTGTTTTTTCTAACTTATACAAGGAAGAAAAACACCGAGTAAGCCACGGAATCGTCTGAAGATACTTGAAGAGAAATTCTTGATAAAAGGTGGTGTGAGGTTCTCGATAAATGGCAGAAAAATCGTTTGACTTAAAGCACACCGAAATCAAGTTTCCAATCCAAGATTTTTGTACTTCTATGCATAAAATCACCAAAACTTGAAGAAAGTTCCAAACTTGATGATTTTTATAAAACTTTTTCGTGTTCTAGAAAAAAGTACAAAAACCAAAATCGAATTCTTTTAAGCTAGAAATTTTCAAAAAGATTAAAACTTTCTTGTTAGATAAGGTTTATAACACTAGTTTGTAATCAAAAAAGTGTTAAAAACCAAGAAAAAACAAGAAAAGTAAGAATTTTTAAGAAAAAAAACGTGAGAAAGCTTAAAAAAAATTCGACACTCACAAACTCTCAACCTCCTAAATCATTGTTAGGCGATTGATACCACTTGTAGGACCTTAAATATCACAACTTTATCACAAATATAGAAGATTAGAGAAGGAAAGATGGTGACTTGGTGACTTATATGTATTTCGTGTATATGTAGAAAGAGATGGAAATATGAGAGCTTTGATTACTAAAACACACACAAATACACACACAAGCACACACCTCAAATGAGCCTTTGAGGTGTTTATATAGTAAGTAACATGAGATGCCCTATGGGCTTTCTATGGGCTTGGGCTTGGACTTGGTTACATGGTTGGATAACTAGGCTTATGAAACATAGCATATAACATATTAGCTTGCCAAGTCCAAGGCCCAATGACTAAACTATTACTAATCTTAACAAACGACACAAAGTTACAATATGAGAATGACCATCACTTCATAATACATATTTTTAATGCTAACATTCTTGACTATTATGATTAAAACATCATATTTAAAACTCCTATCTTTTTGTATGAAATATCTCTTTACTTAACTAAGATTTCTTTCATAACGATTATTTTAATCAAAAACAAGATTAAATTTTTTTTATGCACACTTGAAGTCACTTCAAAACATTGTTGAATAAAACTAAAAACGTTTTGCTCAAAACACATTTAATCTTCTCACATGTGTCATACACCTCTATTGGAAATGACATCCACAATTTAATCAAATCATTTCATGAGAATCATGACTTGCCCATATGGATCTTGTTTGTAACAAGTCTTGAAGTCCATATAATCATATCCACCTATGTGTTACTTGTTAACAATCATCAACTTGCTTGCTCTAGGCTAAGTGTTATCATTTTCATATAGTTGCTTATTTAGCTTATCTACTTTATTGCCTCCTTAATTGCATATCTTAATTGATAAATAAATGAATTGCATGATTATTAGAAGTTTAGTGATTATTTCCATTTATTCTATATCACTCTCTACATTCATGAATAGTATGCCCTATATTGCCTCAAAAAGTTAAACTTACTTGAATCCAAATCCAAATACACAACCTTTTTGAAAATTTTCTGCCAAAAATCCATTTCTGGCATTCTGGGAAACACCAGATGGGGACCGGCCATCTGATGGTCGGGGATACTGTTTTCTTCATCACTTTTTGACCCATTTCAGCCTATACTTCCCAAAATTCACAAACACATTTTGTCCCATGCTATCCCTCAAAATTTACCTTCCTAAACCACATTTCTCATACACTATAAATACCCTCTTCCCATCATTAATGCCATCACACCCAAAAATGTCATCTCCCAACAACCAAAAACCTAAGATTTCAAGAACCGTAAGGATCTCCGTCAAACCCTTTTGGAGGAGGAAACTTGATTCTTGTCAAAACTCAAGTGATGTTGTTCCAAGTCAACCAACTACTAAACCTCAAAACCACAACAATGATTCATCTCACAACCCATCACCCACTCATTCCCTCATTCATGGCTCTTCTTATGATGAGCATGCTCCATCCCAAAACATCAATCCCAATCTCTCAATCAACATTTCACATGTTGCTCATTCAACAAAAACATCACCCACTCATGAAGAACCTCTCCCACACATTTCATGTTTTCATGACTATCCAAGCTCAACCATGTCTCCACCACCAAGAATACCACCACCACATCCTACAACTTCACATGCCACTCCCATGTTGCATGTTCAAACTTTCACCCAAGACAACTATCAAGCTCCACCACCATCACCTTCCTCTGAACACTTGAAGTTCGTTGAGGAGCTAAAAGAGGCACATGAGCTTAGTGCTCTTTTAGCATTACATCTTGCTCAACGCAATTTGGATCCACCACAATCAAGCTCACCATCATCACCACACAACAAAAACCAACTTGAGAAGCATGTTAACAATTGCCCTTGTTGCATCTTCCTCCAACAACAAACCATTGCATTGAATGAGCACTTTACTTGGATTGAGTATCTTCTTACTAGATCTTAACAAACACCATCACTTGAACAACATCAAAACCCTCAATCAACAAACCCATCTTCAATTTCACCACCTACAAGCTCCACATCTCCAAACCCAACAACATCCATGCAACCAAATGTTTACCTCCACTAAACCATCAAGCATTTTACATGCTTATGTTTTTCATTTTCAAATAAATCTCCTCAACCATTTTGGGATTCAAGAAAGTTTGGTGACACTTCTTGTTGGCACATTAGGACATTCTACTTAGCTTAGAATTTCATCTTTGTAGCCTATGTAACAATGATTATGGGTTGACATAATCATTTTCATTTAATGAACGATTTAATATATGTTTCTAATTCTCTTTTGCCATGCTCATTATTAGTTAGTACTATGCCATATGTGTTTGCTTGTGCCATGCTTGTGCTTCTAATATTTTTCTTGCAAGAACCCCATTTCTCGAACCCTTGGTGCTCTCAAACGAGGGGGAGCATACATCAAGGGGGAGTTTTTACCTTCTTGGCTTAAACCTTTTTGATTCTACAAAAAGGGGGAGAAGTGAATGTAAACTCACTAAATACTTGTCTAAAAATTAATTTTTAGATTTAATGAGTTTAGGTTTTGTAATCATCAAAAAGGGGGAGATTGTTGATATAAATAAACGACTAAAAACGTTATTCATATCTTCCGATATCTCTATGTTTTGATGATCACAAAACGAAAACACATTAAATCAAAGATAATGACGTAAACAAGTATTTAGTAGTTAATAATCACTTTCACCATCTAATCACTTAAGGTATGAATAAACATAGTGATTAAAGCATTATAAGATCAAAGGAAAGTTTAATTAAGTATTACAAAGTTTACTTAATTATATAAACATATTATATATTTCTGAAAAACACTTTTGGTAATAAAGAAAAATGTTTTATTCATACTAAATATATGAATTCAAATTTTTAACCAAAATCAGTTAGTTTTTCACCAAATAAACTTTCCCCACTAAAAGACAAAGAATCTGGCCATTTCAGCTGGGCGGCCCCCTTAACTATAAAGGGCGGTCCCCTTAATTTTAAGGGGGCCGGCCATGGTTTAAGGGGACCGGCCACGCTCCTCTGTCAGATTCTGTTGCCTATAAATACCACCTTAAATCTGGATTTTTTTCTCACCTTTTTGCACTAAAACTTTCTGATCTAAACATCCCTCTCCATCTTCTAAAAAATCCTTTGATCTTATATACTTTGATCTCTGTTTCAAAGTGATTCAAGCCTCAACACTCAAGTGCAAAGAGAAGAATACTTCTACTAGAAGTATTACAACTTAGTATCATCTTGCTATCTAAGTTGTTTGTTTAGTTCATCTTGTATATCATTTATTCCTTTGAGAACAAATTGTATACATTGGTTAAATAGATTTAGATATTGGATCTAGATCTATTGAAGGCGTGAAGTAGTAATAGAAGTGAAGAAGTAGAGGTGGATAGGATTAGTGATAAAAGAAATTAGGTGTGATAGTTCATTGAAGTGGAGATAGTTGTGAAGACAAAGAAGCTGAAGCTTTGAAGTTGAAAAGACCTTGAAGCCTAGAAGTTGTGAAGTAGTATATATCTTGGGGTAGTGGATAGGACTTAGTAGTGAAGGTGTGAAGAAACTAGTGGCGTGAAGAAAAAGTTTTAGGAAGTATTAAGTTGTGAAGAAGCTAGGAGCAAAGTAGAAAGTTGTGAAGAAATTTGAAGTGTAGAAGATTGGTGTGTAGAAGATAGGTGTGAAGAAGATTTGTGTGAAGAAGTTGTGTTGAAGGTGTGATTGTGGTGTGATATTATTGTGGTGTGCAAATTGGTGTGTAAGGTTTTCTCCGCCATAAAGGAGGTTTTTGATCTAGTGAAGAAAACTCTCGAGTAGGTGACTCGGAGAGTGAAGTAGGGCAAGGAAGGTGTCCTTGTAGCCGAACCACTATAAATCCTTTGTCTCTCGGTTTGATCTTTCCATCTCTAACTCTTTGATTAATTACTTACTTGCATATCATTCATAGTTACAATTGCTTGTGTGTTGTGCATATATTGGTTTCACATAAAGATCAAACTAGGTTCCATTCAAAATATAAATTATACATTAGTAAATTAAAGTATATACAATCATTAAAACACATATACATATATAAATACAAACTTATACTTAAGTGAGATATATGAAATTATAATTTCTATTTAACACTTTAAATAAGAAGTATTTATGTGATATATGTAAATTAACTTGTATCTATACTTTAGCCTTAAAGAGTTTTTACAAACTACCATTAATTACTTGAAAGCAAAATCTTTTTGAAACGAAAAAGACGCAAAACTATTCAACCCCCCCCCCTTCTAGTTTTCTACAATTAGCTTTTCATGTAAGCCAAGTGCGTGGGTTTTACAAGAAAGTGCCCCACACTTACCTCTCGGTCAAAGGAAGTCAAATATATAATATTAAATAAAAGTGCGCCGGTCTTGCAAACTAAGTGCGCCGTACTTTCCCTGCATTTATGAAGCTTTAGCGCCAAGAAAATAAGAAAGTGCGCCGCACTCATAAAGCAAGTGCGTCGTGCTTCGCATATTAGATTGCCTATAAATAGAGATCATTTGCAAGCATTTGAACTCTCCACTCTATAATCAATTTCCACAAAGCTAAGTCTGAAGTAACACGTGATCCAGAGCCAAGTTGCAGGGGTGAACGAATCAGAATAAGGGGTGTTAAATACTTGTTGGTGTCGAATTCTTGGTTACTTGTGACACTTGTGTAATCATTTGATCAATCCAATCTATATGTCTCTTGTTTATCATTTACGCACTTCTGTTATTATGAACTCATTAGCAATGAGAGGCTAAACCTCTTGTGATTGCTTGGATATGTGAATATAATAAAGCGACTTATGATTATGTTTTGATCTCTACCAATTTCAAGTTTATATTGCGAACTATTTCATTTCTAGTCTTATCACGTTTATTTATTGAAACTGGTTGAATATAATATGTTGGGATAGGTCGAAAGAACCAACGTGTTAAACGCAATTCTAGGAACTTGTCTGCGTTACTAGTCTTTGAAAGGAGAAATCCACTTAGAAGAATCAGTAATAATCTAGACTTGATATGAAATACTATTTTGAGAGAAATCACTTAATTGGTAGATATGAATCTTGAATTGAACCTACGAGTTATGAAATGGCTCTTTTGACGAAAATAGCTCTCTTATAAGTTGTGCTCCTTTGTCAAACTGAGATCAAACATAAACATTGTCACTAGATTATCTAAGCTATCCAAGCAATCATTTGTCTTAATATTTGAATTCCTTTTATTCCTATAATCCTTACTTGTCTTCTTTTACTAATTGTTATACTTAAACTGAACGAACTAAGTCCTTGTGGATACGACATGGTCTTACCTTAATCTAATACTACCAACGGGGGTTATACTTTACCCGTGTGTTTGGTTTATTAAAATCGGTGAAACTAGTATTATAAATTTAAAACTTTCCTTACACATCAGTGGTCATGCCACTTTTGCATGATGGAGTTTCACGACTTTTGCGTGATATGGTTTCACGTCTTTGAAAAGTCCTTGCAGTGTTGCATGATTTATCCGCTCTTGACTTCATTGCATCATTATGTAGCTCTTTCCTATAGAAGATACATAAGATTCTCGCCTTTTTCTTATTAGATCAGTTATATAAATAGATAGAAAATGATGTTATCGTTTCGAATAGCAACAAGTGATTGATTAATGGTTGTATCATCAACTTTTGAGTAAGGCATGATTTATATGAGCATGAAATCAAGAAGACATACCTGACTGTCAAGTGACGACGTTGTGCCTGAGGCCATATTATATTTTTCAAAACCAACTTGCTAGTAAAGTATTTGCCTCGTATGCTTGCGGTAATCTATTTAGTTTGCCCGTTTACCCTCTAAATTTTGTATTTTCAACAAGGTATACTTGCAAGATCATGCGGTTGAACTAGAAATAAATACTCGCACGAAGCAACACGTTGAGTCTAAAAAGCACGGGAGTGATCATCATGAAAAGTGGATTATTCAATATAATACAAGAAAGTCTATCGAGGTTCAGTAATAATCTCCCGTTATTAAAGGGACGAAAAGCTATAAATAGCTAATATGCAAAGCTTGATATAAAACAAAGCAAAAAAGTACGGACGAAGACATCGTCCCGCCATGAAAGGGATAAAAATTTATAAATAGCTAATACACAAGGTGACATGCCCCCCCCCCCCCCCCAAAGAAGCGGAATCATAGCGCGTAAAAGCGATAACCACATTATAGGCGTGTAATTTCATCACGCAAAACAACAACTCCATCTAAAAACACAAACTCCAAAAACGTTATTCGAATTCATACGTGTTAGATAACTATACTCATATGAATTAGGCGTTGATGATATATGCCATTTGAAATAACCTATTTTAATTGAAGTGATGTATACAACAACTTGCAAATTAATAAACCTACTACAAGGATTTACATGCATGTGCGAAGATTTGGATATGAGACATAATCAAATATATACACAAGGATATGACGTGGATAGATCTTATCTTGTGATATTATTCCATCAAATTGGTATTCACAAACTCTATAAATTGGGAGTAAGAAATTGAAATCAGGACACATCTCATCTCCTCAACTCTCTCCCTCACTAGCATTATTATTCATATCATTATTAGAATATATATACCAGGGAGAAACCTAGCGGTAAATTATATCCCCATTAACCAATAAAAAGAATGGCGTAAAACTACATACATAATGCGAGTTACCAGCAGGGAATCACCAGTCTAAAGATCAACCTCATTTAAAACCCTTATACAAATTAGATAAATGGTCACTCATGTCATTGTCTAAACTATTCACCAACCAATAGTACACATGATGTTAGATGCTCGACTCATGCCCACTGTCTAGATATATACAAGTTAAAACCCGTTGCCCAGACTTGAAATTCTACGTCTCATCATGGACCTTCAGGAGCCCGAAATAGATAGAAGCAGGAGTGGGGTTTATCCCCTAAAGAGAAAGGTTCGAGGCTTGCATACTGCCCAATTGGATGTCACTGTGGGCTCAGATCACTAACTACTAACTCGTCGTTCAAAAAAAAGTAAAAGACATGTTGGGCACGAACAATAAACATATTAGTTAATTAATCTTACTCTAGATGTGCATGTTAACAATCTTGGGCATAAACAATTCAGCATACTCTTTCTCAATTAGTTAACCACACAGAATTTGTACTCGCTTGTTTACACTTCACACATAGGATCATATGAAATAAATGTCGGAGATACAAGGATATATAATTAGTTTAAATGCATGTAATCTAACACAAAATTCTTTAGCGCATATCAATATAGTTCTTTTTTCCCGGTTAGATACACCAACTGCCTAATCTTTCTATTGTGTGTATTAAATGATACTATTAAGTACATCAAACTATCTATTCTTATTACTAGCAGAATACCCGTGCTACACAACAATAGTACATACATATTAGATTGTTTGTGCATTTAATAGAAAACTTGATCGATATACATACATGTGACAAGTTACGTTCACTTTGAATAATAAGAAGATAATATAAAGCATGTAAGAGCTTAAGTTAGGGACTGTTGTGCAATGCAATTTATGTGAACAAGACGAATGCTCGCGTAAAGCGATGGTTTATAGTGACAAATAGTAATATTTGTGAAATCGTGATTATGGTTCGACATTTGATACAAAACATGTGTTTTTTGAAATATAAAGCATATGTTTTTTAAATTAATATAATGCGTATTTTTGAAAAGTTGCCAAATTTAAAATTGATTAAGGTTAAAGTGTATTAAAAAGTTGTTAAAGGTACTTTAGAAAAAACACGTAGGGATAATCGCATATCTATCTATACACTAAATCAAGATAATTTTTTAAACACGTGGCACAATTCTAAACAAAAGACATACAAAACAAATGCACATGTAACTATGCGAGTAAATTTCGAAAATTTTTGGTCTTCAATTGGGAAAGCAAAGTATGTGTAATTACAATATTGTCCTTTAGACAATAATTATTTACAATGTTTTTTGACATTCAATTAACACTAATTGATAGTTTTTTATCAACTACGGTCACATACTGCAATAATTTTTTGTAATTCTTTCGCCAACGTAAACGATATTTTTCTACTTTCAAAATGAGCCTAATAATGATATGGTTTTGAAATGGTTACCAACTATCAAATTTACATTTTTTAACACTATTTGGTTAAAGAGAGTATATGAATACAAATATATATGATATGGTAACCCAACAAAAACTATCCATATAGTGTTTTGTAATGCACAAAACGTGGCACAAGATAACCGACTTTAACCACAATAGTGTATATATAGATATGTTTAAAAAAATAGACTACAGCCAGCGCTTCATCTCAATCAATTTGGGGAAAACTTTGCTTGATAAAGATGACTCGATCAATGATGTTCTTCACATCTATCGCTTCAACTCAATCAATTTCAGGTTTTATACATTATTGTTTCTCTTCATATTGAATGTTGTTATTTTTCAAATTCTAGGGTTCTTAATAATTAAGTGATTGTCTTTGAATTTTGTGGCTTTTGTAGTATATAACATTAATAAAATTATCATAGTATAACAAAAAATTTACTTTACTTATCTTTTAATATAAAGTTTAAATCTTTAAAATTTTTGAACCATGAAATCAGGAACACTATCTCCAGGTTATTCAAAACATATTGAATCAGTCAACAACTGCTAACCATGATCTCCTAGATAATTGGTAAAATGTGGTAGAGGACTATAACTGTTAATGAATCACACGATCTTATACGTTGTGGGTTTATAAATTGTTGTCATAAGGCAAGTGTTATCAACACATTGTCCTCTCAAACAAACTCAAAAACTAATCAAAATGATTAGTCAATTATTTCTTATCAACAACATAAATGCAGTGAAAGATACTTTCGAAGTCAAGGCAAAGGTGGTTCGTCTGTGGCGACAATATTACTATGGTGGTGAGTGGTGACACTTTGGCTAGCATGGACATGATTATGATGGATCAAGAGGTATTTATTTGACAATATGTTATTTATTTTAGTTATACAGCTTATGTTTGCAACATTATTGTCTTATGTTCTTAACTATCCCATATTTATGTTTCTATTTTTCAGGGTTCAAGGATAGGTGCCTCAATTGGTAACAAGATGGTTTCTGACTTCGATACTCTTTTAAGGGAGGGAGGAAGCGTGCATTTGAGAAACTTTTATGTCGCCAAAAATAATGGTCCTTTCAAAGTCACCAATCATGCTTTTAAGATCAACTTTCACAGGAAGACAAAAGTTAAGGCTTGTCAATCGGTTTTTGCATCAAAGTATGGGTTCTCTTTTATCCCTTTTACTGACATTGTTGGAGACAAAGTCAAGGAAGAACAAGTTGTAGGTGAGTTTTGTCAATGTTTTTTTCTACTATAAATATAGATTTGTATTTAAGTGACGTCACAAGAGGTAAATAATATTTATGTTGTATTTCAGATGTAATCGGACATGTTGCTGATGTTGGTGATGTTATTCCTGGAGAAAAGAAAGGGAAACCGAATAGGAGAATGGTTATTGAGGTGGAAGATATTGAGTGAGTTATATGCCTGTTTAATTTTTCAAACAATGTACTAAAATTGTAAATATAGTACCATTACATTTTTATTTACCAATTCTGTTGTTACAAACAGGGGTCTGAAAATAAAATGCACAATTTGGGATGCTTTTATCGATGACTTCAAGACCCAGATGGAATCTTCAGCAGATCACATTAAGTTGTGTGTCTTTCAGATTTTCAGTGTCCGTAAATACAGAGGTACGTATGTCAAATGATAAAACAAAATTCTTACAAATGTTGGGTTTTTTGGTTGAATCTGATGTTCTAATCTATATATGATACTATGTGATTATTCATATAATTTTAAACATGTGTATGTGAATGTTGTGAACAAGTCTAAATCTATTTCTTTATTACGTTTTATGTGTATGTTTCTCTATTATGTATTCGGTGATCAGTTTCGAGCATCTTACAATTTTATTTGGGTGTGTTTGGGATATTATTCAATGTTGCAATTGTTGTTTAACTTTTTAGTGATTTTTTCCTTTCAATCATAATAACTTTCACTAATTATTTTTGCTTGAATGATTATAAGCTATTGCTTGGTGATTTGATTAGTTGATCTTAATTGAGGTGACTTAGGTGAAATAATTGCGTCAATGTGTATGTCAAATTTTTGGTTATGAGATTTAAATAATAATTTGTCTGTCATCATTCTACTGTTTGCAATGAATGTGGTTTATTGTATGCAAATACTAATATATGTAATGAACCTGATTGATGTGCTAAACTGAGAATCTTAAGCACTTAAAAAAAAATACTAAATTGTGCGAAATATGTGTAAGTAAAGTTATAAATTGATAATTTTTGGCACAACAAAAAATCTTGGCGTTTGTATATTGAGGTTGATTTGTGCAGGCTTTTGTATGTACTAATTGATAGAAGTAGGCTGCAATTTGAAGCATATGTGTGTATTTATTGTCCTAACTGTGTATATTTGCTGTAAATGTGTGTATATAATTTGAAACATAAGTACCAAACAGTAAAACTGCATACCAAACACCAAATTATATAAATTAGTTTGTTACATAACTATTAACTTATATTTAAGCTAACTGTTAATTGTCTACTTTATCAGGATCCATCAGTGTTTCAAATACCTTTCACTCGAGCCGAATTTTCATCAATGATGCGATACCTGAAATTGATGACTTCAGGTCAAGGTATGACTATCTTATACTTAATTAATTTTATACATTTACGAGCTATATGAACATTTACTCTCAAGTACTATCTTCATTCATACATGTTTCTTCTATTTGCTCAGGCTTCTTGAACGAGTTGGTGATGACACTTCCTCACTTCAAGTTTCAAACCTTACATCTGAATCATCTGAGTCACAGGAGAAGTATTTCTTTTCTGGAACGAGATATGTTAATCTCGAACAACTTTTTGACATTGATGAGGTTTGATTCTATAACTTGAATTGTTTTTTTAACTACTGTATTAGTATAAATATATGGAAACATATTATGAATAAATTTTTGTAACTTCTCTTCTGTTCATCTTTGTAGCCATGTATCTGTGTTGCTTTGGCAACAATTACGTCAATTGAACATGAAGAAGGTTGGGTTTACCTTGCCTGTTGTGCCTGCAATTGCAAGGCTGTTCCTAACGATGATGTTGAATCGAGTAGCAGCAAACGTGGGAAAAGGAAGATCCATAATACTTATAAATGTGAAACCTATGGTCCTGATGTCGTTGATGTTGTTCCAAGGTTCAATAATATTTAAAAAACAATTATGCATTTTTTTAAAGAATGTTAAAAAAATTTATTCATGTAACAATGTAAGTACTTTGTAATTATTTGCAGATTTAGAGTGCAAGTGAGGGTCAATGATGATTCAGCATGTGCCTCATTCTTATTGTTTGACCGAGAAGTTTTTAGCATTGTTGATGTGAGTGGACGTCAGTAGGTACAACCTGATCAACAACTTTGATGTTTACACTGTTGGTCGAATGACTTCAAGTGACATATTCATTAAATCATTCATCAAGCTTTATGCTGATAAAATGGTAAGTTTATGACTTGAATTGGATATTTATAAATTAGTTAGTCATAAACTGTAAATGACATTTATTTACCTAAGCTATGTATACATGTTTCGCAATTGCAGGCTGAAGTCGAAGATGTGAATGAAACAAATGGAGACAATGAAAAACCAATATTACAAACAACTAAAGAACCAAAACTGGAAACAACTACTTCATCTAAGGTATACTATTAATATATTTATATATTGACTCAATAAAAAGTCATTTAATGTATTTCAATATCATGATTACCAAAATAATAATAATAATAATAATAATAATAATAATAATAATAATAATAATAATAATAATAATAATAATAATAATAATAATAATATTGTGATACAATAATGTGGCAGGGTGTGGAATCATCTATGGCTGAAAATGTGGTAATTGTTGAACCAAATGATGTGAATGCAACCCCTCCTCCCAAAAAGCGCGGTATTGTTGAAGCTGATAAAGATAAGGGTGCTCCGTCGGTTACTTCAATAAACAAGAAGAAGAACGTATTTGCACGCAGAGACAAGTGAGCAGTTCAGATGAAGGTGGATACCTTGAAGTTTGCATTGGTTGTTTTATGTATTACTAAATTAAAGTTTGTGTCTGTGTTAGGATTCTATGTCTAAGTTGTTTTAATGTGCGTTGTTAGTATTATGAATCAAGGCTATTATGCCAGGTGTCCTGAAGTGTCAGTTTCAGTCTTGTGTTTAGGCTATTATGCCAAAGACTTTTAAGTGTGTCTGTTTATGTTTAATGTCTAAGTTATGAAGTTGTTTAGTTGTTTATTTGGTGGTTGTTTGATGTTTGGTACCAATTATATGTCTATGCGAGTATGTCAAATTGAAAGTGATGGTCTCTGCATTTTGAAGTAGCAAATAACAGTGGTTAAATTCAGTATAGTAAGGGGCGTTTGGGATTGATTATAACTCCAACTGTGTACGCCTTATTACTTTACTAGATAATAAGTAAGCAATTTAAAATAAGCAGCTTTCGAAATTGATTATTCGAAACAACTACGTATTTCCCCTTCCCCAAATTGTATCATAACAATAAGCAATCTAAAACACCCCTGCAACTTATATATGACGAGTCTTCGACTGTTAGTCTTAGATAACCAATTTCGAGTACTACAACAAAACTGTATTGATCATCCCATTACTTGGAGATCATTTTCACATGTAAATATTGATTATTGGTTTGTCACAACTTAAAAAACATATATCATTAGTCCTTTTCACATATAAAAAATACATATCAATTATTACAATTTAAAATAACAAGAGATCTAATTACAAATTAAAAACTGCATATCAATTGATACATTGATTAAAGATTTTCTTATGTTAGTATAACTTGTATAATGGTAAAAATAGGTTTGATACTTAAAATTATTGATAACCATGGCTTGCAAAAAGTGCAAAAAAAACCAACTTATTACACTCAAATGTAATTTTTTTAAGCATATTTTTTAAACTTATACAACTCTAATTCGTCTTTACTTTTTAGGTATTGTGAAAGTAAGAAGCTCAAAATATGCAACAAGGTTGTTTTTAAATGGAGATGTTCCTGGATATCATGCGTATATAAGGAGGTAATGATCTTTGTAAAATGATATATATTATTGATTTTTTATTAATCGTACATTTTAAAATTATAACAACAATAAGCATTAAACAAGTAGATAATAATTCAGTTACATTCTTCTAATCCTTTTTAATAACATATGTTACCAAATAAAATAAATTATGCAATCCAATATTTACTTACAAAGTTATATACTTATTTATCTAATGGATATACAGTATTACATCATCAACAACAAGTACGAGTCAACTTGCAAAACAAGTTGTTTACTTATCTCCCGAGAGATTCTTTGCTAACTCAAGATGCACACGTCAACTCGACCAAATCACTGATATATGTCAGGTACTATATAATTTAATTAACTAAATATAAATTTTATACATATACAATCTTTGATTTTTGTATGGTACATATCATTAATTAATTTTCATTACAAATAATAGGTTAAATCATGCATACTTTTGACTACTTTGACTGATATAAGTAACCAAGGGTGGGTGTATATAGCATGCGTAAACTGCAACAAAAATGTCTCACCAATTATTAAGGAATCAGCTTATCATGACAAGGGCTATTCAGTGTTTGAATGTCTAATGCTCAGCAAAGTTTAAATGTGTTGTTCCAATGTAACGATGAGATTAATTAAGTTTACGCTGTAATGCTTTTACTAGACACGTGAATTAATTTTTAACAATTTAAATAATATGTTATAACAAGTGTTTTATTTATTATCTTCTCACATGTCAAACAAGTTTAGGGTGCAAGTTACTGCAATTGATGAGCAAACTAAGATATTTACTAGGGATGTAAACGAACCGGACGAACACGAACGGAGCCCTGTTCATGTTCGTTCATTTAATTTTAACCGGACAAATAAACGTACACGGACGCTTAAACGGACGAATTTTCTTGTTCATGTTCGTTTATTAAGAAAATGAATTGTTCATGTTCGTTCATTAAGACACTAAACGAACATAAACGATCGAACATAAATGAAAATAGACAAACAAACATAAACTTTATTAAATTCTTCACAATATATTGTTTTATAAGTGTTGCTTTGTTTAAACAAACCAATTTTTAAAATTATAAAATTAAAAGATGTGACATATAAACATAAATAGATAAATAAACATAAAGGAACTTTAACGAACGCCTAATCGGACGTTCACGAACATTAATGAACGAAAGAGACTTTTGTTCATGTTCGTTCATTTAACTAAACGAACGTAAAATATTGTTCATGTTCGTTCGTTTATTAAACGAACGAACATAAACAAACTTTTACCGAACGGTTCATGAAATGTTCACTGAACGTTCAGTTCGTTTACAGCCCTAATATTTACTTCTTTGATCCTATTTGGCAGTCAAGTTACCAAAATAATTGGTAAATCTGCTCTTAGTTTGTATGATCTATTTGCTGATAACCGAGACACGATTCCGCATGAGTTATACGAAATGGTTAGGAAACAATGGTTATTCAGACTACCAAAGAACAACCTTAATGGATGTACTTATGATGCTAATATTGTGTCTTGCATTTTGGATGATCATGTCCTCATCAACGTGTTCAATGAAATACTTGCATCACAATCGGTCAGTCTTTTAACTTTAATCACATGCAATTTATTTGTTTCGTAATTCTAACAACTCAACCTAACAAGTTCTTTTATTAATATGTGTTTAGGGAAAGGAGTTGGAACAAGAAATGAAGTAGCTCCTTGAATGTTGTTTAAGCATTGTTCTTTAATGTTTTCATATCGTTCTTTCTTTTTGGCTAGGCTTATTTACCATTTTCAATGTGTTCTTTGTGTAATCGAATTGGATTTTGATGCTTTATTTGGGATGCTTTAATCAAAATGGATGTTTGTTGCTTTTTATTTGGGGTACTCTAACTTATATTGCATATGATTTCTTAACTATACAACCGAAACATCACATTATTCTTTCATAAATCCTTTAATATACCACGTGCAAACTATGTGAATTATGCTACAGTTATTGAACCTTTACACTTGAATATAACATATTACAATTTGGTCAGCTATTGAGTAAACCGTCCATCGGACGGGTAGAGACCTAGTATACCTACTAAAACTCAAAACCTTGCATATTTATTCAAAATACAATTTTTCAATGCATGATATACAATACAAATTAAGCTATTTCGGGTATATATGCAAATAGCTATTTAGTGAAGATATATGCAATAGTACAATAAAAAACAAAAGTAGAAACCCAACAAGGCAACAACAAAGTAGAAACCCCTGTTGCTTCATGTTCTCTGAAACCAGGCAATGGAGAAACTAAAATCAAGAATTCCACAAACCCTAATCTCAGAAATCTCACACACTAGTAACCCAAACACACTTCCAATAACTTGCTCTTCACTCCTTCATTTCTTCAATCAACTGCCTCAATTTCATCAGGTACTAAATTTATTTTCACTTTTATTTTAATCAATCCAATAATCATTATTACGACAGCTCCGTTTAGTGAGATTAGATAGGATCACATGTCTGTCATTTAGTTTAGTTGACACCTCTCTATTACTCCACGCTTTTATATTTTTTGTTACTGTTTTTATTCTAACAGTTTTAGGCTGCATAACTCTGCCCCTTGTTCGTGTTCGTTTAAGTTAAAACCGGATAAAAGAACAAACACGGATACGTTTTCTGACGGACTTAGGGTATGTTTGGTGCAATGGGAGCGCTTAAAGCAAACTTATATTTTTATAAAGCTGTTTGGCGAATTAGTTGGAGCTGAAGCTTATTAATGTAAAATCACGTAAAAATAGATCAAATTAAATTCACATGTATTTCCAGCTTTTACGTGATAATCCATTATATTTTGAAGGGTATTTAAGTAATTTGACTAGCTATAAGCCCCCATAATCTTTTTCTATGGGCTTGGGCTTACTGAGACTTATGGCTTATAAAAGCTTCCATAAGCCCATGTGACAAACACGGCTTTATTGTGTTTACGTTTGCTGGTTTAGAAAATAATCTTATTCATGCTTTTTTATAAGACGCCAAATGATCAAGCATAAAACATTTAGAAGAAGCATAACTTAATACCAACAGTTCACAAACGGTTTGCTGAACGTTTACAGCCGTAGTGATCATGTATTAGACATTTGATGTGAATCGTATTTGTTTTGTTAATTAGATGATTGAAGATTTAGCGACTAAGGAAACATCCTTGTTTCTTAAGAATAAGGAGTCTGCGTTGGAGCTGAAGATCAAAGGAAATGGTTGCGTAAAAAATGGAGATAATGCTAATGCGTTGCGATTTTATACCCAGGTTTTTTAATTTTGATGTTTTTGTTATCGATGTTAGGCTAGGTTGCTTTTGTTAGAGATAATGAATTTGGCAGGGTTGTTATTCGTGGTAATTAGGTTTTTTTTTTTTTGATAGTCTCATGGCTGTAAGAGGCAGTACTTGAGCGGTCGGCTACCTTGTAGCGAGTACATGGCTTAGGCATGGAGTACTTATATTTTTTTGTATATAAATTTTGAAATTATATTTATCACATGTTCATAACTTCATAAGACCATAGAATTGTTCATATGACCCTATAAATATGTTTATTTGACTCAGCTTGATTACACCCTTACGCACAAACAACTACATGATTAGAATTATGGATTATTACATCAAAATGTAAATTGCTGTCATCTTTTTGTCATTGTATGCTAAAAAAATGTTTTTTTCCGTTGTATGCTGCATACTACCAATTTCTTACATTGTATATAAGTAACTATCTATAAAAGGTAAAGTGGTGACTGCCCTGTCATCAAGAAACTGGTGCCATGTCACCACTTCACCTTGAAAAAATATTGACTTGCATACAATGGTAAAAAGTTGATAGTAATATACATGGAAAAAAAATATATTTTTTTTTAATGTACAATTATAAAAATGTAAATAAGTTATATTCTGATGCACTATTAAATTTTTTCATGTTTGATGGTTTGATTATCCATGAAGTTAATCAATAATATTTTGTTTTGCTTAAAATTATTTTCTAATGTGAAAAGCAATATGATATTATTACATTATATGAACAGGGGTTACGAGTCGCTCCAAGAGATGTGGATGACGTGGGCAAAAATCTGGTGGCAATGTTATATGTAAATCGTGCAGCTGTATTGCAGGTTTGAGTGAATTCCATTGTTTTCATTTACTGCAGCTGTTGCCTTTGAACTGTTTCTCTCCCCATCACAAAGAACGTGTTATTGCTACGGATTGTAATTTATATAACGTCCTCCTTTTTTGTGATATCGAAGCTTGTTTTAGACATTTACACCTTTATTGAACATGTGGAGAGAAACACTGTATGTTTATTGGATTGGACGTAGTGTATTTATCTATTTGTTTTATTTGGAATGTAGCACTGTAACGTTAACTAACAGTCATAAGCAATAAGAAACACGCATACTGATCGTCAGGTTGTCACCACCCCTCGAGTGTATGACTAATACCTGTGCTATGTTCTAACTTCGATATAGAAAATGGGCCTTCTGGTGGAGTCTTTACAGGATTGCAATCGGGCTCTCGCAATCAGTAGAAGTTACTCAAAGGTCTCAAGCTCTTCTCTTTCTCAATTTCTATACGCTTTTTCTATTTGGTAGTTATCACTATATGTCATGATCATGTGATATTGGAAAGTCTTCGCTCTGTTTATTGCTGTTTTTTTTCTTGGCACAGTGATAACCAAAAAGTATAGACACTTTCTGTACTAGCTTTTACCAGGTTCTATTGTATATGCGTTTGTCTTTATCTGATATCGGCATATGTCCACTGTAGGCATGGTATAGAAGAGGGAAGGCAAACACATCTATGGGAAATTATGATGACGCAGTCTGTGACTTGAAAGTTTCACTATGCACAGAACAGTCTTTAAGTGGAAAGCGGCAGATAGAAGGCGAGCTTAAGCTTATCGTAGTCCAACATAATGGGGAAGACTTTCAACCATATGTAGCTAATTACAAGGATTCCTTCACCAATGGTATAATTTTTACCTTTATTGACTACATAAGTCATCTTTGGTTATAGATATTGTCCTTCATATATCTTACTCATTTCTTTGTCTTGGTACTCATTATATGGTGTTAGAAGAAATGAAGATATTAAAATTGATCTTATCAAGTATATCGTAATTTAATATTGGTTTCTCTATCAACCTATCAAAAAAATGTAAAAAACACTGATTACTTTTAGGAACTTAATCCTGGTTCTCAATATGATTTTCCATGATCCTTACCATGTAGGTCATCTGTAACAGATCAGCCACAACAAATACAGTTGCAGTGTGTTTCTACAGAAACAAAAGGAAGGGGCATGGTGTCTTTGACTGATGTACCTCAAGCCACTTTGCTTCATACTGAAGAACCATATGCTGCGGTAAGTACTACATCTAACATCAGAAAAGTTACCATTTCATTTTTGAAATTTCAGCACCTTCGTATTATTGCTGTTCTTTCTCGGTATTATTTGAAAATTCTTATT
Source organism: Artemisia argyi (assembly GCA_030686995.1). Taxonomy (NCBI): domain Eukaryota; kingdom Viridiplantae; phylum Streptophyta; class Magnoliopsida; order Asterales; family Asteraceae; genus Artemisia; species Artemisia argyi. The sequence goes on from CM060693.1 coordinate 158,489,221, forward strand.
TTTTCTGCTGACCTGGTGCATTAAAATGCTTCTTTTTCCTACCTCATAGTTTTCACTTGGATGATGATTGCAGATAGTATCAAAGCATTGTCGTGAAACTCATTGCCATTTCTGCTTCAATGAACTACAAGCAGATATTGTTCCATGTCCATCCTGTTCAATGGCTTTATATTGCTCTCAAGTTTGCCAAATACACGCCAGAGGGCAAGATTTACAGCATGATACAAAAAATCATGAAATAGGTGTTGAGTTGTCTAGTGATCTTGAAAAGTATGTTGCAAGTGTTACTGAAGCAACTGTTAATGATACAAATATCAAGCAAAATGCCGAGCATAAGCATGAATGTGGGGTAAATTGGCCTGCAGCATTACCAGCTGAAATAGTTTTGGCCGGTCGGGTTATAGTGAAGTCCATAGAGCAGGATGGGAAGTTTGGTCAATCGTCCACTATTGTAAATTTGGTACATAATAGATCCTGTTGTTTTCGTTTGTTCCATTGACTCGCTGACTTAAGTATATAATAAAAGCTTACTAAACAGCTGCCATTCATCTTTGTTTCAGGATCTTTGTCACAATTATATACAACTTAATTCAGAAGCTAAACTGGAGTTACACATATCTTCCATTGTTCTTTTGAAGTGTCTTCACAATTGTTATGGCTCAAATGTTCCATTAAATGGGGACACTATTTCACAGGTGGGTTCCCTTTTCTTCTACCCTTCTTCGAGTTCTTACACGCCTTTAAATACGCCTAGACATCCTCCACTGCAGAGTAATCTCTAGATTCTTGTGAAAAGGATGTCTAGCCCTCTAGCCCTAAAGCCTTTGGCACCTTCTCTTGTTGAGGCTCATTGGCTTTGATGTGGTTTAGGCCTAAGGTGCACAGTATGTGGGATTAAGTTCAAGGGATCCCTAATTTTAATTTATCGCTACTTCTTTTTAATGGCGAAATTTTTTTAGACCCTTTTACTTCAAATGAAATCCGAGCCCAATTAGATTAGACATCTTCTTAACTAGCATATGATTGTAACATATGGCCTTCTTTCTATTATTATATAACTATTCTCTTCCACAAATATGTCTGTTATATATGGCCATATGGGAAGTTGATTGTTTCATTTATCTGTTGACATCTTTGTTCTTGGCTGCCTCTTTCTTTTTAAAACGATAGCTTCCGGCACTTGTAAAAAAAATCAAGGCTAAGAAAACTGGTGTGATTCTGAGTGTTGGACTGTTTATGAACTTTCTTGATGGATTAGTGAGGCTAGAATAATGAGCACTAAGTAACATGCTGGAAAAATAACAAGAGTTAAGGGCGGCATAAATCCGCTATCCAAATTCCACAAAACAGAGTACAAAGATAAGATCCCACTACTCTAATCAGTAAAGGTTTCTAATCAACTAGATTAAGGGGAAATAGAATACACTAAATCCGTAAGATCAGAGATCTTTAAGGTAAAAGAGTGTTTGTGTTTGGTTTTGTAATAAGGGAGTCACTTAGAGAACGCAATTGGATTTATAAAAGGAGAGAGCCAGAGAGGGATGTTGAAAGTGAGAGGGTTTAGTACATTCATGGTGATTTTGGGCTTTTTTCTTAAGAAATAGGGTCGTTAATATAAGTGAACAACGTATATAGTATGTAGTGGGGAGTAGTATCAAGTGGCAATAAGTATTTCAACTTAACTACTCTGGTCCACTCCAGAACTATTTATATAACTATATCATATTTCCAATTTGCTTTTCTTGTGGTGTTGTGTTGGTTGAATTTCTTGACACTTCACTACTCCACACAAATTTGACTAATTTTCATTTTGTGTTGATCTATCATACTTAGTATGTAAGATAATTAGAATAGGATTTTAAAAACTATTACTCCATACTATATTTATCAATTCGTATTTCGTAATGAGGAGAAAGCAAATAAATTACTAGTCATTTGTACATAGAGGTGGCAAAACGGGCGGGCCGGGCGGGCACGGCCACGGGCTAAAACGGGCACGGGCTAAACGGGCACGGGCCAAACGGGCACGGGCTAAACGGGCATGGGCCAAACGGGCACATGCTATACAAATTGCTTTATAAAAGATTTAAAACGACGAAATAAATTCCTTAAAACGTAATATCTTATTTATATTTAAAAACTTAAATATATCATATGTATAAGTTTTTCTTTAAAACGATCGAAATGTTCTCCGATTGAGAAAAAAATATGTGCCCGTTAGTGCCCATTTAAGATTTCAATGGGCTATATGTGCCCATTTCAAAAAAATGAGGGGGCTAAATGTGCCCAAATCTTTTACCAAGTAGTCAAAATTAGCCCATTTTTTAGAATTCGGGCACAAATTGCCACCTCTATTTGTACACAAAAAGTTTTCCAAGATTGGTAGTGATCACTGCAATTGAAAGGCACTTTTGAGGATCTTAAAGGGACTTGAACCACCACGGTCTTCAATAGTTGTATTTGCATTTTAGCTCGCTAATCATAATCATGATTACGTCTACGGTATACCTATTTAGAAAATCCAGTTAAGACACGAGATGTGATAAAGCAGGACTATTTGAGATTTGAGATCTGACTTCTGAGACTTGAGACTTTGTGTAACTAGTTATATAGTCATTCATGTCACTTTCAAACTAAATGGTATTCTGAATATGTTGGCTTCCAGTATTTTTAAACTGCAAAATTGAGTATGTTGTTTTCAACGCCATCTTATAGAGTCAGATATCGTAAGTAAGCTCATCTATTTGCATCTTGCATATCAGTCGGGTATTTCGACTGTTTAGAAAATGTAGGATTTCAACTCATGAAGAAGGGGGGGGGGGGGGGGGGGTGTTATCATCCTTTGAAGATTCTTGATTCTCCCTTTCTACTCTGGTGTTCTTTACACATCGTGGCAAAACTATTCGTGTAAAAATAAACCTGTCTTTCTCACCATAGCTAATTGTTAAGTACACTCAAACATAACAGTGAACTAACAAAAGGAACAACTCTAAAGAATAGTATCAATATGCTAAGATTTAATATAAAACAAATTGCAAGTCAAAATTTTTTTTTGGGTGAAAATTGCAAGTCAATTTTGGTAGTAGGAGTAAGCAAAACTCAGCTTGAACCTGCAATTTCAAGTCCTATTTTGGGAGCAAGGAAGTACGTAGAAGCTTGGACTGGCACAACACCGTGATAATTAGCCAAGTATATGCACCGCATGTATATTATATATGCATGCACATGTGTGTGTACTCAAACACATATACAGCCTAAATAACCTTATACATAAAACCCTAATGAGGACAGTTAACAGGGACTTGCGCTTATTTGCACTATTTTTTTTGCCAACATGCATCTTTTTTTAACATATCATTTTTTTAGAATAGTTTCGTTTCTTCGCTCATAATTACTGATTAGCTTCTACCGTCTTTTGTCTCTATGCAGTGCGTTTTACTTATCTCACAAATCAACGTGAATTCTATGGCGATCGTTCGTATGAGATCTTCTGATACATCTGGTCCGTTGAAATCAGCTGGGAATCTTACAACTAGCACTGTGGAACAGGTCATTATCTATAATCATGCTCTCATGTGAAGAATTTTTATGGATAAATTGACTGTTTTTTCTCTTGTTTTTGATTTCCTAATTGCCTAGTTCTTCCATGTACCAGTGCTCTCTTTGTCCAATGGCAATACCACAATATCTTGCGGGATGCTTCATGAGAAGGAAAAAAAAAAAAAAAAAAAAAAAAAAAAAAAAAAAAGCAACATTTTGAGTGACATTTACATATTTATAATTGTTACAAATAAATCGATGGTGTTGATTTTAGCTGCCAATCTTTTTTATTTCTCTTTCTTGAAGGTCAGATTTAGATATTTTACAAATAGACGAAACTTTTCTTAAACTATGTGACTAGTAAAAGTTCAACGTTGATTTCTTTCAAATTTGAGTTTTTCTTTCCCTTATCCATGTGCTTTTCCTATGATAAAATAAAGTTGGATTATGTCTAGTTTTTTTTTTTTTTTTTTTTTTTTTTTTTTTTTTTTTTTTTTTTTAGACATTTATCAGGGATTTGCTGCTTACTAGCAATCTGTCAAACCATGCTCATCTATATGGCATTTTTTTGTATATATGGTCAACTAATGTTTACTTGCATCATTTAGTTCAAACCACTTAAATATTGCCGTGTGGGTGTTTCCCTAGTTTTTTTCTATAGATGATATTTTTCAGGAAAAACATGTGACCCAATGCACGATCTTTCTATTGGCATTCTCGACCTCTCTTCTAAAGAGTAATAAAATCTAATTAAAAGTAATTTTGGCAGTGAGTGTAATACATTCTCTGGGCAACTAGAACAGTTCGGAACACTAATTTATAGAGGTGGACATTTCGACCTATTTAATGAATGGGGTTGACCAGGTTTTGTTTTATCCCAAACAAGTCAAACTGGTAAAATTAGAATATATCTGAAAAGGGAACCTGTTAAACAGGTCAAAAGTCGCCCAAATAGCGCTCTTAATGGCATAAACCTCTCATTTGAATATCTGTGTTATTTTTGAATTTATTTGAAAATTTCTAATCATACATAACAAAATGATTTTTTCCATTGGACTAATGTATTTTAAGATAACTCGTTTTGACCTTTTACTTGTTCTGTCTCACTGCCTGACCCATCTACCCTTTTACATTACCATATATATGTTTAAGTTTACGCTAGACTGTTTTCATGCTATATATGTGTTTTTTGATTATGCTATAATAGGTGAGAGTTGGTCAAGCTATATATTTAGCAGGGAGCATGTTCAACCATTCTTGCCAGCCAAACATCCACACATATTTCCTTTCTCGTACTCTGTATATACGAACAATAGATTCTGTGGCTGCACGTCATCCGCTTGAGCTCTCCTACGGGCCGCAGGTAAATATACTCCTGGAAACATCTATTGGCCTTTTAAGAACTATTTACTAGGTTTCATGAAACATCTTGAGTTTAACTAGAGGTGGCAATTTGGACTCATTGTTGTGACATCTCAGATTGGGTTGTCTTTATTTCAAACAAGTTAAAGTGTCCAAAGTCTACAAATTTAAAGCATGCAACATTCTAAATTGTAGATTATGAAATTTAAAGTATTATGTTTATAATATTGTTCCTTCAATCATAATTAACGGATTAATTGATAATAAAAATTGGAAAAATGTGTGGACCCGTACTAAAACTGGGCCGTTCTTACAGAGAGAGAAAAGAAATGTAAGTTCTAACGATATATTGAATTTGGTTGACGTTTTTGAATCACAGGTTGGCCAGTGGAGTTGCAACGAGCGTCAATCATCTCTAGAAGCGCAATATGCCTTTGTATGTTCTTGCATCGGCTGTTCACAATTAAACATATCTGATCTGGTCATAAGCTCTTTCCAGTGTTCGAATCTAAATTGTTCAGGTGTAGTTTTAGATAGTCATTTGGTTAATCATGAAAGGCGGAAAGTTAATCCAGTTCATGGTAGTTTACCTTTGCAGGTAATATTTCAATGTTAAAGTGTTCAATTCATATTATTATAAATTTATAACCCTTTTATATAGCTGATGATTGGCATTTTAAAAGATTGGTAGGCTTGAACTTGATGAAGTCAAGAGAGTGGCAAGCCTTTTGTGCCAAAGTACTGGTTCGGAAAATCAGATTGAACCTGGATTTTGTTTGAGTTGTGGTGTTTATCGTGACGTGGAAGCTTCAAATGCAGTGGTAAAAAAGGCTGAGCTTGGTATAAGAAGGTATGACCAACTATTTGATTACTCGCGGAGAGTGTTATATTTCCCACTTAATTTATTTTTTACTTTCTTCTTCATAAGTACATTGGCTGCTTAAAAATAAATTTCTAGTATTTAGTATTAGATCCATAATTGCAAATTCTATTATATGCCAACAGCAGTTGAGTTTGAAGACCTTGTTTGGTAACTGTATAGTCATTGTTTTAGTTTTTTTTATAAATAGTCATGGTTTTTTTGGTTAATAACGCAATAAAATGTATTTAGCAAATGTATATATTTTTTTTCCCCATCACTGAAGGACTTCACGAGGTTCTATTATCAAGATAAAAAATCTTGAGATTCTTTTCCTTCTCTGGTCTAATACTATCTTGCATGAACACTTGCATTGTCCTATCTTTGAAGATTTTTTTTCCTTAGTTTTTTCATCATGTGTGAAGAATACTTTGAAAAAGAGGAAAGAAACAAAGATATGAGTTTCCTATCAATTAAAGGATTAGGAGTCACGTATAGTAATTTTAAATAGGAAAATGATGTATCTTCCTACAAATCATCCTAATTATCTTCCTAATTCAAAATGTGATGAAATTATCAAATGGTGAAATTGTGGCTCATTTTAATCATCCAATGAAAACAAGACATATTGAATTAGGAAGATAATTAGGAAGATAAATCATTTTCCTTTTAAATAAGAGCAATACGGCCACTTGATACTTCTTTCATCTGGAATGCAGTCAACATAAGGAATGTTGTTCATTTGCCTCTTTACAAACGCTTATGTATTTGCTATAATCATAGGCACTTTTTTTTTAACCAATGATATGCTGTCTCTTGCATTATAACTCATAGGTTGGAGGATTCTTCCCAATTGTCTACCAATATACTTTCGAATGCATTGAGATCTTTAGATCTTTTGAGATCAGTACTGCATCCATACAACAAGAAAGTTGCTGAGGTGAGTTATATCTACATCTACATTCTCTTACATATCAACACATACATTTTTCATCATGCAATCCATTTTTTGCAAAACATGACAAAACCAATTGGCAGGTGGAGGATTACTTGGCGCAGACGTTTTGTTCAATTGGAGAACTGCAACAGGCGCGGAATCATTGTCAAGCATCCATCAAGGTACCCTACCAAGTAACATACTGATGAATGGGGTGTCTCTGTATGTGTAACATTTGTAGTTTTGTGTGTAGATACTAGAGAAGCTCTATGGTCACGACCACATTGTGATTGGAAATGAGTTGGTGAAGTTAGCGTCCATTCAACTGTCTTTGGGTGAACCTGCTTTCGAGAAAAGCAGAAATCGTATCAACTTGATTTTTTCACTTCATTATGGGTCACATGTTGACATCATACTCCCCCATCTGCATTTCTTAAAGAGATGCCTATAGAGTTGTTCGTTAGGCGCTGGAAGTGAAGTACCTTTTCTAATGTGTCTTTTTTAACCTTATGTGTTAAACCTACGACCATCAACAGTTTTGGTATGATAGCCTGGATCTTTTTATATGTAGCAATTTCGTCCCGTTTACTTATGTATAGTCAGTGTGGGTTGTGTTTTCAATTGTGTAAAATATTTTACCATGTTGTATTAAACAAAATTGCTAAAAAGGAAATGGTCAAACGGATAGAAGGCCCCTCTGGATTTTGTATTTGTAACATGTTCGTGTTGGTGAAAATATTGATCATTCCTTGTGTAAGAAAAATTAACGATGCTAACCAACTTTTCGATTAAATTCAACAAATTTGCCAAAAATATCTTGTTCTTGGCCAAATAACCTAGTCTCACCAGGCATCTTGTGTACATTGCCAGCATTTTTAGCATGTGCAAAACTTAAGATAGAAACTACCAGTTCGTAAACAGAGTAGTACATCGCACAGCCAATTATATAACTTGTACGCTTTTGCATGAACAAATTCAAATTTCTGAGTAACGGATGACTGAAGACGATTAAGAATTAAAAAGTTTTGGAGCAGTGCACACTGATGACAGGATGAACTAGACACCCACCCACATCCACAAGTAAGCAATAGTTAAACTAATGAGTTTTTAACTGCAGCAGGTTACATATTGGAGCTACAACTGACTGATCAAAATTTACAGGTAACACGATACACAATAAAGAATACAACATAAATTATACAAAAGATGAACCTATTCACCTTGAAGCATATGAATATTTAGACTTCAAGATGAATATAGGACTTGATTTACAATGTTATGTCTGAAAAAAATCCAGAAGCATATACCATGCTGGAAAAAAGGAGTGACCGTTTCTTAACCTTTAACTAACAAAATAACAATATGACAGAGATGTGAAGAAAGCTTAGCCTAGAACCATATTCAACTACAACATATCACAATGTTTACTTCACAAAGCTGCCTCTCTGGTGATCCTTGGTCTCATTTATCTTGCTGCCCACGCTGTTGAACTGAGAGGCTATACATAACACTCAACATATGAAAGTTGATCCACTGGTTCCCCCAAATAAGCTTGTCTTTTGTAGCCTGATTAATCTGAACAAAAAAAGAAAACATCATAAAAAACTGGACAGCTATTTTTCAAATGCAAAATTTCGGTCTTGGTTTTAGATAATAGAAGGAAAGTGGGCAGTGGAACTCAGAAAATTATGATGTTACTTGTAATTATAATTATGGACCCATAGCTTTAAAATATCTTCCCAAAGTATTATTTGCCTCGGGGGCTATATCGTAAAAATGATTTTAGTCATTTAGGGAAGAAGTCGGATCATATTTGTCATGTGCTGCTATAATGTAAAATAATATCTTTTATAATGAACGAGCTGCTCTGTTATGTGTTTTTATTGCTTTTAACACCTATTTCTTAAATATATTACTACATTTGTTGTGGGTCAGATCAGATCACCGATTTCACTAAGGCATGAAAATGGAGCATAATTGGATGGGATCGGCTAGTGATCTGATCTGATCTGACCCAACCCCATCTATATGGTCAGCTAGCGGTCCAACCTGACCCACGACCCAGACTGATCATGGATCAATCCAAGTATTGATCCACTTAAATGAATCGATATTGGAACAATGTACCAATCTTTTTGTCTTTTTGATCTATCGGATCACAATCCAAGTATGGATCGAGATTAAGACCCGCCATTGACAGGCCTAGATGCCAAGAGTAAAGAATTTTCAATTAATAATGTGCAGCAATATTCTTGTTACCTTTAGATTCTTCGGCATCATCCTCTCCTGAAAATGCTTGATGGGCTGGAACCATCAGTCAGACTTAAATCAGCTTTCGTTTTCCGAGCAAACTTCAAAAGTCGCTTAAATCCTTTTGGTGCATCTTTTTGATTGACCATGGCAGGAGGGTGCTGAGCATTTCCCCACTCACAACTATCAGGTTCACTGGTCTCTTCAAGAAGCATTTGAAATAAAGAGTGACGAACACGTGGACTCGAAACTCCATTTGACGCATCACGATTGGCTGGACCAGCTACCTCTCTGCATGGAATAATTTCATCCTGATGATGCTCATCAACTTCCACCCATGCAGTTGGGGAAATTGAAATGGTCGATTCATTGTCAATCCCAATGTTATTATCGGCCAACTCTATTGTTTTAACGCCATTATCACTGCTAACGTCCACTTGATTCTGATCAGAACTCTCTCGTTCCTCACGTTTGACAGGGCTGACCATATGTGTTTCCAAGTCTAATTCGGTATTGGATTCCGGTGGTTCACACTTTGTCTCTGGAATTTGACTTGGGATTTCAATAGTCTCAAGCTCACCCTCCTGAATTTTCTCAGCTTGAATCACATCTGGAGTGCTAAGAGGTTGTTCCTCAGGTTGAGCCACAACTTTACTCCTAACAACTGCTTTTGGTGGGCCGATCCCGGTTCCCTTGCGAAGGAAAGGTTTTGTTTCCAGTGGGACCACACTACTTTTCTTAGTAACTTTGTTGTAAAAACTGGGTTTAGCGGCAGCCACAGTGGTGGTGGCAGGGGCAATAGAAGAGTCTACTTTGGTTCGGGATTTTGGCTTTGCTGCTTGTGTACTTTTTGTGACCGTTGGTTGCTTCTTCTCGGCGACAGTTTTGAGGCTTGTTTTAGCCTCAGGTTGAGTTGCCTTTACGGTCTTGGATCGTGGTTGTGGCTTTTCAACTTTAGTGCTAGAACGAACAGCAGGTATTGCAGATTGGGATTTTCGAGTTAAGTTAGCACTAGAAGAAATGGGACCTGATGGAGTTTTAGCGGGTGATGTTCCTGTAGGTCTTGGTGATGGGGTTGATGGCCATGACTTACGTGTAGCAGGCAAAGACGGTTTAGTTGTAGTTGTAGTTTTCTTCACAACAGAAGCTTTTGGGGCTTCCTTTTTTATGTTTGGCAACTTGGTCGTGTTCTTTTGAGAACTTTGGGGTTTAACTTTATTCACGGTTGTTTTTTTCCTACTAACATCGCTTGTGTTAGTGGAAGTCATCTCGGCTTTTCTCTCGTCTAGAAACTTTTCCATCTCCTTGAATTGCGATTCCTTTTCAGCTTTCTTTCCAGAGGCTTCTTTTCTAAGCTTTTCATCTCTTTTTTGCTTATAACTATCATAGAATCCACCTCTTTGTTCCTTTGGTTGACTCTTACTTTTGCTATTATCATTGGTCACACTATGACGTCTTACTGGCTTGCTTTCCATCATTTTCTTGAACAACTGGTTTAATTCTGCTTCCTTTTGTTGATTCCATTCAATAGAGGCAGGATGCTTTTCATAACTTCCATCTATTTCATCATCTGAATACTCGTTTTCCAAGTTTAATATATCCACAGTGCCCTTTTTGGGCAAGGATGATTCGACATTTTCTACAGTTTCATAAGTTTGACTTGCAGAAATTTTAGTACATGACTCTGCACTAACACCTGGTGCATCATCTTTGTGAGTGACTCGAGAAGAAGTTTCATTAGCACTTTCACTCATTCCAGAGCTCCATCTTCTAAGTACAGCTTTATTTGCAACAGGTGCAGTCGGCACTATCTTTGGCTTCTCGGTTTCTACAATTTTATCTTTCTGTTTGTTCTCAAATAGACTAATTTTATCTTGCACGCTCATTCTCAATGCATTTTTCTTGGCGGGCGTTTGTGAGTCTTCTTCCTCTTCACTACTGTGACCAGTGCCATCTCTTTGAATTGCTGCCTTGTCTCTATTTGGATAATAGCTGAGACTCTTGATACTTATTGCGGCTGACCTGCGTGGGCCCGTTCGTCCAATTTGGACTCGTCTCATTGGAGATGCTGACCTTCTAGGCATTGCAGATCTTGCAACGGTACGGCTTCTTTCAACAGATGGTTGGTCTTCCTCACTTGAAAAAGAGTTTTCACTATCTGTTGAGCTTTGTCGTTCAATCTGTGCAGCTTTTGCTGGAGAGACGCCATATTTTACAGGCGGATTCAGTTGTGAAGGCTGAGAAGCAAAAAGACGTTTTTCGCTAGTAGAATCTTTTGATGATGAGAATTGACTCAATTCTAGAAACTTTTGTAATGAGTCCCTGAAACAGGTAAGTGAAATGGTAAATATTGATTGGACCATCTTGTGATCAGTAATGCAGTGCCAGTAGGAAAGCCAGAAGGAAATAAGAAACATTACGAGATCGTATATTGATATACCACAGAATTTAACAGTTGAGCAATACACGTGGAAGAGTGTATTCTATATTACAGTTAGCAACTTTGACCCGCTTACACCTTAATTGGTTGGTCTGGGTTATTGATCTTGAATGGGTGAAACGTGTAAATAAATAAATAAATAAAATCAGATATTAAGAAAACGAGTCATTAGTCACCAGAGTTTAATTTTAATTCATAAAACCTGCTAAATAAAGTATTCAAAATTATGCGTTTTAATTAAATAATATAATGCCTGTAATCAATATGAAGCACTGAATATTTGAAAAACGACTGAACATATTGGAAGATAAGTGTTTCATAAGGATATATACCTTATATCTTCTGCTCCAAAATGATGAGCAAAGTTTTCCAGCTCGGAGATATCCTTGGGTGAGCAAATTGCACCAATAGCCTTGTTGAGGGCGTCAGCTAATTGTTCTTTCAATTCTGAGAGCCTTGAATCCACTGCTCGCAGCAATTCATTCCTATCAGAACATAAGTTGGTTGAGCCAATGCACGAAAAAAAAAAAAAAAAAAAAAAAAAAAAAAAAAAAAAAAAAAAAAAAACACACACACACACACACAGAATTTATAATGATTCAAAGAAAAATAACATACTTAGATTCAAAAGATGATGTCATATCAAATTCAGCCTGTAGAACACAAATCACAATGATCATTTAGAGTAAATGAAAAACTATACAAAAACATAAATTGCTAGTGAGGTCGATATAGAAAAGGTAAACAATAACAGTACATACCTTCGCAAACAATGCAAGTTGAAATTTTCTGGTCTCCTCTAATTGAGTAATTTCATTTCCTAAACTAACAAATTCCGGTGAGCCAGCAACTTTTAGAAATCTGACGAATTGAAAAAAATAAGAGTGAGCAAGAAGATAATGATAATCCACGGGAAATAAAGAAACATGGAACAAAAAAGCGACATGGTTACCTTGTCAATGTGGTTATCGTAAACCAGTGAGCATTTTTTACATCATCGGGTGGTAGAATCCTGAAGTTTGAGTCAGAGGTTTTGGATGACAAATCTTTCACCTGAGGTAAGTGCGACAAGAGTTGTTCCAAGTCTCCAGATGCGACCCTTTCTACTCTATTGCTAGTTGACACACATGCCTCATACCTAAAGAATGGAAAAAAAGTTAGACATGGAATGGGCAAATGGCCAAAAAAAATGCATCGGATTTATAGAAATCGACACTTACGAGTGAGCTCAAGAGTTTAAATATGTACAACATCTATACAACATATAAATAGTACTGTAGTTAAAATTGGTATAAGCCACATTCTTATAAGTCTGGTTAAAGCTTGGTGCTATGTACATTTTCCTATTTGATATTCTAAGGTTAATTCCTAGGACTCTGATGGGTGATTGATATCTTTCTATTGTACGAAAACAATTATATGTTGAAATCACTTGAATGTATTGTATACCCTCAATGCAATTTAATAAGTTCATTCGCGAAAAGCATATTCTATAAGGGTATTTTTTTCTTTTCCACCAAACTGTAGTCAAATTTGAGGTTATAAGTAATAGCAGAACCGTAGAGGCACAAATTCTTCCACAAGTCCTTGACCGGCAAAGGGAAAAAGTAATTAGATAAAGAAGTCTAAAACTATATTCAACCTCTATCATCATATAAATACAATAGTGGATGATGTTTTACTGTTTATAAGAACAGTAATAAAAAAGGATTAGCATTATTAAGTGATAGAATTTATACTGTAACACAAATGTAAATTTAGTATAATAGGCAACACGATGAGAATTTGAGAGGAGTTAAGTGTTTGCGTCTTACACTATACTTATATTTGAACTGGGCTTCATTTCTTATTTAATTAATTTTCTAATAATGAAGCGCGATAATCTGTAAACTCGAATCTAATTTTTATGGATACATGTAGATTGTAATTGTCATGCCGATAAATTTTAATAACTTATCTTAGAGTATAAGGTGCAGTCACTTGGCACCCACCAAGTTGACGTGGCCCTTGCGCCAAGCCAAGCCACTGCACAGGGTGTGCATGCGCCAAACCACCCACCAAGTTTTTAGCTTGCGCCAAATGGGAGATTTTATTTTATTTTATTTTTTCTTTTTAATTGGTTTTTTGTGCTTTAGGTGTGGTGGGTCCCAAAAGTAAGGTTTTGGCTTGAGTGACTGGGGAGGGTGTTTTTGGGTGTGTAAGTGAAAGGGGAAAATCGTGAGGTGGCGCATAGGTGACAGTTTGGCTTAAGCCACTGCACTTGATGCTCGCTCTTAGCAGCAACGCACGAACTAATATGTTCTAACAATTGGCATGTGGTGTGGGATAACCAAACAGCTAACTAATAAAATTTCCAAACTATTTGTGGATGATTAACTAAGGAGGCCGCATCTTATACATTAAGGCGGACTAGCAAGAAGCTAGAAGTAAGAAGATTACAAAATTACAAGTAAAGGACTCTCAAGCCAATCTAGAGTTGCAATTGATCAGTTGTGACATGCAATGAACTCAACATACTACATAATTAAAATCATAAGTTCCAATTGAATTCGGGTAAAACCAGTTATGATTGGGAAAAATCTGAAGCTCGACATAATCAAGCACCGCATCCGGATCAATTCTCCTCTCCATCTGAATCAATCAATTAATTAATAAAAACACTCAAATTCAAATTCAATAAATAAACAGATTCACTAATAATATACTACAGTACTACATTTCATTTCAATTACCAAAAACACTCAATAATAAAACAGATCTATCTACCTATTAAAAAGCTCTACCTGATTCAGTAACCACAAATTTCTTACAGATCTTGATTGCTCTCAGCTACACTCTATGTATGTATGTGTGTGTTTTTAGTAGTAATGGACACAGGGTTGTTGGTGGAGGCGCGTGGAATGTACGCGCGTGGTTTATAGGGAAATTTTGGAGACAGACAGAGACTGGAGTGATCTGTGTTTATATAATAGTGTTTTTTTTGTTTTGTAAGTGGCGCGTGGGTGTTACGTTCTCAACTTTGTATGAGTGAAAGTGATGTTGATTTTTATTTAATTTTTTATGCTCTTGTGCTTTTTATGTCCGTTTTTTCTTGAACTAATAATAATGTTTTTTTAATATCGATGTTTGTTTGGGTGATTAAGATAAGCTAGCCGAGGTTCATGAGGTTATTTGTCTCTTCTTTATAATTACTATGTCATGTGTTGCGGCGACGGATATTTTGTAAATAAATTTTTTGCGATTAATATATTTGATTAATGGGTTTGTTGCGGGACAAGCTGCGTTGAAAGCGGAATCGAGCAAAGTTACTAAACACGAGAAGCCTTGTTTAGAAAATCAACATGTGTTTATCCCTTTTGCTTTTGATACATTTGGGTTCCTTGCTCCGCAGGCAAGAGAGTTTTTGACTATGGTACAACGGGTTGTGCAAAGTAATTTGTCAACCCTTAAGAAACAAAACTTCATTTTTAGTAGGATTGGGTTTGCTATCCAAAAGGGGGTTGCGGCGCAACTTGTTGCTCGCTTGCCTGCCATCTTATTGTAATTGTTTTTTACTCACATGAAATGAAATTCCATTTGGATAAAAAAAAAAAAAAAAAAAAAAAAAAAAAAAATCCCAAATGCGATGTTTTTTAAAAAAAAAATAATAATAAATAAAAATTGATTATATATTTTTTATGACGAATGATGATAATATTTACGATAATAAGTATAACAAGAGGCGTTTAATGAAAAGAAAACATGAATATGAGAAATACAACATATATGACGAGTGCTTTGAAAACCTAACCGTCCAGTTTTAGAAACCATGTTTATGATGATAAAAAGAAAGGTTATATTAATTGTATAAGTTTTTTGTGTTTGAAATAAGTATAATAACATGTAACTTTTATGTAGAGGTGCTTTTTTTACATTAAATGAAGGGTTAAAAAGTCAAATTGTTGAATATTTGTTGTATTAAATAGTTGCACTAATAGCTTAGTTAGTTGTATTTACTTAAGTTTAAGAAGAGATGTGTTACATTTAGCTTTTAGCTTTGTGTATACCTTAATTTAAATTTTAAAAGAGATTTCTTTGTGCAATTAATGGTGAAAAAGTGTTTTGTGCATTCTAAGTAATTAGACGAGTACGTGTGCATAGAAACAGGCTTTTATAGCGGCAAACAGCTATTGTTGCCATATAGGAATAGGAATACATATCGGGATTCTGAGCAGAAATGAAATGAATCTGTAAAATAGGAAAAATAAATGAATATATGCTTGACAGGCCTATGTTGTGGATGGAGAATTTTTTTTGAAATTCAAGTTTAATTGGGGAAAAAGAGTTGTAATAGGGATAGAGGTAGTTTGAGGACCAAGTGGAGTGTTCTAAGGGATTGTGTGTTGGCTTGATGAGACATGTAAGTTTTTGTTCAAGACTAAGAGACAAGAAGGTGAAGAAGAGCCTTTGCTTGTGGTGTAGGAGACAAGAATGGCGGAAGGAGCCTATGTTGCAGTGTTGGAGACACGACATGGTGGAAAGGTGAAAAATGAGAAGAGTGTGTAAAAGACTGAGTGTTGAACAAGCACGAGTATGCAAAGAAGATTTAAAATTTAAAATTAAATATCATAATCCTTGTTAAGCCACAATTAACATATTCACTAATCACCTTGATGCAACTAAAATAAGTGTTTTGCATCTTAAGTAAAGCATTAACCCATAAAGTGAAAGTTGCATTTACGCGGAGTCGTCTTAACTTATTTGACCAATAAGATAGAAAACTCGTTACGTGATTAGCAAAGACATACGTAAGGATTATAGTCATTTAGATGTTTTTATTTGAAAGTTTAGCGTAAATATAAATCAGAGAAAAACATTTAGGCTTGGCTAATGGCTTTTTAAAAAACGTTTATGATTTGACGTTTTGTAAAACGAAATGAGGTATTTCAGTCATTTCTCTAAGTCCCAATCATGTTGTGACTTTACAAAATATCTTAAATATCATGTACGAACCTGAATTGAAAGACCAACTTTTGTCGGGTAAGAGGAAAGTCGACGTTTGAAAAACCGAGCACGCAACATTTGACTCTGGCACGCTGGGTTTAGCGAGTCAACACTGTAACACCCCCAAAATACCGTAGCGGAAGACTATGTCACTAGGGTGCTACTTCATAATACAAAGTACAAGTTATAGAAAACGACATCTAAATGAGACATTTTGAAAAGTTACCATTCGATTAATGAATTCAAAGTTACAAACATGAGATTCCAAAGTATGATACATAAATGTATACAAAATGTTTTGAATGGTAAATGATAAAAAACGTAAGTCTTCAGAATATGCAGCTTGACTCTAAGTTCCACGCACTAGCTACGCCTTACTAACCTGAGTTAAACATGCTAAAGTATCAACACAATGGTTGGTGAGTTCATAGAGTTTGTCTTAAAACAGTTGGAAAGCCTATAAAGAATGTTCACACAGCAAAGGCATTGTAAATCCACTCAGTTGCAAGTCCCGCCCATAACAACACTTGCAACCTGTGTGTTCACAACCCACTGCTAAAATATAGTATGATAAAGACATGTATAAGTTCATCACAACAGTTAAGCAATTAGTCGTGAGTCTACACTTCATCTCCGAATACCTCACGTTTATGATGTATCCAACATTCACAAATGTTAGGATGTATCAAAGCTAATGGTCATCCAACAACTTAATTTGGAGCCACTAGATAGCCTCAATGGTCATCCAACAACTTAATTTGGAGCCACTGGAAGTCTCAATGGTCATCCAACAACCTAATTTGGAGCCACTGGAAGTCTCACAATTAAGTATAACGCAGTTAAGTATAACACAATCATGTATGTATGAAATCAAGTATAATGCAATCAAGTATAAGACAATCAAGTATAAAACAATCAAGTATAAATGTTTTGAGTATTTGTACAAGTAAGCAAGTAGTTGAGCATGTATCTCCCCCAAAGAGTTAAAATAAGTATAAAAAGAGTAGGGGCTATGACTCACCTTGAACTAATAATATCAAAACGTATAACGGAATCGATGGATTAAGCCAGGAAGTCTCTACTCGCAACCTAGAATATGACGTTGCGACTTAGGTTTGAGTAATGTATAAGAATACGAAGAATTGCCTATATATGTCTTGCATATATTTCATGATGTAGTACTTAGTATATAGTGTAAGTCGTTGAATAAAAATGGTTTTTGAAACATGTATAGTTGTATATCGCTTACTACCGTTCGAGCCATCATAATTCAGAGGTCATGTAGTAAACGTTTGAGGAGATAGGACACTTTAATTCGTAAATCCAGCAACTCATCGATCCGTTTACCCAAATGAAACCCCTCACATGAAGCTCCCTAGTGTTGTAGTATTCAATAGGTAAACCATGTATAATAGTTATAATGATTTTGGTTTAGAAAGCCTTAAGGTCTTAGCCGTGGCCTTGCCGTGGCTTTGATCATGGCTACCATGGTCTTGAGACTCAGACTTGGCCTTAGCCATGGTTGTGGTCTCGGCTTTAAGGTCATTAGACATCTTGGTTTTACTTAGCCATAACCAATACATAGTCATTTGGGTATTAAAAATGGGCTATTAAGAATTTGAAGAAAAATATCACTCGTTAAGCGTTTTCAGGGCTCGAGCTTCTTTGATCCTGAACGAAAACGTCGTTCCGGACAACTTTCGTGTTTTAACTTTTTGATGAATCGGAGCAGAAGGGCCACTTTCAAAATGGTCAGATTGCAAATAGTAGGGTATTGGCAGTTTCGGCGTTTTGGTTTTGGTAACTTCTTTTGACTCGTGTACTCGTTTTAGGCGATTCAAATTGGTACGTTTTCCTTTTTAAGTCCTCTATAACAGTAGGTAAGTGTTTCATATCATGGTTACTCTATTTTGGTCATGGTTCTCAATATAAGTCACTAGTTTGCTTGTTTACTTAACATAAGTTAATAGATAGTTTCCATAACTTGTTTTACCAATTTTTATACATCATGAACATAATAACAAGACCATATATAGCATGAATGAAACATAATAAGCATGAAAATGATATTGAGCAAGAAAGTGTATTAGGGTTCTTACAACTTTTGGCCTTAATGAAAAGGGAAACTAGGACAAGAACTAGGAACTAGGACTTTGATTGACAAGCTTATCTTCACTTTAGCAATCTTTCTACTCTTGTATTCTTGAAGGATTTGTGATGAAGGTTTAGGTGACTTGAGTGGATCTAAACTCAAGAGAATCACCAAGAGTTTCTAGGGTTTGGAAGTAGTTTGATGAATCAAAACCTAATTAGGGTTTGTGTGTTGATATTGCACTTGATTCTTGAATAAAACTTGAATAAAGAGTGTTTTTGTGTTTGTTTTGTGTTATGAACGACTACAAGAGATGGGGAGGGCTTTTATAGTGAGTTGAGGAGGTGCTAGAAAGGTGTAGTGAGGAGGTGCAAGATTTTAGGATATTTAGGTAGTAGTTATCAAATTTGCAACCTAAAGCACACTTGTTCTAATCTTAAGTGATCAAGGCTTTATCTCAAGACAACAAGGCTTATGACTAGCCATGTATTTCGTTCAAGGTCTTATCTTGGATGACTAGGTGAAGTTTTGATGTTATCTTGTGTTTACGGAGTGAGTTTTGGTTCCGATAATCGCTAACGGTAAGTCGTTAAGTCATGAAACTTAAAATCGGGTATCTTAAAAATATGAAACTTATAAATATGTTAAAACTTATTAATATAACCTATCTTAGCATATTTAATGAGTGACAAGTTCTATAGGGTTGCTTAAACGCTGCTAAAACTGGAAACGCGGCTCTAAAACGCGTAATTTGCGTAAAACGCTGAACTGGAAAACGTAAAATTCCAAAACTTTTGGAATTGTCGTAAAATGAGAGAAAATTGATGAGGCGAAAAATGATCCATTTTTAGGGGGTCATTTAAGCCCGGAATTGAATTTTTTTGATCAAATATTTCCCTAAATCGTTCCTTTTGTGATTTTAGGTACTTTGGGAGTGAAATCTGGAAAAGGAAGCAATTCGGACATTTTTGGAGCATAAAAGTGAAGAAAACGCCAAAGTCTTAATTTTCTATGCTGGGAACAGTAGGTGACGGCGTCAAGAGTAACTTCCTGACGGCGTCAAGAGCAAAATTCCATGACGACCCAGTACAGATTTGACGGCGTCACGAAGTAGGGCGTCAAGAGTAAAAGTCATGACGGCCTGGAAATGATTATCACATGACGGCGTCAAATGTAGATCAAGGCAGTCCGAGAAGAGTTTTGGCGGCGAGGTGACGGCGTCACAAGTTTAGTCTTGACGCCGTCAGACCCCTTTTCCTATATATAGTTTTCTAATTTTTCACATTAAAGGAGAGAAGTTTTGGAGAAACCCTAAGTACGAACTTGGTGCGAATTTTACAGGTTTTTCAAGGGTTCCAAGCCCTTGATACCTTTCATATGTAATTGAGATAAGTGTTTTTTTAATTCAATCAATATGTCTATGTGTTGGTTGTCTATATCTTGTTCTTGTCTTAATTCCATCATGCTAGGCTAGATCTATCTTGTGTTTGCTTGGATCTAATGAAACCTAGATGTTAATTATGTGTTGATTACTTGTTTATACTTGTCTTGGATGAATGATTTATATGTTAGGCTTTAGAAAACTGGCAGATCTCCAATTGGTAACATGCTTGAACGTCTTAAGAAACATGAACCGACGCGCACTAGGTCTTTATTGGTTGTATTTAATGCATGAGCCACTGTTTATAATCCCTATGGTTGTGCTGGGCATGGTATAGGAGAAGATAAGAGCTCATAGAATTGGGGAGTTAAGTGTGCCACCCCATGAATGGTATTAAGGAATACGATCCGTCATCCATGCAATTATAACAAATAATTAACGTGTAAAAGATGTCTAGGGAGTAGTGAAATCTAAGTAAACACACTTTCTCCATTTATTGCTCACAACATTAGTATAATTTAGTTTATTTTCATTTCTAGTATTTTATTTTGATTGCATCTTTAGTATTGGGTTAGTTGATTAGCAACTAATTCCGCCCAAATCCTTCAAACCCGAGATTTTTACTTGCTTTCTAAAAAAATATAAAATACAAAAATAATCATCCCTCACCTTTAGAACTAGTATTTAGGTTTTCTAATCCTAGCGACACTATTCCTAAGCTGATCGATCAATCCCCCGGTACTTGTCACTATACTATACTACAACGATCAGGTACACTGCCTGGTGGGGGTTGTAAGCTTCTCAAGATCCCTTGAGAGGTAAAGCCTGGTGCAATTCCCACGCATCAAGTTTTTGGCGCCGCAGCCCGGGGAATATTTATTGTCTAGATTAGAATTTCTTTTTATTAGGTCTACTTGCTAGATTCCTTTCTAGTAAGATTTTATTTTTATTTTTAGGTTCTCTTTAGTCTATCTTATTTCTTTGTGCCTTTGTTCGTAACCATCCGACATCATGGACAACGGGAACATCTTTGAACCCGTCATCCCACCACAACAAAACCCACCACTAGAACCTCTTAGGCCCCGAACCTTAGGAGAGTATTCCCGACCTAGCCACCAAGGCTACCGAAACACCATTGAGCTCACCGGAGCCAATGTGACCCCCTTGCGATCCGACACCATCCGGTTGGTGCAAAGCGGATGTGCATTCCATGGACTTCGTTCCGAAGATCCAAACCAACATCTTAAGGACTTCCTCAAAATCGTAGATTCCATAGACCTAGATGTCGCAACTAGAGAGACAACCCAATTACGCCTATTCCAATTCTCTCTACGGGATCAAGCTAGTCAATGGCTTGAGCGTTTACCCGCGCGATCCATCACCACATGGGATGATCTCACCACTCGTTTCCTTGCTCAATTTTTCCCACCGGGGAGAACTACTAAGCTTAGAAATGACATCTTGATGTTCCAACAACGTCAAAATGAATCTCTTTATGAAGCATGGACTCGTTTCAAGGACTTACTCCAAAAAGTCCCTCATCATGGCATAGATCTTTGGCTCCAAGTCCAAATCTTTTATGACCATATCGATCTCTCCACGAGGCGAGCCATTGACCAATCGGCCGGTGGTAAGCTACGTGATCTAAGTGCGGAACAATCATGGGAACTCATAGAAGATCTTGCTCTCTATGACAACGAAAGTTGGAATGATCCCCGTGACTTGAACAAAACGGTCAAGGCAATATCTTTGCCTTCGAACAATTCTAGCACTCCCGACCGTAGGATCATGGAACTTGAGGACCAAGTCAAGTTTCTCATGAAATCTTACGAAGCTTCTAAGCCTTCAAGCCAAATGAACAAAATCACTTCTTCATGCGAATTATGTAGTGGTCCCCACGACACTCGTGATTGTGTGGAACTCCCCGGAACAGCTTTTGCGGACTACGCATCCACGCGTACCGACGAAGCGGGAGATAAGTGGTACACTTTCAAGCCTGAGCCAAACACTTACGGTGATTCATACAACCCCTCTTGGAAAAATCACCCAAACCTTAGGTGGAAACAAAATCAACCCAATTCTTCCAATCCGCCTAATCGTTACCAACCAACCGGTCCACCCTCCAACCGTACTCTCAACAACAATCCTTCTAACAACTTTGGTAGTACTAACAATCTTGAAGGATTGATGTCTAAGTTCATAGCATCTCAAGAAGCTCGCATATCTAAGTTTGTAGCCGATTTCAAACAAAAGCAAAGCGAGATGACCACTAGAATTGACGCATTGTTGAAAATTCTCAATGACCGAGAAATGGGAGCACTTCTAAGTGACACAATCAAAAATCCGAAACTAAACGTTAATTCCATATCTTCAGTTTCGTCACCCACTTCGTGTCCACAATACTACTCGGTCAAATCAACAAGCACGTGTTTCAAACAAAACCAAATTCTTCAAAAGGACCAATCAAATAAGGCACCCAATATAGAGCCGGTCTAAAGTATAGTTGAAACACCTCTTACGCAAGACCTTGACGATGAATTCAAAGAACTTCACCTTGAACGCCCCGTCATTGATGTCTTAGCGCGTGCTCCTTACTATAGTGCCCTCCTAGAAAAATATGAGAAGTGTAAGCTAGGTAAAAATGGGACCGCCTTCGTTCAAAACAAGTTGCCTAAAAAGCTTGATGATCCGGGTATATTTGTTTTGCCTTGTAAGATAGGAAGATCCGAAGCTTTCGACATACTAGCCGATTTAGGGTCAAGCCTCAACTTGATTCCCTTATCCTTATTCACCGCTCTTAAGCTAGGAAAGTTAGAGGAAACGGAGGTATTAATAGGGCTAGCGGATGGGAGTATTGCCCACCCGGTTGGAATGATTAAGGATGTAGTTGTTCACGTAGGAAAGTTAACTTTATTAGCGGATTTTCACGTCCTAGACATGGTTAGTGACACTACATGCCCACTATTGGTAGGAAGAGGATTTTTAGCAACCGCTAGCGCTATGATAGATTGTAAGGAGTCTAAGATAGCGGTAGGTGAAGGCGATACTTGGTCGGTGTACGATGTAAAGAAGCATAGTTATGATTGTGATGATGAACCGACACCGCATTGGGTAGAGATGAATAGGAGACCATCTAGATATGGACCTTAGATAGAAAGGAACTTCATAGGACCTCAATGCCCATTTTATCTAGAGAAAGATTTCGTTGAAAAGACACATTCGGTAGAACAACTCATAGCTAGAGATGAGGAGCTAGATCCCTTTGAGGACCCATTAGTCTTTAGGAAGATGATTGAGTTCTTGAGTGTAATGCCTATTAATATAGAGATGAATAAGTGGAAAAGAGAGGGAGACAAGTGTAAATGGAGGTGGGACAAGCCACCTAAAGAAGGTGACGGATCATGGCATATGAGGATGACTTTATATGATCCGGATGGAGAAAAGTTTGAAAGGTCATACCATACTAAGGAAACCAATAGGAAGTTGAAACCTAAGTTTGATCCCAAAGATGTCCTCAATGAGGAACTCACCCGTGTCACGTAGTAACCCATGACCTTGAGTCTAGCTACAAGACTCGTAAATAAAGAAAAGCGCTTCTTGGGAGGCAACCCATGCTTTGTTTGTTTATTTGTTTGTTTGTTATTTGCTTCCGTATGCATGCTTAATTTTTATTGTTGGTAGATCATGTTTCTAAATAAATAGTGGAAATACTTTACTTTGTTGTTTTGGCCTAGTCTTAACTCCACCTAAAGGTATTTTTGCAAAAGATAAGTGTAAAGGGAAACCCCAAATATGTTTTTAAGAAACAAACCGATCATGATTCTCCACAATATTAAATGAACATGTATATTCGTATTTGTTAGAGTCAAATGCTTGTATTGAGTCATAATGAAGTTTTGCAGGATTTTCCAGGAAGTAGGACCAAGTTTTTCCAGAAATTTTCCGGAAACTTAACATAAGAATTTCTGCAGGTCACTTCTGACGGCGTCAAGAGTTTACTCTTGACGGCGTCAAGTGTAAAAATCTGGAAATTTTACCAGTTTTGTTTTTCTAACGGAGTCTTATGGTTTTTGTGAATTATTAAGTTTTATAATCTCCAGGAGATCTGCAAACTTCATTCCATAAGCATTATATCTTATCTTGTTTTCTAGGATTTAGTAACTTATATAGGATGCCGCCGATTTTACGCGAGGTTGTCTTGTCTATTTTATCAGGTTTTACAGGTTATGTATGACAAGAAGATGATTTATATTCTGGAAGGGAAGCTTTGATTGTTCATTTTCTTGGAGGAAGATTTAACCTGGCCACCTCATTATCCTTACCGAGCGAATCAGGGGAGTATTTGATTTCATTCTCTTTACTTTTTCACTTTTACATTCTTTACTTGAACATTGGGGACAATGTTCATCCTAAGTGTAAGGGGAAGGTAAAAAGATGATACCTTACATATGCACTTTCGCTTGAGTTTGTTTTGTTTAATAGTAGATGTGTAATAAAACTATGAGAAATACTTGTTAGTGCAATTTTAGCGCCAAATTTAAAATTTTTTACAACATTTAGGAGTGAAACTTTAGCCATAGCAAGCGTCTCATGGATAGGAGATTGTATGACTAGCACATAACCGTATATTCAGAAAAATTTTCCACCCAAATATGTGAGGTTCGCCTTTAGATTTGATAGGAAAAGCATTTACTATTAGTGCTTATGAGTGTACCGGTAGTATTTAGATTCTAGAACTTGCGTTAGTGATGCATCCCGAGACCGCTAGTGAGACTACATTCGTGTAGTAGGATTTACTACATGATAAGAGGCATTAGGATTACCTTTGTGTTAAACCCGTATCATAATTACTTGACCATTTAAGTCATATTACTTGGCTAGTTAAGTCAACTAATTTTTCCCACACCTTAGCGTTGTACTCATTTTTAGTACACGAAACCCCTAGTACACCCCTCCGAGCCTATCTTTTCGTTTCTAACTTTAAGCATTTTACTTAAAGGAAGAATTTGTTACACCCCACTTAAATGTACAACCAAATCGCCTTAGCCTTCCGTGTATGCGCTCATCTTTAGTGCATTATTGTTATTCGTTAAACCCTAAGTTAACTATCTAATTGATTACATGGTTGCTAAGTCGAGTCATATCCTTGTACATATTGTTTTGGGACGATTGGGACTCATGGGTAAAGTACTTATTGTATGGAGTAATGGGGAAGAACATCATTTATTACCCCCATATGTACGTTAATCTTAAAAAGTGCTCCAAGTGTTTTGATTATCTTGATTCAAGTCATTAGAATAGTTTATTGTAAAGTATGTAAAAATTCAAGTGTAAGGGGAATTTTCATTCCATATGATGTATTATTTTGGATGGTAGGGTAAGAGAGTATGCAAAAAAAAAAAAAAAAAAAAAAAAAAAAAAAAAAAAAATCGAAAAAATCAAGAAAAAGAAAAAAAGAAAAGAAAAAGGAAAAAAAAAGAGAAAAAACATACGGACTACCATCCCTTTTTATTCTATGTTTATTTTATGTTTTTGTTATTTTTCATTTATTAGCTTAAGTCGAGTCTAGTCTTGGCTTAGCAACGCCATATTGTACATGTAATTAACCAAGATTGTTAACTCGCCACCAGTAAAACTTCCTTTATCCAACAAAACCGTGTATTTCATATCCCTACACCTAACGTTACAACCCTTTAAAAAGACCTATTTGATAGTTTATCCTAAGTGCTTACGTCATGTGGTGGAGGTTTGATCCTTTCCCAAGCCTATGGTAATCTATTTTGCTATGACAGGTAATGAGAGATATCTTCCGTTTCCATATTGTAATTTATACTTTATTACACCCGAGAGATGTGAGTATCTAAACACTATTTGTGAGGTGCTAGTGTATGACCTCCGTGCTTGTCTTTGGTCTTTAGTGGAACGATTATTTGTTGTAATTACTTTTATATTAGTGTTAAATGACCCCTAACTTGTCTTTTGACTAGAATAAAAGCGCATTTGCTTGAGGACAAGCAAATCTCAAGTGTAAGGGTATATGATGAGGCGAAAAATGATCCGTTTTTAGGGGGTCATTTAAGCCCGGAATTGAATTTATTTGATCAAATATTGCCCTAAATCGTTCCTTTTGTGATTTTAGGTACTTTGGGAGTGAAATCTGGAAAAGGAAGCAATTCGGACGTTTTTGGAGCATAAAAGTGAAGAAAACGCCAAAGTCTTAATTTTCCATGCTGGGAACAGTAGGTGACGGCATCAAGAGTAACTTCCTGACGGCGTCAAGAGCAAAATTCCATGACGACCCAGTACAGATTTGACGGCGTCACGAAGTAGGGCGTCAAGAGTAAAAGTCATGATGGCCTGGAAATGATTATCACATGACGGCGTCAAATGTAGATCAAGGCAGTCCGAGAAGAGTTTTGGCGGCGAGGTGACGGCGTCACAAGTTTAGTCTTGACGCCGTCAGACCCCTTTTCCTATATATAGTTTTCTAATTTTTCACATTAAAGGAGAGAAGTTTTGGAGAAACCCTAAGTACGAACTTGGTGCGAATTTTACAGGTTTTTCAAGGGTTCCAAGCCCTTGATACCTTTCATATGTAATTGAGATAAGTGTTTTTTTTAATTCAATCAATATGTCTATGTGTTGGTTGTCTATATCTTGTTCTTGTCTTAATTTCATCATGCTAGGCTAGATCTATCTTGTGTTTGCTTGGATCTAATGAAACCTAGATGTTAATTATGTGTTGATTACTTGTTTATACTTGTCTTGGATGAATGATTTATATGTTAGGCTTAAGAAAACTGGCAGATCTCCAATTGGTAACATGCTTGAACGTCTTAAGAAACATGAACCGACGCGCACTAGGTCTTTATTGGTTGTATTTAATGCATGAGCCACTGTTTATAATCCCTATGGTTGTGCTGGGCATGGTATAGGAGAAGATAAGAGCTCATAGAATTGGGGAGTTAAGTGTGCCACCCCATGAATGGTATTAAGGAATACGATCCGTCATCCATGCAATTATAACAAGTAATTAACGTGTAAAAGATGTCTAGGGAGTAGTGAAATCTAAGTAAACACACTTTCTCCATTTATTGCTCACAACATTAGTATAATTTAGTTTATTTTCATTTCTAGTATTTTATTTTGATTGCATCTTTAGTATTGGGTTAGTTGATTAGCAACTAATTCCGCCCAAATCCTTCAAACCCGAGATTTTTACTTGCTTTCTAAAAAAAATATAAAATACAAAAATAATCATCCCTCACCTTTAGAACTAGTATTTAGGTTTTTTCTAATCCTAGTGACACTATTCCTAAGCTGAACGATCAATCCCCCGGTACTTGTCACTATAGTATACTACAACGATCAGGTACACTGCCTGGTGAGGGTTGTAAGCTTCTCAAGATCCCTTAAGAGGTAAAGCCTGGTGCAATTCCCGCGCATCAAAAATCATATTTCTATTGTTTATAGTGTTTTATGGACATATTGGGATGCTGGAATGACGTTTAAACCTAAACTTAAATCTCAGACACGGTTTTGTGATTTTTGCAGAAATGATCCGACGAGTGTCAAACTCTCGGATTATCATTAAAATAGTTTAACTTACGAGATTATGAAATAAAAATTTCGGTAGTGAATAGTGAAATTGAATAGTGAAAGTGAATAGTAAAAAGTTAATAGTAAAAAGTGAATAGTTATCTGAAAATGCGAATTGTTACAGTACCTACCCCTTATAGAGAACTTCGTCCCGAAGTTCTGTTGATGTTAACTACTTACGGTGTGTCAAAGAGAATTCGGGGTTTCAGGATCTTTAATATAGTGGTGTTCACTCTGATTCATCTAAGATTGTGGTTAAGGAGTCGTATCGGATGCAAATAAGCCCACTTATTTATAACACATTACTTACATAAAGAAGCGTCCAAATTTATGTAAGTAAGGGATCATAAACTTATGGTTCGGTGATTTACAATTTCTTTATTTAAATACAGAGGCGTCCCAATCCATTTAAATAAGGAGATTCTAAATCATCCTACTTAAGAATTTCCGATACAAAAATCGCTTTCTAAGACAGATAGTAAGATAACCAAGTCATCAAACAAGAACTGTCACAAGATCAAGTTAAATAATTAGTTATTACTGAGCACCATATTTTTAATGACTCGACTAAATTCTGGGGTTCCTTATAATACTAAAGTCATATCATCTAACAGCGTGAAACTAAACCAACAACTAACAAAAAGCATATGCGTATGTAGTGTGTGTAAGGCAAATAAAGAGGAGAGTCTTAACGTATATAGCAGTTATAGTCTAGGCACTAAATGCAACCTAGTTCTCTATAACCAATTCTCTTATACCAATCTGTAACACCCCCAAAATACCGCAGCGGAAGACTGTGTCACTAGGGTGCTACTTCATAATACAAAGTACAAGTTATAGAAAACGACCTCTAAATGAGACGTTTTGAAAAGTTACCATTCGATTAATGAATTCAAAGTTACAAACATGAGATTCCAAAGTATGATACATAAATGTATACAAAATGTTTTGAATGGTAAATGATAAAAAGCGTAAGTCTTCAGAATATGCAGCTTGACTCTAAGTTCCACGCACTAGCTATCGCCTTATTAACCTGAGTTAAACATGCTAAAGTGTCAACACAATGATTGGTGATGTTGGAACCATAGTTTTACTATTTTATCAAGTCTCGGTCATTTGTAATAATGCTAGGTTGCTTAGTTATTATTTACTTTCATTTACATTTTGTATTAAGTTTATTAGGCTTAAGAATGAGGTCCATGGGCCTCAAGCCCATACGTTTCATGTAAAGGGAAGGAGTAGGAATGTTGCCCTAGCTCCTTTCCTATAAATACTAGTCTTAGGCCTCTTGTAAACTTGGTTGGTTATTTGAAAACATTAAGGAAACTCTTGCATTTCATTTTCTCTAATTTCTCATAATCATCTCACTTTCATTCTCATCTCATTTCTTTATCAATCATACTTGTGTTTAC
This sequence comes from Artemisia argyi, assembly GCA_030686995.1. Lineage (NCBI taxonomy): Eukaryota > Viridiplantae > Streptophyta > Magnoliopsida > Asterales > Asteraceae > Artemisia > Artemisia argyi. Next base: position 158,518,076 of record CM060693.1, read on the forward strand.
TAAATGGTGACCTAACAAGTGGTATCATTCGCTAGAGGAAGGTGTAGTTCTTGTTTTTCATTGATTTATTTCTTTACAAATCGTTTTTTATTATCGAAATTGTTTGTAAAAGTTTAAATTTTTTGTTAGTTTCTTGGTTTTTCTCACATCTTTGCTTACAAACTTGTGTTTAAAATCAAAACAAACCAAAAAGTTCCAAACTTTTTACTAATTATTCGATTTTTTAGATAGTTGTACTTTTATCGAGATCTTTACAAGTTTGAAATTTTTCATAAAGTTTTCTACTTTCCTTAAGATTTACACATTTTATACACAAAAGTACAAGTATCTTGAAAGAAAAACGAATTTAAGGATTGCTTTCTTTGAAAAACAAAACCTACAAGTTATCGAGATCTTCCTACTTGCTTATTTCGAGATCTTCTCAAAGTGCACTACCTCGTCTTCGTTTGTGTGGACTCGGTATTTTCTTTCTTGTATAAGAAAGTTAAGTACTTCGACTTTTGGGAAAGTTTTCGAAATTGTATAATTTCGAAAACTAAGTTTCGAAATTTTCGAAAATTATCGAGAAAATTTTTGGTTATCGAAATCTTATTTTTCGATAAACCTGATTAAGTATCGAAATCTAATTTTTCGATAAACCTGCTTCAGTATCGCAATCTTATTTTTCTCGATAAGCTGCCAAGGTTCTCGATAATCTTCCAAGTTTCTCGTTAAGCTGCCAAGGTTCTCGATAATCTGCCAAATTTTCGAAAACTTATTTTCGAAATCTCATTTGAAGTTGGGCTAAGTTTCTCGATAATTGGTTAAATCTACACTTTCTACAAGATCCATTTCTACACAAGTGTTTTTAAGATGTCTCAGCCACCGAATCACTACTTCCCTCATATTCAGCAACCTCAACATCAGCAGTCTCAGCAACCTCAGCATCAGTATCAGCAACAACAATACCTTCCGCACATAATGAATCAACAACCTCCTAAATACAATCCACAACAACATTACCTTATGATGCAACAACAACTCATTCCTCAACAGCAACCATATCAAGTGCCACAACAAAACATTCAGTTTTCCTCCAAACAACCTCACTGGTTTGACAGAATGTGTGAAGTTATTACAACTCAACAATCCCGACATGAGGCAGGATCACTTGAAACACCTCCAATGCTTACACCTGGTAATTATGTGCAATGGTCAAGTCGATTCCTACGATTTCTTGAACTCAAGAAACCTCATGGGCCATTCTTGAAGCAAGTGATACTTGAAGGACCATTTGAGTAGCCAACACGATTTGAAGCTGGTGATCCAAATGCAGATCCTCCACGTCCTCCTGGTGATAGACCCCTTCCAGAATCTTCACTCTCTGAAGAACAGAAACTACATCGTGAAGCTGATCAATATGCAATGGCTTATATACTTCAAGGTATACCTAATCCGATCTATCGCAGTGTCGATGCTCAGAAAACAGCCAAAGCTATGTGGGAACACGTTCATCTCCTCATGGAAGGCACTCAATTGAACAAAGATGACATGGAATCCAAGCTTTACATGGAATACACTGACATCACTATTGAACCTGGAGAATCACTTGAATCCTACTATCATCGTTTCACAAATGTGGTCAATGATCTGGAACGTCACAAAATCACTGTACCAAGGATCGCTGTGAACTCCAAATTTGTTGGTAGTCTTGACCCTGATTGGCATAAATATGTGACATTTGTTCGACAAACGAAGAATCTTCATGATGCTCCATATGGCTTGCTGTATGACTTTCTGAAACACCATGAACCTGAAGTGGAAAAAGATAGAGCCTTACGAGGAGGATACACACCTACATCAACACCAAATTCTTTGGCTCTCGTAACTCAATCTTCCTATGCTCCACCACCAATGTCAAATCATGCATATGTTCAAGAGCAGAACTACTTCAGTTATCCACAATCTTCCACCTCAAACCAACTAGTCCCGTATGATTCATCTCCACAAGATTCTTCTACTCAACTTGTTCCGTCAAACAACAATGATGCTATGTACTACTCCAACTCCAATGATGATGACGATGATGACTTTAACACGTTGAATCAGGGACTTGCTCTTATTGCTCGTGCTTTCAGCAAATTCTCCAACAAAACAAACAACCGTCAACGTTCATCTTCTAATACAAGGAATCAAGCTGTTGTTAATGATGGAAGAGTGGAAATTCAGAATCGTAGCTATGGTCGATCTGGTTCAGGAAGCTCTTCAGGAAACTATGGGAATGGTCAGAGGTTTAGTAACAATGGTGGGTTCAGGAACAACTCAGGATCTTCTCAGCAAAGGTCTGAATCAGTTGCAACTAGGAACTCAAATTCAGGGAATGCAGTGTGGTGCTACAATTGCAATGAACAAGGTCATATAGCGACAGCATGTCCCAAACCGAGAACTCGGGGTAGTAAGTTTCACAAGCAGGCATTACTAATGGCTCTTCAAGATGAAAAAGATGGACATTTCCCTGAACAGGACAACAACTTCATGGCAAATGTGAACAACGATGATGACATGGAAGATCTGGAAGCCAATGCTGCTGTGATGCTTATGGCCAACATGCAGGAACTTAAGCTCAATGATTCAGGTCCAGTGTATGACACTGACGGCTTGTCTCAGGTACATGACCTCAATGCATGCTTTATTAATGAAATTGTCTCACCTTCTGCCTCTGAATCAGATATGGCGCAAGTTGTTTCATCTAAATCATCTTCATCATCTCAACAAGATGAACAAATAAGCACAGTTGTCATATTTGATGATGACACAGTTGTTTCATTTGATGATCCTATTGAGAATGATAAACATGATAATTTAGAACAACATGAACCAACATTTGATCCAGACCCTGACCTCATAATGTTGTCTAAACAACTGAATGCTCAAAAATTGCTAATTGCAAAGTGCAACGAGAAAAACAAAGTTTTAAAAGAAACTAATGCAACACTTGCAAGAGACATTGAGTGTTACAAAATTCAGCTTTCTAATCAAGATGTAAAGATGAAACACACTAAAAGTTTTGAAAAAGCTTTTCAAGAGTCTTACAACAATGAACAAGATCTTCAACGCAAAATGCAAGATTTAATTGAGTCATATGGAAAGTTGATTTCGAAACTTGAAAGTGAGAGGCGTGAATTGAAAACAAAAGTTGAATGTCTTCAAACTGAACTTTCAAAAACAGAAACTGAATTGTCAAGTTGTAAAAAGGATTTTCATGAACATAAAATACGGAAAAGGAAGTACATAGATAACTTACTCGGTGATATTGTTGATCTTGAAAAACAACTCAAAGAATTTCGTCACATTGTTTACAAACACGGGAACTCTGTCACAACAATTCAGAAATTCACTTTAAAACCGAAACCAAATACAGGATATGCACTTGGTGATTACAATTCTATGTTTCTTCACACGGCATTCAAAGAAATTCCAAAAATTTACAGTATGGATTATTTTTTTGATAATACGATAGTGCGTGCTGTTGTTTTTGATACTGAGGAGGAAGAAGAACTTGAAGACGAGAGTCGATCTAAAATGAGTCAAGTTCAATATTGGACACCATATGACTATTCAAAAGCTCCTCCACTTTCAAAATCTTTTGTCACTCAAAAGGAATTACCTGAGAAATCATGGTTTATCGAAGAGTCATATGTTTCATCTCACAATGAGGCTCCTGTCCCACCTGTAGCACAAATAAATGGTCCTTTACCATCATCCGGTGAACTTACATGTTTACCAAAATGTCGTGTCTTAAATTATTTCAAAACCTTTATGGAAGACATCGATATTTTGGAGGAAACAATTGAACGCAATTCAGAAATAAAAATTGAAACTTTTCAATCCGCTTACGAGCGAGAAAAGAGAGATATTTTTCAAAAACAAATGAAACCAATTGTTCAACACCTCCGTCTATGTGCTACACGTTGGGATCAGGAACTTCAAAAGGAGGTCAAAAATATGATAAACGTTTTTGATACTGCTGAAAATGAGATTTTGGTCCAAAAGCTACAAACTAAAGTTTTCAAAAATGATGCTGATCGACTCTTGGAACAAGTTCTCTGTGCTGATATTTTATCTGTTATCATGAATGATCTCTATAAATCTGGTACTTCTATGCTTATGGATGATCTTTGTGTTGATAATAATTTGTTGAATGAGGAAATTGAGACACTCAAACAGGAAAATGATAAGTTGAAGAAAAAGAATGATGATGTGACAAAACAGTTTTCAAATGAAATTTTTCTACTCAATCAAAGGCTTGAATGGTGTCAAGCTAAAAGTCTTGAAAGGGAATTGAAGTTTCAAAGTCACAATGTTTCAAACTCTTGTCAACTTTGCAAAAACAATGAGTCTTTAAAAGGTTTGTGTCTCAAATACGAGAAAGAAATTGCGCAGTTAAAAATTGAAAATGACGACTTTCTACAAAACCACATAGACATCAAATATTGCAATGGTATACTTGAGTCTAATATTCAGGATAAGAATCACATCATCATCGAGTTGAAAGAGAAACTTAAGATACTTGAAAAAGGAAAGATGGTTGACACCACGGTGATAGCACCAGGAATGTATAAATTAGACAAAACTGATAAAGGAAAGGTTATTCAAAACACTAATGTTGACAATTCCACTTCTACAGGACTAGTCTCCACTACTAGCGTTAGCAGACCCAAGCGAAAAAGTAACAAGAAGAATAGGATCTTGCAACGTAAGAGAGGACACCTAGAAGCTCAGGAAGTAGAAGACCAACTTAGGAATTTGAATAAAACTCATGTTGCATCAGATTTAGATTCTAATCTGGCAAATTGTAATCAAAATCTAAATGTAACGAATGATGAACCTTTAAATGTTTTGAATATTAATGCATCTTGTGTGTTTTGTCGTAAAAGCGTATCATCTGGTGATCATACTAAATGTATAGCTAATTCTCTTCTCAATCGTCATAAGAAACGTAGGACACGCATTCTTTCTCGGCCCACTATTGCCTCTAAGTCTAACTTAGGAAAGCCGTCTTCTACGGTCTCTAATGATGTTGAAGTTACCCCCATAAGTGCCGAGAACAAATCTAGGGCACAGCCAACCACTAGTGCATTTAACATTAAGAAAGCAAATACTAGTTGGAATTGGCAACGTTGGTTACAACACAAACCAGATTTTAAATGGATTCCTAAATTGTTAACTACATGTGTTACTAACCAACAGGAACCCGCATTGTCTTTGGGTTCCACCCTTACTTCTGTTCCACCCGTGTCTTCTTCTGGTGAGGCAGGTGGTACAGATCGTTCTCTGGATTGTTGATAGCGGATGCACCCGACATATGACAGGCAATATCAAACTGCTACACAACTTTGTCTCAAAGTTTATTGGAACTGTCAGATTCGGGAATGATCATTACGCTCTTATCATGGGTTATGGTGACTATGTCAGTGGGAACATCGAAATAAGCCGTGTTTATTATGTGGAAGGCCTTGGACACAATCTTTTCTCTGTTGGTCAATTCTGTGATGGGGATCTAGAAGTTGCATTTCGTGAGAAAACCTGCTTTGTTCGTGACTTACAAGGAAACGATCTTATGTCTGGCTCACGCGGCTCCAATCTTTATACAATCTCAATGTCAGACATGATTGCAACATCTCCGATATGTCTTCTCTCCAAAGCTGAATCGACTAAATCTTGGTTATGGCACAAACGTCTCTCACACTTGAATTTCAGAACCATGACTGACCTTGCTCGTTTTAAACTTGTCGATGGATTTCCAAGATTCCGTTTCACCAAAGATCACTTATGTCCAGCCTGTGAACAAGGAAAAAGTACTCGTGCTCATTTTCCGTCTAAACCTGAGCAAAGTACGAATCATGTCTTACAACTGCTACATATGGATTTGTGTGGACCGATGCGTGTTCAAAGTATCAATGGTAAACGCTACATACTAGTAATTGTGGATGACTTCTCCAGATGGACTTGGGTTTATTTTCTACGAAGTAAAGATCAAGCTCCTTCGATGATCATCACCTTTCTCACCAAAATTCAAGTTCAGCTTCGCAACACAGTACGAATCGTCAGAACTGACAATGGAACTGAATTTAAGAATCAGACACTACGGTCTTATTATGAGAAAGTGGGAATTGAACATCAGACATCTATTCCTAGAAGCCCAGAACAAAATGGTGTGGTTGAAAGACGCAACAGGACGTTAGTGGAAGCTGCTAGAACAATGTTGATTAATGCTCAATTACCAGATTACTTATGGGCAGAAGCTGTTTCAACCGCATGTTATACTCAAAACCGTTGTATGATCACAAAACGCCATCGCAAAACACCATATCAAATAGTTCACAAACGTAAACCGAACATCGATTACTTTCATGTATTTGGAGCACTTTGTTATCCGAAAAATGATCGTGATGATTTAGGTAAACTTAAAGCAAAGGCTGACATTGGAGTGTTCGTTGGATACTGTGTAAATTCTAAAGGTTTTCGGATATGGAATCGTCGAACAAGAGAAATTCAAGAAACCATTCACGCTAATTTTGATGAGCTCACACAAATGGCTTCTGAGCAACACAGCTTAGGACCCGAATTTAACCGTCTTAACTCTCCGGCATCTTCAGCTGAACCATTGCCACTTAACCGCAAAGAATTAGAAACCTTATTTGCTCCACTATTTGATGACACAATTGAATACCGTCCCACTGAGGTCTCACCTAATTCCGCTGCTCAACATGATTACATTCAAGTACCAGACTCACCTCAACAAACTACTTCAAGTGTTGAGAACGACGGTCCTCCAATTGTATCACCATCTACAGCAGAACAAGCTGGTTCTACTTCCCCCCATCCAGCTGAAGATCCACCACAACTATCAGTTCCACAAACCGCAGAGCATGATCCTGATGCGTTCATTAATCCGTTTGCACCAGCTACTACAGTTCCTGATATAGCTGAGTCGTCAACACGCAACTTGGATCCTGCCAACATGCGAGATACATATCAACTACACCCTTCAACACACAAATGGACCCGCGACCATCCTCTAGTTCACATTATTGGCCATCCAGATGCACCTGTTATGACAAGACAACGACTTCACACAGATGGAGAAACTTGCATCTACGCACTCACAGTTTGTCATGAAGAACCCAAGAACATTAAAGATGCAATGACTTATGACAACTGGATTGAATCTATGCAAGAGGAATTTCAGCAATTCATAAGATTAGAGGTCTGGGAATTAGTTGAAAGACCTGACGGAGTCTTTGTCATCGGATTAAAATGGATCTGGAAGAATAAGCTTGATGCAGAAGGGACAGTCATCCGCAACAAATCACGTCTGGTAGCGAAAGGATACTCTCAACTTGAAGGTCTCGACTTTGCTGAATCCTTTGCTCCAGTGGCACGACATGAAGCTGTTCGGATTTTTTTAGCTTATGTTGCACATAGGAATATGGTGGTTTTCCAAATGGATGTGAAAACAGCATTTCTGAATGGAGATCTCCGTGAAGAAGTTTATGTTAGCCAACCTGAAGGCTTCGTTGATCCTGAGCGTCCTAATCACGTCTACCGACTCAAAAAGGCTCTCTACGGACTCAAGCAAGCCCCACGGGCGTGGTATGATAAACTGTCCACTTTCTTACTGGCCAATAAAATTTTTAAAGGATCGGTGGATCCCACACTATTTACAAAAACCTACGGGGAGGACTTACTTGTTGTTCAAATATATGTCGATGACATCATTTTTGCCTCAACAAAACGAAGTTATTCTAATGATTTTGCTAAATTAATGAAAGATAATTTTGAAATGTCCATGATGGGTGAACTTACGTTCTTTTTAGGACTACAAGTTCATCAATCACCCCGTGGAATTTTTGTACATCAATCCAAATATGCTCTGGAAATTTTAAAGAAACATGGAATGATGACTTGTGATACTTATAATACACCAATGGGCTATACCACAAAACTAGATGCTGATTTACATGGGACTCCCGTTGACCCTACCAAATACCGAAGTATGATTGGGTCCCTCATGTATCTCACAGCTAGTAGACCTGATATAGTTTTTGCTGTCTTCATGTGCTCACGTTATCAGTCAAGACCAACTGAAAAACACCTCAATGAGGTCAAAAGAATCCTTCGATACATAAAGGGAACCATTAACTTGGGAATCTGGTATCCGAAGGATTCTGGTTTTGAACTAATTGCTTTTTCAGACGCTGATCATGCAGGATGTTTAGACACACGCAAAAGTACATCTGGTGGATTACAGTTTCTTGGCGACAAACTTGTGTCATGGCAATCTAAGAAGCAGGACTGCACGTCTTTGTCATCTACAGAATCTGAATACGTAGCCATGTCGGCTTGTTGTGCTCAAGTCATTTGGATGAGATCACAACTTAAAGACTATGGCTACCTATTCAACAAGATTCCTATCTACTGTGATTCAAAGAGTGCGATTGCTATCTCCTGCAACACTGTGCATCACTGCAAATCCAAACACATCGATCTCCGTTATCATTTCATCAAGGAGCATGTGGAAAGGGGTACAGTTGAACTTTATTTCGTTGGAACTGAATACCAATTGGCGGACTTACTTACCAAATCCTTGGCACCATCCAGGTTTGCTAGTCTAGTCCACCAGATTGGTATGAGATGTTTGACACCAGAGGATCTGGAAAAGTTTTTAAAATACCACTGATTGTCAAACATCACAACTATCTTTGTATTATATTTGTCTTTCATTCTTTACTATAAACTAATCAAAACCCAAAAATATTTTCAACATTTTTTATTTTTATTAAAAAAAAAAAAAAAAAAAAAAAAAAAAAAAAAAACTAATGCAAGTATATCGCTTCCATTCAACACCTTGTTCTTACTTTACAAGTGTTGAGGGGGAGTCACGCTTAAATCTTTTACCAATCAATTGGTATACTTGCATATTTCTCGTTTTTTACGGTTCGGAGAATGTGCGGGTGATTTTACTTTTTCATAAGTTAACTCAACGAAGTCACATCTCAATGTCCATAGACTTGCTAGTTACTTTAGGGTTCTAGTTAAAGTATTTCATTATTAAGGGACTCATGTTGCCAAATGCTTAAAGTTTCTAAAACCTTAGGACTCTAGCTTGTTTTCATATAAAAGACTAAGGACCAAAAGTGACAAGTATCAAAACCTTTCAAAATAACTTAAACATATAAACCGTACCACCAAAACCCAAAGTTTTATAAAACTTAAAACCTTCCTTAAACCCTTTCTACAAAACCAACGGCTCTCAATCTTTCTTGCTAACCACATCCTTGATCTTTAAATTGTAAGTTCCTATGTTATCATTGGGACATTACAAACATAGGTTCTTGATTAATTGGTTTTTCAATGGTTAGATCTCATGTTATCATGTATTCGAGAACTAGGGTTAGGATCTCGAAATCGTTCTTAACTTGTTGTGGTGTTTAATTCTTGATGGGGTTTAGTTACTTGGCTTGTTACTAACACATTCCCACCGGTTATTTAATCATCTCATCATGTTATCTTTGATTTCGAATTTGTGATATTGTGTCGAATTGGGTTTACATGGTTCTATGATTATTTGTTGGAGGTTATTGGTGGGATTTGCTTATTTGGTCTCTAATGTGCATAATCAATCTTGCTTGGATAATTCTCACAGTTTATTCATGGTTCTCGATAAAACATGTATGCTTCGTTCGGAATATCATCGAGATACACTTGTATCTTGTATTAGAATATCTGTGACAGGCCAATCTCTGTGGTAACATGATTTGTGATGCAAACAAAGGTGTAATCTCATGCGAATTCGATTAATTCTTGTATAAGAATGTTTTCGAGAATCTGTGTCATATCGAAATCTTTTGAAAAATTATCGAGAAACTCAAGTTCTCGATAAATGTTCATTTATCGAAATCTTCAATTTCTCGATAATGTTTTTCGATTAATGATAAAGTTTTCTCAATAAAGTTCTTTCTCGATAAAATTTCTCGATAATGTTTTTCGATAACTATTAATTTTTCTCGATAAAAGTTCTCGATAATGTTTTTCGATAAATATTAATGTTTTCTCGATAATGTTTCACGAGATGACACTTTCTCGATAATGTGTCATTTATCGAAATCATTCAATCAATTAAACTTTCTCGATAACACCAGTTTCTCGATAAGTTGTTAACAGAATTGTTTTTTCTCGATAATATCAATTTTCTCGAAAAAAATAAGTAATCTCGATAAAAGGTCCATGATGCATTTTTTTCGAAATCTTGTTTGGTATTACACCTTGGTATGATTCATTAGTGTTGTGTAATGTGATGTAATGTGAATTGTGCTTGTCATGTTGTACTTATTTGCCATTTGCATTATTTGACTCATTCTTAAATGACGCATTTGTGCTTAATTGTTTCAAGTAGATATCTGTATCCAATATCTAAACTGTGCTAACTCATAACACATTTGGATGTTTGGTTATGATGATACTTTTCAGATAAACATGGCTGATCACACTGAGAACGTCGCAGAACAACCTCTTCCATTACTCACCTTGGATGACATCACTCCCGAGAACTACCATGTCACGCTTGGCAACAACAACCCCCGAGTTGATTTCAACAAGTTGAATATCACAGAGAAATCATGCAAGATTGTGAAAGATATCCTACTGGCACATCCATGCAAACCACTTCTCACCTGCTCTACTTCAGTTCCACTGTTCTATCTTCATCAGTTCTGGCTTACTGCTCAGACCAACTTGGATAATGAGTCTTTCACTGTTACCTTAGATGGCCAAGATTACTCTGTAGATCATGACGTTCTTCGAACAGCCCTTCTCATGCCACAAACCGACAACGAATTTGCTCCGATACTACCTGACTTGGAACTTCTTGACTTCTTCATTGAATTAGGATATGAGGTTGATGATGATGAACCTCTAATCAAGCTTTCCAAATTCAATGTCAAGTATATCCCTCAGCCTTGGAGAACATTCTGTTTGTTGGTTGTTAGATCTAATGAGCCGAAGCTCCTCTTCGAGGACGACTTCACCACCTTATTCATCAAATCGACCACTTCCTCTACCAAGATCAAAGGTATGAGGATTCCCGAATACCTTCTGAATGACAACATTAAGAATAGGGCAAACTTCAAGTTGTATGATCTGGCTTACAAAGGGGAACTGGAAGAAGCAACTATAAAGACTCGTAGCAAAGGAAGTGTAAAGTCTGGGAGTACCACGAGCACCACTGGATCACCGCATACAAGATCTAAGTCTGCTACAATGGCAAAACCCAAGACTACTACCACACCTAAACCTACATCCAAACCTAAACCAGCTACCAAACCAAAGAAGAAGGCAACTCCTGAGTACTTTATTCGGGATGAACCTACTCCTCCACCTTCTGACACCGAGTCTGAGTTCGATACAGAATCTGACGAAGAAGAACCAGACTATGAACTGAGATACAGAGCACCTGATGAAGGATTTCCTGCAACAGAGATTGCCGTTCAACAAAGTCTTGTAACTTATGAAGAAGAGACAAGGAAAAGAAAAGGAGTCACTATCAATGAGCCAAATGATGATGAAGATGAACCAATCGTTGAACCATTAGTCGATAAACGCAAACTGAAGAGTATAGTTGTCGACACTAGAGCTGAAGAAAAGCAGCTTAGGAAAGAACAGAGGAAAGCAAGTCTTGAAAGCCGACTTCTATCACACCCTCCAACACCACCACCTATCGATCAGTCAGAACATGTAGGGGCTACAAGCAGTATGGTTCCTCCAACAACGTCAGAATCAGCTCCACAACCTGATGACAACGTTAAGGATACAGACAAGACTGAAGATGTCCACATGACTGAGACTGCTACTTTAGAGGAGAATGTTGGCGGTCAAGAGAACTTAGCTACGGATCAGGAACATGAATATCTTATTACTCCAGAGTTTCTTGCACGAGAAGCAGAGGAAGCAGAGGAACGTCGTCGAAAGGAAAACGAAGAGAAGAACGCGTTCGACACCAACATGTTTCTTAAGTCATCTTCTCAGCAGACTTCCTCAGCACAACCTCCACCTCCTCAAGACTCTCCGCCAAAGGATCCAACTCCTCCTGCTTCTTCTTCAGACTCTCACAACGAGTCTTCGTCCGAATCATCACCAGAGCACTCATCACCCACACCATCTGAAACCGCATCTAAACAGCATTCGATCAATGAACCAAAACAACAAGTTGATCTTCAGGAGCAAGTGAACAAACTCACCGACATGGTTACCAAACTTACTAAACAAGTTGAGGAATTCCAGGATTCTACGCAGCTGATTGACAAGTTCTTGAAATCTGATTACGAAGGTTTTATCAGAACTGCAACACATGATTTTCTCACTGATAATCTGGTCGAGATGATCACTCCTGAAGTTGCAAACCTTCTCAAACCAATCAATGACAACTTGGATCACAGAATTAGAAGTGTTACGAAGAAAATGTTGTCTACTACACCCTTCACGCTTCACACCGCAAAATCTTCTACTGTGGGTCCAACCGTCCAAGAATTGTCTCTCAATGACATGCTTGTCAAAATCTTCGACAACCTTGCCACCAAAACCACACAGACAGCTGAAGAAAAAGGCCTGTATGATGCTATGGTAGCTTATATGTCAAAAGAGTCATGCAAAGATGCTGCTGGATCCCGAAAGAGGACAAGAAAAGATGACGATCCTGACCCAAACTCCAAAGGCAAGAAACCTAAGTCTGGAACAGGTCCCTCATCCTCTCTACAACCACAGAAGGACTCCACTCCTCCTGGAACTCAACAACAACCCTCAGCTACTGGTGAAGGTCAAACCGAAGATGAAGAAATGTTCATGGAACAAACTGATGACTTCCAAGATCAACTTGACACCGATTACCGTGCTCCACCTACTCATGATTCTCATGCTGGTCCATCATCACCGTCCAAAGCCAAAGACAAAGATGCTACATCCAAGTCTAAGAAATCCAAGAAGAAAACACGTCATTCATGGCTCGACAATGATGACAATCCTCAGAATGATTGGCTGACAGAAATGGTCCAAGCTCAACCTCCTCTGGAAGAAGAAGAACCTCTTCCTGGTAACACTCTTCAGTTCACCCAGGCCATTATGAAGGATCTTCACATCAACAAACTCACAAAGGCGGAACTTAGGAGAATCAATAGGGATGCACAAGAATTTCTCAAGAAAAGATCTGGAAACAAAGTCGAATACGAATATCACATGCAGAATATAGCTAGTGCAATGTCTGCCGACTTTGACTGGTTAAATCCTGAAGTGAATATTGATCTAAGTTCCAAGAATCATGAAAAACCTTACTTCACCGACTGGACCAAACCATTACCGTTGAAAGGATTTCCAGACAAACCGAAGATACCTTACAGCTTCTTTTTCAACAAAGATCTTCACAACATCCAGCTCACTCAGGAGATATCCAAGAAGAAATATGCTTCCTCACTCACAATCTCAGTACCAGCCGCTAGATATGAAATTCCAGCCATTGAAGAAACCACTCGTATTTTCAGCAACTCCATCGTAGCTTACGACAGAGATGCTCTACATGGAATTCAACATTGGCCAGATTGTCGTCGACTCGGTTATACCAGCAGGTTAGGAGAAACATCATTGGAAAATGTGAAGCAGCAATCTAAGATCATCGCTATCTTGGAGATTCAGCAGTCAAAACGGTTTAACTACATTTTCATGCGTGAAATTGTTGTTAAACGACAAGATGAAAAGAAGTACAAGTTCTCCGAAGCCGACTTTCCCAACCTTAATCTCAATGACATTGAAGATATGTATCTTGAAAAGGTTCAAAGTAGAATGCGCGGATTCGATAGAGACGTTCAGTACAACTTCATGGCATCGCTACTTCTTTACATCCGACGACTGATTGTTCAAGAAAGAGTGGAAGATCTTCAGCTTGGAGTGGAAAGTTACCAACAGAAGATCAATTTGACAAAGCCACAGTTCTACTTTGATGGTCTCTATGAAACACCACAGTTTACTCTCATCCAAGAACCATTTGGTTTCACCTACATCAACAGCAAAAAGCTACAAAGTTTCATGAGGTTCGATGAAGTACACAAATTCTGTGATGTTACACTCAAATCAGTTCGTGATGGGCTTGTCAAAAGGTTGAATGATGATCGCCGTAAGATAGCTAAGGGGGAACAACCTAGATGGAAATCCAGCTCCAGAAGACAAGTTCGTAACTTTGTCTTAAAGATTGAAGAAAGGTTATTTCGACGGGAACAGATCAGACGACTGGAAAGCTACATCGGTACCAGACCATCGTTTCCTGTCAGAAACTTCGAAAGACCAGAACCTAAGTTCACTAACTTCAATGCTCCACTTCCAGACGAAGAATAACTTGGTACATTTGGTCATATTTTTTCATTATCAATTATTTCATTGGTTGAATCATTTTTCCATTATGGTTTGTGCACACATAACAGTGTACAACCCGATCTTGTATAGAAAGGACCCTGAGGTACGCATCAGTGCCTCAATCCTAAACATAAGGAGCGAAGGCTTCTTACTTTTGAGTAGAATTAATCAAACATTTATGATTTCTCATAATTCTGCTCAAAAGGACAAGTATTTCACCTCAATAAGACCTAATCACTTGTTGAGGGGGAGCACTTGTCAAAACAAAATACTTTGTTCAAACATCAAAAGTTCTTTGTGAATCTCCCCGTAAGACTCAAAAGGCATATTTTAATCTAAAAGTTTGTCAAAAACACCATTTTATATGCTATTTTTGAGGGGGAGAAAATGAAAAAAGTGATTAAAATATACGAAGTCAAAGCTTTAAGTTGTATCATGTGCGAGCTAGACTCAGTATTAACCCAGGAATTGACGAGATAATACAAGTTAGTTACATCGAAAGGACTTATCCTCGACGGGTAATAACATCAAGTTAGTTACTAGAGCTAGTAGTTACCTAAAAACTGACTATGTATCTCTTTAACTAGCCACGTAAGCGTGTCTCGAAAAGGATATGTCTTAGTAGAAAAGTACCGTCTCGAGAAACTTTCTGTGGACTTGATCAGGCCGGGTAATAATTTCAAGCTAGTTTAACTAGTGATGTAAGCGTGTCTCGAATCGGTCGTGTTCACAGAAGGTGGATCAATTCAAAAGTGATTGCTCCTCCCGCATGTGCAAATTTATTTAAACACTTATGAGCACATGTGCAGGGGGAGCCCTTCAAAAGTGTACGCAAAACTCTCAAAGTGTTAACCAAAATATTTGATTATCACAAACACTTTGAGAGATTTTCAATCAAAGGTTTCTTGGCTACTGTCGGAGTTATAAGGTGATTAAGATAGGAATATCCGTCCTATGATCCGCCAGAGCCGGAGAGATCTACCCAAGGACATCTCCCATAGTTAGAATTAGAAGTCCTTAGGTATGATACGAAAAAAAGGAGATATGAATGAAAGGGAAAGAAGGAGTTGAAGAATTAAAAAGAAAAGTAAAGTAAAGGGTGAAAAGAAATAGCCCTCCATATGTTCAACCTTAGGGCAGACACCGGGTTCAATACGTATGCTACTGGTTGTTGCAAAAGACAACACCGGTATTGAAGACAAAGTCGTCATGGACCCAGTGACGCAATGCACTAAACCTTCTTAACCACTCAAGTTCTCTTATAAGGACTTGTTTCATTCTCACAGGGGAACCCGCATAACCTATCGACCTATCTCTTAGAGACGGTTGATATTGAAGAAGGACATCCCCAGTCTCCGCATAGGAAACCTAGGTGTGCACTTATAGAGTCTAGAGCCTTGAGATACATCAAAGATCTCTTAGGAACACTTAGTATTTCTACGACTGGTGTTCTACTTCAATAGGCATCAGTTGTAAACTATCGAGTCCTTCGCAGATCTTAGCAATCTGCCAAGAACGTTTATGAGAGGATTACTTATGTATTTCTCAATTATTGAACGGAAATCCTGCCAGGGTCAACATCAAACAGCCCTGACAGCAGGTCACTTCGGTAACCCCACAAGGGTTACGCTTAGTGTTTGCGGTGGTTCCATTACGGTCTACAGTCGTGGAGTGATCCCCAGCGACTCACCCAGTCATTGAGCTACCTAGTAGGTCTCGTAAGCTCCTTCGGGAGTATCTGATATGGGAACGGCCTGGATAAGGATTAGAAGGAGTCTTCACAATATGCTGTTGATGAGCTCTAATTCCTTATCCGTAAGTACCGGTGATTTATTGCTAACTGTCTACTCGCAGGTACTTCACTTCCATGATGACGGATTCCACATGCTCATACATGCATCTTGCAATCATCAAAAGCTCCCTCAAAGATCAAAGCAACACAAAGTTCAAAGTAAGATTCTACGCCATAAAGAAGAATCTACAAAGTATAAAGACCAAAGATCTTAAGTGAAAGAAAGGGACTACGTGCATGTATAAGTCAGAATTCAAAAGATGTATGAGCATGTTGGAATGGCGGACTACCACCACAGACGCAGGAGTGACGAACGGCAGATTACTTCATAACATAATCACTACAACATCATCAAAGAACAAAGACAAAGAGCAAAGTATATCCATCTTTATTCTAATCATTTCTGAAGACGTCTAAAGCTATGAAAGTCAAAGATTAAGACGAAGACGTCAAGCAACCATGATGACCGACCCTTAGGGGGAGATTGTTGGAACCATAGTTTTACTATTTTATCAAGTCTCGGTCATTTGTAATAATGCTAGGTTGCTTAGTTATTATTTACTTTCATTTACATTTTGTATTAAGTTTACTAGGCTTAAGAATGAGGTCCATGGGCCTCAAGCCCATACGTTTCATGTAAAGGGAAGGAGTAGGAATGTTGCCCTAGCTCCTTTCCTATAAATACTAGTCTTAGGCCTCTTGTAAACTTGGTTGGTTATTTGAAAACATTAAGGAAACTCTTGCATTTCATTTTCTCTAATTTCTCATAATCATCCCACTCTCATTCTCATCTCATTTCTTTATCAATCATACGTGTGTTTACTAAATGGTGACCTAACAGGTGAGTTCATAGAGTTTGTCTTAAAACAGTTGGAAAGCCTATAAAGAATGTTCACACAGCAAAGGCATTGTGAATCCACTTAGTTGCAAGTCCCGCCCATAACAACACTTGCAACCTGTGTGTTCACAACCCACTGCTAAAATATAGTATGAGAAAGACATGTATAAGTTCATCACAACAGTTAAGCAATTAGTCGTGAGTCTACACTTCATCTCCGAATACCTCACGTTTATGATGTATCCAACATTCACAAATGTTAGGATGTATCAAAGCTAATGGTCATCCAACAACTTAATTTGGAGCCACTAGATAGCCTCAATGGTCACCCAACAACTTAATTTGGAGCCACTGAAAGTCTCAATGGTCATCCAACAACTTAATTTGGAGCCACTGGAAGTCTCACAATTAAGTATAACGCAGTTAAGTATAACACAATCATGTATGTATGAAATCAAGTATAATGCAATCAAGTATAAGACAATCAAGTATAAAACAATCAAGTATAAATGTTTTGAGTATTTGTACAAGTAAGCAAGTAGTTGAGCATGTATCTCCCCCAAAGAGTTAAAATAAGTATAAAAAGAGTAGGGGCTATGACTCACCTTGAACTAATAATATCAAAACGTATAACGGAATCGATGGATTAAGCCAGGAAGTCTCTACTCGCAACCTAGAATATGACGTTGCGACTTAGGTTTGAGTAATGTATAAGAATACGAAGAATTGCCTATATATGTCTTGCATATATTTCATGATGTAGTACTTAGTATATAGTGTAAGTCGTTGAATAAAAATGGTTTTTGAAACATGTATAGTTGTATATTGCTTACTACCGTTCGGGCCATCATAATTCAGAGGTCATGTAGTAAACGTTCGAGGAGCTAGGACACTTTAATTCGTAAATCCAGCAACTCGTCGATCCGTTTACCCAAATGAAACCCCTCACATGAAGCTCCCTAGTGTTGTAGTATTCAATAGGTAAAACATGTATAATAGTTATAATGATTTTGGTTTAGAAAGCCTTAAGGTCTTAGCCGTGGCCTTGCCGTGGCTTTGATCATGGCTACCATGGTCTTGAGACTCAGCCTTGGCCTTAGCCATGGTTGTGGTCTCGGCTTTAAGGTCATTAGACCTCTTGGTTTTACTTAGCCATAACCAATACATAGTCATTTGGGTATTAAAAATGGGTTGTTAAGAATTTGAAGAAAAATATCACTCGTTAAGCGTTTTCAGGGCTCGAGCTTCTTTGTTCCTGAACGAAAACGTCGTTCCGGACAACTTTCGTGTTTTAACTTTTTGATGAATCGGACCAGAAGGGCCACTTTCAAAATGGTCAGATTGCAAATAGTAGGGTATTGGCAGTTTCGGCGTTTTGGTTTTGCTAACTTCTTTTGGCCGTATCTTTTGACTCGTGTACTCGTTTTAGGCAATTTAAATTGCTACGTTTTCCTTTTTAAGTCCTCTATAACAGTAGGTAAGTGTTTCATATCATGGTTACTCTATTTTGGTCGTGGTTCTCAATATAAGTCACTAGTTTGCTTGTTTACTTAACATAAGTTAATATATAGTTTCCATAACTTGTTTTACCAATTTTTATACATCATGAACATAATAACAAGACCATATATAGCATGAATGAAACATAATAAGCATGAAAATGATATTGAGCAAGAAAGTGTATTAGGGTTCTTACAACTTTTGGCCTTAATGAAAATGGAAACTAGGACAAGAACTAGGAACTATGACTTTGATTGGCAAGCTTCTCTTCACTTTAGCAATCCTTCTACTCTTGTATTCTTGAAGGATTTGTGATGAAGGTTTAGGTGACTTGAGTGGATCTAAACTCAAGAGAATCACCAAGAGTTTCTAGGGTTTGGAAGTAGTTTGATGAATCAAAACCTAACTAGGGTTTGTGTGTTGATATTGCACTTGATTCTTGAATAAAACTTGAATAAAGAGTGTTTTTGTGTTTGTTTTGTGTTTTGAACGACTACAAGAGATGGGGAGGGCTTTTATAGTGAGTTGAGGAGGTGTTAGGAAGGTGTAGTGAGGAGGTGCAAGATTTTAGGATATTTAGGTAGTAGTTATCAAATTTGCAACCTAAAGCACATTTGTTCTAATCTTAAGTGATCAAGGCTTTATCTCAAGACAACAAGGCTTATGACTAGCCATGTATTTCGTTCAAGGTCTTATCTTAGATGACTAGGTGAAGTTTTGATGTTATCTTGTGTTTACGGAGTGAGTTTTGGTTCCGATAATCGCTAACGGTAAGTCGTTAAGTCATAAAACTTAAAATCGGGTATTTTAAAAATATGAAACTTATAAATATGTTAAAACTTATTAATATAACCTATCTTAGCATACTTAATGAGTGACAAGTTCTATCGGGTTGCTTAAACGCTGCTAAAACTGGAAACGCGGGTATAAAACGCGTAATTTGCGTAAAACGCTGAACTGGAAAACGTAAAATTCCAAAACTTTTGGAATTGTCGTAAAATGAGAGAAAATCATATTTCTATTGTTTATAGTGTTTTATGGACATATCGGGATGCTGTAATGACGTTTAAACCTAAACTTAAATCTCGGACACGGTTTTGTGATTTTTGCAGAAATGATCCGACGAGTGTCAAACTCTCGGATTATCATTAAAATAGTTTAACTTACGAGAATATGAAATAAAAATTTCGGGAGTGAATTGTGAAATTGAATAGTAAAAAGTTAATAGTAAAAAGTGAATAGTAATATGAAAATGCGAATTGTTACAAACACGTGAACATGGCGCGCTAGGTGATATGCCATATCCACTCTAAAATTGTAGATCTTCGTTTACCCTTTCCATGGCCTTTTGAATCAAATAAATTGGAGTTCGGACGAAGGAGTTATGACCAAAATACTTAAGCAACTTCTAAGGTTATCATGTAAAGTCGATTTCTTCTTTTTGCTTTGTTTCTTCACTTGGTTCTCTTCAAAGACATGTATACGGTGTAACCCCCCCCCCCCCCCCCCCCCTCCAGATTTACTTATTTGATCATATCACCAGGCCTAATCCGCGTGTTTTCGGTTTTTAAGCTTTCGATAATGATTTTAAGTATCAACATTAAAACGTAAAAGAGATCTTAGCCATCATTTGCACCAACAGAGGTGTAACTTTTTTTGGCGTATAAAATGTGATCAAGTTTATCACACCGCCTATTAACCACTGACTCTGTTTTATCGCAATATCGCACGAGTGTATTATATAAAATATTTTGCCATTGCTTAAAGTTATTTAAACTCAAGTTTTCGTTATAATGTAAAGTTTTGTTATGCTAGTTAACCTAAAAAGTTATGTTATGTGAGTGATATAAAAGTGTTTGATTTGAGATGAGATTTTCAATTTCAATTAGATCCATTGATTGTCGCAAGTATTTTTCTAGTTCGGAAAGAAATTTGCTACTTTATAGTATAAAAGAATATAGCATGATAAAGTTAGATGACTAAATGTCATGACTCTTTTGTGTTATGGGATCTATCAAACCTAATGTTCAATGTTAAGCAATCAAAGTTGTGTGATACAACGTTATACTATGCAACTTCTTCTTCCTTCTCCTTTTTTCTTTCCTTTTTTTTTCCTTAATTTATTATTATTATTATTATTATTATTATTATTATTATTATTATTATTATTATTATTATTATTAATGAGAAAAGAAAGAAAAATTTCAAGTGAATCCGAATAAATAAATATAATTTTAAAGATATAATCACCCGAAAACAAATGCTTAGATATGTATCTTACTCAGTTACTCTTTAGTTTAAAAATACGTGTTATTCAAGTCGATTTAATTTCTAGTTCTTTCATTATATTTTAATGTTTTAAACATGAAATGATCTAAGCATAGCATTTGTCATTATTAATTCTATTGTCGAACGTTATTCTTAAACAATAATAAAAATACTACAATTCAATTTTGTACTCAACTACTCATTCAGCTGGTTGTTGCACGATCAAGTTTGCGAATAATACCATTGTTATATTGTTTTATAGCTAAAATGTCCATTTTCTTAACAGTTAAGAATGACGATTACAATTTCAAGAACCTTCTGTGCTACCACTCGTGTATTTTTCTATAGCTAAAACGTCAATTATTTATATAAAAAAATACTACAGTATAATATAACAAATTTCATGTCTTTTTTCATTTATTTATGATCAAGTCTGTAATAAATGTTTGAGTTAAACCATAACTCCATAAGAAAATTACAAGCAACATAACAATGTCTCTTTCGTAAACTTTGTGCCTACTTACCTAAATGATAGCTATAGGTTTTTCTTACAATCCAAGTTATTTTCCAAATACATATATGATTGACATATGTGTTTGTTTAAGTTATCTTATTTGACTTGATTTACATTTTATAATCTTTTTTTTAAGCTTATTAGGAATATTTATGGCATAATGAGCTTACAAGTTAAAGAAAATAAACTAGAACATACGAGCTTACAAGATATGAATTGAGTCAAACAAGCTCATAAGCTTGTAAATAAGCATAAACAAACACCCTTTTCGACATTAATAATTTTTACTGCTAATAATGTTTTTACTCGGCAACGACCGGTCACTAACATGAAACGAGGAGGAACTTAGTTTTTTTTATTTTCCATATTTTATCTATATTTAATTCTTACCCGTCGATCATGGAACTATGTTCCTAGAAGCATTAAAATTTTTAATTTTATTCACTTTTAACTGGAAAATGTTTTATCGATAAATTATGTATTTTTCGAATGATTTGTCGTAACGCGCATCATCACTTCCCCGCTTAGGCCGGACGTTGTAAGCTAGGGTTAAAACTACGAGTGGTAGCACCACCACCATGAGTGGTCGTTGTTACACCAAGGCCACCACTATGAATGGTGGTACCAATTTGTGCATGACCATGTGGTGGTACAGAACGGGGAGGAAGAAAAAAGAGAGGTTGGGAGAGGTTTGTGACCCTTGGGGTGTTTGGAGGAAAATAAACAATGAAGAGTGACGGTGACGGTAACCACTATGAGAGTAAAAGTGGCGATATTGCCAGATAAAAACTAGTGAAAAAGTAATGTGACGTTGATGTGACTATATTTAGATCATCTACTATGATAGACTTCCCCAACATGACCTGACTGAGGTGCAGATTGTGATCTTCTTCTATACGGGATTGGATGTAGCAACAACGCAGATGTTGGACTCTCAAGGTCCAATTACTAAGATGAGTCCTGAAGATGCTAAGACAGCAATTCATGATTGCCACTTTCACATGTGGCATGATGGAGTATCTACTACAGGAGTGACGACAGTTCTGATAGTTTGGCTGCAATTAACGTTCAATTGAATAACCTTGCAACGGATATGAAGAAAATGACTGAAATGGTGCACTCCATTGAAGTAAGATGTGGAATATGCCATGGAAAGCATTTGTCAAAGGATTGTCCTTCCAAGTAAGAAGGAGGGACACTTGAGTAAGCCTACTATACCCTGGACCTGGAAGATATAAAGGGACGGCAAAAAATTCGGTTACTAGGAGAAGCGTTCGAGTCTGAAGGAGACTTTGAACAAGTTCATGACTAAGTCAGCTAAGAGGCATGACGAGACTTCTCAGTTGATTAATGAACTGAAGGGTACTAATGAAGGGAAATTCATAAATCAAGGAGATGCCATTAGTGCTCTAGAGAACCAAATTGGGCAGTTATCTAAGTTTCTTCAAGAAAAGTTTTCTGGTACTCTACCAAGCAACACAGAAACTAACCTAAGGGACCATGTCAAATCAATATCTATTGTTGAGGAACCAACTTATGAATCATTTATTGATACTACTACTAACGAAACTCCTTTATTCTTTAGTTTATATTTGTAGGCTGAACAAGAACTCATGAAGGACAGGGAAGAGGAGACAATGATGGAAGAGTGCAAGGCAACAAGAGAAGTGGTTGAACCATATCGACCACCTTCTATCAAAAAGCTCATAGAAGGAAAGGATGGCGATCAAGAGAAGCAGGTTTTAACAGATTTAATGAAATTGCAGGTAAACATCCCTATTGTGGAAGCAAGGAAGCACCAAACTACACTAGGCATTTGGAGGATTTGTTGAAAAAGAGAGTATAAGTTGTGTAGAGAAGAAGCCTAGTCACCTTACTTACACACACCACAAAGGCATCTAGATAAAAGACCTTTATTTGAAAATCAGTTGATTTAGTTAGATGACTATGATGTTAAAAAATATAGCAGCAAGTCTGTTGATACAAAAGTTGGGCGTTCCTGATTATGGGATCTTGCTCTCGTACCAATTCGCTCCTTAGTACTTGTAACCTGCGCACTAAGAAAATAAACAACACCGTTAGGCTTATCGTGGGATTGTCTCCCACGATTAGACTCCGGCGTGAGAGTAAGTAATCGATTTAGGGTTCTCGTTAAGAGTTAGGGTTTGTGAATCGTACCTTTGAATGAGAGATGTCATTCCTTATATAGGGGCTGAAACCGTGTAGGTTTCTTGCTCCTTACTCTTCGCACGCGTAGTGCTTATCTGGGGTAAGGATATCTATTCTATGAATAGAAGATCCTTATCGCATGCCCGGTTAGTTTGGTTGGGTTTTGGGCTTCGTGAACCCAAGCCGTTATTATTATGGCCCGTCATTCGTTATGATAGCCCACTCATGGTGGGTTTGGGCTGAGTAATGTTTATCATTTGGGCTCGTGGCCCATATATAAACTATACGTCATCATGTCCCCCCAGTCTAGTGTGCGTGGCTCGTAGCCGCGGACGCTAGACTAATATTAACAGCGGTAAGCGTGGTGGGAGATTATTGAAATATTACCGCCCATTTTGGAAGTGCAATGTACCTAGTCAATAATATCTCAAAAAGGGTACCTCGAAAAATGGGGGTGGTGTCTACGTAGCCCTCGTAAATCAGGAAAAAGTGCATGTGCCGGTTCGTTTCTAGCCACTCGTTTTTGTGAGTGGGATCCACGTGGGGATAATCTAGGGTTTTCTTCCTCCCTATATAATAGTTACCGCCCCCTTTTGCAATTACACACAGTAAAACACACACTCACCATTTTCACTTTCTCAAAAGCTATCTTTTCGCAAATAAGCATTTCTGTAGGTGCGTTTTACTAGTAAATAGATGAAAATGGTTGCTCAATTAGGGGACTTTCGCTCTGCGGTGACGGTTGATGATGTCACCGAGTTTTCGTCCGATTATTTTATTCCTTTGAACGTGCGTCCAGAGGCTCCAGACGTAGACGCGTGTATAGCTGATTTCCCCGAAGGGAAAATAGGTTTATACACGAATTTTTTTGAGTACGCGAATTATCGCGTGCCAATTTCTATCTTTCTGAGTGATTTGCTCAACCACTATCGCCTTCACATCTCACAGCTGCACTGTATAGGTGCGGCTAAGGTGTCGAATTTTGAAGTAAACTGCCGTTTACTTGCGATAGAACCTACCATATCCCTCTTCCGCTCATTTTACCACACGACGTGCTCAAATGGGTGGGTATCTTTTGCAAAGCGCCCGGGGGCGCTTCAGTGTTATACGGAGAAAGTAGACTCCCTCAGACATTGGAGGGAGCATTTTTTCTGGGTTGATGATGTAGTCTTTCCATCGCCCTACGAGTTTTATACTCAGGATACATTGCCAAGGGATGGGCGCCCCGCACCCGGTTCCTATAGGCTAGCTGATGCGCAGACTCTTGATGCCAACCGCTTAGCCATTAACCCTTATCCGGAGGAGTTTTTGGTGTATATGGGGTTGAGTCGCAATTATTTCGGCGCTGCTAACGAGGTGCCCACTTTCATAAGTGAGGATGGCCGGGGTGGGTGTTCGTCCCTTCTTCTTCAAGTTTAGTAAGTTTTTTCGTATGCGCACTTTTAATATCTAACCTTTTTGTCTGTTGTTTTTGTTTATGTGCACAGAGATGGATCTGTTCGCCGTCGTAAAGCTGGATAAGCCGAAGCAGGTGACGATAGGGGTGCGCCCTTTGAGGGAGGGTGAGCAGCCCCTGCTGGAGGCAACTGAGGGTCTGATGAGGCGAAAAATGATCCATTTTTAGGGGGTCATTTAAGCCCGAATCCGAATTTATTTGATCAAATATTGCCCTAAATCGTTGCTTTTGTGATTTTAGGTACTTTGGGAGAGAAATCTGGAAAAGGAAGCAATTCGGACGTTTTTGGAGCATAAAAGTGAAGAAAACGCCAAAGTCTTAATTTTCCATGCTGGGAACAGTAGGTGACGGCGTCAAGAGCAAAACCTTGACGGCGTCAAGAGCAAATTGACGACCCAGAACAGATTTGACGGCGTCACATAGGAAGGGCGTCAAGAGTAAAAGAGTCATGACGGCCTGGAAGTGTATAAGTCTTGACGGCGTCAGAAGTAGATCTAGGCAGTCCGAGAAGAGTTTTGGCGGCGAAGTGACGGCGTCACAAGTTTATTCTTGACGCCGTCAAACCTATTTTTCTATATATAGTTTTCTAATTTTCACAAAAAAAAGAAGGAGAAGTTTTGGAGAAACCCTAAGTACGATTTTGGTGCAACTTTTACAGGTTTTTCAAGGGTTCCAAACCCTTGATACCTTGCATTGTAATTGAGATAAGTGTTCCTTTAATTCAATCAATATGTCTATGTGTTGGTTGTCTATATCTTGTTCTTGTCTCAATTCCATTATGCTAGGCTAGATCTATCTTGTGTTTGCTTAGATCTAATGAAACCTAGATGTTAATTATGTGTTGATTACTTGTTTATCTTTGTTTTGGATGAGTGATTTATATGTTAGGCTTAAGAAAACTGGCATATCTCCACTTGGTAACATGCTTGAACGTCTTAAGAAACATGAACCGAGGCGCACTAGGTCTTTATTGGTTGTATTTAATGCATGAGCCACTGTTTACAATCCCTATAGTTGTGCTGGGCATGGTGTAGGAGGAGATAAGAGCTCATAGAATTGGGGAGTTATGTGTGCCACCCCATGAATGGTATTAAGGAATACGATCCGTCATCCATGCAATTATAACAAGTAATTAACATGTAAAAGATGTCTAGGGAGTAATGAAATCTAAGTAAACACATTTTCTCCAATTACTGCTCACAACCTTAGTTTATTTAGCTTATTTTCATTTTTAGTATTTTATTTTGATTGCATCTTAGTATTGGGTTAGTTGAATAGCAACTAATTCCGCCCAAATCCTTCAAACCCGAGATTTTAATTGCTTTCCATAAAATATAAAAATACAAAAATAATCATCCCTCACCTTTAGCACTAGTAATTAGGTTTTCTAATCCTAGCGACACTATTCCTAAGCTGAACGATCAATCCCCTGGTACTTGTCACTATACTATACTACAACGATCAGGTACACTGCCTGGTGGGGGTTGTAAGCTTCTTGAGATCCCTCGAGAGGTAAAGCCTGTTGCGATTCCCACGCATCAAGTTTTTGGCACCGCAGCCCGGGGAATAGTTATTGTCTAGGTTAGAATTTCTTTTTATTAGGTCTACTTGCTAGATTCCTTTCTAGTAAGATTTTATTTTTATTTTTAGGTTTCTTTAGTCTATCTATTTCTTTGTGTCTTTGTTCGTAACCACCCGACACCATGGACAACGGGAACATCTTTGAACCCGTCATCCCACCACAACAAAACCCACCATTAGAACCCCTTAGGCCCCGAACCTTAGGATAGTATTCCCGACCTAGCCACCAAGGCTACCGAAACACCATTGAGCTCACCGGAGCCAATGTGACCCCCTTGCAATCCGACACCATCCGGTTGGTGCAAAGCGGATGTGCATTCCATGGACTTCGTTCCAAAGATCCAAACCAACATCTTAAGGACTTCCTCAAAATCGTAGATTCCATAGACCTAGGTGTTGAAACTAGAGAGACAACCCGATTACGCCTATTCCAATTCTCTCTACGGGATCAAGCTAGTCAATGGCTTGATCGTTTACCCGCGGGATCCATCACCACATGGGATGATCTCACCACTCGTTTCCTTGCTCAATTTTTCCCACCGGGGAGAACTACTAAGCTTAGAAATGACATCTTGATGTTACAACAACGTCAAAATGAATCTCTTTATGAAGCATGAACTCGTTTCAAGGACTTACTCCAAAAAGTCCCTCATCATGGCATAGATCTTTGGCTCCAAGTCCAAATTTTTTATGACCATATCGACATCTCCACGAGGCGAGCCATTGACCAATCGGCCGGTGGTAAGCTACGTGATCTTAGTGCGGAACAATCATGGGAACTCATAGAAGATCTTGCTCTCTATGACAACGAAAGTTGGAATGATCCCCGTGACTTGAACAAAACTGTCAAGGCAATATCTTTGCCTTCGAACAATTCTGGCACTCCCGACCGTAGGATCATGGAACTTGAAGGTCGAGTCAAGTCTCTCATGAAATCTTACGAAGCTCCAAAATCCTCAAGCCATGTAAGCAGAATCACTTCCACATGTAAATTATGTAATGGCCCTCACGAGACGCATAACTGCATGGAGCTTCCAAAACATGCTTATAACGAATTCACATCGTCACACGTGGGACGAGGCCCTTGCACTTCTGATGAGGCCTATGAAGCATGGAAGGATAAACCTAATTTCAGAGGATACCAAACGCGGAGCGTATCCTTCAATGACTCCTCACCCCTCACTTGGTCCGAGCATTTTCCCTCACAAAGCACTCCTAGGCAGAGCTGTGAAGACGCCTTGCGAAAGTTCATTCTATCTCAAGAATTACAGCTCTCCACGCTCGAGGCTAAATTTAGACAACAGTAGGCCGATGTGAATAACAAGATTTGTAATCTGTTAACTGCTATCAAAGAGCATGTTGTCAATAAACCTATTCGCGTTGATGAGGTCAAATCTGCTACCGTCATGAGTCCACCAACCTCCCCTGTGAAAATAAAAAGTCCTAGCAAGTTATTCAAACATCTATCTCCTAATGGAAAAGAACCTGTCAACCCCCTAGGACCAATCCACTTCGTAAACACCATCACCACGATATCTACTTCAACATCCAACCCAACCCAACAACAAACTAACAAATTCAGTCGGACAGCTAAAGATGAGACCTCAAGGGTTGACCATGATTCAGCAAGAAAATCTACCAACTCACCCAAGCAATACACCGCACACGAATCCGGCAAACCGGATGAAGGGAAAGAGAAATCGGAAGAGCATGAGAGAAATCCAACCATTTTGGGTAAATCTATTATAGAAGAACCCGAGAGAAAAATGAAGGATGTTATTAGTGGGAGTAGCAATAAGACTAAGGAAAATAACCATAAAGTTTTCAAGATCTCCTGCACCATTAAGGAAAAGCTCCTAACCGATAGTCATATAGATCCTAGCTCCCCAGTCAACCTAATCCCCCTTTCCTTATACCATGAGACTTTCCCAAAACGCATTGCGTGCGAAAAGGTAATGAATAATTTATCAATCAGGGTCGGAGAGCTTGTTTACAATACTAACCTCGCCGTGGTCGATGATATAGACCCTCTCACCAATCAACCGCTAACCAACCTTGTTCTGGGGAAACCATTTATCAATGAATCAAGAGTAATCCTTGATGAGATGGATGGAAGTGTAATGTTCACCAATGGTGTTAAAAAGGTGATTTTTCGTGGGGGAAATGAAGAGGTTTACGAATATCGTCCTTCCCTTGAGGGGAATCTATTCGGATCCAGGAATGGAGAGTCGGGGAAGATAAGGAGGCGTGATCCGAATAATCTCAAAATTCCATGCATGATCGGTCACAAGCATTTTGATAACGCCTGCATCAACATATTCATGCCTAAGAATGTTATGTCCCTGTTCCATTACAACAATATCTGCAGATGGGGAATGATTTACAAGGGAGAGAAAGTGGTTGGTAAGGATCATGAAATCCAGGTGTTCGTAGGAAACATGGCATTTACTATGGAATTCACGATTGTGGATAACATAGAAGACTATGTCGACCCCAGGTTATCACAAGTAGTTTTGGGAGCACCCTTCTATGAAATCACTAATTTGATAGTGGATGACTTAAACGGAATCATGACCTTCACTAATGGGATTAGGAGGATTTCATACCAAACGCCATACAAGAGAAAAGACCTTAAGGAAATCGACTGTGACGGGCTTGATAAGATGAGCTCCCAACTTATCTTGTGTGATGAAGACGTTAGAAGAGGATGTAAGAACATTACTGATTTATCTTGTGGATTCTTTAAGGATGTTGGCAAGCTTGATTCTAAGTATCGAAAAGATGTCTTCGAGTTCGAAGACCCGAAGTACTTGAACTATGAAAGCGATACTGATTTAGAAGACGACCTAGAAAATGGAACCAATGATGAAATCACGTAGTAACCCATGACCTTGAGTCTAGCTACAAGACTCGTAAATAAAGAAAAGCGCTTCTTGAGAGGCAACCCATGTTTTGTGTGATTTTATTTGTTTGTTTGTTATTTGCTTCCGTATGCATGTTTTATTTTTATTGTTGGTTGATCATGTTTCTAAACTAAATAGTGGAAATACTTTACTTTGTTGTTTTGGCCTGGTCTTAACTCCACCTAAAGGTATTTTTGCAAAAGATAAGTGTAAGGGGAAACCCCAAATATGTTTTTAAGAAACAAACCGATCATGATTCTCCACAATATTAAATGAACATGTATATTCGTATTTGTTAGAGTCAAATGCTTGTATTGAGTCATAATGAAGTTTTGCAGGATTTTCCAGGAAGTAGGACCAAGTTTTTCCAGAAATTTTCCGGAAACTTAACATAAGGATTTCTGCAGGTCAATTCTGACGGCGTCAGGGGTTTACTCTTGACGGCGTCAGGAGTTAAAATCTGGAAATTTTACCGGTTTTGTTTTTCTAACGGAGTCTTATGGTTTTTGTGAATTATTAAGGTTTATAATCTCCAGGAGATCTGCAAACTTCATTCCACAAGCATTATATCTTATCTTGTTTTCTAGGATTTAGTAACTTATATAGAATGCCGCCGATTTTACGCGAGGTTGTCTTGTCTATTTTATCAGGTTTTACAGGTTATGTATGACAAGAAGATGATTTATATTCTGGAAGGGAAGCTTTGATTGTTCGTTTTCTTGGAGGAAGATTTAACCTAGCCACCCTATTATCCATACCGAGCGAATCAGGGGAGTATTTGATTTCATTCTCTTTACTTTTTCACTTTTACATTCTTTACTTAAACATTGGGGACAATGTTCATCTTAAGTGTAAGGGGAAGGTAAAAAGATGATACCTTACATATGCACTTTCGCTTGAGTTTGTTTTGTTTGATGGTAGATGTGTAATAAAACTATGAGAAATACTTGTTAGTGCAATTTTAGCGCCAAATTTAAAATTTTTTACAACATTTAGGAGTAAAACTTTAGCCATAGCAAGCGTCTCATGGATAGGAGATTGTATGACTAGCACATAACCGTATATTCAGAAAAAATTTCCACCCAAATATGTGAGGTTCGCCTTTAGATTTGATAGGAAAAGCATTTACTATTAGTGCTTATGAGTGTACCGGTAGCATTTAGATTCTAGAACTTGCGTTAGTGATGCATCCCGAGACCGCTAGTGAGACTACATTCGTGTAGTAGGATTTACTACATGATAAGAGGCATTAGGATCACCCTTGTGTTAAACCTGTATCATAATTACTTGACCATTTAAGTCATATTACTTGGCTAGTTAGGTCAACTAATTTTTCCCACACCCTTAGCGTTGTACTCATTTTTAGTACACGATACCCCTAGTACACCCCTCCGAGCCTATCTTTTCGTTTCTAACTTTAAGCATCTTACTTAAAGGAAGAATTTGTTACACCCCACTTAAATGTACACCCAAATCGCCTTAGCCTTCCGTGTATGCGCTTATTTTTAGTGCATTATTGTTATTTGTTAAACCCTAAGTTAACTTTCTAATTGATTACATGGTTGCTAAGTCGAGTCATATCCTTGTACATATTGTTTTGGGACGATTGGGACTCATGGGTAAGTACTTATTTTATGGAGTAATGGGGAAGAACATCATTTATTACCCCCATATGTACGTCAATCTTAAAAGTGCTCCAAGTGTTTTGATTTTCTTAATTCGAGTCATTAGATTAGTTAATTGTAAAGTATGTAAAGATTCAAGTGTAAGGGGAATTCCCATTCCCTATGATGTATTATTTGGATGGTAGGGTAAGAGTGTATGCAAAAAAAAAAAAAAAAAAAAAAAAAAAAAAAAAAAAAAATCGGAAAAATCAAGAAAAAGAAAAAAAAATAGAAAAAGAAAAGAGAAAAAACATACGGACTACCATCCCGTTTCATTCTATGTTTATTTTATATTTTTGTTATTTTTCATTTATTAGCTTAAGTCGAGTCTAGTCTTGGCTTAGCAACGCCACATTGTACATGTAATTAACTAAGATTGTTAACTCGCCACCAGTAAAACTTCCTTTATCCAACAAAACCGTGTATTTCATATCCCTACACCTAACGTTACAACCCTTTAAAAGACTTCTTTGATAGTTTATCCTAGGTGCTTACGCCATGTGGTGGAGGTTTGATCCTTTCCCAAGCCTATGGTAATCTATTTTGCTATGACAGGTAGTGAGAGATATCTTCCGTTTTCATATTGTAATTTACACTTTATTACACCCGAGAGATGTGAGTATCTAAACACTATTTGTGAGGTGCTAGTGTATGACCTCCGTGCTTGTCTATTGGTCTTTAGTGGAATGATTATTTGTTGTAATTACTTTTATGTTAGTGTTAAATGACCCCTAACTTGTCTTTTGAGTAGAATAAAAGCGCATTTGCTTGAGGACAAGCAAATCTCAAGTGTAAGGGTATATGATGAGGCGAAAAATGATCCGTTTTTAGGGGGTCATTTAAGCCCGAATCCGAATTTATTTGATCAAATATTGCCCTAAATCGTTCCTTTTGTGATTTTAGGTACTTTGGGAGAGAAATCTGGAAAAGGAAGCAATTCAGACGTTTTTGGAGCATAAAAGTAAAGAAAACGCCAAAGTCTTAATTTTCCATGCTGGGAACAGTAGGTGACGGCGTCAAGAGCAAAACCTTGACGGCGTCAAGAGCAAATTTCATGAATTTCCATGACGACCCAGAACAGATTTGACGGCGTCACGTAGGAAGGGCGTCAAGAGTAAAAGAGTCATGACGGCCTGGAAGTGTATAAGTCTTGACGGCGTCAGAAGTAGATCTAGGCAGTCCGAGAAGAGTTTTGGCGGCGAGGTGACGGCGTCACAAGTTTATTCTTGACGCCGTCAAACCTATTTTTCTATATATAGTTTTCTAATTTTCACAAAAAAAGAAGGAGAAGTTTTGGAGAAACCTTAAGTACGATTTTGGTGCAACTTTTACAGGTTTTTCAAGGGTTCCAAACCCTTGATACCTTGCATTGTAATTGAGATAAGTGTTCCTTTAATTCAATCAATATTTCTATGTGTTGGTTGTCTATATCTTGTTCTTGTCTCAATTCCATTATGCTAGGCTAGATCTATCTTGTGTTTGCTTAGATCTAATGAAACCTAGATGTTAATTATGTGTTGATTACTTGTTTATCTTTGTTTTGGATGAGTGATTTATATGTTAGGCTTAAGAAAACTGGCAGATCTTCACTTGGTAACATGCTTGAACGTCTTAAGAAACATGAACCGATGCGCACTAGGTCTTTATTGGTTGTATTTAATGCATGAGCCACTGTTTACAATCCCTATAGTTGTGCTGGGCATGGTGTAGGAGGAGATAAGAGCTCATAGAATTGGGGAGTTATGTGTGCCACCCCATGAATGGTATTAAGGAATACGATCCGTCATCCATGCAATTATAACAAGTAATTAACATGTAAAAGATGTCTAGGGAGTAATGAAATCTAAGTAAACACATTTTCTCCAATTACTGCTCACAACCTTAGTTTATTTAGCTTATTTTCATTTTTAGTATTTTATTTTGATTGCATCTTAGTATTGGGTTAGTTGAATAGCAACTAATTCCGCCCAAATCCTTCAAACCCGAGATTTTAATTGCTTTCCATAAAATATAAAAATACAAAAATAATCATCCCTCACCTTTAGCACTAGTAATTAGGTTTTCTAATCCTAGCGACACTATTCCTAAGCTGAACGATCAATCCCCCGGTACTTGTCACTATACTATACTACAACGATCAGGTACACTGCCTGGTGGGGGTTGTAAGCTTCTCGAGATCCCTCGACAGGTAAAGCCTGTTGCGATTCCCACGCATCAGGGTCACGTGACTGTGTTACCCGAGGTTGTCCCCGAGAACACGCCGCCGCTCCAGGTGGCGCCCGTTCAGAGCGTGCCGCCAGATGTGGAGGAGGCGCAAGAGGAAGCGCGTGCTGAGTCCTCCGACAGCATTGAGATCCTTAAGCCCGAGGAGGTGCTGAAGGAGGAGGTGGTGAGCAATATCAAGCGCAAGGGAGAGGCTGGAACCAGTGGCCCCAAGAAGAGACGTCGCTACCTCATTGGGGATGCGGAGTCGTCTGCAGAGGAGACATCTGCTTCTGGCGCGGATAAGCAGGTTGCTGAGGCTTCTCCCTTTCTGTAAGTGTTTGCGTCCATATCTAATTTATTGTATATTACTTGTCGCGATACTAACTGCATTCTTTTATATCTTGTAGGGATGATGCCGCGAAGAATGATGGAGTCTTCGTGGATGTGGTTTCCTCTCCGCAGAATGAAAACAAGGAGGGGAAAGCCAAGGTAGATGAGGGTGGAGAGGCGCAGCCATTGATAGATGAGCTGGCTGCGACTGCTGCGCGCCAGGCTGAGCTGGTGGCTCAGTTGAGGGAGAGGTATGCTGGGGAGAGGAGCACTCTCGCCCAGAAGGATGAGGAGCTGGCGAGGCTTCGTGCGCAGTTGGATGATGCGCAGGTGGAGTTGGAGGCCTCGCGGGTGTATGCTGAGAAGATCACTCATGAGAAGCTATCTGCGTTGGCTGAGGTGAAGGAGGCGCGTGGGGAGCTTCATCATTATAAGTCTGACTTGACTTGGGCTGTGCGTTTCTTAGATGAGAAGAAGGTGGAGCATTTTGCCAGTATCACCAAGTTTAAGGAGGATATGATGAAGATCATCCAAGTGCAGGAGGACAAGTTGCGTGGCCTCAGCATCGAGTATGATGAGGAGTTATATCCTCACTTGATGTCGACCATTGCTGAGCGCAGGTATTTCTTTTATGCTTTTCTCCTTCAATACTTTATGTTGCTATGCTTGTTACTAACACAGCTTATCTTTGTTGATGTAGGTGGTTGATTAGCCATGAGCTGCGCCTGGCAGCAATGGGTACTCTTGAGTCCCAAGAGGTATTATAGGCCTTTGGAAAGGTTGTTCACTGCGCGGTAGCTCGTGGGAGATCGCAGGCTATGGAGGATCTCCATGAGGCCAAGCTGCTGAAGAAGGACTTGGCGGAAGTCCCTGGGTATAGTGCTACTGCGTATGATGAGTTGATGCAGGCTATGGCGGGGTTGAAGGTCCTCGAGTTGCCGCATATTGGTAGGTTGGAGCGCGACCAGGACAACCCCATAGACGTACTTATGGCGGGGTTGACGTTGGAGCGCCACCTTGGGGAGAATGCGGAGGGGCAATCAGATTATTTTTTGAAGCCCGATGTGTCGCAGCTGCAGATTCCGGTGTTTGCGCAGCCTCGTGACATCCTCAACCCCTTCGCTCTTGAGAAGGAGGTTTCCTTAAAGGAGGTTTTGGAGGGTCACGCACAGAGGGCTGCTCTGAAAAAAGGGATCAAGGGCAAGGCAGTGTTGTGTGGCGTGGGCACTGCACACATCCCCAGGTCTGATGGTGTGCCCGTAAGTGTCCCTACTGTATCTCCTAAGGACGCTTTGACTCTGAGGAAGCTCCAAGAGGCAGGGAGCTCTGCTGCTCCGGAGGAGAGCCGTGAGCATCGCCATAGTATATAGGTTGCTTGTATATTTATCATGTAAATACTATCTTTCCTTGTAATAAGATATTTTGTTGTTATATAAGTGTGTCACTTGAGAAATGTACTTGCATTGTATGCGAAATTTTTATTATTTATGACCAAGTATATTGGTTGCGGTATTATACTTGCATAATTCGCTAAGTACTTTATTTGACCAAATGTATGGGCTCCATTAAGTGCGTGACTTTAAGGAATATACTTGCAATGTTTGCTAAGTTTTATTATTTGACCAAGTGTCTTGGCTCGTTATTTGCTAAGCTTGTACAGTGTACTTAATAGTTGCGCACCCGTCGTGGGGTGCGCGTGTGAAACTTACTTCGACGTCTCAAAAGTAAGGCGCTTTAGCAAGGATGCGTGATCCAATGTTGATGGGTTTGCAACCCTCTTACTCAACGAGTGAATTAGTAGGTTAACTCATCCTTTATGCCTTCGTGGGTCTTTAATTAGTGCATGCACGCCATGTAGGCAAGATATAAAATAACAATATTAACATATATGAGTATGTATGTAATAAAGTGAAGTACGCTATGGAGTTAGCTAGAAACCATAACATTTTATTGATACTTGCAAGTTTTTGAAAAAAGAAAAATACAATTCCTAGGAAAGTAAAGAAAAGCAAACACTTATTGGGCATCTCGTAGGATGCAAAGGTGTCTGTGTAATGGCCGTAGCCTAAAAGTAACATCTTTTGAGGTTGCAAATGTTCCAAGTGCGCGCTAGGTCGTGACCTTCCATATCGCGCAGTCTGTATGCGCCGTTGCCAAGCGCATCTGTGACCTCGTAAGGTCCTTCCCATTTTGGTCCGAGCTTGCCTGTGTCTTCTGCGTGGCTCGCATCATTAGAGTGGTAAACAAAGTCTCCTGGTCTGAATGAAGTGTGTTTGACCTTTGCATCATAATATTTCTTCATTTTTGCCTTAGCCTTTGCTTCGCGTATAGCTGCGCGTTCACGCCTTTCTTCCAGTAAGTCTAAGTCCATGCGCCGCTCCTCGTCGTTTGTTGTGACGTTGACCTCTGCCGTGCGTATAGTTGGCATTCCTATCTCAGCTGGTATGACGGCTTCTGTTCCATAGACTAGGGAGAATGGCGTGTCGCCAGTACTAGTTTTGATTGTTGTGCGATGCGCCCATAAGACATGCGAAAGCTCGTCCACCCATCGTCCTTTATGTCTGTCGAGACACGCCTTTATACCTTCACCTAGGCTGCGGTGTGCGCGCTCAACTAGGCCATTGGTTTGTGGGTGCTTTACTGAAGCGAAGTGTTGTGTGATGTTCAATTGTGCGCACCAATCTTTGAATGGGTTATCACAGAATTGTTTTCCGTTGTCTGATATAATTTCTCCCGGTAGTCCGAAGCGACAGACAATATTGTCCCAGACAAAGCGTTTAACTTGGTTTCCTGTGATGCTCACCACCACCTTTGCTTCAATCCACTTCGTAAAGTAGTCTATGGCTACTATGAGGAACTTTACTCCGCCTGCTGCTACGGGGAAGGGTCCTGCGATGTCAATCCCTCATTTATAAAATGGCCATGGTGAGGTGATAGGTGTTAGCTCTTGTTGTGGTCGGCGCGGGATTGGCCTATGTACTTGACAATTGCTGCATTTCTTTATCAGATTGCGCGCGTCGCGATGCATAGTTGGCCAATAATACCCTGCCCTTAGAGCGCTTGCCACCACCGATCGCGGCCCTGAGTGCATACTGCATGATCCAGCGTGGATTTCTCTGAGTACATAGTCTGCTTGGAGAGGTCCAACACATCTGAGCCATGGTTGTAAAAAAGAGCGTCGATAGAGTATGTTGTCTCGTAGTTCAAACCGTTGCGCTGTGCGCCACACTCTTCGAGCGTCCTTATTATCTTGTGGTAGAATTCCCTTGCAGATGAATTCAATGATAGGCGTCATCCATGTAGGGTCTTGTTCTTCTATCACTGTGGATATCTCCATTTCCAAGATTGACTTGTTTTTTAGGGTTTCTACCAATACCTGTTTTGATAGGTGCGCGAAGCTTGTGGATGCGATTTTACTGAGCGCATCCGCTTTCCTATTATCTCCTCTGGGCACCTGTTTTATCGTGAACCTGTCAAAGTTTTTAATTAAAGCCTTGGTCTTTTCTAGGTATTGGATCATGTGTTCGTCCTTGGCTTCATATTCACCTAGCACATGGTTAGCGACTAGCCGAGAATCTACATTCGCTTCTAGGTTGCGTACACCCATTTGAATTGCAATGCGTAGTCCGGCTAGCAGGGCTTCATATTCTGCCTCATTGTTTGTGGCTGTGAATTCGAAGCGCAGTGCGTAGGTGAATTCCATACCTTTTGGATTTGTAAGAATGAGGCCCGCGCCTGATCCATCTACACATGAGGACCCATCTGTGAACAGAATCCAGGGTTCCTGTAGATCTGTTTTGGTTGCAGATGTTGGACTGCCATTATCTGGCTTCTCCACAATGAAATCGGCTAAGATTTGTCGTTTGATTGCAGTGCGCGGTCTATATGAGATGTTATATTCACTTAACAGTACACTCCACTTCTGTAAGCGTCCTGATGCGTCAGGTTTGGAGATAACTTGTTTTATTGGCTGATCAGTGATTACAGCTATTGGATGCGCTTGAAAGTATCTGCGCAACCTTTTAGCTGCGAACACAAGGGCTAAGACCAGCTTTTCCATAGCGCTGTAGTTAGTCTCTGTCTTCTTCAGGGCTTTGCTTACAAAGTATATGGGTGTCTGGACGGAGTTCCTATCTGTCAATAGTACTGCGCTAACTGCTCCGTGGGTTGCCGATAAGTACATGATTAGCTCTTCCCCTGGTCGCGGTGCGACAAGTTTGGGAAGAGATGCCAGATAGTGCTTTAGTTTTTGGAAAGCTTCCTCCGCTTCTTCGGTCCAGCGAAAATCTCCCTTTTAAGTGCACTTCGTGAGTGTTTTAAAGAGAGGAAGGGATTTGTCTGCTGACTTGGATAAGAAACGATTTAGCCCCGCTAACTTTCCATTCAATGACTGGACTTCTTTGAGTGTGCGTGGTGAGGGGAGATCAATAACGGCCTTTGTTTTTTCAGGACAAGGCTTGATTCCATCGGGTTCTATTAAGTATCCTAGGAACATACCTTCGGTTGCGCCAAAGGTGCACTTCTTGGGATTTAACTTCATATTTATGCGTCCCAATGTTCTGAACGTTTCCTCTATGCCGCGCACCAATTCATCCTCTGTGTGGCTTTTGATGACAAGGTCGTCAACGTAGACTTCCAAGTTGCGGCCTACTTGTTTCTCGAAGGCTGTGTCCACCGATCGTTGGTATGTCGCGCCTGCATTTTTTAAGCCAAAAGGCATTTTTGTGTAGCAGTACACTCCTTGACTGGTGTGGAAAGCTGTTTTTTCTTCATCTTCAACTGCCATTTGAATTTGATGGTACCCTTTGTATGCATCTAGGAAGCATTTGAAAGGGTATCCGCACAGAGATTCTACCTTCCAGTCTATTTCTGGCAGTGGGTAGCAGTCCTGTGGACATGCTTTGTTGAGGTCCGTGAAGTCCACGCACATTCTCCAACTGCCGTCACTCTTCTTGACCATAAATGGGTTAGAGAGCCAGTCGTGGTAGTACACTTCACGCATGATGCCTGCGTCTACAAGCTTGTGTACCTCTTCCAGAATAGCCTTTGCACGATCTGGGGCCTGGCCGCGCTTCTTTTGTCGTATTGGGGGGTATCCTTGTCGGATTTGTAGCTTATGCTCTGTGATAGAGCGTGGCACCCCTGTCATGTGCTTTGGTTCCCACGCGAAGATGTCCAGGTTCTTCTGCAAGAGTGCGCATATAGCTGCTTTGCCTTTATCAGATAAAGATCCACCAATTGAAACTTGTTGTTCCGGGTAATCGGGATGAATAGCGACTTTCAGGTTTGGTGTTTTTTCAGCGCGCTGTTCTGGAATAGTTTCTACTTCGGTTGTTACCACATTGCATTCTCTGGGTGGTATTGTTGTATTATAGAGGGTGACAACTCCTCCTTTCACTGGAAACTTAAGCATTCCGTGCGCTGTGGATGGTACAGCGCGCATGGATGATATTCCAGGTCTCCCAATGATACCATTGTATGGTGAGGGAGACTTTATTACCATGAAGTTTATCCATGTTGCGGTTGAGTGCTGCTCATCTCCTACGACCACCAACAAGCGTAGCTGCCCCATGGGCCAGATCTTTTCTCCTGTGAATCCAGTCAATGATGTTGTTGCTGGTATCAATTGATTTTGGATTTCAGGTCGCAGTCTCTTGAAGCAATGGTCATACAAGATGTCTGCAGATGCCCCTCCGTCAATGTACATGTGGTGGATATCATGTCCTCCCGTATGTATTTCAATAGTCAGAGGTTCCACCACTGCGTTGTCCGCAGCTAGAGTAGGGAAAGATATCTCTTTCTCGGGAGAAAATTTATGGCTGACCTTTTGCTTTATCTTGCACTGCCATGATTGTATCATGTATATGGTATCAGCTTTTTCTTTGGGGGGCTCTTTCTTACCTCCGCCCCTTTGTTTGTCTTTCCCTTCTTTGATGTTTTTTACAAGGTGGTCCATTCTGCCTTCTCTTACTAACTTTTCAATTAGTTGTTTTTGCTGGACGCACTCATTAGTTGTATGGCCTTTTTGACCATGGTACTCACAGTATCCGTTTCCTATGCGTTTTTCCTCTGCAGTGCGCATTGGTGGCGGTTTTGGGAAGTTTGCGCCCTCTGTTACAAATATTTCCCTTGAGGTTTTTGTAAGAGGGGTATATTTGTCATTGTCCCTTCCATTGCGGTAATTCCTGCTGCGGTTGTTATTCTGATCATTGGATTGTCTCCGAGGCTGCTCTTGCTGCCTATAGTTCGAATAACCCTTTTTACTGTCCGCAGCGGCTGCCTCTCCTTGTATAAAGGATCTAGTGCGCTTTGTTAGCTCATCAAAAGTTTGTGGAACTTTGTCGTTTAGCTTTCGGATGAGTTCTGGGTTATTAATCCCATTCATGAACCCTGAAATTTTTAGGATTTCAGGACATGCTTTAACTTGTATGCACTCATCCTTGAAGCGTTCCATGAAAGCGCTGGTTGATTCTCCTTGGCGCTGTTTCACTTTTGCTAGCTCAACAGGGTTTTTAGCGCACTTCTTTCGATGGGTGAAGTTGAGACGGAATGCTTTCCGTAATTCCTCGAACCCACCGATGCTCCTACGTGGGAGTTTGCTAAACCATGTGCGCGCGTTCCCTACTAACGTAGAATTGAACATGTGGCACCACACTGGCTGTGGCCAGTTTTCGATGGTGGCGTTGATTCGAAAATTTTTAGGTGATCATCCGGATCACCTGTTCCATCATATGTTTTTACGTTAGCAGGCATGCGCCTACGTTTGCGATCTGAGTAATCGCTGATGCGTCGTGTAAACGCGTCAACTTTCTGGCGACGCCATGGGAGAGACATATCTTCATTCTCTTCGTCGCGACGCCTCCCTCTTGACTTCCAGTGTCCTGTCTCTCTATCCTCGTTGTCGGAGGAGTCACTGGAAGAAGGGTAGTCTCTTCTTCGGTGCTTGCGCCGACTTCTTTCAGAGGAAGAGCTTGAGGGATCTCTACTTGGGGATCTTCTTCTTCCCAATCTGTCTTGGATCCTCTTACTTCCAGGTTTGGAGGATCCTTGGCTTGGCGAATGTTGAGGTCCCAATCGGTCTTGTACCCCGCGACTGCCAAGTCTGGAGTGAACATTAGTGCGCCTCTCACTATCTTCTGAGTATTGTGAATCAGATATCGTACCCAGCCTATCATGGATAGTGGTACGTTCTGCGCGTCTTCCTCGTGGGTGGCGCAGTGGTGATGGTTCACGTTTAGGACCGAAATTCAATCGAGCCTGTAGGCTCGTACTTGCCCTTCTCTTTGCTTCTTCCTGCATGAGGGCGGTCAAGGTTTCATAGTTTTGGGATACAAAGTTTCCCAAAGTGAGATTGGGCGCGACCTCGGTTGTTGCAAGAGTGCCTGTCTCAGTATTAGGCACCCTATCTCGGTTAGGCGCACCTGGTGGCACAGTGTTGTTCACTGCGGGTATGGTTTGGTGAGGAGTGGTGAAAAGAGTGCGCTGAAATTCCTCAGCGCTTGGGACCACTGGGATGATTTGGGTAGTCCTTACTGGTAGTTCTACCTCTGGAAGAGGTTGGGTTGTTCCCGCCTCTTGGTGACCAGGTGCGCTGGTTGTCCCAGCAACCTGTCTAGAGGTCGGATCTTGTTGATTCCTCCTCTGATGGTCACGTTTTTCCGACTGCGGAGTCCGCTGGCTTGAATTCTTATTCTTTGTCATTCTAGTCTTTAGTTCTTAGTTGGGTCCCACGGATGGCGCCACTTGTTGATACAAAAGTTGGGCGTTCCTGATTATGGGATCTTGCTCTCGTACCAATTCGCTCCTTAGTACTTGTAACCTGCGCACTAAGAAAATAAACAACACCGTTAGGCTTATCGTGGGATTGTCTCCCACGATTAGACTCCGACGTGAGAGTAAGTAATCGATTTAGGGTTCTCGTTAAGAGTTAGGGTTTGTGAATCGTACCTTTGAATGAGAGATGTCATTCCTTATATAGGGGCTGAAACCGTGTAGGTTTCTTGCTCCTTACTCTTCGCACGCGTAGTGCTTATCCGGGGTAAGGATATCTATTCTATGAATAGAAGATCCTTATCGCATGCCCGGTTAGTTTGGTTGGGTTTTGGGCTTCGTGAACCCAAGCCGTTATTATTATGGCCCGTCATTCGTTATGATAGCCCACTCATGGTGGGTTTGGGCTGAGTAATGTTTATCATTTGGGCTCGTGGCCCATATATAAACTATACGTCATCAAAGTCTAAGGCTAAGTTTAAGGGAAAAGGGTTATTTATGGAAGGTGAAGTTAGTAAAATGATCATTGATGATAATGAGGATGAAAAGTTTACTGATAACATGGTTGCTAAGGAAGAAGTTGTTGATAATATAGGTGTTTCTAATGATAATGTTGGTACTAAGGAAGAAGTTCGTGATAATATAGGTGTTTCTAATGATAATGTTGGTACTAAGGAAGAAGTCGATGATAATATTGGTGTTTCTACCGATAATGTTGTTGCTAAGGAATTAGTTGATGATACTTTGGTGATAACCAAGTAGTTTATGATAATTTAGTTGATGTGCACTTAGTTCTCTCACCTAAAGTTGAGGAAGATTTTGATGTTTTGGATTTTCTAGATGCTTAGAATTTGGATGTTTTCATTGACTCAGTACTTGGTCAACTTGTGGCTCAACGGGATTTAAAAGTTGAGGATTACATGGATGATGGAGATGTAGTTGATTCATTTGATAGTGTACTTGGTGATGGTTTGCTTCAAGAAGATTTACGTGTTGAGGATTATCTAGTAGATGGTAATGTGGTTGTGGAAAGTGTGTTGAGAATGAGATTATACTAGATGTTGATATAGAGGTTCATAATGAAACTTTGAATGATGAAACTGAGGTTGGGGAAGGTGGTATTGAAATTATCAGATTAGATGTTGATATAGAGGTTCATAATGAAAGTATATATGAAACTGTTGTACATGCAACTGTTGATGCTATGGAATCTTTGGATGACACTCAAAGCTTATGTATGAAGAATGAAACTGTGATTCATGTTGGAATTGTGAATGTAAAAAGTGGTGAAAATGCATACAATGTTGACAATGATGTTGTGCTAGCACTCAAAGCTTGTGTAGAAATAATGGAAGGTGGCAGTTTTGGAGTAAATGTTGCTGACTATACAACAAATAATGCACATACACAGGTTGCTTTTGAAGGTAAATGTGTATCTATATAAAATTTTAACTTGTTGCATACATGTTTTAACTTGAAAGTAACTTACCCAATGTCACACCAAGTGGAAATGGGGGAACAGTGCAGTTTATTCCAACATACAAAAGCCAAAGGATCAACAACCAGAACAAAGAACCAAAGTTAACGTGTGTAGGATCAACATCAATAGCTACTCCATGATATCCTAGTTTCTTATGATTGCAATTTGGGAAAACAACTAATGTGCATCTTTTAGGTGTTTGTATGCTTTTCACATAAATAGTAGTTTATTATATATGCTTGTAA
The DNA here is from genome assembly GCA_030686995.1 of Artemisia argyi. Lineage (NCBI taxonomy): Eukaryota > Viridiplantae > Streptophyta > Magnoliopsida > Asterales > Asteraceae > Artemisia > Artemisia argyi. The sequence goes on from CM060693.1 coordinate 158,561,227, forward strand.
GTAAACTTAAGGAAAGTGAGCAGCTATATGCTACTTGGATGTGCCCTCTATTGGTCAGGTTATTGGGTATTTTTCGTAGGAGTCAATTAGTATTGGTGAATTAGAAGACATACGGCGTATTTAACTCTGGCAATGCGCCGTATCTGAAGCTTTGCAGTCAAAGCTCAAGTCAACCGTTGAAGGAATACGAAGTATGAAACTCTGGCCATACGTCGTATTGATGATCTTATCCCAATCCAAGCTGTCACGATTTATGAAGAATATGGCGTATCGCTATTCCACTATAAGTTGTATTTAAAGATACGCACGTGTATGCTCAGAATATTCTCTTATTCCCTAATCGATTTGCTTGTCCAGTAAGTGTCTTAGGAAAGACACGCAACATCACATGATCTTGACTCACATTTAGGTATTGAAGCAAATCGACATTCTCAAGCACTCTCTCGACGTGCTCGTTAGCATCCTCCAAATCAGATCCACTGAAGGTTTTCTCACGAAGTTCCTTGAAAAATTGACCCTTTAGTTCAAAAGTAGTTGCTTCTCCAAAAGTTGGCCTAACAATTCCCGAGCAGAGTTGTCACGAATCTGTACCATGTAACCCTCGATTGTTTGAGTCCCAAATCTTGATTTTTTAATAAAACTTCAATTTTTGACTTTAACAAAGTCAACTCCTCCTTCATTTTTGAAACATTACTGTTAGTCAGAACCATATCATCAATTATACACATGTTCCTTAACTGAACATTCTCAACATGCAAATTGAACAACAAATCTTTGTAATACTGTGAAGGAAGCCCCATATCAAGAAACCCATAAAGATGACAGCTTTCTCTTTGTCCTAGTTCATAATCAACAACAAATCAATCAAGAGTTTAACATATAATAATAATAATGTAAGTTTATAAACAAAGAAGTTTACATAAAAACCCTCTTCCCTTAGTTTGTCCTAGTCCATGCCACTTGCTCCTAAATGGGCAATGGACACTTGCGGTGAATACGGTTGATGACGGATTGAACTTGTCTGTGATAATACCTAGATGAAGAAGATGATGAATAGGCCATGGTTAGGGTTTGAGAGGAGGAAGAAGTGGTGGGGTAGATGTTTAATTTGGGCCAGTGTAAATGAAAAGTGATGAGGTGGGTGTGTGTTATAGAGTTTTAAGTGACATGACAAAAAATAAAATTGACGTGGCTGATAACTTGATACACATAAGCAGAACCGGTTGGAAAGTCAGAATTCGCACACAATAACCTGAAAAAAAAAATAAATAAATAAAATAAAATAAAAAATTACACTATAATAATCCGAAAAATTTAAAGCTACATAGAATAATCCAATGTATCAAATTATATATACATTACATTTACCGTAGATCCACTATTCCTCAATTTAAAATAATATTTTTGGCTATAGTGATTTTGTGAGTGGGTGAATAGTAATTCTTTAAAATAATAATATCTACTATAGTAACTAACGGTCGTTAGTTATTTAACGACTGTTAACTAACGACCGTTATCTTTAACATTAAAAAAATTTTGTACAAAAATGGTCCTTCATCTTAGAAGTTTGTTGCAAATTTACTCCTCTCATAATTTAAATAATTGGTCTTTCATGTTATACATCTATTGCAAAGTCAATCATTGATCACTAACTTAATGTTAAGTAGCTAACAACCGTTATCTTCAACAATTTAAAAAAAAAAAAATTCAGTTCTCACAATGTAATATTGTATAATGCCCGCGACAATGCGCGGCTTACATCCTCGTATAGTCGTATAATACATTTTGGGTAATTAGCCCGATTTATAAACCACAATATTGGATGATGTTAAACTACCACTTCAGCCTTATCAATCTGTGTACTTATGTTAATATTGTTGGCCACATGAGAAGACTGTTATACTCAATTTTTTACACGAATATAATCAATATATTCCAAGAAGATAATCTGCAAGTGGCAGATGAGATCTCACACTCAAAACATAAAAAAGAAAGTCTTTTGTTAAAACAGATCTATCCTACCACCGCCAATATTTTACGATGCATGTTCAACATTGCTGGTATTATATGACAACCTCGAATATATAAATATTTAAAACCTTTCTGTTACCTAAACTTTTGATGAGGAGTGTCTTTATTTCTTTTTTATATGCATGATTGGTGTTATTTCAATAAGTGCTAACAAAGAAAAAAATTCCACATGCACTATTTCATCACGTCACATTGTGCTTTTTCTTTTTATTGTAGCTTGTTATTCTGATAGCAATTTGTTATTTAACTTTATACTCCATAACTGAAAGACTCATATTCATGAACAAGCTACAATAAAAAGAAAAAGCACACATGAAAAATTACAACTTTGTTCATTTGTACCCGATAGTTATCACTCAGCTAACCACATTTCATAAATAGATCATCCAATAATTACCAAACACATTAATATGTTTATATCATCTTGCCACTTGAAAAAATCATATAGTTGTTACATGATATGACAAATAAACCAACTCCGAGACACAAGAACATGCAAAACCTTTTTTGTATAAGACAACATTTTAGAAGAAGACTAATTATATTTATGCTATAACATCAAAAATAACAACACACAATGTCAATAATTCGACTCATTTATGAATCCACTAGCACTAAACCGAAAGTGGTAATGGGTGAATCTTAAAGCAACAAAAAATTTAATGTAAATTTTTATGGAACTCCCACCAATGTCTAAAGAAAAGGGGTCATTATTAAGTTATTATAACGCATCCATTATCTACTTTTGCTTTATAATCCAAAATTGAAATGTGACATTAGCCAAACCCTAGCAGGGCAATTTTTTTTTAAACATAGGTTTTCTTTAGTTAGAGGAGCGTGGGTACTTTCACTCAAATGTACGCAGTTTAATTGGAGTATCCATGACTCTTTTCTGGCATTCTTTTGACCACCATCAAATATACTAATTATTGCTCATTATATTATTTAGTGTTCTATTTACTTGTCCTTTTCTACTCTATAATTTTAACTAAGCGCCCTCGGTGAAATCAGCAACAACAAAAGAACCAAAACTTGATTGGTCCAAGATGTGCGGTCAAGTTATCGACATGGTATGTGAGTTGCCCACCATCTTAGAGGTTGTGGATTCAAGCCTCGCTTGAGGCATTTGTGAGATATATTGTGAGATATGTGGTATACGATGTGAAGAAAAAAAAAAAAAAAAAAAAATTGTCGTTCAAAAAAAATAGTACACGGTATGAAAATAATTCAGTTTTCATCCCAATTTGTTACATGCACCCTGATTCGGCTTTGTTCCACGAAGTGATCTTTTGTTTTAGTTGATCATAATCGAGGGTTGGTTGGTTCTAATCGGTACCCATGTAAGTACTCTTCCTATTGGGTCTATTTCTAAAATATGATTTTTGGTCAAGTCCTTGTAAGCCAGTCCATCTTTGAACTGGTATGGCAAAATGCATAGAGGCATAGAGCAATCAGTTAGGTGTATAATAAACCAAACTGACTTGTATCTTGGGTCAAGTGAGCTGGGAGTGATAGAACCACAAACACTTTTTTCTATTGGCAAGTACGTTAATGATGAGTTAACAAAGCATAAAGATAACTTAGGATGTCGCATCGTTTAACTGGACCTCTGATACTTTTTGTCTCGTGGTGTTGTTCCCTAATGAAACTTCCTTTATTTAGTTTGCCATTCATCACTCGTGGTCTGCTAGACAAGTACATACAACTCATTAGAACACTCTTGTTGACAAACTCTCCAGATGATACAAGTCTTGGTTTCTTACTTTATTGGATAAGATTTGACAACACATTAGAACGCCGTTGCTGGCAATCCTCACACATCCAGGACTTCTAAAAAATACGACATCTCAGTAGACCCAAGGCTTTTTGCCTAGTGGTATGTGAGTGTGCTCGCAAACAGAGGTTGTGTATTAAAGTATAGTTGGAGACATTTGTGAGATAGGTTGACGAAAAATACTTGCCACAAGTTTTACTCGACCCTTTTGATATAAAAACACAACAAAAATAGCAAGCGGATGCAAGTAACCACCACTAAACTAATCACTTTATAAATTGAAAATGGCATACAGCTTCTTGTTAAATTAAGAGACTGCACAACCACTGCATCTTACAGAAGAATGTGTACTAAAAACTCAGGAAAAGTAACAATCAGCGGCTCAAAATGAGTCAAAGGAGATAAAAATACATTCAATGGATAAAACTACAGGGCAAGAAAACAACATGACTATTGAAAGAAGGATTAATGGTACATTAACTGCTCCTCATGCAGCCAGACCATGGATAATTCATCCATCTGGATGTACGACCGAGCCAGCCAAAAGGAAACGAAGGAGATAACCGTGCAGTTAGGCGGTGTTTGGTTTGCAGTCAGGAATAAATTACGAGTTTGAGTTTACAAACGGGGAAAATGAGAACTGCGCAAGTATTTCTAAAACCAAACCCTTTGCATATGGAGGGTTCTCAACTTTTCAGGTCTCAACCCCTAATCAAACCCCATACCAAGCACCCGTCTAATTAGACCACACATGGACTAAGCCAAGCCTATTACCAGTATAGATCTCGTTACGTTCTTCATCATAGAAAAGAGCAGTGATGTCTTCCAGGGCCTCTGAAACAGAGCTTGTGATCCTTCTACCCTGGATTCGCTGCTTTGAGTTGCACGTGCATCTTTTGCTACTAGACCCACTAGCTTTGTTAATGCCACTGCAAAGACAATCATCTATTATTGCACCATTCATTGCCTTTACTTTAGCAAGGCATTTTCCTGTCAGAATATTGCTTATATTGATGGAACCTGCTGCTGCATAATAACCAGAATGTGATCAGAAAGGAACAATATAATTTTAGTATGCTATCATATCAAATTGTAGATATCGGCCACAGCTCTATCAAAGAAAATTAAAAAAAAAGTATATCAAAAGTTTAGGTGCGTTTAGTTGAGGGAAAACACCTTTGTTTTCTACAAAATGTTTCGTGGAAAACAAGGAAAACAGAGATCGCGTTCAAATAAGCATTTTCCAGCAAAATGTTTTGCAAAACACAAAATCCCCTATTTCCTAACTTAACAAGGAAAATTACAAAACAAATTTTAGTTGTTTTCCTTGTTTTCCTTTGTAACCCACAACCCTCCCTCCCCTTCTTCAAATAGAAAATACAAACATCAACTAAACGCGATTTTATGTTTTCAAGTGTTTTGTGGAGATAAATTTCCCTTCTAAATTTTTACAAAACTAGAGATAGAAAACAAGAGAATTTTTTTCTCCAACTAAACGCACCCTTAACATTTCCATCAGTTTCAGAATCATCAAAATCAGCTTTGCAACAGGTTATTATAAGATGAATGGGGAACACTTTTTTGTACTTGTTTTGATATGCTTTTTTTTTTTCTGTTCAAGTTTATTAATTCCGAATGCTATCATATCAAAACGTAGATATCAGTCACAGCTCTATCAAAGATAGCATTTCAATAGGTGAATTGGGAAAGTTACCATTTCCTTCACTTTCAGACTCATCAGAATCAGCTTTGCAATAAGATATTATAAGATCCTGATCACTCGTAATATATATGTTGTTAGTGTTGCAGTCGGGATGCCACAGTAAATGATCTTCAAATGAAGTCACAAGCTCCCCACGGAAGTTCCAAACAGCCACTGTTCTGTTTCTGAATGTCAAGAACAGCTGGTTCTCATATAGAAATATGAAGGCCGATGGTGTCATAAATTCTGTTCTGCTAACTTCTGTTAACTCAGAGTTACGTACCTGCATAAAGAAATGGTTATTAGATTTCAAACTGAGCAGGGGCAGCAAGGTTGTTTTAGGTCAAAGACGGTATTTTTTAAACAGGTAGAATACGATTGATACAAAAACATTATTTCAATAATCATCAAATTCTGCGACAAAAATGCTAGTGTCTTTATCATCAAAAATATCCATCTGACCAGTTAATGATCATACAACCTAACTCAGACGGACTAGTTCATAAGTAAATGGCTCTATCTGCCATAATAACAAAGTGGGGAAATAAGAAAGATCCTTACATCAAGAATCTGAAGATTTTCATTCTCTTGCTTGACAAGAAGCTTTTCATTGAACTGTTCAATGAAATCCACCTTCTTATTTCGATGAAGGAGATGGTTGAAAGTTTTCAGAACAGTTCCATCTTCAATGGAGAGAATCTTTAACGGGACATGACCACTGGCTTTATTAAATATCAACAACATGATTCCAGGGCTGTTTTTGAAAATTAGAAGAACATAATGTCGGGGACAATAGACTGTAAACAATACATTATGTAAATAAGAATAGAAAGAGCAGATGTTTACCTAATTTTGATCTCTTGAACATTTTTATCTGATATGGAGTACAACATCATGTAGTTTTTCAAATCAAACACCTTGTAAATGCTGAGAAAAACAAACAAAAACAGATATTAAACTCAGCCCCAAGAAACGGCAAGATTGAACGGACAGATAGTAATCATACTCTTCAAAAAATTACCTATCTTGTGCTGAGAAGGTAAGTACTTTCCCATTCACATCATCAAACTCAACAAAACCAGGCCATTTCAAAGACTCGGACTCAAAAAGAGCAAAACCTGCATCTGGCTTACCCCTCCGTATGTATCTGACATATTTAAAGGTACAACAAACTTAGTACTAAATCATGTAAGATATACATAGAACAGCATTATAACATAACAGGTTAGATTTCACATACTCGATCCCTGTCGTTCTACATTTCAAGGAACTAAAACTGTCTGATGCATAGACTGAAACCGTAATGAGTGAATCATTGTTCTTATTGTAAAACAAGCTTCTTATAACTTCATCTGGACTAACATTCAAAAAGCATATTCGCTGGTTGGTTTCTGCATTAAATACATATCATGTCAAGCACTAACTTCCATCATTCGCTACATAAATCAAGAAGTCTTTTTTCTGGTTCATAATTATACCTCGACTAAATGCAGCACAGATTCCAGATTGTGCAAGAGCAAAAACTATATCGCGAGCAGCAACAATCTCAACAATTTTGGACCTCTTTTTAAGAAATGGCAATACCATAGAGCAGTGTCCCTTTGGATCGTGGGTATCATACTCCTCCTGACGTCGCCAATCATTTGAATAAATAGATAATGAGAAAAGAGTCACCTTTCAATGGAAACTTAACAATACACCAACTCAAAATTTTGAGATTTGGGCTTGTCCAATATCTGCTTATTCTTATGAAGTTATGATGTAAAATTTTGAGAGTAATATAAATTCACCTTTGCACCGTACAAAAAACAATACACCAACTCAAAAGTAAGAATATTTAACATGCCCATTAAGTACTTAAATATTTCAAACTAAATTTTACATGGTTTAGATATATCTTGTAAAATTTTAAGAAGGCAGTTATAAGGTATGAACAAAGAAAAACAAACACAACCTATAAGCACTGAATCTTAAAACAACAGGCATTACTTTATTCGATAACGATTCAGCCAACACGCAGTGATTAAATCATATTAATTACAATTTCAAGCATCTCAAGATCCAAAACAAAAGAAATATGCATGATAAGTACTTAAACATAAATACAAACCAGCAGTAAACTTCTAAAAGCCAAGTGATTGGATTCTCTTTTAATTCTACTTACAGGGTATTTGTTTAAGCTTATTTGGTGAGATTTTATAGCAAACATAAAAATGTTCTAATTTTTTAATGAGCTAATAAGCTTGGGCCTATGAGCTTACTCAGGGAATTTTGGTAAGCCCATATTTGTGGCTTATTTAAGAGGGCTTTAGGTTTAGAAGCTTACTTTAGACGTTTTGCAAGCATAACCTAATCCAAACACCTTTGCTTATCAACTTATTATCATAGTCTACTAATCCAAACAATCAGCAACAACATATGAGCTTATTCATCATACGCCAATAGCTGCTTACAAATGGGTGCTTGTTTAAGCTTACTTGTCCGGCATTATAAGCTTATCGCACTTTTCAAAAGCTAAAAATCTCAAATTTTAAAGCTTGCGAGCTTATCAACTTGAGCTTATGAACTCAAACAAGTTCATAAGCCCAAAAAAATAAACTTTTTAGCTTTTCAAAAGTTCGATAAGCTCATCAGCAGGACAAACAAGCTAAAACAAACACCCCCTAAAATTTTAGCAACACTCGCTTAAAGCATCTCATCGACATTCAAGCTAAAACACAATCATTTCCAGCTTCAACGCACAATACATAAACTATCAGCAACAACTTGTGAGCTTATTCATCATACGCCAATACGGGGTGCTTGTTTAAGCTTACTTGTCCGGCATATAAGCTTATCACACTTTTCAAAAGCTAAAAATCTCAAATTTTAAGGCTTGCGAGCTTATCAACTTGAGCTTATGAACTCAAACAAGCTCATAACCTCATGTTCATAAGCCCAAAAAATTGAACTTTTTAGCTTTTCAAAATTTCAATAAGCTCATCAGCCGCACAAACAAGTAATTTAGCAACAGTCACTTAAAGTATCTCATCCACATTCAAGCTAAAACACAATCATTTCCAAAATTACATAATACATAAACTATTCAAATATCAAAACAACAAACAACCTGCAATCTAATATTCCTAAACCGCTCTTGAGCATCACACATACTAAACGACCTATCGCGTCTAGAACAAATCTCCCTCCTTTGCAACTTCTTAACACTATTCAAAAACCCCTCACCACATCCACCCCTCCTTCGCTTCTTCGCCACTACTCTCCGCCCATTACACGGCCTCGGGCTCGCTGTTATCCTCCTCCCATCCATCTCCCCAAACCCTAACCCTAACCCTAAAAAAAACCCCCAAAAATCACATATACACAATATCTACCTTCCTGAGCTCAATACAACACATCTCATTATTCAATATTACAATACTTATATCAGAATATACAATTAATCATTTTGTTTTAAATTAAATTAATTGAACATAATTAACGGTTCAATATTTATTTAAAGATACTAATTCAATCAATTATTTTAAATTTTATTTTTTTTAAATAAATAATAAAAAGACTCAGGACCGTTGAAGAAAAATTGGGGGTTTTGGATTGTTAATGGTCCTGAGTGATAATTAACACAAATTGAATTGATGTGTTAATTTTTTTATATAATTTTTTTGTTGATTTTGTGAGTGTAATAATAAGACAAGGGGTTAGAAATGTAGAAATGGAAATGAAATGAAATGTTATGTTGAATTTTATGATGTCTTTGGAGTCCGTGTAATGATTTTGAATTTGGATTTTACTGTTTTTGTACTTTGTGGTTTTTAGTGTTCATAAATGGTCCTTCAGTTTGTGAATTACTTTGTGGTTTTTATACATATATTTTTCCATGAGCTTAAGCTGAATCCCATTCAAGTCTACTGATTAGAAAAGTACTACGTATTTTTCACATTTTCTCGAGTAAGCCGTGGCGGACCCAGGATTTTCTAAGGCGGGGGGCAAAAAAATTTTTTTTTATAAAATTCCTGATGCTTAATAAAAATGTCATAATTTTTTTTTTAACACTAAAAAACTAAAAACTAAGGTTTTTACATTTTTGGCTTTAAGGTGGGGGCAATTTGATTTTTTGAAAGGGTGCACTTTAATAAAAAAGTCCAAAAAAAAAATTACACTAAAATTTAAACTTTTTCGGCGAGTCGTGGAGGGCACCGCCCCCCAAAGTCAATACCTCGGTCCGCCCCTGCGAGCAAGGTAACAAACTTTTTTTTGTTACACTATCTAAGTAACAAAACTTGTTGTAACAAAGTAAAATTACTATTATGACGGGTTGAATTTTCATGTGTATTTTTTTTTTTCTCTTTTTTTTCACGTGTATAAATTCTGTCTATTATGGCTCGTTTGGTTGGTGGTGTTTGCCTAGGTTTTGGGATTAAAAATTTAAATCATGTGTTTGTTTGCACTTTTGATATTTGGCTTTAGGCTTGTATGTCAAATATAAGGTTGGGCACAGTAGATCGATCATGGGGATCGGTCGACCGATTTCATGATCGGTCATGGCCACTATGGCAAAAAGGTCACCATCAGTTGTCGGTCAAGGAAAATGAGAGGTTGGTCGAAATTTCGACCGATTATTTACACACACAAACAAATATACTATGAGCTTAATTGGAAGATACACCAAAAACGAATTTGTGCATGGTTTACGAGCTACTTGGAAGAGCATGAATACAATTTCGTCATCTTGGTGATACACTAAAAACGAATGAGTTGATCTCTGCATGGTTTACGAGCTTACTTGGAAGAGATTGGATACATAGAACTTGCGAGGTGGTATGCAAAGTTGGATATACTGATGAATAGGGTTGAGCAAACGACCCGAACGGACCGGACCGACCGAGACCGGACTGGACCGACCACATTCGGTCCGGTCCTCGGTCTTGGTTTTTTGGCTAATTCGGTCCTCGGTCCGGTCCCATCCAGATCACAAACCGATTATTTGGCCTTGTTGGACCGGACCGACCAACAGACCTACCGAGACCGGACCGAACCGACCATATTCGGTCCGGTCCTCGGTCTTGGCTTTTTGCTAATTCGGTCTTCGGTCTTGTCGGTCCGGTCCTAGACCGATGCTACAACAATTAAACATTTTAAGTTAGATGGAACTGATGATCATTTTGGATTTGCAACTTGGAAGGCTTTGTAGACAGATATAAAGTTGCATGTAAGATTTTCACCAGATAGAAACACGTATATACATTGCATGTAGTAGAAAGTAGTTGCATGTAGTGACCTATATATATATATATATATATATATATATATATATATATATATATATATATATATATATATATATATATATATATATATATTGTTACAAAATAATGAACAAGAATAAGAGAGGAAGTAAGAATTCTTATTAAGTTATCATCAATGTTACAAGTGGATTGTATATATAGGGTGGATGAATGTATCTTAAACCCTAAAGCCCACTAGAGATATATGTGAATAGACATAAGCTCATTAATATTTACAACACTCCTCCTTGGATATTCACTGTTTACTATACGCAATAAACCGCCTCATTAAAAACCTTATCAAGAAAAAACCCAGTGGGATAAAAACACTTGATGAAGGAAAAAAGAGTGCAGTGCGCATAATACTCCTCCTCAATTTAATGTATATCTTTCAAGCATCGCATGCTAATCTTCTAAACGAGTTGCTCGTATACTTTTGTTGGCAACAACTTTACAATGAAGTCCATCAAATTGATAATTTTACGAATAAGTCCTGCAAAAATGACAAAATATATGTGTAGCTTCCAACCGAATATCAAATCAATTGGTTGAAAAGTATACAATGCATGTACAAATATTAAAAGAGAAAAATACACTCACGGGACGCATATTAATTACAAAATTGGCATCTAAACCTCAATTGTACTTATATATGGTACTTGAGGACCAATTATTTCTTTCAGATGTGCAAAAACATCCAAAATCATTTTGATCCATATGCGGATTCATTCAACTTTATCAAATAAAGTTATTGAGAACTTTATTAATCGTATATAGAAGTTGAAGTTGTAAGCCATGCTTGAGACATTACAGATCATTCATGGTATATGAAAGATCTAATAAAACTCATTTAGAGCGAATTAAATACTTCAATATTGATTGTCTCGTAAAATATCAATAAGATATTTACATCCACCTTGAGACAATATGTCTTTTAAATAATCAACTTTGTGTTTTTGTGAATTTATTTATTCACAATTCATGTCTTAAAAGACATAACTTTAGAGCTCTTATTTCGGTTTAGCACAAAAACCGATTTATATCCAATAGATTTTACACATTGACGTGTACGAACTTCACGTTTCAAAACTTTTAGTATTTGCAAGATACTAAGTCCTTTTATGTTGGCCAACCATTTCGTTGAGCGCACATTTGGATATTAATTGACATTTGATCTTCATCATGCATAATAGCAAACAATATATTGTATGTAGACAAATTTATCGACGTCATTTATGTTTCGATTCCATATAACTTTAGACATGATATAATTTATTGAGATCTCATTAGCTATTTGAGGTTCTTTGGAACCTTCATGTCTAGTGTCTCTTTATGAGACTATCATGGGTCTTTTATACCTCGAACAACCATCTTGTTTTCATGCTCCATTTTTTTCATCGATGATTTTATTTTGAATCGATTTGTCTACCATGCTTGAAGCATGTCACAATAAAATAGTGTCCTTGAGGACAACTTCTAATTAGAGCATGAGTAGCTGAAATTTTATTTTTTTTGGCAAATGTTTATTTATGGCTATTAGATTATTCATTGAATAATGAATTCATAAAAATTTCTTTCGAGGATCAATAGAATATGATAATTCATTCTAATTTGCAGCTACTTCTCTCCTCCTGAAGGAATTATCCATCTTCTATATCCCATATATGTGCATTTAGGTGGAGTAATTTGCACATAAAAAAACAAAAATGGGATATGTTTGGTTTATAACCAAAGCCAATTATAAAAAGGGAGGATTTATAATAATATACTGGCATGATGCTAACTTTGTTGTTGTGCATATTATAATATGGCCCCATACAACAACACAAGTTTTTCTCTCTGTTTCATTTGATAATTCAGAAGTAATTCATCACATTTTCAGGATGAAATACTTACTCTGGAATGTTAGGCTCGCATTGAGCTATTAATCATGCAAACTTGAGGTTGTGATTTATTAACCATTTAGACGATGCATCGATTTTAAACTCTAAATGGTTCATACAATGGATTTTTATGCCTACATATATCCATTTGTTTTCTTTCCAGAAAATTGAGGAATTGAGTCCCCATTCTAGTTGATAGATTAATAATCAACTTCTTTTGAGAGATAATAACATTAAATTGAAGAATCTTATTCTTTTATAGCTTTCGCATCATTAATGACCCAGGATGGTGTAACTAGTCATGCCAAAAATTATTATTATAGCTCATAAACTTATGTTATGGCTATGATTAGCTTTTGCTAGTCTTTATATAATGCATGTCGAAGAAGATACAAAAGAATGCATCCTTAATATTTAACTTCGTTCCTCATGACAATTTTATATTTCTTTTAGGGAGCAAAATGTGCTAGCATAGATTTAAATCTATGAATATAGTGTGTAATATCTTTGACACACTTGTATTTCATATACATCACATTGCATTTTTTTTGCATAAATAGCATTTTTGTTTGCTCCTTTCTTATTGTATTTTCGCCACTACTAGTGGTTTGTCATTGTCATACTAACTCGACCATAGCATTTACCATGATAAATGATATTTAACCATTTATCGTTACATTATCACATTCACATAAGGGAATGAGGATCTCATATTTATCATTTTATCTCATTCACTTGAGAGAATGAACATCTTATGTTGATCATTTTATCACATTCGCTTGAAGAAATGGAGATCTTTATGTTGCAACTTGAGGTTGCTAACCAGTTTCTTTTAACATGACAATATGGAGCAAATTTAGTAAACGGGTTTATCATGTTTTTTCAAACATGCCCATTTCTTTTATATCAAAGCATCGTTCTCGATATATGAGTATATTCGAGGCATTAACCATCTCATCGCATTTTTTTTTCATCATTCAGATGTACTACTTATATTGCGGAAAATGTGCTCGCATATTGCAAGATCTCTTGCTTATGATGGTCAAATCTTTCTTATATACTTTGACATACATTAAACGGATCTTTCACCGTTATATATTTTCTTTTTAATTCAGATCTAACACTGAAATAGTGAGACCAAACTCGCTTATGCTTTTTTTTAATGCATAACATGAGATTATGTTGATCCAATTGATCAAACCATATTAGAACTTGAGGTTCTATTTTTTTTCTTTTTGAGAATTTTGATTGAACATGAAAACAATAACTTGAGGTTATTGTATTTTGATTATGTTCATCGTAGTAGAACTTGAGGTTCATACTTTTTTTTTTCTAAACATAACGTGAGGTTATGATATTTTGATTCTCTTGAGAGAATAATAATTGAACTTGAAGTTCATTAAAAGAGATACAATAACTTGAAGTTATTGTATTTTTCATTTATTCATTGTAACAAAACTTGACGTTTTATTATGAATAAATATAATCATAACATGATGTTATGAATTGACTCTTGAAAGAATCATATTAGAACTTGATGTTCTAATATATTTTTTTTTTCAACCATAACATGATAGCTATTTTGTTTTGATTCTCTCTTTGTAGTACGATAAAACATTTATTGTTTTTGTAAATTACACGAGAGTTTGAGAAATCAACAATAGAATATAAAATAATTCTCGTTATGTAATCAAAATAGAACATTTGTTGTTCTTGTAAATCACAATAGAGTTAAAAAAAACAAAAGAAATAAGATACTACACAACTTTTAAGTGAAGCAACAAATTAACATTACAATGTTAATCGGAGACAAAATTAATAACAATAAGAAACAAGTGTAATTCCTTCGTATTGTGTCATTAATTGATGATACCTAATATCTTATTAAACTGAGAAGTGATTTACTATATCATAATACAGAAAATTATATTTATTGTGCTTGCGCACCTCAGATGGTTTTTCATATGAAAAATATATAACCGGAGCATAAACAAGTGTAATGAAAAAGATTACAAAAATAACAACAATATCTTACTTTTTTCTTGAGATCATACACAATATACAATGTAACAGAAGCAAGGTAAAATGTATATGAGATGGTATATCAATTAAAAGTTTAAAACAATTTGATCTCAAAATTGTAAACAAGATATGGAGTCACCCATAGTTTACTTAGTTAAAAAGAAAACTTCACTAAACAACATATCATATCAAACCACAAATAATTCTACGACGTGTATGCTTTAATTTAATACTTTAATTAATCATGCCTTTTTTTTTTTTTTTTTTTTAATACCAACACTTAGCTAGTAATAATCAATGTAAATACGTGTATATAAGAATTACCTCTTTATATCATACGTTGAATTTCAGTGGAAACGAATTAGGTGTAATCCTTGTCGCTCGTCTACGTACAACTCTCTCAATATCATCGTACAGTGATTCAAGGTCTTTGGAGAGAAAAGAAAAAAAAAAACGTTTCGATTAGTATAGCTTTCGTGCTGATAACGTGTTACAAAATAATGAACAAGAATAAGAGAGGAAGTGAGAATTCTTATTAAGTTATCATCAAGGTTACAAGTGGATTGTATATATAGGGTGGATGAATGTATCTCAAACCCTAAAGCCCACTAGAGATATATGTGAATAGACATAAGCCCATTAATATTTACTATACATATATATATATATATATATATATATATATATATATATATATATATATATATATATATATATATATATATATATATATATGGGACAAGATTTGGGTTGTATTTGAGACTTCGAAAGCTGTACCATGAAAGGGAAATGCCACTTGGCACTTAGAAACGCCACTTGGCACTACTCATGCTGACTGGATAAATCAACAAAAGGCCACTTGGCATGCCACACTATTAAATTTTTGGAATCCGGAAATTAAAAAATTTGCTACTTGTGGAAATCGAACCCTGGTCTATACTCCCATTCAACATGTTGTCAACCACTAGACCAAAGTGATTTTTGTGATATTACTTGAAAAACAAATTCAATAAGGCATTGAATTTATTCTCTATAACTCACAATCAGTTGACTTTCAATACCGTTTCATAAATCAAGCGTTTTTTTCCATAAAATTTCTCCTAATCTTCAAATCAATCTCACAATCACAATCAATTCCTACTATTCAATCAATAATCTTTATTCTTGATTTCAAAACCCTAATCTCCATCAATAACACTTCCTAACATCCATCCATTACAATATTTAGTGAGATCTTTGATTTATCAAGATTAAAGGTAACAGTTGTGTACATATTTTGATAGCTATTACACTTAATAATTGGTTTTCAATCGTTTGTTAAACACTTAAGGTACGCTTCGATCATGTATGATCTTCTTCCTTGGTTTTGCGATGATGACTTCTGATTAAACACCGCAACAACATGAGGCTAATTAGGTTTTTAATTCAAATTATGATTAACGGTAAATGATCTCAGCTTGATTTTTGGTATTTTGATATTTCAATTTTTTATATTAATTAGTGATGATTTTATTGTGTGATTGTGAAATTAGGTGTTTGCATTGATGATTGGATCTGATTCTACGTTTAATTATCAGGTATAGTATGGATCCACAAATTTAGCTTTACCAGTTTTATTGTATATGCTTATGTCTTTATTGACATCTTTGTATCTCGGAATATGTGCATTGTAGGCATGGTATACAACAAGGAAGATAAACACATCTATGGCGCACCCATGCTCGTGGTTATTTTATTGTAAACTACGCGTCAGTGATCCCTTAAGCAACATAATAAGTCAATGAATTTGAATTTTTAATTTTTAGCGTTGATTTAATTTTTGAATTGATTGATTTATTTTATTGGGATGAATTCGTGTGATCTCAAATAACAATTTTCAGGTCGATGATTCAAGGTCGGACTGAATTCACAATCAAATATCATTGTAAGGTATGCTTGATTTAGGTTTTAATGATTCATGGTAAGTTTTTGCAATTTATCGCTTTCAAATCAAGTTGTATTATCCATTTTTACATCAAGTTGTATTTCTTTGGTTGGTCCATGTTTTAATATTGATAGTATCATGTAGCTGTAGACTGCAAGAATACTCAAGCAAATCTTTGGAGTAGAATCATTAGAGATGGATATATCAAGTAGCTGTTACTTTAGTTCATATTGAGAAAATCTTACTTGCTTTAGTTGATGGGGATGGAAAACTAGACTTTGGGCTACTTTCGACCCGTTTGACCTCTTCCCGTTTTAGCCAACTTATCTAAACCTTGACCTGGCCAATATCAAACAGTATAACAGAATCAGCAAGTACTAACCATAATATATTGACTTGATTTGGCCTTATTAGTTACGTACTTTTTACATATATTGATTTGATTTGGGCTTATTAGTTATATTTTTAGATTAAAGGTCGCGCTGATCAAAACCACTGCTTCAATGAATTTGTGATGATAGATGGTCCCAAGTGCTAACCATAAGTTATAACAATAATATCTATGATGGTATTGTTGTAAAATATTTCTATAGGAACAACTCTATTCTTATTAATTTCTATGGTTTGAAACGTTACTTTGCTGGATGTCACAACCGCAAAAGTAAATGAATTCGAGGACTACTTTATTGCTTTGACTGGCAGTGATATTCTTGCTAGAGCAAAAAATGGAACTACAAAGACAACAACCTTTTGCATACCAGCTCTTGAGAAGATCAATACCTATAAAATGCCATCCAAGGTTATTATTCTTTGAACCTCTTATCATTAGATACACTTATCTTATACTTACAAATGATTTCAATATTTTTTGTTCGGTAAATATATGTATTTAATCTTTTATCAGATGACATGTTTCGATAGTTAGAGTTTGTTATTAACTTGTGGCAAATATGTGTGTATGCAAGGAATTTAGGAAACATTTAAACATTCAAGTGACGGTAGAGGAACGAGTTTGAAGAATTACATTATGCGGCTATATCAACCTTTTCATTTGCTTTTTGGTACTCCGGGAATAATAGTTGATCTAACCAAAAAACAAAGTTGCAAACTTGATAATTGTACAATACTGGTGACGGATTAGGTAACATGAATGCCATTTCATCTTTTTATCATTTCTTTTCGTCATCTAACTGCACAATGAAATTGTGTTATCAAGTAATTTAGAATAACATTGAATCTGAATTTTTATTGCCTTATACTGCATGATGATAAGCTGTTGTCCCTAAAGTTTCAGCCTTATGTCGAGCTGTTGTACGTCCCTAGAATAACATTAATCAATTTAATGGATGATTGTAAAGATTTTTAAGATTTTCAGCCACATTCCCTGTTACTGTCAAAGATTTAAAAGACAGATAGCTGAGAAAAAAGCATGTGTTGTTAATTCAATAGATGAGCTTACTCTTAAAGTTATCACACATTATTAAGCTTTCATAGAAGAAAGACAAAAGTTTCACTAACACACTGTTTTCGAAGGTTAGATTTTGTTACAACTAGAACATCTTTCTCTTGAGTATATATTGTCTACACCTTTCATTTATTTGATGGCTTAGTTACACTTTCAATCAACCAATCCATCATTTTCTGCAACTTTGTGAACCAGGTAGAGCTAAGATTACGGAATTGGGCAACTATGTGAACCGGGTAGAGCTAAGATTATGGAATTGGGCTATTCTTGGTTAAATGTTTTATATATTTTCGAATTACTTTATACAAGGTATTACAATGTGGTGTTCATATCCCAATGTTCAAATTATATTTGGGAACCTGATGAGTGCTCAAACACTCATCATTTTTGATCTAATCTGAACTGCAAAACATACAAAAACACTCAGTAATGCATCAAAATACTGAAAATATTTCAAAATTGTGTTTTATATGTTTTAGATGCAAAATGAGCAAAAACAAACGAAAAACGCACAAAGTTTGCAAAATTGGCAGTTTCAGTCCCCCAACTTTCATAAAATGACAAAACTAGTCCCTGGATATTCAAAATATAGGAAATTATCACCAAAGGTCCTTTTTAAATCATAAGTGGTCATATTTAGTCCTTTGGTGAAAAATTGGAAAGTTTTGGAAATTTACAGTTTAAGTCCCTGGAGTTTCAAATATTGGCAGAAAAGGTCCCTGGTGGGATAATTTTGAAAGATAAATCATTTTTGGTCCTTAAAAATCATAAATTATCAAAAATGATCCTTGGGCGAGAATTTTGAGGAAATTACATGTTTAGTCCCCGAGGTTTGGAAATTTACATAAATGGCCCCCGGGAATTTTGAAAAGCACAAAATTGCAAAAATGGGTTTTTGATATTTAAATTATGCAAGATTGGTCCTTACAATAAACTTTGGGAAATGTCCATTTTCAGTCCCTAAGCTTTCTGAAAATTACAAAATTAGTCCTTGTGATTTAATTTTACATACCAAATGGACCCCTTTGTTACCAAATCCAATCAAACCATGCCCTGATCCAGTTACCACCCCCCCAAGCCCAAAATACAAAATCCGGCCCACCACCTAATTTATAGACTGCAATCTGCCCGGCCCGATCTTGACGGCGTCATACAAACCATGACGGCGTCAAGAACAAATTTTTTTTCACTAAATTGTAGATCTCTTCGTCCTATTCGCGTGGGCTTTTGAATCACCTAAATCCGAGTTCGTATGCAAAAGTTATGACCAAAACAATATCAGCTACTCCGCGCTCAAGTTTTGACAAGTTAACACGTGACGGCCTAGGGTGACGCCGTCACGTTTTTTCTGGACCGTCACCACTTTTACTCTTGACGCCGTCATAAAAAGCTTCTTGACGCCGTCAGGTACTGTTCCCAGCAAGGAAAATTTAGACTTTGCCGTTTTCTTCACTTTTATGCTCCAAAAACGTCTAAAATGCTTCCTTTTCCAGAATTCACTCCAAAAGTACCTAAAATCACAAAAAGAAATATTTAGGGCAATATTTGATCAAATAAATTCAATTCCTGGCTTAAATGACCCCCTAAAAACAGTTCATTTTTCGCCTTATAAAAAACCTTTAAGAGAGAGAGAGTATAAGTTTTTAGTCTTTGAGAATAGTCCACAAGGCAAAGGCGTTGTCACTCCACTCAGTTGCAAGTCCCGCCCATACAAGACTTGTAACCTGTGTGTTCACAACCCATTGCGTAAAAAGTTGTATGCCTAGTAGTCATGTACACGTGGTCAATATAGTTCACAATAAGGGCACATAGTATATAATAAAGTATGTGGCAAGGCTCCTAAAATAAATAATATGTGTTCCATAGACAGGGGAACAAGAGGTTGGCCGACCTCTAATAGCGCTATCCATACTACCTACTGCTCCACACAAGGAAGCCGTACGAACGGTACGTATAAACTGGAGTGCGAACGGCAAACCAGTCGGAGACTAACAATTGTGGATGTACGAACAGTACATCATTCACAAACTATCATATATTATTAAGTCAAAGCTACTCCGTAGACAGGGGAGATTTTATATTGTTGCTCCGTAGACAGGGGAGACTTTAGGTTATAGTACGTACGGTACATTAAGTTCAAAAGTTTGAGTCAAGTTCAAGAGTTCAAACAAGTTATAAGGTCAAAACAAGTTAAAAGAGTTTATAATAGTCAATGGATTCAAAATCAAGTCAAAATGGTTCAAAGTATATATCTTACGGTTCAAAACAAAGTTCAAATAGTTCAATTAATAATTCATGCACGAGCCGAGAACGTATGTGTAGCATTATTTGACTAGACTTGCAGTGGGATTTGTGTGTCTGTAGAAAAAACTAAAGAAGTCCATAGACAATGTGGACCTCCTGATAACGTTGTTTGGTCGATGTACATAAATTACTTGAGTTACGTAAACACTTTTCATTCTTCTATTTTACATAAATTATATGAACATTTTTCTTTTTGTTTTCAATTTTTGTGTCAAAGATATTTGTCGTTATTTACTATTTATTTACGTCCAATTAAACTTCGTTAAATAATATAATAAGCTAACCCGCCATCGGACGGGTTATGAAGCTAGTATATATATATATATATATATATATATATATATATATATATATATATATATATATATATATATATATATATATATATATATATATAGACACACACACACACATTAAAAATAAATAAATAAATAAATAAAAAACTTGGTTGCCACTGTTCAACTTGGTCGTCGTCAGAGAAAGAAAACTAATGTGGCAAAGTTGTGTCGGGTCACTACTGTGCCCAGCCTAAGGGGGTTTTACAAAAGATGGCTTGATGGGTAGATTTATGAACATGTGAGTCGAGAGTTTGTTTTCTTCTTTTATTTGTTTGTCTTTTCTTACAATGTAGCTTATAAAATAATATTTATTTCTTTCTTTTTCTTTACTATATTAATAAAATAATTTTTAATTTATATTTTATTATATAATATATTTTAAAATATTATTTTCTCTTTCCTATCTCAAATCCTAATCCAAATTATAATCCTAAACCCAACTACAAACCATACGAGCCCTTAATTTTGTATATGTTGTAGACTTGTAGTATATCTTTTCGAGTTTTCGTGTCCTTTTCGTATGCTGCATCAACCTTGTTTGTCATTTTTTTTTACTATCAATGAAAAAGATAGATTGAGGATTCTATCGGCTCTAGTATTTAACTTATTCTTAATCTAACTTACTTGCTAGCAGGAAGGACCAATTAGAAGAAAAACTAAAATGAGATGAATTTTTAGCCACACGTTAAAAATAAATAAATAAATAAATAAATAAAATCTACTTTTGTAGGTTCATCTGAAATGAGTGGTTGTGGTTTCTTCTCATCTTTCCCATTTTAATTTTTCTTCTCATTTGATCCTAACATTTCGAAACTACCTATAAGAAGATGGACGACATTGCAAACTAAATCTCAAAAATTAAGCAGCCCAACTGGTTTTAACTCGATTCCGGCTTAACCTATTTACTCATTTACTCAGTCATTTTCATTGTATTTGATTAACAACAAACAAATCTCCAGTTCTATATAACAGTAGTTCGATCTATATTGCATAAATAAGTGCACGCCAAGATAAAATCAAGAAATGACATAATGTAGTATGGTTTTTTATATGCATTCACTAATAGCAACCCCTAGCAAGAATAGGTCGCACAATGTAAGTGTTTCTAATCTAACAATATAGATTACATACATCAAATAACCCTATTTCCTAAAGAACATTATCAGTGTACAAACCGACAGGAATTTCTAATGTGTTGTGAAGATATTTGAACTCCAATATTCATGTGGCACAGCTCAAGATGCTTATATGAGTTTTTTATATTGCTGCTTGAAGTGGTTGTGATTCTATTCTATTGAAGAAGACACTTGTCAAGAAGTTATCAACAATCCCAACAAATTCCTGTGGCTTTTCCTCCTGAGGCAAGTGACCACATTTCTTTATTATTTCAAGGCGTGAACCAGGGATGGCTTGCGAAAGTTTCACTGCGTTCCAAGATGGTACAAGACGATCACTATCACCCGTCACAATCAGAACTGTTTCATTGGATGACAACATTATAAGTCGCTTGACATAACATTATAAGGGATTACATATATATTCTGTGTTTATGCTATTTTCTTTGTTCATCATTATTGCTACGAGTGTCAAAATGGATTGGGTACCCAGAAACATTTTGTTGGTCCACACTAATATGTATATAAAAGGTACATAATTACATTTGACCCGTTTTCATTTACAGCTAAACATTTGACCCATTTTCATACGTAAATGGTTCAAAATTTGCTTACTACTTGTCTGTATTATCTGCCATGTGATTCGTAAACTGGGGACCCACAAATTAATATAAAATTTTAACGAACCTCCACTTCCTGACTTGTTTAATAATGTTTTAACTTTTAAATGTGATTGACCAGCAATAACTTTAGAAGGGATTAATTAATTTTCATAATGAAAACAAAACTTAAGAAAGATAGTGCAAGCATATGAACCTGGACATGAGATTTCATTCAATCTTTCTGTCAATGGCGGATTTGATTCGGGCAATGAACTAGCAACCATCTCTGCAGTGAATTCCAAAAGAGCCCTATCCCAGCCTTTCGTTCGCAAAGGCTACAAACAGTCACAAGAATAAGATGATCAAAACAGATAGAGGAGACTAGCTACTACTACATATGTTTTAGAAAGTTTACGTTCGGCTTTCATGTATCAAATGAGTTACATCTTGCACTTTAAAAAAAATCAGGTTTGGATGGTATTTTCTGCATTTGAATTTCCACAATTGTCCAAAGTCATTTTTCTAAAAAGTTTTCTGTTACTTTAGCGTTCATGCAAAAAACCACCCATTAGCTTGCAATGAAAAGGCACTAATAACATGATTCTTTTTTGGCGGCTGAGTGTGTGAGACAAAACATACTTACTCTGGTATAAGTCTCAAGAATGCTGTCAGTAACTTGGCTTGCATCATACCAAGCATTTTTTATGCCGGCTATTCCAAATTTATCTATAACCATCCTTACCTAACAAGAACACAAACTAATGTTACAGCTCTTAAGACATACTATAATTGAATACCAAATTTTGCTATGCATCGCAAAATAAAGATTAGTCTCATTACCAGCATTACAGCAATACGGGACCTAAGGAAAGCAGATAAAGCTTTCTTGTACAGTGAATCAACCATACTAGCCATTCCTTTGAACAAATTAATTATGGCTCGTAATAGGAATCTAGAGAACTTTGACACAATAGCGAACAGATTGAAAACGGGGTTTTTGGGAGTATCTGAACTTGAACTGTCTTGCTCATCATTTTCTTTGACTTTTTTGGGTGGAGTCAACGGAGCTATAATTGCAGGGGCGACAAGAATCATAGCAGCAACCCGTTCAGGTGCTTTAAAATATGTTTGAGCTGCTACAAGGCAACCAGCAGAATGCCTGCATCTCATTATCATTGGTTTTCAAAAGTGTTACTTCTATTTCGCATAAAAAATATATGGATTTTAATGCATAAAAATATCAACATATTTTTTCATTTGTTCTGTTTTAGTCAGTCATTTTATATATCTTTATATATAAATCTAACATTACCAACCATGTTACATATATAAATATAATGCTGCCGCTTTTATGGGGGTTTTTGTTACTAAATGACCCAAACGGGACAGAAAGCCGTCTTTTAATAACTCAAATGTACCCCATAAAAAAACAATGATTAAAAAGGGACATATGAAAAGGTACATTGATATTTAAGTGTAACATAAAACCCTGAATTTATCAATTTATCTTCAGAATATTTGATCACTTTTAACATTTTGAGTTAAATTGAACTTGATAAAAGAATATGTATGTAAAACTGAACTTGGTAAAATAGTTACCATGTGTGACTCGGGATAGAAACATATATGAAAATACAGAAACTGTGCGTACCCGACCAGTATTGCTTTATCAGCACTCAAGAAATCGATGAAGTACAAAGTTGCCAATACAGCAAATGCCATAGAATATGGATTGACCGGCTTTGTATCCTGGTCACCACTTTTTGAAGCATAATTGGATGGATTATCTACCCTTGTTGTCAATCCAAAGGCCGGTCTATCAAATGCTAAAACTTTTGAGCCAGCAACTTTTGCCAAACTCTTCATAACTTCATTCCAAGAAAACAAAGAAGCTCCAAACCCATGTAATAAGATCAATGGGAAGTTAAGTTTTTCCTTTACTTGAGATGAATCAGAATCTGCTTCAGATTCTGGATCACATATTTTGTGGTGTAGTTGCAATCCTTGAAATTCACAAAAGCAGCTGTCAGGGTCGGCTAAAAGTGTAGGGTCCACTAATTCATCCTGGTCTATGCCAACTATTGTCCTTCCTTTCTTCTTCTTCTGGGCTGCGGGTAATGGTTCTGGAAATGACTAAAATGGCATCCCGTCAATTATCCAAATTCTGGATGTTGTACAAGCAATAAACATTCAGAACAACATAGTTATTAAGCGAAGAAAATTCCAGAACCAATTGATTAAAACTTATCTTATGGTTTGAAAGATCTATTCATATGTTAACCCTGATTTAATCTCCTGATGAACAGTTAATTTCACATTGTTCCATTACATATAACTATACTATAAGCTCCATCAACGCTGCACATTCTTTGTCATTTCATCCTAATTATCAGTAATCAGTTGTGACATATCCAAGACTTCAATCCTGCTTCAGACATGATACATCACTAAAATCTATACCAAGCAAGCAAAAACTTAGAGTAACTAGATACTTTACATGTTTTACCGATTATCAACAATAGCAAGATACTTGCCTATTGTTACCAATTATAGCAACATGAGCCAAAAACCATTGCTATTATTTACAAGAAGTTTGTAAGTAAATTGTTAAACAATTGGTAACAAAATACAAGTATGTTGTTATTCATAATGTTGCAGTAAGTTACTATTAACGTTTAAACAGGTAAAGTCTCCCGCTATTCTAAGCACCAATATTTGCCATTAACATCATAGCGGATATGTATTGGTTGGCATTAGTGCATGTGCATACAGTATTATCATAGAAAAACAAAACATGATGAGAACTAGACCCATGAAAACTAGCTCCCGAAGAAAATACATTTCAGTACAAAATTTATAAGGACTGTAAATACCTAGTCTGAAACATAGGTTAGCACGCTTTTGTTATCTTATTGCCTTTGGTCCAATGTCATAATAAGAACACCTACTCATTAGCACGCCACATCTTAGGCGGTGTTTGTTTTTTAAAAGAAGCACTTATTTTCCATTTGCGTACAAGCGGGAAAGGGAAATCAAATAAGTGGGCCTGTTTTTTCATCTTATGTCTGCTGGATGAAAGAGGAAATGAAAGAAGTGTGTTTGTTTATTTTTAGACATAAGAGGCAAAAATGACTTTTTTCCTCTTCAATTTTGTAGATTATTTTTTTTATCTGATTATCACTTTTTGTATCTTAAAAACTTCATATCCATCTCTTCTATCCCAAACATGGTTTTGCATATCAGACATAAAACATCGCAGTATGTGGGCGCATAAGTAATGTTAGTATGTTACCCATAGTAAATCATAGCAACGTGAACTAAAAACCCTAACATTAATTACTCAAAAATACATAGCGGTAAGAAATACTCAAATTATAGTATTAATTTTACCGGAATATTGGGCGTAAAGGAAGAGGAAGCCGCAGCTTTAACGGATAAACGGCTTTGTCTCCAAACTTCACATTTCAGCCACAAAATTTCCTGTTTAACCACCGGAAACTTGACAACAACCGGCGTTAAGAGATGCTGATTATAAGCTACAAACACGCTCATATTCATCAGATGTATTTATTCAAAGCATAACCGGTGGTCTGGTTGTTACTTCAGCGTCTGATAACTCTGTAACTGTAATGTGATTCAGTTATTTTACTAATAAAGAGTAGATTTGGAGCATTTTGTACCATACAATAATGGAATGGAGGGGAACCCCTGATTTGTAACTATCAGATAACCACACCAATTTTATTATTTATGTGGCTTCACTCTCAGTTGGGAGGTTTTTTTTTTTTTTTTTTTTTTTTTTTGCGCGCGCGCCCTGGTAAATAAGGGAGGGGTATGTTTGCCAAATAATTATGGAACACTTTAGTTCTGGGGATGAGCAAAATAGTTGTAAGGCTGAGCAAAAGGACCGTTTCGTCGGAATTGACCAAGATTGGACTAACAAAGGACCAGCGCCCAGCAGTTTGGTCCCGATCTCGGGTTTCTCGGTCTGGTCTAAAAATCGACCATCTTGTCTTTTTGGACCGGATCTGATTAAGCACATTCGGTCTCGGTCTCGGTCCGGTCCGGTCCGGTCTTCGCTTAATTAGGGCATTGACATACATCCCCGTATACACATTAGTATTTACATAATTTTCTTCAAATCTTGTTTTAATAGCCTTGTACATAATGCATTAAACACTTGTGTTTAGAAACATATATAAATATTGATGTGTACATAAGATGTATGTCAATAACAAAAACTTACTAAAAAATGATTTGCATGACTAAAATTCATGCCTGAAGACATGCCTAACTTTAAAATCACAGCACATGGAAAAGATTAGTGGTGATGTTGATACAAAAGTTGGGCTTACCTTGTTTGGACTCGTGCTCTCGTACCAATCAGAACTTTTAATGCTTGTGAAACCTGCGCACTGAGAAAGCAAACAACACCGTTAGGCTTATCGTGAGATTGTTCCCCACGATTAGACTCCGGCGTGAGAGTAAGTAATCGGTTTTAGGGTTTGTAGAAGAGTTAGGGATTGTGTCAATCGTACCTTTCAATGAGAATATGTAATTCTATATATAGGATGCAGAAACCGTGTAGGTATCTTGCTCCTTACTCTTCGCACTCGTGGTGCTTATCTGGGGTAAGGATATCTATCCCGTGAATAGAAGATCCTTATCCCTTAATTATGCGTATCGGTTGGGCTTTGGGCTTCGTGAGCCCAAGCCGTTGGTATTAATGGCCCAAGTCATTTGTCATGATAGCCCACTCGTGGTGGGTTTGGGCTTAGTAATGTCTATAATTTGGGCTCGTGGCCCAACTATAGGCTATACGTCATCATGTCCCCCCAGTCTAGTGTGCGCGACCCATAGACGCGGATACTAGACTAAAAGAACGAGCGGTAAGCGTGGCGGGAAAAAAACGAATACTTCCCGCCCAAAAATAGGAGCAATGTATCAAGTCACTGTTGATCATGAGATGTGCTTCGAAAAACGGGGGAAGTATCCACGTATACCTAGGTAAATGGGAAAAAGTGTTGTACTTGCTCGTTTCCTATCCACATGATCTGTGAGTGGGATCCACGTGGCATCCCTTTTTAGGGTTTTGGGTACTTATATAAAGTCACCGCCTCCTTTTCACCGTGAAACACATAGTAAAACATTTCCGCCATTTTCGAAAATTATCAAAGCTTTTTCCTTTCCTCGATCCACTTATTCGATTTAGGTAACTGCGTGTGCGCAATCCTTGTGATACACCGAAAATGGTTGTTGCTCAGTTAGATGAGTTTCGCTCCCTGATGGATGAGGATGACGTACGTCAGTTTGCTTCTGACTACTTCATTCCTCTCGACGTCCATCCGGAGGCCCCAGATGTTGACGCGTGTATAGCTGATTTCCCCGATGGGAAAACAGGTTTATATACACGTTTTTTTGACTATGCGAACTATCGCATACCCATTTCCGTGTTTTTGAGCAACGTGCTCAATTATTATCAGCTCCATATATCGCAGCTGCACTGTATAGGTGCGGCGAAGATATCTAATTTTGAGATTAATTGTCGGTTGCTTGCCATTAACCCGACCGTCGACCTGTTCCGTGCGTTTTACCATTCTACATGGGCGAACGGATGGGTCTCATTTGCCAAACGCTCAGGAACCTTCAATGCTATACCGTTAAGGTAGATTCATTAAGGCGTTGGAGGGAATACTTTTTCTGGGTGGACGATGTGGTTTTCCCGTCGCGCTTTGGGTTCTATGCTCAAAGGACGTTGCCGAGGGATGAGCGTCCTATCCCTGGTTCGTACAGCCTCGCGGATGCGGATACAATTGATAGTAACCGTATTCCCATTAACTCCTATCCTGAGGAGTTTTTGGTGCACATGGGGCTGAGCTAAAATTATTTTGATGGTGCGAACGAGGTTCCAACCTTTCTTGATGAGGACAGCCAGGGTGGGTGCTCATCCTTTTACTGCGTCTATAATGTAAGTGTTTTTCTTCTTATCCTTTGAATAACTAACTTTGTTCTTTTGTTGTTTGTCTTCTGTCTGTCGCAGAAATGGATTTGTTCTCTGTTGTAAAGCTGAAAGAACCTAAGCGTGTGACGATAGGGGTGCGTCCCCTGAGGCAGGGTGAGCAGCCCATATTGCAGGCTACTGCGGGACATCTGACTGTATTTGGACCTGTTGCGCAGCAAGACTCTCCTCCTGCAGCTGTGCTTGTTGCGCCAGTGCAGGTTGTCCCTCCTGCTGAGGAGAGGTCTCCCGTAAGGGAGGAGACGCATGTGGAGGCGTCTAACAGCGTGGAGATTTTGGAGTCCGCGGAAGTCCGCAGGAAGAAGCGCAAGGAAGCGTCTTCTGGTGGTTATGTGGGTACCTCAAAAAGGAGGCATCGTTTGATTGGGGAGGATGAGTCGGATGCGCCTGATGAGATGTCTGCTACCAGCGCCCAGAAGAATCAGGCCGAATCTCCACCACTTGTGTAAGTATTAACGACTGTAGCTTTATTTTATTTGCTGTTTCCGCGTACTAACGTCATCTTCTTTATTTTATAGGGACCATGCTGCGGAGGGTGGTGCGGCTTTCGCTGATCATACCGCATCGCCTGAGGTTGCAGATGTGGAGGAGCCTTTGAAGGCTACGGCGCAAATGTCTGCGCAGGAGTTGGTTGAGGAGCTTGCTGGTGTTGCTACTCGCCAGGCTGAGTTGGTTACTAAGCTGAAGGCGCGGACCGTCGTTGAGGGAGGTAGCCTTGCTCAGAGGGATGAGCAGATTGCGCAGCTCAAAGCGCAATTGGCGGAGGCTCAGGCAGAGGTGTTAGCTGCCGATGAGCGCGCCAAGAAGGCGACTGAGGAGAAGCTGGTAGTGTTGGCTGAGCTACAGTGTGAACGTGGGGAGTCGCAGCAGTATAAGGCTGACCTCGCTTGGGGGGTAAAATATCTCGAAGAGAGAAAGAACGAGCTCTGCAGTTAGCTTGCTCAGTTCAGCAAGCAGGTAGAGGACTCTGTGGAGGCGCAGGAAGAGAACCTGCGCCGTCTCAGCATAGAGTATGATGAGGAGTTGTATCCCCATCTGACGTCGACTATTTCAGAGCGCAGGTACTTGTTGTACCTTAATTTCTTTGTATATTTTGTGTTTCGTTTCTAATGCCTTTTTCGTTGTTTTCGCAGGTGGTTGATCAACCATGGCTTGCGCTTGGCTGCCGTGGGGACATTGGAGTCCCTAGAGGTTGTGAACGCTTTTGGGAGGGTGGTGGAGTGCGCCGTTGCTCGTGGCAAGGCGCAGGCCGTTGAAGAGTTGGCTGAGGCACAACTGCTCAAGGTCACTCCCTCTGAGGTTCCTGAGTATAAAGCTGATGCCTACGATGAGCTTGTGCAGGCGATGGAAAAGATGAGGCTCTTCAAGCTTCCCCACATTGCGCAGGTGGAGCGCGACCAAGATTATCCCATTCGAGTGATCATGCAGGGATTAACACTTGGGAGGCATATAGCCGAAAATGCAGAGGCCGAGGCTGATTTCTTCTTAAAGCCTGATGAGTCCCAACTGCAGGTGCCAGTGTTTGTGCGCCCGCGTGCCATCTTGAACCCCTTTGCACTTGAGACAGAGCTGCCACTGAAAGAAGTTTTGGAGCGTCACGCAGAGAGGGTGGCCAAGAAGAAAGGTCTTAAGGGGAAGGCCTCTCTCTGCGGTGTGGGTGCTGCACACCTTCCTAGGTCAGATGGTGTTGTCGTCAGTGTGGCGACCGTGTCACAAATGGATGCATTATTGTTGAGGAAGCTGCAGGAGTCGGGAAGCTCAGCTGTGCCAGAGCCTTCCACGGAGCGTGTCCATAGTGTATAGATGTATATAACTCGTAGTTATAGCTTTTTGTAAAAACTCGTAGTTTTTTTTAGTAAATAAAAATATTGGACTCTTTTGTGCACATATGTTGTTTTGTACTTAGATTTGTTCCTTGTCTTTATTACGTAAAAGACTTATCTAGAGTAACAAACGTGCAAATAATATCTTGTATTTGAGCCCAAAATTTGTTTGTTAAGTTCGTGACTTAGGAAACGTTTGCGGTCCATAACCTTAACAAACGTGCGAGTAAATGAGTAGCGTACTACGTTTATCATTTTTGTTGGCCAAGTGTCTTGGTTTATTAGTTCGTTTTCAACTTGTTGTTGCGCATTCGTTGTGAGATGCGTACTAAATTCATGAGCTTGTATGAAGTTAGTGTACGAACTTAGGAGTCAATTGTTTTGAATCCATGTGGTGGAGTGCAGCGTACTGCGAGTTCCACTATGTAGGAGTCAATTGTCTTGCGTCCATGTTTTGTTAAACGCGCACCGTGTGCAATAAAGTGCATCCATCGTGGGGTGTACTTATGAACTTACTCCAACGTCTTGATAGTAAGGTGTTTAACAAGGATACGTGATCCGATGTTGATGGGTTTGCAACCCTCTTACTCAACGAGTACTTTAGTAGGTTTACTCATCCTGTCTGCCCTCGTGTGGTCTTAATATGTGCATGCACGCCATGTAGGCAATAATATAAACAGAATTGAAACATAAATGGATAATGTAAGTAATAATGTTGAACTGTGTTGTGGAGTTAGCTAGAAACCACAACGTTTTATTAATTGTTGCAAGTGCAAAAATAACAATTTCCTAAGAAAAAGAAAGAAAAAATAAATACACCAACATTTATTGAGCGCTTACTAAAGTGCGGATGTGTCAGTGTGTGGCTCGTGGCCTAAAGGTAGCATCTCTTGAGATTGCAAATGTTCCAGGTGCGTGGTAGCTCGTGGCCTTTCATATCGCGCACTCTGTACGCATCATCACCTAATGCCTCTGTGACCTCGTAAGGCCCTTCCCACTTTGGTCCGAGCTTGCCCGTGTCTTCTGCGTGGCTGGCATCGTTGGCGCGGTATACAAAGTCCCCTGGTTTGAAAGAAGTTTTTCTGACTCGTGCATCATAATACTTCTTTGATTGGTCCCGAACGGTCAACCTAAATTGACCAGGGATGGTCAACAAGGTCAAACAGCTCAGAGTCAATGCTCCGCGGAAGTATAAGGTTTCCCCGGGTCGTATGTCCCGACGAGGTGTGAATTGTAAACAAACGGTTTCGTGATCGGGTGAATTTGGACGGGAAAGGGGTTTGAGTGGTTAAAATGATTACACTAAGGAAATACGAATGAGGACGATGTAGACAAACTATATTAACAATAACGCGAAACCTAATTAACCTAAAACGCAAACTGAAAACTTAAAATCAGAAATTGCTTATACGTAAGCAGAAAAATAAGCCAAATGGCTTAAATAGAAGCTATCACTTTATTTATGTTTTTGGTTTTTCTTGATTTTACAAACTACTTTTACAAACGTAACCTAAATTTAAAAATGTAAAAGTTATTTAAACAAAACGCGAGTTAAAATTAAAATAAACGCGAGTGCGCAAAATAAAAAGTGAAATTTACGCTATGCAAACCCTACGGACGTGAAAATAATATTTTTACGAACCTAATAATAAAAGAAAATTTTGAGAAAAAGAAAAATATTTTTTTGATTTTTTAATTATTTATTATTAATTAAATACTAATTAAACTAAATATAATTATAAAAAATACTAAACTATTTTTGAAAATTACATAACTTTTTCTAAAATTACTTAATACTATTATAAGACCAAGAAAAATATAAAAGTGAGGAAAAGCTTATAAATAAGCTGAAAAATAAGCTGTTAAGCTTATTAAGCTTAAAAGAGATTGAGTACTATATAAACAAGCATGGAAAATATAAACACTAAGTAAGCCCTAGCCCAAATGGTGCACCCCCTTGGTCTGGGGTTGACCAAGTCAACCCTAGAGGTCCAGTGTTCGAACCAGGCTAATGACCCTTTTTACAAAACATTTTTATTTTTGATTTTCTCTTTACCAACATATTATAACAACAAAATAAGATAACTTTTATAAAGACAAACTTATTGAATCACAAGAATAAGCTCAGTAGGGCTTATATACTCCAACAGTTGAGCTTTGAAAAGCTCAACTTGGAATTTTCAAAGTGAAAAGCTTCTAATAAGCTTAAAAGCTGGAACAAAAAGATAGAACAGGCGAAGGACAAGTTAGATGGGCATAAAGATAGCCAAAGAAAAGAGAAAAGCTTATGGAACAAGCTTATAAGCTAAAAAGCAAATCCAATACCTACTGCACAACCAAACAGTCCAATAGGTAGTTTGCAGCCCTATGTGGGCCCTACAAATGAGCTCAAGAATTCAAAATAAGCTTTGAACCCAGAAGCTGACCTGGAGGGCTTCATAATAAGCCACAAAGTACAAGCTGGGACCCATTATTAAGCTCAAAAAGAGCTTAAGAAAGGCACTCACTTACACTGATGGATCAGTGTAAGTGTTTCAGTTGTATGATTTTGGAGACAAAAATTAAGTGGTAAATAAGCTTTAAATGAGACAATAAGCACATGAATGAAGAGAGTATGCAACAGGCTATCCAACTTAATCAAAATCTCAGGTTAATATCAACTAATGAACAAGCTAGATGCAATTGAAAAGTTGCATCTGAGATAGAGTACCTGGGTGCAGGGCAAATTGCAGGCCTAAGGGGTGTTTTTGAGCTTAATATTAAGCTATAAGAAAAAATTGCAAAAATAAGAAAAAAATATAATAAATCAATCAAGCTACCAAGGAGTACTTAGGAACAAAAATTATGGAATTTGAACCACTAATGAGTGCTAAAACCAGATTTGAAAAAGGCTAGGTGGCCAGATATGCTGATGAACCAGTAGGGCATATGGACAAGACAAGTTAAGATTTTTAACCATAAAAGTTCACAGCCAGGTATCACACCATGTTTTAAAACATAAAGTTGGGTGTCTTTATGCAGCTAATAAGGACCTAACCTAATTAATTCCATAAATGCAGAATTACACTAATTACACTTTCAAAATTCAAGACACTAAAGCTTATGCTGATAAACTATATGAAAATGAATCAACCTACTAGAAAACTAATCCTATATGCAAATTACAGCTAATGCAATTCTAAGTTTTAACTTACACTAAGTTTGACTATGAAAGTCAACCTAAACCAAACACTCCTTAAGGTGGGTTGTCGGTTGAGGTTTTCAAAAGCAACAAAGTTATAAGTGGTAAAATCTTTAAACAACAACTCTGTATTGATTCTAGCAACTTATAACAAGCATGATTCTATTCTAAACAAGCAGTCACAATAAGCTATCACAAATGCTATATAAGCAATGCTAAACAGTGAACAAACGATTTTTTTTTTATTAAGGAGTAATGGACCATGAACAGACTTCAATAAGTAACACAAAACCTATATAAGCCAAGCTAAGCAGAGATAATCATACAGGTAGCAGTGTGGGGAGAAGCAAACTAGTGTTAAGCACTTTTGAACTAAAATGGCAATTGAGAAGCACCACTTAAGCAACAGTACCTGAACTTTAACATCAACATTAAAAGGCATAAAATTCACTAATAAGCAGATTCAAACTCAGAATAAACAATTCAATAAGCTATCTAATTTAGGCAGATATAATAAGAAAGTACTGATTTGAAATTTTTATTAAAAAGCTCAAATTTAGATTGATTTAAGTAAAGAGTACAAGGAAACTAAAACAGGAATTACAAACTAGAAACCTTACTACTGATTAACTACTACTAAGATTACTTCTAAAAATCTAACTGCCATGAAAATGGCTACAACTGAACTATTTATACTCGTAAAAAATAAACTAGGGTTCCATCTTGTTTCTTGTCCTCTTCTGAGCTCTCATTTTGGACCATTGGATGGTTTAGGTAAATCTCAGCCCTCAACTTCCTTTTGGCGGGAAAGAGTAATACAAGTGGTTTGGCTTTTAGCCTTTGGCAGAGGTAGGTTGGATTGTTGTGGTGGAAAGGTAGTAGAGATGGGGTGTGGCAGAGGTTGAAGTGTAATGATGGGATGTTGGGTTTGCAGGGTTGTAGCAGAGGGGGGGATTAGGTTTCACGTGAGGAGAGGGAAAAGGGGGTTTGACTAGGGTTGACTGGTGAGGGGTAGCAAAATGGACGGGGTGAGTGGTTTATATTATTTTTGGTGGGCTTGGGGGGTGGGCTGTTGATTTTGGGTTTGGTTTGTTTAGGTTTTGGACTTAGGTAACAAAAGGGTCCAAATGGTTTGTTTAATATATTACAAGGACCAAAGGTGTATTTTCTGATTTTTCAAGGGACTGATCTTGCAACTGTTCCAAAGTATTCCAAGGGTTGTTTTTGCCAAGTTCCATTTACCAAAGGGCCATGAAAGTTAATTTTCCAATTTAAACTTCCCAGGGACTGAAACTGTCAAATGTCAAAACTTGAAGGACCAAAAGTGTAAATTCTTCAAACTTTCATTTAAAGGACCAATTTTGACAATTTGTAAATTCCCAAAGACCAATGTTTACTTTTCCATCCAAAAATATTTCCCAGGGACCAAATCTGACAAAATTATGAAGTTCAGGGACCAAACTTGTAGTTTTCCAAACTGCAGGGACCATTTGTGTAATTTTCTCAAACTTTTTACCCAAGGATCAAATTTGATAACTTTTGACTTTATAAAACCTTGGGTTGACTTTTTTTTCGTTTTAAAACTTCTAAGGACTAGTTTTGCCAAATTTTGAAACTTGGGGGACTGAAACTGCCAATTGTGCAAACTTTGTTCGTTTTTCATTTGTTTTTAAACATTTTGCATCTAAAACATATAAAACACACTTTTGGGATAAATTGTGTATTTTGATGCGTATTTGGGTGTTTTTGGATGTTTTGGCAGTCCAGATACGATAAAAATGATGAGTATTTACACACTCATCAATCCCCCACACTAAACTATTGCTAGTCCCTAGCAATATTTTGAGAAAAACTTGATGGATTTTAAACTCTTTACCAAAAGCCATCACTTCTGGAGTAGCCAGGTGTAAGAACTGTGGCACACCTGATAACCGTGTGATTTTGAGCAAACCACCAGCTGTCAACGGATTTGATTAGTCTTTACCAAAAGCCGTTTGCTTCTGGACTAGCCAACTCTTGATGGAATAGTCAACATCTTGGTGAGCTGATTACCAATTATGGATTTTCCACGGCCTTTACCACAAGCCATAATCTTGCGGGCTAGCCAACTCATTTGTTTTTGGGGAGTTGAGGAACCGTACAATTTTGGGCAAATTGCCAGCCATAAACGGATTTGAGTTGTCTTTACCAAGAGCCGTTTGCTCCTGGACTAGCCAATCCCTTTTGTCAGTTAGACAAGGCGGACTGATTACCACAAAAATTTTGAAGCACTAGTGAAAAATTTTTAAAATTTTTGAAATTTTTGGCAAAAACGGGGGTATTATATAGTAAAATGTGATAAAATTCGCTTGAATAGCGAATACCCCCCCACACTAAGCATGAATATTGTCCTCAATATTCAAAATCCCGGCTATTATGCCGACATTTTGAACGTAAAAGGGCAACATTACAAGCTAAGCGTGGAAAACACCATTTTGTTTTTCACTTCATAAGTAACCATAGCATGGGGGACTCCCCCACACTTAGGGTGAAAACCCTATAAGCATGCTCTGTTTTTGTTTACCGAGTCGCTAGCGTGACTCGACCCCGAATTCATTTGTCCTTGGGGAAGCATGATGTGGAAGAAACAATCTCACTCGGACTTTCATTCAAAATGTTTGGACAAACATATGAAGCACGTGAAAGTTCCACACCGATGAGATAAGTATCCGGCTCAAGATAATGATACATGAAAATGCCGGGATCAAATATAGTGTCCTCACTCCCGAAGGAGTGAAGAAGAGAAGAAGTCACCTTATAGGTGAAGAAAAGGAAGAAAACCATGACGAAAATCATGAGTTGATCTTCTTCCTCGAGAGGAGGCTCAATAGCCTGAGTTTGGATTCCAAAAGGTAAGCTCGTAAACAACCCGGGAGGGTGGGTGGGAATTTGCAAATTCTCATAATTGAGAGCATCTCCCCCCGGGATATCAAACTGATGAGCGAGTTCACCGGAGAACTCCTCATGAAGAGAATCATTCACAAGATGTGAATCTGTAGACTCATGTTCCATTATGGACTCATCACAATCCTCGTCAAAGATTGGATTGTTAGAAATCATAGTGAATTCAGATTCGAATTCAAATAGAGGATTGGTGAGAGTCGTATCGAATGTTTCGGGAACAAAGTGAAGATTATTCTCTGTTGGACTGCTGGGATAAGAAGTGAGTGACGGATCATGATATAGGAGACTTTCAATTTCTCCCAGATCGGCTTGGAAATCAAGGAGACCATCATCACTTTCCAAGGAAAGTGGATCGATGTGAGCAAGTTCATTAGCGAACTCCTCAAGAAGATGATCAGCATCAGTTTGAGGAACTGAAGCTTCAACATACTCGATGTCTCCATAAGATGTGCAATCATCGCTAAAATCTGAGAAAGTCTCAAAATGATCTTTAGGACACTCAATAGGGGAAGGAATATCACACAAATGCTCAAGAGTTCCCTGTGACTCTCTCGGGATTGGAACAAGGTTCTCAACACTAGACTTTATGAATTCGTCCGATTCCTTTTCAGGAACAGTGTCAAGATGCTCGTCCCCCATCATCAAAGAGTGAGTGGGAACCTCGGGTGTGATAGCAGTTGTTTGAGATGGAATCTCAACTGCTGGGGTATCAACTGATGAACTTGAAGTTTTATAAAATTCAAGGATATCAAGTGTATCCTCATCATCACTGTCATCAGGAATGAAACGAAACAAAGAGCTAGATCTGGCTGCTTTTTCTTTTGCAATGGATTCCCTCACAGATTTTTCATATGCATCTTGGGAATTTATTCTAGCAGCCTGCTCTTCAGCAAGCAATTCTTCCATGGATTTTTGATGAGTGTGTCTTTGGGCAAAGTCTTGAACTAAACCCTTAAGCTCATCAACGATTTTCATCATATTTTGCATATCTGGAAGAAGTGCTTGATTCATATCGTACTGTGGAGGTTGGTCATAACAAGGTGTGTCAAAATTGTCACAAGGGTATGGATTACCCGTTTGACAATCTGAGCTGAAGTGTAGACCTCCACAGTAGTCACAACAGTAAAACTGTTGAGGCTGTGAGTCGTATGTGCTATAGTCATAACTGTTATCAGGAAACTGCTCATAGACAAGCGTGTTTCCCGATTGACAATCAGAACTGTAGTGTGAACCACCACAGTACTCACAACAGTAAAACTGCTGAGACTGATGGTGTGGTAGCTGGTGGAATGAATCAGTGGTGTCATGGTAAGAATAGGGATCTTGATTATAGACAGACCCGTTTCCTGACTCTACCATGCCACAACCGGGGCAATTACTACCATTATGAGAACTACCACACCACTGGCAAACCAGAAAGTGTGGATGAGACATAGAAAGAATCAAATGGTTTGGGAGGGGTAGGGATGAAGAATCAAAGGTGCGAGAGGGTAAAGGTGAATATTTTTGGGTTTTTGGAAATACATTTTGTACAAATGAGAAAGAAAATGTTTTTGTGATTTTTGTGTTCGTTGAAAACTGAGTTTAAAAAGTTTTCAGGAACGGTTTTGTTTTGATAATGGGAAAATATGAACAAAGGATGGATAAATGTACAATGGAACGAATTCCAAAGACACTAATCAGAAAAACCGTTTAGATACGCACACAACCTCCCTGGCAGCGGCGTCAAAATTTGATTGGTCCCGAACGGTCAACCTAAATTGACCAGGGATGGTCAACAAGGTCAAACAGCTCAGAGTCAATGCTCCGCGGAAGTATAAGGTTTCCCCGGGTCGTATGTCCCGACGAGGTGTGAATTGTAAACAAACGGTTTCGTGATCGGGTGAATTTGGACGGGAAAGGGGTTTGAGTGGTTAAAATGATTACACTAAGGAAATACGAATGAGGACGATGTAGACAAACTATATTAACAATAACGCGAAACCTAATTAACCTAAAACGCAAACTGAAAACTTAAAATCAGAAATTGCTTATACGTAAGCAGAAAAATAAGCCAAATGGCTTAAATAGAAGCTATCACTTTATTTATGTTTTTGGTTTTTCTTGATTTTACAAACTACTTTTACAAACGTAACCTAAATTTAAAAATGTAAAAGTTATTTAAACAAAACGCGAGTTAAAATTAAAATAAACGCGAGTGCGCAAAATAAAAAGTGAAATTTACGCTATGCAAACCCTACGGACGTGAAAATAATATTTTTACGAACCTAATAATAAAAGAAAATTTTGAGAAAAAGAAAAATATTTTTTTGATTTTTTAATTATTTATTATTAATTAAATACTAATTAAACTAAATATAATTATAAAAAATACTAAACTATTTTTGAAAATTACATAACTTTTTCTAAAATTACTTAATACTATTATAAGACCAAGAAAAATATAAAAGTGAGGAAAAGCTTATAAATAAGCTGAAAAATAAGCTGTTAAGCTTATTAAGCTTAAAAGAGATTGAGTACTATATAAACAAGCATGGAAAATATAAACACTAAGTAAGCCCTAGCCCAGATGGTGCACCCCCTTGGTCTGGGGTTGACCAAGTCAACCCTAGAGGTCCAGTGTTCGAACCAGGCTAATGACCCTTTTTACAAAACATTTTTATTTTTGATTTTCTCTTTACCAACATATTATAACAACAAAATAAGATAACTTTTATAAAGACAAACTTATTGAATCACAAGAATAAGCTCAGTAGGGCTTATATACTCCAACAGTTGAGCTTTGAAAAGCTCAACTTGGAATTTTCAAAGTGAAAAGCTTCTAATAAGCTTAAAAGCTGGAACAAAAAGATAGAACAGGCGAAGGACAAGTTAGATGGGCATAAAGATAGCCAAAGAAAAGAGAAAAGCTTATGGAACAAGCTTATAAGCTAAAAAGCAAATCCAATACCTACTGCACAACCAAACAGTCCAATAGGTAGTTTGCAGCCCTATGTGGGCCCTACAAATGAGCTCAAGAATTCAAAATAAGCTTTGAACCCAGAAGCTGACCTGGAGGGCTTCATAATAAGCCACAAAGTACAAGCTGGGACCCATTATTAAGCTCAAAAAGAGCTTAAGAAAGGCACTCACTTACACTGATGGATCAGTGTAAGTGTTTCAGTTGTATGATTTTGGAGACAAAAATTAAGTGGTAAATAAGCTTTAAATGAGACAATAAGCACATGAATGAAGAGAGTATGCAACAGGCTATCCAACTTAATCAAAATCTCAGGTTAATATCAACTAATGAACAAGCTAGATGCAATTGAAAAGTTGCATCTGAGATAGAGTACCTGGGTGCAGGGCAAATTGCAGGCCTAAGGGGTGTTTTTGAGCTTAATATTAAGCTATAAGAAAAAATTGCAAAAATAAGAAAAAAATATAATAAATCAATCAAGCTACCAAGGAGTACTTAGGAACAAAAATTATGGAATTTGAACCACTAATGAGTGCTAAAACCAGATTTGAAAAAGGCTAGGTGGCCAGATATGCTGATGAACCAGTAGGGCATATGGACAAGACAAGTTAAGATTTTTAACCATAAAAGTTCACAGCCAGGTATCACACCATGTTTTAAAACATAAAGTTGGGTGTCTTTATGCAGCTAATAAGGACCTAACCTAATTAATTCCATAAATGCAGAATTACACTAATTACACTTTCAAAATTCAAGACACTAAAGCTTATGCTGATAAACTATATGAAAATGAATCAACCTACTAGAAAACTAATCCTATATGCAAATTACAGCTAATGCAATTCTAAGTTTTAACTTACACTAAGTTTGACTATGAAAGTCAACCTAAACCAAACACTCCTTAAGGTGGGTTGTCGGTTGAGGTTTTCAAAAGCAACAAAGTTATAAGTGGTAAAATCTTTAAACAACAACTCTGTATTGATTCTAGCAACTTATAACAAGCATGATTCTATTCTAAACAAGCAGTCACAATAAGCTATCACAAATGCTATATAAGCAATGCTAAACAGTGAACAAACGATTTTTTTTTTTATTAAGGAGTAATGGACCATGAACAGACTTCAATAAGTAACACAAAACCTATATAAGCCAAGCTAAGCAGAGATAATCATACAGGTAGCAGTGTGGGGAGAAGCAAACTAGTGTTAAGCACTTTTGAACTAAAATGGCAATTGAGAAGCACCACTTAAGCAACAGTACCTGAACTTTAACATCAACATTAAAAGGCATAAAATTCACTAATAAGCAGATTCAAACTCAGAATAAACAATTCAATAAGCTATCTAATTTAGGCAGATATAATAAGAAAGTACTGATTTGAAATTTTTATTAAAAAGCTCAAATTTAGATTGATTTAAGTAAAGAGTACAAGGAAACTAAAACAGGAATTACAAACTAGAAACCTTACTACTGATTAACTACTACTAAGATTACTTCTAAAAATCTAACTGCCATGAAAATGGCTACAACTGAACTATTTATACTCATAAAAAATAAACTAGGGTTCCATCTTGTTTCTTGTCCTCTTCTGAGCTCTCATTTTGGACCATTGGATGGTTTAGGTAAATCTCAGCCCTCAACTTCCTTTTGGCGGGAAAGAGTAATACAAGTGGTTTGGCTTTTAGCCTTTGGCAGAGGTAGGTTGGATTGTTGTGGTGGAAAGGTAGTAGAGATGGGGTGTGGCAGAGGTTGAAGTGTAATGATGGGATGTTGGGTTTGCAGGGTTGTAGCAGAGGGGGGATTAGGTTTCACGTGAGGAGAGGGAAAAGGGGGTTTGACTAGGGTTGACTGGTGAGGGGTAGCAAAATGGACGGGGTGAGTGGTTTATATTATTTTTGGTGGGCTTGGGGGGTGGGCTGTTGATTTTGGGTTTGGTTTGTTTAGGTTTTGGACTTAGGTAACAAAAGGGTCCAAATGGTTTGTTTAATATATTACAAGGACCAAAGGTGTATTTTCTGATTTTTCAAGGGACTGATCTTGCAACTGTTCCAAAGTATTCCAAGGGTTGTTTTTGCCAAGTTCCATTTACCAAAGGGCCATGAAAGTTAATTTTCCAATTTAAACTTCCCAGGGACTGAAACTGTCAAATGTCAAAACTTGAAGGACCAAAAGTGTAAATTCTTCAAACTTTCATTTAAAGGACCAATTTTGACAATTTGTAAATTCCCAAAGACCAATGTTTACTTTTCCATCCAAAAATATTTCCCAGGGACCAAATCTGACAAAATTATGAAGTTCAGGGACCAAACTTGTAGTTTTCCAAACTGCAGGGACCATTTGTGTAATTTTCTCAAACTTTTTACCCAAGGATCAAATTTGATAACTTTTGACTTTATAAAACCTTGGGTTGACTTTTTTTTCGTTTTAAAACTTCTAAGGACTAGTTTTGCCAAATTTTGAAACTTGGGGGACTGAAACTGCCAATTGTGCAAACTTTGTTCGTTTTTCATTTGTTTTTAAACATTTTGCATCTAAAACATATAAAACACACTTTTGGGATAAATTGTGTATTTTGATGCGTATTTGGGTGTTTTTGGATGTTTTGGCAGTCCAGATACGATAAAAATGATGAGTATTTACACACTCATCATTCTTCATCTTTGATTTGGCTTTTGCTTCGCGGATAGCCGCCCTTTTGCGTCGTTCTTCCAACAGATCTAAGTCAATGCGTCGTTCATCATCGTTTGTTGCGATGTTAACTTCCGATGTACGGATTGTTGGCATTCCAATTTCTGCTGGTATAACAGCTTCTGTCCCGTAGACAAGAGAAAAAGGTGTATCGCCATTGCTGACTTTGATTTCTTTGCGGTGAGCCCAAAAAACATGCGATAATTCGTCTACCCATCTTCCTTTATGTTTGTCCAAGCGCGCCTTAATTCCTTCACCCAGGATACGATTCGCGCATTCTACCAATCCATTTGTTTGTGGATGTTTGACTGACGCGAAGTGTTGTGTGATGTTTAACTGCGCGCACCAATCTTTGAATGGGTTATCACAGAATTGTTTTCCGTTGTCCGAAATAATTTCTCCAGGTAGGCCAAAGCGGCATACAATGTTATCCCAAACGAATCGTTTGACCTGGTTACCTGTGATACTTGCCACTGCTTTTGCCTCGATCCATTTGGTGAAGTAGTCAATGGTGACAATGAGGAACTTGAGTCCTCCTGCCGCGACTGGAAAGGGTCCAACAATGTCAATTCCCCATTTATGGAATGGCCATGGTGAGGTGATGGGTGTTAGCTCATGTTGTGGCCCGCGCGGAATGGGTCTATGGACTTGGCAGTCGTTGCATCTTCTAATCATGTCTCGCGCGTCATGGTGCATGGTAGGCCAATAGTACCTGGATCGCAAAGCACGCGCTACAACAGACCGTGGTCCTGAGTGCATACTGCAAGATCCAGCGTGGATTTCCCGGAGTACGTAATCTGCCTGAAGAGGTCCGACGCACCTGAGCCATGGTTGTAGGAATGAACGCCGATATAGGATACCATCTCAAAGTTCGAACCTCTGCGTTGTGCGCCGTATCCGTC
Source organism: Artemisia argyi (assembly GCA_030686995.1). NCBI lineage: Eukaryota > Viridiplantae > Streptophyta > Magnoliopsida > Asterales > Asteraceae > Artemisia > Artemisia argyi. The sequence continues at coordinate 158,604,187 of CM060693.1, forward strand.
GAGCGTCCTTTTGTTCCAGGGGGAGTGTTCCCTTACTGATAAAATCCGTGATGGGTGTCATCCATGTGGGATTTTCTTCCTCTATCACTGTGGATACTTCCATCTCAGAGATGGATTTGTTCTTCAATGTTTCCACCAATACCTGTTTTGACAGGTGTGCAAAGCTTGTGGATGCGATTTTACTTAGCGCATCTGCTTTTTTGTTCTCTGCTCGTGGAATTTGTTTGATGGAAAACTTGTCAAAATTCTTTATCAAGGATTTGGCTTTATCGAGGTATTGGATCATGTGTTCCTCTTGAACCACATACTCGCCTAACACGTGGTTAGCTACTAATCGTGAATCCACATTAGCTTCTAGGTTACGTACGCCCATTTGATTTGCTATGCGTAGTCCAGCCAGCAATGCTTCATATTCTGCCTCATTGTTTGTGGCTATGAATTCAAAGCGTAGTGCGTAAGTGTGTTCTGTTCCATCTGGGCTTGTAAGGATAAGACCTGCGCCTGATCCTTCTGTGCATGAGGATCCATCTGTAAATAGAACCCATGGTTCTTGTAATGGAACTTCAATCTTTGGTGATGGAGTATCATTATCTGGCTTCTCGATAATGAAATCAGCCAATATCTGTCCTTTGATCGCGTTGCGCGGCCTATAGGAGATATTATGTTCGCTCAATAACACACTCCACTTTTGAAGCCGCCCTGATGCATCAGGTTTAGAGATAACCTGCTTGATGGGTTGGTCCATGATTACAGATATCGGATGCGCTTAGAAGTACCTGCGCAGCCTCTTGGCTGCGAATACTAGAGCTAGGACCAATTTCTCCATAGCGGTGTAGTTAGTCTCTGTCTTCTTAAGGGCTTTGCTTACGAAGTATATAGGTGTTTGAACAGAGTTTCTGTCTGTCAGTAGTACCGCGCTGACTGCTCCATGGGTCGCTGAGAGATACATGATCAATTCTTCCCCTTGTCGGGGTGCGATAAGCTTTGGTAGCTCTGCTAGGTTTTGTTTCAGCTGTTGGAAGGCTCCTTCCGCCTCTGGAGTCCATTGGAAATCTCCCTTCTTCCTGCACTTCGTGAGTGTTTTAAAGAGAGGGAATGATTTGTCCGCTGATTTGGACAAGAATCGGTTCAGCCCGGCTAATTTGCCGTTTAGTGATTGGACTTCTTTTAGTGTGCGCGGTGAAGGTAGTTCGATAACCGCTCTTGTCTTTTCTGGACAAGGTTTAATACCATCAGGTTCTATTAGGTATCCAAGAAACATGCCTTCTGTTGCTCCAAAAGTGCACTTCTTAGGATTCAATTTCATGTTTATTCTTCCCAATGTTTTAAACGTTTCTTCTATGTCACGCACCAATTCCTCTTCGGTATGGCTTTTTATGACTAGGTCATCGACATAGACCTCTAAATTGCGTCCTACTTGCTTCTCAAATGCGTTATCCACTAACCGTTGGTATGTGGCTCCTGCATTCTTTAAACCAAATGGCATTTTTGTGTAGCAATACACCCCTTGACTCGTGTGAAAAACCGTTTTTTCTTCATCCTCCTTGGCCATTTGAATTTGGTGGTATCCTTTGTACGCATCTAGGAAGCATTTAAAGGGATACCCGCACAGGGATTCTACTTTCCAATCAATTTCTGGTAGTGGGTAGCAGTCTTGTGGACATGCTTTGTTGAGATCGGTGAAGTCCACGCACATTCTCCAGCTACCATCGCTTTTCTTTACCATCACCGGGTTAGAAAGCCAATCGTGGTAATAGACCTCTCGCATGATCCCTGCGTCCACGAGCTTGTGTACTTCCTCTAGGATAGCTTTTGCGCGTTCTGGAGCTTGGCCACGTTTCTTCTGGTGTATTGGAGGATATCCTTGTCGGATTTCGAGCTTGTGTTCAGTAATGGCTCTTGGCACTCCAGTCATGTGTTTGGGTTCCCATGCGAAGATGTTTAGGTTCCTTTGTAATAATGCGCACACAGCTGCTTTGCCCTTGTCGGACAGTGATCCCCCGATTGATATCTCTTGGTCAGGATAGTCTGGGTTAATTGCAACTTTCAGGTTTGTCACCTTTTTCGTGTGCTGTTCTGGAGCGCGTGGAACTTCATCTGCCACTATGTTGCATTCTTTTGGGGATGCGGTAGTGTTGTAGAGGGTGACGATCCCTCCTTCCATTGGGAATTTGAGCATCGCATGTGCGGTGGATGGGACCGCGCGCATAGCGGATATCCCTGGTCTCCCAATAATGCTATTGTATGATGAGGGAGACCTGATCACCATGAAGTTCATCCAAGCCGTTGTAGAATGGTATCATTACCAATGACTACAAGTATGCGTAACTACCCCATGGGCCAAATTTTTTCACCTGTGAATCCAGTCAGCGACGTCGTGGCCGGAATTAACTGGTTTTGTATCTCAGGTTTTAGCCTTCTGAAGCAGTGTTCATACATGATGTCCGCAGATGCTCCTCCATCGACATACATGCGGTGGATCTCATGACCTCCCGCTTGTATCTCGATGGTGAGTGGTTCGATTACTGCGTTGTCTGCAGTGAGGGTGGGGAAGGAGATATGGTTTCCCTTGGAAAACCTTTGGCTGACTTTTTGCTTCGTATTTCGCTGCCATGATTGTATCATGTATATTGTGTCAGCTTTATTTTTTTATATCTCCTTTTTGGCCTCATTCCTTTGTCTATCTTTCCCTTCTTTGATGTTTTTAACGAGGTGGTCTATCTTTCCTTCCCTCACTAATTTATCAATTAGCTGCCGTAGTTGAACGCACTCGTTAGTGGTGTGACCCTTCTGTCCATGGTATTCGCAGTATCCTCCTCCATCGCGCTTTTCTTCTGGGGTTAACATTGGTGAAGGTTTTGGGAAATTTGCTCCCTCTGTCGCGAATATTTCCTTAGGGGTTTTTGTGAGTGGGACATACTTGTCGTTATCCCTTCCATTATTTTGGTTGCGGTAATTCCTATTGCGGTTGCCACCTTGGTCATTGGATTGTCTCCTTGACTGTTCTTGTGGTTTAAAGGTTGAGTAACCTTTTTTGCTGTCTGCCGCTGCCGCTTCCCCTTGAACGAAGGATCTGGTGCGCTTCGTTAGCTCATCAAAACTTTGGGGTACTTTGTCATTTAACTTCCGTATCAGCTCTGGGTTATTGATTCCGTTCATGAACCCTGAGATATTTAGTACCTCGGGGCATGCCTTGACTTGCATGCATTCATCCTTGAAGCGCTCCATGTAAGCGCTTGTGGATTCCCCTTGGCGCTGTTTCACTCTGGCTAGTTCCACAGGGTTTTTTGCGCACTTCTTTCGTTGCATGAAATTTAGGCGGAATGCTTTCCGCAGCTCTTCAAACCCATTTATGCTTCGTCGTGGAAGCTTGCTGAACCATGTTCGCGCATTCCCTACTAAGGTAGAGTTGAACATATGGCACCACACAGGTTGTGGCCAGTTTTCGATAGTAGCTGCTGACTCGAAAATTTTTAGATGATCATCAGGATCACCCGTGCCATCGTATGTTTTAACATTGGTGGGCATGCGCCTTCTCTTGTCATCTGAGAAGTCACTTATGCGTCGCGTAAACGCATCAATCTTTTGGCGACGCCAAGGAAGGGAAATATCCTCATCCTCGTCGTACCGGCGTCGATTCTTAGATTTCCAATGTCCAGTCTCTCTATCCTCGTTGTCCGAGGAGCTGCTTGAGGGGGAGTTGTTTCTCCTATGGCGCTTGCGCCGTTTGTCCTCGGAGTCCGAATTTGAAGGACTTGTACTTGGGAAGTAGTGTTTCCCCAACCTATCTTGGATTCTTCTGCTTCCTGACCTTGAGGTGCTTACGTTTGGTGAATGTTGTCGTCCAAGCCTATCTTGTATCCTGCGGCTACCAAGCCTAGCATGGACACTGGTGCGCCTCGCGTTGTCTTCGTAATCCTCCGAGTATTGTGAGTTGGATGCTGTACCAAGCCTATCATGGACGTTGGTACGCCTCTCACTGTTTCTGCGCTCAAGGTGGCGCGGTGGAGATTTTTCTTGGCTAAAGTTTAGCCGATTTTGCGGGCTGTGGCTTGACCTTTTCCTTGCCTCCTCTTGCATGAGACGAGTTAAAGTCTCATAATGTTGGGACACGAAATCGTTTAATGCCACTCCAGGTGTATCCTCTTCTACTGCAAGGATGTCCGTCTCCGCATGGGGTTCCCTCTCTCTATTAGTTGCTCCCGGTGGCACAGTGTTGTCCACTATGGATGCCATCTGGTGGGGAGTGGTAAAGAGGGTGCGCTGAATGTCCTCAGCACTTGAGACTACGGTAGTAGTTCGGGTTGTTTCCAAAGGCAATTCTACCGCGGTCGGGATTGGAGTTACGTTTGACTCACGATGACCAGGCGCACTGGTTGTTCCAGAAGTCGGCTTAGGAGTCGAGTCTTGATGCTTCTTCCTATGTGAATCGTCACGTGTTTTCTCCAGCTGCGGAGTCCGCTGGCCTGAGTTCTTGTTTTTTGGCATTCTGGTCTTGAGTTCTTAGTGTGGGGTCCCACGGATGGCGCCACTTATTGATACAAAAGTTGGGCTTACCTTGTTTGGACTCGTGCTCTCGTACCAATCAGAACTTTTAATGCATGTGAAACCTGCGCACTGAGAAAACAAACAACACCGTTAGGTTTATCGTGGGATTGTCTCCCACGATTAGACTCCGGCGTGAGAGTAAGTAATAGGTTTTAGGGTTTGTAGAAGAGTTAGGGATTGTGTCAATCGTACCTTTCAATGAGAATATGTAATTCTATATATAGGACGCAGAAACCGTGTACGTATCTTGCTCCTTACTCTTCGCACTCGTGGTGCTTATCTGGGGTAAGGATATCTATCCCGTTAATAGAAGATCCTTATCCCTTAATTATGCGTATCGGTTGGGCTTTGGGCTTCGTGAGCCCAAGCCGTTGGTATTAATGACCCAAGTCATTTGTCATGATAGCCCACTCGTGGTGAGTTTGGGTTTAGTAATGTCTATAATTTGGGCTCGTGGCCCAACTATAGGCTATACGTCATCAGGTGAGAATTATGAAAGAGAATATGTATATTCCACATGTCACATGATGAATTGTTTATGCATGAATTTAGTCATGTGAATTAGGTTTCCTTATCATTAACTTATGAGTACAAATAACAAAAACTTTTTTTTACCTTTCAAATCTCTAGTATTTGTCATAAATTAAATTATTTAATAAGAAAAAAAAATTACAATAAATCAAGTGTATTAAAATATCTAACAGAAAAAATTACAAAACTCAAATAAAAAAAGTAAATGTTATTTGAAAATAAAATTGTCATTATCAAAGAAAACAATCTATTATATTTATGTTTCCCAAACACACATTTCTTTTATAAAACAATTAATTTAAAACGAAAGAAGAACCTTCGCATCTCTATAGCCACAATCGTTGAGTGAGTCATGTATGTCTTAACATTATAGAAAGTCAACCGATTATGAGCCAGTACAAATTACTGATTATTAACCTTTTGCACCCAACACGCTTATCATCTACTCTTATTTGGTATTCCTGCTAATTTTAATCTGTTCACCTAATAATTTTAATCAGTTCTTAAAAAAATTGACTATTTGAATTCAATTAGTTTTCTTGTTAATTTCTCATTAATTGCTTTAAAATTCTAAAATGATTAATTTTATTATGAACCTTCCTCATTAAGTTTTTTAAAAATTTTCAATTAAAAATAATCACCTTACAACAACGCTTTAAAAAAAATAATAATAATAAATAAATAAAATAAATCCCTACAATCACTTATGTTGCATAAGATTGATAATTCAGCTTTACATTTCACTCACCAGACGAGTATCCGTACATAGCAACAGGATTTTATAGCGATATATAGTTTATTGATAAAAAAAGTTTATAGGTTATAAACAAAAAATAATAAAAGTTTAAAGATTTGGGAATTAAACATAATGTTTTGATACCCGGTTCGACCCGGGTGGTTCAACCGGTTGAATCGTTCTGGGTGAAAAATGGGTCGATTTAAACCAGGTCAACTTGCTAGGTTGGGTCGAAAACGGGTCAGATTAAACTGGGTCAACCCGCCGGGTTTGAAGCGTCTCGGGTCAACCCGGTTTGTGTTTTAGTTGGTTGTATTTAACTTGATTGATTTGTTTTTAATTGGTTGTACAATGTAAATAAATCATTGTAATTTTAAGTAATGGATAATGTTTTGAAACCTGGTTCGACCTGGGTGGTTCAACCGGTTGAACCGTTCCGGTCGAAAAATGGGTCGATTTAAACCGGGTCAACTTGCTTGGTTGGGTCGGAAATGGGTCAAATTAAACCGGGTCAACCCGTCAGGTTTAAAGCGTCTCAGGTCAACCCAGTTTATGTTTTAATTGGTTGTATTTAATTTGCTAGATATGTTTTTAATTGATTGTACAATGTGAATAAATCATTATACTTTTAAGTAATGGGATGTTTTAATAAGAGTATTAATTACATTTGAGTTTTCTCTCATTTGACCATCATTGAAAACTCAACATTTCTTGAAAATTGTACATTTTAATTGTTGACCGTTTTTTCATTATATGTTGTAAAGATTTGTTTATTTATGCTTGCGAATGCTAGATAATCCATTTTTATTACGATTTAACACTTCAAATCATCTTATTAATTTGGATTTCGTGTGGAACTCAAATGCACGCTCTAACTCATAATCATCTTATTAATTTGGATTAGCCCTAATAAGGGGGGTGGCAACCTTGCCTCAAGTTGCCTCCTCTTTTAAACCAAATAACCAATCAAACTTGTCTAACTCAATTTTTGCCTAATCTTGCCTAAACCTTCATTTTTAGTGGCAACCTTGCCTAAATTTTTGCCTAGTCAAGCATTAAATGGAAAACATCCCCAACATCCCAAATTATAAATGCAACGTTCAATTGTTTCTTGGAAATTGTCTCTGCCGAATCGGTAGATTATACCGCATGGACTACCGAATTTTAGTTGCCGATTGAGTGGCGGTGGGTTTTGCCGATCGGCAACTCTTGCCGAGACCCTTTTGCCGAAGGGTTGCCACCCCCCTAAAAGCTTTAGGGCGTGTTTAGTTGGTGCAAAATATCTCACTTTTTTAGTTTCTAGATAAAATTTCATGTAAAACTGAAAAAATTAAAAATCCGTTTAATTACAATTTTTTTCCAAACAATTTTCAAAAAGAATAAAAATTTCTTTTTCTAAATTTTAACTAAGAAATTAAAAAGGTCATTCTACCATTTTTTTTTCTCATTTTTTTCTCAATAAGAAAGGATGGTATCTAAAAAAAACACAAACACCATTCTCATCTTAATCTCTCGTGTCATCCTTCACCGTCTACCGTCATCGTAATTAGAGGTAATCTTTTGAAAAAGGAAAAATAAAACTCCAGTTAAACGGGTTTTCAAAATGAGATAATTCCAAAAGTAGTCCTAAAATCGAATTTTGCTCCACACCTAAGTCAAGAATTTTGAAAATTTCAATTTTGCTCATGTGCGACCTGTGTGACTGTGCGACTCTAATAATATTGTGAAATGTGGCTTGACAAAAGGTACAAAGGGTACAAGTGGTGGAAGAGACAAAAATTTGTCATGCCACATGTCACAATATTATTTGAGTCGCACAGGTCTCACATGACCAAAATTGAAATTTTCAGACTTCTTGACTTAGTTGTGGAGCAAAATTCGATTTTAAGACTACTTTTGAAATTATCTTTTTCAAAATTCTCAACTCTTCTAGAAAGAACGAAAAACATTCACTTCTCAAAAAATTTAAAAATGAAAAAACAAGAAAATTTTTCACAACTACAAAATTTATGAATTCGGATCTTGTTGGACCATTCGAGTTTTTGGACACCTCAAATTGCGCACAATTCTTCACATACAATATCATAACTAGGAAATAATCGTGTGTGATACTTTTAGATAACGAAATATTATCCAACCGCAACACGTAATTAGACCGTTCAAGTTTTTGATCGACTCAAATTATGCACAAATTCTTCGCCTATAATATGGCTAAAACGACCATTCAAACATTTTTAGATAGAAAAAAATTATAATGCTGTCGTAAGTTCGGTTTTTATTTTATTATTTTTATTTTTATTTTTATTTTTATTTATTTATTTATTTTTTTAAAAATTTTTATGTAGCATACAAATGCAATCAATGCATATACACTTTAGAAATTTTGCCCAAGTATTTGGAGTCTGTTTATCTGGAACTTCATGACGTTCAAATAAATCAACAAAGCAGTCTTCGGCCTTTGTTTGTAACAGTCTTAACAGATAAGCCCCTTTTTCATGATAATGTCCCAAAAATTACACTACAAGAAACTTTGCCACACTCGATCTGTGAAGCTTTTCTAAAAGAGTGGTTGCTTTGCAGGCTAAACCAACACGAAACCAGTCACGCATATTAAGTGACCAGAATTTACTGAAAATTAAGCCGTGTCAATAACCTTTACATTCTGTGCTCGCCACACAAACTACAAATTGTGGTAGTAACATAAACGCATGGATGAACTCATGATTAAAGCCTGTAAACTATTTCAAGATGCAATATATATAATATCAGCAATTCAGCATAATGTCGTTGTAAGTAGTAAAGAATTCTTTTGTTTTATATGATCAATATATAATTCTTTGAGTGAGACATTTAAAGCTCAGCTGTACAACTTGGGGAGAAAAAGAAAAGAATTTACTGTAACGCCGTTCAAGAGTGAGGCAAGAACAATGGACCAAGCAAACTTTAAGGCTAACTGTAATGTTTTGCACAGAACGCAACGGCCATAAGAAAACCCATGTCCGATAATGGAACTTTAGAACAGCCGGAAGAAAAGACTTGTAGAACCATCACCAAACGATCGTATATCAGCTGGCCTAACCAGAGCTCTGCATAAAGGGCACGTTCGCTCCCTTTCAAACCTGCAAAACAAAACAACTGATCAACACGGAACTCTTTCCTAAACACTTTTGAAACAACTTGCACCAACAACCAAAAGAAAGAATAGTGAAAAAAAAAAAAAAAAAAAAAAAAAAAAAAAAAAAAAAAAAAAAAAAAAAAAAACCACCAAAAGAAGAAGTTTAATACTAGTCGATTTCACTCAACTAATATTCTAAGAATAACACGCGTGACATATACAAACATGTACAAGTAAACGTCTCAGGCCAAAAATAAAAACAAAATGCACATACATATACAATCAAAGGCGGAGGTTCGTGAAGACTAGGAAGGTCTACGGCCCCTAGAGCTTTGATCTTTCTTATACTAAACTAACACTAAATCTATATTGAGAGGTGTATAGTTTACAAGAAAACTAAATTTTGGGACCTCTAACGAAAATAATATATATACTTGCCTCTCCTTAGAGAAATATTCAAGCTCCGCCCATGATATTGTAGAAGATGATGCATATACATAAAACAAGCACATATGCATACAGACACATATAGGGTAGCTAGTAAGTAATATCTAACCAAAAGATTGTTTTGTTTGAGAATCTAACCATTCTGAAACACAGTCTTCGCAGAAGATATGGTTACAGCACAACAGTATTGGAGCCTGCATCTTTTCCTGGCATATAGCACACATGTCGCCTGCCTCACTTACCTGCAAGTAAAAAAACAAAAACATTATGAAAACAGAAAGGAAAAAAATAGAATGTACTCCTGTCTCGCAACAAGCCAACAAAAGCAGTTCGACACTTTACTAGATAAATGTTTAGTTAGTAGTTGAATACATCAAATGCCCCTTAAACACATAGCTAGCAAGATCTCATGCAAAATCAATGCAACAAATTTTCAGAAATGATTATTAACAGGAAGCAAGGTAATTACAAATTTAAACTTTTCCAAAGAAAAGGAAAAGTTGAACTGTATTTAAGCCATATCGAAAAGATAATCAAAGCAGTTATTTTAGAATAGAGGATGTATTCGTTATTGCTATCAGTGTAGTTTTAGCTTTCAAAGTTACCCTCTGTAGCACATCGTCAACTATCATACATTCATACAGAAAAATAAAATAAAATAAAGGATTGTACTCCCTATGTCCAAAAATAAAAACATATCTTCCCAATTTGGTAACTGTCCACTCCAAATCATACTGTTAACTTTAGCAATCATTGCAAATATTCAAGACATCAATTTTGATCCACAAAATTAATTTATTAAGGTACATATTTGCAATACATAATTGAATATAGTATGACATTTTTTGTTATATTATATTAAAAAAAAAAAAGCAGTTATTTTGGTTTTTCTACTTTTGCTGAACTGAAAAGTTATACAATTTGTGTGGCACATCCTTGACCATTGTTATGGCATCTTGTACAACAGTCTAGAGGTGTCAATCTTGACCATTTACTTACGAACGTTAATAAGTGTTATGTTTTATATCAAAAACGTCAAATAAAAAGATTGGCTTACACGAAATGGTTTGAAGGCTGCCCAAAGTGTATTTTTAATGCATAAAAGTCATTTTATTTAAAAACTTTGATAATTTGAAAAGAGCATGAACTTTTACAGTCATGCTTGAAACGCTAAATATTAAATAAGAACTGTACAAAATTTAAAAAGAAAATGCTTAGGGTCAAACCAACCCGTTTTGACCCCGTGACCCAACCCCATCCAATCCCCATGTTGCCAACTCTACCACAGAGTACAGACTACAGAATGTCTTAATTGCCACACCTGTTCTAATGTTGCATATGATCCATAATGCATTTCTTTACGTGATAAAGCCTTCAATGCAGCATAGAAGGACCTAACCTGCAGAGGACAATAGAAGAAGTTAATCAGTTCACTCATATAGAGCATAAATAGTTGTGCTATGTGTGCTTTGCATCATCATGCACATCGGGTATTAGAAAAATGTAACAATCACATCTGTATATTTCATAAGTCAAGTGAAACAAATAATCAAACGACTTTTCTATCGTATACCTTCTCCACTAATGAAGTAAGCTTGAAAGTTAGATATAACCCTGTTATAAATGAAGAAAATAGCCCGCCATATTCTTTGTTTAGAAAGAATCGATACCAAACTGGAGCAGGCAAGAATGCACGGTATAACAATAGGCCGTACTCGACCAGTGTCAGCATTTGACCCTAAAATACCAAAAGTACCCATCAGAAAACTCTGAAATCATGATAATTCATGGAAAATGTCATTCATATGTTACATCTTTAAGCTACATAAACTTACCTGTCTACGGAAATTATGACCCCTGCCATTCCTATAGTACATAAGAAGTACCAATTTGAAAGCCATTGCTGCCTGCCGGACCATTGTATCTGCAGACAATAAATTGTTCATAAAAGCAATTAGGTCCTCACTATGCCACGGCAGCTGTAAAATTGATGTACTATGTTAATAAATTTGTATTTATAATTTTATATATTTTCTGTGTTCAAAACATATGCACAATAAACTTCCCATTAAAGAAAATATAATTACATCAAACTCATACCATTTACAATTATTATAAATACAGCATGCCAGAATGGAGGTATTGTTTTGGGCGGAACCATCAATAACGGATAGCTAAGATCATCATTCTGATACCACCAGTACACTCCAACCACATGGAGCATAAAAATAATACTGTAGCCAACAAGAACAGATAATTTTCTTTCCCCCTGCAAAATTCACAAATTATTAAGTTTGTCAGGAGACTACTAAAAGGGGTTTTAAATCATTTAGTGTTAATGTAAATTCTTACCTTGAGAGCTGTCTGCTTACGAAGAATATCGTTTGACTTGTACATGAAAGCAGTTACATAGATTGTTACAAAGAAACCTACAATCAATCATGAAGAATCATTAACACAGGTTCTCAAGTGAATATTACAGTTCAAAAGGATAACATGAGCAGCATGTAGTATTAGTAAAATAACAAACCCTCAATCATACCAAAAAGGCAAAAATGCCAAAGTTAATAGTGAAACGCAACAAGTTCAGCAAATATGTAGATAATGAAGACTGAAGAAAACAAATGGCCAAACTTTCACATTATTATTAAATCTAATTAAATGAGCGCACCTTTCCAGTTGACATTTTATATCACTATATTGTTGTCTATTGAGCAAACAAATAAAATCTGATGTGAAAGGTAGAAGAGGCAGCAAGTCCTGGCCCACATAGAGTTGATAATTAACAATCTTAAAGGCTTCTGATAACTGGTTTAACTACCAATATGTGTTGATCAGTCATTGTTGTAGGAATAGATGAATGGATTGCATATTTGCATGCAACAAAAAAGAAAGACATTAGTGATTCTAAGTTGGTTCTTCTGTAATATAGTTCGTCACTACACAGTTTATCACTTTAAATTTTAACTCGATTACTGTTTTTCAGGCTAACAAACATAGTTCATAGGATTTATGTTATATAAGAGTGATGCCATATGATGCGCTTGCAAACTTCCGGTTCTAATCTCATTTGTGAAGAAATGCAGCCATTGGGGTAGTGCGATCCAAAGTAAGTGGCCATAGTTCCAAAATTGCTAAACTTGTAAGGTCTTGCAACTTGAGAACAGCCAACACACGAGCAACGAAACACACTTTACTTAAGACCAATTGATAAAATATGAATGCTCAGTTATAACAGAGAATTATTAGCCAACACACTTTTATGCCCTAACATATGCACGTCTATGACTATCAGTGATCAGCTTTATACTGCAAGTCTGCAAGTGAGTTAACTAAAACGAAAGTTGCACAACTAAAGCTTACAATTGAACACCATATAAATAAGTAAATGAAGATAAGTTATCGGCCATCGGTACCTTGCAAGTGTTGACGAATGAAGACAATAATCAACAACAACGAAAACGGAAGAATCTGCTCAATCCACCTCGATACTTGCTGCAAATCATACCTCTGTTGATTCGACGAATCACTAGTATTATTATTACTCCCCTCACCGCCACTCCTACCATCCACGTCACTAGAATCACCCATTTCCCTCTCTCCGCCACCACCACCAACACCATCTCCGCCAACAACCCCCGATTCCCCAGCATCCCCACCATCTTCCTCCTCTTGCTCTCCATCCCCGATTATCCGTATCGAAACCTCCCCTTCATTATTACCCCCATCACTACTACCACGACTACTTCCGGAATCACTCGAACTATGATTACGACTATGCGAAATCAAACTCTCTGACTCACGAATATCGTTACTTGACCTGGGTCGTAAAACACCAGAGTACTCAAATAAAGTAGTTACAGGCGCTTGTAAAAATCGAACTATGGGAAACGAATTCGACGTAGACGAAACTGTATCAGAATTCGGCGTATCAACACCGGCACCTATTGTTTCCATCAATCACTTTTTATATAAATAAAAAACGCAACTTTCAAACTCTTAACACAATCTTCAACCTACAAACTCTACAAATTGATCAAACACTATTCCGAATTCAATCGCAATATAAAGCCCTAAACTTCACAATCCTTCAAGCTAACAAACTCTACAAATTGATCAAAACGCATATGAAACCCTAACCGTCGCCTTAATTATCAATATTCGAGCTAACAAATATAACCAAACACATAAAAAGAGCTCGAAAAGGTTCTGCACTATACGAAACCCTAACCGTGACCTTAATTAACGATACTCGAGCTAACAAACTCTAAAAATTAATCAAAACAAATACGAAAACAGCTCAATATATAAATATATAAAACCGTTGATCTAACAAACTCTACAATTGATCAAAACACATACGGACAATACGAAACCCTAACTTTTGAGAAGTTAAAGTTCGTAAAACAAGTAACGAAAATAAAGGTATATAAATTAATTGTAAGAGTGATGAAATATAGAAAATAGGAGTTGTGATTGATAATAATGAAGAGGGGATTAAAGTCAATGGATTAGGTTTTGAATAATAATTATTATAGGGGCAATAATAATAATAATAATAATAATAATAATAATAATAATAATAATAAGAAAGGGATGTTATTATTATTATTTTTGTTTTGGTTGATTGGGTGTGGAATTAGATTGAAGAAGGATTTAGGGAGGAAAATCAGGGGATTAATTAATTAAAGTGAAGTTGAGTGGAGAGGAGAAGAGGAGAAGAGGAGACCAGAGCGTGTTGTTTGATTTGTTTCAAGACAGGAGTGAGTAACAGGACCGGCAAAAGAAGAGGTGTGTTATGGAGATATGTGGCGACTGTTTCCGGACAACCTATTTTTCAACCTTTTCTATTTTTCATATTAAAAAAATAAAAAATAAATATAAATTCAATTAAGTGTTTGATTCAATATTGCAAGCCAATTAATTCTAAAGTGGCTATCTTTTTTTATAGCTCAAAGTCGGTTGATATGATTAATTTTCTTCTGATAGATTTGAACTTGTGACCTCTGCTTTGAAAGACCGGTGTTTTTACCGCTCCATCACCCTTTATGGTTACTTCTTACAATTGTTGAATGGCATGAATATAGAAAAAATCATTTTGTTTTTCTAGTCTTAAGGGTTATGTTAAAAGTTAAAAGTTAAAAGTTAAAAGCATGCATTAGTGGTGATAAATTTAGTTGATTGTAAATTAGTAAATTCATGAAGTGGATGGTTATACTGAATATGTTAACAATTTATAAATATCAAAACTTTTTAAACATATCCTAATGGCCATGTTTAGAATTTTCCTAAAAGAAATAAAAATAGAAAACTACTACACACCACGCATTTGAACTTTTGAGCTAAAATAATAAGATATTAACTTATTTTTTACTGGTAACCTAGTTTCTCATCCATTTCGCAAGAGAAGTGAAATGCATTTGAACCATTCAGAACACGACATGTGTCCACCATATATTTTTCTAATAAACTTAACATGATAACAAGCGAACATGCATTTTGCGAGGGCCTCAGGGTGAAACGATGACGTGTTTGCGTAATATTGCATCAGGATGGACCAAAGATAGTTTAAGATTTATTTTGATACGTGAACAAAAAAATGTGTTTATGAACAAAATTAACATACCTGAAATTAATTTGACATGTCAATTTTAATAGTTACTTGTCTTTTATTTAGAGCAAGGAATTGTGATGTAGTTATTCACACTTCTACTATCTATATAAAACAGGGTTTTCTTAAACAATCTCCTCTCCAAAATTCTTCCACGTGGCATTTCCCCTTATCCATCGGCTCTCCTTGCTTTCACATATAAAAAAGTCAAAGAACACAAAAAATTGGCAGAATACCTTCTCTATCTCTCATTTGCAAAAACTTTTCCAACAAAACACCCACACACTTCTCTCCCCCATCTCTTTTCAAACATTAACCCTAATCACCATAATCAAATCAAATCACCACAATCAAATCAAAATGAATAATCAACACCAAATCCCTTCAAACAAAAACCTCCCCAAATCATTTAATCCCTAATTTTTTCCTATAATCACGAGATCCTCTAACAAAACCCCTAACTCATAAACACAAAAGCTGCTGTAAAAAACATCCATGATACAAAAAAGAAAAAATGTTCGTACATGATGATCGGTATGTGCAATATTTGGCCTTTTAGTCATAAGTAGGAAACGAAGGAATTGTTATCAATTGAATTATACATATTCGTTTTTGCAATATAATTTTGGTTTCATTTTGAGGATTAAAAGGAAGCGTGTTCTTGTGGAATAGGTGGGCCGATTATTGTGGGAAATTTATTCCGGCGACCTAATACACGCCTGATTTCGTGGTACTATCAATTACAGGTTAATACCTTTATTTTGATATTTTTTGTCTCAATTACATGTTTTTATATACATAAGGAACCTAATAAAGCTATATACATAATGAATTAGAGGCGTAATTTCATAAGAACTACTCATCGTTTGGTTATTTTATTGTGTTCTATCTAATATTGATAAGTCTCAAATTAAGCAGGTTTTGTTCATTTAATATACATATGTTTGTGGAATCATATAATCACCAAAAAGAGATCATAACCAATTTCCAGTTTCACCAAAACAATAACGATGATTATTATAATAATTATTGTTATTTTGTTGATGTTAGTAATCATTATTTCAATATATTATCATAGTCCAAAAACAAAAATCCATTAGGTGCTTCTCGATTATCTTGAGGAAGGTTTAATGAAGACTGATCATCTGATACTCAAATTGGTGCGTCCTCCAACATATGGTTTGCTTTTGATTCATTATAGGATTGTGAATTAAGGCTTTGTATATTAATATATGTTTTGTATGTTTTTGGTCTCATTATGTTTTTGCTTGAATTCAAACAGGCAAATAGGTAATCATCGTATTTTGTCCAATATCTTGAAGAAATTTCAATGAATAGAGATCAAGGATGAAAATAGGTGCGTAAATGATACATATATTTTGCTTTTGATTCATTATAGGCCTGTGGATTTGAACCATTAGTATAATTGTTAATTTTTATTTAGATGTCGTTATGAATTTCTTGAATGCAACAAGGCAAATAATTATGGTTGGTTGTATCATAACTCAGGATTTCATATATTGTGGTATCAAATGTGAAGATATAGAGTATCATATGTTTTTTTTAAATGATAATGTAGGCAAGTTTTTTAAAAAAAAACCACAAAAATGCCCCTAAATTAATATAATGTAACAAACTTCCATGATTTTTGGGGATAATTTAATTTTTTAAATTGTTTCCTTAGTTATCCATCACAATTTTTAAATTTTGAAAACCAATTTAACCTAATCATTTATCTATAAAAAGGCATATGATATGCATATATTATCTCACTTATATCCTCCCTCTCCTACTCTCTATTAGTCTGGTAACAAGTAACATTATTCTGTCTATTAGCATTTCTTTTAATGTGTTTTCTATCTACACCAGTGATCAAACTGATTTTTTTAAAATTTATTTTGTAGATAAATCGATGGAACAGAATATCACTTAAGTTGTGCGACGGATGATGTTAAGATAATGGTTCGCTGCATTAGCATCTGGATATTGCACCCTACAGGAAAGCCTCATGAGGTTTGTAGCTTAAACATGGTTTTCCAAGATGCACCGGTGCCTTTATCACTACAAAAAACAGTATTGAGATCATAACTCTAATATGCTTTAGTACTTTTAAAAGCTGTTTTGGATACTTCACATTATCAGCCAATGATTTGCTTCTGATTGTTAAGTGTCACTTGCTAATTTTTAGGCCGTATTGCGAACACTTCATAATTGTTAGATGTTGTTTACCTTTACAGGAAGATTGAAGCGTTTGCAGCAGATGTGAGTGGGGCCACGCGAGCCAGTGAGGTGGACATCCTGAGTGATAGGCATCGCGGGCGCAAGTATGGAGAGAAGGTTGTCAAAGGAGATCTTAACCCCAGGTTATTGTATTGTGTTATGTTATGTGGTCTGCTTTTCAATCTTGATGTATGGTATATTAAACGTAGCGAAATGGACGGGTTGGGTAATTGGTCAATATAGGTTGGGTTAATCCATCAAGTTCATGATTCTCAATTTCCCATAAATTTATATCATTAAGCCAATATTCTTTATCTATATTTTTGAAGTGAAGATACTTATTTGAATGTGATCTGTCAAAATAATGTTTCCAAACTCATATGGGTTCAATAGGCATGACATTGGAATTCATTTTGGTGTTGGTGGTTATGCAGTGCCACCTAGGCCAATGGATCCGAAGAAAAACTTGGCATTTTAAGGGTATGGGACTGTTGCATCGAAGGATAGGATAGAAGAGTGGAGCAGAATTTAGATGAGTAGTTAAAAATTCGAGTGATTTATGCGAACATTTTCGCAGATGTATTGTGATCTCAACAACGCATGCAACACATTAATGCAAATGCATGCTTCAAAAATATCAGCAAGCCATATGGTACGCGGTTGATTGACGTAAACATATAAAAATTAATATGATTTTAAGAAATTTTGGCGTTTGAATATATTGATTTAGGAGTTTTGATGCAAAAAAGTACACTTTGGGCAATTCTTAATCCGTTTGACCTTAATTTCCCTTGCAATTATCATTCTAACCATTTTGACCCGTTAGATACATAACCAGAGTAAACCCCATGTACAAAGAAACGGGTCAAATTTGTCACCTTTGTGGGATTGTGTGGAGTTTACTTCGTCTAATTTACGTTAAATGGGTGTTTGTAGGGTGACAAATTTTATTTTTAGGTTGCATATGGTTTTCTCCTCTCCAATACATATAATGGTTGCTGGAAGATGCTTAATTTTCATGGAAATCATCTACAAAATGGACTTTTCATTAGTAGGGTTTTTGGTTTGCTGCACTATGTTAGGCTTTGGTAACTATATTCAATTTCAGTATCACATATAGGAGGAACCTGTTACAAAGCTTCAGATCTCATAAATCTTTCTTTTCCACATGGTTCAGTAAAAGACATAACCAAATCCTAGGTCATACTATTATCCGTCAACATTGTAGTTGTGAAATATTTGGTGGTCAATATCAAGATCCACTTTTGTCTTTCTTGACATTTTTTTTACATTCATTGCTAATTATAATTACATTTTCCATCAAATAAATAACTACCATCAACTATTTTATACTATAAAATTTGTTGGTGGTGCATCTATGCATCTGTGATTTTTTTTTTTTTTTTTTTTTTTTTTTTTTTTTTTTTTTTTTTTTTTGTGTTTTGCAAAGCCGGTGAAGTGATATTTGTACTGCAAGGATGGTGGCATTTGGTTATAAATCTTGAAGATTCCATTGCCATTACACATTTTATAAGTTATAAATCTATTATCAACCCATTTTGGACTTGTTGACATAAATAATGTATGAAAACGTTATTTATATTTTTCGATATCTCTATATTTTGACGATCACAAAATGTAAACTCGTCAATCGTTTGATTACTACGTAAACAAGTATTAAGCTAGTTTATATCATTATATCCAACTTAATCACTTAAGGTATGAATAAACAAGTGCTTAATACATCTCATGATCAAAGGGGTATTTAATTAACTAATACAAAGTTTATTTAATTATATAATCTTATTATATATTTTTGAAAAACACTTTTGGTATTAAGGAAAAATGTTTTAATCATACTAAATATATGATTTCAAATATTTAACCAAAATCAGTTAGTTTTTCACCAAATAAACTTTCCCCACTAAAAGACAAGTTTTCTGGCCGTTACAGTTGGGCGGCCCCCTTAATTATAAGGGGCGGTCCCCTTAATTTTAAGGGGGCCGGCCATGCTTTAAGGGGACCGGCCAGGCTCCCCTGTCAGAAACTGTCAGATTTCTTCCCCTATAAATACCACCTTAATTCTGGAATTTTTCCTCACCTTTTGCACGAAATTTTCAGATCTACAATCATCTTAAACCCATCAAAAACCCTTTGATCATTTGTATATTAATCCTTGTTTCAAGTGATTCAATCCCTCATCATCCATTCTCATTCTAAGTGCAAAAGAAGAACTCTCTACAACCAAGTTCAAGAAGTGTTGAAGAGTTGTTGTGTATAGTGTATATATATTCATTTGTGAATATTGTGTTGTGCTTGTTATTATTTGTTTAGAAGATATAGAAGTTGTGTAGATAGTAGAAGTTGATTAGTTGTGAAGTAGGATAGTTGTGAAGATTGGTGTGTAGAAGAAGGTGTGTAGAAGATTGGTGTGTAGAAGAAGGTGTGTAGAAGATTGGTGTGTAGAAGCTTGGTGTGAAGATAGGTGTGAAGATTGGTGTGTATATTGGTGTGTAGATTGGTGTGTAAACTGGTGTGTATATTGGTGTGTACGGTTTTCTCCGCCATAAGGGAGTTTGTTGACATAGTGAAGAAAACTCTCGAGTAGGTGACTCGGGGAGTGGAGTAGGAACAAGGAAGGCGTCCTTGTAGCCGAACCACTATAAATCCTTGTGTTGTGGTTTGATCTTTCTAACTCTTCTCATTACTTATTTATTTACCTTTACTAATTAGTTTAGTTAGTTAGTTATTATACAATTGTTCATATAGTGCAAGCATTGAATTCACATAAACAAGAATCGAAGTTTTTAAAACAAACTTGTGCTTATAAATTTTAAAAGGACGTAAAACTATTCAACCCCCCCTTCTAGTTTTCCACAATTGGTATCAGAGCCACGTCTAGCAAGATTTTTAAAATATAGTGTATTTTAAAACTTGTAACGATCTATGGAATCTGAAAAATATTTAGAAGGGCAATCTATGCAAAGACCACCACTATTTGAAAGTGATGGATTTTTATATTGGAAAAATCGATTCGAAACTTATGTGAAATCAAAAGATCTAGATCTTTGGCATATTATTACCAATGGTGATTTTTTACCTATTCAAAATAACCCCGAAACTAAGAAAGATGAAATCGTACCTTTTGAAAAACAAAATGATGATTTAAAAAGAAAACTTGCTAAAAATAATGAAGCAAAAATGGTAATTTATAATGCGCTACCACGTAAAGAGTACGAAAGGATCTTTATGTGTGAAACCGCAAAAGAAATTTGGAACTCTTTATTAATAACTCACCAAGGTAATAATCAAGTCAAAGATAACAAAATAGATCTACTTGTTCAACAATATGAACAATTCACGATTCCGGAAGAGGAATCAATTGATAATGCTTTTGCTAGATTTAACACTATCATCACAAGTTTAAAAGCACTTGATGAGAATTTCTCTAGTAAGAATTTTGTTAGGAAATTTCTTAGAGCTCTTCACCCTAAATGGCGAGCTAAAGTGACGGCTATTGAAGAATCAAAGAATTTGTCAACACTACAACTTGATGAATTAATTGGAAACCTGAAAGTCTACGAAGCAATTATAAAGAAGGACTCTGAAATGGTTAAAGGAAAACGTGAGCAAAGCAAGTCAATCGCCTTGAAAGCTAGAAAGGAATCCAACAACGAAGATAGCTCATCTTCCGAAAGCGATGACGAAGAATATGCCATGGCCGTAAGAGACTTCAAGAAATTCTTCAAAAGGCGAGGAAGATTCGTTAGACAACCACACGATGAAAGAAGAACATCTCAAAAGAATAATGATGACAAGTATAGCAAGAATGAGAGAAAGTGTTTCAAGTGTGGTGATCCGAATCACCTCATTGGAAAATGTCCAATGATGACAAGAGATCAAAATCAAAGAGCATTCGTTGGAGGTGCTTGGAGTGATAGTGATGAAGATGAAAATGAAACAACAAAGGATGAAAAGTGTCTCATGGCCAAATCATCAAGTGAGGTACGTTCTGAATCCGAATACTTTAGTGATGAAAATCTATCATTAGATGAAAAAGATTTAGATAGTGAATACAATAGATTATGTAAAATAGGACAACTAGTTATGGCTAAAAATAAATCACTAAAATACATAAACAACCAACTAGAAAATGAAGTGCTTGAACTAAAAATTAAAATACGACAACTTGAAAAAGGAAAAGAAATTGTTGAAGAATGTAAAACATGTCAAGAGCTTAAAAGTGAAAACAACATACTTAAGGATGAAATTTGCAAACTTGATAAATTTGAAAATAGTAGTAACTCACTTAGTAAAATTATAAGTATTCAAAGAATATCAGGAGATAAAACCGGACTAGGATTTAACTCAACTGAATCTTCAACAAGTGGAGCTAAAAACGTTAAATTTGAAAATGAACCAAAACCTTCAATACTTAATCCTAAACATTTACTCATAAAAAATAAAATAATACCTATCGCGAGTAATGAAGAAATAAAACCATTTTATAAACCATCTTTAAAAACCGAAGTTGGATCATCTAAATCTAAAACAAGATCTAAAACTCCACCACCTAGGAAACCAAATAATTCTTATCCTAGACCTAAAACACCTCAACCAAGAACAAACCATAATAGACGAAACTTTAACTATAATCAACAAATGTGGAACTTCAATCCGTGGGGAGTGTTTCCACCTTATATGCATCCAAGTCAAATACAAAACATGTTCGGACCAAATAACTTTGGACAAATGAAACAATGGGCACCAACGTAAATAATATTCGCCATCCAAACATGGAACTTTTCATTGTCACCTCTTGTCCGATTTACCTCTTGAAGACCTTGAAGATTAACGCATTAAAGACAAAAGGTACACATTTCCTTTTAAGTTCCTTGTCTAGAAATGCATGCTTAGTTTAGTGTGTTATATTTATGTGATTTTACTTGACTTATTAATCTCTATTTGTTTCTATATTATATCTATATATACATATATACATATATATATATATATATATATTTATATACTTAGCTATATTTAGGATCTTATAACCTAGGAAATTCATTTGTTGATTTTCTAGAACTAGAGATTGTTCGTTTACGAACATCTCTTTTCCCCATTTGCCTTATTGAACTTTAATGTTCAATCAACACTCATGCTGATGAAGTGAGATGAGTCGAAAAATCTATGGATGAAACAAACTCCCGGCTTCCGTTGCATACGTCTCCCTCCTACTTTCTCGTCTTATAAGCCCATATTATATAAAATATATATATATATATATATATACTTATAAACCTTTCACAACTTTCTCGTTTGCTTGACAACTTGATGAATTTCATCCGAAACAATCAAGAAAATTTTATTGACAAAATGTCAAGTAAAAATGTCAAGTAATTCCTCTCGTGCGTATATTCTTCAACGTATTTTTGATTAAATATAAATCTAGTATATATATATATAAATACTTTCTTGTTTGTTCCAGAAACCAAAACTTGAAAAATAAAAATTTTAAGGGCGGCCCCCTTAATATTTAAGGGGACCGGCAGCAAATACAAGGGCGGCCCCCTTAATGTTTAAGGGGACCGGCCCTCTGAGAGCTCAAGCCCGTTTTTCCCTTTCTTCCTTTTGCCAAACACTCCACTTTTTCACATACCCCTTCCACTGCTTCTGCTGTAACGAAAACCAAAACCCAAAAACCTCTCAAATCACTTCCAAATCACATAATTCGGGTTAATTCGCAAAGGGCAAATTCATCTAACACAATCACCATTACTTATTGTAAGTTTTTCATAACACATTTCATCTAATTTCATCTTACTTGATCATACTCATGATTATGCATGTTTTATAAAATTCGTCAAAATTCATAATTTCTTTCGAATTAAGCCTTAAAACTTCATAATCAAATGCTTCCCCTAGGATTAGGATGATTAATCAACACTAGAAACTAGTTATTATAAACTATCATGTCGAAAATTTTTGAAAAATTTCATACACTCCTTTTCAAAAATTTTAGTAAACTCATTGTTGAATAATGATTTGAAAACGTGTTAAAACTAACCACATTATACTTTTGTAACTTGTAAAACTTGAAATTACATTTTTCGACTAAGAAAAATTGTATTGGTTCACAATATAGGGGTGTTTGGATTATGTCCAAATAATATCAAAACATAGTCATTATAATTTTTATAAAACTTTATTATAATTATAAACCTTAAATTTGTTTATCGAACTCGTCAAGATATATAATTCATATGTATATTGACGCACTTGAGTTATAAGTCACTAGTTAAGGAAGCGTTTGGTTTATTACTTAAAATAACATTTTTAGTAAAAATACAAACCATCTTTTTCAAAAACAAATTACAGGCATAAGAAACTCGCAAGAAATAGCTAGTTTTACAATCTAATGTAAATCTAGTAAATTTCATGATATATTAAGATGTTTAAAGGGGCGTTTGGATTTGTCCATAACTACTAATTAAACATCGTAAAGTGTATCTAGAACGAGTTAAAAACAATATTAAGGAACGAAGTATGTTTACGTTCCAACATAAGCCTTGACAATAAACATATTTTTTTTCTCTTTATATTTATTTTGGTCTTTTTGAATTGTTGATGTGTTTAGGTGAAAATGCCCAAAGCAACTACCGAAGATCTTTCTCACACTAAAAACTACATTCCCAAAGTTTCTCAACTCCCTACCACATCTCCTTCCATTGGACTTATCTATCGTCAAATTGAAGATAGAAATATTCATGAGGGACGTGTAGTAGATCTTGCTTTTGCTCAATCCGACTACATAAATCGCGTGTTTACAAGCATCAACTTCAATTGTCTTTATGAAATAAATGAACCTATCATTCCTCGTTTCATAATGGATTTCTATAGCCAAGTCACCGTCCAAACCAATGATCTTGGTTTCATTACCATCTCCTTCATGATTCAAAATGAATTTATCACCCTCACTCTCGAACAATTTGGTCATATCCTTCAAATTCCTTTTAGAGGTCAAGCCGTTTTCACAAATGAGTGGGACCTCGAATCTCTTAATCGCTATCGACCAACCTTCGGTCCATGAATATGATCCATTCAATGTAATACTTGGGACGTCAATGATTTGAGGATAGTGAGTTATGAAAGATGAGATTTACTCACCCTCAACTATTGATCTCTTAAGTAACACAAGATATAGGAGGCTGATACATGAGAATATTAAAGGGGCATTTAGAGACAAGTTTAAGAGCAGATGTTTAGAGATGCTAAATGTAGTTTCTATAAGTGAATATTTGTTTTTTGATGTTTAGATGTATGCATAGAGAAATATATGATGAATGGTACTAATCATCAAGTTTGAGCAGGATACATCATAAGTTCTTTAATTTTCAGTATATGTAATATCAATGTTGCAAAAAACGTGAATCGGTATTGAGGCGGTCCGGGGCCGATTAGCGATTTTTTACCAATTAATCGGCCGATTTTCTTGACTCGGCCGATTAATCGGCCGATTTCCGTGCAATTCTCTCCAAGGTCCTGCGCCGATTACCGATTAATCGGCTGATTCGGCCGATTTTTGCAACACTGTGTAATATAATTTTAGTTGGTGACATGTCGGATAAAAGTGAGACTGTCCTATGATTAAGATGTACATCCTTGGTGAAGTGATACTATGATTTGTGGTAAAAAAAAATAATTTTACAAATAACATTGTCTAAAAAAATCTTTCACCGACTTTAAGTGTTTGCATCCTTGGACCCATTGTAACTTTTATCTTCTCTATTTCTTCACAGTTTGATATCAGGTTAACATTATGTTTAAAAGACGTAATCATTGTTTTCCTATTATCTTTTTAAACGAATTTTAAGCAACTATATGTGGCCGTTTCAAAAGTAAAAATCAAAAAAGGTCTTAAGGTGTTGTATTATGATAAAGATGGTAACTACACTAATGCTACAACAAACGTTGTGTATAAAGATCCATGGTTGTTATTTTTTTTAAACAACTATATGTTGCCGTTTCAAGAGCCATGGTTGTTATTTTTCTAACGTTATGATCAATTAATGGGAACCGATAGTACAATATATTATCCATGCATGCATTTTGTTTATTTTTCGGTATGCAATATGACGCCGAAATTTTATCTTATATGAAATTAACATCGTACTAAATGAATTAGAGTCACAAAGTTTTTTTGCAATGTACATTGTTAATATATTATAAAACCATTTGTACTATATTTCTTTTCTTACAAACAATTTCTTAAAACTAGCCGGCCATCGGCCGGGCCTGGAAGCTAGTTAAAATATATATTTCATTGACATCTAGTTAATCATGGTTAATAATTCAAATGATGTTATTATGTATCATTGAGAAACTACAATCTGAAATTGAAGAAGAAAGAAAAGTTAAAGAAGAAATAAGGGGGTAAATTCTTTGTAAACGAAAGATGGTTTTTCATTAAAGGAAAACGTAATTTTTTGAATCTTGAGAGATAGAATTAGGATCTGCGGGTAGTCCCAACTAGGTGCATAGTGGGTTTAGGTGTTACTTGGTTGCCTTGCCCCTTGCGCTCTGGTTTTTGGTGCCTTGTTTTTGCTTTGTTGCTCCTTTAGGTTGCCTGCTTTTCTTACCCCTGCAACTTTGGTTTTTAGTGCCTCGTTTTGCTTTGCCTTATCTTTAGGCCTCGTGCGTTGCTTTGCTTTGCTAGGATTGCTCTTTTAGGTTTGTTTTCTTTTCTGGGTGCTTTGGCTTTTTGTTTCCGTTTGGGCTTTGCTTCGTGCTTCTTTGCTTGTGCTTTTGCCTGAGCCCCTTGCCTGTGCCTTTTGCGGGTTCCTTGTTTGTTTCCTCGGTTTGTTTCCTTGTATTGCTTGTTTTCCTCTGCTTGCTTTTACTTGTTGCTTTTTGCCTTTTGCTTTCTTGCTTTTCTCTCACCCGCACACCTGCATTTGCCAGAGGTCTCGTTGGAAGCAGTCTCTCTACTCCTGAGTTTATCCTGAGGTAGGGGTAGGATCTGTCTACATTATACCTCCCTCATACCCTGCCTCGGCTGGATTAGGTGTTGTTGTTGTTTGGTAGTATCACATGTTTGTTAAATTAGTTCTAGTTACAAAATCCATTTCAGGAACGAGTGTTCAAAGTGTTTAAAAGCAAAACATGATTTGTTTATATAAATTGTTAACTCAATAATAAAATTGGTATAATTTGTCATTTTTTGGTTGGATTTCATGGTGGAGAAATTTCTTGGCTTGCCGGGTTTAAACGCCATTAAATTTGGATCCACACATCACTGCCATGTGCACAGTCATAACTACTTTTTTTTCTTCTTATTGTTGAAACAAAAGTACACTGATAAAATGTAACCAAAGTTTTTTTCATTTGTCTTAGTTACACAATCAATCCTGAAACACCATCCTCTCTTCAGTTTCTCTCACACACAACACAAATCGTTTCTCTCTCACACACGAGCTTTTCTTTTCTTTTAATATTTTCTCTCGCCACCTAAAACTACCACTATCTATATTTTACAAAGATAAAAATCTTTTGAAACATTAATTTCAAGCAAAAAATCATCATTCTATATGCACAAAAGATAACCAAAAAACGATCTTAAATTGGTGATGGTGGTTGTTTTGGATGGTGATGAATGAGTTAAAGATGTAGAGGATGATAAAGAGAGATAGTATAAAAGAGTGAAAAGTTATAATAAATAAATTTGTTGTCTATCCAGATGCACATACTTTACATCTTTTAAAAATATTAAAAAAAAAAATTACATTGAGAAATGTGACAGAACAAGTATATAAAGTGGTGTGTAAAACCACATAACTCAATTTCTTTTGATGAAATATGAATTGTTAACTTTTTGTCATATTTCATGGTGATTTTTCTCGAAATGCGAGTTGACAAATCAATATTCCAATGTGTTTCTATATAAATTGTCAACTTTTTATTAGATTTTGTAACGAAAAGTTAGTTTTCACGAAATGATAAATGTGAGATGTCTAAGAAATTGTTATAAATTTGAGTTGTCAAGTCACTGAGTTTTTCTGTGCATTGCTAATTTTTTGTCATATTTCGCGATAAATTATCAGTTTTAAGTCATAATAACTTTTTGTCAATGAGTTGAAGAGAATTTACAAGTCATTAAATTCGATTTATTGCTTTTTCAGTAGTTGAAGAAGACTATAAAAATGCTAAATAAGCTAATTTGAACACATTATGAGGGTGTTTGTTTTTTCAAAATATGTCCGTCTAAAGTCTAAATCGATAAGACATTATAAGACATTTATGTGTTTGTTTCCTTTTCAGATTCAGAGGCTTATATGTCTGAGTAGCCTCTTAATAAATTTGACCTAATTACACATCTGATAAACTCTGTAAAAACGTAGAGGGGGGGGGGGTGAATACGTTACTGTTTAAAACTCTTTAAACTTGTTGTATCAAATATCCATTCTTAGCTTGTTATAATATGAAAGATGTTAAGTTTAGTTTATGGCTAGCATAAACTTAAGACATGTTATCACACAAGCATAATCAACAAGTCACCACACAAACAATCACATAATGCAAACATTAAAGTAAAGCAATAAGTAAAAAGAAAGTGCAAACCGAACACGAGGATTTATAGTGGTTCGGTCACGGATCTCCTCTCCGCCCTACTCCACTCCTCGAGTATCCAACTCGAGAGTTACTTCACTAGATCAACAACCTCCCTTTTCGGCGGAAAAAACCTTACAATCGTCGCTTACACTTTATCCGGTACAAAGCTAGATACCGAGTTCTTTTACAAGGTACAACCACTCCTATCGTCGCCTATACAATATTTCTGACACTAACCTAGATGTCGAGTTCTTTTCCAATGGTACAACCACTCCCGCTATGTTTTGTGGCCCAACATTAAAACCTTGTATTTTATGGCACAAACACATAAACAATATATTCTATATTATGATGATACAATGATGATCCATGACATAAAAGTCTTATGGATATGAATGACTAATCTACATGAACTTCTTTGAATAAGAAGTCTTTAATCATTGAGGATGTCAAGAGCCCTTGAATCTTCATATGTTGGAATGCTTTAATGAAATGATGACTTCAAGATCTTGTAACCTTCTTGATGGATCATGAAGTATGATATGCTTACAACATAATGAATGTTAGAAGCATTATGATCATTATGGAAAGGGTGATTGATTTATGTGTCTACATGATTTTCTATCTATCTACATGTGTGTAGTTTTTCATCAAGTACATGAGTAAACTATGGACTTCTATTTATAGGTAAACTAAAAAAGAAGTTTTCCAAAACGATGTTCCAAATATCTTATTATATTTATCTCTAGTCACATCAAGATCTTATGGAAAGTCAACTTCTATATTTATCTCTAGTCACATCAAGATCTTATAGAAAGTCAACTTCTATATTTGAAAATCTTTTCATAAATGCTCATGATGTATGCCATGATGTCATGTATATATTTCTATTTATAATTAAAATATATATGAAAGTAAACTTGTAAAGTTACTAGAAAATGTATTATCTTGCTATATAATATTTAGTAAGTTACTAAAAATGTTTTATGTACTTATGTTGTTATAAGACACATTTTTATATATTGTAAACTTACTAATATTATCTAGACACCTAATGTGACACTTATTCTATTTAATACCTAAAGTGTACTTTGACACCTAAAATACATAAAGACTCTAAAAGTATTTTAGTCATTCCAAATGGTTGGTCAAGGGTTTGATCATAATGCCACATAACAAACATGTACGAACCTGTGTTGTAGCATACGATGACTCGAGACGTTGAGAGGTGTTGAATGTATGTTGAGACAAACTATGATTACAAGTAACTTGTACATTTTACTTTTGTATCAAGTTATACGTTTGTCATCAATCAAAACAAACGAGACTGTATAGATTAAATATCGTAATATTTGTACTAACAAACTCTAAAACACAAAATCACGCCTCTTATCCTTCTCTCACCTCTTGAAGTTGCCCACCTTCATCTCTCCACCTCTGTCGTCGTCGGTGGCCTTGACACCTCCGACACAACCTTTTTCTTCGATTTCTCTGCCCTATCAACTCTTTAAACAAGTATTATTGATTGATTTTCAGTCTTGAAAATGATATTTTTTTCATGCTAATGCATGTGGTTGGTAGATGTTTTATTTTTCTCTTTGCAATGTTCACATTGTTTAGGGTGCGTTTGGTATGCTGGGAGGAATGACAATGGGTATGAGTTTGATAGTACTCATCTATGAAAGTTTCATTCCCCACTCTCTAGCCATACATGGAGTATGGAAAATAATGGACTTTCATAGTCATAGTTGTGGGCTCAGGCACCCTAAACAAACAC
This sequence comes from Artemisia argyi, assembly GCA_030686995.1. Lineage (NCBI taxonomy): Eukaryota > Viridiplantae > Streptophyta > Magnoliopsida > Asterales > Asteraceae > Artemisia > Artemisia argyi. The sequence continues at coordinate 158,633,780 of CM060693.1, forward strand.
CAACTATCACTTTCATAGTGATAGTTGATTCCCAGGAATGGGTACCAAACGCACCCTTAATCTTAAATTCATCATGTTCGTTTGATTATAATATTGTTTGATCTAAAATACAAGATGTTTGTTCGATTGTAATGCTGATGTGTTCTAATAAATATGGGTTCAAGATTTTGGGTAAAGTTTTTTATAGTTATTCATGCATAACAGTACGTTTTTGTTGGTGTATCCTTTGTCATTTTTGTTTATCAATTAAGCTCTAACACATGTTAGATCACTTGAAATAAAGAAAAGAATCATACAATTTACAAGTTGGTGGTCAAAGCATTATTATGTCCAGAAGTGTGTTGTTGTACAAAAAAAAACTATGATCACACCGTTAATCTAATGAATCTCAAACTTCTCATGTGTAATGTGTTAGTTGACTACAGAAAATTTTTGGATTAAAACTCATTAGTTTGCTATGTGAACGAAGCATTTTGCCACGGCTGCGCAAATGGGACAGCAATTCGTAATATGTTTATTTGTTGTTGTACGAAAAAACGCCTATTATCACACCCTATGTTCGATGAATCTCAAACTTTACAAAATTCATGTCTAATGTGTTAGATAACTACAAAAAATAATTTGGATTATAAGTCATTAGTTAATTGTGTGAATGAGGCATTTTGCCACGATTGCGCAAATGGAACAACAACTCATATTATGTTTATGTGTTCTTGTACGAAAAAAAGACTATAATCACACCCTTTGTCCAGTGAATCTCAAACTTTACAGAACTCACGTATAATATGTTAGATAACTACAGGAAAAAAAAATTTTGGAGTATAAGTCATTTGTTTGCTATGTGAACGAGGTATTTGTGATGTTTTAGCCATTTGTGATTTTAACATGATCTTTATTTTCGTTGTGGCCAAATAGGAAGGCACAACACATGATTCTATAATGTTAAATGAAGCTTTAGGAAATTCTCATTTTGATTTTTCACACCCTCTTGCAGGTATTACTACAAGTGAAAAGATAATGTTATATGTATGTAATATGTTATACATCATTTTAAATATTGACTATCTCATAACTTTTTCAAATATTGACTATCTCATACTTTCGTTGTGGCAAAATGGGACATTGCCAAGTCATGAAAATATTTTAAGGGTTCAAGTGCCTTGAAGGCAATTCATTAAACACCAACTTTTTTTTTTTTTTTTTTTTTTTTTTTTTTTTTTTTTAATTTAATTAAAAATTGCATTCAATACACATTAATTAAACTCTTAAATTATCATAATTAAATTTTGTTTTTAATTCAATAAACTCAAAGTCTCCTTTATAATAACACTAAACATTGCCCTCAGAGCACCCGTTAGACAATCATAATAATTAATATTTAACTAATGTAATTAATCTAGGCATTATATTATTCGTTTGTTAGTTAAAACAACCATTAATATTCTAATGTACATGTGATAAATTTTTGCTTCTACGTAGTTGAAATATGAACGAAAACTCATATCTAACAAGTTACAGTTCATAAATGAAAGCGACTCATACTCGATTTTGAGATATATATAGAACATATAATCTTGTACCAAAACCACACACTTTAATTGCTTGCTTTATTGTTCATCCAAAAACCAAAAAAATACAAAAATAAAGTTGACTAACAATACCTGGACGTCACAAAGTTCAGATTGTGACATAGGAGTAGTTCACAGGTTGTTTTCGATATCTGATTATTTAGCAAACAGATCTTTTAAGAAGGACAATTTATGTAATAAATTTGATGCTACATTTAGAAAATTCTAAGAAAAATAATAATGCTTTAAGTCAGTATTAAATGAGAAAATAAATAACAATATATATATATATATATATATATATATATATATATATATATATATATATATATATATATATATATATATATATATATATATATATATATATTGGGATAAACAAACCTGTTGACATTCGTAAAGCAGGTAGATGATGATATAATATAGGGCCTTGTAATATATCGTACGAGCATTAGGTGGATTGTAATTATATTAAGACAACTAATTAAATTTAGATAATTGTATTGATATGAAAGGAAAAGAGAATAAGTAAAATGTACAGCAACTTAACGACCGTTAGTTACTGTACATTTTACTGTACACTCACTCACAAAATACTGTAGCATAACAGTGCTAAAAAGTATTTGCTAAAAATCCCGCTCTTTAGTATATTGTTATAATTCAGACCAACGTTAGTTGTTTAGCAAGTTTCTTAATTGGAGCCAATTTATGTCTTAAGAAGTAAGGATTAATGTCATTATCAACCAAAGTATATCCAAGGAGTCACTAAAGTTAATTAGAAAATCGTCTTTATTTTTTGTCTTTATTATAGTATATATTAAATCCATACATACGGTGCCGTTTTGGCAGCCGTTTTCCCGCCAAAAGAATTGGGCCAGCTTTTAGCCCGTTTACCACCTTGGCCAATCCAGCCCGCTATACCCCGTTTTCTTTCCACGAATACTCACACACACGCATACACACATAAACCTAATTCACAAGCATGCTCATATTCGGTTACAGTTTTGCGGGTATTTGGCACCCGCGTTTAAACTTCATCCGAACCTTAATTGTGATCATATAAAGGTATGTTTATGTTCAGATTGGGTTTTTTGTTTATGTTCAGATTAGGGTTTTCTTAAAATTTGGGGGTTTTGCTAATTTCGGGTTTATTGATGAATTTTAGGTGCTTTGTAGATTCTTGGTTTGCTGCCTTGCATTTATCGATGTTTGATTGGCTTAGGGTTCGGTTGCGTTATGCAGTGGTGTTGGAAGGTTACAGGTCTAAGTGGCTTTGTATTTTGTTGTGTATAATTTACTGGTAGAAATAAGAGAGGCCATGATGATGTAATATAGATGTCTCTAAAAAGATGTTTAGAGGCTGATATGTATCTTGGCCAAGCAATCCGGGTGGTATCACAAAAGTGATGCTTGCAGCCATGCCAGGTGGATAACGCTGGCTCGGGTACCACCCTTAAATGTGGTTCGGTAATGTTGTTTGGTTTGATGATGGCTTGGTTAAGCTGAATTATACTATGGTGTTATGATGTTTCGGCTCATGGTATTTGGTTTGGCGGGGCAGCATTACAAAAGTGATGCTTGCAGCCATGCCGGGTCGATAACACATTCTAAGCCTAGCCCGATAACATGTCTGGCCCGAGTATCCTCTTAAATGTGCTTTGGTAATGTTGTTTCGTTTCATGATGGCTTGGTTAAGCTCAGTTATGCTATGCTGTCATCATGTTTCGTCTGATGATACTTGGATTTTTAGAGAATGTCAAATCTATCCGTGCCTAGGCGGGGCGGCATCACAGAAGTGATGTTTGCAGCCAGGACGGGTCGATAGCGCATTCTGAGCTTACGATGATAACATGTCTGGCCAGCCATCACGTATCTTGGCTACAACCATGGCATCATCAAACCAAACAACATTACCAGAGCACTCACACCAAGCAACACATGTATCTTGGCTAGGCAGTCACAGCAAGGATGTGATTGCAACCATATGGGGTGATGAACGCTAATTTACAACCATGTAAAGTTTAACTGCCTCCTGTACCTTATCGAGGTTATTGTTGCAGCCAAGACTGATGTTGTCTTGGCAAGGTAACTTGATTCGGGTTACGGTTGCAGCCAGGCAGTCAATTTGGTTGCTTCAGCTGAGTTATGCAATGGTGTTATGATGTTTTTTCTCATGGTATTTGGATTTTTTAAGCATGTTAAATCTATCCGGATCTTGGCAGGGCAGCATCACAGAAACGATGCTTGTAGCCATGCCGGGTGGATAACGCTGGGTCGGGTACCCCCTTAAATGTGGTTTGGTAATGTTGTTTGGTTTGATGATGGCTTGGTTAACCTGAATTATGCTATGGTGTTATGATGTTTCACCTCATGATATTTGGAATTTTTTAACATATGAAATCTGTCCGTATCTTGGCAGGGCAGCATCACAAAAGTGATACTTGCAGCCATGGCGGGTCGATAACGCCATAATCAAACCAAACAACATCACCAAAGCAGTCACACCAAGCAGCGGTCGTATCTTGGCTAGGCAGTCACATCGAGAATGTGATTGCAGCCGTGTGGGGTGATGAACGATGTTGATAAATTACTATAGTTTATATTAAACCTAAAGACATACGGTGCCGTTTTATGTGGAAGTTTTCCCACCATTTTTTTGTCCAAAGTCTAAGCCCACGTGCCTGGTGCAGGCCATTGTCCAAAGACTATTTATATAGCAAAAGGGGGCTAGAGGAAGAGATAAGAGCTACCATCTAAGTTGACATTTTTTGTGAGAAAAAAAAGGCTATATGGCGATGATGATTATTCTGCGTTTCAGCTCTCCTATATGTAAGCATCACACATAAATGTGTCTTGGCAGGGTAATTAGAACTTATATCTGGCTGCAGCCATGGCTTATGTCTTGAGCATGAACATAAATCGTAGATCTGAGCCTGGTCATTATTGACAAATAAGGAACGTTACGCATGATAACTTTAAGCTTTGGCTGCAGCCAGATAAGCCACATGTTGGCAAGGCAGCCTATTCCGGTTGCAGCCATGGCGGTTGTTTCGCTTTTTCCTGAATGATTTTGGAACAATATGTGGCGATGATGATAATTGTGCTTCTTAGCTCTTCTATGCGCGAGCGTAGCAAAGACCCGCGTCTTGGCAGGGTAACCAGATATTCTATCTGGGTGCAGCCAAGGCTGCTGCATTCAGCATGAATGACAGAGTACAGATCTGAGCATGGGTTTTGGGTTTTTTTTCAGGATAATCACAACTTGCCGACTAACTATTAGTACTAATCTGTGCAAGATATTGCTGAAGCAGAACAAGATTCTGCTGATGGATTCTGCTGAAGAGCAAAATGTTTCCACTGATGGATTCTGCTGAAGAACGTTTTCCACTGATGGATTATGCTGAATGAGAGTAGACTTTTGCATGAACTACAAGTTCTTCTTTACACTTAGGAGTAGTTAATAACTATTTATAGAATACGACACACATATTGAATTTACATGTTTGATGTAACAGGAAATGGAAGCTATTGCGAGGCCGATGCACTGAAATGGGTGGGTGTGGGGGTTGAAATGGGTCTGGGATTGAGGGCTCAACTGGGGGCTGAAATAGGTGCCTTTGGGGAACTAAAATGGTGGCTGAAGTGGCCGCGTTTGACATGTCTTCGTGACAGGTACTTAAGCTTTAGGAATTTGACAATATTTCATGTTTATATTGTTGTTAGAAATACAGGGCACTGTAGAATCGTTTAACAATAAGAATTTTGATAGGACGATAATTGAAGACATGAAAAGGTTCTCTTCTTTTCGGAAAAAAAAAACAAAAAAAACAAAAAAAAAAAAACAAAAAAAAAACAAAAAAAATAAACAAAACAAAAAATCCGTCACTAAAAATGCACATATCAAAACCAATGTGTTTTTCATACTTGTCGACTGTTCCATTAAAAAAAAGTTTTTGCATTGTTCAAACTTTATTTATGCAAAATCGCCTTGGCAAAAAAAACGGCACGCCGGCAACGCGGCGATCGTTGCCATCCTTGTAAAAATAAAGACGTGATACATTTTGAGGAACTATGGTCTATGGTATGCTCTTCCTCTTAGTGAGACATCCATTTAAACAAATAAGAAGAGACTTTAGTGAATAGATAAAGTAGTAATTAGTGAGATTATCTAAAACTTTATTTTATTTTGGAACGAAAAAAGAAGTATTTATTAAAGGAATTTGTTTGTGCATATTTATTTTCTATTGATACACGTTTACGTACTTCATGTTTTGTCTGATTATACTTGATGTGTACAAACCATGCACATCGTCTTCTATTTATCATTACTTTAGCAGCTTAGCTACTTTTAACTACTACTTATTAAGACATGTGTCGAATCTAGCTCTAGATTATTGACCTTCCATTTTCTGGTACGAAAAACAAAAATCAAGTTTCAAACTTTGGGCTTTTCTTGTGGGCCAGACTAAATTATAAAGACGTTTGTTATTTTGATTGCTCAAAGTTTCTAAAGAGAAAAGAGGCCCAACAGGCCTCAGCTTTAAAGCTTTGTAGTTTTAGATAGTTGGGATTAAGGGTACAAGAAATAATCATACAAAATTACCATTATCTATATATATAAATAAGGTTCTAAACGACGCCGTTTTGCGTCTTTTTTTCCCGCCAAAAATGAAGCCCAAGTTGTTAGCCTGTGTGTGTGGCCCATTCCCTTCCATTAGCCCTTAGTCTGGTCCAGATGAAGGTAAAGAATAACCTAGAAGAACACCTCACACCTCACCATATCTACCGGATTCCAGAACAATCTCAACACACACAAAATCATACCTAATTCACGAAGAAGACGCAATGAAGATCAAAGCTAGAAAGAGGACATGCAACACGGTGGCGCAATCGATTGAATTTTCTTCTACAGATCTACATAGCCAAAACCACACATACCCAAGACTCCAAGAGGTATGTACTCTGATTATCATTGGACTTTTTATATTTTTTGTGTTTTTGCGTCGCCAAAATGGCCTGTTTTACCGGCCCCAATTCATCAGACATAAGTTGAAATTAATTAGCTCAATCCAAAAAAAAAAAAGGAGCTAATAAGCTTTTTCAAACTGAAATAAGGCCTTAAGGCAGAAGGTAACCAAGTGTTTCGGATTGCTTATATTTTCTGTTTATTGATGTGGTTATTTCATGAAATTGGAAAAAATATCAAATGTTGATTTGTTGTTTTTTGGAAATTGTTTTTGAGGCGCGAAGCTGGAGCCAAACATGTTTTTGTCGTATGTATCATGTTTACAGTGTGTTAATTAATAGACATACAAAATCCACATACACGTTTAAGTTTAGTTACTGGCGGTTTGTTGTTTTTTGTCAATTTAAAGTATAAGATGTTTGTTGCAGATTGAGTGCTCGCATATGGTTCACATGGCAAAAGAGTTTGTAAAAGCGAATAGTTATTCAAAGGTTAATAACATGAGGGTGATAGAAATTAGTGACCGATGTAACAGAACGTTTTGAAAAGCTTTAAGTGAAGCTACGAGTCGCTAAAAGAAATCATGTAGGATCCTAGAATTTGAATATAAATACTTTTGTAACTAATTTTTAAATATGTGAAACGAAACTTAATAGTTTGATGTTCGGTTATTTTAATGCAGGTTCACCAGGAAATAACCGTGAGACTATCCCGGCGTCATTCAGGTAAAATTACCTTTTTATAAGTCATCTGAGATGGTTATTTGCTAATTGCTTATTTGTTGCTTAAATAATCTGATTATTTTGATGATTTGTGAGAAAAAGATGAAACTATTTGGTTTGTGGTATCCATTTTATTGCAGCTACTCCTAAACAAACTGTGCAATGTTTATTGGCTTTTAATGTTTTGTACGCGTTTGCTACTACAGATGGACATACCATAGCTGTGTTAGGAATACGAATATTCCTATAAAAGACTCGGTCACCTAAATGATGTAATAGCATTATGATAGCTCGTAGTTAGTTTATTAGTTAGATATTAGTTTAGTTTAGGTAACATCGTGGAAGAAGGACGGGTCTTTACCCATTGTATACCTGATCCACAGCCCGCATGAGGGCGTATACTTGTAATTGTATATATAGCCTTTCCACCTCATTTGGAAAGGTTGGTTGTTTCTAATATTACACACACACACACACCTCATTAGGTGTTTCTCTCACTAGAAACCTCCCACTCTCTCAACTCTCTCTCTCTAACTCTAACAATGTCCAACTTAATCTTTCATAACCCAAGACCACCCGAATCACAAGAATCAACATATGTTACGATCCTACAATTGGTATCAAGAGCCAAGGTTTCATCCTAGGATTGTTGGTGCTCAAATTTGTAGTTGGTTTTTGTGGTTCTATTTTTTTTGTTCGAATTCTATTGCCCTATTCATCCTTATTTGAGCTGCGTTTGTAGTTAAGGTTGTTACACACTACAAAAGCTTAGTTTAGTCATTGGATTTATCATGTCATCTTTTTCGTGGCTATCTTGGACTGAATTCGTGGGTTTGTTTAAGGTTATTCTTGGTTGAGATTAGTTTGTCTCTTGGTTGAGATTAGCTAAAAAATGGGGAATAAGACGAAAACTCAAAAAGTGACTGTTTTGTATTCTTGCAAGTTGCGGTTTGCTCAGTATTATTGAGTTTAGCTCATTATTGCGGTTAGCCCATTTTTGCGTTTACTCAAACTTTGCGATTAGTTCTGACTATTTTTCAGTCTTGCGTTTACCTCTTTTTCAGTAGCATTTAGTCTATGTCCAAATATTTGCGGTTATCTCACAAGGTTGCGGTTACCTCAGTTTGGTGCTCATATGTTTTTTTTTTCAACAATGAAAGATTAAAAATAAACTTAAACAAGATTGTCACCGACCCATATACATCTCACGGATACAACAATATCTCCATCTCCTCAACTTACAACACTCGAATAAAACTGAAAAGTAATTTTTTCAAAGATCTTAGCTTGCTTCCTTTGTTTTTTCGTGTGGTATGATGAGGCGAAAAATGAACCACTTTTAGGGGGTCATTTAAGCCCGGAATTGAATTTATTTGATCAAATATTACCCTAAATCGTTCCTTTTGTGATTTTAGGTACTTTGGGAGTGAAATCTGGAAAAGGAAGCAATTCGGACGTTTTTGGAGCATAAAAGTGAAGAAAACGCCAAAGACTTAATTTTCCATGCTGAGAACAGTACCTGACGGCGTCAAGAGGAAAATCATGACGGCGCCAAGAGTAAAAGTGGTGACGATCCAGTGCAAACCTAACGGCGTCATAACAAGGGCGTCAAGAGTTAATTTTGTGACGGCCTGCATAAGGTGTATACATGACGGCGTCAGACCCAGATCTAGGCAGTCCGAGGAACTATTTGGCGGCGAGATGACGGCGTCAGACATTTGTTCTTCACGCCGTCACCTTCTAAACTCTATATATAGTTTTCTATTTTTCATTCATTAAGGAGGAACTTGTGTGGAGAAACCCTAGGGCCGAACCTTGTACGTATTTTACAGCTTTTTCAAGGGTTTTCAACCCTTGAATCATTTCATGTGCTATTGAGATAAGTCTTCTCTTAATTCAATCAATATGTCTATGTGTTGGTTGTCTATATCTTGTGCTTGTCTTAATTTCAACATGCTAGGCTAGATCTATCTTGTGTTTGCTTAGATCTAATGAAACCTAGATGTTAATTATGTGTTGATTACTTGTTTATGGTTGTATTGGATGAATGATTTCAATGTTAGGCTTAAGAAAACTGGCAGATCTACATTGTGTAACATGATTGAATGTCTTAGGAAACATGAACCGATGTGTACTAGGTTTTATTGGTTGTATTTAATGCATGAGTAAATTCTAATGATCCCATGTTAGGAGCTTCTTAGCCGGCTCGACATAGGAGTGAAGTAGGCACTCATAGGATTGGGGAAGTAAGTACGCCACCCCATGAATGGTATTAAGGAATACAATCCGTCATCCACGCAACTATAACAAGTAATTAACATGTAAACGATATCTAGGGAGTAGTGAAATCTAAGTAAACACATTTCTCCCACATATTGCTCACAACTCTAGTTTAATTTAGTTTAATTTCATTTCTAGTATTTTATTTTGATTGCATCTTAGTATTGGGTTAGTTGACTAGCAACTAATTCCGCCCAAATCCTTCAAACCCGAGATTTTAATTTGCTTTCTAAAAAAATATAAAAAATACAAAAAGAATCATTCCTCATCTCTAGACCCAGTCTTTAGGTTTTCTAATCCTAGCGACACTATTCCTAGCTGAACGATCAATCCCCTGGTACTTGTCATTATACTATACTACATCGATCAGATACACTGCCTGGTGGGGGTTGTAAGCTTCTCAAGATCCCTTGAGAGGTAAAGCCTGATGCAATCCCTACGCATCAAGTTTTTGGCGTCGCAGCCTGGGGAATAGTTATTGTCTAGGTTAGAATCTCTTTTTATTAGGTCTACTTGCTAGATTCCTTTCTAGTAAGATTTTATTTTTATTTTTTAGGTTCTCTTTAGTCTATCTTATTTCTTTGTTTCCTTTGTTCGTAACTTTTCACCACCCGACATCATGGACGATGGGAACATCTTTGAACCCATCATCCCACCACAACAAAACCCACCACTAGAACCTCTTAGGCCCCGAACCTTAGGAGAGTATTCCCGACCTAGCCACCAAGGCTACCGAAATACTATTGAGCTCACCGGAGCCAATGTGACCCCCTGCGATCCGACACCATCCGGTTGGTGCAAAGCGGATGTGCATTCCATGGACTTCATTCCGAAGATCCTAACCAACATCTCAAGGACTTCCTCAAAATCGTAGATTCCATAGACCTAGATGTTGCAACTAGAGAGACAACCCAATTACGCCTATTCCAATTCTCTCTACGTGATCAAGCTAGTTAGTGGCTTGAGCGTTTACCCGCAGGATCCATCACCATATAGGATGATCTCACCAATCGCTTCCTTACCTAATTTTTCCCACCGGGGAAGACTTCAATGCTTAGAAATTACATTTTGATGTTTGAACAACATCAGGGTGAAACTTTCTACGAAGCATGGGCTCGTTTTAAGAATATCCTCCATAAGGTCCCTCATCATGGTATAAACCTTTGGTTATTAGTTCAAATTTTCTACGACCATGTTGACTATCACACTAAACGTACAATCGATAGGGCCGCGGGAGGTAGATTGCGTGATAAAAACACCGAGGAGTCCTGGGCAATTATTGAAGAGCTTGCCGCCGATAATCAAGAGATGTGGGAGTTTAATCATACTATAAAAGCGGCCATCAACGCAATCTCAACGCCTGGAGGGACTACCGAAATCCCTGATGAACTCCTATGCAAACTAGAGGCAAAAGTTGACTATGTTGAGGAAAGGCAAAGGAGACCCCTGAGTCCTAGGCCGGCTACTGCCAATTCTGTCTCGAAAACGACTCCAACACCGTTATCAGAGTCACCCTCTAGAGAGAATGTCGAGAATCTTCAAAACTATGCCCCACCTTATTCCCCTCCCGAGAAACTTAGCCCGGAATTTGAAGCCAGAATGAGAGAATACATGGCAACTCATTCAGATCGGCTCGCTAGATTCGAGGAAGCAGTTTATAAGCAAAAAGAGGAGATGCAAGAGAAAATGAATGAGATGATGAGCCTGATGGAAGAGTATGTCAACCAGAGAACCCCCGAAAGGATGTTACTAAGGAAAGAAAGCGTCGTCCCCACTATCCGATTTGTTAATTCCATCACAATTGTCCATAAGGATAATGAGAAGGTAGAAACCCCTACTGAACAAACCTTAGAAGAGCCACCTAAATCTCAATCTCTAAGTTACTACCTGAAACATGATATAAATGAAAACACTATAACAAATTGGATAAAGGGTGACGGGCGTAACCATTCTTCCAAACAGGGTTCTGAGAAGGAGGAAGAGGGAAAAGATGAGTATGATACGTTACCTGGGGGGCCAATATTCGAGAAACTATTGGTACAAAAAGTGGCTACTAAGCAGATGGCGCGTGGGAACTTTGAGATACCAGCTAGCATCGGGGATCTGAAATATCTTAGTGCTTTCGCCGACCAATGATCGAAAGTAAATCTTATGCCCCTAACTATTTACATCCAACTTACGTCAAAAATACCAGACCCCACTCGTGTTAGGTTATCACTAGTTGGACACTCTTACGTATACCCCCTAGGAATCGCAGAAGATGTGTTAGTTAATGTCGCAGGATTCATGTACCCCGTTGATTTTATGATCATCGATGATAAGGGAGATGGGTGCATGCCACTAATCCTTGGGGCACCATTCCTCACCACCGCTAGGGCTGTCATTAAGTATGAAGGTAGGAAAATTGAGCTTAAATCAGGAAAAAGAAAGATTAGCTTCCCCATGACCCCGCGATTTGGGCATGAGAGTTTGAGTTGGAGAAAGCTCAAAAACAACATTGACACATCACCTATTCGTGTTCAAGAGAAGATACTTGCATGGGAGGCAAGAATCAAAAGCTACAAGGAGGCTAAACATGAAAGAAGCAAAAGCAATGAAGTTCATGTCGAATTCAAACACAATCGACCAGAAAGAAGCCATGTACCATTCGAGGAAGGGAATTTAGTACTCTTAAGACACTTGGAAATAACGATACCACCCGATAAACCGAGTCCCTGGTGGTATGGGCCTTTCACAATTGAAAGCATGAGCCAATATGGGATGGCTAACCTAAGAAGAAAAGTAGGTGGAGAGGTGATTGCAAGTATCGACAGATTGAGGCACTACCACCACAATAGTAATGATCACAACTACATGGGGTACATCATCTCAAGGGATGAGGTCACGTAGTAACCCATGACCTTGAGTTTAGCTACAAGACTCGTAAATAAAGAAAAACGCTTCTTGGGAGGCAACCCATGTTTTGTGTGATTTTTGATTGTTTGTTATTTGCTTCCGTATGCATGCTTTATTTTTATTGTTGGTAGATCATGTTTCAAAATTAAATAGTGGAAATACTTTACTTTGTTGTTTTGGCTTAGTCTTAACTTCACCTAAAGGTATTTTGGCAGAAGATAAGTGTAAGGGGTGATGAGGCGAAAAATGATCCGTTTTTAGGGGGTCATTTAAGCCCGAATCCGACTTTATTTGATCAAATATTGCCCTAAATCGTTCCTTTTGTGATTTTAGGTGTTTGGAGAGTGAATTCTGGAAAAGAAGTCATTTTGGACGTTTTTGGAGCATAAAAGTGAAGAAAACGGCAAAGTATCAATTTTCCATGCCGAAGACACTAGGTGACGGCGTCAAGAGTTACACCCTGACGGCGTCAGACATCAAGAATAAAATACCGTAGTTGATGACGGCGTCAAAAGTCATCCTGACGGCGTCAAAGTCCCAAGAATAAAATACCGTAGGTGGTGACGGCGTCACATAGGCCGTCATAAGTAGATCAAGGCCGTCCGAGGAAGTATTTGGCGGCGAGGTGACGGCGTCACATGCTTGTCTTGACGCCGTCAGCCCAGTTTTCCTATATATAGTTTTCTAGTTTTTTCATTGAAAGAGAGAAGTTTTGGTGAAACCCTAAAGACGAATTTGGTGCCTCTTTTACAGGCTTTTCAAGGGTTCCAAACCCTTGATACCTTGCATTGTAATTGAGATAAGTGTTCTTCTAATTCAATCAATATGTCTATGTGTTGGTTGTCTATATCTTGTTCTTGTCTCAATTCCATTATGCTAGGCTAGATCTCTCTTGTGTTTGCTTAGATCTAATGAAACCTAGATGTTGATTATGTGTTGATTACTTGTTTATTCTTGTTCTTGGATGAATGATTTATATGTTAGGCTTAAGAAAACTGGCAGATCTCCAAATGGTAACATGCTTGAACGTCTTAAGAAACATGAACCGAGGCGTACTAGGTCTTTATTGGTTGTATTTAATGCATGAGCCACTGTTTACAATCCCTATAGTTGTGCTGGGTCATGGTGTAGGAGGAGATAAGAGCTCATAGAGTTGGGGAGTTATGTATGCCACCCCACGAATGGTATTAAGGAATACAATCCGTCATCCATACAAGTATAACAAGTAATTAACATGTAAAAGATGTCTAGGGAGTAGTGAAGTCTAAGTAAACACAATTTCTCCAATTACTGCTCACAACCTTAGTATAATCTAGATTAATTTCATTTTCAGTATTTTATTTTGTTTATATCTTAGCTTTGGGTTAGTTGAATAGCAACTAATTCCGCCCACTCTTCCAAAACCCGAGATTTTATTTGCTTTCATAAAAATATAAAAATACAAAAATAATCATCCCTCACCTTTAGAACTAGTAATTAGGTTTTCTAATCCTAGCGACACTATTCCTAAGCTGAACGATCAATCCCTCGGTACTTGTCACTATACTATACTACAACGATCAGGTACACTGCCTGGTGGGGGTTGTAAGCTTCTCGAGATCCCTCGAGAGGTAAAGCCTGTTGCGATTCCCACGCATCAAGTTTTTGGCGCCGCTGCCGGGGAATAGTTATTGTCTAGGTTAGAATTTCTTTTTATTAGGTCTACTTGCTAGATTCCTTTCTAGTAAGATTTTATTTTTATTTTTAGGATTTCTTTAGTCTATCTTTTTCTTTGTGTGTTTGTTCGTAATTTCCATTGACTCTTCCGTTCACCATTATGGAGTACGCGAATCCACCATACCACCAACCACAAAGACCATTCTACCCTATTGACATCTCGAATTTCAAACAATATCGAGATGAACCTATATATGATGCATGGACTCGTTTTAAAATTTTACTTCGAAAATTCCCTCATCATAGTTTCTCTTTAGCATCCCTAACCGAAACATTTTACTATCGTGTCAGCCGATGTGACCAAATGTGCATTGATGATTTTGCCAATAGGGGCCCTAGGGAATTAAGTGCTGAAGAAGCATGGGATACCTTAGAAGACTGTGCCCAATACTATTATAGAGTAGACAACCCAACAAACAACATCACAAATCAATCAAAAACAAGTTTGAAGGAGCAAACAGGAAATTTGTCTGGGGATGATTACTCAGGGATACCTGTGTGGATGTCACCTAAAGCCATAGTACAAAACAAACACATAGGTAATCTAGGTACAATGGAGGATGAGGTGGACAATTCAAGCCCACAAAGTACCTCACAAGTCCTACCATCATTTGAGGCACATACACCGCCCGTGACTTACCCGGAAGAAGTAGAAGAGACTATAGGAACCCCAATTAAGGTAGAACCCTTGGACCAAGCACCACTAGAGGATATAGGTTTGAACACTTGTAGTGATAACCTTACTCCTAGTTCTAGGGAAGTTCCTAGTTTTGATGAACCGGAGCCTCAACCAAAACCATTACCTAATCTTCCATCCTTGGATGAAGATTTAGGAATTGAAATAGGTCCCGATCCACTCATCAAACCATGTAGTCCGGGTAGTTTTACGTTGAAGGTAGTAGACCCCAAGCCTTGTAGAGAAGAAGCCAACATAGGAGTGAACCACGACCTTACATACTTACATCACCCATTCATGATTGATCGTAAGAAACATTATGGGTTTAAACCGGGTTTATTAGGTCAAGATGGATCCCCAACTAGTAGTCTCTTGAAGATGATAGAAAATGATCCCTTTCTAGGAGAAAATCTTAATCCACCCATTAACCCGATTGAATTTGTGAAGGTTATGATGATAGGAGCACACCCGTTTGAGCATATAATTCATCCACCACTCTTCCCTCACGTGCCATATTTCCACCCTAAGGGTGTGTATCGCTACTTTCACCCACACTTAATCCTAAGTGTAGGGAAAACCTCCCCTATTTCCATTAAATAAGGGTAGAGTCAGGCTCGTGACTCGAACAAAAACAAGCGCTTCTTGGGAGGCAACCCATGTTTTGTGTGATTTTATTTGTTTGATTGTTATTTGCTTCCGTGTGCATGTTTTATTTTTATTGTTGGTTGATCATGTTTCTTAATTAAAATTTGGAAATACTTTACTATGTTGTTTGGCCTAGTCTTAACTTCAACCTAAAGGTATTTTTGCAAAAGATAAGTGTAAGGGGAAACCCCAAATATGTTTTTATGAAACAAACCGATCATGATTCTCCACAATATTAAATGAACATGTATATTCGTATTTGTTAGAGTCAAATGCTTGTATTGAGTCATAATGAAGTTTTGCAGGATTTTCCAGGAAGTAGGACGAAGTTTTTCCAGAAATTTTCCAGAAACTTAACATAAGAATTTCTGCAGGTCCATTCTGACGGCGTCAGAGTATTACTCTTGACGGCGTCAGGAGTTAAAAATCTGGAAATTTTACCGGTTTTGTTTTTCTAACGGAGTCTTATGGTTTTTGTGAATTATTAAGTTTTATAATCTCCAGGAAATCTGCAAACTTCATTCCACAAGCATTATATCTTACTTTGTTTTCTAGGATTTAGGAACTTATATAGGATGCCGCCGATTTTACGCGAGGTTGTCTTGTCTATTTTGTCAGGTTTTACAGGTTATGTTTGACAAGGAGATGATTTATATTCTGGAAGGGAAGCTTTGATTGTTCGTCTTCTTGGAGGAAGATTTAACCTGACCAACCTAAAATCCATACCGAGCGAATCAGGGGAGTATTTGATTTCATTCTCTTTACTTCTTAACTTTTACATTATTTACTTGAACATTGGGGACAATGTTCATCTTAAGTGTAAGGGGAGGGTAAAAAGATGATACCTTACATATGCACTTTCGCTTGAGTTTGTTTTGTTTGATGGTAGATGTGTAATAAAACTACGAGAAATACTTGTTAGTGCAATTTTAGCGTCAAATTTAAATTTTTTTACAACATTTAGGAGTGAAACTTTAGCCATAGCAAGTGTCTCATGGATAGGAGATTGTATGACTAGCACATAACCGTATATTCAGAAAAATTTTCCACCAAAAAATGTGAGGTTCGCCTTTAGATTTGATAGGAAAAGCATTTACTATTAGTGCTTATGAGTGTACCGGTAACATTTAGATTCTAGAACTTGCGTTAGTGATGCATCCCGAGACCGCTAGTGAGACTACATTCGTGTGGTAGGATTTACTACATGATAAGAGGCATTAGGATCACCCTTGTGTTAAACCCGTATTACAATTACTTGACCGTTTAAGTCATATTACTTGGCTAGTTAAGTCAACTAATTTTTCCCACACCCTTAGCGTTGTACTCATTTTTTGTACACGAAACCCCTAGTACACCCCTCCGAGCCTATCTTTTCGTTTCTAACTTTAAGCATTTTACTTAAAGGGAGAATTTGTTACACCCCACTTAAATGTACAACCAAATCGCCTTAGCCTTCCGTGTATGCGCTCATTTTTAGTGCATTATTGTTATTTGTTAAACCTTAAGTTAACTTTCTAATTGATTACATGGTTGCTAAGTCGAGTCATATCCTTGTACATATTGTTTTGGGACGATTGGGACTCATGGGTAAGTACTTATTTTATGGAGTAATGGGGAAGAACATCATTTATTACCCCCATACATACGTTAATCTTAAAAGTGCTCCAAGTGTTTTGATTTTCTTAATTCGAGTCATTAGTTTAGTTAAATGTAAAGTATGTAAAGATTCAAGTGTAAGGGGAATTCTCATCCCCTATGATGTATTATTTTGGATGGTAGGGTAAGAGTGTATGTAAAAAAAAAAAAAAAAAAAAAAAAAAAAAAAAAAAAAAAAAAAAAAACATACGGACTACCATCCCGTTTTTATTCTATGTTCATTTTATGTTTTTGTTATTTTTCATTTATTAGCTTAAGTCGAGTCTAGTCTTGGCTTAGCAACGCCATATTGTACATGTAATTAACCAAGATTGTTAACTCGCCACCAGTAAAACTTCCTTTATCCAACAAAACCGTGTAATTCATATCCCTATACCTAACGTTACAACCCTTTAAAAGACCTCTTTGATAGTTTATCCTAGGTGCTTACGCCATGTGGTGGAGGTTTGATCATTTCCCAAGCCTATGGTAATCTATTTTGCTATGACAGGTAGTGAGAGATATCTTCCATTTCCATAATGTTATATTACTTTATTACACCCGAGAGATGTGAGTATCTAAACACTATTTGTGAGGTGCTTGTGTATGATCTCCGTGCTTGTCTATTGGTCTTTAGTGGAACGATTATTTGTTGTAATTACTTTTATATTAGTGTTAAATGACCCCTAACTTGTCTTTTGAGTAGAATAAAAGCTCATTTGCTTGAGGACAAGCAAATCTCAAGTGTAAGGGTATATGATGAGGCGAAAAATGATCCGTTTTTAGGGGGTCATTTAAGCCCGAATCCGACTTTATTTGATCAAATATTGCCCTAAATCGTTCCTTTTGTGATTTTAGGTGTTTGGAGAGTGAATTCTGGAAAAGAAGCCATTTTGGACGTTTTTGGAGCATAAAAGTGAAGAAAACGGCAAAGTATCAATTTTCCATGCTGAAGACACTAGGTGACGGCGTCAAGAGTTACACCCTGACGGCGTCAGACATCAAGAATAAAACACCGTAGTTGATGACGGCGTCAAAAGTCATCCTGACGGCGTCAAAGTCCCAAGAATAAAATACCGTAGGTGGTGACGGCGTCACATAGGCCGTCATAAGTAGATCAAGGCCGTCCGAGGAAGTATTTGGCGGCGAGGTGACGGCGTCACATGCTTGTCTTGACGCCATCAGCCCAGTTTTCCTATATATAGTTTTCTTGTTTTTTCATTGAAAGAGAGAAGTTTTGGTGAAACCCTAAAGACGAATTTGGTGCCTCTTTTACAGGTTTTTCAAGGGTTCCAAACCCTTGATACCTTGCATTGTAATTGAGATAAGTGTTCTTCTAATTCAATCAATATGTCTATGTGTTGGTTGTCTATATCTTGTTCTTGTCTCAATTCCATTATGCTAGGCTAGATCTCTCTTGTGTTTGCTTAGATCTAATGAAACCTAGATGTTGATTATGTGTTGATTACTTGTTTATTCTTGTTCTTGGATGAATGATTTATATGTTAGGCTTAAGAAAACTGGCAGATCTCCAAATGGTAACATGCTTGAACGTCTTAAGAAACATGAACCGAGGCGTACTAGGTCTTTATTGGTTGTATTTAATGCATGAGCCACTGTTTACAATCCCTATAGTTGTGCTGGGTCATGGTGTAGGAGGAGATAAGAGCTCATAGAGTTGGGGATTTATGTATGCCACCCCACGAATGGTATTAAGGAATACAATCCGTCATCCATACAAGTATAACAAGTAATTAACGTGTAAAAGATATCTAGGGAGTAGCGAAGTCTAAGTAAACACAATTTCTCCAATTACTGCTCACAACCTTAGTATAATTTAGTTTAATTTCATTTTTAGTATTTTATTTTGAATATATCTTAGTTTTGGGTTAGTTGAATAGCAACTAATTCCGCCCACTCCTTCAAAATCTGAGATTTTACTTGCTTTCATAAAAATATAAAAATACAAAAATAATCATCCCTCACCTCTAGAACTAGTAATTAGGTTTTCTAATCCTAGCGACACTATTCCTAAGCTGAACGATCAATCTACCGGTACTTGTCACTATACTATACTACAACGATCAGGTACACTTCCTGGTGGGGGTTGTAAGCTTCTCGAGATCCCTCGAGAGGTAAAGCAAGGTGCGATTCCCACGCATCAAGTTTTTGGCGCCGCAGCCTGGGGAATAGTTATTGTCTAGGTTAGGATTTCTTTTTATTAGGTCTACTTGCTAGATTCCTTTCTAGTAAGATTTTATTTTTATTTTTAGGTCTTCTTTAGTCTATCTTATTTCTTCGTGCCTTTGTTCGTAACTCTTTACCATCCGACATCATGGAAGGTGGTAACATCTTTGAACCCGTCATCCCACCACAACAAAACCCACCACTAGAACCCCTTAGGCCCCGAACCTTAGGAGAGTACTCCCGACCTAGCCATCAAGGCTACCGAAACATCATTGAGCTCACCGGAGCCAATGTGACCCCCTTGCGATCCGACACCATCCGGTTGGTGCAAAGCGGATGTGCATTCCTTGGACTTCGTTCCGAAGATCCAAACCAACATCTTAAGGACTTTCTCAAAATCGTAGATTCCATAGACCCAGATGTTGAAACTAGAAAGACTACCCGTTTACGCCTATTCCAATTCTCTCTACGGGATCAAGCTAATCAATGGCTTGAGCGTTTACCCGCGGGATCCATCACCACATGGGACAATCTCGCCAATCGCTTCCTTACCCAATTCTTTCCGCCGGAAAAGACTGCAATGCTTAGAAGGGACATTCTGATGTTTGAGCAACAGCGGGGTGAAACTTTCTACGAAGCTTGGGCCCGTTTTAAGGATCTCCTCCACAAGCTCCCTCATCATGGCATAAACCTTTGGTTATTAGTCCAGATTTTCTACGACCATGTTGACTATCACACTAAGCGCATCATAGACAGGGCCGTGGAAGGAAAACTGCGTAGTAAGAACGCCGAGGAGTCTTGGGCAATTATCGAGGAGCTCGCCACTGACAATCAGGAATTGTGGGAGTTTAAACATACGATAGAAGCGGCCATCAATGCAGTCTCGACATCTGGAGGGACCACCGAAGTACCCGATGAACTCTTATGCAAACTTGAGGCAAAGGTTGACTATTTTGAGGAAAGGCAAAGGCGACCTTTGAGTCCTAGACGGGCTACTGTCAATTCTGTCTCAAAAACAACTTCGACACCATTATCTGAATCACCCTCTAGGGAAAACGCCGAGACTTTTCAGAACTATGCCCCACCTTGTTCCCCTCCCAAGGAACTTAGCTCGGAATTTGAGGCTAGGATGAGAGAATATATGGCAACTCACTCTGATCGGCTTGCTAGATTCGAAGAAGCAGTTTATAAGCAAAAAGAGGAGATGCAGGAGAAAATGAATGAGGTGTTGAGTCTATTGGAGGAGTATGCCAATCAGAAAACCCCCGAACGAATACTACTAAGGAAGGAAAGCGCCACTCCCACCACCCAATTTGTTAACTCCATCACCATTGTCCATAAAGATAACGAGAAGGTAGAAACTCCTGCTAAACAGACCTTAGAAAAACAACCAGAGTCCCAACCTTTGAGTTACTACCTGAAACATGATATAAACGAAAACACCATAACAAATTGGATTAAGGGTGATGGGCGTAACCAATCCTCCGGACAGGTTCCTAAGAAAGAGGAAGAAGAGGAAGATGAGTATGATACGCTTCCTGGAGGATCAGTATTCGAGAGGTTACTGGTACAGAAGGTGGCTACTAAGCAGGTAGCATGTGGGAACTTTGAAATACCAACGAGCATCGGGGACCTGAAACATCTTAGTGCTTTCGCCGACCAAGGATCGGAAGTAAATCTTATGCCCCTAACTATTTACATCCAATTAACGTCAAAAATGCCAACACCTACTCGTGTTAGGTTATCCCTTGTTGGACACTCGTACGTATACCCCCTAGGAATCGCAGAAGATGTATTAGTTAATGTTGCAGGATTCATGTACCCCGTTGATTTTATGATCATCGATGATAAAGGGGATGGATGCATGCCAATAATCCTTGGGGCACCATTCCTCACCACCGCTAGGGCTGTCATTAAGTATGAAGGTAGGAAGATTGAGCTTAAATCTGGAAAAAGAAAGATTAGTTTCCCCATGACCCAGCAAAGTGGGCATGAGAATTTGAGTTGGAGAATGATCAAAAATAACAATGGCACGACACCCATTCGTGTTTAGAATAAGATTCTTGCATGGGAGGCAAGGATCAAAAGCTATAAGAAAGCTAAGGATGAAAGAAGAAAAAGCAATAAGGTTCCGATTGAACTCGAACATACTCGACATGAAAAAAATCATACACCTTTTAAGGAAGGGAACTCGGTACTCTTGAGACACTCGGAAACAACAATACCACCCGATAAACCAAGTCCTTGGTGGTATGGGCCATTCACAATCGAAGGATTGAGCCAAGATGGGGTAGCTAACTTGAGAAGCAAATTAGGTGGGAAGGTGATTGCGAGTACCGACAGATTGAGGCACTACCACCATAACAGTAATGATCGCAACTATATGGGGTATATCATTTCAAATGATGAGATCACGTAGTAACCCATGACTTTGAGTCTAGCTACAAGACTCGTAAATAAAGAAAAACGCTTCTTGGGAGGCAACCCATGTTTTGTGTGATTTTATTTGTTTGATTGTTATTTGCTTCCGTATGCATGTTTTATTTTTATTGTTGGTTGATCATGTTTCTCAATTAAAATGTGGAAATACTTTACTATGTTGTTTGAGCTAGTCTTAACTCCAACCTAAAAGTATTTTTGCAAAAGATAAGTGTAAGGGGAAACCCCAAATATGTTTTCAAGAAACAAACCGATCATGATTCTCCACAATATTAAATGAACATGTATATTCGTATTTGTTAGAGTCAAATGCTTGTATTGAGTCACAATGAAGTTTTGCAGGATTTTCCAGGAAGTAGGACGAAGTTTTTCCAAAAATTTTCCGGAAACTTAACATAAGAATTTCTGCAGGTCCATTCTGACGGCGTCAGAGTATTACTCTTGACGGCGTCAGGAGTTAAAAATCTGGAAATTTTACCGGTTTTGTTTTTCTAACGGAGTCTTATGGTTTTTGTGAATTATTAAGTTTTATAATCTCCAGGAAATCTGCAAACTTCATTCCACAAGCATTATATCTTACTTTGTTTTTTAGGATTTAGTAACTTATATAGGATGCCGCCGATTTTACGCGAGGTTGTCTTGTCTATTTTGTCAGGATTTACAGGTTATTTTTGACAAGAAGATGATTTATATTCTGGAAGGGAAGCTTTGATTGTTCGTTTTCTTGGAAGAAGATTTAACCTGGCCAACCTAAAATCCATACCGAGCGAATCAGGGGAATATTTGATTTCATTCTCTTTACTTTTTCCCTTTTACATTCTTTACTTGAACATTGGGGACAATGTTCATCTTAAGTGTAAGGGGAGGGTAAAAAGATGATACCTTACATATGCACTTTCGCTTGAGTTTGTTTCGTTTGATAGTAGATGTGTAATAAAACTACGAGAAATACTTGTTAGTGTAATTTTAGCGCCAAATTTAAAATTTTTTACAACATTTAGGAGTGAAACTTTAGCCATAGCAAGCGTCTCATGGATAGGAGATTGTATGACTAGCACATAACCGTATATTCAGAAAAATTTTCCACCAAAAAATGTGAGGTTCGCCTTTAGATTTGATAGGAAAAGCATTCATTATTAATGCTTATGAGTGTACCGGTAGCATTTAGATTCTAGAACTTGCGTTAGTGATGCATCCCGAGACCGCTAGTGAGACTACATTCGTGTGGTAGGATTTACTACATGATAAGAGGCATTAGGATCACCCTTGTGTTAAACCCGTATTATAATTACTTGACCATTTAAGTCATATTACTTGGCTAGTTAAGTCAACTAATTTTCCCACACCCTTAGCGTTGTACTCATTTTTAGTACACGATACCCCTAGTACACTCCTCCGAGCCTATCTTTTCGTTTCTAACTTTAAGCATCTTACTTAAAGGAAGAATTTGTTACACCCCACTTAAATGTACACCCAAATCGCCTTAGCCTTCCGTGTATGCGCTCATTTTAGTGCATTATTGTTATTTGTTAAACCCTAAGTTAACTTTCTAATTGATTACATGGTTGCTAAGTCGAGTCATATCCTCGTACATATTGTTTTGGGACGATTGGGACTCATGGGTAAGTACTTATTTTATGGAGTAATGGGGAAGAACATCATTTATTACCTCCATATGTACGTTAATCTTAAAAGTGCTCCAAGTGTTTTGATTTTCTTAATTCGAGTCATTAAATTAGTTGATTGTAAAGTATGTAAAGATTCAAGTGTAAGGGGAATGCTCATACCCCTATGATGTATTATTTTGGATGGTAGGGTAAGAGTGTATATAAAAAAAAAAAAAAAAAATCGAAAAAATCAAGAAAAAAGAAAAAAAAATAGAAAAAGAAAAAGAGAAAAAACATACGGACTACCATCCCGTTTTTATTCTATGTTCATTTTATGTTTTTGTTATTTTTCATTTATTAGCTTAAGTCGAGTCTAGTCTTGGCTTAGCAACGCCATATTGTACATGTAATTAACCAAGATTGTTAACTCGCCACCAGTAAAATTTCCTTTATCCAACAAAACCGTGTAATTCATATCCCTATACCTAACGTTACAACCCTTTAAAAGACCTCTTTGATAGTTTATCCTAGGTGCTTACGCCATGTGGTGGAGGTTTGATCCTTTCCCAAGCCTATGGTAATCTATTTTGCTATGACAGGTAGTGAGAGATATCTTCCATTTCCATAATGTTATATTACTTTATTACACCCGAGAGATGTGAGTATCTAAACACTATTTGTGAGGTGCCTGTGTATGACCTCCGTGCTTGTCTATTGGTCTTTAGTGGAACGATTATTTGTTGTAATTACTTTTATATTAGTGTTAAATGACCCCTAACTTGTCTTTTGAGTAGAATAAAAGCTCATTTGCTTGAGGACAAGCAAATCTCAAGTGTAAGGGTATATGATGAGGCGAAAAATGATCCGTTTTTAGGGGGTCATTTAAGCCCGAATCCGACTTTATTTGATCAAATATTGCCCTAAATCGTTCCTTTTGTGATTTTAGGTGTTTGGAGAGTGAATTCTGGAAAAGAAGCCATTTTGGACGTTTTTGGAGCATAAAAGTGAAGAAAACGGCAAAGTATCAATTTTCCATGCTGAAGACACTAGGTGACGGCGTCAAGAGTTACACCCTGACGGCGTCAGACATCAAGAATAAAACACCGTAGTTGATGACGGCGTCAAAAGTCATCCTGACGGCGTCAAAGTCCCAAGAATAAAATACCGTAGGTGGTGACGGCGTCACATAGGCCGTCATAAGTAGATCAAGGCCGTCCGAGGAAGTATTTGGCGGCGAGGTGACGGCGTCACATGCTTGTCTTGACGCCGTCAGCCCAGTTTTCCTATATATAGTTTTCTAGTTTTTTCATTGAAAGAGAGAAGTTTTGGTGAAACCCTAAAGATGAATTTGGTGCCTCTTTTACAGGTTTTTCAAGGGTTCCAAACCCTTGATACCTTGCATTGTAATTGAGATAAGTGTTCTTCTAATTCAATCAATATGTCTATGTGTTGGTTGTCTATATCTTGTTCTTGTCTCAATTCCATTATGCTAGGCTAGATCTCTCTTGTGTTTGCTTAGATATAATGAAACCTAGATGTTGATTATGTGTTGATTACTTGTTTATTCTTGTTCTTGGATGAATGATTTATATGTTAGGCTTAAGAAAACTGGCAGATCTCCAAATGGTAACATGCTTGAACGTCTTAAGAAACATGAACCGAGGCGTACTAGGTCTTTATTGGTTGTATTTAATGCATGAGCCACTGTTTAGAATCCCTATAGTTGTGCTGGGTCATGGTGTAGGAGGAGATAAGAGCTCATAGAGTTGGGGAGTTATGTATGCCACCCCACGAATGGTATTAAGGAATACAATCCGTCATCCATACAAGTATAACAAGTAATTAACGTGTAAAAGATATCTAGGGAGTAGTGAAGTCTAAGTAAACACAATTTCTCCAATTACTGCTCACAACCTTAGTATAATTTAGTTTAATTTCATTTTCAGTATTTTATTTTGAATATATCTTAGTTTTGGGTTAGTTGAATAGCAACTAATTCCGCCCACTCCTTCAAAACCCGAGATTTTACTTGCTTTCATAAAAATATAAAAATACAAAAATAATCATCCCTCACCTCTAGAACTAGTAATTAGGTTTTCTAATCCTAGCGACACTATTCCTAAGCTGAACGATCAATCCCCCGGTACTTGTCACTATACTATACTACAACGATCAGGTACACTGCCTGGTGGGGGTTGTAAGCTTCTCGAGATCCCTCGAGATGTAAAGCAAGGTGCGATTCCCACGCATCAGTGTAGGAGGAGATAAGAGCTCATAGAGTTGGGGAGTTATGTATGCCACCCCACGAATGGTATTAAGGAATACAATCCGTCATCCATACAAGTATAACAAGTAATTAACATGTAAAAGATGTCTAGGGAGTAGTGAAGTCTAAGTAAACACAATTTCTCCAATTACTGCTCACAACCTTAGTATAATCTAGATTAATTTCATTTTCAGTATTTTATTTTGTTTATATCTTAGCTTTGGGTTAGTTGAATAGCAACTAATTCCGCCCACTCTTCCAAAACCCGAGATTTTATTTGGTTTCATAAAAATATAAAAATACAAAAATAATCATCCCTCACCTTTAGAACTAGTAATTAGGTTTTCTAATCCTAGCGACACTATTCCTAAGCTGAACAATCAATCCCCCGGTACTTGTCACTATACTATACTACAACGATCAGGTACACTGCCTGGTGGGGGTTGTAAGCTTCTCGAGATCCCTCGAGAGGTAAAGCCTTTTGCGATTCCCACGCATCAAGGGGAAACCCCAAATATGTTTTTAAGAAACAAACCGATCATGATTCTCCACAATACTAAATGAACATGTATATTCGTATTTGTTAGAGTCAAATGCTTGTATCGAGTCATAATGAAGTTTTGCAGGATTTTCCAGGAAGTAGAACCAAGTTTTTCCAGAAATTTTCCGGAAACTTAACATAAGAATTTCTGTAGGTCACTTCTGACGGCGTCATGAGTTTGCTCTTGACGGCGTCACGTGTAAAATTCTGGAAATTTTACCAGTTTTGTTTTTCTAACGGAGTCTTAAAGTTTTTGTTGAATTATTCGTTTTATAATCTCTAGGAAATCTGCAAACATCATTCCACGAGCATTATATCTTATTTTGTTTTCTAGGATTTAGTAACATATGTAGATTGCCGCCGATTTTATGCGAGGTTGCCTTGTCTGTTTTCTCAGGATTTACAGGTTATGTATGACAAGAAGATGATTATTTTTCTGGAAGGGAAGCTTTGATTGTTCATTTTCTTGGAGGAAGATTTAACCTGGCCACCTTATTATCCATACCGAGCGAATCAGGGGAGTATTTGATTTCATTCGTTTTACTTATTTCACTTTTACATTCTTTACTTGAATATTGGGGACAATGTTCATCCTAAGTGTAATGGGAGGGTAAAATGATGATACCTTACAGATACACTTTCGCTTGAGTTTGTTTGTTTGATAGTAGATGTGTAATAAAACTATGAGAAATACTTGTTAGTGCAATTTTAGCGCCAAATTTAATTTTTTTTACAACATTTAGGAGTGAAACTTTAGCCATAGCAAGCGTCTCATGGATAGGAGATTGTATGACTAGCACAAAACCGTACTATTCAGAAAAATTTTCCACCCAAATATGTGAGGTTCGCATTTAGATTTGATAGGAAAAGCATTTACTTTTAGTGCTTATGAGTGTACCGGTAGCATTTAGATTCTAGAACTTGCGTTAGTGATGCATCCCGAGACCGCTAGTGAGACTACATTCGTGTAGTAGGATTTACTACATGATAAGAGGCATTAGGATCACCCTTGTGTTAAACCCGTATCATAATCACTTGACCATTTAAGTCATATTACTTGGCTAGTTAAGTCAATTGATTTTTCCCACACCTTAGCGTTGTACTCATTTTTAGTACACGAAACCCCTAGTACACCCCTCCGAGCCTATCTTTTCGTTTCTAACTTTAAGCATTTTACTTAAAGGAAGAATTTGTTACACCCCACTTAAATGTACACCCAAATCGCCTTAGCCTTCTGTGTATGCACTCATTTTTAGTGCATTATTGTTATTTGTTAAACCCTAAGTTAACTATCTAATTGATTACATGGTTGCTAAGTCGAGTCATATCCTTGTACATATTGTTTAGGGACGATTGGGACTCATGGGTAAAGTACTTATTTTATGGAGTAATGGGGAAGAACATCATATATTACCCCCGTATGTGCGTTAATCTTAAAAGTACTCCAAGTGTTTTGATTTTCTTAATTCGAGTCATTAGATTAGTTTATTGTAAAGTATGTAAAGATTCAAGTGTAAGGGGAATTTACATTCCCTACGATGTATTATTTTGGATAGTAGGGTAAGAGTTTATGAAAAAAAAATAATAAAAAATAAAAAAAAAATAAAAAAAAAGAGGAGAAAAACATACGGACTACCATCCCTTTTCATTCCATGTTCATTTTATGTTTTTGTTATTTTTCATTTATTAGCTTAAGTCGAGTCTAGTCTTGGCTTAGCAACGCCATATTGTACATGTAATTAACCAAGATTGTTAACTCGCCACCAGTAAAGACTGCCTATATCCAACAAAACCGTGTATTTCATATCCCTACACCTAACGTTACAACCCTTTAAAAGACCTCTTTGATAGTTTATCCTAGGTGCTTACGCCATGTGGTGGAGGTTTGATCCTTTCCCAAGCCTATGATAATCTATTTTGCTATGACAGGTAGTGAGAGATATCTTCCGTTTCCATATTGTAATTTATACTTTATTACACCCGAGAGATGTGAGTATCTAAACACTATTTCTGAGGTGCTAGTGTATGACCTCCGTGCTTGTCTTTGGTCTTTAGTGGAACGATTATTTGTTGTAATTACTTTTATATTAGTGTTAAATGACCCCTAACTTGTATTTTGATTAGAATAAAAGCACATTTGCTTGAGGACAAGCAAATCTCAAGTGTAAGGGTATATGATGAGGCAAAAAATGAACCACTTTTAGGGGGTCATTTAAGCTCAGAATTGAATTTATTTGATCAAATATTACCCTAAATCGTTCCTTTTGTGATTTTAGGTACTTTGGGAGTGAAATCTGGAAAAGGAAGCAATTCGGACGTTTTTGGAGCATAAAAGTAATGAAAACGCCAAAGACTTAATTTTCCATGCTGAGAACTGTACCTGACGGCGTCAAGAGAAAAATCATGACGGCGTCAAGAGTAAAAGTGGTGACGATCCAGTGCAAACCTGACGGCGTCACAACAAGGGCGTCAAGAGTTAATTTTGTGACTGCCTGCATAAGGTGTATACATGACGGCATCAGACCTAGATCTAGGCAGTCCGAGGAACTATTTGGCGGCGAGATGACGGCATCAGACATTTGTTCTTGACGCCGTCACCTTCTAAACTCTATATATAGTTTTCTAATTTTCATTCATTAAGGAGGAACTTTTGTGGAGAAACCCTAGGGCCGAACCTTATACGTATTTTACAGCTTTTTCAAGGGTTTTCAACCCTTGAATCCTTTCATGTGCTATTGAGATAAGTCTTCTCTTAATTCAATCAATATGTCTATGTGTTGGTTGTCTATATCTTGTGCTTGTCTTAATTTCAACATGCTAGGCTAGATCTATCTTGTGTTTGCTTAGATCTAATGAAACCTAGATGTTAATTATGTGTTGATTACTTGTTTATGGTTGTATTGGATGAATGATTTCAATGTTAGGCTTAAGAAAACTGGCAGATCTCCATTGTGTAACATGATTGAACGTCTTAGGAAACATGAACTGATGTGTACTAGATTTTATTGGTTGTATTTAATGCATGAGTAAATTCTAATGATCCCATGTTAGGAGCTTCTTAGCCGGATCGACATAGGAGTGAAGTAGGCACTCATAGGATTGGGGAAGTAAGTACGCCACCCCATGAATGGTATTAAGGAATACAATCTGTCATCCACGCAACTATAACAAGTAATTACCATGTAAAAGATATCTAGGGAGTAGTGAAATCTAAGTAAACACATTTCTCCCACATATTGCTCACAACTCTAGTTTAATTTAGTTTAATTTCATTTCTTGTATTTTATTTTGATTGCATCTTAGTATTGGGTTAGTTGACTAGCAACTAATTCCGCCCAAATCCTTCAAACCCGAGATTTTAATTTGCTTTCTAAAAAAATATAAAAAATACAAAAAGAATCATCCCTCATCTCTAGACCTAGTCTTTAGATTTTCTAATCCTAGCGACACTATTCCTAGCTGAACGATCAATCCCCCGGTACTTGTCATTATACTATACTACATCGATCAGGTACACTGCCTGGTGGGGGTTGTAAGCTTCTCAAGATCCCTTGAGAGGTAAAGCCTGGTGCAATCCCTACGCATCATGGTACAACAACAGTGAGATGACCTTTGCTAATCTTAAACACACGAACAAAGAAAAACTCATCATCGACCATATTTTTTTTAAAGATTATACTTCAATAATATCCGAACTAAAAGGAAAAGATTTGTAACAAACTTGTTATAATCTAACCCTGGTTCGTTCACAAACACAGAAACAAAATGAAAACAACAAAACAATAAACCTACCTGAGACCATTCAAGATCTTGAAGCCAAAATAGTTCTATTACATGGGTTCGGTGGGGCTACGTTTTGTGAAACGTTTTATGTTTCTGAATGTGTCTTCGATTGATGATAATGATGAGATTATATTGAGTTTTGACCGGTTTGATTACTTTGATGAGATGGGAGATGACAGCTTTGGTGATGAGAAACGTTTGATGGGATGAGAAAATGATGGGGGCGGACTTAACTAAGTTTGCAATTAGGGTTATGAAGTGATTAATTATGTGGTTTATATCCAAATAATTAGGGCATGTGAGTATGGATTAGGTTTATTTCGGATTTGCATTGGGCCGTATGTAAGATTGGGCTTGATATGGGTATGTGACTTGGACTAATTCTGCCGAACATGGACCTATACAACTCTGCTTATGCCAAACTAAATTATTGACTTTATAGTTAATTTTTTTTAGTATTTTAGATAAGTGGTATTCTGGTTATCACAAATTTCACGGGGTAAGATACATTTTTGACATGTTCGAAAAACTCAACATACAAAACCTTAGTTTTTAAACCCTAATTTACCGAAAGAATTATGGCATATTACAAACTCAACCTTCAAAACAAATCAAAAAGGCTAGTTTTTGGGTATTTCACCTCATGAGATGATCACGAAGTTTACTTGGTATCATTTATTAGAGATTGAAGTGGGTTTCACGAAGGCGCGTACTTATTTTATCCTGAAGTCGTGGTTGGTTGGATGCATGACTTTCAAGGATAACTTGTTCGTGCTTAAGATTTAAGTTGAAGACTTGGTTTATCTAGTTTCCAGAAGTCGGGGTAGATGGTTGAAGACTTGGTAAACTATCACTTAAAAGAGTTACATTATAGTACTCAGTGTCACACGCAGATGACATTGTGGATAATCGCAAGAGGTGATGATAGTCTCATACTTTATCTGGATAGTATTGAGTACTTAGAGATTTTCATGGTGCACAAATTCTCTACACCGTTCTTCTAACAACAGTACAAGCTTAAGTAACAAATTTGGGGAATTCTACTTCATTTTCAAGTCTGGTATATCGGGTTTACTTCACCTAGTGGTCACAACAATACCCGACCAAATACGAGGTTGGGTTGTTTGCCGAAGAGTTCAAAGTCTAGTTCAAAGGTTGAAATGTGATCAACAATTCTAATGGGATAATTGATGCTACAAAATGTCAATGATACTTCACAAGAGCTTCTCGGGTATATGGTCGTACACTTCAAATGATGCTTCCAAAAGCTCGAAACCATCATTGGGGGAGAAACGTGTACTTTGATGTTATAAGGTCAACCTCCAAGGGGAAGTGGTTTATACTACTTTACTTAGTATGGTTTGTGAAGAATTCTACATATGTGAAAAGAATTGTTGTTGATCTCCTGCATGTTCCCTCAAACAGTTAGTCGGGGTGGATGGTTGTCATAACTCATTCGATTTATCAGTATCTCACGGTTTCTTTTTGGTTTTGTAAAATCCCGCGAAAGAACCTATTTCTTGGTTTAAATCATAGATTTGTAAAATCCCGTGATGGTGGAACTATCCCGGAGAAAGAAAAGTGCATTTCCGGATCTTAATTGTTCCTGGTGCTACGGTTTCAACTTCAAAGTAGGGATAAAGTGTGGGCTTCATGTATTGGATGTTTTCTTGATACACTTCATGGCATTATGGTTATAACAAAGTTTTACGGGGATATGCACCTTTGACAATGATCGGGTTAAAACCATTATCAAAGTTCATTCTAAACATCATAAAAGGCTAGTTTTGGGCATTTAAAGCACAAGATGTGACTACGGCGTTAATTCATTATTATTTATTTGAGGTTGAAGTGAATTTTCACGGGTGCGTGTACTTAGTATCTGAAGATATCGGGGTGGTTGGATGAAGATTCTTCGAGATCCTTGTTCGAGCTTTTAACCTTTACAATGACAAAGACTTGAATATCTAGTTATTTTTGGGATTCTTCCTTTCTACTACCACAAAATAACTATCATTTTAAGGAGTTGCGTTGTAGAGCTCAGTGTCACACGAAGTTGTGGATATTCAAGAGGTGATGTACGTCTTATACTTGATGGTTGGTTGGTTGAAGAGTATAGAGTACTTAGGGATTCGATTTTGCACGAACTCTATACACCGATCTTTGTCACACATTAGTGCAAGCTTAAGTCACAAGTTCGGGTTATTTTTCTTCAGTCTCAAGTTCATCATATTGAGTTTTCTCCATCAGTAGTCACGACAGAGAGCCGATAGAATAATAATGGGGTTGGTAATGAGTTAGATGAGAGAAATAGAAAAGAGAGAGATGATGTTTGAACAATTCAGTTCAAGCCTCGTTCTTCATTCATGACGTTTGGACACAACGGTTCAAGCCTCGTTCTTCAACATAATGGTGTCTGCTGAAATCTCTTCAGGCCCCATTCCTCAAAGAAAAGAAAGGTGTACATGTTAGTGCGCCTTATCTTAGAAAGAAGAGAAATCTTCTTATTTATGACCATTCTCATCAACAAGCTTCATGCTTTTCCCATGTTCGTACAGTCATCAAGTGGATCGACATACATTGGATTATATTTTTGTGCTTCACTTATTTAATCAAAAATTGCAAACAGGCATATGCAATTTTTGAGGGGGAGAAGAGAAAGGATGAAGATACTACATGTTGATGATGTTTAAAGAATGTTCATTTGGCTCTTGTACGCAGATATTTTCTCCCTCTAAGGTTTAACACATTTCAACAAGTGGTTTAGGCGTATTACAAGCTTCATGGAACTCTTCATCTGCTAAACCATTGATGAGGAAACAAAAGAGGGGCTGCTTCAAGAGTGTTTTAATCATCATCTTCTTCGCAGTAGTTTTTGGTGCTACACACATATTTATGCTGCATCTGATAAATTTCAACCATCACAGAATCTCAACTATGGCAAAAATGTCATTGCATGCCATTTTTGAGGAGGAGAATTGGTGTATGTCCTTCTCCTTTCGACTGTGGCAAAAATGTCATTAGCATGCCACTTTTGAGGGGGAGAATAGGCGTGTGTTCTTTCTCCTTTTTCGTGGGAGGAGTAATGTGTATGCTGGGGTTATAAATCATGAAGGGATCAAGCTTAATTATTCATGTCGGGGAAATTAATGTCTACCTCTCCGATATATTCTGTGGTTTGTTACTCTGTTCGAGTTCTATAGTCATTGTGGGGACTCGAACTTGGTGCTATAATTTAGTACTCCAGTTGATTGATTGATTCAGATAAAGAAGAAGATGGTTAATATCAAGACCTTCAAACGAGATCATGACGTTAAAGTGTTGAATCTATAAAAGGGGATGGTCAGTTTGAGGGGGAGCCGATTCAACAACTTCACAAGTTTTTGAAGAGGTTCTTTACATACGATGGCATAATTGAAGGGGAGCAAACTCATTTAGTCATCATCTCATGACTCCTGAATACTTCAGTTCAGGACTCGTGAGGTCTATCGACATCTTCTCAAGGGCTTCCAGTTATTGATAAAGGGCTTCAAGTTAATGCTTCATGTACACATCATTATGATGATTACGATTAATCGCAACCATCAGGGGAAAGGAATGTGTACACCAAGGATGCACAATGAGTTCACGTGATCGGGCTTAATGTCTTATGAAACAAATTAAAGATGGTCAGTGGTTCAACTTGTTACTTTGGTATTATCACTTCATGTGCACGTCATGGGCTGATTAATCGCAACCATCAGGGGAGAGAGAAATGTATACATCAGGGACGCACAACAGGTTCACATGATCGAGCTTAATCATTTATTCCGGAGTTGATATCCGCAGAGATGATCAGTGCTTCAACCTGTTACTTTGGTGTTATCGTTTCGACTTGTGTTGGGTACATGTGTGCATTATGGGTTGATTTGGTCGATGTAATCTAACTGGAAAGCATTTGGTGAGATGAAGATGTTGATATTCTATTCCCAAATGAACAACCTTGAAGAAGGTCGAGTCTACAGTCCGTTCTACATTTTCTTCTGTGTGTTAGAAGACTAAAGACGATATGCTTTTAATTATCAAAAGACTTCTTCATATTCATGGCATTCATTAAGAAAGGTTGTCAGTTTAGGGGAGAGCACTAATTAGGGGAGAGTGAAAAGTATGTGTTAAAATCCCTAATTAGATGTGCTCACATTGCTCTTCAGCAAGTTGATTCTCACAGGATACATTTGATCTTATCTTGTTCTTCTCACAAGATTTCAAGTATATGGGCGTAAAATGTGTTGCTGATTCTGAGGTATCAAAACCAGCAAGGGGGAAGGAGACATACATCGGAACGTACAACGAGTACACGTGATGAGCTTTACACTTCTATTTAATTGAAGTTATTCCGGGAAGACAAATGTCATAACCGCAGAGAAGATCAGTGTTTTAACTCGTTCTTTTGGTGTATTATTCCAACTACGTGGGGGAAGAGATGTAAGAATCAGTTTCTAATGATAAAAGATGTACACAATTGATTGTGTGTGTACTTCGGGTTTTTGAGCTTCACATAATGAGACTGATTGCATCATTTCAACTACTTGGGGGGAAGTGGTCTCTGGATACTTTTTGGTACGCATTACTTCAGCCTTCAGCGGGAAGAAAGATGAGAAGAACTATTCAAGCGTGAGATGATACGGTGCTGATCTATCAAAGCTTCACACTAAGAAGGCTCATGTTCAGTTGATTATTCAGGAGCCTTGAAAGCTTTGGTGGTGATAGCTCAAAAAGATGTTGACATGGACATGGGTGATGATGTAGAGGATGAAGCTGATATGACATTATTGGTTGACGTACGGAATCTCAAGAAATGTTGTCTTCGAAACTAGCAATGCAAATGATATAGATCTTGATGACCTGATCAAGGCAACAAATGATAGCTGAAACTTCCTTCAACCACCTCCAAGTCTGGTTAATCAACCCGGTAATGAAGAGGAAAAGAATGTAATCAACTCACTCTTCACCTCCAACATCATATACAACATCTATTGAGCTTACAGTTTTGGCTTTGGAACAACTCAGTTTCGAACCCGAGCTTGCAGTTATGGCTTCTAAGCACTACAGCTTAGGACCCGCAACCAACCGTCTAAATTGTTCTGATCATTTAGCTGTACCACCACTCACATTTACTCATCAACAATTGGAAAGTTTGTTTGTTCCTCTGTTCACCGAGAATGTCGAATAACGTGCTCCAGATGTATCTACTGTATTCGTTGCTTGACCTGATGCTATTCCATTTTGAGATACACCTGAATCTACAATAATATCATTGCTGCAGATGCACCTCCAATCGATTTTCCAACAACAGAACAATAAAATGCTTCCAACTACAATGGTACAGCTAGCGATCAACAAAATCATGTAGTTCCTGCACTTGCAGATTATGACGGACATGCTTTCTTCAATCCATTTGCACCGGCTCCAACCGTTCTTGATTTAGCAGAGTCGTCTTCTTGCAATTTGGATCCGTCTATACTGCATACGTTCTATCAACTTCACCCTACGACACATCGTTGGACTCTAATGAATCTGGAAAACAAGCTGAACGCCAAGCATAATGTGGTCAGATATCATCTCATCAAGGAGCGTGTCGAGAAGGGTACTATTGAAGTACACTGTGTGGGAGTCGGGCGATTACGAACCATCTAATGAAGAATGGTGGTGGTAATTCTTCATGTATCCTTTTGTACATCTTTATATATATCTAATAAAACCAAATTGTAAATAGAAATTTATTAAACCTACAAAAACCATAAAAAAACAGAAAATTAGAAAACTACAAAATATTCTTCTCGCGACATGTCTCTCGTATATTCAATATTATGTACGTTTCTAGAATTGTCATTCAATAATGGCACGGATTCATACATATGCTTGAGCGAGAGTTTTTCTATCTTTTAAAATAATGTTTTCTAAAACATGTCGTTCCTCAAAAAAATTCTTTTCAAAATTATGGCTTGCAGTCATTTCAGGCTGTATCCCGGACTTCAAAAATATGGCTTGCTATTACTTCAGATAGCAACCCATTTTTCAAAATGGGGAAAACACGTCGCCAAAAAGACGGTTGTTCCTTTTACCGGGTGAAGTTCATCCGGGCATGGATTACTTTACATTCGTGCACCCTCGATCTAATGTACGCTTCAGTGCATTATTTCTTGACAAAGAAGAGAAATCTTCTTTTTATCGCCAAATACTTTCCCTTCTATGATTTTTCTGGAAAGTATTTGTGCAAAACTTGGTGGTACCATGAGATTTTGATTAAAAATCAAATTGAACTCAAAATTTTGATAAATTTTTTCACTCAATCAATGACTTTAATATTTTATGAAAATATTTCAGTTTTAACATCCGTCATTGATTGAGGGGGAGAGTGATTTCTCAAAATTTTATGTATCATCAAAACTCTCCATTTTTTTGTACAAAAAGCTTGCAATAATACAATTTGTGATGGTTATGTGTCAGAATGGGAATATTTTCAAAGAGTTTTCGTTAAAACTTCAAACCTTTTGTAAACTCATCAAATCTGACACATAACAACCTCCCTCACAGATTGAGGGGGAGCAGAAAAAAGTTCCTTTTATCCGAAAATATTAAAATATACCGTATTTCTCTCCCAAACGTTTTCCAACTTATTTAAATCAATTGAGATCCAAAATCTCGAAAGATTTGAAATTTTTGATCGGGGGAGAGAATGTGATTTAAATATGAAATCTGATAATCAAATGTGATCTTTTGGACTCAATAATAGGGTCTCACATATGTGCTAAACACTTTCGTATATCGATGCACATATTGAGGGGGAGCAAAAGGCGTTTGTGGAAGTAATACCAAAGACCGACCATTTATCTTTATGCATGGAGTGATAAGGATGGTTAAGGTTAGGTATGAGTTCCCATGATCCACTAGAACCAGAAGGATCTTCCCAGGGGCAATCCTCTAGATAGATTAGAAGTCCTTAGGAATGATTGGAAAAAAGGAGAAAAGTGAGAAAGAGAAGAGTGCGGACTGAGATAGAGCTAGGACTGGAACAAACCCAACAAGGTTCTAGTGGTGAAGTCTCGATAAGCACTAAAGGGGTTGAAGAATGAAAAAGAAATGAAATGAGAAAGGGTGAAAAGAAATAGCCCTCCATATATTCAACCTTAGGGCAGAAACCGGGTTCAATTCATAATCTACTAGCGGTTACTAAGTTAACACTGGTATTGAAGACAAGACGTCATGGACCCAGTGACGCACTGCACTAAACTTCCCAACCACTCAAGTTCTCTTAAAAGAGCTTGTTTCATTCTCACGGGGAACCCTGTGCAATGTATCGACCGCTCATTGCGAGCCATGTTGGTACCTAAAACAGGAGACGCCTCCCCAGTCTCTAGGAGCGGATCAAAATGCACTATTGAGTCTAGATCCATGAGATCATCCATAAATCTCGATAGGACACATTCTAAATATGCGTATTGTTTCACACAATGTGGAAAATAAGATAAAATATTTAGAGTCCTACGCATTATCCTTGTGGTATTGCCAGAACATCCGAGTGATATGAAAATATTCTCAATGAAGATGGAAATCCTTTTAGAGCGAACATCTTTCAAGCTCTTGGCAGGTGACATGTGAGATCCATCTTGGATCAATGATAAAGTGACAACTGGAATGCAACGATGGTGCGATTCAACATTGAATCAAACTTGTTCCAGGATATGGATTGACGGATACTTTTGCAAACACCTTTCAATGTGCTTAGTGCTTACCAACTAATTTTCGAGCACATTGATTGTGTATAATATTTCAATCAAAAGTATTTTTGATGGAAATGTGATTCTGAGCATAAAACACTCGATCGTGTTGTCTGCTTTGAGACGTTCCGGTATGAGAACATGCTTAGTATGATGATTCCAAAGTAGATTCTTTGGTTGATTTTGTGGAAAACTAGAAGGGGGGTTGAATAGTTTTACCGTTTTTTCAATTCTTTTTAGCTTGAATATCCTTTTAAAACTTTACTTTTGTTCAAAGATGTAAGTACAACTTTGCATGTTTGATTCTTTGAAAAGCTTTACATGTGAATGACAATTCTAACATTACTTGTTTCATTCTTTGAAAATCATTACATGTGATAATCCTAACTTTACTTATTTAGTTCTTTGAAAAGCTTTACATTTGTTTAAGGATATAAACACAACTTTACTTGTTTAATTCTTTGAAAAGCTTTATATGTTATTAGCAATTCTAACTAAAAGACAATATGTAATAAGCAAGGATAAAGAAAGAAACGATCAAACCACAACATGATTATTTATCGTGGTTCGGCTACAAGGACTCTATTTCATTGCCCTACATCCACGCCCCGAGTTTCCAACTCGAGAGTTATAAGCACTAATCAACAAGCTCCTTTCACCGGCAGAGAAAACCTTTACAACGTTGCTTACACTTTTACCGACACTAAGCTAGATGTCGAGTTCTTTTACACGGGTACAACCACTCCCATCGTCGCTTACACTTTTACCGACACTAAGCTAGATGTCAAGTTCTTTACCAAGGGTACAACCACTCCCGTTAGTTCTTTTACGAGGGTACAACAACTCCCGACACACTACATATTTTGAGGCCTAAAATACTAACCAATCACTTCTACATACATGACACAAATGAAGTATAAACTACCAAAGCTTATACATGACCAAGCTAACAAGACTTTCAACTTTAGAGTTGAAGCTTGTAACTTCTTGAATGATCTTGTGAAGTCCCTTGCTACATAAGAGAGTCACACAAGCCAAAATGTTACTGGGTTAGTTGAGAGAGCATGTGAGAAAATGTCCTAAAGTCATCACTCAAAACTAACAAATGGTTTGGTATTTATAGCAAACTATTCTGCAAGTCTGGCGGATCAGGCGGAACCCTCAGATGGGTTTCGCCCGTGTACCCCCAGGGTTTCGTTAGGGCTGCAATTGGTTTTGCAATAAATCTTCCAAACCAAACAAGGTCACATCTCATTAAACCTAGTCAAACACAAAACTTGCAAGCAAACATATGGTTAGTCAACCACACTTTCTTACCATAAATGAATATTGACAAAGTTTGCCCTAAATATGATGTGACATTACTATTTTAAGAAATAAATGTGATGTGACAAGACACTTTCTAATTTAAGAAATAAAAACAATGTTTTGTTTAAAAGGAAATGTAAACATTAGTTTAAACAAGACTTAAACACTTAAAGTGATGATTTACTCTTAGCTAAAGTTCATACTTTGTCATTAACAAAACTTAGCAAAGATCGTAAAATATAAATAACGTTTTTAGGCAATATTTGTATTAACAATCTCCCCTTTTCGTTGATGACAAAACATAAACTGTATTTATAAGTAAGTCACTAGTTTTAGTGTTAAGTCTTATAAAGTTAGTATAAAAACTTGTTTTTGCTAAGATGATGTGATATGCAAAAAAAAAAAAAAAAAAAAAAAAAATTGAAACAAGTTTATATCTAAATTCTCCCCCTTTTTGTCGAAACAAATAGAAGAGTAGCGAAGCGGAAGTATACACTTGCTCCCCCTTGGATAATACTCCCCCTACATGGAGTGCCAAAAGAGGAGACATGGATTTTGAACCTACAAGAAAAAGGTTAGTTGTCGCATAAGACAAGTCAGGAAAGCATTTCATGTCTAAAACACAACTAAGAGTTGTGAAGTGGAATGATGCAACACTCATGCTCCCCCTTGAATATTACTCCCCTAAATAAAGTATCAAGGAAGGAAAACATGGATAATGATCTTACAAAAAGAAATGTTAGTTTCAAAAACACAAGATATATGTATGGTACCATAGCAAGGTATAGTTCACTTATTATACCTAAATGGTCAACAAATAATGCAAACCTTGTAGTAGAATGAAATTCATTTCATGTAAAATTTTGACTCTTTGATGAGGCGAAAAATGAACCACTTTTAGGGGGTCATTTAAGCCCGGAATTGAATTTATTTGATCAAATATTGCCCTAAATCGTTCCTTTTGTGATTTTAGATACTTTGGGAGAGAAATCTGGAAAAGGAAGCAATTCAGACGTTTTTGGAGCATAAAAGTGAAGAAAACGCCAAAGACTTAATTTTCCATGCTGGGAACAGTGTATGACGGCATCAAGAGGACATTCCTGACGGCGTCAAGAGTAAATACCATGACGACCCAGTACAAACATGAAGGCGTCACAAGTAGAGCGTCAAGAGTTAAATGTGTGACGGCCTGCAAAAGAGGACTACATGACGGCGTCAGATGTAGATCAAGGCAGTCCGAAGATTTATTTGGCGGCGAGATGACGGCGTCACACCTTTGTTCTTGACGCCGTCACCTCCTAATATCTATATATAGTTTTTTAATTTTCATTCACTAAAAAAGGAACAAGTTTGGAGAAACCCTAAGGCCGAACCATATACGTATTTTACAGCTTTTTCAAGGGTTTTCAGCCCTTGAACCCTTACATGTGCTATTGCGATAAGTATTATTTTAATTCAATCAATATGTCTATGTGTTGGTTGTCTATATCTTGTGCTTGTCTTGATTCCACCATGTTAGGCTAGATCTATCTTGTGTTTTCTTAGATCTAATGAAACCTAGATGTTAATTATGTGTTGATTACTTGTTTAAGGTTGTATTGGATGAATGATTTCAATGTTAGACTTAAGAAAACTGGCAGATCTCCAATTGGTAACATGCTTGAACGTCTTAGGAAATATGAACCGATGTGTACTAGGCTTTATTGATTGTATTTAATGCATGAGTAAATTCTAATGATCCCATGTTAGGAGCTTCTTATCCGGCTCGACATAGGAGTGAAGTAGGCACTCATAGAATTGGGAAGTTAAGTACGCCACCCCATGAATGGTATTAAGGAATACAATCCGTCATCCACGCAACTATAACAAGTAATTAACGTGTAAAAGATATCTAGGGAGTAGTGAAATCTAAGTAAACACATTTCTCCACATATTGCTCACAACCTTAATATAATTAGTTTAATTTCATTTTTAGTATTTTATTTTGATTGCATCTTAGTATTGGGTTAGTTGACTAGCAACTAATTCCACCCAAATCCTTCAAACCCGAGATATTTATTTGCTTTCTAAAAAATATAAAAATACAAAAAGAATCATCCATCATCCCTAGACTTAATTTTTAGGTTTTCTAATCCTAGCGACACTATTCCTAGCTGAACTATCAATCCCCCGGTACTTGTCATTATATTATACTACATCGATCAGGTACACTGCCTGGTGGGGGTTGTAAGCTTCTCAAAATCCCTTGAGAGGTAAAGCCTGGTGCAATCCCTACGCATCACTCTTAAAAAGTCAAAGACAAGAAATTTGGATTACACCATCCTACTTCTAAAAATAAAGAAAAACTAAAAATAAACTAAGAACATAAAAAGCTACAAGGAAATCATCATTTTCCTTAATGAGAAACATTTTCCAAAAACAAGGCTAAGGTTGTTTAAGGATGAAAATGTGTGTTGGAGGTTGTAGCGGGCTTTATTTTGAAGGTTGAAAGGATCACACGGTTTTGGTTTGTTGGTTTAAATGAGAAACATTTTCCAAAAGAAACGGTTTTGTTTCATTTTGGAGACTCTAAGGTTGAGGTGTGTGAGACAAGGATTATAGACGATCCAAAATGTGGTTTAGTATAAACCTCATTTCTTCAGATAGCTCACGAATTTCCCTTCGACACCCTTCACTAATGTGAGCGGTTCTTTCGCAATGATTGCAATCATGGCGGGGAAAGTTTGGTGGAAGAGTGGTTTGATTTGTTGGTGGTGGATGGTTTGAGCTTGAAGGAGCAAATGTGGATAGTTGAGTGGTGTTTTTGCTTCCTTCATTTGTTGAGTGTAGTGTTGTTTGAAAAACCATAATATGGTTGATTTGAGAGTCAACCATACGTTTGAAGGCATGAAGGTGGTTTAAATGAGTGTCAATCTCATTATTAAGGTTTGGAGGTTTTTCCCATATGGATGCTTCTATTTTCTTATACGAAGATAGTAGAGATTCAAATTGTTGGGAAGGTTCTTGTGGTGATGGTTGTTGTTGTGGATTTTGAACAAAATGGCGGAAACTTGGTTCGCCGGAAGGATTGCCATGAAGGTCTTTATAAATTGGGTGAAACACAAATGATTGTGAGTGGGTATGACCTTGATCATTTGGAAAAATGGATGGTCTAGCATAACGGTAAGCCAACCGCTCTACTAATGATGGTTGATGGGGTTCATCATCTAGTTGCTCACTAGGTTGTTGTTGGGTTTCCATTTGAGCAATGGTGTCAAAGAGTGACAAGGATGGTGGACTTGATGATTTGGGTGATAGGTCTTTTAATGTTTCCAAATAAGGTAGTGGTGATGTTGGTGGTGTATGAAAAAGTTCCATTGGTGTAAGTGTTGGTGATTGAGGTGACGGAGGTTTTGATGGTTGAGCTTGTTGAGAAGGTGATGTTGATTCACTTGAAGGTCTAGTTGTTGGAGGAATGATGGCTATGTTTGTGTAGCAATGTGTTGGAGAGGGTGTTGTTGTATCAAGATTAAGCAAATCTTGAAAGGTGATTACATTGGTATTGCAATGTGTTGAGGATGGTGTTGAGGTAGTGAGGTTAAGGAAATCTTGGATAGGTGAAGAAATGTTAAGCAAAGCATCACTTGAAGATGATGAGCTTGACTTGACGATTTTGTTGAAGCAACAAGGTTTGACACTAATCCTAGTGGATTTTGAGAAGGATTTTGATGACTCGGATGATGTGTTGGATTTAGTCATTTCAAAGGTGTGGTTTTGATGTTTTGAGAGAAGAAGTTTTGATGGTGATAGTGTGATTTGAGTTGTTGCAAAACTTTCAAATTTATAGGGTGGAAAAGATGTTGAAATGGGTGTTTGGATTTGATGTTCTACCATTCAAAGAATGAGGTTTCAAATGATTTTCATGACCATGTCACATCATTTGATGTCAATCCAATGGAATAGGGTTGAGTGAAAGACCAACATATGCGCTCAATGCTTTGTGATCATGGGATGTGATTTGGTTGAAAATGTGAAGGATTCTTTAAATAGGTTCCTTGGGTTAGTTATGTTTGAATTTGAATTTTTGGAGGGAAGTGGCTTCCTAATTGTTTTAGTGAGTGAGAGTTGTTCTAATATGGTTATTGGAGTTAATGGAAGATGTTTCTCACTTAGGATAATGGTTTGACACTTTACAAGTTTTGGACTTAAGAAAAATGACAAAAATTTTCTGCAGGTGACTGGCGGAA
Source organism: Artemisia argyi (assembly GCA_030686995.1). NCBI lineage: Eukaryota > Viridiplantae > Streptophyta > Magnoliopsida > Asterales > Asteraceae > Artemisia > Artemisia argyi. The sequence goes on from CM060693.1 coordinate 158,677,000, forward strand.
CCCTCATGGTACACAGGCGGAACCCTGTTTTGGGTTCCGTCTAGTCCGTTGGGCTAATTCTGGGTTGTCCAGAAAATACACTGGCGGAACCCAATTTTGGGTGCCGCCAGATCCGCCAGGCCTGAAAAATGTGGCAGTCCACGATTTTGATCCCCGAGATGATTTTCAAATTTTTCGAAAATTCCTAAAATCAAAAAGATAAGAGGTAATGAAAAAATTGGACATGTAAACACACATATCATAGGACTTTGACCTTGAGGTCGAGAATTTTACTATACTTAGTAAAAATTGCCATAAGCATAAAAAATTGATAAACACCTCAAACATTGTCAAAATGCATAAACACTCATACAAACATAATCCGACAAACGTAATAAAACATGAACGTGAGAAACAATACAAATCACATAATTTAACACATAAAAGGTTCTAAAACATTCATAAGCCAAACACTCCTTAATCTTCTCACAACCGGTCTATCTTCTTATTGAGCTTGCTTAGGTACCTTCCAAAGCACTTGAAAATTCATTTGGTTTGCTTGAACTCTTCGGATGCATTGTCAATGACGGGGAGTTCTTGAAGGTATTCTAAAGGAGGTAACTTAGAGTTAGGAAGTCTATCGTCATCGCTCATGTCGGATGATGATGATGATGGTGTAGTTGAGCGAGTATGTTTGCCCTTGCCTTTGAAAACTCGTTTATCACTTAGAGGAACGAAGATGTGAGGAACGAGAGAATAGTTAAGGCGCATTCCATTATCGTTGGGAGGAATGGGTGAGATTGCTCTAAAGAGGCGAGTAAGAAGCATTCCATAAGGAAGAGCGGTTGTTCCAACTAAGGATATGTCGGCCATTCTTTTGGCTAGGTAGTAGGCTAAGTTGAATGGTTGACCGGTGGAAATGCTATAGAGCATGTAGCAAAGGCATGTGTTGATATGATCTCTATTTCCTATAGTACTTATGACATTATCTCTAAGAATTTCTTCCCACTTCTTAAATTGTGGTTTAAGCTCATTGAGCTCCATTCCAAAAGGATTCTTATCGACAATATTCCCCGAACGATTCCTTCTTGTGGTAGAGGTTCTAACGAAGAGATGTTCCTTAATTGTTTCCTTACTAACTAGAGGGTTGTCGTATGGATAAAAACACTCAATAGAATCAAGACTTGAAATGGGCCACTTATCCGTGTAGAGACAAGTTCCCTCATTTGGGACACCAAGAATGATAGCTAAGTCTTTTAAATCTATGAAATTTGGTGTTTGATTGGTTGTGAAGTTTAATGATATCTTACCAACAACATTTGTGGAAAGGTTTACGGTTGCATAGAATTCTAAGATGAACCTAGGACAAATTGGCTCATCTATATCAAGGAGACAATCAAAGTTGATTGCGGAAAAGCTTTGGCGAATGGATGTTCCTTCTAGAAAGGATGGATCAATGGTTCTACCTTCGTGAACATAGCGTTTTTCTAGTGCCTTAAAGGTTTCTACTTGAACATTGTTGAGACCTTTGGGCATATGGTGTTTGGGCAAGTACTTAAGGGTTTCCTTGTGATCGGAGTAATTTGTGGGAGGCATGTTGATTCCTAGAAAACACAAAATTATATGTTAATGACTTTTAACAATGTGGATGTTCTAATGTGTTCCTATATGCAAACAATGTGGAGACTTGGTTATCTTGACTCATTTTGATTCCCGAAGTGTTTTGTTATGCAAGTTTTGTTATAAAAACAAAATATAACCAAAACTCTCCTAATTGAGTGTGTCTTCGATTGAATGTACCCGAAAATACATATTAGTTGTGTATCCCCTTTAGCATTCAAGAGATAATATGCAAGTGATGTTTCAATGATGTTTTTAATTTGTTTTAACAATGTGGTGAAGAGTTATGTTCTAGTCGTGGATTCAATTTTTGAAAGACAATGCATTTGGTATGTTTGGCAAATCAAAGTAACAACAAAAAGGACACAACACTTAACTAATGGAAGGCATGATTGGTTAGCAACCAAGTTTTTCATAAAAAAAAATCTATGCATAAACCCTAAGATTCTAGTTAATGAATGTAAATGAGAATGTTATACTTGAATAAAAAATGCAATTGTGATTAGAACACTTACAAAGTTAATTGGATTTGAAGAGATTTGATTGAAAGCCCTAAATTTCGTATGCTTATGTGTTTTTGAGAGGGTGATGGCTGTTTGAAAGTGAATGATTAAGTTAAGAGGGTGTTTGGTTTTGAAATTAAAAATAAAACATTCTGTAGCTTTGGCGGACCAGGCGGAACCAAAAAGAGGGATCCGCCCGTATGGTCTGAGGGTACCGTGGGAGCTGCAGGGAAAAATTCAAAAGGGATTGTCTTGATTTTTGTGGTTTTATCCTAATGTTCAAAACTAAGGCTTTAGGTCTTATGAGTATTTGACTAAGCCTAGGAATGATGAATGCTTCACATTCAAGAGGTTTTGTGAAAACGTTGATAGATTGGTTAACGTAGAAGACTTTCTTAGTTAAGACGTTCCTCAATGAACAATCTTACCAAGGCAATGATGATGGATCACAATATGTCTATTAAGAACATAATGGATTGAATTGTCGCCGAAGTCGATGCCTCCTTTGTTGAAGGGATAACAATGTTGATGAAAGAATTCCGTTGTTTACACGAATTTTCTTGTTCAAGCGGAGCTTATTGATGTGCTTCTCCATCCGAAAATAATTTGAGAACCTTACATGTTTTGGAGAATCATTGGGTAAATAAGTATAAAAGTCCAAGTACCACTTGTGCTTTTCTTATCAATTTATTACCGGCATAATTCCATTTGGCGTACACTATGGTTTCTATTCCCGTTCTTTTGGGATGCCATAATCCTAGTTGTGTAGTACCTTATGATGTATCCAAACAAGCTCAACTAAAGAGTTGTTTTAGGATCTTCTTTAACACGAGCACATAGACAAATGCTAAACATAATGTTGGATCTAATTGTTATGAGAACAAGTAGTCTTCCGAACATTTCTCTACGTTTAGTTTTACCTACGGATTTACTAATCTCCTTCTTGATAAGTCATCAATAACTTAACCATTGAGAACAAGAGAGTAACTAGGAATGTCTTTAAGTTAAAATCCCTTGCTTTTGGAGCTTGCTTTTATTATCAAAAAGACTTTCAAATATTGACACTTATAATCACATGATTACTTCGAAACATCTATTTTGTTTCACTGGTTGTTTTACTCTAAATTCCAAAAATTGTTTTTGTTGAATTTGTTTAGACACAACTATGACCTATAAATCAAGTTTTATAACTTATGTTAATTATGCATGATTCAATGTTTGACTCAAGGTGAGAAGATGTTATTTTGTACTTTTATTCTTAATGTTTTTCACAACATACTTGTCTTGCTATCATTGGACTTTAGACTAAGTTATCATCTACCAAAGATGATATCTTAGAAGGAGGAGATCACTCGTTAAATGTTATATTTAACGACTCCTCGACTCTTTGGGTTTTCTTACTTAAGACACTATGAACTCTATTTGTTTTGAAAAAGTCCAAGAGGTACAACATCATGAGACTAAGTGTCACATTTGATGTGTAAATCCTAGATGTTGAAAACTCATTTTCTTTCACACATCCTAATGTATGCTAATTTGATTTATTTCACCTTGTGTGTTTTACGTGAGATTATCATAAAGGAGTGATTGAAGAAACACACAATTTAAGACTCAAAGTATGGTGTTTGAGAATGTTGTTTAACAAAGGTTTGTTTTGCAAGCATCACAAAAGTGTTAGACATTTTAACACTTAGGAAATTTTTAGTTAGCTCACTTGTAAGCAAGAGTTGAGTGAGACTCACTCAAGAGTTTCTCGTGTTTATCACTTGACGGTTAAAGAACCAAAACACCTTATATCTCCTACTAGTACTAATGACGAAATTCCTTGTTGCATAGAATCTAATCTTAGTTATTACTAATAGCAGGTAAACACTTTAGAGTATAACTAATAACACATATTCCAACACATAATGCTAGAAACAAGAGACAATCAAAGTCAAGTTGAAGTAATGCGTACATTTTAAATTGCATAGAGATGCTATCAAGAGGATAAACACTACCCGTAAAATCTTGCTTGATGTTTAATCTAGTGGAGAATCACAAACCGGATGGTTTGCTTCATCTTCATCCGTGTTATTCCATGAATCGTAAGCAAGTCCACTAAGAGCTTGTCATGAGTGATCATCTTCACTTACACCTTCATTTAAAACATTTAAACTAGTAGTACATGTATTTATCTCAACTAAATGTCTATCTATTAATATTACTAAGAATTCTAATTCATATGTGAGATCAAATTGATCATCTTTGACTTGACATATTTCTTGGTGAAAGTTTAACATATTTTTCCAAATATCATTAGTCGTTTGACAAAAATACACTCTTTCATATTCGGTACTAAAGCTTTATAAATCATTGTTTTAGCTTTAGTATTTTTATCAAGTTTAGAATAGTCAACTTGGTTTTCAAAAACTTGTTTACGTTGGTTTGAAATCGCCAATAGAAGTAATATGCCAAAGATCTTGATCAATTGATTTTACATAGTTTTCAAATATACTTTTCCATTCAAGGAAGTTTTCTTTTTCAAATAGCGATAGGTTTTGAATAGGTTGCCCTTCTTTGAGATTTTCAAAATCCATGGATCGATCCAAGTTTTAAAATACATTCTATTTTAAAGATCTTGAGTAACGTAGCTCCTGATGCCAATTATGGAAAACTAGAAGGGGGGTTGAATAGTTTTACTGTTTTTTCAATTCTTTTTAGCTTGAATATCCTTTTAAAACTTTACTTTTGTTCAAAGATGTAAGTACAACTTTGCATGTTTGATTCTTTGAAAAGCTTTACATGTGAATGACAATTCTAACATTACTTGTTTCATTCTCTGAAAATCATTACATGTGATAATCCTAACTTTGCTTATTTAGTTCTTTGAAAAGCTTTACATTTGTTTAAGGATATAAACACAACTTTACTTGTTTAATTCTTTGAAAATCTTTATATGTTATTAGCAATTCTAACTAAAAGACAATATGTAATAAGCAAGGATAAAGAAAGAAACGATCAAACCACAACACGATTATTTATCGTGGTTCGGCTACAAGGACTCTATTTCCTTGCCCTACATCCACGCCCCGAGTTTCCAACTCGAGAGTTATAAGCACTAATCAACAAGCTCCTTTCACCGGCGGAGAAAACCTTTACAACGTCGCTTACACTTTTACCGACACTAAGCTAGATGTCGAGTTCTTTTACACGGGTACAACCACTCCCATCGTCGCTTACACTTTTACCGACACTAAGCTAGATGTTGAGTTCTTTACCAAGGGTACAACCACTCCCGTTAGTTCTTTTACAAGGGTACAACAATTCCCGATACACTACATATTTTGAGGCCTAAAATACTAACCAATCACTTCTACATACATGACACAAATGAAGTATAAACTACCAAAGCTTATACATGACCAAGCTAACAAGACTTGCAACTTTAGAGTTGAAGCTTGTAACTACTTCAATGATCTTGTGAAGTCCCTTGCTACATAAGAGAGTCACACAAGCCAAAATGTTACTGAGTTAGTTGAGAGAGTATGTGAAAAAATGTCCTAAAGTCATCACTCAAAACTAACAAATGGTTTGGTATTTATAGCAAACTATTCTGCAGGTCTGGCGGATCAGGCGGAACCCTCAGATGGGTTCCGCCCGTGTACCCCCAGGGTTCCGTCAAGGCTGCAGTTGGTTTTGCAATAAATCTTCCAAACAAACAAGGTCACATCTCATTACACCTAGTCAAACACAAAACTTGCAAGCAAACATATGGTTAGTCAACCACACTTTCTTACCATAAATGAATATTGACAAAGCTTGCCCTAAATGTGATGTGACATTACTATTTTAAGAAATAAATGTGATGTGACAAGACACTTTCTAATTTAAGAAATAAAAACAATGTTTTGTTTAAAAGAAAATGTAAACATTAGTTTAAACAAGACTTAAACACTTAAAGTGATGATTTACTCTTAGCTAAAGTTCATACTTTGTTATTAACAAAACTTAGTAAAGATCGTAAAATAAAAATAACTTTTTTAGGCGATATTTGTATTAACAGATTTATTACTACAAGCTGGAAATTCCTGTCAAGGAGAGTCCTCTTTAAAGAAGACTCTACCTGATCACAGGTCGATCCTCACGGATTCGAAGGTTATATCCAACCACCTAGATCAAGTGACAAAGCCATACTTGCTCTCCAACTTTATTGCTAACTGTTTTGTTTCAGGGACACATATAAAGATGGCGTTGGTGGTTCCTAATTCCGGCTGAATCGGGTCAATCCATACCTCATGCTCACACATTCTCATCACTATCAATGATGATGAGAGACATACTACAACAAATGTTGAGAGACTACCAACAACGTTTCCGCAACTCTGATGAAAAAGTCTCCTGATCCACAACTCTAATGTATTGTCTCTAGATCCAGAAGGGTGTGAGCATGATGGTCCTTATGTCACTACATCACATGAAGGCGATACTACAAAGGATGAGCTTGGAGATTTACTGTGACTGATGATCTCAAAGGAAGCTCAACGACCAAACATCAAAAAGGAACTCAAATCACAAGTTCATTGTTGGATGTACAAAGTTTGCTGTAAAGTGAAGAATCAGAACCTACGAGCTATAAAGTAAAGAATGCTTGAAGATCAAAGAGCTTAATTTCCAAGGTGACCTCGCTTAGGGGGAGATTGTTAGGAATACGAATATTCCTATAAAAGACTTGATCACCTAAATGATGTAATAGCATTATGATAGCTCGTAGTTAGTTTATTAGTTAGTTAGATATTAGTTTAGTTTAGGTAACATCGTGGAAGAAGGACGGGTCTTTACCCACTGTATACCTGATCCACAGCCCGCAGGAGGGCGTATACTTGTAATTGTATATATATCCTTTCCACCTCATTTGGAAAGGTTGGTTGTTTCTAATATTACACACACACCTCATTAGGTGTTTCTCTCACTAGAAACCTCCCACTCTCTCAACTCTCTCTCTCTAACTCTAACAATGTCCAACTTAATCTTTCATAACCTAAGACCACCCGAATCACAAGAATCAACATATGTTACGATCCTACAAGCTGGAAGACAAAACGTTGGCAAAACTGCTTCGCAGATAACCTCCATACACCAAAGTAATAGGCCAAGTTCTGTACATGTTTCGAACGAAAAAAAAGGCAAATGCAACATGTCAGCTATCAAAAAATGTCTTTACTTACTCACTAACATGTATGCTTTATAACTTGCTTTATTACTTTGTAATGCTTACAAGGCTTTAAATGTGTTTATACTATTATAACACCTTCTTATTCTTTAGGTGCTACTGCAGAAGGTTTCGGCGTGCAAACAATGCAAGTAAACATGTCTCCTTTATCCAACTTTACTGAACCCTCAAATGGAAAACGCAAACGACAACCTCAAGTTACATCCAGTGGGTGTTGCAGCTGCTGAAGATTTAATATATAGAATAAGGTATGATTACAACCTAATCTTTTAGGTTATGTACCTAAACAAGTTAATTGTAGATTATTTTTTAAAATTTTATTTTTGATTCCCAGCAATTTTTACTTTGAAAGAGGATTATTCCATTGTGTATGTATGAATGAAAGCTTGCGTTACTGTAGTGACCATACACACGCTCAAATCAACCCATCAAAACCAAACGATTCGATCAAACAATTGTTGGAATGTAAGAAGTTTATTTATTTATTTAAAAAAAAAAATTAATTTGTATAATCTAAGGATTTGAATCGAATTTGTTGCAGCAAGAGGAAGGTTAATTTGAAAGTATTAAAGGTTCTTGCAATCGGCCGGAAGGTATCACAACAACTTTTTTGCTTTCATTTTTAATTAACGATTTCATGATATAGATCCAACGTAGGTTGTATTGACTAAGAATACGGCTTACTCCGTAGGGTACATGGAAGTACTCTTCTTACACGTGGGGAAACACATGTATGCGCTATTTTCTAACATTAAATTCTCGAAATTGCATAATAGCAACTATGAGATTTGCATTATTGGGGTCAGTATAAGTAATTTATAGGTTTACATTCCAACAAGAGCTGTATTTTAAATTTTAAACCTTGGTATTTTTGACTTTAGAGATCTGAAAAGTATAAGTAATTATTACAAAATGCCTAATTTAAGTTGCAATTTGCTGGAACAGGTGGCTACGTTGGACGAGTAAATACCAGCTGCGGTTCTCATGAAAATGATGCATGGACGCGACGTACTGGCCAAGGTAGGACCGACGTACTGGCCAAGAAATGACGCCTAATAAGGTGAGCTTGACGTGGGTTCTTTCTTTGTTTGGGCAAAGTGGGCCGTCTGAGTTTGGTAAAATTGTGCATCGTTATATTGAGAGATTTGTCCTTTTCTCTATATGAGTCGATAGTCTATGAGGATAAAAAAACTGTGATCCGCTTTCTGGAAACCTTACATATTTTACCTCCGAATTTGTAGGATTTTTCTCAAAACTACGCTCTGGGCTACACGATAAAGGCAATCTCGATCACTTGGAATTGCACGCATCAATTTTAAAAGATACGAATGAGGCCATACTAAAATACCTGAAACAGGACGCTCGGCAGCGCCGGTTTTTCAAAAGTTTAAAGCCTTTTGGCAACTGACATTTCCCATTCGTGGTGGAAGGAGACTAGACAATCAAAAGTAGATTTCTGTTGACGACGCCAAGATTCGGAATACACAATCAAGGCAAGACTTGAATTATTTTTTAACTGTATTATTTCATTTTTTTAAATATGACTGTTGTCTTATGGTGTGCTCATTTATGCATCAACAGCTATACAGGCTTCTCACGATTCAGTCTGTATGCAACAACATGCGACGTCAGCTATCGAGACCGGTAGTGAGGCTCAAATATTCCCACCAACGACCATCGCACTGTGGCCGTAGTAGAAGGTATGCAGTCTTTTAATTCTTTGGGCTTCACAATTTTTCATATTTATTTCGGATATATCCATCTGCTAAACTAAATGGTTTTATGTTTTTTACTGTCATTCAACAGATATTGCTGGCCCGCGTGGTTTTCCAGTCAACACACCTGCAAAGAGACTTGCATTACAGGTCTTCCTTCCTTCTAGGGCTCCTTCTCATGGCAATACACGGAATGTTCGCTGTCATGTTGACCGTCGTGCTTCGGCTAGCCAAATCCAGCCTCCAATGATTCCAATTGGAGAATGTTCCACCTCTGTTGACAATCGAGGTTCACACTTTTACCTATCTTCAAATCTTTTATTATTACGGGTTATGAATTTATTCTTATCGCAATAGGAGACTTTGACCAACTTTGCCACCATTGTGGAGCAGCCTTTTGGTATGAGGAACGTTTGAAAGGCCATTCTAACACGAGCAGGCCCGAATATCATTTGAATTGTGGAGAATATTTCGGTTCTTCGTGGTATGTGCGAATATGTTTTCTTTGGAAATGGAATATTTTCTCTTTTAATGACTTATATGACAGACGATTTGTTTTTTTATAACCAGCTGTAACGATAGCCTCAATAGGCAACACCGACAAAGACCACACGAAGAAGGGCAAAGCCAGGTGGCAATGAAACTACGTACGAATTTCATTCGATAAAATGGCTGGTCTTATGCTCAGGTTCTTGCTTCCAACAGGCGACACTTTACATTTCTATTCGTGTGAATTTGGGGGCTGAAATTGATGTGTTTGAAGTGACGAAATGCCGCTGGAACAGGTGTCATCGACTTATAAGGTACATGATTACCTGAACGACATTTAAGTATTTAAGCTACATAACTTTGCATGTGACTTGATGGCCAGTGGCGTGAGACGGCTCAGAATGAGTGAAATTGTTGGTTCCTGTATATTTTGGCTCTTACTCTTACATTATAAGTGTAGTTTATGGTATATTTTGGCTCTTACATTATAAGTGTAGTTTCTGTTGATAATCGAATTCATATCGAATTTCCTACTTATTAGTTTTTCTTCTTTTCATGATTATGCACTGTTATCAAATACGGGTGTCGGGGGAATTTACTTTTGCAATTGAAGCCAAGCAAGTGGCTAAATAGGAAGCTAAGAGGGCCATGATTATTGTAGACAAGCCTGAGCAACACAAGCGACATGCTATCATCAGGTCATACTTTACACATTTCAGTTAAATTTTCTTGCTAAAGATGGCCAAAATGGGTGGGCCAGCAAGGTTTGTACAACATAACCAAATACTAATAATACTGGTAATATTCTCAATAAGATGTGAAATAATCTTAAATTTCGTATGTAAATATTTTTTTTGAGCAATGGATAGCCACTATGAAGATTTATATTCATTGTGTAGTCTTTGACTCAAACTTATATGAAGGTGAAGCTATTATACACATTTGCATTAGCTACACTTTCGGCTAAAACTAAACCGGTGGCAACAAAATATTAAACATGAGGTGGATCTTTTGATTATATGTCGCATATTTTTTAATCAATGATAGTTAATGTGAGTTGGAACACTGATTATTGACAAGTACATTTACACTATTAAAGTGTATACGTACTTAACATTTTATGAATTAATAAAGATGTATAAGGTCTTTTAAATAGTGATAGGATATGAACTTTTCAGCTTAATTTCGGCTTATCATAATTTCGGCAAAAAAGCAGGCACGCCCATAACGCGGCGGCCAGCGCCATTCTCGTTCAAGACAATTCAGTTTGACATCAAAATGTTTTATGCGTTTATAAAGTTCCATGATACTCACCAGATTTAATTTTTGTTGAACGACCATCTATCTTTTGAATTTTATTTAATAGTTGTAAAAAAATCTTCAAAAACAACTATAACAGTTAACAGAATGCAATAGCCGAGTTAAATTTTAATAAATTTTGATCTATCTTGCTTCAACAAAAATGGTTCATACATGCACCTGCTATTATAGTCATCTTAACTAGACAAGTATTTCACCTACGTTGGTCGTAATAGTAATTTTGCAGCTCATACGATCGCAGTAAATAAAATTTCTTGAGATGTGGCCTCATACGAAGAAATCTTTGCTCAAAAAGGAATAATTGTCATCACAAGTAAACACAACCTCATTAAAATATACATGTTGTCAGTTATGTACTTATGTAGTTTAAATTTGAACTAGAAGAATAACTTAAAGAACAAGTCTTCTTCCCGTTAGTTCATGTAGCTAATAAACAAATATAACCAAGATTGTTACTATATTATTAAGTTTAAGATTGTTAACCAAGTCTTCTTCCCGTTATTAAGGGTTCGTTTGGTTTGTAGATGGGTTTAGATTAAAATTTGAATTTAAATGTAAAGTTGTGGATTAGGATTTGGATTTTGATTTGATGTAATATATATATATATATATATATATATATATATATATATATATATATATATATATATATTAAAATAAGTAGGAGATTATTTTATACTTTTATTTGAATATTAAAATAATAAATATATATTTATAAAAAGGAATATGTGGCTAAAGTGTGAGGAGGTCCCATTTTTTGTAGCAAGAAGACAAAACAATTGTCAGGAAACTTTTTATAATGTCAGTAAACACACTAAATGAGTGACTTTTGTAGATAGCATTTATTTGGGCATCATGGTATTGTTTGAAATCCGAAGGACTGAACCAAACAATGGATTAGTCTTTTCAAATCCTAAACCCGGGCCACACCCCAACCAAACTGCACCTAAGTTTAACGCTCCGTTCTCGAGTTCATTTTTAGAAGGAAAGGAAAGGAAATGATAAGAAACTGAAATTTTATTGTGTTCTTAAGTTTTTCTTAGACAGAAAGGAAAGGGAACACGAAGGAAATGAAAGGAAAATTCTTATCATTTTCCTATAGGAATTTTCCGCCCAAATATGGGCGGATTTGGACGGAAACATTTCTAGAACCGCACTTTTTAATATATAATAACCGATATAACTTTCAATATTTACTCATATTCGACTCTTATGATAAAATGAACATATTTAAAAGTGCATAAATGTAATTATGTCTCTCTTTTCTTTCTTTTTTTCAAATTCGAGAGCACAACATTATTTTTTTTCCTTTCATTTCATTTCAACTCGAGAACATGAAATATAAAATCAACTTTTTTTTCCTTTTCTTTTCCTTTCTTTTCTTTTCTTTACACATCATTTCTATCCCCACCTAAGAAAACTCGAGAACGCAGCGTAAATATTATTTCTCTCTAATATTTCTTTTTTTGGTTTGAAGGACATGGCCTACCATGTGATATATGATGATGTTTGTGGCATTGGCAAAATAAGGTTGAATTTTGACATTTTTGATAGTGAATTTCAAACAAGTGTGCATCATGATTTTGCTGTACAACAACCACCTCCACCCTTAATTGCTACCACATTTATTTATTTTTATTGGACATGATTATCTCCTATTCAAGTAGGTGTTAGCTGATATTTCAAGTTCAAGATAAAGTTATTTTTAGCAATAATGAAATAATGAGTCACACTACTAACCAAAGTATGCATCATCATCACTTCACCGAATCGAAATGTTCAAAATTCAAATGAATGCAACTGTCAAATAACTTTTCTACAGATCGTGTATGTTGGTAAAAAGTAAATATATTTGCTTAGTATAATCTACAATTTTACATTATCTGTTAATTGGGTCAAAATTCTCAAATAAAACGTATATATCGGCATTACGCAAGTTTGTCACAGCATAGATATTTGTTACATCTCAGTCTTAAAAAAAATTTAAACGAACTCTTTCCAGAAATTAAAGACATCTTGGAGATGACCGGCACGAAAAGAAAGCTAACTGGAGCCACATTTACACCGTACTTTTTGCTTATTTTTTGATTTCATATTAAACTGTACTTTTAGCATATTTTCTGATAGTTAAGACCAAATTAGAAATAAAATAAAAAAAATAAAAAAAATAAAAATAAAAAATTAGATGTATTAATAAAAATAGATGCATATGAACCGTTAATAATAAAAGTGTACTCAAATCAAATTTTTATAACATGAAGACAGCTAAAATGAAAACTGTCTTAATAGATGGATGATGATTATAATTTACCAATGATAATAATCACCTACATAGTCACATAGATGATCAATGTTAACACTAAGGGGGTGTTTGATAGCCTTTGAATGGAATGATTAAGATGGCACTTCCTATTCGGTCAGCGGTGGTATTTTTTGATAGCAAGAAAGTGTGTGTCTGAGCGATTCTTTTGCTTATGACTCCTTTTGAATACATGCCCTCTTAAATCACTCAGTAGCTACGCTTCCCCAAATTTGTTTTTTTTTTCTTTATTATTTGTTTTACATAACTTTGGTCCTTTACGTTTGTTTCATGTTGTCACACATATGAGTTTCATATTCTCTCATATTGTGGTGACTATTAGTATAAATTCATGCTATAAAAACACACTACAAAAGTCAATTATAAAATAAATCTTTAGTTATAACTACTACATGTTTAGATAAATATATAATATGTATATTTTTATGTTTGGTCTTAATTATTTTATCTTTCTCACAAATTATATCAACACAGTTGCGAGATTTTGTCAGAATCATGCAATATCCGATGTCAAAATGATAATTTTATGTTATATATATACTATATTCATTCAGAACAATTATCAAATGCTTCATTTTCATTCAGAACCAAGTTTGTACAGAGCCTATGAATCATCCAGGCCGCTAAATTGTTCAGTACTAAATCACTATGTTTTATCAAACAGCCCCTAAATCTCTAAATGGCTCATTTGGTTTGCGTCATTCCTTTTATGTGATCAGAATTTATCAGGAAAAATGAATTTGATGGAATTGGACTTTGTATGAATTTGAATTTGATTGAATCCCATTTCCAAACCTATGACGTGTAATTGACATACAATGTAATGAAGTGCACACAAGTCACAACTACTGCTACGATGATATTTAGTTATAATAGAAATTTGTTATTTTAGTAAATGATTTAATAAGATATGTGATTTTAATAAGATGTGCAGATTTCATATGTGGTTCTATCATCCTTCTTAATAATATATATTATATTGATAAAATCATATTATATTATTTTATGAACCAACGTAAATATTTGATTAATTCAAAATAATTTATTAATTTAATGAATTTACTTCGATCTAAAATATCAAATTTATAGTAAATAATATTATAAAATATTCAAAACATAATACTATGTAATATTTAAAAGTATATTTTAGTATACTGGTTAGTTAATATAAAATTCTGTGTAACTTATTAAATAATATAGCATGCAATAACATAATATTAATAATTACAAAATTAATATTGTCTGAAGTAATCTCACGAAGTAAAAAACATTCTATTTGTTTGAAGAAGAAAAACAATTTAATGAAATCGAAAATCATTCTATTTCTTTGTCATTAAATCTTAAATTCCATCATATATAAATTTTGAAGGATGTCAATTACATTCTATTCGCAATCCACTTAAAGAAGAAAAAATTGAATTTAAGTTTTTTATTATGTCAACCAAATACATAATAAAAGCGTATATGAGGGGGGTGGCAACCTTGCCTCACTTTGTCTCATCTTTTAAAAAAAACAACCAATCAATGTTGTCCAACACATTTTTTGCCTAATCTTGCCTAAACACTTTTTTTTAGTAGCAATTTTGCCTAATTTTTTTGCCTAATCAAGCATTAAATGTATATCAATAGTAAAAGTTAAATTTGCAGCTACAAAATTAAGAAAAAAAATTAAGTTTTTATGGTTTTTTATTTATTCCTTAAACGACAAATTATATATAATATTAGTTTAACGAATATAAATGTTGATATCCATCCCCTTCAAACACCAAATATAGATAGGTGTTCCTCTCTTTCACCTCCCCTATCTCCATCCCCAAACACCACCACAAACCACCCATCACCCACCGCACCAGCTTCACCCTTTTCGCCACCAAAAATGACAAGAAGAACATGCAAAAACTACCCAAACCCCTCGTGCTAGAAAAGTTCAAGAAGCTCAGTATGCTAAAGATCAGAATGTCTTCTTGAAAGCTATTGGTTTTCAAAGCAATACACGCTCCTCCATTTAATGTTAAACGGTAACATATTTCTTGAACCTCTCCCCACCGATTCGGTGAATTCTACCGCATGAGGTACCGAAATTTGGATGCCGCATGAATGGCAATGGTCTTTGCCGATCGACAACACTTGCCGAACCTTGCAAACCGCAAGGTTGCCACCCCTGAGATTTTATATTTCATTGTGGTCTAAAAGAATATAAAAACAAGGAGTTATTTGTTCAAATTAGCTTATTTATTAGGTTTTTGAGCTTATGTAAATTTGAAAATCTTTAAAACTTTTGTGGTATTTTTATTTTAATAATAATAATAATAATAATAATAATAATAATAATAATAATAATAATAATAATAATAATTATTATTATTATTATTATTATTATTATTATTATTATTATTATTATTATTTTATTTTATTTTATTTTATTTATTTATTTTTTTTTATAAACCATCACTTTTATTAACAATAAATAGGATTTTACAAGAAATTGGTGAGGAGCCGAGAAACCAATTGGGCCCCCACACCTATAGCAATAGCGAAACCAATCCTATTAAAAATATGAACGGCAGCCCGCGCTCCAATGTCTTGAGTCGTAGAGAAACGTCGAATACGCTTTAGAAGAGTTACTGCATCTTTCTCAAGTTCTCCAAAAGAGGAGAAAGAGAAGGGGAGGAACCCATATCCGATATCCACACATTTGGCCTCATACTTGATACGTTTACGGTGTGCAGCTTCAAAAACCGCACGACCTGGCATCAAATCAATCATACCAGATTGCGTCAAAGGTGACGACCCCGTAAGATCAACACAAACATCAAGCCCACCATCCCAAGAGTAAAGTAATATATCAGCTAGGCGCAAAGATCTATCCCTATCACCATAAAGCCCAAATATCCACCTCCTTACGAACTGAAATTCCGGACCGTGAGCATATATCAACAAGAACATCACACACAATATTATGCCGATGTTTAATGCCAACAATACCCGCACAAGAAACCGCGTGATCCCCATAAATATCTCCAGTAAAAACACGAGAACAAGCTGAACATGGTACCTGAACAGTGAAAAGAGGAACACCCAGCCGATAACACAACACACAACGGTATGTCCGGGCATTCATAGTTTGACCCAATCCAGATATAGGAGCCACCCTAAGCCAATCTGAAGTATGATCCTCCTTTAGAGAGCTTCATGACGCCATCTGTCGAGGAGAAAGATGGAATGTAGATTCAACAGTTTGGGTAACCCGATCGAAATATATATCTGCCAATTTCTTCATGAGTTTGGGGGCAACGACCTCGCTTAAGTTACTCAAAAGGTCAATATACATATCCATATTAAAAGTACATAAAGCATCATCAAAGGAGGGACCAGCAGTTACAATACCAGAACTATGGAGAAGCTTAGTCTGTAAGCTAGCAGATTGAAGTCTAGACGCAAGAAAAGCATATTTCAAGAAATCTCTTGCAGAATAAACACCAAGCCCTCCAAAGGCAAAGGGAAGGGTGGCAAGTCTCCACTGCCAATCACCAAAACCAGGCCCAGAAGCAGTGACAATACGTTCCAATGAAGAACGAAGTACCGCATCAAAAGAAACCTGAGCACACTCAAAGACCCTGGGGGAACATGTGCGCATAGAAAAATACAACTTGGAAATACCTGCACATGCACGGAGTAGCAACAACTCACATTGAGGGTCGTTAAGTTTAGCAACAGCATCCATAAGATCAATGGTTTTAGCCACCCTTTTCAAAACCAGCCTACTACCAAACTCAAAATCAACACTAACAGGCCCACCCAATAATTTAACACCATGTACGGGGCGAGAAATATTGGGGGGGGGGGGGGGGAACACACCCGCATATCTGCTTCTAGGGTCTTCCTTTGGCCAAAAGACCTCAGTTTTATCAACGTTGAGGTGTAAGCCACGACTAGGTCCATCCATCATAATCAACTTTAAAACCTTACCCACAACCAAAGTATCTCCAATAACAGTACCATCATCCAGATACCATGCTTGAAAAGAAAGGTTAAAAGAGTCTCTAATCTTACATGCCAGGGGATGTAACACTAAAGCAAAAAGAAGAGGCCCAAGCGGATCACCTTGTTGCACACCTTGATGAGACCAAAGAGTATGCTCACCATAATATAATCTGGCGGGGCTAGAGTAACAGAATTCCACCCACTATGAAATAGCCGGAAAATGAAGCCGAACCTCACGCAACATAACAGCCCGATCCACCATGTTGAAAGCGTTTTTAAAATCAACCAACAACATAGAAAGACCAACATCACCCCCACGATCCTCAACCAAACGATTCACTACATGAATAATAGCCTCCCCTCCTCCCGATACCCCAACACCAAATTGTAAATCATCTAAATAACCGTCTGAAGAATGGCCAATCATGGACTCACAAACCTTGGAAACTAACCGCCTCCAAACAGTCCCAACAGCAATAGGACGGATACCCCCACCTAGTTTGACTAAGGGTGTGAGAGGAGCACTAGCAATGTACTCACCCAACTCCCTCGGGCATTTACCAGCAAGGAAAAGGTTCACCACTTGGGTGATAGATGTGATCAATTCATCAGAAATAGCCACAGCCGCACCATTTAAACAATCCAAAAGGTGTTGAGCGCGCAAACCATCTCACCCACAAGAAGTACCACGAGGGAAATTCTTAATCATGTCAAGAACCGTAGCAGTAGATGCAGTAAGGTGATGACGATGAATAGGTATATCAGGCAAAAGAGGAGCAGACTGGAAAAGGGTGCTTAGCTTTTAAGTCCTCAAGAGTAGAAACATCGTAAGGTGCAATACCAGGAGACGGAAGAACTGTGACCGCAGCAGTATAATGAACATCATAAATCTTCCTCTTACATTGCTTGACATTGCGGTCACCCAAATCCGAACTGTCATCATCAATATTAGACCAAACAGGTGAGGGTTCGGCTAAAACGTCACGCACAATCTGTATACTACTACTAGGGGTGCCCCACGCCCGAATAGCATTAACAATATATTCTTCCTGGCGTTGGCGCTTATTGGCCGACCTACATTCTTGATTACTCCTCGGGCAAAAGGTTTTAAGGAGACAAAGAGGCAAGACTAACAAACCAACCCAACAAGAAATGTCATCAGGTGCGCAGATTACCTTGTCAAGGGCTCCTTTCAAAACACGAGAGAACTCCAAACGACATTTAGGAGGGATGGATTTGACAGTACGCAGCCCCTTAGAGAATAAAGAATCAAGAAGAGGTAAATCGAAACCACCAAGCTCGTCCAAAACCAAATCCTCAACAACATCAACATGGGAGGGAACCTGTGGTTTGGTGAGATCATATAATACAAACCGAACAACACCATCACCACAATCCGGAGGAGACACAAAATCAGATCCCGTACCATGACGACACTTAGTCCGGAAGGTATGCGTTTTAAAACAAACACCACACAACCACACCCCCATACGCTTAAGAGTAGTCTCAGCCCTTTCGAAAATAACCAAATCCGCTAAAAGAGAATGCTTAGTAATAAGTTGAGCCTCACCATTAAAGTGCCGATCGCGAAGATGAGTGATCAAATAAGTTTTAGTTAGCCCGTTTCCACCACCATCCCGACATCCATTGAGGCCCACGAAGGGGCAATGAAATTTTGCCACATGCATAGCAACAAAACGAACAAAGCACAACCCCTTGTAACCAAACCTCAAGCAACAAAGCACCAAAGTAGTACGGAAAGGCAATACCAATACTAGCAAACTGCTCATACAACCTGTTAAGCTACTGTAGCAGCATGCACCAAACAGAAACCTAAAAGACGTAGGCTACTGTAGCAACATACAAAGAGCAGAAACCTAATGAAGATATCAGCAGCAGTCGTAACAAACAAACACCCCTGTGGCAGAAACCTTGCACACAACCACTTCAGAAAAACCAAACACAACCCAGCGGTAAAGAATGCACTACCCCGCTGCAACAGTAAACCCTAACAATAAAGGAAAACAAAAACTAAACCGATACAGCCCACTCACCCCTTAGGAACGCTGAAAACAATCTGTAATCCAATACCACAACAAGCGAACCAGGAACAGTTTCAAGGATTTCAAACCGAAACCCTAAAAGATGGAACTGAGGAGGAAAGACCGGAACCCTAAGAAAAACAAAAACAAAGCGAGGAAAAACAAAAACCTGCGATTTCAACAAAGGGTGTTGAATGGAATAACCAAGGATTGAGATCAAGATGATCCCATGAGAAAAGATCGGCAGAAATCGCCCCTAGAGAGGGAGAGAAACCGTTTATTATTATTATTATTATTATTATTATTATTATTATTATTATTATTATTATTATTATTATTATTATTATTATTATTATTATTATTATTATTATTGGTTTTAAACTTATAAAATTGAATTTATTACCTTAATTAAGCAATAAGGTTAGCATGAAAAGCTCCTAAGCCGAAAAAGTAGGATTATGAGGTATCCAAATTCACCAAAACTATTAAATTTGATAAATATGAGTCCCAAATATAAGGTTATAAGTTCGAATTTCGCTAGCTGCAACCTCATCGGGGCATTGCGCTAACCATATAATCAACATTTAAAGAGAGCTACTCATTTACAATACTCTACGAGTCATGCATTATGGTAAATATAGTCCAAAACTAAGAGCGTGTTACCAAAATGACATGGTAAAATTCTCAAAAAAAAAAAAAAGAAAGAAAAAAAAAAAAGTGAAATAAAAAATAAGCTAACACTACCTCAAAAAATATTTTTAGTTTATACCTACACATAAAATAACTATTTTCTATTAACCAAATTCAAATAAGAGTTCTAGTATAAATTTGAAAAGTGGTTTTTCTATATAGGGTTTTGGGTAAAAAAGAAAAACATAATAGTTTGAATAATTTATTTTTATTTTTAGAAATATACTTTACCTTTTTGCAGCGTAAACATACATTCATAAATAATGAATTTGCTATTCATAAATAAGAATCCAATTTTCTCTTATTCGAAAAGTCAATTATGTGTCTTATTTTTTTATTCAAAAAATATATAAACGAATAAAAATATAAAACCCACGACTGACTTTTTGAATAAGATAAAATGATCTACCATACATAACCTTAATGTTACTTCGGTGTAACAAAAAAAATACATTACCAACTTTTGGACACTGGTCAACTTTTCAATGGAGTCGCACAGTTTAGCGGTCGCACAATAGTAAATTTGAATACATTTTTTTCCTAGAAAGTGGACTATGGTTGAGAAAATGGATAATATTTGGAATTTTCTCTAATAATAATTAATATTTGTGTATCTAATGACTAGTTATAATACTCGCGCACGCGCGAGTTTTTTCTTTTTAAAATTTTTTGAATCATATATTTTTATTTACTAAAAAATAAATAATTTAATTTTTGTTTTATTTAATTTATGATGTTTAATTATAGTTTTTTATTATTAAAGATAATTATTTAAAAATTTTAATCCTATTGTTAATTGCATCTTATCTATATTTTTTGTATTTATCTTCTACTTGTGTTATGGATAAATATAAAATTTATCTAATAAAAAATAATTTTTTTTAAATAAAATTATTACTAAATAAAGTATGGTTTAGTTTTTTTGAAATGAAAAAGTCTCCACTTGAAGTTTTGTTTTATTATATAAAAGATTTAATTGAATTTGATTTGAAAAAAATGATTGATGGTAATTTCGAGAAAAAAAATGCATAATACACTTATCACATGTGTTTTATGTCTAAATAACATCAATCTTTAAACTACTTTAGCATTTTTCTTACAAATATAAGTTACATGGAAAAGATTTATTCAAGAACTTAAAAGGGATAATGATTTGTAAATGTATCAAACTTGCCACGTTTTACTGAGTTATGTATGGAACTTTTAATTTTGCTATATTGGAGTACAAACTTACTAATCTTGGCAAATTTGTGTACTCGTCACACATGGCAATGAGATTAGGTGACCTGGCAAAGTCGACCTTGTTGACCCCGTTATTTTTATAAAAAGACCATTATTTTGACCCGTTTTCCGTTATATCTATTTTTTTTAATATTAATGGTACATTTATACACTCTCTCACCAAAATCATTTACCCAAAATCCATTCACGTGTTCACACAGTTACCCAAAATCAAAGAACCCTAATTTCAACCTATGGATCGATTTATGATCAATTCAACCATTGTTTTTTCAATCTGATTTGTTTATAAGGTATGGTATCATGGTACAACATTGATTTAAGTGTTTTCCCCAATTATTCCAAACCTAATTTGACTTTTCTTAATTTTTGATTTACTAACCCTAATTTGTGATTGTGTGTTTGACAGAATGATACCTGGACCCAATGGTATTGAGTTAGATGTATGGAATGATGGTATATTCAAGGAAGAACCTTTAAGGTACGAAGACGGAGATATTTTGCACGCGTATATTGCTAGGCTGCCACTCAAGGAACTGATAGAACATGTGAAGAGGTATACTGAGTGTGTTCATGTATTTGGTTTATACTATAAAATGCCACATAGTGAATTGGATAAGGGTTTAGTAAAATTAGATTGTGATTAGGAATGCAATAGGATGTATGATCTTGCAAGGTTGTTTGGGAAGTTAGAAGTTTATGTAGATCACACTAACCTTGACTTTAGCAAGTACTTAGCTATAAGTGACCCTGGTACACCTACTTCTAAGTATTGAGCAGCAGACAAAAAAAGGTATTGTAATGAATTTAGTGAAGAAGAAATGGTGAGTTGGGCTGAACAAGAGGTTGATGTTGATGTAGGAATTGCTACTGCTGGTGATAAGGTTAAGGGTAAGGCTAGTGTGGTTGATAAGGGTAAGGCAACTGTTAGTGAAGTTAGTGTTAGTGATACTGGTGTTAGTGATTTACCTGTGGCAACAAATAATGCATCTGCAAGTGCTAGTGACAGTGATGATAGTGATTATGTTGATACTGGTATGTTACAAGAGAGTGACAGTGATGATAGTGCATTTTCAGACAAGTCAGTTGACTATTTAAGTGCTGGTGAAGAAGAATTAATTGAGCATAGAACTAGGAAAGCAAGTAGGGTAAAGACCAAAGCTACACCAGTTCCTGATATGACTGCAAATCCCAGCACTAGTAGACCTAGAGGTGGTGACAGAAGTGAAGTATTTGTTGAGCATGATGAGTTCATTGATGAGTTGTTGAGGAAGATGAATGATGTGGATGCTGATGGGAATTTACAAGACCCATTTTTGGGTGTACAAGCCACTCAAGAGTCAAGACAGATATCCTACATATGATGAAAACACACATTGGAGGATCCAAGCCCCAGAGGTAAATTACTTTATGCTCATGTAGTGTCACTTATATATTGCTACATTTTAATGTGAATGTTAATATCAAATGCTTGTTCACAGGTTGGTCTAAAGTTTGAAAGTGTTGCCAAGTTGAAAGAAGCCTTGACAAACTATGCTTTGGCAAATGGCTACTCCATCTGGTATGAAAGGAGTGCTGCAGACAAGATTATTGCTGTGTGTGGGCAAAGACCACCAGGTAAGTTAAAAGACCCTGAGAAAGGTAAGCAAAGAAAACAATTTAGGTTTCCTAGTGAGATTCCAGAAGATGTCCCTAAGTGTACTTTTAGGTTGTATGCTAGATGGATGACTTCAGAGAGAACCTTTCAAGTTATATCATTGATACCTGACCACACTTGTGTAAGAAACTTTCAGTATGGTCCAGAGCATTTTTTTTAGTTAGATAGAGGATGTGAGGCTATGGAAAATGGGTTTAGTGAGTGCTTTAACTCAGTGTTGGTTACTGTTAGGGACAAACCAATACTAACAATGTTGGAAGCAATTAGGGTGATTGTGCTTGAGAGGATGAATACTATGAGGAAAATCTCAGCAAAATGGACTGATGATATATGTCCATCAATCAAGAAAAGAGTTTATGTGTTAAAGGATGATGTGAGGTAAGTTTGTTTCACAAATATTATACATTCATTACTTTCTTACATGTTGTATACTAACTAGTTCATTGTGGATTCTTTATAGCTTTTGGCATGTGATACCTGCAGGAGGCAATGCATTTGAGGTTAGGAATGGGAGTTACTCTTTCAAAGTCAAAGTTGATGAGAGGACATGTTCTTGCAGGATGTGGCAATTATCTGGTCTGCCACGTGTCCATGGTACAGCTGCAATCTTAAGGATAAATAGGCTTCCAGAGCAATATGTTCCAAATTGGTTCAGGAAGGAGCTATACTATGCAACATACCACAACTATCTTAGTCCAGTTGGTGGTATTGACTTTTGGCCTGACCAAAGTCAATACTCAAAAGTGTTGCCACCAATTGTTAAGAAAATGCCAGGAAGGCCAAGAAAGAAGAGAGTAAGAGCAAAAGGTGAAGGTGGGAGCTCTACAAGGGTGTCAAAGGTAGGTGTTTCTATGACTTGTCAAAACTGTTTCAAGGTAGGTCAGAACAAAAAAGGGTGTAAAGAACCACCAGGTAAAAACCTGTTAAGTAGAAGAGAAGAGTTGGTAGGCCAAGTAAGGAACCATCTAGGGACAATGTTGAGACTCATACAGATCATGTCCCACCACCTAGTTTAACAAATGTTTCTAATACTTTTGGGGGTGTTGGGAGTTCAGTTAGAGGTACAAGTGATGATGTTAGAGGTTCAAGTGGTGGTGATACATGGGATCAAGTATTCAAAATAGAGGTTCAAAAAGAAGTGGCACATTAGGATTAAGTGGTACTGGTAGTGGAAGTGGAAGTGGTGGCAGTGTTGGTTGTCAAATTAGGGGATCTGATGTCCCAGGTTTGCAAACTCCACAACAGCAAAGTGCTTTTAGAAGGGTTGGTGGTGTTCAATTTACAACAAGAGGTGCACCAAGGGGTTCAGGACAACAACAGTCAACAAACAAAGGGTTTGCATACTGGTTTGGTGAGGAAAGGGTTGGTCAAGCAAGTGGTCAGGGAAGTGCTCATGGAGGTGGTTTAGCTAGTGGTCAAGCAACTGGTCATGAAACTCAAGTGAATCAAAGCAGCCAGCCTATCCCAAGTCAAAGCAGCCAACCTATCCCAACTCAAAGCAGTCAAGCAAATCAACCAAGACAACCAAGGCCATTTGTGATACCTGCCCAAGCAAGAAGGTTACCAAGCCAGAGAATCCTACAAAGGCAGCTAGCTAAAAAGATTCATGGTGAAGGAAGCTCCAAGGACCAAGCCATGCAGTTGGATTAAGTAGCATTATGAATTTAGATTGTCATATTTTGTGTACTATATTTGGCAATAAAAAACATGCAAGTATGCAGTTAACTTTATTAGGATGATAATTAACTTAAAATTGCCATGTTTTGTTTATTAATTTGGGCAATTGACTTATCTATGTAGTAGTAGTGTCACTGATGTACTTTGACTTTTTAAAAGTCAACTGATTTATGCTAATGCATTACAATGACTATAATAGTCATGTTCATTATATGTTGTTCAATTTGGCCAAAGTACTATTTGTTTCTACTTTATATTACTGCATCTTTGATTGACAGTTGCATGCTATTTTGAAACTCACATGCCTGCACATTTGGAATCTATACACTATTTGTGTATAGGCTTTTGCATTGAATTGGACAGTTATACTTTGACCACTTTTCCATTGATTTTAGGAATGTTGAAACGCTTTACTTACCAAAAAATTACATCTATAAATGGGATACACTTTACAATAGGCAAAGCACCACTCAACATTGAAGTTTGCAGCAGAAAACCAAACAAATGGGTTCCAAGAAGAAAGGTATGGCCATGTTAACTGTCTTTGCCAACAATCTTTTTAAATTTTGTTGTAATTTTAATCTTTATTTTTTGGTTCAGAGATCATATACATTTCCAGTGACTCAAATGCATCAACTGAAACTTCTTCAGGATGGGAAGTGAGTCCAACATGAGATGACTACTTGCCAATAGGCTATGGTTCTACTGCTACATCCTCAACAAAGGAGACTGCCAAGAAGAAAAGAAATCCAAAACAGAGTGTCCTTGAACTCTTTGATGAAAAAGTGTAATTCAAAGCAAGGGGTAAGGTATTAGGCCTCCCAAATAGCCAATTTTGTGCATACCATGGTATCAAACCATGGAGTCCCAAAATTCCAAAAGAATGTGAAGAAGGGAAAGGGAAAAAGAAAATGGGTTAGCCATCTGCTATGTAATTCCAATGTATGTGCTTTCTCTTTGGCTACAATGCCACTTAATAAAACTTTGACTTTCTGAAGTCAACTTTTAACCTTTATATGTTAAGCATGCAAAAAAACAGACTGCATATAATGAAAACAAAGAACTGCAAATATTGATACCATGGAAAATTGCAAATTTTTCATTGCATTACAAAATATTGACTTTATGAAGTCAAATTACAACATAACAACCTAACAACTAAACTACAACTATAAACCTTACTGCTAGTGTTCATGGACCTAAATCAGCTTCCCACTTTCATTCCAAACACAACACAAATTATCATTAAAATCCCAATCACAATAAGAAACAACCTATCATACAATTGCAACTTTGACTTTGTGCAAGTCAATTCATGGACCAACTGATTCTTCTCCATTGTTAGAACTTTTCCTCTTGCATTTCATTCCTCTGATTCCCTCTTTTGACATTTTGATGCTCATCATACAACAGCTCCCTATAATAGTCACTGGGTAAATCATCATCAAAAAATTCATAATAACCACACTTCTTATACTTCTCCTGTAAATTGAAATACAAGTTCAATTAGGGCTAAGAAATAAATTGAAATACAAGTTTAATTAGGGCTTACAAATTTGGGACAAGTAATAAATCTTTTCCCAGGATTCTCCTTTGTCCAAGCCGTTTTCACAGTCATTGGAAGCCCACATCCACAGTAGGGTTGAACATACTTATGTGTCACTCTTCGTGTGCCTGGAGCGTATTCGGCCATAAGTGATTTGTGTGAGTATGTGTAGGTTTGGATTTGAAGTTCAAGTAATCAAATATGTGAATCGTGTGTGTTTTTTAGATTTGGGTGTGTGTTTTTAATGGTGTTTGTGATAAAGGGGTGAGTATTAAACCGTTGGAGATAAAAGACAAAAACAATGCCAGCATGGCTGCAAACGTGGATGCCAACATGGCAAGAAAAAACGGAAATAGCCTTAATCACCCCGTTAGTACACAAATTTGCAAAGCTTAGTAAGTTTGTACTCCAAGATAGCAAAATTAAAAGTTCCGTACATAACTCAGTAAAACGTAAAAAGTTGAATACATTTAGAAATCATTATCCCAACTTGAAAAGAAAAAAAAAAAAAAAATGGAAGTCAAACAAAACATTAAAAAAAGATTTTAAAAAAACAACAACATGAAGACAGCAATGGAAAAGCATTTAAACCCTGGGCCAACAAACCTCCCAAAACTAATAAGTTTTAAAAATGAATTATTTTTCAGTGATAATTAAACCTCAAAGTACCATAATTCATCCCAACGGTAAAATAAATTAAGGAAAATGATTTACATGCCTAAAATATAAGCCTAAAAATGAGCCTAATCAATTAAATGAGTGACACATGAATTGCACTACCTCTCTCTTCCATTACATACCATTGATCTTGACATGTGTTTCAAGATCCTAGTTAGGCATAAAATTAGGCATGTGATTTAGGCATGCCTATCACTACTCATAAATTAAATCACCATTTTAATGCAGCACCGCTATTTTCCAT
The DNA here is from genome assembly GCA_030686995.1 of Artemisia argyi. NCBI lineage: Eukaryota > Viridiplantae > Streptophyta > Magnoliopsida > Asterales > Asteraceae > Artemisia > Artemisia argyi. Next base: position 158,703,915 of record CM060693.1, read on the forward strand.
TAAAAATTAAATCCCATTTCATTTTCTTTCAATTCATTACCGTTGCAAAATTTTAACACTACATTTCATTCGTTAAACTCACATTTTTTTTAAAAAAGTTTTATTTTATTTTATGCTCAGCTGCCATCGGAGTCTCTCGTCAGCTTTTGCTGCTCATTTTATAAGTTTCATTACAGGTAGTTTATTATTTTTTATTTTTTTACTAGTTGTGTTTATTAATTATTGAATTATATTATATATGCTGCTAATGTGATACTTTCTGTTAGTAATTTAAGGTGGTTTAATGGTTTTATGAGCTTATCTGTTTTCGGCTTATTTTGAAACTTGTGGGTTTATATAAATTAAGTAGAAAATGTGAGCTTATGAATCGGGGGTGTTTGTTTAAGCTTATATGTGGGTCTATGAGCTTATTTGATTTCGGCTTATTTTGAGACTTATGGGCTTATATGAATTTATTACTACCATAATAAACTTATATAAAGCCACAAGTCTGTGGCTTATGAAATATAAGCCGATAAACAAATGAGCTCATAAGCCTCGTATAAGCTTAAACAAACACCCCAAAGTAGAAAAAGTGAGCTTATGAAATATAAGTCGAAAACAGATAAGCTCGTAAACAATAGTATGTTTTTGAGGTGAAAAATAGAAAAGTTATAATGTAAATCTGGAAAGGTGGATTTTGTTTTGTGGTTAGGTGATTTTTTTTAATAGATTAAAATTAAGTAAGATTGGAAAATTTGGATATACATACATGTGGATTATATAATTATTCTTTTTTGTTGAATTTAACCCTGAGAACAAATTTTGTTTGGATTTATTTATATTTTAATAAATGCTTATCTTAGATGCTTAGATAGTTAGATCTGTATAGTCTGTGTCAGTTCATATTTATTGTTTCGTTTTAGGTCACTTTTTTTTCTTCCAACATGTGCCTTTTATAAATGTTTGTATATTTTCTGTTTAGAATTTAGTCGATATCATTAGTAATGTTAACCGAAATTGAACTACATAAACATAAGGCATATACCTTTTTCTGCAAGTTCTTTCAATGAGGTTTTGAGATTAACAGTTACTGTTAGAAATATATAGAATAATATTTTATGAAACGATAAATCGAAGATGCAATACTTATAATTCGTTAACTGAAACAATTAATTTAAGGTTACCAGATAATGCACCAGGGGACGTTCGAATAAAGGCCTTATGGTATACAATATCGATAAGATGCTGCAATTTACCTATAATGTAGTCCAGTTCTGTTTACAACGGGAATCTACATGGATACGATATTCCTTAGCGTTTTTAATTTTGGGAAAAGTCAATATATTCTTTTTGGGCAAGTACTTTCACTAATCAGTATCTTGCTTTCTGTGTAAGACATAAAACCATGATGGAAAAACAGAATTTGCTTTACGTTTTAGCTGTAATCCTCTTGAAACCCCAAAACAGTTTGATGAAATGTCCTTTAATGAATGATACATCAATCGGGTGTTAATCATATGTCTAATTCAAACATTTTAATAACTATTTCCTTTTATTACCCTTAACGTCTCTTCATTACGTGGTACATTAGTTTCTGAAGTAAGTTTTGTTTTATTTTTATTTATTTTATTTTTATTATTATTATTTTTTTATGAATTACATTTCGATAAACAAATAAGTAACTAATGGGTTCGGAAATGGAAAAGCCTCCAAATATGCTGTTAATTTTAGACATATCTTACTATTTTAATTTTGCTAACTGAGAAACTGTCTGCAAATTTAAACAAAAATTAAGTACACTGAAGAAAATTTTAACAAAAATTAAGTACACTGAAGAAAATTTTAACAAAAATTAGGAGTTAAAATATTATTAGAACTCCAAATATTTTAGTTGCCTTATGTTTTAGTTAAGAAAAGCTGCACTACTTGAGTGTTTGGGTGGTCCAGAAACTGGGAACATTTTGGACTTTCTATATCATTAGTACCTATCAGGATACCAAAACTTGGTGCTATGTTGATATTAACTTCACAGAAACCACAGTTCTACAATTAGTTTAAAAACCATATTATGATCCATCATGCAAGTTGGTCCCATCGACCAATCCATGCCTGATAAGTACGGTTTTGTTCCCTGCATGTACGTAGACAATACACACAAATATAGTGAAGCCAATTCGTCTTACAGTTTATATTATATGATTGGAATTATGCAATTTACTTTATGGTCACAAATTTCTTTGCTTTTTGCAGAACAAAGGAGTGTACTTTTGCTTTTTCTTTTTATTAGTGTTCCATCTTTTTCTTTTAGGTTGGATTCTCCTTGTCACTAACCTCCTTTATTTTGTATTTTGTATAATATTTTTGTTCTCTATCAACGTCGAAAATGACCCCTGTTTTCCACTATAGAAAAGGTCAATGCCGAACATATCTAAAATCTTGCTTATGGTTCTTTATATCAAGACCATATCTTTGATTAGCGTAAATAAATGAATATATGAAAAGATTTCGGTTTCTTTTATTCTTATAATCAGGAAATGAGTTCTTCCCCCCCTGTGATATTTTGTTTGCTAAACATTTAAGCACATACTTTATACCGAAAAACTAAAGTTCAAATAGTTATTCTCTGCTTTTTCCCATATGGAAATAAAAGTTGAGGAGGTCAAGATAATCATAATTGTCTTTATGAAAGTTTAAACTTTACCGAATTCATTTCTTTGCTTCATCACTTCCACCATGCAGATCTTGCAAGGTACCAAGCCATTTCTCTCATCAGTTCTTAATTTGTGCCTATTAGTCTTGAGTTACATGCATTTTAGGTTCTTCACATGGATCGATTTATAGTATCTTGTTGCTCATTCATAGGTTAGATATCTTGAAAGGTGTTCTTGTAGTTGATTCAAATCTAATATTTGATGGTCTTTTTCTTCTGTTTGTTTGTTCTCCTTTAACAGCATTGTCTTCAATTATGTAAACAATTTTCTATCTTTTCTTCTTCATTTAGGTGCCTGATCAAGAAAGATTCATCAGAGGGCCGAGCTCAAGGTTATTTATGTAATTGTGCATACAAATCCACAATGGAAACTGCAATGACGCTCCGATTATTATCAGTAACCACTTTCATTCTTTTACTGCACAATCTTTACGTCACAGCTGCTGATCTAAATTCTGATGCTCAAGCCCTCCTTACTTTCGCTTCATCAGTACCATACCTGAGAAAACTAAACTGGAATCCCACTATCCCTGTTTGCACTTCTTGGGTTGGTATCAAATGCAACGACGAGAAAACACGAGTCGTAGGTATCCATCTCCCCGGAGTTGGACTTTACGGTCAAATTCCTCTCGACACCATTGGAAAGTTAGATGCTTTAAGAATTCTTAGCCTAAGATCCAATTTTCTAAGTGGGAATCTTCCTTCTGATATACTATCTATTTCTTCACTTCAATCACTTTACCTTCAAAACAATAACTTTTCTGGTAATATTCCTCTTATTATCTCCCCCCAAATGACTGTATTAGACCTCTCTTTTAACTCGTTCTCTGGTAATATTCCGGAAACAATAAATAATTTGACCCGACTCACCTCATTGTCCCTCCAGTTCAACTCATTTTCTGGATCTGTTCCCGAGATTAACCACACCAAGCTTCGGGTACTAAACATTAGTCATAACATGCTAAATGGTTCAATTCCCATTTCCCTGGAAAAATTTCCAGTTTCTTCATTTGAAGGGAATTCTTTCTTATGTGGGCCCCCTTTGAGTCAATGTTCATCTTTGACCACCCCGCCTTCTATTGATCTCCCATCCGTACCCGGTCACTCAAAGAAACATAAGACACTCAGTACTGGTGTTATCGTGGCGATTGTTGTAGGTGGTTTTTTTATCCTACTTTTACTTGCATTGTTCTTATTTTGTTGTTTGAAGAAGAAAAAGGAAGATACGGTTAGTGAGTTAAAAGTCCAAGCTGTTGCTCCCGGGAAAAATGAAAAGTCTGATGATTTTGGAAGTGGGGTCCAAGCAGCTGAGAAAAATAAGCTAGTATTTTTGGAAGGAAGCGTGTATAATTTTGATCTTGAAGATTTGTTGAGAGCATCAGCTGAGGTTCTTGGAAAAGGTAGTTATGGGACAGCTTATAAGGCTATATTGGATGAGGAAACTGCTGTGGTGGTCAAACGGATACGTGAAGTTGGGGTTCCTAAGAAAGACTTTGATCAGCATATGGAATTTGTAGGGAGGTTAGGTAGGCACCCTAACATCGTGCCACTATGCGCTTACTATTATTCCAAGGATGAAAAGCTTCTTGTGTATGAGTACATGCACACTGGCAGCCTCTTGTCACTCTTGCATGGTACGAAAATTAATCTCTATGTATTGGTGTGGTTTAATTGCTTTTTGTATATTTGTTATAATCTTGGGGTCGAGCGGATTGGGTAAGATGTTACGGCGGTTTAGCTTTTGGTACAGATCTAAAACAGGTCAAGTGAGGTTTTGTACTTTTGATATAAAACTTTTATAAATACCATATCAAGTACTGTTATGCCTTTCCAAATAAAAAACGATTTTAATTTTAATTGCAATAATGTAGTTTGACAATATAACCTATTACCTCATCGATAGGTTCATTGAGTTGTGTTTTATCTATAACAGGTAAAATGGGTAAAATAGAAAAGGTTAGCTTTATAATGAAATGGTTCAAACTTCAAAGGGGTCTGAAGTCATCGAGATTGCATTTTCAATGAATAAAACCTTCTAAATCATTGAATACTCAAGTTAGATTATTATTATAGAACAAAAGGCTAAACTTCTGCACATAACTAAAAGTGTTTAGGGTCAAACCAACCCGTTCCGTTTCGACCCAGTACCAAAATACCCATTTTGACCCTTTCATTTTGCTACCATTAATAATGATCCAATCTTTTGAAAAGTAACCATCATAGGAGGTGTTAACTTATGACTATGTCATGGCTACTTTCAAACCGTTTGACTCAATTCTCATGGAGTCAACTCTTAAAATTTCACCAGCTCAACCCATTAGTATAAAAATAAAGCCTAAATCAATTCATTTATACAAACATTGCTTGCTTTTGATATTCTTTACTTACAGGTAACCGAGGCTTAGGAAGAACTCCATTAGATTGGGATGCAAGAGTAAAGATATCACTTGAAGCTGCTAAAGGAATTGCTCATATTCACTCAGAAGGAGGTCCTAAGTTTACTCATGGTAACATCAAGTCTTCAAACATTCTTCTCACCCGAGATCTCGACGGCTGCATATCCGATCTAGGCTTAGCCCCATTAATGACCTTCCTCCCTACAAAACCCCGATGCATAGGATACTATGCACCTGAAGTGATCGAAACCAGAAAATTCACACATAAATCAGATGTTTACAGCTTTGGAGTCCTCCTTCTCGAAATTTTGACTGGCAAAGCTCCTTTGCCGGCATTGGGTCAAGAGGACGTGGTTGACTTGCCTCGGTGGGTCCGGTCTGTGGTCCGTGAAGAATGGACTGCTGAAGTGTTTGATGTGGAATTAATGAAACAACATCATGTTGAAGAAGAGATGGTGCAGATGCTTCAGATTGGGCTTGCTTGTGTGACTAGAGTTCCTGATAATAGACCGTCAATGGAGGACATTGTTAAGATGATTGTTGATTTAAGACCTTCAGATTCTTCTGATTATCGACCATCTTCTGAAGATAACAGGTCTAATGTGGTGACTCCTTGATTGTTTTTGTTTCATATGTTCTTCAAAGTGATTTGAAGAAAGAGTTCAAGAAAACATTGTTAAGCTGTTTCTTCTTTATTCCTTAAGTGTTTCCAGTTTTGACCACCTTAGCTTTGTTTGAATGGTCAATACAGTAATATATGTTGAGAATGTTTTTGATAATATCTCCAAAATTAGTTAAAGTAGCTAATTGCGACGTCTATGTAAATTGCGTAATAAGTTGATTATGTAATTCAGATTTTGTATACATCGAGCATTCGCTTTCATGCTTTGTGATATATATGTAGGGATCTCATGAGGATGCAGGTTTCATACAATCTATTCATGGCAAAACATAGCTCAAGCAGGAACAAATTTTTACTTGGCCTGTTTTTCCCTAAACAACAATTTCTTATATCTGAATCAGAAAGCAATGAGAACATTTAATTAGAATGGGTGTTATGGTTACAATTGTCAAGCAAAAACTGAAAGTTCTATATTTATATTGTGAAAAACTGAAAATTTTGAATAGATTCACTAATTTCTTTCATGTTTTTATATGCTTTAATATTCTTTTGAAAAATAATGGTTATATTTACACCAAAAGAAAAAGGCATGCACATACAATCTTGCTAAACGTATTATTATTTGGAGTAATGCTCTACCCACACAATTTTTACAACATTTATAAATCTACTATTTTATTTTTTGTAAATTCGGGATCGTCGGTACTTAAGGGATGTTTGGGAATGGTTTTTAAAACAGATTATGTCGATTGAACAAGCAATCTAGGTAACATTCCCAAACAACACCTTCATATATTATTCAGCATCTCCCATTTTCATCTGTTGCCGTTTCTCTCCATTTTTCATTGGTGGAGGCCGGGAGCACGACCAACAACCATATTCTTCAAATGTTTGTTATCTCAGCCAATTGTGCCGCCTTCAAATTTGCGTTAATCATAAAATTTCGAGTTTATCAGATAATATTCAAACGTGTTGGATAGCTATATTTAAACTATCAACATGATCAGCAGGTATATCTCAATGATATAATGTTGTCTTGTTCATTCCTATCGTAAGAAATTGTTACAAAATTTGTTAGAATTCAGATGTTACATTGAGGTTGTCTTGTTCTTTTTTCTTTTGACAAAACAACATTCACATTGCATAGCTGAAATGATTTATATTTTAAATTTTTCTATGTACAATAAAACATTAGAAAATATTGTGTGTACATTCAAAGATTTTTATAATCTCTATGAGCCGGTGATTATAACCTTTAACTTGGTTATCTTCGACATAACATGCTCTAATATGCTAGTATTTCAACGTGTAGGTTCGTGTCATAATATGGTCCTCAGAGTACTATTTAATCAATGGGAAATCGATGGATTAAGGTATGCAACGATGTGCCTGTTTTCAAAGATCCCTGTTCCCCTTTTAGCTATGGTTCCTAATCTTAGGCAAGAATGCATGATGTTATTTCTTAATGTTTCCTTCCTGATAAAGTGATAAATAAGCATGATTTATTGCAAATGAATCACAAATTATTTAGAGGCTTTGTATTAATAATTTAATATGGTCATGAATGAAAAATGAGTGTTTGACAAGTAATCTGAATGGACGGTTTAAATTACTATTTTACCCACGGGAAAGTTCTCATTCAGAAATCAGAATAGTTAACAAACATCATTTTTCTAATTGACTTGCTTGATTATTTTTCGACACAGGGTCTAAAAAAAGGACACTGGATGCAATGTGCTAGACGAAAAAAAAGTGAACAATATCTTGCAACTGAACTTGGTGGAGGAAACGTTATCCTTATAACCACCACCGAGAGATGGGATGAAAAGCTATCAGAAGCAACGAATCGAAGGAAGATGGTTCGTCTTTTTGTTCACTGTGTTTTTTAGTAAGACGATAATCACAAAGAAACACGCAGACACGCATAAATGTTGCCATTTGCTTACTTTTTTTTTTTTTTTTACTCCATAGGTTGTGGCCAACTTTAGCACCTCTTGGAGTACTCCTTGTCGTTTCATTGCAACAACATACCGAAATCTGGCTGATAAATATGACTCACTTGTGTTCTTGACCGTCGACGTTGATAAGTTACCTGTAAGTCCAATGTAACAACTATTTTGGGTGAAAATAATTTCTGAAAACTTCTTTAAGTTTACGTATTTGACAGTTATCGATAAAACATAACCTGAATCGACCTGTTTAAAAGTAAACTGGTCAAATTACCACTTTTAGATTACATCATATGGCAAACAAAATCAAATTTGATATTTTTTATGGTGTTACAGGAAATTAGCACATCATGGAAGATTAAAGCCACTCCAACCTTCTTTTTTCTTAAAAACGGCCGGCCAGTAGGTGGATTCGTAGGAGCAAATGAGAATGAGCTTGTAAAGAACATAGAAGCGGCTGCTAGTGGTTTCATCCGTAGTTCAGTAAAATGAAAAGCTAAATTTAGTAGCCTTATATATGTGTGAATTTTGATAGGCCGGTTATTCACAATCACCGCTAAAGAAGAAACTTTATGCACAAACAGATTGCTTAGCTTAATTGCGATAGGTGAGTCCTTAAGATTATGAGCCATAAATAGTACATGTATACACGAAGAGTAGTACGTATTGTGATTATGTTATTGTCGAGGTGGTTTAATTACAACTTTACATAGAAGATTTACTCTCGTGTTAGATTACCGTGCCTGTCCTAAAATGAGTATTCATGACATCGACTGAGCCATTTCTAAGACATGATCATATCTCATTGTGTAGATATGCAACTCCAAAAATGAATTTGGATATGTAAGCTGAACATGGATATTTTTGTTTGTTGCATTAAAAAAGATGGCCCATGCAGGTCTCGAACCTGCGACCTTCGCGTTATTAGCACGACGCTCTAACCAGCTGAGCTAATAGGCCATTTTGCTTCTTTGTGTGAGTGAAGACAATATATTTGATGATACAGAATTCTATACAGTGCATTTTAGTTTTCACAGTTATGTTATAGCAAACGTTTTTAGTTGACAAAACTTAAAACTTTAAATAAAAAACCATAGATCAATAGTTTTATTTATTGTGCATATAGAATAATAGTAAACTAGCAGCTATGCATAGCAACGAGATTTTATAACGGCTTATAATTATAATTTCGATATATTCGTTGATTGTTTCGCGTAACGTTTATTTATACAATGTAAAATAATCAAAACTTTATTTAAAAATGTTGTAACATATGATAATTCAAGTAAAAGAACAAAATTTAAAATGTACCAAAAGACGTTATAACGAATGAAAACGTAAGAAAAATAGATGAAAACGTATAACGACGGACGAAAACGTATAAAAACGGACGAAAACTAAGAAAATGCATGAAAACGGGCGAAAACGATAAAAACCGCGTAGAAAAGAATTTTTTTAAGAAAACCAAAATTTGAGTTAATTAGTAACGGTCGTTAGTATAAAGGACTAACGTTGCAAATGATCGTTTGGTTAATGGACTAACGTTGCCACTTGACGATTGTCTCCTAACAGAGAATATAACGACAGTTAGCGATAAGGACTGACAGCGTGCAATATGTAAACCATAAGGATCAAAAAAGCAAAAAAAATAGATCAGGGACTACGGTAGTGATTTGGAGTAAACCACAGGGACGAACGGTGTAATTTACTCTTTATGTTTTGACCATAAACTGTGGAAGATGGTGTGATAGGAGTGGTTTCATTATATATAATGAAAGATAAAAGGCTATAACACAAACACACTGTTAATGTAAATATTTGATACTTATAAAGTACAAATCTTGCAACCAATTTTATGCAGTCATGTTATCACCAATTCGTTGTTTGTTTGTCGACAATCTGCAACACTCATTTCATTATAAATTTGTAGTTTCCCACCAAAACTTCATAACCAATGTTCATCAAATACATATGTCATAACTACTAGATTTAAGGATTGAAAATATTTCAGAAACGGCTACAGATAGCTTATCGCAACCTTCTTGTAAATGTGTTTTAAGTGATATCTTTCTGGCCATTGTTTCATTTTATCTTTGCCAAACACAAGCTTGTATTTCTGGTTATTGTACCAAAAAGTGAAATTTAAGAATGTAATTCTAGCATGGTCGCAATAAAGAAAGTATTTGGAGAGTAATAACATATATATATATATATTTAACATTTGCGTATAACACATACAAACCTTGCATATATCACTACAGATTATAAAAGCAACGGATTGTGAAATCACCGATAAAAGCTACAAAGCAAAAGACTCCATATGTGGAAAGAACACAAAAAGCAAACCGAAAACAGTAAGTTGTAATATGAAAACCACAAAATGGACATGTAAATAACAAGTTAAAATGGTAAATTTCGTATGGGTCACTTGGTCAGGTCAGGTTGACCCAAAACCGTCTGACGTACACTTTGTTTTAAAGATGCTAGGGATTGTAAAAGTGTTAACATAAAGCTATCAGGCTGGTTGTGTGAATCAAAGATACATTTTGGATGACTTACAACCCACTCATCCTATTCAAACCAATCCCTTTTTTGCAAAAGAAATCTTCATTTCACACATTTGACCCGCTACTAAATTAATCGGCCCATTGATAATTGAATAGGCAAAATTGGTACCTAAACTTATAGATAGCAATAAAGAAGAGCAAACAGATTAAAAGGAAAGCAACAAATGATCCCCAAGATAAAACTAAATCATTTCAAAGAAGGTAAACTATCTCTTACAACCACAATGGCCTCACGCACATAAAGGCGCGGATAATCTCCTACACCTAAGAGCATTAAAAAACAAACAAATTCCTACATCTTACAGCAATAAGAAAAAAACTTAAACGAAAGAATAGAACTCATTCGACACCTAATCTGACCTGATATTTTCAGCTGGTGCAGATGTGATAAAGCTTTATTGATAACAGAACTTTTCACAACTGCAGCTTCTAACTCAAAGAAGTTATTAACTAACCAACAGTCCAATAATCCTTCAACAGAACTTCCAGTGATTATCACAGTTGACACATGTCACGAACGTTGTCATAGGTTCATCAGCACTCCGAGTCTGCAACTGATAGTAAGTACACTTCCGTTGCCCACATCGCTCACATCTAAACTGATCAGTAGTAGCCTTTGGTGGGCCCCCGCGTTCACATTCAAATAAAGCTTTCTCCTTTATTTTCGCATCCTGCATTTGTCTTTCAGTACTCGCCATTTCTCCGGGTGTTAACTCCACAATCCTCTCAGGCTTCACATGGCCAAGTAGTATTTTCCTTCTGAAATCTGGATTTTTTGGATCCTTAGCATTAGTAATTACTGATCTGTACTTCAATTTATGAGCCCCGTTAGATTTTCCCCATTTTTCAAACATTGCTGACTCAACTGATACAGCGACCCTACAAGGGTCACAGGCATTCACTTCATTCCTTGATTTGTCATCAGCTTCCCCTGAAACTTTGCACAATGCTTCTGCAACAAGTTCACGAATCTTGTCACGAATGGGATCTTTGCAATAAACGAGGGATGTCAGCTTCGGGGGAGCAACATCATTTATTGTGGGTTTCTTTTCGACCTTCACATTATTAAGCTTTATTTCAGAAGTTGGTGTGTTATTATGACCATTTTTCTCAGCTTTTATTTCCTCCGTCTTAATAACCTTTAGTTCCTCCTCCCTTGAAGACTTGACGGAATTGGTCCTATGAAATTTATTTTGGGACATAACTGGTGTGTTATTAGATTTTGGAGATTCAATGATGTCCAAGTTGCCATTTTTCTTATTCTTTATTGTTTCTTCAACAATTATGCCTTTCCAAATCTCGACTAGTTCAGACGCAAGTGACTGAATCTTCTTCTTTGGATGTTTTGTTAACTGACGAAGACGTTTTCCCACCTACAGAAATCACATATCAATAAATATTCATCAGTGTGTAATTAATAATCCCCAGGTCAATAACCACCGCACAGCCACATATCAATTCAAGTATTATTCTATTCCAATATTAACTCAACAGTTTCCTTTCACAGATGTCGTTAATGAAATGTTTCTTAGTAAAATTCCAAACAAAATTTACTGTTTTTTCCATCAGCAAGCATTACGCAATTCTCGTAGTATATAATTTGGTACACACCCACAACACCTTTAAAATTTGCTTTTGTTTCTGTATCTGTAGTGAAATTCATACACAATCATTACTGCAAATGCAATCAGAAATAAACTTAAGAGCCACTTTTCAAGAAACAACAATAAAAGATAAATTTCAAATTTATTAGCACAACTTTTCCGAAAGCGTTGCCTTCAATTTTACACTAACAAGTGACGTACATCAAGATCTGGTTTTTTACAGCATGTGTCCACCAAATCAAAAACTAATTTATTCACAAGCCTCTATTTATCTCACATCCTCCATCCCTTTTTACACCTTTTTGTTGTTTCTATAACATGCCGGTCCTTACATGTTAGTAGATTACAAATCAAAATCTCCATATCATGTAAACCACAAACTCACTATTTGAATGAAAACACTTGATAATCAGATAACCTGCATTCGGCTTTACACCTTCTTTTAGTTGTTTCTACAGCAAGCATGTCAAGAACTAGAGTTTCTAATTTTTATATTATTGATACCACATATTCTCGATTTATAATGAAACATCAAGAAGCTGGATAACATACATTCCTTTCTACGCTTTTTTCGTTATTTCACAACAAGCAATTAATCATAAATAAAATTTTAATATTACTAGTACCTCGAATTCTCCAATGCAACGAAAAGATCATAAAATCAGATAACCAACCTACTTCCAAAATCAAATCAATGTTAACCTAAACTTCAAACAGAAATTCGATGCATTCAATTAAACACAGATTAAAAGTCACGCAAACCTAGATTAACAACAATAACATATAAAATCAAGCCTTCCATATTATCTATACACCTAAAATTCTCAATTTTAATAACATTTGAGACCTTGGCTAGCCTCTGTTTTTCTTACGTCTTACATTCGTTTTTACACCTTATTTTCCTTATCTTAACTTACTATGCATGTCTGTCTTTGAATGTCAAAGTATTAAAAATCAAATTCTACGTGTTATTAGTATTTAGTTATTTACACGACAAATTCTCGAATTGGACAAAATATCCAATAAGATAACCTACATTCTATTTTACACATTTTTTTCTTTACTTTAATAACATGACTATCTTTGACATCCCATCAATTGCAAATCAAAATCTTCATATTAGTTAAAGTTTTAAATCACAAAATCTCGATTAGAATGAAAACATCTAAGAATCGGATAACCTAAATTCTCTAACGTTTTTTTTCCTTGGTTATTTCAATAACATAGCCTGCCTCCAAATCCCAGTTTCTTTAGAGCTTGTGACCATCAAATTGAAAACTATTCTGTTCACAAACAACTATCTTCGCCTTATAAACACGCCAGTGAATTAAAAATTAAACTCGTATCTCAAATTCAACACTATTCAAATCGCATTCAAGTTCACATAAATAACATCCAATCACAACTAGCATAATAAAAACCAATTACAATAACATCACTTGATACCCAAAAAAATCAAAACTTTCACTTATACCCAAAAAAAATCCAAAAAATTAAATTATATTCGCCTAAAATTCGAACATATCCAATTTCACATAAAAAACATTACTGTACTATAAAACTTTGTTTTATCTGTCAAGAATTGAAATTTTATAAAAATCAAAACTTGCACATTATTTATACCACAAAAATTCTCAATTTCAACAAAAACATCATAAAATCGAAAAACCTAATTTTATAGCAAAATCAAATTTCATCTAAACCTTATTTTCGTTGTTTCTACATCAAGCATGTCAGTACATTTCACGAACTAGAGTTTCTAATTTTCATATTATCAATACCACAAATTCTCGATTTATAAAGAAACGTCCAGAAATTGGATAACATACATTCCTTTTTACGCTGTTTTCGTCATTTCGCAACACGCAATTAATCACAAATAAATATTTCAATATTACTTGTACCACAAATTCTCCAATTCAACTAACACATCGTAAATCAGATAACCTACTTCCAAAATCCAATCAAATTTAACCTAAACTTCAAACAGAAACTACATGCATTCAATTCCAGCAGATTAAACATAACACAAACCTAGATTAACAACACTTAATATATATGCATTCCATTACACACAGATAAATCATTACACAAAACGCAAATCAACGTCACATAATATATATGGGATCGAAACTTTCACATTACTTTTACCTAAAAAAATCCCAATTTCATCAAAATATCAAATTAAATTTCACCTAAATTTCATAACAAATTAAATTTCCCCACATCTTACATTCACTTTTACAGTTTACTCCTATGTTTTCATTCTCGTATACATGTTCCTTCAATAGCATGCCTGTCCTTGACAAGCCAGCATATTATTATTTATAAATTTAAATTTTCATATAATTTAAACCTCATATTCTCGATATTAATCAAAACATCAGCAAATCGTATAGCCTGCTTCCAAAATCCAGTTTCTTTAGAGCTTGTGACCATCAAATTGAAAACTATTCCGTTCACAAACATCTACCTCCGCCATATAACACGGCAGTAAATTAAAAATTAAACTTTCTGCTATTCGTATCTCAAAATTCCACACAATTCAAATCGCATTCAAGTTCACATAAATAACATCCGATCACAACTAGCATGATAAAAAACCAATTACAATAACAACACTTGATATATTAAAAGAAAAGCGTTATATTATCTGTCAATAACATAAACTCTAAAAATCAAAACTTTCACATTATTTATACCAAAAATTAAATTAAATTCGCCTAAAATTCAAACATGTCCAATTTCACATCAAAAATATAACTATAAAACTTTTCTTTTTATCTGTCAATGAATTGAAATTTTATAAAAAAATCAAAACTTTGACATTATTTATACCACAAAAAATCTCAATTTCAACAAAAACATCATAAAATCAAAAAACCTAATATAATAGCAACAATTAATATATATATATATATATATATATATATATATATATATATATATATATATATATATATATATATATATATATATATATATAATCAAAACTTTCACATTATTTATACCTCAAAAAACCGAAACTGACCTAAAATCAAAACACATTCATAAAAACAAATTAATTAATCACATTGAATTTATATAACATAAAAAAGCACAATTAAATTAAAAAAAAAAGAAAAAAGAAAGTTAATACCTGTGTAGAAACAAGTAATTGATAATTAACAGGAAACTTCTTCAAAGAATTCAAGGCATCCAAACACCGCTCCTCCTCCCCCGCATCTGCCGCCTTCTTCACCGACTCAAACAATTCAATCAGCTCTTTCTCCATTCTCCTCTCTTTGTTATTACTATTTCATTCACACAATGTGCTTTTTATACATGGATATGGTAATGAAAATATCTTGGCTGTTGTTTTGACACGTGTGGGATGATCTGACGGTGTGAGGAGGTGGAGGGAGTCCGTATAGTTCGAGAAGCTGGCACGTGCGTTTCAGGGTTGAGAGGTAACTTGTGTTTAGGGTTGTCAGTTGTGTTTGTTTGAAGTGCATGGTTTATTATAGTTTGTTATGGCGCGTGATGTTGGGGATTCTTTTGGGCCTATGGTTTTCTTGTTTGTGGGATCATATATAGGATGAATGGAACAGAAAATATTATGGAAGTGTTGGAAAAACACCTTTCTCTGTTACAAATGTTTCTTGGAAACAAGGAAAATAGAGACCACGTTTAAATTAGTATTTTTTTAATAAAATATTTTGCAAAATATTAAATTTTTTATTTTCTAATTTAACAAGTAAAATTATAAAATAAATTTAGTTGTTTTACTTAGTAACCTACAACCTTCCTACCCTTTTTCAAAATAGAAAATACAAATATCAACTAAACGTGTTTTTTTATTTTTTTAAGTGTTTTGTAGATGTAAATTTACCTTTCAAATTTTTACACAATTAGAGATACAAAACAAGAAAAAAAAAATTCTCCAACTAAACGCACCCTATATATTTTTTAAAAAACTAAATTATTAGTAGGAAATATATTAGCTACAATTTTGTGTAGAAAACTCCTTACAGTTTTGTGAGTCCTAAATCTTTTCTTTTGTAATTTTGATGGAGAATTGAAGTCAATTAGCTATTTTAATTATATCCATGATATCTCCTTATTATTATACCTCTATGTTGCTTATAATGTTGTTTCTAAAATTACCTAATCGCTATCATTTTCTTTTCTTTTTTAAATATTCATCCCAATCTTGATTCATATTTCAATCTCAATTTGTTAAATTGGAATTGATATGATGTTATTATCTCGGATGATGATAATGACTTGTCAGCATCAATATCTAATATTACATGAAAAGCCACATTATCTAAACTATAACCATTTGTCGCTGTAAAATCTCATGCTAATCACTATGTAAGGATACACGCCTAGTCTTTTTCTAAAGGGAATTAATTTGCACACTTTGTAGAATGATTGAGACACTCATCTCTGCATTAAATACTTGTACAATATTAAATATTCTGCTTTAACCACTTGTACTTTGAGTGTGCAAATAAATTTTGTGAGTGTGCAAATCAGTAGCCTTTTCTAAAACTTGCAAATATATTTACTCAAAACTTGTCTTACATCCATTGTACATCTATACTACTATATAAGGCATTTGAGACTATTCTATAATTAGAAAGGCTTAGAATTCAAACTTTTACTTGCTTATTATAGAAGGATTTCAAAATTAATTAGTTAGAAAGCAGGTTGGTTAGGAAGCAAGTTGGTTAAGAAGTTTGTTAGGAAGCAGGTTGATTGTTCAAACTAAAATTATTTGGCTTAACCATCTCTACCATATGTACGTATAAAGCATAAAGACAACTAAATGTGTAACCGAATAACCGAATAATGCAAAATATAGTCACAGGTACCCGCCGCCGCATTGCGCAGGTACCATTCTAGTTATGTATTAAATTTGAATGAATATAATATTTTCAATCAAAAGGTCAAGATAAATAAAGTTTTCTCAGAAAATTAACAATCTCATCAAATAATCAATGCAGGGTTACCATATGATGATAGGGGTGAGATCCATATAGTATATATTATTTTCAAAGATCAAATGGTAAGATCATAGCCATCCAATCTACTTTCATCCAAAAGCCAAGATTAAATCTGATATTTACGCTAAAGGGGCATTGTGGTCTAAAATAAAAACATTTTTTCCCCCAAATTTTTCTTTTTTCCTTCTTAATTCACGAACCATACACATACATAGCCACAATTTTTTTCTCCCTCACACAAAATAAAACACACACATGAAAGATCCAAAAATCATCCATTTAATTCATCACTTATTCTTCAATTACAGCACTTTAGTCATCAAATCCTTTCGTAAATCATCAAAATCATTCAAATCCGATCTGAAAATAATCAAAATCATCTACTAAATTTATAATTAATCATCAAATTAGGTCGAATATAATTCAATTAGAGTAGATTTAGTCATCAAATTCATTCCAAAATCATCAAATTCATTTGAATCTGATCGAAAATCATCAATATTATCGAAGCTATGGATAATATTGCAGAAATTGTACACGTTAAAAGTGTTGAAGGTAGTGCAGGTAGTGTCGCTGATGTTGAACAAATTGAGAGTGTTGAATTAGGTAGCGTAAGTAACATATGTATGGTTGTTGATTCTGTTGAACAAGATCAGAATGTTGAAGAAGGTAGCGAGGTTATGAGTGTTGATAATAATGAACGAAGAGGTAGCGAGGTTATGAGTGTTGATGTTGTTGAATGAGTCCGGAGGTAGCGAGGTTATGAGTGTTGATGATGCCGAACAAGTTCGGTTTGTTGTTGAAGATGATCTCGGAAGTGGTGAAACAGATGATGAAAACTGTAACCTCCCGTAATTTTCCATCATGAATAGTAAATGCAAACTTATGATTTACGAATCATTATGATAATTTAAAAACAGTTTTTACCAATAACAAAAAAAATTTGTTTGTTAGTCGAGATACACTTTTTTTAATCACAACGTCGTTTGTGATTACCGTTTACTTTGGAACGCGCTTACACACGAACCTAGATAGTCTAAGTATCGCGAATAAATATTTTTATAAATAACGTTTATTAAGTAACGTAATATATATATATATATATATATATATATATATATATATATATATATATATATATATATATAATCCGATAACTAACCTAATACGTCCTAATAAATTCCCGAGCTCACGAAAACTTCCACGAACACTCAGTAACTACTCATAACTTCGACACGACTTTCGAGATGAACCATATGGGCCTACAAACCTCATTGGGCCTCGGCCCAATTCTGCTACACACCACACAAGCCAAACGGATCTTTTTTATTTATTTTATTTTTCTCTTTGGGCCTAGTCCACCTGTAAGCCCAACAAACCAAATCCAAGCCCAAAATACCTTTTAATATTTTTGAACCATGCCTCTACTCGTTTACTTTGCCCCGTTTACTCTCGATTTTTATAAACGACACTTAGATATTTTTGCACCCCTCGTTAATACTCCTGTCCAAGTATCATACGTGACAAAATGTTTTTCCTAACGTGTACGTTTAGTCATTGAAAATCAAACCAAGCTCAGCATCGTTATTACGTGACCACAAGAACCAAAATACATTTCCAATTTCAAAACCCCTCGTATCTTTCTAAACTTGATACCAAAGTTTCACAAAAACATTTAAAAAACATTTTTAGTATGATTTTGACTTCCACAAACCCACAAATGAGTCAAGACAAGTATAATGACGGTTTTTATTGTTGTTTTCTCTCGTTAACATACCACAAGGACGTATACGTGTAATCCCTTCCATATTCTACTCGTTTTGGACTTAAGAGGCACTATGAGATCTCTTACAAAGGTCATGCATAGTTTAAAAGGAATTGACCATCTCTCTACCAATAAACTCAACCTCCTTTCATGTTATCTTGTTGTTTTCTTTCGGCAAACACTCCACAAGGACGAAATCATGCACCAACTCCACTATTTACATGAGAATCCTACCCTTCCCCTTGTTGACCACGTTTTTTTTACAACATACAAACATAAACATGAACCTTATTGTTGTCTTTCTTTTGCTCGTATGCACACAAGGATGATCCACCACCAATTTCCATCATTTCTACAATATTTGAGTTTCTATTCCTCGTACCATACTCCTTGGTCACCACGTTTAGAATTCCACACGTTTTCTAAGTCTCTCC
Organism: Artemisia argyi; assembly: GCA_030686995.1. NCBI lineage: Eukaryota > Viridiplantae > Streptophyta > Magnoliopsida > Asterales > Asteraceae > Artemisia > Artemisia argyi. The sequence goes on from CM060693.1 coordinate 158,722,935, forward strand.
TATATATATGCATGCCTACATGCATGTATACGACTCATGCACACTTCCAAAATATCACTTACACTCAAAAACTTGTTTCTAAGTCATTTGGTTAATGTATAACCTTGGTAAGCCTTTGGATGTCTCGTACCAAGTAAATTTTATATGTTGGGTGACTTGTGTGTACGTGGGAGTCAAGCTCAAGCTTTCCTTGGTCGTTCCTAGCTCCAAGTCTCGATTCTACTCCACCACCCCTTAGTGAGGTGAGTTAAAACCACCCTTGCTAATATTTCCCATACGTCTTATTTTTGTTTCACCATGTTTACTTTAATAAGTTTCTCGTTAAAATTAAGATATAACCTATAAGTATTAGGAGCTCGATCATAAGTTTATCACAATATAAACCAAGTTAAGTAAGGCGTATTTCATTTATAACCACTTATAAGTACTATAAGTAACACGTTTCTAAGTCGTATAGCCTATACGTTTTAAACTCTAAACACTTAGAAAATTTTAGAGTTACAAAATTGTTTTGGCTTGGTTAGAGTCGATTCACTTTGGCCATGTATTTTCGAAATTATATACACGACACCCTATTTTTATGACTTGAACTACTAGACCACATGTTAAACTAATGATACACGTAAATAAATCACTCTCACAAACCCATTTGATCTCTCGTATAGCCCTAAAGCATGTCGCATTTTTATAAAACTTACAAATATATGTTTGGGCTTATAAGCCCATTAAGCCAAAAATAAGCTTATGTAATAAGCTAACGGTACAAGCTGTTTTTCAAAGTTTTTAGAGTCCAAACATAAGCCCAAAGCTAAACCCAATAGTTTCCCAAGCCCAAAGATTTTAAAAACCTTAACAGGCCTAAGATTAGCTCGTTAAAGGCCCATTTAACTCAAAATAAGCTTTTTTTTTTCACAAATAAGCTGTTTTCACAGCTTAAATAAGCTATTTCCAACTTATTTAGAAAATAAAAATGTTAAGTTTTCAAGTGGGTGAAACTTGGACTAAATTTGCAAAAATTTCTAACCGAGGGACTAAAACTGTAAATATGCAAAGTTTAAGGGAAAACTGTCATTTTGACATTTTTGTGATGAAAATTGTAAATCTAGAAAGTTTTGGGTGTAAAATGTAAAAATAAAAGAGTTTTGGACTATAAATAAAAATAAATAACGTTTTTTGGACTAATGGTGTAAAGTTATTCCGTTAGGGGGTAAAAACGTAAACTTTTCAAAACTTAAAGATTTTTAATAAAATATAAATGTTATAATTTATATTATATATATATAAGTATTTTAGATAAAACCGATTCGATCAAACACTTTTCGTTAACTATATATATATATATATATATATATATATATATATATATATATATATATATATATATAACAGGAGGCGTTAAACGTAGATAATGCCACGTCATTGTCCAGTTAATGCCCAGTAATTCATTATCAGCCATGTCATCACATTCTGTCTATGTATGTAAGTAATTTAATTTGTATTTTTATAATTAATTTAATTTGTATCATCTAAAATATGTCCATATAAGCACACTACTTTGGGAAATCCAGAATCAATTTCTACAAAAATACAAAGTGCTGGATTCAAACATGGTTGTGAATAAGTGCCAAACATATGTTAACCACTGCACCAACACAGTGTTTTTTATTTATTTTGCAAACTAAAATCTATAAAGGTATGAAAACTACTGCATTCCCTAATAAATATAACCTGTAATATCCGACTTTTTATTCATTCATCACCTAGAAAAAGACCTAATTTTTCCTCAGCCCTAATCTCGTATCCTCTAGAAACAATCGTCTTCTCAGTATGCTGTTATACACATCGCACAATGTTTTTATACTGAACACAAATCAACCCGCCATTCTCAGTGATCAGTTATATCATTTGCATGTTGAATAATCATGTGTTATTTATCACATTTGATTGCTAATATAGTATATTATTCCTCACTATGTGAATTCACCATATAACTAACAGTTTGTTCTTATTTTTGTAGCTTGGATTGATTACATGTGCCCTTATCTTGAGAAGGTATTATATTATGCTATTTATGTTGATACAACCATATTTATAAAGGTCATTTGTTACTGTCTTCAGTTGATTAATAAACTTCTAAAAGAATTTGTTCAGTGAAAACATCACAACTATGTTTATGTCGTGAGTTATCATATATATTTGAGAATAAATTATTATTAATGTTAATATAAGCTAATTATTTTTTGTTTTGATGTCATTTAGACTCTACGGCAAGGAACTATTCTTGGATACAAGAGGTATCATTTTTTGTGTTGGGATTTGACAAGGCTCAAACGTCTTACTTGATTGTTCTTTTTGTCTTCGGTATTTTGCAGACCGAGATATATTTTTTTGAGCTACTGAAGATTATTTGAATCGTGTTAAAATTGCAACTGGTGATAACTTTAAGATTTTTGTTGTTATGATAACTTTAAGATTATGAAGCAATCTAAGTAATACCCTTATGAGAAGTTAGTTACAGACCCGATATATATATACTAGACGAGTACCCGTGCATAGCAACGGAATTTCTAGCGGCATATAATTAACGATTTGTGATATTGTGGTGAGTGTTTTGTGTAGCGTTCAAAATAGAACGTGAACCGATCATAATGTAATTGCAAACGGTTGTACTACACGATAACTAAAGTCTAGAAAAAAAAATCTTAACATCTATCAAACGACATATAAAAACATTTAAGGAAACTAAAAGTAAAACATGACATTAGTTATGAGATAAAAACTAACAACACACGTTAGTCTTTGCATAAAACTTCTTGATAAACGACATTCGAGGTGTAGATTCCTGCTTGACGGAACTCTTTAACTGGTTTAAAACTTTTTGCAATTTCAAAGTAGACATTTGTTTGAACCGGAGAAAATATATGCATTACTTTTATTTTTTTAATATGTGTCGTCGTTTAAAAATTTTTACTCCCTCGGTCTCAAAATATAAGTCCACTTTGGTATTTTTGATTATCCCAAATTTAAAGTCCACTTTCAATAACAGCCAATCAAAATGCTTCCAAGTGGGTAATGATGGAATTTTATTGGTTAATAGTGTAAAGGCCTCACTTTTCTTAAACTTTGTCAAATTTGAAAATGGACATATAATTTGGTACGGAAGGAGTAATTTTTTATGTGTCATCGTTCAAATTTTAAATCTCACTTTGGTATTTGATAATAAAAAAGTCATTAACTATAATGTAATCACTTTAGTGGAAAAAGACTTTAATTTTACATGTGTATTTTATGTGATTCTATGTCAAATTAGATTATGTCATGGTGGTCTCATCTAGAGTCATGGACTCATGGGTTTGACAAAATCCGTTGTAGCAAAATATGTGTATTACCTTTTTCTTTTTTTCTAATAACTCGTTTCTTTATAAACTAATGCAACTACCGATAGTTAGACTCACAATTTTGTTTACGCAATATACTGATGTGAAAATATTGTAGTCTATAGTCTCATACTCTCATCTTCTTAATTACTTATGTAAGTGAAAATAGAATTTCTTAATTACTCCGTACTTATGTAAGTGAAAATAGAGTGGTCGGTATTTTTATAGCGTTTTGAAATTACAATATACATTTCACATGTTCTTAATTTAAATGCCTCAATTCACGGTTCTTGAGATTTTCAGAATAAATGATATGTACTTTCGTTTCTTTCTCATTTGTATAAGTATAGGTACATGGGGTAAACATCTGTCCAGATCTAGGCACCCAACTTCACAATAGATCTAGGCACCCAACTTCACAATACTGAAGTGTTTCCTTTATGATGTCCACAAACTACATCGGAACCAACACCCGTCTAAAGTTCAACCTTTGTCTTGATAAGATTCAAATATTTCAAATTTCAAAATGTAAAATTTTGACATTTTGTGGTTTTTAATATAGAATTTAAATGATACATCAAGAGTTCAAGTTTCCAAATAAAATCATTTTGAATTTTCGGATCTAATTTAAGAAAGTTAATAAGTTGTTTTGAAACATAAGTGATTGGTCAATTTGCAATATCTATTTCATTAATTTATCAATATCAACTACTTCTTCATACATATATGATAAAAGGTGTTTGTAACTTATAACCAAGAAAATAATACAGTATAATGGAGAAAAATAAGCCTCAACATACATCATAAAATAATGGAGAAATTAATTCTAAAGCCCGTTAGACGAATCATAAAATAATGGAGAAAAAAAAATTCTAAAGTCCGTTAGACACCAAACAACGTATCTTGACAAAAGACGACGGATATCGGACCGAGTGACGAATCACAAAAACTAAAGCCCGTTAGATCTAACACAAAAAAACATCACAATCAGATTTACAATTACCTTATTGGCCTCGAAAAAAATTCTAGAAAAGCAATATCCAAATACCGACTTTCAAACACTTTAAAGACCTTATATAGTGGCATAAAACCAAAGCTTTAAAACTCACAGATCTTGTAATAAAACTCATATATCAAATGATACAAAACCAAAAAGCCCGATAAGTAGCAAAACAAAGCCTCAAAATACAAGGTTTCTTGTGTTAAAGCTCTCAAAATCACAAAAAAGAGTACAAATTTACCTCAAGAAGTATCATTAGCCAAACTTTTATAACTGGACCAATGAAATATCATCAGATCTGGCTAAAACCATGAAACCACCATCAGGAAACCACCGCAACCAAAACCACATATACAAGAGCCACCAGCCAAACCACGTCCAAAACAACCGGCCAAACCTACCTAAACCATGTTAACAGGTGGTGGTGCGGCACATGTTGTTTGCAATGGTGGCGGCGGAATCTGATAAGGATGGCATTGTTATTTGGTGGTTTGAAGAGAGATAGAGTCGTTTGTGTTTTTAAGAGATAGAAAAAGAGAAATGAAAATGAAGTTGCGTTAATGTTAGCGTGTGTTGGTTTTTATAGTCTCTAGTTCTGGATTTATTTTCACAATCATGAAATCATAATGTGCCAGCCCACATTACAATCACAAAGTCAACTTTCAAAATTCAAGATTAGTTTTCCTTCAATAGTATCCTTCAATAGTTTCCGTGTTTATAGAGAAGTGAGGATTTTCACATTTTACTTTTAATATTTTCCGTGTTTACTACAAATTCAGTTTCCACGTGAAAATGGTTACATGAATATTTTCATTTTCAATTTCAACATTAATTGTCACTGCATGGTTATGTACAACTAGCTTTTGAAAATGGTTTCCTTATACATGCATGCATATTTTTATTTTGAATTTCAACTATGCATGGCTGTATATTAGAATATGTTATTTTGCATTTTGACTTTCCAAACATGTGCAGGGGCAAAATCGGGATTGACCGAAAGTTCAACTTTTCACAATTTCACATTTCCCTTTGACCATTTTTCTTTTATAAGTAGTATATATATATATATATATATATATATATATATATATATATATATATATATATATATATATATATATATATATATATAAAATGGTATTTGGCGGAACCATCTCAAGTCTGTGTGTGTATATATATATATATATATATAGTGTATCTTTATTTTCAGAACTCTGTTAAGTGCGGGAACTGCGAGAACTCCAATTTTGCATTAGAAAATATGCATTTTCTTATAAAACATGTATGTTTTCTTACATACACCTTAATACACATAATACATGTTTATATAAAAATCTGTTAAGTGCAATAGATCAATGCAAAATGGTTTTATTTTTAGAACCCTGTTAAATGCGGGAACTACGAGAACTCCAATTATGCATTAGAAAACATGCATGTTTATATAAAACATGTATGTTTTCTTACATACATCTTAATACGCAGGCATGTGTATTAAGGTGTATGTAAGAAAACATACATGTTTTATATGAACATGCATGTTTTCTAATGCAAAATTGGAGTTCTCGCAGTTCCCGCACTTAACAGGGTTCTGAAAATAAAGCCCCCCTATATATATATATATATATATATATATATATATATATATATATATATATATATATATATATATATATATATATATATATATATATATATATATGTAACATAATTATAATTTAGCTAGATGATTCTAATGAGGCAAATGTTGTTGATAAAACAATAGATGAAGAGAGTTTAAAAACTCAGTTGGATGATACCAATGAGTCTGAAGTAGGATTAATAACAGCCCAAGAGTCTTTAGAAATTGTACCAGAAAGCTATGCAGAAGTTGGCTCTGATCAAGGAGACGCGTGTGTAGAAGGTGTTTCATGCAGTTCAATATCAGTACCTTTTATTCAAACCGTGGAAGAAAGTCTTACAAAAGTGGTGGTGGATGAAACAAATGAAATTAGAACGACTCTGGAGTCAAATAATGAATTTCAAGATGTTCCCGGCGATGCTGTCTTGATCAAGGAGGTATATGAACGGGTTGTGGAAGAACAATTAATCTTTAATGATCTTGATGATTCTAAACCAAGTATCAAGGATATTGCGCAAAAAGTGGAGTCAATGATGAGTGCTCAAACACTCATCATTTTTTGTCAAATCTGAACTGCAAAACATACAAAAACACTCAGAAATGCATCAAAATACTGAAAATATTCCAAAATTGTGTTTTATATGTTTTAGATGCAAAATGAGTAAAAACAGATGAAAAACGTACAAAGTTTGCAAAATTGGCAGTTTCAGTCTCCCAACTTTCATAAAATGTCAAAACTAGTCCTTGGTCATTCAAAATATGGAAAATTATCACCAAAGGTCCTTTTAAAATCATAAGTTGTCATATTTAGTCCTTTGGTGAAAAATCTCAAAAGTTTAGGAAAATTTCAATTTTGGTCCATGGAGTTTCAAACTTTGGCAGGATTGGTCCCTGGTGAAATATTTTTGAAAGAAAAATCATTTTTGGTCCTTGGGAAATCACAAATATCAATTTTAGTCCTTGGGTGTAAAGTTTAGAGAAATGTCAGTTTTGGTCCCTCAAGTTTGGCAACTTGTCAGATTTGGTCCCTGGGAATTTTGAAAAATGGAAAAATGAAAATTTGGTTCTTGGTTTATTTGGTTCTTGGAAAATTACACCCTTGAAGATACTTTGGAAGATTGACAACTTCAACCCTCCACTTTCACTATATTACATGAATGGTCCTTGTGATTTCTAAGCCTTAATAAACAAATCCAAAACCAAACACTGCCAAATCCAACCCAACCCCTGATCCAATACCCCAAGCCCACCACACCAGGCCCAACATTCCAAATCCTTTGATATTACACCCAGGGTCAACGACAGTCAAACCCAACACCCACCACTGTTCACCCTTCTTCCTCCCCAGATTTCCCTCCTCCATGTCCCCCCTCCAACTCCATAATTTCCTCACCAACCCCACTAATACCCCCTCCCCTCCATTAAATATACCAACCCTCCATTTATTACCCTTACCAAACCCAAACCTGCCAAAATGATTTTTCCCGCCAAAACACATTTGAAGGGTAGAGATCATTTGGAGCCCATCCAACGGCTCACAGAAGTGTGGGAAAGACAGAGGAGTACTCCAGGGCATATAAAAGTCAAATAGAAAGAAGAAACAAGCATTAGTTAGTGTAAGATAGTTGTAGCATAGTTTTATAAATCGTTTTTATTAATTTTTACTTTCCAAGTTGTACTCAGTAGCTTAGAAGGATTTTATTAAGAATTGTAAGTGTGACTCAACTTTCCTCAAGTTATAGTTTAAAAGTTCTTTGTTATCTCACCATTTGTCTTAATTTTAGTTAAAAATTTCATTTTAAGTTTCATGTTGTCAAAGTCTGTTGTTTAGTGATCACTAAGTCCATAGAAGATATTTGGACATCTAAATGCAACTCCAAAAATGAATTTGGATATGTAAGCTGAACATGGAATAAGGGAAGGCATCTACTTTTTTGTAAGTGCAAATTTAATTTTGTTTGAATTAAAAAATATGGCCCATGCAGGTCTCGAACCTGCGACCTTCGCGTTATTAGCACGACGCTCTAACCAGCTGAGCTAATAGGCCATTTTGCTTAGTTGTGTGAGTGAAGACAATATATTTGATGATACAGAATTCTATATAGTGCGTTTTGGTTTTTCTTGATTCGTTAGCAAACGTTTTTATTTGACAAAACTTAAAACTTTAAATAAAAAACCATAGATGAATAGTTTTATTTATTGTGCATATAGAATAATAGTAAACGAGCAGCTATGCATAACAACGAGATTTTATAACGGCTTATAATTGTAATTTTGATATATTCGTTAATTGTTTCGCGTAACGTTTATTTATACAACGTAAAATAATCAAAACTTTATTTAAAAATATTGTAACATATGATAATTTAAGTAAAATAACAAAATTTAAAATGTACCTAAAGACGTGTACAAATATTTAGTTAAACTGAAAATGAAAGCAACTCTTTTTTAATCGTGTAATATATTAAACAAAATTTTGAAATTTAAAACCACTAAAATTAAAAAGTATTTTAGGCATAACAAAATTACCCACTTTTAAGTTTAAAAAAATAAATAATAAATAAATAATAATAATCTTTTATGTAGTTAAGAGAATCAGAAATATTCTTTAGAGTTAATGTCATTTTTCGTCCCTGTGGTTTGCCGTTTCAATCAATATTAGTCCATGTCGTTAAATTTCTTCGGATTTGGTCCCCGTGGTTTACAAACCCATACGGGTTTGGCCCCTTGACCGTCAGTTGACCGTAAAATATATGCAAAAAGACAAAAACACCCTTAGTTATATATATGCAAACCACATGGACCAATCATGATTAAAAAAAATTAATAAAAAAATTCTAAAAAAAATTTCTTAAAAAATTTTCAAAAAAAAATTTTAATAAAATTTTTTCTAAAAAATTCGAAAAACATTCTAAAAAAATATTTTTTGACGAAAAATTTTTATTCCAAAAAAAAATTTTTGAAAAAAAAAATTTCTGATAAATTTTTTCTTAAAAAATTCGAAAAAATTTCTAAAAAAAAAAATTGACGAAAATTTTTTTTCCAAAAAAAATAATTTGAAAAACAAATTTCTAATAATTTTTTTTTTTTTAAATTCTAAAAAAAATTTGTTAAAAAATTTTCAAATTTTTAATAAAAAAAAATTCTAAAAAAAACTTTAATAAAATTTTTTCTTAAATTTTTTTTAAATTACACTAGAAAAATGAAAATAATATTTGGAAAAATCTAAAATAACTTAAAACTAATTTTAAAATTAAATTTGTATTTTTCTGACTTTTTAAATATTTATTATTAATTAAAAACTAATTATTAATTAATAAAAACTAAATTAAATTATGAAAAGTATTAAATGAAAAGAGAAAAATCTGGAAAAATTACTAAAAATATTACAAGATACCAGGAACCTAAGAAAAATATAAAAATGAAAATTACTTTTACAAAAAGCTGAGAATAAGCTAAATAGCTTAAATAGAAGATATCACTTCTATTATTTTGGTCTTTTTTGGATTTTTCTTTTTCAAATCTGTTTATATACTATTTATAAGCAACTTTAATAAAGGAAGTTTGGCTGAGTATCAAGAATAAGCAAATGGTGAGCTTATGAACAAGACAGAATAAGCCAATAGCTTATTAGGATTTGGAATTGCTTGAATAAGCTACACTATTGAGCCACAACCCAAAATTAACCAACAACTAACAATAATATAAAGAAATAAGCACAAAAGATTCAAATGAGCACTCACAATAAGCCAGGAAGGGCAAATAAGCACTTGGCTTATTGACAGACCAAAATAGGCTAAATTGGCCTACCTGCAGCCCTCTGTGGGGGCCACAAGGGGGGTCAGGAGTCCAAACTTAGGGTTGAACCCTCAAGTTGGACTGGGGCCCTTCACAACAAGCCAATAAGCAGGCCAATCAGCCCACTAATAAGCCAGATAAGCACTTATGAAAATGAGACAAAACCTGAGGTCTCAGAACTCTTTGGTGAAATGAACAAATTGAAAGCACTGATTACTAGGTCTAAATAAGCTCACAAATACAAAATAAGCCCTGATTCAACAACTTGGCTTATTGGGGTTTCCAAAAAGCCAAAAAGCTAAGGGTGGGTCCCACTAATGAACAATTTATGGACTTATGAAATTGGTGGTCTTATACTGATGACTCAGTATACCTGAGTGAAATAAGCAATCTTTAAAGACAAAATTATCTATGCTACTCAATACTGAGATCCAATTTTATTCCAAATCTAAAAAGTACTACTGAAGAGCATTTCAAAAAGCTAAAAAGCAAGACCTATCATTTTGATTTGCACCCTGGAGGGGGGGTTTGAACTTTGACCAAAAACACAAAGGTGCCCTGGTGCAAAGTGAGACTTGACCCTGCAGGCCTTTTCACAAGCTTGAATAAGCACTTAGAAAAAATCCCAAAAATAAGCCAACTATGGATTTTCAAAGATTAAGTGGAGGACTTTAATATCTGAAAAGCTCAATGTCTGAAAGTTACTACAAAATTCTTGAAAATTCTTTGAACTTTTGGTTTTCTGCAAGCACGAACAAATTTGACTTTTTGATTTTTGCTTTTAGTTGACTAAAGTGAACTTTGATCTTGATTTTTGCTTAAAAAATTTTCAAATTTTTAATAAAAAAATTCTAAAAAAAAATTTAATAAAAATTTTTCTTAAAAAATTCGAAAAACATTCTAAAAAATTTTTATTAATTTTTTTTAGAATTTTTAATAAAAAAAAATTTTATTAAAAAAAATTAATAAAAATCTTTTTTTTATAATTTTTTTCGAATTTTTCAAGAATTTTGTAATATTTTTCGAATTTTTCAATAATTTTTTCGAAAATTTTTAATTAAAATATTTTTTTGAATTTTTTTTAAAAAAAATTTATTAAAATTTTTTTTTAGAATTTTTTTCCAATTTTTTTTTCGAATTTTTTTTCCTCAAATGACAAAAATACATTTTTTTCGAATTTTTTTCGTCAAATGACAAAAATACCCTTCAGAGGGACCAAACCCGTATGGGTTTGTAAACCACGGGGACCAAATCCGAAGAAATTTAACGGTAGGGACTAATATTAATTGAAACGGCAAACCACAGAGACGAAAAATGACATTAACTCTATTCTTTAATATTATATTTTGGCATTTCTGGTGACATTTTGTCAGAATCACCATTAGACAAAGTGAATTGACTTGCACACTATTTAAAATAATTGGCACATTCAACTCTTTGCATTACATGGTTGTATTATGTTTACAATATGCTTTATCTGTACAGTTGAGTGTCCCAACCATTTTTAAAAGTGTCCAAATCACATCCCTTAAAAGCCAGGACCGAACCCATACTAATTTGAGTCCGGCTTAAGCTCTAACTAACCTTGCCAATCACACCCAGATTACCAAATTATTTTTTGACAATAAACTGTGGAAGATAGAGTCCGGCTTAAGCTCTAACTAACCTTGCCAATCACACCCAGATTACCAAATTATTTTTTGACAATAAACTGTGGAAGATAGTGTGATAGGAGTGGTTTCATTATCTATACTATATTATAATGCATTTGGGACTATTCTATAATTAGAAAGGCTTAAAATTCAGACTTTTTTCTTGCTTATTATGGAAATATTTCAAAATTAATTTGTTAGGAAGCGGTTGGTTGTTCAAACTAAAATTATTTGGCTTAACCATCTCTAATATCTCTACTTATGAAGACAACTAAACGTGTAACCGCAAAATATAAACACACGGTACCCGCCGCCGCATTGCGCGGGTACCGTTCTAGCTATATATAATGAAAGATAAAAGGCTATAACACAAACACATTGTTTTTGTAAATATTTGATACTTATAAGTACAAATCTTGCAACCAATTTTATGCAGTCATGTTATCACCAATTCGGTGTTTGTTTTTCGACAATCTGCAACACTCATTTCATTATAAATTTGTAGTTTCCCGCCATAACTTCATAACCAAGGTTCATCAAATACATATGTCATAACTACTAGGTTTAAGGATTGAAAATATTTCAGAAACGGCTACAGATAGCACATCGTCAACCTTCTTGTAAATGTGTTTTAAGTGATATCTTTCTGGCCATTGTTTCATTTTATCTTTGCCAAACACAAGCTTGTATTTCTGGTTATTGTACCAAAAAGTGAAATTTAAGAATGTAATTCTAGCATGGTAGCAATAAAGAAAGTATTTGGAGAGTAATTACATATATATATTTAACATTTGCGTATAACACATACAAACCTTGCATATATCACTACAGATTATAAAAGCAACGGATTGTGAAATCACCGATAAAAGCTACAAAGCAAAAGACTCCCATATGTGGAAAAAACACAAAAAGCAAACTGAAAACAGTAAGTTGTAATATGAAAACGGCAAAATGGACATGTAAATAACAAGTTAAAATGGTAAATTTCGTATGGGTCACTTGGTTTAAAGATGCTACGGATTGTAAAAGTATTAACATAAAGCTATCAGGCTGGTTGTGTGAATCAAAGATACATTTTGGATGACTTTCAACCACTAAACGGATCCCTTTTTTGCATAAAAAATCTTCATTTCACACATTTGACCCGCTACTAAATTAATCGGCCCATTGATAATTGAATAGGCAAAATTGGTACCTAAACTTATAGATAGCAATAAAGAAGAGCAAACAGATTAAAAGGAAAGCAACAAATGATGCCCAAGATAAAACTAAATCATTTCAAAGAAGGTAAACTATCTCTTACAACCACAATGGCCTCACGCACATAAAGGCGCGGATAATCTCCTACACCTAAGAGCATTAAAAAAACAAACAAATTCCTACATCTTACAGCAATAAGAAAAAAACTTAAACGAAAGAATAGAACTCATTCGACACCTAATCTGACCTGATATTTTCAGCTGGTGCAGATGTGATAAAGCTTTATTGATAACAGAACTTTTCACAACTGCAGCTTCTAACTCAAAGAAGTTATTAACTAACCAACAGTCCAATAATCCTTTAACAGAACTTCCAGTGATTATCACAGTTGACACATGTCACGAACGTTGTCATAGGTTCATCAGCACTCCGAGTCTGCAACTGATAATAAGTACACTTCCTTTGCCCACATCGCCCACATCTAAACTGATCAGTAGTAGCCTTTGGTGGGCCCCCGCGTTCACATTCAAATAAAGCTTTCTCCTTTATTTTCGCATCCTGCATTTGTCTTTCAGTACTCGCCATTTCTCCGGGTGTTAACTCCACAATCCTCTCAGGCTTCACATGGCCAAGTAGTATTTTCCTTCTGAAATCTGGATTTTTTGGATCCTTAGCATTAGTAATTACTGATCTGTACTTCAATTTATGAGCCCCGTTAGATTTTCCCCATTTTTCAAACATTGCTGACTCAACCGATACAGCGACCCTATAAGGGTCACAGGCATTCACTTCATTCCTTGATTTGTCATCAGCTTCCCCTGAAACTTTGCACAATGCTTCTGCAACAAGTTCACGAATCTTGTCACGAATGGGATCTTTGCAATAAACGAGGGATGTCAGCTTTGGGGGAGCAACATCATTTATTGTGGGTTTCTTTTCGACCTTCACATTATTAAGCTTTATTTCAGAAGTTGGTGTGTTGTTATGACCATTTTTCTCAGCTTTTATTTCCTCCGTCTTAATAACCTTTATTTCCTCCTCCCTTGAAGACTTGACGGAATTGGCCCTATGAAATTTATTTTGGGACATAACTGGTGTGTTATTAGATTTTGGAGATTCAATGATGTCCAAGTTGCCATTTTTCTTATTCTTTATTGTTTCTTCAACAATTATGCCTTTCCAAATCTCGACTAGTTCAGACGCAAGTGACTGAATCTTCTTCTTTGGATGTTTTGTTAACTGACGAAGACGTTTTCCCACCTACAGAAATCACATATCAATAAATATTCATCAGTGTGTAATTAATAATCCCCGGGTCAATAACCACCGCACAAGCCACATATCAATTCAAGTATTATTCTATTCCAATAAACAGTTTCCTTTCACAGATGTCGTTAATGAAATGTTTCTTAGTAAAATTCCAAACAAAATTTACTATTTTTTCCATCAGCAAGCATTACGCAATTCTCGTATTATATAATTTGGTACACAAGATTGCAAATCCACAACACCTATAAAATTTGCTTTTGTTTCTGTATCTTTAGTGAAATTCATACAATCATTACTGCAAATGCGATCAGAAATAAACTTAAGAGCCACTTTTCAAGAAACAACAATAAAAGATAAATTTCAAATTTATTAGCACAACTTTTCCGATAGCGTTGCCTTCAATTTTACATTAACAAGTGATGTACATCAAGATCTGGTTTTTTACAGCATGTGTCCACCAAATCAAAAACTAATTTATTCACAAGCCTCTATTTATCTCACATTCTCCATCCCTTTTTATACCTTTTTGTTGTTTCTATAACATGCCGGTCCTTACAAATCAAAATCTCCATATCATGTAAACCACAAACTCACTATTTGAATGAAAACACTTGATAATCAGAAAACCTGCATTCGGCTTTACACCTTCTTTTAGTTGTTTCTACAGCAAGCATGTCAAGAACTAGAGTTTCTAATTTTTATTTTATTGATACCACATATTCTCGATTTATAATGAAACATCAAGAAGCTGGATAACATACATTCCTTTTTACGTTTTTTTCTTTATTTCACAACAAGCAATTAATCATAAATAAAATTTTAATATTACTAGTACCTCGAATTCTCCAATGCAACGAAAAGATCATGAAATCAGATAACCAACCTACTTCCAAAATCAAATCAATTTTAACCTAAACTTCAAACAGAAATTCAATGCATTCAATTAAACACAGATTAAAAGTCACGCAAACCTAGATTAACAACAATAACATATAGAATCAAGCCTTCCATATTATCTATACACCTCAAATTCTAAATTTTAATAACATTTGAGATCTTGGCTAGCCTCTGTTTTTCTTACGTCTTACATTCGTTTTTACACCTTATTTTCCTTATCTTAACTTACTATGCATGTCTGTCTTTGAATGTCAAAGTATTAAAAATCAAATTCTACGTGTTATTAGTATTTAGTTATTTACACGACAAATTCTCGATTTGGACAAAATATCCAATAAGATAACCTACATTCTATTTTACACATTTTTTCTTTACTTTAATAACATGACTATCTTTGACATCCCATCAATTGCAAATCAAAATCTTCATATTAGTTAAAGTTTTAAATCACAAAATCTCGATTAGAATGAAAACATCTAAGAATCGAACAACCTAAATTCTCTAACGTTTTTTTTCCTTGGTTATTTCAGTAACATAGCCTGCCTCCAAATCCCAGTTTCTTTAGAGCTTGTGACCATCAAATTGAAAACTATTCTGTTCACAAACAACTATCTTCGCCTTATAAACACACCAGTGAATTAAAAATTAAACTCGTATCTCAAATTCAACACAATTCAAATCGCATTCAAGTTCACATAAATGACATCCAATCACAACTAGCATAATAAAAACCAATTACAATAACATCACTTGATATATTAAAAGAAAAGCGTTAAATTATCTGTCAATTAAGATAAACTTTTAAAAATCAAAACTCACTTATACCCAAAAAAAATCCAAAAATTAAATTAAATTCGCCTAAAATTCGAACATATCCAATTTCACATAAAAAAACATTACTGTACTATAAAACTTTGTTTTATCTGTCAATGAATTGAAATTTTATAAAAATCAAAACTTGCACATTATTTATACCACAAAAATTCTCAATTTCAACAAAAACATCATAAAATCGAAAAACCTAATTTTATAGCAAAATCAAATTTCATCTAAACCTTCTTTTCGTTGTTTCTATATCAAGCATGCCAGTACATTTCACGAACTAGAGTCTCTAATTTTCATATTATCAATACCACAAATTCTCGATTTAGAAAGAAACGTCCATAAATTGGATAACATACATTCCTTTTTACGCTGTTTTCGTCATTTCGCAACACGCGATTAATCACAAATAAATATTTTAATATTACTTGTACCCCAAATTCTCCAATTCAACTAACACATCGTAAATCAGATAACCTACTTCCAAAATCCAATCAAATTTAACCTAAACTTCAAACAGAAACTACATGCATTCAATTCCAGCAGATTAAACATAACACAAACCTAGATTAACAACACTTACATATAAAATCAAACATTTCATATTATCTATACCTCAAATTTCAATTTTACTAACATTCAAGACCTTGGCTAGCCTTTGTTTTTCTTACGTCTTACATTCGTTTTTACACCTTCTTTTCCTTATTCTAACTTACCATGCATGCCTGTCCTTGAATTTCAATGAATTAAAAATCAAATTCTACGTGTTATAAGCATTTAGTTATTTACACGACAAATTCTCGATTCAGACAAAACATCCAAATATATGATAACCAACATTCCATTTTACGCGTTTTAATAACATGACTATCTTTGACCTGCCAACAATTGCAAATCAAAAGCTTCATATTAGTTAAAGTTTAAATCACAAATTCTCGATTTGAATGAAAACATATAAAATCGGCTAACCTACATTCTCTCTTACGTGTATTTTTTTTCTTCGTTATTTCAGTAACATGCATGCTACTAATTACAAATCAAACATTTCATTAGGACATCCACTATGACGAACCTCTGAAAAGGTTTATAAAATTAATACATCATCAAGTTATAATCTTTTTCATATTATGAACCTATTTCTACTCCGGATAAACTTGGTTAGCTTTTCATATTATAAAACACAGCAAACATTTTCAAAATGAAAAATAAATTAGAAAATAGAAATAGTTTAGACCTCTTCAAGATCTTAGATCTTTTCATTCCACCTAGGATTGAAATGGTTTCTCACTATGGTTCACAAATTTATGGATCTCTTCAAAAGGTTTTAGACCTATTTATAAACCACCATAGTGGATGCTCTTATATTCATACCTCAAATTTAACCAAAACATTCTAAAATCAGAACCTACCTACCTCCAAATTCAATCAAAGTTAACCTAAAACTTACATGCATTCCATTACGCACAGATAAAACATTACACAAAATGCAAATCAAGGTCACATAATATATACGGGATCAAAACTTTCACATTACTTTTACCTAAAAAAATCCCAATTTCATCAAAATATGAAATCAAATTTCACCTAAATTTCATAACGAATTAAATTTCCCCGCATCTTACATTCACTTTTACAGTTTACTCATATGTTTTCATTCTCGTATACATGTTCCTTCAATAGCATGCCTGTCCTTGAAAAGCCAGCATATTAAAATTTATAAATTTAAATTTTCATATGATTTACACCTCGCATTCTAGATATTAACCAAAACATCCGAAAATCCAGTTTCTTTACAGCCTGTGACCATCAAATTGAAAACTATTCTGTTCACAAACATCTATCTCCGACTTGTAACATGCCAGTGAATTAAAAATTAAACTTCCAATTCAACACACTTCAAATCAAATTCAAGTTCACACATAGATAACATCCAATCACAACTAATCTTATAAAAACCAATTACAATAACAACACTTGATATATTAAAAGAAAAGCGTTAAATTATCTGTCAACAAGATAAACTCTAAAAATCAAAACTTTCACATTATTTATACCAAAATAACATCAAAAGATTAAATTAAATTCGCGTAAAACTCAAACATATCCAATTTTACATCAAAAACATTCCTATAAAACTTTCTTTATTATTATTGTCAAAGAATTGGGAAATTTTATAAAAATAAAAACTTTCACATTATTTGTACCACAAAAAATTCTCAATTTCAACAAAAACATCATAAAATCAAAAAAACTAATTTTATAGCAACAATTAATATTAAAAAAAAATTAAAAATCAAAACTTTCACATTATTTATACCTCAAAAAACCGAAACTGACCTAAAACACAAAACACATTAAAAAAAACAAATGAATTAATCACATTGAATAATATATAACATAAAAAGAAAAAGAAAATAAAAACCTGTGTAGAAACGAGCAATTGATAATTAACAGGAAACTTCTTCAAAGAATTCAAGGCATCCAAACACCTCTCTTCCTCCGCCGCATCTGCCGCCTTCTTCACCGACTCAAACAATTCAATCAGCTCCTTCTCCATTCTCCTCTCTTTGTTATTACTATTTCATTCACACAATGTGGTTTTTATACATGGATATGGAAATGAAAATATCTTGGCCGTTGTTTTGACACGTGTGGGATGATCTGACGGTGTGAGGAGGTGGAGGGAGTCCGTATAGTTCGAGATGTTGGCACGTGCGTTTCAGGGTTGAGAGGTAACTTGTGTTTAGGGTTGTCAGTTGTGTTTGTTTGAAGTGCATGGTTTATTATAGTTTGTTATGGCGCGTGATGTTTGGGATTCTTTTGGGCCTATGGTTTTCTTGTTTGTGGGCTCATATATAGGATGAATGGAACAGAAAATATTATGGAAGTGTTTAGATGGAAAAACACTTTTGTGTGTTACAAATGTTTCTTGAAAACAAGGAAAATAGAGATCACGTTTAAATTACTATAACCATTTGTCGCTGTAAAATCTCATGCTAATCACTATGTAAGGATACACGCCTAGTCTTTTTCTAAAGGGAATTAATTTGCACACTTTGTAGAATGATTGAGACATTCATCTCTGCATTAAATACTTGTACAATATTAAATATTCTGCTTTAACCGCTTGTACTTTGAGTGTGCAAATCAGTAGCCTTTTCTAAAACTTGCAAATATATTTTACTCAAAACTTGTCTTACATCCATAGTACATCTATACTACTATATAAGGCATTTGAGACTATTCTATAATTAGAAAGGCTTAGAATTCAAACTTTTACTTGCTTATTATAGAAGGATTTCAAAATTAATTGGTTAGAAAGCAGGTTGGTTAAGAAGCAAGTTGGTTAGGAAGTTTGTTAGGAAGCAGGTTGATTGTTCAAACTAAAATTATTTGACTTAACCATCTCTACCATATGTACTTATAAAGCATAAAGACAACTAAATGTGTAACCGAATAACCGAATAATGCAAAATATAGTCACAGGTACCCGCCGCCGCATTACGCAGGTACCATTCTAGTTATGTATTAAATTTGAATGAATATAATACTTTCAATCAAAAGGTCAAGATAAATAAAGTTTTCTCAGAAAATTAACAATCTCATCAAATAATCAATGCAGGGTTACCATATGATGATAGGGATGAGATCCATATAGTATATATTATTTTCAAATATCAAATGGTAAGATCATAGCCATCCAATCTACTTTCATCCAAAAGCCAAGATTAAATTTGATATTTACGCTAAAGGGGCATTGTGGTCCAAAATAAAAACATTTTTTCCCCAAAATTTTTCTTTTTTCCTTCTTAATTCACGAACCATACACATACATAGCCACAATTTTTTTCTCCCTCACACAAAATAAAACACACACATGAAAGATCCAAAAATCATCCATTTAATTCATCACTTATTCTTCAATTGCAGCACTTTAGTCATCAAATCCTTTCGTAAATCATCAAAATCATTCAAATCCGATCTGAAAATAATCAAAATCATCTACTAAATTTATAATTAATCATCAAATTAGGTCGAATAAAATTCAATCAGAGTAGATTTAGTCATCAAATTCATTCGAATCTGATCGAAAATCATCAATATTATCGAAGCTATAGATAATATTGCAGAAATTGTACACGTTAAAAGTGTTGAAGGTAGTGCAGGTAGTGTCGCTGATGTTGAAAAAATTGAGAGTGTTGAATTAGGTAGCGTAAGTAACATATGTATGGTTGTTGATTCTGTTGACCAAGATCAGAATGTTGAAGAAGGTAGCGAGGTTATGAGTGTTGATAATAATGAACGAAGAGGTAGCGAGGTTATGAGTGTTGATGTTGTTGAACGAGTCCGGAGGTAGCGAGGTTATGAGTGTTGATGATGCCGAACAAGTTCGGTTTGTTGTTGAAGATGATCTCGGAAGTGGTGAAACAGATGATGAAAACTGTAACCTCCCGTAATTTTCCATCATGAATAGTAAATGCAAACTTATGATTTACGAATCATTACGATAATTTAAAAACAGTTTTTACCAATAACAAAAAATTTTGTTTGTTAGTCGAGATACACTTTTTTTAATCACAACGTCGTTTGTGATTACCGTTTACTTTGGAATGCGCTTACACACGAACCTAGATAGTCTAAGTATCGCGAATAAATATTTTTATAAATAACGTTTATTAAGTAACGTAATATATATATATATATATATATATATATATATATATATATATATATATATATATATATATATATATATATATATATATATATATATATATATATAATCCGATAACTAACCTAATACATCCTAATAAATTCCCGAGCTCACGAAAACTTCCACGAACACTCAGTAACTACTCATAACTTCGACACGACTTTCGAGACGAACCATATGGGCCTACAAACCTCATTGGGCCTCGGCCCAATTCTGCTACACACCACACAAGCCAAACGGATCCTTTTTATTTATTTTATTTTTCTCTTTGGGCTTAGTCCACCCGTAAGCCCAACAAACCAAATCCAAGCCCAAAATACCTTTTAATATTTTCGAACCATGCCTCTACTCGTTTACTTTGCCCCGTTTACTCTCGATTTTTATAAACGACACTTAGATATTTTTGCACCCCTCGTTAATACTCCTGCCCAAGTATCATACGTGACAAAATGTTTTTCCTAACGTGTACGTTTAGTCATTGAAAATCAAACCAAGCTCAGCCTCGTTATTACGTAACCACAAGAACCAAAATACATTTCCAAGTTCAAAACCCCTCGAGTTTCACAAAAACATTTAAAAAACATTTTTAGTATGATTTTGACTTCCACAAACCCACAAATGAGTCAAGACAAGTATAATGACGGTTTTTATTGTTGTTTTCTCTCGTTAACATACCACAAGGACGTATACGTGTAATCCCTTCCATATTCTACTCGTTTTGGACTTAAGAGGCACTATGAGATCTCTTACAAAGGTCATGCATAGTTTAAAAGGAATTGACCATCTCTCTACCAATAAACTCAACCTCCTTTCATGTTATCTTGTTGTTTTTTTTCGGCAAACACTCCACAAGGACGAAATCATGCACCAACTCCACTATTTGCATGAGAATCCTACCCTTCCCCTTGTTGACCACATTTTTTTACAACATAAAAACACAAACATGAACCTTATTGTTGTCTTTCTTTTGCTCGTATGCACACAAGGATGATCCACCACCAATTTCCATCATTTCTACAATATTTGAGTTTCTATTCCTCGTACCATACTCCTTGGTCACCACGTTTAGAATTCCACACATTTTCTAAGTCTCTCCTATATATATGCATGCCTACATGCATGTATACGACTCATGCACACTTCCAAAATCTCACTTACACTCAAAAACTTGTTTCTAAGTCATTTGGTTAATGTATAACCTTGGTAAGCCTTTGGAAGTCTCGTACCAAGTAAATTTTATATGTTGGATGACTTGTGTGTACGTGGGAGTCAAGCTCAAGCTTTCCTTGGTCGTTCCTAGCTCCAAGTCTCGATTCTACTCCACCACCCCTTGGTGAGGTGAGTTAAAACCACCCTTGCTAATATTTCCCATACGTCTTAGTTTTGTTTCACCATGTTTACTTTAATAAGTTTCTCGTTAAAATTAAGATATAACCTATAAGTATTAGGAGCTCGATCATAAGTTTATCACAATATAAACCAAGTTAAGTAAGGCGTATTTCATTTATAACCACTTATAAGTACTATAAGTAACACGTTTCTAAGTCGTATAGCCTATACGTTTTAAACTCTAAACACTTAGAAAATTTTAGAGTTACAAAATTGTTTTGGCTTGGTTAGAGTCGATTCACTTTGGCCATGTATTTTCGAAATTATATACACGACACCCTATTTTATGACTTGAACTACTAGACCACATGTTAAACTAATGAAGTAATGATACACGTAAATAACTCACTCTCACAAACCTATTTGATCCCTCGTATAGCCCTAAAGCATGTCGCGTTTTTATAAAACTTTCAAATATATGTTTGGGCTTATAAGCCCATTAAGCCAAAAATAAGCTTATGTAATAAGCTGACGGTACAAGCTGTTTTTCAAAGTTTTTAGAGTCCAAACATAAGCCCAAAGCTAAACCCAATAGTTTCCCAAGCCTAAAGATTTAAAAAACCTTAACGGGCCTAAGATTAGCTCGTTAAAGGCCCATTTAACTCAAAATAAGCTTTTTTTTCACAAATAAGCTGTTTTCACAGCTTAAATAAGCTATTTCCAACTTATTTAGAAAATAAAAATGTTAAGTTTTCAAGTGGGTGAAACTTGGACTAAATTTGCAAAAAGTTCTAACCGAGGGACTAAAACTGTAAATATGCAAAGTTTAAGGGAAAAGTGTCATTTTGACATTTTTGTGATGAAAATTGTAAATCTAGAAAGTTTTGGGTGTAAAATGTAAAAATAAAAGAGTTTTGGACTATAAATAAAAATAAATAACGTTTTTTGGACTAACGGTGTAAAGTTATTCCTTAGGGGGTAAAAACGTAAACTTTTCAAAACTTAAAGGTTTTTAATAAAATATAAATGTTATAATTTATATTTTATATATATAAGTATTTTAGATAAAACCGATTCGATCAAACACTTTTCGTTAACTATATATATATATATATATATATATATATATATATATATATATATATATATATATATATATATATATAACAAGAGGCGTTAAACGTAGATAATGCCACGTTATTGTCCAGTTAATGCCCAGTAATTCATTATCAGCCATGTCATCACATTCTGTCTATGTATGTAAGTAATTTAATTTGTATTTTTATAATTAATTTAATTTGTATCATCTAAAATATGTCCACATAAGCACACTACTTTGGGAAATCCAGAATTAATTTCTACAAAAGTACAAAGTGCTGGATTCGAACATGGTTGTGAATAAGTGCCAAACATATGTTAACCATTGCACCAACACAGTGTTTTGTATTTATTTTGCAAACTAAAATCTATAAAGGTATGAAAACTACTGCATTCCCTAATAAATATAACTTGTAATATCCGACTTTTTATTCATTCATCACCTAGAAAAAAACCTAATTTTTCCTCAGCCCTAATCTCGTATCCTCTAGAAACAATCGTCTTCTCAGTATGCTGTTATACACATCGCACAATGTTTTTATACTGAACACAAATCAACCCGCCATTCTCAGTGATCAGTTATATCATTTGCATGTTGAATAATCATGTGTTATTTATCACATTTGATTGCTAATATAGTATATTATTCCTCACTATGTGCATTCACCATATAACTAACAGTTTGTTCTTATTTTTGTAGCTTGGATTGATTACATGTGCCCTTATCTTGAGAAGGTATTATATTATGCTATTTATGTTGATACAACCATATTTATAAAGGTCATTTGTTACTGTCTTCAGTTGATTAATAAACTTCTAAAAGAATTTGTTCAGTGAAAACATCACAACTATGTTTATGTCGTGAGTTATCATATATATTTGAGAATAAATTATTATTAATGTTAATATAAGCTAATTATTTTTTGTTTTGATGTCACTTAGACTTTACGGCAGGGAACTATTCTTGGATACAAGAGGTATCATTTTTTGTGTTGGGATTTGACAAGGCTCAAACGTCTTACTTGATTGTTCTTTTTGTCTTCGGTATTTTGCAGACCGAGATATATATTTTTTGAGCTACTGAAGATTATTTGAATCGTGTTAAAATTGCAACTGGTGATAACTTTAAGATTTTTGTTGTTATGATAACTTTAAGATTATGAAGCAATCTAAGTAATACCCTTATGAGAAGTTAGTTACAGACCTGATAATTGCTGTTTTGGGGTGCTTATAATTTTCAATTAGAAAATAAATCCAAAACACCCTTCAAATGTACAATAAGCAACAAAGATTTAATTAGGAATGACGTTTTCTGTTTGTTGCATTTGCAGTGTGAGAAAAGCCATATTGCATGCTCTTTGTGATGCGCTAATCTGAAGAGAAAATGTACCTTTTGCTGCACACCAATTCGTATCAACGACAACCGTTGTCGAGGTTTACAGTGATAAAAGTAGGCATGAACAAATGTAAGTATTTTTTTTTTTTTTTTTTTTTTTTTTTTATGTAACATAATTATAATTTAGCTGGATGATTCTAATGAGGCGGATGTTGTTGATAAAACGGTAGATGAAGAGAGTTTAAAAACTCAGTTGGATGATACCAATGAGCCTGAAGTAGGATTAATAACAGCCCAAGAGTCTTTAGAAATTGTACTAGAAAGCTATGCAGAAGTTGGCTCTAATCAAGGAGACGTGTCTGTAGAAGGTGTTTCTTGTAGTTCAATATCAGTAACTTTTATTCAAACCGTGGAAGAAAGTCTTACAAAAGAGGTGGATGAAACAAATGAAATTAGAACTCTGGAGTCAAATGGTGAATTTCAAGATGTTCCCGACGATGCTGTTTTGATCAAGGAAGTATGTGAACGGGTTGTGGAAGAACAGTTAATCTTTAATGATCTTGCCAATTGGTATCAACGACAACCATTGTCGAGGTTTACAGTGACAAAATAGGCATGAACAAATGTAAGGTTTTTTTTTTTTTTTTCTTTAAATATATATATATATATATATATATATATATATATATATATATATATATATATATATATATATATATATATATACTAGTTTTCGAAGCCCGCCCATGTAATTTTACATTTTTATTTAATCATGTACGATGGGCGGCCATGACTTGTAAATATCCATTGAATTTATTAGTTTAGGAAATAATCAAATGTCGTGTTTTTTTTTTTTTTTTTTTTTTTTTTTTTTTTTTTTTTTTTTTATTGTGTCAGTAAATGAAAAATTATTTTTAAGGACGTTGATTTTATTTAATTTTGTTATAGTATTAGTTTACGTTTAAAAAATTTAAGAAAAGGGGAGGTTGATGTATATTTTAATGAGTCCCCCTTTATATGTAAAATGAGTTTTGGGGTCATGATGATCCATATAGACTGTCATCTTTGTTATGCTTTTGAATTGAGGTACATCTTGTCCAAAGAACATATATTTAACGCCAAATGCTCAAATTGCTTTTACTCTATCCTTGTTATGGGACCATTAAGTTACCTAAATTAACAACAAATGGTGTGTTAATTTAAGGCAAGATAACCAACGACATGAAAAAATTAACAACAAAATTTTTTATTTGTTTTAATGTGTGCATTGACTTGTAATTATATTTTTATTAATAATGTTAGCATGTTGTTACGTAAATGTAGTTATTGTTTAATTGTGACCATTGTTTTTTGAACGTTCCATTTTTTTATGATAATTTTTTAAGTACACACATTAAATCGTTTTATACCATTGATAATTGTAAACTCAAAATAAACATGAAAATTTTGAGCTTTTGGAAAATAAGCCCAAATCACATAAGCTAATAAGCCTACAAAATGAGGTAATAAGCTAGTGCATTGCGTGTAACTAAAATGTGATAAGAGTATATTTTTAATAAAGGTGATGACCATTTTTTTTTTATTTTTTTTTTGGGTTGTGTTAAGGTTTTTTGAAAATTGGAATTGAATGATGGTTAGATTGAGGGGGTGTTTGTGTAAGCTTATATGTGGCTTATGAGATTATGCGTTTTTGTTTTGTGGGTATTGTTGATTGTTTGTTTAATACCTTTGTTTAATACCTTTGGATTTTTAATAAAGGTGATCACCTCAGCGTCACATTCCCACCACTTTTACCCAGCAATGACGCTACGAACCACTGCCACTTTTTATTATTGATAGCAAAAGGGGAAAAAAAATACACACAAAACCTTAACCACGACCAGACTCCTCACACGATCCTACCAATTTTGCTCGGTGTCATCGAGAGGTGCGGTGATGACCCCTTCTTCACCCCGACCATAGTTATCTTGTAGATTTTGCTCGAGGTTATTGATTTATTCTGATGGTTTCTAATTATAGCTGGCTGGAAAATGTTTGTGCATTTGGTAAACAGATGGAAACTAAAATGAGTAATGATAATAGTTTTCTCTTTTGAAAATTTTCAGTAACTGGTTATTTTTTCCTTACACTAAACGGCTTTTGATTATGTATAATCTAAACGGTGCCGATAGGCAATTTTCGAATAAGTATCCGAAATGACCTTCACGTTACACAATAGACTAAAGCGTCGGCTCAAGGCCGGTGTGCCGTGAGATGATGCATGAAAAGGCATGAGACACGACGCATTTTTTAATTAAACTCCGATGAAAAATGTTTTATTTGAAAGAAATTAAGAAGATTATATGCAAGGATAGTTTCTTGACTAAATTACTTATGTTTAACACTTTTTGTAAACTCGATATATATCAAATATGATATAATATATAAATTTATAAAATTTTTCATATTTTGTGCCGCTTTAAGTTACGCCTTTAAAAACGCTATAGTTTCGCCATAACTCCTAAGACGTGAGGGTTGGCCATGCTGCCTCGCCACGCCTCACTTAGTGGAGAGAAAAGTGGGCCCAAAACCTTTAGTGGCTCTTAATTGGGAGAGACATAAGCTTGTCTCTCTCCAATAAGAGGCTAATAATATACACATTTATATATAAGCACTTAATTTAGTAAAATCCCCTGTTTACACAAAACATATTTGGTATCCAAGCAAAAAATATGCTATTGCCTTAATATACCGAGCAAAAGTATATATGTTTCCTCTGTAACCATAGTATCAAAATGCACATATAATGTCCGAAACACGACTCCAATATTATATGATACAAATCTTTTAATATGCAGTATGATAAAATCATGCGACCCTTAACATAGATTGTTGTACTATTTTCTTTCTCTCTTAAACGGCTGCTGAGTGTCAAATGTTGTACTATACGGATATGCGATAACCTCTCCGTTCTTGTTAGGTGTGTTATCAAATACTAAAACAATTTTCCCAGCTTCTTCTGCTGTATAAGTGTCATGCCATAGTAGGGCTTCACGTTTCATCTTGCTTGGCTCCTTCACCACGATCGCTAAGTTTGGATTGAAATCAGGAACAAATTTGGCATGATATTCCAAATCCCACCCTCCCCCAACCGCTTGCCATGTTACTTTTGCACCTCTCTGCATATTAAGGTATAAATAATGTTACATTTTATCTAGGATTGCATTAGCTAGGGATATACCATTTTTTTTTTACTGTTTTAACATTAAATATTCCATAAAGACTAAAATGATGGCAAATAAACCAATTAGAAAAATGAGAATTTTGCAGAGACAAAATATCACAGACACGTCTCAATGCCATTGATAATGTACAAAAGAATTAAAATGATAGTAGTGTTATATTACCACAATGCCATCGATTTGAACATCAAGTTTTTCGCCACCATTGATCTTGAACTCAGAAATTACCGGTTCCTTGTACCGTGGCATGCGTACATCGTCCAGAATGGGGTCATCCATACCACCATGAAAGTATGGTATATGCTCGGCCTTTATGTACCTGTAAATCCCACACAATAAATTACAATGTTTAATACATTAGCAACCGAAATGGTTTTTGCGCTAAGATACTATTTGGTCCAAGTTTTTTAAACGTCACGATAAATATAAAAGTTGATTACCAACATGGAAGTATAGCGTTAAAGAATTTAATTGGAGGTAAAGAAAGATATACTAACTTGAAGAGTGTCTCAAAAAAATTTCCTTGCTCACCCATGACACATTTGAGCATGTGCTTTCGAGCAAAATATCGAGCACGGACTGACAATAACATGTTAAGGTACCAGGGTACATCAAGAATTATCTACAAACCCGAAAAAAATAGCCCCGATGAAATCCATTATATTTTGCTCTATGGTGCAATATGCCATACCAACATACTACTGGAAAAGACGACCGCCCCTTGTCAATAGCCCGTAACGGTTTAGCCGGTCATGGAACTGGTATGCATAATAAGCATTCATGGACATACGTTTATCATCCTGTGTTGGTGCGTTGGCCCTGTCAAGCAACCGAAGGCCAATGTGGTACCCTTGCTCACCATAGGCAAATAGAAGTGGCAGCTGTAACGACATATAGCAAGGATACAGTTTGTTAATCCTTTCCGGCTCGCAAGAGTGTCTTTCTATAACAATGTCAAAATCTGAGGACGTTTCTGGGCCTGATTCGAATACCAATGCCCCAATAGAATCAGCTGTTGGAAGCTCATACTGAGTAGCTCCTGCCACATCATAGAGACGTAGCTTAAAATCAGGAACGTCTCTTTCGTTGATCTTATCTCTTGCTATCCTGAATAGCTGAACCATGGCATTATTGTGATCCAAGAAGTCTATGAGGCCCTGGACAATGTCCTGACGCAGAACATTTGCAGCATTATTTCCAATTTCTAGTATTCGTCTCTGAAGTTCTAGAATGATTTCGATGTCCAAAATCCATATTTATTGTATGCTTAAAAAGATCCATAACCTCAAAAGAATCGATCTTTTATAAGTTCAAAGATAGTTAACGATACAAATTCAACTTTTAAGTAGTCTGGTCATGTTCTAACATACCAAAAAAAGTTATATAAAGTTACATTCAGGATAGGTGGAACTCTTTTTGAAACATTTAAAGGGGGTGTTTGGGATCACTTTTGCAGATCTAATTTCCTGATTTTTATATGTTTGAATATCAAGGTAATCATTTACGAATGTTTGAGTATATTCATTGTGGAACAGATATAGGGCTGCAATCACACATGTAGCACAATAAAGAGCCATCTCTAGCATATGAGATTGAGTTGGCATACTCTGAAACTGATTATAAAGGTACCTTGCTTAGCATTGGGCAAGTAGGGACACCCTTCCCAATATCTAGGTCTATATCCTCCTTTGAGGAGCATGTTCATTCGTTAGCACCACCGTCTATAATTTAGGTCCACCTGCTGAATGAATTACTGCGTCCGCTGTTGTGTGATTGAATAATATAAAGCATATTAACATTACTTGGAAATTTGAAATATTAGGGCAGATAAGGAAAAAAACAGTTCAAATCAATTGCACATTAGGATCACACATCTAAATCATAACCACAATAATATACTTACATTGCACATTAATATTTGCCACCATTGCCAAGCGTACCCATCTTAAATGCAGTGCTAAATAGCGATTTCCAAACAATTATCCTTCTGCATATGAAAGACAAATGATCAATTTTTAAGAGCTAAAACCTCATACAGTTAGAAACGGCTGAATATGCCAAATTGTAACATGCTCGCGCGAAGCAGCTTTTGTTAGGAGTATATCAAGAGCTTGATTGGTTTCTTGAGGATTATCACGCTGTTTACCACTTAAAAACTGATGAAGATGATCAATATCTTTTGTCGCATCAAATTTCACAGCAACCTTGAATTCATGTTCTCGCCTACAATATCAATATACCTTGTTAGACAACCTGTATCACTTCATTAGATACATGAGAAAAGACATAAAAGATTTAATAACGGATTTATGAGGTTTTTTCCTACTTAGTATGAGAAGTTCTTGTTTGGTTCGTGAATTGTGATTAAAGGACTATAATCATTAAGAAATAACACCAATAAATGTTCACTTGATAATATTCCACACAAATATAGTAGTAATAAACGCTAAAAAAGTGTTTATGTGTCATAACTATATACTAATGATCGTGTATAGCTGATGTAACCGCGCCTGCACGTATCAAAGTTATGCATTCAGTATTTAATATATATCAATATCACCATTAAATATTTCAAATATGTTATTGACACCTGTAAAGAAAAGTTGTAGTTGTTAGGAGCATGAATGATATCCATTTTATATGCTGTTCATACCAAAAAAAAGCACCACAGTGTTGGCAGACCTCGTCGCACCTCCCTAGGTATATATAACCTGATGGTGGTTTCACATGTTGCCCGTTATAATTGAGTGCACATGCATTGAGTATTAATTATAAATGATTGAAATATATATATAAAGAACATTGATAGACAATATAGATTAATACTAAATTGCAATTATGGAATGTTTTCTTTAGGAAAAGTTTTTTTATCTTGTTTTTAGCTAACTTGATCTTCAACAGATGACTTATAACGACAACATCAAGCGGAAGTGAATCCAACAATAATGGTTTTTTTTCCATCCTATTAAATAAGCTCCTATAGATATGCGGTTGTCAACATTCTTTTGGAAGTTTAAGTATATATACCTGCAGATTCGACGTGTTTCAACATTGTGTAGAAAAGTCCAGTTTCAACTTGAGGACCTGAATAACTCTTTTAGTTTCCTCATTGTTTAATTTCCTGGTAAAAACAATAGACGGCTAGCAAATATGAGAACACTGCAAGTCTATATATTGGGAAGAGTTTGATAAAATGATCCAGCTACTTTTACCTTTTTGAGCTTGGGTTGCTTACCAATCACCAGCGAGAGGCCGAAAGCTGGCGTCTTTGGCATCCTCGGTTACAATCTGTTGGTCACGCCATTGATTCAATATAAGAGGGAGTAAAAATGGAAGACAAAAAAGTTACCAAAATATAGAAAATAAATATCGAATGAAATTTGCAAACACCAAGGTCTCATACATTCAAAGTACTAACCTACAACTAAAATAAAGAAAAACGATTCAAGGTGTTAAAAAGCGATTACTGATATATATATAAGAACCTAAACTATCAAAAAAATCATAGCAACGGGCTGTATGTACTCGGAATTCTAAAAGATTCAGCTCTTTCACTTTCCGTCTCATATACCCCTCAGCCCTTTTCGTCCATTTTTTTATATCAGTCATTAAGATAAGCAAGTAAGAAGGTCGTAGTTATGTGCTGAACTACAGTCATATTGGACTTCATTATAAACACCTAGAAACCAAGTTTCACCATTGTCCCGTCAAAGGTCACTCAAACTTTTGTTAGAAGTCTTAATGCTTACTAAATATATATACCAATTATGTAAGATTAACTAATAAGGCATTTGAAGCTGATTATGCGCAATAGCAATAGTATTCCAATGCTTAGATTTATGATAAGGTAACAAAACGGAATGTAATTCATAAAAATAATAATACCTAACGAAACGGAATGTAATTCATAAAAATAATAATACTTGTAGCTTTAAAAAGCAAAACTTAAGTAGGAGGCGTATTCAACACAAACACGTTTGCAAGCATCATAGCACCAGCCGTGTCCTGCAAATTAAAACATGAAAATCAATTAGTAATAGCAGAATATGAATTATGTGGAATAGAATTTGGAGAGCCGCAACAATTAGGTTAAAATAATGTGATTATAAATCGTATATATTGTCAAATTAACTTATTTAGGTCGTATACATTGTCAAATTAAATGATAAGATTTAGTTTTCTAAATATTTAGCCTTATATTTACGTTGTTTTTGGTCCTTCATCACAATCAATGGTCTGGCTCCATTGGTTGGACGTTTGCATTCAATCTAAACATCTAATGTTCGAATCACGTGCAATTCATTTTTACACTAAATATTTAAACGAATTTAATTTTAAAAATACTACTTCATTTTCGAAAATAATTAAAAAAAAATGAAAATAAAATAAATTTAAAAAATTGCTTACAATGTGATGACATGGCTGATGACATGGCTGAAATTGAATTACTGGGCATTGACTGGACAATGACTGGGCATATCCTTCAAATGCCTCCTGTTATATATAATGTAGAGATATATATATATATATATATATATATATATATATATATATATATATATATATATATATATATATATATATATATATATATATATATATATATATATATATGTAACATAATTATAATTTAGCTAGATGATTCTAATGAGGCGAATGTTGTTGATAAAACAGTAGATGAAGAGAGTTTAAAAACTCAGTTGGATGATACCAATGAGTCTGAAGTAGGATTAATAACAGCCCAAGAGTCTTTAGAAATTGTACCAGAAAGCTATGCAGAAGTTGGCTCTGATCAAGGAGACGCGTGTGTAGAAGGTGTTTCATGCAGTTCAATATCAGTACCTTTTATTCAAACCGTGGAAGAAAGTCTTACAAAATTGGTGGTGGATGAAGTCATGAAACAAATGAAATTAGAACGACTCTGGAGTCAAATGGTGAATTTCAAGATGTTCCCCGGCGATGCTGTCTTGATCAAGGAAGTATGTGAACGGGTTGTGGAAGAACAATTAATCTTTAATGATCTTGATGATTCTAAACCAAGTATCAAGGATATTGCGCAAAAAGTGGAGTCAATGATGAATGCTCAAACACTCATCATTTTTGGTCAAATCTGAACTGCAAAACATACAAAAACACTCAAAAATGCATCAAAATACTGAAAATATTCCAAAATTGTGTTTTATATGTTTTAGATGCAAAATGAGTAAAAACAGATGAAAAACGTACAAAGTTTGAAAAATTAGCAGTTTCATTCCCCCAACTTTCATAAAATGTCAAAACTAGTCCCTGGTCATTCAAAATATGGAAAATTATCACCAAAGGTCCTTTTAAAATCATAAGTTGTCATATTTAGTCCTTTGGTGAAAAATCTCAAAAGTTTTGGAAATTTTCAATTTTGGTCCCTGGAGTTTCAAACTTTGGCAGGATTGGTCCCTGGTGAAATATATTTGAAAGAAAAATCATTTTTGGTCCTTGAGAAATCACAAATATCAATTTTAGTCCTTGGGTGTAAAGTTTAGAGAAATGTCAGTTTTGGTCCCTCAAGTTTGGCAACTTGTCGGATTTGGTCCCTAGGAATTTTGAAAAATGGAAAAATGAAAATTTGGTTCTTGGTTTATTTGGTTCTTGGAAAATTACACCCTTGAAGATACTTTGGAAGATTTACAACTTCAGCCCTCCACTTTCACTAAATTACATGAATGGTCCTTGTGATTTCTAAGCCTTAATAAACAAATCCAAAACCAAACAATGCCAAATCCAACCCAACCCATGATCCAATACCCCAATCCCACCACACCAGGCCCAACATTCCAAACCCTTTGATATTACACCCAAGGTCAACGACAGTCAAACCCAACACCCACCACTGTTCACCCTTCTTCCTCCCCAGGTTTCCCTCTTCCATGTCCCCCCTCCAACTCCACAATTTCCTCACCAACCCCACTAATACCCCCTCCCCTCCATTAAATATACCAACCCTCCATTTATTACCCTTACCAAACCCAAACCTTCCAAAATGATTTTTCCCGCCAAAACACATTTGAAGGGTAGAGATCATTTGGAGCCCATCCAACGGCTCACAGAAGTGTGGGAAAGACAGAGGAGTACTCCAGGGCATATAAAAGTCAAATAGAAAGAAGAAACAAGCATTAGTTAGTGTAAGGTAGTTGTAGCATAGTTTTATAAATCGTTTTTATTAATTTTTACTTTCCAAGTTGTACTCAGTAGCTTAGAAGGATTTTATTAAGAACTGTAAGTGTGACTCAACTTTCTTCATGTTATAATTTAAAAGTTCTTTGTTATCTCATCATTTGTCTTAATTTTAGTTAAAAATTTCATTTTAAGTTTCATGTTGTCAAAGTCTGTTGTTTAGTGATCACTAAGTCCATAGAAGATATCAATAAGCTTTCTTTAACTACTTAATCAGTTTCTAGGCACTTATCTAAAAATGCTCAAAATTCAAGAAAAATAAATAAAAAAAATCAAAAAGTCAGTATTAAGGAAGAAGAAGGACAGGAAGCTTGTGGATTGTGAACTTTTATGGTTTAGTACTCCTAGGGGGAGTAATAGGATTGTGGTTTGGCACCCTGGTCACCTATCTCAGATTGTATACCATTGTAAGCAATTTCACTTTTTGGCATTTACTGTTTGTATGTTTTATTTGTTGTTCAATTCAGTTTGTTTATGATTATTAAATGTTAGTAAAAGTGTTAGATTCAGTTTCATGGTGTATAGTCCACATTTGCTTCTCAAATCTTTTAAATCAGTAGGCTTAAGGGGTGTTTGGTTCTAGCTATTCTGTGTTGTTGTTGTTGATTATTAGTGTAACATTTGGTCTCTTTAAGTTATTTAGGTTCATGTAGGCTTAGGTTAAGCATCACCTTACTCCTCAACAAGGCAAAAGTCAAAATCAAAAGTAATTCCCCCTCACAGTTAACTGTGTGGGGATTTGAGATCCACAAACCAAAACATCATTGTATAAGTTGTAGGTTTACACTTATTTGGTCTCACTATAGCTTAACATCATGTTTACAGTTAATTAGACTCAATCAAATCTCAAAATAGTCAAAGTAGGTTCAAAAAGCAAAAAGTCAATTTCTTTAGTTTTCAGAAAAACCAAAAATTGCATGATTTTTTGTGATTTTTGTACACAGAGATAAGCCTTGAAACTTTTACATTTTGTAGTCCTTCAGCTCAACTTTAGAAATATACAATTGCCTTATTTTTAGAATTTTTCTTTTTAGCTTTTCCATGTGCTCAAAGTACCCTGCAGGGCAAGGTGGTGCCCTGCACACAGACCCTGCCTCATCCACCCCTTTTCAATGGCTTGTTTCCTGTTCAATAGTGGGTCCCACAGGGAGCTTATTGGCTTTTTAAAAAGCCAATAATCTCTTCTTTCAGTATCTAGGCTTGCTTTCATGCTTGTGGCTTGTTCACTAGGGCTGCTATGCCCCTCAACCTTGTCCCATTTGCTTAGTATGCTGATCCTTCAGTGTATTTGAGCCAAGTTAATAAGCTCACTCTGAGCTTATTAGTGGGGCTCATACTGTGATACTTTGCTTTTTGGAAACCTCAATAAGCAATTTCATCACATATAAGCTTATTTTTGGCCCCTGAGTTGTTGCCCCTGGCTTAATCAAGCCTGCAAAATCCTTGCAGGCCTGCTTATTCCACAGGGTAGGTTGAGATTGCTTATTTGCTTGTTTCAAGCTTATCAGTGAGATTCTTTATACCCTTTAGCTTATTCCTAGTACTTTTAGCTTACTTGCATCTTATTTCACTTCTGTTTCCAGCTTAATTGCTTGCTTCATTGAGCTTAAAACATCAAGATAAGCCAAAAAGCTCAAGCTGTTAAGCACTTGGTTCACCATAGTGCTTATTTTTAAGCTTCCTGTAACACCCCCAATTCATGATGCAGCGGAATTCAACTTGGGTGTTACTCGACGGCACAACAGTCATAATAATAGAAAACGATCTCTAACCGAGTCGTAATAAAAAGAGTTGTCATTCATATTATTCAAATATATCAGAGTTTACATAGTAAGGTCCCAAAAGGTTTCATTGTTTCAAAACACATCAATATAAAGTCTATGATGTTTTTATCGAATGACATAATAGTTTATAGCCTTCTTCCTTTGGTACGTGCCCTTCCCGCTCCATTCTTGATTATCACGGACCTGAAATACATGCTTAAGAGGTCAACACAAAGGTTGAGTGAAATTCATAGAGTTTGTTTAACGGTTGAACACAATATGTTGGTAGTAAGAGTTAATTAGACTCATACTCATGTTAGAAAACAAAACAGTTATTATTATATACTAAGCTCATGCAACCAAGACGTTGACGGGTACCAATATCAATCGGCGGTTTTCTTGCCCCGGTAAGTACTTTGCCGTCATACTTAATGTTCAAATATAGTGCATTTGTTGAACTAATCTGCTCAAACAAATGGGATTCGTCAATCCCAATAGGCCTATTCACAATACTCGCGCTCACTAATTCTAGTGATTAAATGGTTCATGATAGGGGCCTAGGATTGGCAAGGTAGGTACTTAGTAATAATAAAACAATCAGGCAGCATACAGTTTCAAAGCATTGTGTTCGGTTTAAAAGTAGCATGTATTCCCCCCAAGGGTTTGTAAAACATTGAAATAATGTAAAGTGGGGCTATGAACTCACCTTAAGTAGGATAGCAAGTAATGAAGGTGATGATTGGATCGTGTAGGTTTCTACGAGCAACCTATAATAGAATGTCGCGACTTAGGATTTGTGTAAAGAATATGAAGTAGTGCCTATATAAATATCTTGCATTTATAGTCCATGATGTGGTATGATGTATATTTGTAAGTTCTTGAATGAAAAGATTCATGAACATGTATGTTTTGTATATCGTTTACTACCGTTCGGGCCGACATAATTCAGAAGTCATGTTAGTAAGCGTTCGAGGAGCCAGGACACTTTAACTCGTAAATCCACAACTCATCTCGACGGCTTACATAATGAACTCCTCACATGAGGCTCCCTACTATTGTAGTAGTTGATAAAATATATAGATATAGGTTTTGATCCGAAAAGTTACATGTCCGATATTTGTATAAACTTAGGAAAGTTTATTTGTACATGAAGATTGTTATTAGGGGTAGCTTCATAAGTCTTGAATGACCATGTTCTCTTGGTAAAATCTGATGGTTTCCTTTTAAGTGAAGTAGATCCAAATTGCTTGTTCAAGTTATCGCCTAATTCATTGTTTCATGTTTACGCCTATGTAAATTGGTATGGTCATTTCGTCATGGCCTAGCCATGACCTTTGGTCCTTGTTCCAAGGTCATGAGACACAACCTTGGCTCTAGCCATGGTGGTGGTCTTGTTTATAGGTCATAATAACTCTTGTTCCTTTGAAAGTATAACAATAGTATAGTGACTTAAAATATGTAAATAGCTGTTAAGAAACTGAGAAATATCTTACTCAGAAGGCGTTTTCAAGGCTCGAGCCTCTTTGTTCCTGAATGAAAATGTGATTCCGGACAACTTTCGTGTTTTAACTTTTTCATGAATCGGACCAGAAAGGCCTCTTTTTGCGTGTTTTAGGTTCTGTCACAGAAGCTTTTTAGGCAGTTTTGCCGAAAATCTTGGTAACTTCAAATCGCCATAACTTTTGACTCGTTTACTCTTTTTAGGTGGTTCAAATTGCTATGGTTTCCTTGTTAAGTCCTCTAATGTAATATGTAATAATCCAATAACATAATTTTTCCATTTTGATCAGGTTATACCAAGAAATTCACTAGTTTGTTTGTTTTAGTAACTTAACTTAACAATCAAGTACAACAACATGTTTTAGTCATTTTTATACACCATGGACATTCATACAAGATATAATATAGCAAGAATAACATGTAAATGATATGAACATGAGAAATTAACAAGAAGCATGTTAGGTTTAGGCTTACAACTTTTGGCTTTCTAATTAAAGAAAGGAGTAACAAGTAAGGAAATGTACTTTGATAGACTTGCTTCAACCCTTTTTCACTTCATGCAACCTTTCTACCCTTGGTATTCTTGAAAGATGAATGATGAAGATTGAGGTGAATTGAGTGGATTTAAACTCAAGATAAATCACCAAGTATTCTAGGGTTTGGAAGATTTTTGGTAACTTATGATCAAACTAGGGTTTCTACTTGAACTTTCACTTGAACCTTGCAAGAAATTAGAAGGAAATGAAGCTAAGTGTGAAGTGTTGTGGTGTGTGTTGATGGCCGGCCAAAGGAACAAGGGGGGAGGGGTATTTATACTCTCATGGGGAGGTTAGTTTACTAGGATATTTTTGCCAAAAGAACACATGTAACCATCCAAGACAACAAGACACAAGATCAAGCCACACAAGGGTGTGACTCCCCCCCCCCCCTTTGGCGGTTCACAAGGGATAAGGGGGGTGAGGTGGCTTGGTCTTGATAATATCTAGATATTAGGATGAAACTTGACTCCGGGAAATGCCAACCGTAAATGATTAGGCCTCAAAACGTAAAACCGGGTGTCGTAAAATTATGAAACTTTAAAGTATTGTTAGACATGTCCATATGTCCCATAATAAAATATAAAATGAGTGATAAGTTCCATTTGGGTGGTAAACCCTGCTAAAAACTGGAAACACGGGTCTAAAACGCGTAATACGTAAAATGTACGAATATTGCGTAAAATTGAGAAAAGTAAAATGTTACTTTTCTAATATGATAAAAATGATTTAAAATGATTTATAATGTCTAGACTGGGCTCAGTCTAGTGTCGGTTGGTATTAAATGTCTTTTAGACATCAAACCGTAAGCCTAAAAATCAAGGAATGATTTATAAAATCAAGGAATGATTTTTAGTCAATGGAGGAGGGAAAAATATGTTGACTTATTTTAATAAGTTGAAAGCTCAAATCATCTTAGAAACGCGGTGCAGGTATAGGCTAAGGTTACGGCTGAGTAAAAACGTTTAAAACTGAAAATTCCAGTTTTTCACGGCCGAAGTTTATTTTGGCCATGATTTTTCTCAGTCATGATTTATTCTCAAATAAATCATGAGTGTGTTAAACATTTTTCTGATGTGGGGTCACCTGACGGGGTCAAATTTCGTTGTGCGTAGAATTTCTGATTGCCGTTTTACCCTAAAACGTGTAATTCTGTGTAATTCCTTAATAACTTTCACGAAATTGATCTGACGAGTGTCAAACATTTAATTTGCCATGGAAATGATTTATCACTCGAGAATATGAAATAAAAATCAACTTTCGGGAAAATTTCAGAAAGAAATGAATAGTAAATTTTCCGGAAATAGAAATTAACCTGAAATTGCGAATTGTTACACTTCCAGCCAGGTGATTTTACTAAAGTTTCATATTTTAAGTATTTAAATAATTCTCAAAAAGAAAATTTCAAAATAGTCAAAATTACAAATAGTGATAGCTTCTATTTAATATCTTTAGCTTATTTTCAGCTTATTTATTAAGCAATTTCCATTTTTATATTTTTCCTAGGTTTCTTATAGTTTAAAATAATTTCAGTAATTTTTTCATATTTTTCTCTTTTCATCTAGTATTTTTAATAATTAATATTAGTTTTTATTAATTAATAATTAGTTAATAATTAATAACAATTATTTAAAAAGTCTTAAAAATATATTTTCTGTTTTAAAATTAGTTTTATATTACTTTAGATTTTTCTAAGTTTTAATTTTATTTTTCTAGGCTTATTTTACATTTTCTTATTATTTAGTGTATTATTAAATAGTTTAAATTAGTTTTTAATTAATAATAATTAGATAAAAAGTCTTAAAAATATAATTTTAATTTTAAAATTAGTTTTATAATATTTTAGATTTTTCCAAATTTATTTTTCATATTTTTAGTGTAATTTCATAATTAGTTATAATTTAGGATAATTTAAATAATTAATAAGTAATTAGAAAATAGTAATTAATTAATAATAATTATATAAATAGTATAAAAATTAATTTTAATTTTCTAAAAATTTTCTTTTATTATTAGGATTGTAAAAATGTAATTTTCATATCCGTAGGTATTTTATTTCTTAAAACTCGCGTGTTATTTCGTACGTCTACGTAAATTTAAATCAGACGTACGCGTTTATATGTTTAAAACGTTTCTGAGTTTTCCGACTTTACAATCTTGTTAATATAACTTATTTAAGTTATTTCCTTTCAAAATTCCTTAGTTTAATCAATCATAACCATTTCTTGTCCAAATTCACCCGATCACAGACCCGTTTGATAACAATTCACACCTCATCGGGACATAACGACCAGGGGAAACCCTATATTCCACGGAGATTGACTCTAGGCAGTTTGACCTTGTTAACCATCACTTGGTCAATTTAGATTGACTATTTGGAGCCAATCAAAATTTGGCGCCGCTGCCGGGGAGGTTGTGCGCGTTTTCTAAAAACAGTTTGCTGATTAGTGAGTTTGGAATTCACCTCACTGTATATTTATCCATCCTTGTTCATATCTTTTCATAAAAACCCAAAAATATTTTTCCTTACCCTCTATCCGTTTGATTCTACCTTCTTATACCCCTCTCATGTATAATTCTAATGGCATCTCTCGATAACGATTACTTTGAACAAAGGGCCTTTAAGATCAATGTTGAAAAACTTCTGGCCTTGTCAAAAATTTCGAGATTTCGTGTTGATCATGATGGACTATCGATCCCTATTCCCTCTCCGGTGAGGGAAATGGAACGAGAAACCAGGGTGACAAAGGACCCGGTACTTTCCTCTAACAATGAAAGTGTTAAATACGTCCAACCTACGGTTGTCCAAAAATCTAAGCTCACAATTGCTCCTAAACCGTCAAGAATTGATCCTAACCTTTCACGGTTTACGGTTAAAAGTTTGTCAAGCAAACGTACAAAGCTTAGGGCAGTGACTGAAAAGAACGACTTGCCTAATCTTCACATTTATCAAAAACAAAAACCAGAGACCATAACGGAAGTGGTGGAAATTCCTAGCTCTCAGAGCACACCACTTGTCCCACCTCCAGATTTTGTTCCTTGTGTCGGTTGTGGTGAGCCACTTTTCGGTTTTCCATGTCGTTGGTGTACATGTGAACAATGTGGTAATGATATGCGAGACGGGAGTTGTTTGTTTTGTGGTTCGAGGAATTCATTTGCTTATGATCCTAATCAGAACTCATTCAACGACTCCTCAAATTTTGCCAACTACCCATCACATTCATACGAGCAAGAATCATATTATCTAAATCTCGATGATGCTTCGTATCTAAATACACCAAGCCAGACTCAACAGTTTTACTGTTGTGAGTACTGTGGTGGCCCACACTACAGTTCTGATTGTCAATCGGGAAACACGCTTGTCTATGAGTAGTTTCCTGATAACAATTATGACTCTAGCACATACGACTCACAGCCACATCAGTTTTTATGTTGTGAGTACTGTGGAGGTCCTCACTTTAGCTCGGATTGTCAAACAGGGAATCCCTTTCCTTGTAACAATTACGACTATTCGTTTCAAGACCCACCTCCACAGTACCAAATTACCCAAGCAACTCCTCAATACCCGCAAGACCTTTGTCATGAGGTTCTTGAAGCATTGAAAGAATTTAAGGAGGAGTTGTCTACTACATCGTTTCAAAACTCTCGTGAGAAATCTATGGCAGAATTACTTGCTGAAGAACGAGATGCTAGAAACGAAATGAGCATGGAATAATTACTTGCTGAGCAAAGAGCAGCTAAAATATGTGCCAATCTTCGCTATGCTGCTCTATATGATGACGATGATGACAGTGATGATGATGAAGAAAACATTGTTATTATTCAAAAAGATTCATCAGATTCATCAGTTGTGATTCCTTCCAAGGAGAATCAGGGAGAAAATAGTGTGACGAAGTCACTAGCCGTTGATCAAATGGAACTTGAAGAATCCATAACTGTTGGTCCTTCTTAACTCCCTCAATCTGTTATCACACCCGAAGTTCACACTCACTCTCTGATCATGGGGGATGAGC
Organism: Artemisia argyi; assembly: GCA_030686995.1. Classification (NCBI taxonomy): domain Eukaryota; kingdom Viridiplantae; phylum Streptophyta; class Magnoliopsida; order Asterales; family Asteraceae; genus Artemisia; species Artemisia argyi. The sequence goes on from CM060693.1 coordinate 158,764,288, forward strand.
ATCTTATCACTGTTCCTGAAAAAGAATCGGACGAATTCATAAAGTCTAGTGCTGAGAACCTTATCCTAATCCCAGGAGAGTCACAGGGAACTTTTGATCATATGTGTGATTGATATCCCTCCTCCTCTATTCTTCCCAACTAATCATGATGAGATGTTCTCCGATTCTACTTGTGACGATTCGTTATCTTGCGGAGACATCGTTGTTATGGAAGAATTACCTTCTGAGCTAGTTAGCTTAGAAGAAGAGAATGATGAGATTGACACTGAAATCAAGGATGAAGCACTTCGTGCAACATTATTGAATGTCGATCTCCTCATTTCTAAAATCGAGGCTTTCAAAGAGAAACCTATTTCATCTCCTATCCTCATTAAGGATAGTGACATTTTCTCCGATGATCCTATTCCGGAGTTTGAAGTTTTTACTTTTGATCATATGGGAGAGAAGATTAGTGGCAGTACCACTTCTCATTCTCAAATTTCTCTCCCTGAATATGATTCATTCACCTTTGAGGTGTTCTCCGGTGAACTCACTCATATCATATCTCCACCGGAGTATGATAATTTTTACTTTGATCTAGACAAAGATTATCTTTGTGTTTCGGAGGGAAATATTCTCAACCTTGAGAATTTGATTGATATCAAAATCCCAACCCTCCCACCCATAATAGGTCTAGATCATATGAGATTAAATGATGAGATTCATGATATACCAATTATGGATTCTCTTCCTGATGATGATGACTTTATCTTGATTGGCATCAAGATCTTTCTTACCTTCTTCACCTACTGGGTGACTTCTCCTGTTCTTCACTCCTTCGGGAATGAAGACCTTATCTTTGACCCCGGCATCACCGCTTATAGTTTATACTATTTACCATTGGGTACTTATCGCATCGGTGTGGAACTTTCACGTGCTTCAAATGTTTGTCCAAACATCTTGAATGAAAGTCCGATGGAGATTTCTTCTTCCACATCATGCTTCCCCAAGAACCAATGAATTCGGGGTCGAGTCAAGCTAGCAACTCGGTAAACAAAAACAGTAGCATGTACTTAGGGTTTTCACCCTAAGTGTGGGGGAGTTACCCCTGCTGTGGTTACAAATAAAGTGAAAAAAATGGTGTTTCCACATTTAGCTTGTAATGTTGCCCCTTTACGTTCAAAATGTCGGCATAATAGCCGGGACTTTGAATATTGAGGACAATATTCATTCTAAGTGTGTGTGTGTGTGTATTGGGGGGGGGGGGGGGGGTATTCTAGCGAATTTTATCACATTTTACTATCTAGTACTCCCGTTTTTGGCAAAAAAAAAAAAAAAAAAAAAAAATTCACTTGAGTTTCAAAATTTTTGTGGTTATCAGTCCGCCATGTCTAAACGACAAAAAGATTGGCTAATCCAGGAGCAAACGACTCTTGGTAAAGATATATCAAATCCGTTGACGGCTTGCAATTTGCCTAAAATTGTATGGTATATCAACTCGCCATATCCTAAAAAGTGAAAGAGTTGGCTAGCCCGCAAGATTATGGCTTGTGGTAAAAGCAGTGGAAAAACCATAATTGGTAATCAGCTCACCAAGATGTTGACTATTCCATCAAGAGTTGGCTAGTCCAGGAGCAAACGGCTCTTGGTAAAGACAAATCAAATCCGTTGACAGCTGGTGGTTTGCTCAAAATCACATGGTTATCAAGTGGACCATAGTTCTTACTTGAACTGATACATTTGGCTACTCCAGAAGTAATGGCTTTTGGTAAAGAGATTAAAATCCATTAAGTTTTCAAAACAGTTTAGTGCTAGGGACTAGCAATATGTTAGTGTGGGGAATTGATGAGTGCTCAAACACTCATCATTTTTGGTCAAATCTGAACTGCAAAACATACAAAAACACTCAGAAATGCATCAAAATACTGAAAATATTCCAAAATTGTGTTTTATATGTTTTAGATGCAAAATGAGTAAAAACAGATGAAAAACGTACAAAGTTTGCAAAGTTGGCAGTTTCAGTCCCCCAACTTTCATAAAATGTCAAAACTAGTCCCTGGTCATTCAAAATATGGAAAATTATCACCAAAGGTCCTTTTAAAATCATAAGTTGTCATATTTAGTCCTTTGGTGAAAAATCTCAAAAGTTTTGGAAATTTTCAATTTTGGTCCCTGGAGTTTCAAACTTTGGCAGGATTGGTCCCTGGTGAAATATTTTTGAAAGAAAAATCATTTTTGGTCCTTGGAAAATCACAAATATCAATTTTAGTCCTTGGGTGTAAAGTTTAAAGAAATGTCAGTTTTGGTGCCTCAAGTTTGGCAACTTATTAGATTTGGTCCCTGGGAATTTTGAAAAATGGAAAAATGAAAATTTGGTTCTTGGTTTATTTGGTTCTTGGCAAATTACACCCTTGAAGATACTTTGGAAGATTGACAACTTCAGCCCTCCACTTTCACTAAATTACATGAATGGTCCTTGTGATTTCTAAGCCTTAATAAACAAATCCAAAACCAAACAATGCCAAATCCAACCCAACCCCTGATCCAATACCCCAAGCCCACCACACCAGGCCCAACATTCCAAACCCTTTGATATTACACCCAGGGTCAACGACAGTCAAACCCAACACCCACCACTGTTCACCCTTCTTCCTCCCCAGGTTTCCCTCTTCCATGTCCCCCTCCAACTCCACAATTTCCTCACCAACCCCACTAATACCCCCTCCCCTCCATTAAATATACCAACCCTCCATTTATTACCCTTACCAAACCCAAACCTGCCAAAATGATTTTTCCCGCCAAAACACATTTGAAGGGTAGAGATCATTTGGAGCCCATCCAACGGCTCACAGAAGTGTGGGAAAGACAGAGGAGTACTCCAGGGCATATAAAAGTCAAATAGAAAGAAGAAACAAGCATTAGTTAGTGTAAGGTAGTTGTAGCATAGTTATATAAATCGTTTTTATTAATTTTTACTTTCCAAGTTGTACTCAGTAGCTTAGAAGGATTTTATTAAGAACTATAAGTATGACTCAACTTTCCTCAAGTTATAATTTAAAAGTTCTTTGTTATCTCATCATTTGTCTTAATTTTAGTTAAAAATTTCATTTTAAGTTTCATGTTGTCAAAGTCTGTTGTTTAGTGATCACTAAGTCCATAGAAGATATCAATAAGCTTTCATAAGCTTTCTTTAACTACTTAATCAGTTTCTAGGCACTTATTTAAAAATGCTCAAAATTCAAGAAAAATAAATAAAAAAATCAAAAAGTCAGTATTAAGGAAGAAGAAGGACAGGAAGCTTTTGGATTATGAACTTTTATGGTTTAGAACTCCTAGGGGGAGTAATAGGATTGTGGTTTGGCACCCTGGTCACCTATCTCAGATTGTATACCATTGTAAGCAATTCACTTTTTGGCATTTACTGTTTGTATGTTTTATTTGTTGTTCAATTCAGTTTGTTTATGACTATTAAATGTTAGTAAAAGTGTTAGATTCAGTTTCATGGTGTATAGTCCACATTTGCTTCTCAAATCTTTTAAATCAGTAGGCTTAAGGGGTGTTTGGTTCTAGCTATCTTGTGTTGTTCTTGTTGATTATTAGTGTAACATTTGGTCTCTTTAAGTTATTTAGGTTCATGTAGGCTTAGGTTAACCATCACCTTACTCCTCAACAAGGCAAAAGTCAAAATCAAAAGTAATTCCCCCTCACAGTTAACTGTGTGGGGATTTGAGATCCACAAACCAAAACATCATTGTATAAGTTGTAGGTTTACACTTATTTGGTCTCACTATAGCTTAACATCATGTTTACAGTTAATTAGACTCAATCAAATCTCAAAATAGTCAAAGTAGGTTCAAAAAGCAAAAAGTCAATTTCTTTAGTTTTCAGAAAAACCAAAACTTGCATGATTTTTTGTGATTTTTGTACACAGAGATAAGCCTTGAAACTTTTACATTTTGTAGTCCTTCAGCTCAACTTTAGAAATATACAATTGCCTTATTTTTAGAATTTTTCTTTTTAGCTTTTCCATGTGCTCAAAGTACCCTGCAGGGCAAGGTGGTGCCCTGCATACAGACCCTGCCTCATCCACCCCTTTTCAATGGCTTGTTTCCTGTTCAATAGTGGGTCCCACAGGGAGCTTATTGGCTTTTTGAAAAGCCAATAAGCTCTTCTTTCAGTATCTAGGCTTGCTTTCATGCTTGTGGCTTGTTCACTAGGGCTGCTATGCCCCTCAACCTTGTCCCATTTGCTTAGTATGCTGATCCTTCAGTGTATTTGAGCCAAGTTAATAAGCTCACTCTGAGCTTATTAGTGGGGCTCATACTGTGATACTTTGCTTTTTGGAAACCTCAATAAGCAATTTCATCACATATAAGCTTATTTTTGGCCCCTGAGTTGTTGCCCCTAGCTTAATCAAGCCTGCAAAATCCTTGCAGGCCTGCTTGTTCCACAGGGTAGGTTGAGATTGCTTATTTTCTTGTTTCAAGCTTATCAGTGAGATTCTTTATACCCTTTAGCTTATTCCTAGTACTTTTAGCTTACTTGCATCTTATTTCACTTCTGTTTCCAGCTTAATTGCTTGCTTCATTGAGCTTAAAACATCAAGATAAGCCAAAAAGCTCAAGCTATTAAGCACTGGGTTCACCATAGTGCTTATTTTTAAGCTTCCAGCCAAGTGCTTTTATTAAAGTTTCATATTTTAAGTATTTAAATAATGAGTAAATTGCATAAATCGTCCCTAAACTTTGGACAGATTGCATGTTCCGTCCCAACTATTTCAAAAGTGCAAAAATCGTCCCTGTGAAAAACCTTTGAGTAAATTTTCGTCCCTGGTTGGGACTAAATATGCAATTTCACACTTTCGAATTATGCAATTTTCGTCCCAACCAGGGACGAAAATTTGCTCAAAGGTTTCATGCAAGGACGATTTTTGCACTTTCGCAATGGTTGGGACGAAACATGCAATCTGGCCAAAGTTCAAGGACGATTTATGCAATTTACTCTTAAATAATTCTCAAAAAGAAAATTTCAAAAAAGTCAAAATTACAAATAGTGATAGCTTTTATTTAATATCTTTAGCTTATTTTCAGCTTATTTATTAAGCAATTTCCATTTTTATATTTTTTCTAGGTTTCTTATAGTTTAAAATAATTTCAGTAATTTTTTCATATTTTTCTCTTTTCATCTAGTATTTTTAATAATTAATATTAGTTTTTATTAATTAATAATTAGTTAATAATTAATAACAATTATTTAAAAAGTCTTAAAAATATATTTTCTATTTTAAAATTAGTTTTATATTACTTTAGATTTTTCTAAGTTTTAATTTTATTTTTCTAGGCTTATTTTACATTTTCTTATTATTTAGTGTATTATTAAATAGTTTAAATTAGTTTTTAATTAATAATAATTAGATAAATAGTCTTAAAAATATAATTTTAATTTTAAAATTAGTTTTATAATATTTTAGATTTTTCCAAATTTATTTTTCATATTTTTAGTGTAATTTCATAATTAGTTATAATTTAGGATAATTTAAATAATTAATAAGTAATTAGAAAATATTAATTAATTAATAATAATTATATAAATAGTATAAAAATTAATTTTAAATTTCTAAAAATTTTCTTTTATTATTAGGATTGTAAAAATGTAATTTTCATATCCGTAGGTATTTTATTTCTTAAAACTCGCGTTTTATTTCGTACGTCTAAGTACATTTAAATCAGACGTACGCGTTTTTAGGTTTAAAACGTTTCTGAGTTTTCCAACTTTACAATCTTGTTAATATAACTTATTTAAGTTATTTCCTTTCAAAATTCCTTAGTTTAATCAATCACAACCATTTCTTGTCCAAATTCACCCGATCACAGACCCGTTTGATAACAATTCGTACCTCGTCGGGACATAACGACCCGGGGAAACCCTATATTCCACGGAGATTGAATCTAGGCAATTTGACCTTGTTGACCATCACTTGGTCAATTTAGATTAACTGTTTGGAGCCAATCAGTCAACAACTATGATATACCGTCCAGATCCACCTCCAGTCAGAACACATCAAGAACGGCCGAAAGCTTACCCTGAAGGGCTGAATGTTAATACTTTTAGAAGGTGTCCAACTTATGTGGATATTCACACAAGTCATGAAATAACAGAAAAGAATGTTCTTCGGCATTCAAAATCCCTACCAAGTATGCGGTCTCATGTTGATAACATCGCTCCAGATAATCTTGAGGAGCCACAGTTCTAGTCGCCCGTTGGCAAATTTAGATCCTCAAATTGGGATTTGATTAGGGGAGATGCTTTAAGGATCAAAATAGAAAACTTAGAGAAACAACTATCACAAAGTGGAGATAACATGTCAAAGGATCTCAAAGATGGTAGCATTCCAAGTGGTAAGAATTTTTTTTGTCGTCGTTGCTTTCTATGTGCAATTCTTGGGAACTTAACAAAACCCTTATGTAGGTGGTCATGCTGACATTGTTGATGGTGCTGGTGGAAGTTGAAGTTTATGGCCGTTTAGAAGATCAGTAAGTAAAAGCGTATCTGATAAAAAAGATTCTGATGTTGATACTGTACCGGAGATTGATGGAGAAAAAGAAGATTGTAGACATGCATTCCTCTCAGGTGGATGCTAGAATTTATCTGCGGAGTTGGGATACACGCATTGTGATCTTAGATGTTGATGGAATCATTACCAAGTAAGATTTGTTCTTCACTTACACAGGATGTATATAGCTTATTTAGTTTATATATAGCCAATGATTAAGCCTTTTTTCACTTGCGTGTTATTCAATTGAGCATAAATAGGATTAAAACCTTAGTGAAGCAAAGTTTAGGACTTTAGATTTGTCCTTTAGGATTATTAACATGTAGCATAAATGGCAACACTCTAATGAAAGAGCTTATGATGGCACCTATGCACTCGAAGACAAGGATTGACATTGTAAGTGAACAGCTGGGCTTTGGTTATGGACCTTTTCACAGATGTTTCTGACCATTGGGGGTAGTAATTCTAGGGGAGTCCCAAGTTTATTATGCTTTTTCACTATATAAGGTGTATACCACAAACTTATTCTGTTACCTCTTAAACCATCCATAAGGGTTAGGGTCACCACTCGTGCTCCCCCTCTTGGTGCTTTAATACCATTATGGCCACCTGGAACCACGCGTTATAGGACCACTTTTGGCACCCGTTTGGTGGTACATACCTCCAAAAATCTTATTTTTTGCTTCGTACCTTCATCTATGGTGTTGGGATTATACTTGAGTTGATATTGACAAAATGTGAAAGATGAAGGACTAAAGAAGACAAAGGATGAAACTTCACAAGAAAGAAAATATTACAGCAAATCTTTTATTATTATAGGAATATCCTTTGTAACCCTAATTCTCTATTATATAAAGAGAATACAGGGAATTAGTTTTATGTGTGTCAAGATGCAGAAAATCAGTAAAGCGTGTGTACAGGTGTTTTATGGGAAAACACCTAGGCTAGTTTTGTTTAGCCTCAAAGATCTTTGATTCCTTGTTATAGTGTAGATAACATGTACTACCATTGATCAAGGTAGTATTGGGGCTGTATTGGAGATTGTAATAGAGTAGAGATGATGGCGAAGGCTTATAGCAATAACAATAATGTTTATATATTCCGCTGTGCATGTTCTTGTTATGTTGTTATTGTTATTCCTAGATAAAGACCTAACAAGTATGAGCTTAAATGATTCTTAACAAGTGGCATCAGAGGCCAGGTTGCTCGTGATCTAGGATCTATAAGGTTTTTCGATGAAAAGAATAAGAAAAATTCGAATTTGGTTCAATTTTCGTAACTCATTGCAGGTCAGTTTTCAAGGAGCGATATCTCCTTCGTTAACCATTGGATCGGGCTGAAATTTTTACTGGAGCTTCTCTACATATCAATAAAGATTTCCACTAGAGGGATCTTCGATCTGAGCTTCCAATAAAAAGATAAAAATTCTCAAAGTCTGCTGCAGAAAAAGTTCATGTAAGTTGAATTTTTAGGGTTTCTTTGATGTTCAACTTCCCGAATTCATGTTTACTTGGTATTAATTCATTATGGAAGTTGTTTATATGTTGTTTGATGTATAAAATTCATGGAAGAAGCAGCTTTAGATACTAGTTTAATCGATTTTTAGGGTTTCTAAACCTGGTCGATTTGATGGTGATTATTGACTGAGTGTCTGGCGTAGACTATAAATTTTATTGTTGTGGGCATGACTAGGGCTGTAGAAAACCCAAATAAGTAACATTACATGACAGAATCATCATGAAACAAACTACAAAATGCGCTCAATGAGATTGTGTGGGATATGTTTGACATATTTGTAAGGAGATATGTGATGAAACAAACTACAAAAGGCGCTTCAATGAGATTGTGTGGGATATGTTTTTGGAACCAAGGGAATTTGAGGAAAACTGAAATAAAAGCGATGTTAGAAAAGTGACTTAAAGTTTAGGGGTTATTTGGTAATTTGTGTTACTTGTCCTGCAAGTTTGTTTTGCCTATAAATAGGGATTTATGTTATTAGTTTTCTTTGTACCTTTTGAATTTGTGGTTGATACATTTTGAATTAGGGTTTGGTACCTTTGAAATAGAATTTGTATCTGTAATTTGGTTTGATAATTTGAATAAAGCTTCCGCTTCGTTTGTCGAATTTTTTGTTTGTTTCGTTCATTTGAATTTCCTACAAGTGGTATAAGAGCTAGGTTCGTTTGACCATGAAGAAAAAGAAAAAAAATGGTTGTGGGTTCGTTTGGTTTTGGTGTTGAAGAATTGTTCGACTAAAGTTTCTGAAGTCGTTTTTTTAGATTTAATTCGATTGGGCATGCTTCTTTTGTTTTGGTTCTGACATAGCTCAAGCAGTATGAAGGATTTTGTTAAGATTATTTGTTAGTGGGCCTTTAGAATTCGTTAAGATTGGGCATTCAGAATTTGTTTCTTCTCATACATTTGAATTTATTAATTTGGAATTAGTTTGGATAATATTTTGTGGTAACTTAGGATTTGGGTTTTGTTTGTTCGACTAGTCTTATAATTTGGGGTTATAAGTCGAATTGGCCATCTGTTTGAAAATTTGGATGCCGTTTGAATATATTTGTTTTGTTTTGGAATTTGAAGAAAGAGGATTTGTTGTTTGAAGACTTGGTTTAAGTTGTTTGGATTTTGTTCGATCGTTTGGAATTTGTTAGTTTTGAAATTTTGGGATCTTCGTTTGTTGGGTTTTTGAAGTTGGTTGCCTGAATTTGATTGTCTTTGTTGAAGATCGTTCGAGCCGATTTGGTTTTGTTTGGTTGACCGAGTTTGAATTTGTCGGTTAACGTTTGATTGTTTGTTTTGAAGATTATCGGCGTTTGTATTTGTTCGGTTTGTTTTTGGATCGTTTTTGCGAATCGATCATTCGTTTTGAATTTGACTAGTATTACTGGCATTTGGAATTTGGATTTTGGATTTTGGATTTTGGAATTTGAAATTTGGAATTCGAAATTTGGAACTTTGAATTTGATTTGAAGCAGGTGGAAGAGTTTAATTCAAAGTGGAGATTGTTAGAAAAGTGACTTAAACTTTAGGGGTTATTTGGTAATTTGTGTTACTTGTCCTGCAAGTTTGTTTTGCCTATAAATAGGGATTTATGTTATTAGTTTTCTTTGTACCTTTTGAATTTGTGGTTGATACCTTTTGAATTAGGGTTTGGTGCCTTTGAATTAGAATTTGTATTTGTAATTTGGTTTGATAATTTGAATAAAGCTTCCACTTCGTTTGTCGAATTTGTTGTTTGTTTCGTTCATTTGAATTTCCTACAAAGCGAGATGTTGAACTTGAGATAAAACTTTTACGTGTCGATTAATACTTGAATAAAATCATTAGTTGGATTTTAATTTTCATTTGTTACTAAATTGTTTTGTTATAGTTACAAGTTTGTTAAACGGTATGTGATAATCATGCCAAATCACTGCCCAAATCACAAGTGATTTGGCCCAGATCACAATTGATTTGCAAATCACCTGTGATTTGGCTCAAATCGCAAGTGATTTATCATAAATCATTAATTGGACTAAATCACGTGCGGTTTGGCCTAAATCACTTATGATTTGGCCTAAATCACTCGTGATTTGGCCTAAATCACTCGTGGTTTGGCCTAAAGCACTTGTGGCTTGGCCTAAAGCACTTGTGATTTGGCATAAATCACAAGTGATATGTCCCAAATCACTTGTTGTTTGGCCTGAAACATCTGTGATTCGCATAATTATTACTTAAAGTGACGTCAAATAACAATTAATAGAATCGATTTAAAACGTTCATTTCCTAAGACTTGGTAACGTGTGACCAAATATTTTCATAAACACAATTAGACAGATACTAAAAGTAACAAAACTGGCATCATATTTCCATTGACTATAGATCCACTAAATAGTTGTCCATAACTACACACGTCTTTTCATACACCAACAAAATTTGAAAAGAAAATCTGTAATTTAACGGCTACTTGCAGTAAAACACAAAAGACCTTAAAAACAAAAAAAAGTAGAAAATAGGTCATTACTACAACCGCTCATCAAACTTCCTATCTCCATTCGCGTTCCTTCCTAGCCAGGATAGTGCTCCGAATTATCTCCTTCCTTGACACTGGTGGATACTTCCTACCTCCTTCCTTGACTTTAAGTGAACACCTTAACACTAGTTTAAGATGAACACTGGACTTAAATTAGAAACGATATTATAATCACCCGATACCACTTTCCCTGTCAAGACTACAAAATCCACCAAATAAAATAGCAATCATTTAGAAACACCAAACTCAGAGCAATTAAAGACGTATTCAGCAATTTAACAACCACCCATTCAAAGCAAATAAACCATATGTCGTAAAAACTAAAAATACCAATGTATCATCATATGAGAGCCTAAACTTAAGATGTAGGACTCCACAACAAGCGATTCATACAAACAGACCATAGATTCTGATAACATTCAGATAACAAGAAAAAGTATAATTACAATATTTGGGCATTTTTAAATCAAACGGCATATTCAAATATTCATGCATAAGACTCATCTAAGCATCTTAAATCACTATAATAAAAAGTGCGCAGAGGCTGTAAACCCACAAATAAAGAAAGTGTCATAACATTTTTTTATTAAACAACAAAGATCACTTCACTATCAAGACAACATAAAGCCTGGAATCAAACTGTAAACTCAATTTCATAAAGAGGTCCGAGTAGATTAAACCGATCAACCATACCATCAAATTATTTCCTATATCATAACAAAGTCTTAGACAAGAGTATCTCATATAATATCTAGGACTTCACAACAGGTAAATCTTATAAACAAACCACGTGTTTCCCATAACATTTGTTATAAGTGAGCAATCAGCGACAACTGTTGACTATGCCAAAGTGCCTATCCCACAATGGCCTCTAAAATTCTATATATACAAGTCAATTAATCTTAAACTGCACACTATTTACACCATCCTACAAGTGCACTCTATTTACACCGGATAAAGCTAGATAATATTCTTTAACTAGTATGTAACACCATCTCAAATATCATAGCAATAATACAACAACAACAAACCCAATCCAGCCGGAGCAGGGTATGGGGAAATATCATAGCAATAATAGAATACCAAAATTAAAGCTTTAGAATAACCCATCAAACAAACAACCCAACTTATAACTAACTTAAAACATGAAAACCCAGTAAATTGCTTAATATGCAACATCACCAATAAATAAACAAACCCATAACTAGTAGAGCAGAATCCTACTCGCTAATGGAAGAAATTCAAACGAAAACACATGAATACATTAGAACTATAAAGTAGGTTCATCATTAAATCAAGCGATAGTCACCGTTGAAGACATAAAACTTGAGGTTAAGCTAAACAACAAACGATGACTTACAACTTGAATAACTAAAAATCATTATAAACAGGTATCTAACATCATGAATCATAAAAAGTAATAGAAAAGTTGTTTCAACATACATAACATCAGTACGATTAACATAAAATGACTCAAAGGTGCCATAGATCAAGCAATAATGCCAACCACAGATGTATTAATTGACCATCCCTAGTGGACTTGTCCTCAATAATTCTATTTGTTTTGAATTTAGAGATGTAAAGTCGCAAAAAAAAAAAAAAAAAAAAAGAACTCGTTACAATCAATATGTTTTTCATTTCAATCTAGGATAGCATAGTCCAATTGACATTATAACATATTCATAACAGTCGTTTACCACAAGTAGTACAGATTAGACACACTATAGAATCAAAGTTAAATTAGTGATTAGATCATTTTTTATCTTCAGATAATGAGATATGCTAACTTAACTTGTTTTATATCATCAATGAATATAAGCCCTAAATTATCAAAAAAAAACATGAGTAAAACTTTCATTAACATCAAAATCGTCATAATATGTACAATAATCAAAAAAATACATCAATATCAAGTTAAATTTTTACCAAAAACGTTGTTATCCTTCACGATTTCACTTCTAATATCCATAATTTTGATCCTTGTTATGATGCAACTGGATACATGTGATGATTTTGGGGGATTTGCGAAAGTTTGGTGCTTGAGAGAGGTTATGAGTGTGTGTTAAATGGAGAGTAAACGAGAATGCAGATGAATGAGGATGATGATAACAGGAGATGAATGAGGAGAGAGGAAGATGTGAGTGTTTTACTAGGTTTTAGCCTGAGTGATAAAGAGTTATCAAAGTCATATGAAATGACAATTTTGCTCCTCCGTGTATATATTATTAAAACGAGGCGGCAACGGTCTACCGCGTTGCGGCGGGGCGTTGTTTCATGTAGTTGTTTATTGCACAGTATTTTTTTTGTTAAGTAGAAAGTAGGTCAAGTGTTCGGTGCGGGGTTAAAAAGTCCCAAATAAAAAAATTGAAACGACGTGGTTCTTGATAGCGTTTTGCGGCGGGGCTCGCTAAATATATGTTAGATAAAAGTTTAAAGTAGTTTTCGCACGTCATTATATAGTAGGGGGTATGTTTCGTAAATATTGTTTTGGGCTGTTTTTTAACCCATTATATAGTAGATGGTATGTTTTGTAAATGCTATTTTGGGCTTTTACCTGGGTCAAAGTGGGCTTGTTGTTGGGCTGCCGGTTGTGACGTCAATTGGACGCAAGCCTCGACGCTCTATTATATATTGTGTAACGCCTTCTTTAATCTTAACCATTAGATGAAAGAGAATCGAGGGTGGAGATTATGCCATTTGATCTTTGAAAAAAAATTGATCTACAATGAACCATACTCACCATATGATTTCTTTGCACATGACCAAAAGGAAGGCTTAGGTGTATTGAAAGGTTGCTTAAGGATGAAGTTAGAGTAAACTCTTAAAGTTTTAAGGCTTTCGAGTTTTTAAGGTCTTGTACATATAGATAGCCCATCACATCTTTTCTTGGGCTAGTTTAAATCCTTGGCCTCATATATTAAATTCGTTAAAACTATTTAGGATTTTGGGTCTACTTGATCAAGAATTAATGTTTGTTATATTCGATAAATGAATGTTTGTTCACTTATATTCATGAACGTTATTTTGATTTTTAAAGGTTTGACCAACCCTAGATGTATTTGTTATAAGCAAACCACAACACCAATATCCAATCTTATCGGATAGTCATAAATCTACCTAAGGGTACATCCACAAGAGTGTGAAAAAGTGTGTGCGCGTACTAGTGAGTATAAGAGCCAAATGATCTATAAACTATTATGTTGATTCTCATATTGTCATGTTACGAACCAATTAGTTGACTCTTGAAATTAAGGATAGAAAGATAAAAAGCGGGAAAATTCCATATATACCCAAAAGAAACTTTATAACCTCATATTTATCCAAATGACAAGTTTTCAATGCATAAGTACAATGCTTTTAAAGCATGTGTTAGGAAAATATGGAATTAATATTTGTTTTGAGTATATATGAAACTGCCCCGAGGCATAATAGTATTAGATTATTGAATTTCCCTAGTTCTCAAGCATCTTGCTGGGATGAGGAGATTTTGTTGTTCTTTATAAAAAAAAAAAAAAAAAAAAAAAAAAAAAAAAAAAAAAAAAAAAAAATTCTTGAATTTCCCAGACTAGCTTTATTATTCATTGTTATTCATCGAACATCTGGCCATGCAACAAACTTGGAACAGAAAATTGAGTACGTTTACGGATTTTATTTATGGATACGAGCAAAGTTCCTCTCGAGGCACCTTTCAATGATGTATCTTGTAAACTAGAAATCCAGGGCACACGACCAAGAAATTTGAACTATCATGAAATCACATATACACCCTACCCATAGAATTCGAACTTCGGAACTACTATGAAGACCCCCAAACCCCTTGTGTTCACTAATTTCACCCAAGGGTTTTAGGGTTTCTTTTCTTCAAAGCAAGGCAAATTCCGTTAAGGGTTTTAGGCGTATAACCAAATGTGGCAATTTCAACAACTCTTAGTTATAAATGACTTGATTTTAATGCAAAGGAATGAGTGAGGTGGGTAATAAATACCTTACATAACAGCAGGGACGGTTTCAAAATCATTAGAATGTGTAGATATTATAATATAATCAACACGTTCACAAAATTAAGCGAATTGAAGCTAACAGTAATTCACATTTCACAAGGCCAAAATTCAACAACATTCAACTACACCTACTTTGAATATAAGGGTACATTTTCAGTCTAGAACAATTGATTGTCTAAAGAAACAAAATGGTTGACTTTTGTCATCACACTGACCTCGACATTTGGGCATCACCCGCATTTTTAGTATCCGCTGTTTTTGCTGGCCTACGACCCTTGTCAGGCCCACCTATCACGCCCCATTCTTCAAATTGCCTTTGCCGGGCTCTAGCTCTCTCCTTTTCTTCCTCAGATTTTGATGAGTAACAATAGGGACAAGTAACACCGTATTCCCACTCTGATGATTCCATGTCAGCATCACTTACAGGTTTCTTGCAGCCATAGCAAAGTTTGAAGTTTCCAGGCACCAGCCCGTGTTGGACTGAGACTCGCTTGTCAAAAACAAAGCACTCACCCTCCCAAAGAGACTCATTTTTGGGGACTTCCTCTAGGTATTTAAGTATCCCGCCTTTTAAATGATAGACCTAATTCCATAAAGAGAGGATATATCAAACATTCTACATGCCATGTCAAGGAGGCAATAGGGACGACATCCACAAAAAATACATTAGAAAAAAGAACAAGAAGTCGCAATTTTGACCAACTTACTTATAAGTGGGTCATTATGGGGTGTGGTTATCCCGGGGTATAACAAAACTAGGTTAAACGGGGATATGCATCGAAGGGTCAAATAAATCGGAAGTTGTTCAGTACTTCAGTATATACTTTTAATACACATAACCTCCTAAAATCATTTTATTCAATATAGAATTTCATGATAATAAACTAAAGTATATAAATTACATAAACTTTGTAATTATAATTGACACATTAATTATCAATTAAAAAAAGAGAAAATGTTTAAGGTCCACCCAACCTCACACACAAAGTATGTTGCGTAGTTTGACCTGTTACTCGATCATTCTTTCTTTATCGCATGCGGTGGCTTGACCTTAAAACTTAGAAGTATTTGTTTTATAGTGGTTTCTTCTTCTACGATGCTTCTACCTTTTTATTTAGATTTGTATTTTTCCTTAAGAATAAATACATTCATATCAACTATAATATTAAAAGTTGTTTGTCTGACAGAGTTGCTGAACAGAACTAGTAATAAAGAATGATGGTTGTAATTAATAGAAGATCATATGTTGAGAACCACAAGGGGTGACCCAGCGGTAAGAATACCAACCTTCCAAAGAGGAGGTCAAGGGTTCGAATCCAACGGGGAGAAAATTAATCCCCTTCTGGCCACGGAGGTTCACCTGCGCCGACTCCGGTCTATCCAAAAAGGGTAGTCGCCGTGGGATTAGTCGGCTCGCAATGTCGAGTTGGAAACCCATGTTTACCCAAAAAAAAAAAAAAAATCCATATGTTGAGCAAAAAAGAAAACCATTAACTGTAAAAAGAAACCATTAACTAGGACTACGAAATGGTTAACAACTTGGAGTTAAAACGACATCTAGAAAGATTTGTTCTTGATTATCATTATGGCTATATTCTACCACGGGCACTGCAGAAGTATAATAAGGTAACCCTGCCTGATAACTAGAGGTGAAAAATCGAAGGGTTAAGGCATGGGTCAAATGAAGGAACTTTCGTACATGTTTCAACTGGGTTGACTGAAATAGTACTATTGTCCACAACTTTAAGCATTTTTATAGCTAAATAGTGTCCTATGATTCCAAAAGTTTATCATTTCAATAATGCTCTAGTTTATAACTAAAATGATATATAGCCTTAGGAGGTTTTATGGATTAAATATACACTATGTGAATTGCGACCCCTTTTTCAGCTAATCTTTTTAAGTTACCATTTGACTCTTAGAATAAAAGATAATCCGAATCTACCCCTTCATAATTAAATTAGTTGTAATTGCCATCCCTGCTGATAACAGTAATGTAATAGAGAGGTGGTAGCAGTGCAAGTTACACTCATGACTCACCTCTTTAAACCCTTTGCCGAGGAGGAAACTTGAGGCTTTTTCACACCGAATTCCACCTGTACAATACATTGCAACACGAGGCGTAGATTTCTGTTCCACCTCGATTTGTTTTTCAGCCTCTTCAGATGAACCTCTGCATTCCACTTGGGCATCTGATGGAGAGAGTTGGAATTCATCATCTACCCATGATGGGAATTCCCTAAAAGCTGTGGTACGTGGATCAACTGCCCCTTTAAACTTGCCTATTCTGATTTCATAGTCATTCCGCACATCAATCACAACCTATAGAAGTATCCACAGAATTAAGTCAGTTGCAATTCACGGACGTCGGGTAGTATGCCACCTAGAATCCAAGTCATCAAATAATATTGCATGTTGTTCCAAGGGTGGTCCCCTTGTTTCAGGTAAAAAAAAAAAAAAAAAAAAAAAAAAAAAAAAAAAAAAAAAAAAAAAAAAAAAACCACCACCACCACCATAGTCAGTGTTGTAAAAATCGGCCATGGCGGCCGATATGGCGGCGCCATGGCGGATTTCGGTAGTCCACCGCCACGATATTTCCCATATCGGTCTAACTTGGCGTTTTTGGTCAAAATTGGTCTAAATCATTCACAAATCGGTCAAAATCGGAGCTTGGCGGTCAAAATCGGTCAAAAATCGGCCTTGGCGGCGGTCGGTCAACGCCGGTCAACTTCAGATCTGGGTTTTTTTTTTCAGATTCACGCCGGTCAACGCCGTTTAACTTCAAATCTAGGGTTTTTTTTTTCATATTCACTTCAGATCTAGCCTAGATCTAGGGTTTTTTTCATATTCCTTTATAATTTATGGTCTCCGCCATGGCGCCGCCAAGACCGATATGGCGGATTTCGAGGGTCGACCGCCACGGTACCGCCGAGCGATATTTACAACCTTGACCATAGTAATTTCAAATTTCCCATAATCAAGCAGCAGCCATCGAGATGGACGTGTTTGTTTTTTCGGAATTGCCTCTGTCCCACATGAACTGCAAGCGTTCCTTTTATTACTATTTCTAAGTCAAATTGAATAGGATCTAGTATGTGCATAGGGTCCACATTTCAATTTTAATGAGACAAAGAAGTTGCATGTTGCATTTATTTTAATTGAAAGGGTAGGTTTAAGCTACCAGCAATTATTGCACAAACTGCTCATTGCAAGTTATCCAAATCCTGCATGAACTAATGGTACCATATGAAAATACGGCTTTAGATTATGCACTATGGGCGCTTGCTGCACATTCTAGTGCACCATTTGTGTGCTAATATGGTTTTCCTGTGTTATTTCAATTCCCATGCATTCATATTTAAAAGGCCTGTGTCTGTATGCAGACGATTTGCACAAAATTTTGTTAAAAGCCACCTAGAAGAAATGTTTCCATAAATGAATTACGGGAGCGTGCTATGCCCTTTAGGTCAACTAATTGCTTATGAATCTATCCTTGGCAATCCTTGCTATGTTAACATCTTCCTGCATGCATTCTAAAAGTGCTCTTATTGCAGCCAATTACTATACAAAGGCATTAACTCCATACTCTTAATAGATGACACCTCCTAATTAAATAGACCAGAAAGACACTAGCAATAGGTCCAATAGCGAAATGTATCAAACAACGTTTCGATTTGATTGCTCATAAATTGTTTAATTTGGAAGATGCTGTATAAAGACAAGTTGTTGATTGGAATTATCGCACATCCAAAAACCATTTGTCCATTAAAAAAAGATGAAGAGACGTAACGAAGTAACAGAGCTAAATAAATTCCAAACAAAATAAGTCTCAAAATTGGAAGAATGACCAAATCGAGAGACTTACCGTATCTGGATCAGTGATCAATGTATTCCACTCTTTTGGGCTGACATACTTCCCAACTCGTTCATTAGGTGATACTGATGGCATTCCAAGAGAAACAATCTGCACACAATTGAATTAAATAAGTAATTAGGAAGACCTAACTAAATCATCCGTACACACACTTCCCGTGCAACTAATATACTGATATAGTTACAGTAATTACCTCCTTTTTAAGTTTTACCCTAACATGGTCCCATCTGAATGGTGCATCTTCCCCTGCAGCAAGTGGAGAACTGCTTGTGTGGCCATGGTGAATTGCTTCTTCTTCAGGGGTAACAGGTGACTCTATTCGTCTAAGACCCTTTAAGCGATCATCAGACTGAATGAAGTCAAGAACTTTTTCCACTGATTTCCGTATCCCACATATGCTGCCGTTGATTCCCTCTGGTGCAAGAATGATACCACCTGAAATGTACTGGAAGGTATAAGTTATGAGTGACAAGAACATGGAGGATCGTAAAACATAGGATATAAAAGAACTAAGAAAGCCAATTGTGTGACATGAAGCAACCTTATTAACATGCAGAATACATATATTATAATGGTGGTTTAGCACATGAACAGGGCAATACGGAGGTGTTCAGAGTCTGATTTAAGGAACCATAATCAGATAATCAAGAGTAACAAATCAGGTTATAGTAGATAACGTGCTTCTCTAATTTAACATTATAATAATATCTGAGAAAAAAAAAAAAAAAAAAAAAAAAAAAAAAAAAAAAATCTGAATATTTAGGGAATTAGGGGGTGTTTGTTTAAGCTAATATGTGGGCTAACGAGCTTATATGACTTCAGCTTATATTTCATAAAGCGCATATTTTATGGCTTATTTTCTGGCTTATGAGCTTATCATAAGATAAAAAATTTGTTCAGAAACTTGAAGTAAGCTGAGAATAAATGGGCTTATGAAATACAAGCCGAAATCATATAAGCTTAAGCAAACACCCCCTTATAATAATACGGAAGCCAAATGCTGCAAATGATAAGGCAACTTGTGCAAACGGGGTAAAAGTCTCCAGATGATAATCAGGGGGTGTTTGTTTAAGCTTACATAGCGGGCTTATGGCTTATTTGGTTTTCGGCTTATGTCTTATAAGCCCAAACTTTTTGGCTTATTTTGAGAAATATGGGGTTACATTAGCTTATCATGTCATAATAAGCTTATATAAGCTGAAAAGTTTTAAAATAAGCCACAAAAAGTGAGTTTATGAAACATAAGCCGAAAACCAAATAAGCTACAAGCCCACTATATAAGCTTAAACTCAAATTTGCATACCCAATATCATAAATTCATAATCAATTAAATCTACTACTAATTCACATTCAATAATATTAAATTAATCAAATAAGCATAAAATTAATACCAGCTCCTGACACAAATCCTTCAAAGGCTTCCTAAAATCCACATAATCATAAAAATCAGCAAACTTATAAAACGAAACCACCACAAGCTTCTCCATCTCCTCATCCTCATCTCCATCACCACCACTAACCGTAACCGAATTAGACACCGAACACAACGAACTAAATCTCAAACCATTACATTTAATCTGTTGATTACTGGGTAAAGGAATAGGGTTTGATGACGACGTGGCAGGGGTCATGGTGGGGTTAGGGTTTAGTGAAGATAGGAGTTGGAGAATGGGGAGATGAGTTGTTCTACCGTGAAGGCAGCTGAGTAACGGAAGGGAGTGCATTGGAAGATGTGCTGTAATTAAAGGGCTTCTTTGTAATTAATGGTTTTTTTATACATGGGTTTTACACTTTACTCCTTCTACTTATCATTCTTGTTCTTTATTAGTTTATCTAAACTTTAACTGTATTTATTAAACTTAAACTTTTTCTTCTAGATAAAGGATTGCTTACCCACATCTAGGGGTGAGCATTTCCGACCGACGCCCGATAACCGGCCCGATTCCGATCACCCGACGGCCCGATTCCGATCCCGACTAGCAAACGGGTCGGGAGTCGGTTTGCTATTCCGGCGAACTCGGGAGTCGGGTCGGGACGGGATGATTCCGATCAATAACAAGCTAATCCGGCCCGATACCGACTAACCGATACCGACCGATTCCGATACCGACTAACCGAACACAATCGGGATCGGGAGTCGGTTTAGGATTCCGGCCACAATCGGGATCGGGCTTCGTCGGGACGGGTCGGGACGGGATCGGAAGTGGCCCGATGCTCACCCCTACCCACATCAATCATTATTTTGCATTCTCTTTCATTTTCTTTTTCCTTTTCACTTTCCTCATTTTGAACCAAAGGGGGCCTTTATTAAACTTAAACTTTTTCTTCCAGATAAAAAAATTGCATTTAATACACATCCATAAACTTACAAATTGCCAAAAATATATATTATTTTTAACTTAATAAACTCAAAGTTTTCTTTTATAATTACGCTAAACCTTGTCGTGCGGGCACTTGGTGGACAAGCCATTTTTATATAGAGGACGTTAACCTTTGAAATCTCCTTGCTTGGTTGAAATATGAAAATGTTAGTTTCGGATAAATCAAAACAAAATGTCAACTTAGAATTTTGGACGGAAGAAGTAACAAATGAGCTCATAAACCCATTAAACTATTACTATTTTACATCATCTTTCTTATAAATGTAAAATTGTTTTATTTAATAAAGTTATAAAATTTATATTGCATAGCTACGAAAAAAATTTATTTTGCTCCTGCTGCAACACGCAGACTATTACAACTCATTTTAGTAAATTTGATAATATCTAGTTAGAGATAGAATATAATTGATATACATAAAAACGTCATTATAACAAAGTAACCATACATTTTACTTCTCAAATGTGGATCGGGATTTTAGAATGATGTTGGTAGAGTTTATTGATGTCATGAGGAAAGAGTCGCAGCCTCGACATGACAAACTCAACACTTAAACAAACAAATTTAGACTATGTTGTATCATTATTGTGACGTTTCTTTTACCTTCTTACCATTACCAACAACTACCGACTTGTTATGGCGTCACATTGTGCGGGCATTTTGTTAGTTTACTAATAAGAACTAAAAGATAATGAATGGTTCTTTCCTGCCCACACATAGATTCAACTGAAATTCAAAACTTAAGTAAAAAAAAATCATGTTTAAAATTTTAAAACTGAAAATAAAAATTCTTGTAAATATGTTGTTAAGGACATTACCTGGCCTTATTTGACATGGTTCAACATAATAAAGAAAAGTACAAGGACATATATGAAACTTGTATTTCATTGATTTTTTTTATTAAGATAACTAAGGGCCCGTTTGGTTTGAAAATGGGTTTAGGATTAAGATTTAGATTTAGATTTAGATTTAGGTGATGTTTGTTATCCCACTTTAGATTGGGTTTATACTTGATTTGACACTTGTTAGTTGTTTGTTTACATTTAAGTGTATTGAGTTTGGACTTGTACAATAAATATAAGGGTTTACATAAAAGACGAGTCCCTTGTTGATTTTTCTCTCTCCTCACTATGGCTCTCTGACAAATATGATAGCAATCATTGTTCTTTTCATTTTGTCTTTTCTTTCAAATATATCATAAAATAATACAAACAAATCTTTTATATATCATTCTCCCTCCTTACTATTTACATAAATAATTTCTAAAATAAATTTTAGTATACAATATATTTTTAAATATTATTTTCTCTCACATACCACAAATCCAAATCCTAAACAATCCTAATTCTAAACCCATCCATAAACAAAACGGACCATTAAATTTGGATTAGAATTTGGATTTTGATTTAATCAGAAAATCATATTTAAAGATATATTATAAATTAAATTTTGTATATTTTTTTAAATAAATATAATAAGCTTTATTATAACAAATGAAAAAAATAAACTAAATATGAAAGGTAGAGGTTAAATGTGAACCCACTTAGAAAATAATATTTAAAATAGGGTAAAATGCAAAAAGAGTCCCTAAACTATCATGAAATCTCAAAAATGGGACCGTGACAAAAAGTCACGCAAAAAAGTCACTAACATTACGTAAATTTGCAAAAAAGCCACTGAGAGCCATTTTCCGTTAGTTTTCCCGTTAACTGCCTAGTCATCAAGGGTAGTTTCGTCTTTTTACTGTACATACTTATTAAATTTGCCTCCATAATCAGCTCTGTGCCTGGGCATCGATTTGACATGACTTCAATGGCTAAATTTGCAAAGTAACTAAAAAGTTTTAACCCCATAAACCCCCCCACAACCCACACTTGCAAATCACGACTCGATGTAACAGTAAAAAAAAACACGGCTTCGAAAATGGAATCATCACCAAACACCGCAATAATCACCACCACTATAACCACAACCACCACCACCAACACACACCAAGAAACTTCAACGTTGGTGACCACAACAACTTTGACACAACCCCCACAACAACGCCCATGTCTACGTTGTCATTCAGAAGACACAAAATTCTGTTACTACAACAACTACAACACTTCACAGCCTCATCACTTTTGTCGTTGTTTCCGCAGACACTGGACTCATGGTGGCATTCTCCGGGACATCCCCGTTGGAGGTGGTACTCGAAAAAACAACAAAAGGAAAAAACCCATGAACCCCACCACCGCTTCGGGTTATTGTGATACCACTTTTGCTCCGCCGGAGAACCAGGAGTACCAGTCGTACCAGTGCCATCTGACGCCTCCACCTGTGGATGATGCCGGAAATGTGATGGTTCCGTTTGAACCAAATGTGTTTGTACCATCACTGTTTTAGGGTGTTGGGTTTGAGGATGGTTTCTGGCCATTTTGTGGCACTTAAGCTAGTTTCTTTGTTTAATGTTTGTCTTTTGTTGGTAGTTGTTGATGTAACCGATCTGATCTTTTGGTGAATTGTAAATTCTGGTTTGTACAATATTGGCGGAAAACTAAAACTAACTAGCTAATAACTAATTGAGCCTTCTAGAACTACTTAGCTACAATGGAGTGTTTGGTTCTGCAGTTATTAGCTTGACTTGACTGTTTTGACCCATGTTGAGTAGCGTCCCATTATCCCCCGCGCAAATTGGCAGTGTGTAAAGGGTTACACAGAGCCAATTTGGATAAACAATTGTAGTGCAGAGGTTTGCTTAGGCCCTTTGTGAGAATATCAGCCAATTGTGACTTGGTTTGTAACACCCCCTAAATTTTAACTAGAGCAGCGGAAGACTTTGTGGGGTATTACTTAGAGGATCGAAGTCAATGTCATAGAAAATGACTCAAAAGAGACATTTTTAAAGTTATGTTTATCATTCATTTAAAAAGCAAGTATTCAAGTACAAAGTTGTTCCATTAGTTTTAACATATCATAGAAGATATGAATTATTGAAAGCGAATGACAAAACATTTTATTTAACACCTATGTTAGGGTTTAGTACCCTCTCCATGCCTTGAGCTCCTTCGCATTAATTTTCTGAGATAAACATGCTAAAAGTCAACAAAAGTTGAGTGATATTCATAGGTTTAAGTTTAGTAGTTGAACACAAGCTATAAGTGATAATTGCATCGAATTACAATTATAAGTTAAAAATCAGTTATTATTGCATTAAGCTCATGACACTCATCCGATTAACAGATCTCATAAAAAATGATGGATAATAGTAACAATGGCCCTCGGTATAGGTTCTTGCCAGTAACCTATTAGATTTCAAATAAAATGCGTTTGGTGGCTTTCTCCAGCGACCAAACGGGGATTGTCAATCCCTAATAGATCTATCCACAATTATTTACGTTCACCCTACGAGTGACTAAGGTTCATGATATAAGGGACTTTTGGCAATAAGGTACTTAAGCAACAACAATATCAGGCATAGCATACCAAGAAAAATACTTGTGTTCAGTTTTTATAGCATGTATCTCCCCACGAAAACAGTTTTATAAAAGTGGGCTATTAACTCACCTTAGTAGTATAGTGGTAAAAATATCGATACTCAGTTTTCAATAAGGGAACGGCTCCACACACGACATAGATAATATATGGCAAGTTTTAGTGTTTGATAATCTTAATGGTTTAATCGCGAGTAGTTTTTGAATACTTACGCCGTTGGTTTAATGATAGTAAAGTTTGTGGTTTTATAAAATATCGTAAGTTTAGTTAAGTTATATATATATATATATATATATATATATATATATATATATATATATATATATATATATATATATATATATATATATATATAACGTAAAGTTTAATAATAATAATAATAGTTTGAAATAAAATGTAACGTCGTGATGTGAAATCGTAAAATGAAAAGTAAAAATAAAATGTTAATTATAGTATATGGCCCTTGTCTTTTCCAAATTTTTACACTTTTTACCCTAACGGCGTTAGCGTTACACCGTTAGTCCAAAGTTAAATATATTTACGTTTTACGTCCAAAACTTTACAATTTTTACACTTTTCATCCAAAAGTTTATAAAATCAGTTTTTTATCCTCAAGTTTGTGAAATGACAGTTTTTACCCCAACTTTGTAAAATTGACACTTTTAACCCAAAATTTATAAAATTTGCAAATTTAGTCCAAAATTCACCAAATTCGAAACTTAGTGTTTTTATTTCTTAAATAAGTTAAAAATAGCTTAATGAACTTTTCAAAACTGCTTATTTGTTGAAAAAGCTTATTTATAGCTTAATGGGCTTTTAACGAGAATAACTAGGGCCCGTTAAGCATTTTAAATCCAATGGGCTTACGAGGGTTTTGGGCTTGGTTTTGGGCTTATCTTAGGATGCTAAAAACGTTACTAAAAAGCTTATGAAGACAGCTTATACGTTTTGATGGGCTTTAAGGCCCACTCGGTATTTATTTGTTTTCAAAAATAGTTTCAAGTCGATTTGCTTTGCGTTATTTACTATGTCGAGACGTGAGTATTATTACAAATGTTCTATACGAAAATGGTAGTTTGTCAGGTGGTCTACTAGTTTGTGAAATAAAATAGTATGCTCATTACGTAGAATTTAAAGATATGCGTTCGTTTCATGGGTGGCATGGAACGAGTTTTATAGTAAAAAGACTTAGATTATTTTTGAGGATTTCACGACTTGTTGTTATACGTTAGAAAGGTATCCAAAAACAGTTTGTACGTAACTTTTAAGGCTCAAATCTTTATATAACTTGATTGTTAAGGTGGGAAATATATAGACGAAGGTATAATACGTAGGTGTTGTTTATTTAGTTTACGAGTAATAAGGTGCAAGTGTTTGTGTTGTATACGAAAATAATAAAAATGTAGATAAATATTGAAAAGAGTCGTATGAGACTTACTACACCAAAATGGTGGGGTAAAATGAGACGTAGAGTCGAGGGGATGGTAGTACGAGAGTGTAGCGTGAGTGTTGGCTCGACCAAGGTTCACAAACAACGATATGTTCTTCCTAAACACCACCCGATTGCTTTGAAATCCTACCCAAGCAATTCGACCCAGGAACTAGACTAAGGACTTAGTATTTTTGTGAGTCTTGATTTGCATGTAAGTGAAAAACGAAAGCATGCATGCATGGCGTATAAATATGAAACCTTGTGTATCCTAGTGACCAAAAATTAATGAGATGGGATGTTTGCGTGTATTCAAAAAGTCTTGAAAGTGTAAGAAGTAACATGTTTTCATCTTTTGTTTCCAGCTTGTCGACATGCTATCTAGTTCAAAGAAAATGTGGGATTTGATTATAAAAATAAAATGGTACTTGTGAATTTGTTTTAAAAATCATGTAGTACTTTGCCTAGGTTCATAAAATATACATGTGTGTGTGCATGAAAAGAGGAAGTACCTCCTTGTGTTTGAAAATGTATGTCGACCACCCTTTTTATTTTGTAAACGATTTGTAACTTTGGCTAGGCTCGGTGATGATTGATAGAATGTAATATTTACACATGAGTTTGAGTTAGAAATGGTTTTAGGACCTTATAGAAACAAGTGTGGTTCAAAACGGTTCGATTTTGGTATAGTTAAAATTGTATGAAATTGTTTTTGGACCAAACGTTTTGCCTAGTAAAAATGTAGTTAAACTCGACATGGGAAGCTAACAATCGACACACTCAAGGTTGGCTAGGGGAGGAACGAGAATGTGGAAAAATATGTGTGAGTCGTGTGTAAGATTTGGGCGTACAAGACTCATTTCTGGCTTGGTCTAGTCGAGTGTTTGCAAAATAATTATAGGAGGTTAGGCTTAAACTGAGTGGGCCGTGAATATTAACAGGCCGAAAATAATGTTGGGCTTAGCGTGTAATTAAGAGTCCGATTAGGTGTAATTAGGATTAGTAAAAATATTAATTATGATTAGTGAAAGGTTTAGTAAATATTTAGTGAGACGTTTACGTGAGTCCGGAGGTTATCGAACGCGTTTTGTTAAAATACGTTACGTAAGTTCGTATGTGGTAAAAGTTTAATATTCTCGTGATTTTTAGACTATAGTGGAACATGTGTGAGCATTGTTCCGAGGAAAAAGAGATTATAAATATCGTAGTGATTTCGAGTAACATAGCATATTTG
This sequence comes from Artemisia argyi, assembly GCA_030686995.1. Taxonomy (NCBI): domain Eukaryota; kingdom Viridiplantae; phylum Streptophyta; class Magnoliopsida; order Asterales; family Asteraceae; genus Artemisia; species Artemisia argyi. The sequence goes on from CM060693.1 coordinate 158,791,235, forward strand.
ATAAACAAAATTTTGTTATTGGTAAAAACGTTATTAATTAACGTAATAATATATTAGTCTTTGATTAACTTTTACTATTCATTGGGAAAATTACGGGAGATTACAGTACCTACCCCTTATTCTGAATTCCGTCCTGGAATTCTAGTCTAAGATGGTCGTCAGGGGTGTCTAGGAAAATAGATGAGGGTACTTGGCACGAATCTGGTCCTCGCGCTCTCAAGTGTATTCCGGTCCTCGCTTAGAGTTCCATCGAACCTTGACTATGGGAATACGGTTTTGTTTTAATTGTTTGACTTCCCGATCCATGATTTCTACTGGTTCTTCTGTAAAGACAAGTTTATCGTCGAGTTGAATCTCTTTGAGTGGGATGACCAGAGATTCATCGGATAAACACTTCTTAAGGTTAGACACGTGGAAGGTAGGGTGTACTCGGCTAAGTTCTTCTAGCAGCTCTAGCTTATATGCCACTGGTCTAATTCGTTCTAGGATGCTAAATGGTCCGATGTATCTAGGGTTTAACTGTCCACGATTTCCAAAGCGTATCATTCCTTTCCAAGGAGACACTTTCAACATTACTCTATCTCCAACCTGGAATTCCATAGGTTTTCGTCTTATGTCGGCATAGCTCTTCTGCCTGTCTCTTGCAGCTTGCAGTCGTTGTTTGATTTTAACTATTTTCTCCGTTGTCTCATGAATGAGTTCGGGCCCGGTGAGTTGTATGTCACCAACTTCGGCCCAACAAACGGGTGATTTGCACTTTCTTCCATACAGTGCTTCGAATGGTGTCGCCTTAATACTAGCATGATAACTATTGTTGTATGAGAATTCTACCAATGGTAAGTGTTTGTCCCAACCTTTTTCGAAGTCGATCACACATGCTTGGAGCATGTCCTCTAAGGTTTGGATGGTTCTTTCACTTTGCCCATCGGTCTGTAGATGGTATGATGTGCTCATGTCTAATTTAGTACCCAGAGCTTTCTGCAACGATTTCCAGAAATGAGACGTGAATCGACTATCTCGATCAGAGATGATGGAGATAGGCACTCCATGTCGGGTAACAATCTCTTTTAAATACAACTGTGAGAGTGTATTCATTTCGTCGGTTTCTTTGATAGGTAGAAAGTGAGCGGATTTGGTGAGACGATCAACGATGACCCATATGGTATCATATCCTGTTGACGTCTTGGGTAGTTTGGTGATGAAGTCCATTGTAATCCGTTCCCATTTCCACATGGGAAGTTCGGGTTGTACCAACAATCCTGATGGTTTCTGATACTCTGCTTTTACTCTTGCACAAGTCAAACATTTTCCGACATACTCTGCTATGTCGGCTTTCATGTTTGGCCACCAATAGAGTTTCTTGAGATCCTGGTACATCTTGTCGGAACCTGGGTGGATGGAGTACTTTGATTTGTGCGACTCATGCATGATGAGGTCACGTATACCTCCATAGAGAGGAACCCAACTTCTTTCCTTAAAACAGAGCATTCCGTTTGATCTTCTCACAAAACCATTTGGGTTCTTTGGCATGCCGTAGATTCTTTCATTTGGTCTGTTCTCTTCTCAAAGAGCTTCGGATTGCGCTTGAAGTATTTGCGATGGAAGAGGCGAACAAACTGTCATTCCCAAGGATCGGACCCTGAGAGGTTTTATTCGTTCTTTCCTGCTTAAGGCATCTGCCACAACGTTTGCCTTTCTCGGATGGTAGCAAATCTCACAATCGTAATCGCTAAGCAATTCTAACCATCGGCGTTGCCTCATATTCAACTCCTTCTGATCTAGGATATGTTGAAGACTTTTGTGATCTGTGTATACCGTGTACTTGGTGCTGTATAGATAGTGTCTCCATATCTTAAGAGCAAATACTACTGCTCCTAATTCCAAATCATGAGTTGTATAATTCACTTCATGCGTCTTGAGTTGTCGTGAAGCATAAGCTATCACTTTGTCCCTTTGCATCAGTACCGCACCTAAACCATGGTATGACGCGTCGCAGTACACTACGAAGTCTTCACTTCCTTCCGGTAGTGCTAAAATCGGGGCTTCACAGAGTTTCTTCTTTAACAACTGACAGGCCGATTCCTGCTTTTCTTCCCAACTGTACTTCTTGTTCTTTTGTGTTAAATCGGTCAAAGGCTTGGCGATTTTTGAAAAACCTTCAATGAATCTCCTGTAGTAACCGACAAGACCTAAGAATTGGCATATTTCCGTGGGGTTGGTAGGAGATGCCCAATCTTTAACGGCCTCGATTTTTGCCGGATCCACATGGATGCCTTGACTATCGATAACGTGACCCAGAAATTGTACAGTTCTAATCCAGAAATCACACTTAGAAAACTTGGCATACAGCTCTTCTTTCTTGAGCAACTCTAAGATGATCCTCAAATGTTCCGCATGTTCTTTCTCATTGCGAGAATAGATTAGGATGTCATCTATGAATACTATCACAAATTTATCTAAGTACGGTTTGCATACTCGATTAATCAAATCCATAAACACTGCGGGCGCATTGGTTAAACCAAATGGCATCACTTGAAATTCGAAGTGTCCGTATCGAGTCCTAAAAGTTGTTTTGGAAATATCTTCCTCTTTAACTCTTAGTTAATGGTACTGATACGTGGGAATCGCACCAGGCTTTACCTCTCAAGGGATCTTGAGAAGCTTACAACCCCCACCAGGCAGTGTACCTGATCGTTGTAGTATAGTATAGTGACAAGTACCGGGGGATTGATCGTTCAGCTAGGAATAGTGTCGCTAGGATTAGAAAACCTAAATACTAGTTCTAAAGGTGAGGGATGATTATTTTTGTATTTTTATATTTTTTTAGAAAGCAAGTAAAAATCTCGGGTTTGAAGGATTTGAGCGGAATTAGTTGCTAATCAACTAACCCAATACTAAAGATGCAATCAAAATAAAATACTAGAAATGAAAATAAACTAAATTATACTAAAGTTGTGAGCAATAAGTGGAGAAAATGTGTTTACTTAGATTTCACTACTCCCTAGACATCTTTTACACGTTAATTACTTGTTATAGTTGCATGGATGACGGATTGTATTCCTTAATATCATTCATGGGGTGGCGCACTTAACTCCCCAATTCTATGAGCTCTTATCTCCTCCTATACCATGCCCAGCACAACCATAGGGATTATAAACAGTGGCTTATGCATTAAATACAACCAATAAAGACCTAGTGCACATCGGTTCATGTTTCTTAAGACGTTCAAGCATGTTACCATTTGGAGATCTGCCAGTTTTCTTAAGCCTAACATCAAATTCATTCATCCAATACAATTATAAACAAGTAATCAACACATAATTAACATCTAGGTTTCATTAGATCCAAGAAAACACAAGATAGATCTAGCCTAGCATGATGGAATTAAGACAAGAACAAGATATAGACAACCAACACATAGACATATTGATTGAATTAAAAGAATACTTATCTCAATTACACATGAAAGGTATCAAGGGCTTAGAACCCTTGAAAAACCTGTAAAATTCGCACCAAGTTCGTACTTAGGGTTTCTTCAAAACTTCTCTATTTTTTAATGTGAAAATTAGAAGACTATATATAGGAAATAGGGTCTGACGGCGTCAAGACCAATCTTGTGACGCCGTCACCTCGCCGCCAAAACTCTTCTCGGACTGCCTTGATCTACTTTTGACGCCGTCATGTATTATGCATTTCCAGGCCGTCATGAATTTTACTCTTGACGCCCTACTTCGTGACGCCGTCAAATCTGTACTGGATCGTCATGGAAATTTGCTCTTGACGCCGTCAAGGATTCCTTCTTGACGCCGTCACCTACTGTTCTCAGCAAGGAAAATTAAGACTTTGGCGTTTTCTTCACTTTTATGCTCCAAAAATGTCCGAATTGCTTCCTTTTCCAGATTTCTCTCCCCAAGTACCTAAAATCACAAAAGGAACGATTTAGGGCAATATTTGATCAAATAAATTCAATTCCGGGCTTAAATGACCCCCTAAAAGTGGTTCATTTTTCGCCTCATCATATACCCTTACACTTGAGATTTGCTTGTCCTCAAGCAAATGCGCTTTTATTCTACTCAAAATACAAGTTAGGGGTCATTTAACACTAATATAAAAGTAATTACAACAGATAATCGTTTCACTAAAGACAAATAGACAAGCACGGAGGTCATACACTAGCACCTCACAAATAGTGTTTAGATACTCACATCTCTCGGGTGTAATAAAGTATAAATTACAATATGGAAACGGAAGATATCTCTCACTACATGTCATAGCAAAATAGATTACCATAGGCTTGGGAAAGGATCAAACCTCCACCACATGGCGTAAGCACCTAGGATAAACTATCAAAGAGGTCTTTTAAAGAGTTGTAACGTTAGGTGTAGGGATATGAAATACACGGTTTTGTTGGATAAAGGAAGTTTTTACTGGTGGCGAGTTAACAATCTTGGTTAATTACATGTACAATGTGGCGTTGCTAAGCTAAGACTAGACTCGACTTAAGCTAATAAATGAAAAATAACAAAAACATAAAATGAACATAGAATAGAAAGGGATGGTAGTCCGTATGTTTTTTTTCTCTTTTCTTTTTCTATTTTTTTTTCTTTTTCTTGATTTTTCGATTTTTTTTTCTTTTTTTTTTTTTTGCATACACTCTTACCCTACCATCCAAAATAATACATCATAGGGGTTGAATATTCCCCTTACACTTGAATCTTTACATACTTTACAATAAACTAATATAATGACTCGAATTAAGATAATCAAAACACTTGGAGTACTTTTAAGATTAACGCACATACAGGGGTAATAAATGATGTTCGACCCCATTACTCCATAAAATAAGTACTTTACCCAATCGTCCCAAAACAATATGTACAAGGATATGACTCGACTTAGCAACCATGTAATCAATTAGATAGTTAACTTGGGGTTTAACAAATAACAATAATGCACTAAAAATGAGCGCATACACGGAAGGCTAAGGCGATTTGGGTGTACATTTAAGTGGGGTGTAACAAATTCTTCCTTTAAGTAAAATGCTTAAAGTTAGAAACGAAAAGATAGGCTCGGAGGGGTGTACTAGGGGTTTCGTGTACTAAAAATGAGTACAACGCTAAGGGTGTGGGAAAAATTAGTTGACTTAACTAGCCAAATAATATGACTCAAATGGTCAAGTAATTATGATACGGGTTTAACACAAGGGTGATCCTAATGCCTCTTATCATGTAGTAAATCCTACCACACGAATGTAGTCTCACTAGCGGTCTCGGGATGCATCACTAACGCAAGTTCTAGAATCTAAATGCTACCGGTACACTCATAAGCACTAATAGTAAATGCTTTTCCTATCAAATCTAAAGGCGAACCTCACATATTTGGGTGGAAAATTTTTCTGAATATACGGTTGTGTGCTAGTCATACAATCTCCTATCCATGAGACGCTTGCTATGGCTAAAGTTTCACTCCTAAATGTTGTAAAAAAATTTAAATTTGGCGCTAAAATTGCACTAACAAGTATTTCTCATAGTTTTATTACACATCTACCATCAAACAAAACAAACTCAAGCGAAAGTGCATATGTAAGGTATCATCTTTTTACCCTCCCCTTACACTTAAGATGAACATTGTCCCCAATGTTCAAGTAAAGAATGTAAAAGTGAAAAAAAAATAAAAAGAATGAAATCAAATACTCCCCTGATTCGCTCGGTATGGATAATAAGGTGACCAGGTTAAATCTTCCTCCAAGAAAATGAACAATCAAAGCTTCCCTTCCAGAATATAAATCATCTTCTTGTCATACATAACCTGTAAAACCTGAGAAAATAGACAAAACAACCTCGCGTAAAATCGGCGTCATCCTATATAAGTTACTAAATCCTAGAAAACAAGATAAGATATAATGCTTATGGAATGAAGTTTGCAGATTTCCTGGAGATTATAAAACTTAATAATTCACAAAAACCATAAGACTCCGTTAGAAAAACAAAACCGGTAAAATTTCCAAATTTTTACACTTGACGCCGTCAAGAGTTAACTCTTGACGCCGTCAGAAGTGACCTGCAGAAATTCTTATGTTAAGTTTCCGAAAAATTTCTGGAAAAACTTGGTCCTACTTCCTGGAAAATCCTGCAAAACTTCATTATGACTCAATACAAGCATTTGACTCTAACAAATACGAATATACATGTTCATTTAATATTGTGGAGAATCATGATCGGTTTGTTTCTTAAAAACATATTTGGGTTTTCCCCTTACACTTATCTTTTGCAAAAATACTTTTAGGTGGAGTTAAGACTAGGCCAAAATAACAAAGTAAGGTATTTCCACTATTTAGTTTAGAAACATGATCTACCAACAATAAAAATAAAGCATGCATACGGAAGCAAATAACAAACAAACAAACAAACAAATAAAAACACACAAAACATGGGTTGCCTCCCAAGAAGCGCTTTTCTTTATTTACGAGTCCTGTAGCTAGACTCAAGGTCATGGGTTACTACGTGACCTCATCATTGGTTCCATTCTCTAGGTCGTCTTCTAAACCAGTTTTGTATTCCAGACCTAGTTGCAAGCATTCTTTGTAGAAACCAAACATCCTATTCTTTACATACTCTACTCCTCTATGTCTATCCTCCTCATTCCTATAATAAGCTGCTTGCTTGTGTTCTTTTTCGAAATTAGAGAGAAGGTGGTATTGCTCAATCTTGTAGGGCATTTGATAGGCAACTTCATCATTTTCTTCCTTGAATCTAACTATCCCTAAAGTCGGATCATAACTCATCCTAGTAGCCTCAACAAATGGTTTTCCAAATATTATTTGGCTTAGGCAAGCATCTATCACCGGACGAGTGTCTTCAACTATCATAAAATCGATCTCATAGGTGAGATTCCCTATAATCACATGCAATCCCTTCACTCTTCCTGCAAAATTACTTATCAGATTCTTATTGGGCATCATCCTAAAATTAAGTTGCTTCTTCATCACCCAATTGTAATAAGTCCTAGTCATGATGTTCACGAGGGATCTAGGGTCGATGTAAGCTTTCCATATATGCATGTGCCCGATATTGCATGGTATGTTAATGTTAGAGGGGTCTCCCATTTTGATAAGGGGGTGCCAAGGATATATGGTCTCTCGGGACTATCGAATAAATCCTTATGGTATTCTCGTTCTTCCTTGGTGGGCAACTTATCAAAATACTTTTCTATAGGCTTTATCTCCTCTAATTCCTCTCCCCTATTAACCTCAACTTCCCTACTCTCATCCTTAGTCTCGGTTTCTACTCTAACTTCATTCTTGTCACTCTCTTCTATCTCCTTATCTATTGGCTTAATGGTGACAACATTGACAAAGTGGACATGTTTGGATGATGAGGGTCCTTAATTTGAATTCCGTTATTGGTGTCCCTAGTGTCCTTCCTAGGTGTGACTAACGCTTGGTTGTTAAGGGCTTTCAACAAGTTGTCAATCTTGTTGGTCATCTCCGTTTGTTGTTGGTTAAATTCGGTTTCGAACCTAGCTATGCGAGCTTCTTGAGATGCCATAAACTTTGACATCAACCCTTCAAGATTGTTGGTACTACCATAATTGTTAGAAGGATTGTTGTTGAAAGTACGGTTGGAGGGTGGACCGTTTGGTTGGTAACGATTAGGCGGATTGGAAGAATTGGGTTGATTTTGTTTCCACCTAAGGTTTGGGTGATTTTTCCAAGAGGGGTTGTATGAATCACCGTAAGTGTTTGGCTCGGGCTTGAAAGTGTACCACTTATCTCCCGCTTCGTCGGTACGCGTGGATGCGTAGTCCGCAAAAGCTGTTCCGGGGAGTTCCACACAATCACGAGTGTCGTGGGGACCACTACATAATTCGCATGAAGAAGTGATTTTGTTCACTTGGCTTGAAGGTTTAGGAGCTTCGTAAGATTTCATGAGAAACTTGACTTGGTCCTCAAGTTCCATGATCCTACGGTCGGGAGTGCTAGAATTGTTCGAAGGCAAAGATATTGCCTTGACCGTTTTGTTCAAGTCACGGGGATCATTCAAACTTTCGTTGTCATATAGAGCAAGATCTTTTATAAGTTCCCATGATTGTTCCGCACTAAGATCACGTAGCTTACCACCGGCCGATTGGTCAATGGCTCGCCTCGTGGAGATGTCGATATGGTCATAAAAAATTTGGACTTGGAGCCAAAGATCTATGCCATGATGAGGGACTTTTTGGAGTAAGTCCTTGAAACGAGTCCATGCTTCATAAAGAGATTCATTTTGACGTTGTTGGAACATCAAGATGTCATTTCTAAGCTTAGTAGTTCTCCCCGGTGGGAAAAATTGAGCAAGGAAACGAGTGGTGAGATCATCCCATGTGGTGATGGATCCCGCGGGTAAACGCTCAAGCCATTGACTAGCTTGATCCCGTAGAGAGAATTGGAATAGGCGTAATCGGGTTGTCTCTCTAGTTTCAACACCTAGGTCTATGGAATCTACGATTTTGAGGAAGTCCTTTAGATGTTGGTTTGGATCTTCGGAACGAAGTCCATGGAATGCACATCCGCTTTGCACCAACCGGATGGTGTCGGATCGCAAGGGGGTCACATTGGCTCCGGTGAGCTTAATGGTGTTTCGGTAGCCTTGGTGGCTAGGTCGGGAATACTCTCCTAAGGTTCAGGGCCTAAGGGGTTCTAATGGTGGGTTTTGTTGTGGTGGGATGACGGGTTCAAAGATGTTCCCGTTGTCCATGATGTCGGGTGGTTACGAACAAAGACACAAAGAAATAAGATAGACTAAAGAAAACCTAAAAATAAAAATAAAATCTTACGAGAAAGGAATCTAGCAAGTAGACCTAATAAAAAGAAATTCTAACCTAGACAATAACTATTCCCCGGCAGCGGCGCCAAAAACTTGATACGTGGGAATCGCACCAGGCTTTACCTCTCAAGGGATCTTGAGAAGCTTACAACCCCCACCAGGCAGTGTACCTGATCGTTGTAGTATAGTATAGTGACAAGTACCGGGGGATTGATCGTTCAGCTAGGAATAGTGTCGCTAGGATTAGAAAACCTAAATACTAGTTCTAAAGGTGAGGGATGATTATTTTTGTATTTTTATATTTTTTTAGAAAGCAAGTAAAAATCTCGGGTTTGAAGGATTTGGGCGGAATTAGTTGCTAATCAACTAACCCAATACTAAAGATGCAATCAAAATAAAATACTAGAAATGAAAATAAATTAAATTATACTAAAGTTGTGAGCAATAAGTGGAGAAAATGTGTTTACTTAGATTTCACTACTCCCTAGACATCTTTTACACGTTAATTACTTGTTATAGTTGCATGGATGACAGATTGTATTCCTTAATATCATTCATGGGGTGGCGCACTTAACTCCTCAATTCTATGAGCTCTTATCTCCTCCTATACCATGCCCAACACAACCATAGGGATTATAAATAGTGGCTCACGCATTAAATACAACCAATAAAGACCTAGTGCACATCGGTTCATGTTTCTTAAGACGTTCAAGCATGTTACCATTTGGAGATCTGCCAGTTTTCTTAAGCCTAACATCAAATTCATTCATCCAATACAATTATAAACAAGTAATCAACACATAATTAACATATAGGTTTCATTAGATCCAAGCAAATACAAGATAGATCTAGCCTAGCATGATGGAATTAAGACAAGAACAAGATATAGACAACCAACACATAGACATATTGATTGAATTAAAAGAATACTTATCTCAATTACACATGAAAGGTATCAAGGGCTTAGAACCCTTGAAAAACCTGTAAAATTCGCACCAAGTTCGTACTTAGGGTTTCTCCAAAACTTCTCTCTTTTTTAATGTGAAAATTAGAAGACTATATATAGGAAATAGGGTCTGACGGCGTCAAGACCAATCTTGTGACGTCGTCACCTCGCCGCCAAAACTCTTCTCGAACTGCCTTGATCTACTTTTGACGCCGTCATGTATTGTGCATTTCCAGGCCGTCATGAATTTTACTCTTGACGCCCTACTTTGTGACGCCGTCAAATCTGTACTGGATCGTCATGGAAATTTGCTCTTGACGCTGTCAAGGATTCCTTCTTGACGCCGTCACCTACTGTTCTCAGCAAGGAAAATTATGACTTTGGCGTTTTCTTCACTTTTATGCTCCAAAAACGTCTGAATTGCTTCCTTTTCCAGATTTCTCTCCCAAAGTACCTAAAATCACAAAAGGAACGATTTAGGGCAATATTTGATCAAATAAATTCAATTCCGGGCTTAAATGACCCCCTAAAAGTGGTTCATTTTTCGCCTCATCAGGTACCCTGACCTTAAGTCGATCTTCGAGTAGACACTCGATCCTTGTAGTTGATCAAACAAAGCATCGATCCTGGGTAGTGGATACCGATTCTTCATGGTTAATTTGTTTAATTCTCGGTAATTGATTGATGCTAAACAGTCAACTTAAATTAACCAAGCAAGTGGTCAACAAAGTCAAACTACCTAGACCAATGCTTCCGGTGAATATAGGGTTTCCCCGGGTCGTTATGTCCCGACGAGGTGTGGATGGTCATCAAACGGGTTTGTGATCGGGTGAATCTGGACGAGAAAGGGGTTGTGAATGATTTGAACTAAGGAATCTACATGGAAATAGCTTAAACAAGCTATATGAACAAGACTGGAAATTTGGAAAAACCAGAAACGTTTAAAACTTAAAAACGCGTACGTTCAAATTAAATTTACGTGAATGTACGAAATAAAAAGTGAAAACTGAAATCTGAAAACCCACAGGGGGTGAAAATAACTTTTTTACAAACCTAAGGATGAGAGAAATTTTTTTGAAAAAGAAAATAAATTTTTACACTATTTAATTATTTAATATTAATTAAATACTAATTAATACTTATTATTAATATTTAAATAACTTAAATACAATATAATATTAATTAAATACTAAAAAAGTGAAAATAAAATTTCTAAAATTATAAAATAACTAAAAACAAATTTTAAAAATAAAAATATGTATTTTTGTCTTTTTGTGATTTTTCTATTAATTAATTACTAATTAAATATTAAGTACCTAATTAAACTATTTTAAATTATAAAAAATAGAAAATGAACAGTAAAAATTCTAGAAAAATTCCTATATTATATTATATAAAAGCTAGGAAAAATATAAAAACTAGGTCTTACTTAATAAAAACTAATTATGCTATTTAAAACTTAAATATTAATTAATAATTAATAAAACTAATATTAAATCTAATAAATACCAAATGATAATATAAAAATCTGATAAAATTACTGAAAATACTTTAATATGAAAGGAATTTAAGAAAAATATAAAAATGCTAAGTGCTTAATAAAAATCTAAAAATGAAAATTAAAATTTAAATAAAATTAAATAGAAACTATCACTTAAAATTAATTTGTTTTTTCTGGATTTTTCTTTTAGAAAACTATTTTACAACTTAAAACATGAAACTTTTACAAAAATAACTTTTGTGGAAATAAAAAATAAGCACTTTAAGTGTTTTTTGGCTCAACAGTTGACTTTTGTTGACCAAGTGAGGAAAATAGCTCAAATGAGCTTAAGTGGGACCCACTATGGGTGATTCTGGTTCAAACTACTTACTTGGACATGTTAAAGCAGAATTCAATTGAATAAGCTCATAGGATAAGCAATTAAGCCAACAAATAAGCTCTTGGAACTTAATTCCACACAGAAAATGAGACAAGATTAAGGGCTTGATTCAGGTGGGTCCCAAAAGGTTTGAGGTCAACCCAAGGGTCAAAACCTGAAGAGTACTAGGAGGGGGGTTGGGAGAAACCAATGAGAGGGCCTGTGGACCACTGTGGAGGTCTGTGGCAACCACCAAAGTGGTGGGTGTGGGTGTGTGGTCTGCTGCAGCAGGGGATACACCTCCCCTGCAGGTGTGTTTGATGCTCAGTGGGGCCCACCAGAAAAATCCTAAAAATCTAAGGATGCTAAGACCTCAAAGATGAGCTGGTAGATTTTAACTACAACAAGTTTCAAGGTCTAAAACCTTATACAAAATTCCAAACAAATCCTACCATTTTGGGAAAAACTGGGTAGCATACAATTTGACTTTTAATGAAAACTTAAAACCTTGACTTTCTTGGATTTTGATCACACTTTACTGATTAAAAATGAAGTTATGAGCTATGTTTAAACTAAATTACACTAAATTAACAAACTTAGCAGCTCATGTGATGGATTTGAGACCCCAAACACCTCACAGTTAACTGTGGGAGGGAATTTTTTTATAATTTTGACTTTTTTCAAATGAAACTTGGTTCTTGAACTGTATTTGACTTGTACTAACCTATTGTGACATGCAGAGACAAAAATAAATCACAATAGAACCACAAAACTACCTAGGCAGTGTTAAACCAAACACCCCTATAACTTGGCTGTCAAAGCATTTTCAAAGGGTCAAAGTGATGTGGGGTGTGAAACTGATTCCCAAGGTTCTAAAATGACTCATTAAGCTAGTTGAAACACAGAAACATTAAAACAAACAACAAATACCTACTGAATTCTCACAAGGCTAAATTGACAGTGAAATGAACAAAAGTGTGAATATGAGATTCAATAAGCAAACAGAAACACAGAAGCATCCAATCAACTCTCATATACTAAATAAGCAATAAAACATCAAAGAAACACCAACTTAAGCAGAGATAAGCTATTAAGCTATGCTACAGTGATTATACTTAAACTTGAATAAAAAGATTACAAGTGATTCTGAGTAGTACACTGAACCAAGGATGGTCACAACCCAATCCTATTACTCCCCAAGGAGTTCTAAACCCTGCTTCCACAACTTTTTTCTTCTTCATCTTGATTTCTTATTTTTTTATTATTTTTCCTATTTTTTTGAGTATTTTTGAGATTATGAACTGATGATATTCAAGGTACTTTCTAAGCTTGTTAATACTTCTTATTAGGTTAAATTGAGCTAAGTAAAGCAGTGATGAACTTGGTTAACACTTGTTAAGCTTAAAATGAAAATTGTATTTAAAAATGGAAAACTTGCTCATACACTGGAAATCTTGAATTACAACTGAATACTTGACAATACACTTAAGTTAAGATAAGAAATACAATGGAAATGAAAATTACACTGGAAAAACTTGAGTTATACTAAATACGACTAAACTACATTAACTATTACTAACTAAAACTAAAAAAACTACCACCTACACTTCTGGCCTTCTTTCTTATTTATAGGGATTAATTAGGGTTTCCTTGACTTTTCCCACTTCAATACAAGCCGTTGGATGGCTTAATTCAATCCTAGCATTCAAAATGGGTTTGGAGGGAGAACTGAATTTGGTAGATAATGGTGTTTGGTGAGGTGTATTAAATGAGGAGGGGGTGGGTTGGTTTGGTAGATGGGTAATATTAATGAGGAGGTGAAAGTTGGTGGAAAAGGTGAGGAGGGGGGGGGGGAGCAAGAAGCGTGAAAGCTGGGAGGAAGGGGATGAACAGTGTTTTGGTGTTTGTTTGACTTGGTCAACGACCAGGGATGGTATTAAAATGGGAGTGTGGGCTTTGTTTTGTGTTGGTCCTGGGGGTTTATATGGATCAGGGGGTGTGGTGGATTAGGATTTGGTATTTGGTTTTGGGTAAAATAAACAAAAGGGTCCGTTTGGTTAATTAGCAAAACACCACAAGGACTAATTTTGTAATTTGGCCAAACTTGAGGGACTGAGATGTAAACTTCCAAAAGCTTCCACAAGGACTAAAGTTGCCAAGTAAAATAACCCAAGGACCATTTTTATACTTTTCATAACTCCAGGGGTATTTTCTGCCAATTCTGAAACTTGAGGGGTTAAAACTACCAAAGCTCCAAAATTTTCTCCAAGGACCTTTTCTGCCAAATAAGAATAGTACAAGTACCAGATTTGCTATTTTTCAAAGTTTTGACATCCCAGGGACTATTTCTGACAGTTTTGCAAAGTACAGGGACCAAACTTGTAATTTTCCAAAACTTTCAAAATTTTCACCAAAGGACTAAATATGACAATTTGTGATTTCAAAAATGACCTTTGGTGACTTTTCTTTCCAAATAAGTGCTCAAGGACTATTTTTGCCAATTTTTGAAACTTGGGGGACTGAAACTGCCAATATTGCAAACTTTGATCGTTTTTCATTTGTTTTTGCTCATTTTGCATTTAAAACACATAAAACACAATCCCCGGGATAATTTAAGTATTTTGATGACTTTTCGATTGTTTTTGTATGTTTTGGCAGTTTAAATACGATAAAAATGATGAGTGTTTGAGCACTCATCAGTAATCAATGCACATTCAGAAAGTTCTGTCTTTCTTCTTAACGAATAGGAATGGAGCTCCCCAAGGTGATGAACTTGGTCGGATGAAACCCTTATCTGACAATTCTTCTAGTTGTTCAGCCAATTCCTTCATCTCGGACGGGGCTAACCTATAAGGTGCTCTTGCCACCGGTCCTGCTCCAGGCACTAGATCTATCTGGAATTCTACTTGGCGGGTAGGTGGAAGGCCGGGTAAATCGTCAGGAAAACTTCTGGAAACTCTTTGACGACGGGAACGTCTTCAAGTCGTTTTTCCTTTGATTTATCTTCTGTTACTCGAACCATGAATACTTGGCAACCTTGATTCATGTACTTCACCGTTCTGATGTACGAGATGATACTGTGTCGTGGTTTACTCTTATCGCCTTGGATAACGAGAGTTTCACTGTTAAATGGAACGTGGACTGCTTTCTCATCACAGATGATCCTAGCATGGTGTTTGGATAACCAATCCATTCCGACGACTACATCAAAACTACCTAGCTGAGTAGGCAGGAGGTTGATGGGAAAAGGTTTGTTTTGTAAGGTTATGGTGCAATTCTGAATTGCAGTGTCAATGCCAATTAAATCTCCATTGGCCATTTCGATATCATAGGTAGTATCTAACTTAGAGGGGGCAATGTTAAGTAAGGGGGCAAAGGAAGCAGACAAAAAACTCTTATCGGCTCCGGAATCAAATAATACTTTAGCACTATGATGATTGAGTAGGAACGTACTCGTGACTACGTCTGGGTTCTGTGGTGCATTTCCTTCTCCCATCACATAGGCTCTCCCACGAGCGTTGCTCGTCTGACCATTTCCTTTGGTGCATTGGCTCCTGAAATGGCCAACTTCTCCACAGGTGTAGCACGTTGGTGTCACGGGTTGCAAATTGCTCCCGGTAGTGGGGATCTTGCAATCCTTGGTTTGATGGCCCACTTTTTGACACTTCGTACACTTAATGGTACACTGCCCATAGTGGTGTAACTTGCACTTGTGACATTGAGGTTTTGGACCCGCATATCCCCCGCCTCCAGTGGCAGTATATGCTTTGGCAGTTTCTTGCCTATGGTTCTGTTGATTGTTGCGGTTGCTGTAGTTGGGGCAGTTTTGATTGTTGTTCCTGGGGTTGTTGTTGGAGTTGTTGTTGTAGTGGTTGCCACTGTTGGTGTGAGTGATCCTTTTGTCATCAAGCTTTCGCTTGAGTTCTTTGTTACACTTGACCTCTCGGTCCAACAGTTTCTGAGCGAGGGTCATTGCCACTTCTAGAGTTGGTGGGTTCGATGAGGTAACATCTCCTTCGATGCTCCGAGGGAGTCCTTCGACATACTTTTCCAAAGTCCTTTCAAAATCTGGCACCATAGTGGGGCATTGTGCCGATGGTTCTTGGAACCTCCTGTTATATGTCCTAAGATCAATCCCTTTCACTATTAGCTCGTGAAATTCATCTTCCAACTTTCTCAGCTCAGCACGGGGGCAGTACTTCCTCAGTATCTTTGCTTTGTACTCGGCCCAGGTGAGTTGGAATGCTTCAGTTGTAAAACCCTAACTTTTGTAATCCAAATTTAGGTATAATTTAAAAAAAAAAAAAAAAAGATTCTAAATAACAATACAAGTAATTATAAACGCGAATATAATTTAAAACAATTAATCGTAAATCCATAAAACTATAACGAAATATCGGTTTAGATATCTTTGGACATATTTGAGCTCCAAGAAAATTTTGCGACATAAATAAAATATGAAGTAACTAATTTTCGCTTCGTGGACATTTATTTTGGACCGTTTCATTTTGTTACACGACGTAAATCCAACTTAACCCAACCCATGGCCAAGTTACTTAAGCCCATAAGTAAAACAAACCCAATCCAAGCCCAACACAAACTACACAATACCCATATTAGCCTAACATTCGACATTCCTTGTACCCTTATCATCATTCAGTCGAAATTCAAGAAAAAGAGAAGAAACAAATAAAAGTCGAGACCTTGAACAAGAAAGTCGATCCTAGGTTTGTTCCGGGAGAGTTCGGTTAGTGTTTTCACTTGTTCTTTTAAATCTTTAAATCTTCAATTATCTAGTAACTTGCATGGATGGATTAGAGATTGTATTTATGATTAACCAACTGTTAATATGAGTATTATGGTGATTAGAATAATTAGTTTAGGTGTTTATACATTAATATGCATAATTAAACAAGCTAGGGTTTGTAGAATTGCGTTTTGATTTGGACAGATTCGTAACCCCATCTAGTACAGGCCATAAATCGAGTTTTACAATAGATTTTTACATGTTTCTTGAGCCTAAAACTAAGTTCATGAAGTGTACTAACTGAATATCAAATTTCGTGGCCATTTGAAGTCGGGAAAGTAGTCTTTTGATTTTTGGGAGATTAATTGTCAAAACTGAGAAATCGAGTCTGAAAATCAGTAGACGTTTTTTATTTTTAGTTTCCAAACCATAAGGAGTTAGAAGCTCTCATTTGATAAGAGTAATATTTGGGTTATGTATGACTTTCTGGAATTTTCTTAGATTTTTCTGAAGAGTATAAATGGGCTAACCAAAGGCAAACTTTCTGGGTGTTTGTGCAGTTATTTTTCTGGGTAGGTCTGGAAAGGTGAATTTTTAAAGGGTACTTATACTTATTAATAAAATCTGCAAAAATTTGAGTAACTAATTAACTTATGTGGGAACCTCAGGAAAAATTGTGAGAGTCTCTGGAGTTTATTTGATGTATCTTAGAATTCGTGAGAAACTAACCCAAATTTGTAAAATAAACCTAAAACAAGTTATGAGTATAACTATAAATATAAATCATTAAAGACCATTTGTAACTTATGATATAAACATATAAGTATTTAGTGATCCTTATTTTGTGTAGATCATTTGAAGAGGCGTGACATTGTCTATTTGTGTTTATTCATTCGGTTGCTTTCCTTTCATACACGTTAAGGTACAGATATTCTGACCTTTTCAGTAAAGGTTTCTCATGATCTCTTTCATTTGTTATCTTTCATTATTAGGGTTCCCTAAGCCATTGCTATGAAACCCTTTTGTTTTCTGAACCTTTGTTTATTTGAACCTTCTGATTTGACCTTCTGATTTGATCTTCTTATTTGACCTTTTGATCTGGACTTCTGATTTGGACTTTATGATATGAACCTCTGATATGTATTTTTGATCTGATTATTATGACCTAAGATCTGTATCATTTTATGATATTCTGTATGACCTATTCTAGTTTGACACCCGAGCCAAATTTATTTCACTAGGCATGGGGGTTCCATGTCCGTGTCAGGGATGCACCTCTGACATGACTCTAGGGTAGTAGAGTGATGTTCTGCCACGTCCTTTTGATTGGTCTACATGTGAATGGGTAGGGGCGTATGGATGCATCCTAGATCTGTTTCTGTTTCTGATATGATATTGTCTGGTGAATGTGGCTGTGTGTGCAATACACGTCATTCACATTTCTGGGAGCTAGCTACTCCACCCATATGAGGACACCCCTCATTATTGTCTGATTATCTGAGAGGTCTCCCCTCTATATATTTATGAAGATATGTGAATTATGATTATGATATGATATCTGTTTCTGGGCTCGTGGAATATGACTATCCTTTACCTTTACCTTTATTTCTGTTTCAGTTATTTTTAATACATTTCAGTTATTTCTGTTTACACTATATTCTGTATTCGTTCTGTTTCATATTACTTTGTTTATATATCTGTTCACTGAGCTTTTTAAGCTCAGCCACATTTCCTTTCCCTGCGGCAGGTTTTAGTAGGAAGCTTGGTTATGGGTGGAGAGTACTTTGGATTTAGAAGACTACACTTTGATAGCTATTATGGATTTAGAGATGACTAGAAGAGATGTACATTTTCAGACTTAGTATTTATTTATGTTCTCAGTTGTAACCTTGTACCTCAGATTTTACCTTTGTAACTTTTGAAGATTCTTTTGTATTACTTATGTTGTATGCCTGTATTTTGCTTTGATATGTCACCATAACGTAATACTTCTACCCTTATCGGGTTGGAGTGTTACATCAGTCATCCCCATAGTTTGGGTGATAGAATTCCAGCATGACAGGGCATCTTGCAAAACTGTTCCAGTAGCAAAGGTAACTTTGCAATCTTCCGCACAACCACTCCTTTGAAAGACTGTCTCGGTTCGCTCGAACCACTGAGTAAGTCCAGTTACTCCTTCTGTACCCTTGTAGAAAGTTGGTTGACAACCTATAAAATCTTTATAGGTACACTTGCGGGGTACAGAGATTCCACTTCCTCCTGGTGGTATGCTAGTGTCGCTATTGCGAGCATTCACTTCGTTTTGTCTTTCCAAAACAGCGGCAACACCGTCAGCAATTGCTTTCTCGATATCAGCCGGAGTCATAGTTGGTGTGGATGTTTCAATTGCAGGTGTTGCGGTTTCAGGTGTTGTAGTTGCAGTCGCTTTCCTTGTTTTAGCCATGATTCTATCAATATCATATATAATCATGTTATGTTGGGAAATTATCGCGTAAAATTTATAACATTATAAATAATCATCACGACATGCTTGAATAAATCACAACACACAATCGAAGTATAAATGATTGGTTTGGTTTGTATGGACCGACATTTCCTGTGACAATATATATATATATATATATATATGAGAACACAACAACGCATAAAGAAAACAACCATAGAAACATAGATCAACATCAATATATTACAACGTAACTGACAACATAATATTAATAATTTCTCGTTCATTCATTTTACAAAGAAAACATAATAATACAAGATTCCTTTATTAATGCCACATTGGCAGGCTAAGATAGTTCTTAGCTATAATGACATATCCCTGATCTATGGATTCCCTGGTGCATCCTCTAGTCTGCGCTGAAGGTCTTCAATCATAGTCATCATGGTCTCTATTGTCAAGTCTCTGGCTCTCTCTCTAGCATGGGTGTCTCTAATCATACTCCTCAGGTTTAGGACCTGAATGCTGATCCTGTCGATCTCGTCATCCTGTGACTCGATCTCTCCTTCCATCATGATAGCAATACCTCTCAAGGTACGTATCGTCTCAATAGCCCCTTGCAGATGAGTGCTCATCAGTTCAAAACTCTCCTCCATTGCCAACTGACCAATCTCAAGGTTTCCTACATCTTCTCCTATAGCCTCTATCTGCTCTAGTGGGAAATCATCGATAACTCTCACAAAGTCATCAAGACGATCCTCATGGCGGGCTATCCTGGCGGCTAGTAAAGGTATGGTGTGGTGGATAGGTTCTCCGGTAACTGGAAGAATCCCAGAGGCAGCTGAGAATGAACTCTCTCCTAGTTCTCTAGCACTAGGAGAACCTTCCTAAGATCTCCAGTACTGAAGGAGTGGAAGTAAGAAAGACCATCTTCGAGCATCGACCCTCCTGCGGGTCCTAGGACGGGAAGTAGCCTCGGTTACGGTTTGCTCACCAGGGTCAGATAGAGATGAAACCACAATACGAGGCCTCCTACGAGGTGGAGCTGATACTGAGGTAATGGTTGGTAAATCAGGGGCTGATAAGGGTACAGTGGTGGTCTGTCGATAAAAGATAGTGGTTGGTAGAACTGGGGATAGCCGTATAGTCCTAGGGTGCTCAAGGGATGAGGACGGTGATGGCCTAATTCCAGTCATAGGTGATGTGGGAAATATCACTGGTGTCGGTGGTACAAATGGAGTAGGTAGGGGTGGAGATGGTGGTGGTATAGGTGGAGTCGGTGTTGCATGCACCCGTTTCCGGGGAGTGTGCTTACAGACAGGACCTCCTCCGTAACGTCGGAAAGGTTGACCAAAGGGTTCTGGCTCATAAATCTGAAGTTGACGCACATGCCTATACCTGCGATTCTGAGCAGGTGATGGAGGTAGTGGTATTGGGAGAGAAGTCTCCGAGTCCGAGTCAGATGAAAAGGTGATAGGATGGGAAGATGACGACATGGTACTGTATTAAACCCGAATAGTAAATGCAAGTCATTAATATAATCATAGACTACGTTAACATTATAAAGAGTTCATATGGTAAACAACATTTTCTAACCGTTGTTGGAGCTGCGAAGGCACGGAGGGCGTAACATGACTTTAAAATGGTCCTTTTTAAGAGCGTAGTTATAGTCCAGTGTTTTTAAAATACACCTGGTTCTCTATAACCTTGGCTCTGATGCCAATCTGTAACACCCCCTAAATTTCAACTAGAGCAGCAGAAGACTTTGTGGATTAGAGGATCGAAGTCAATGTCATAGAAAATGACTCAAAAGAGACGTTTTTAAAGTTATGTTTATCATTCATTTAAAAAAGCAAGTATTCAAGTACAAAGTTGTTCCATTAGTTTTAACATATCATAGAAGATATGAATTATTGAAAGCGAATGACAAAACATTTTATTTAACATCCATGTTAGGGTTTAGTACCCTCTCCATGCCTTGAGCTCCTTCGCATTAATTTCCTGAGATAAACATGCTAAAAGTCAACAAAAGTTGAGTGATATTCATAGATTTAAGTTTAGTAGTTGAACACAAGCTATATGTGATAATTGCATCGAATTACAATTATAAGTTAAAAATCAGTTATTATTGCATTAAGCTCATGACACTCATCCGATTAACAGATCTCATAAAAAATGATGGATAATAGTAACAATGGCCCTCGGGATAGGTTCTTGCCAGTACCCTATTAGATTTCAAATAAAGTGCATTTGGTGGCTTTCTCCAGCGACCAAACGGGGATTGTCAATCCCTAATAGATCGATCCACAATTATTTACGTTCACCCTACGAGTGACTAAGGTTCATGATATGAGGGACTTTTGGCAATAAGATACTTAAGCAACAACAATATCAGGCATAGCATACCAAGAAAAATACTTGTGTTCAGTTTTTATAGCATGTATCTCCCCACGAAAACAGTTTTATAAAAGTGGGCTATGAACTCACCTTAGTGGTATAGTGGTAAAAATATCGATAGTCAGTTTGCAATAAGGGAACGGCTCCACACACGACCTAGATAATATATGGCAAGTTTTAGTGTTTGATAATCTTAATGGTTTAATCACGAGTAGTTTTTGAATACTTAGGTCGTTGGTTTAATGATAGTAAAGTTTGTGGTTTTATAAAATATCGTAAGTTTAGTTAAGTTATATATATATATAATGTAAAGTTTAATAATAATAATAATAATAATAATAGCTTGAAATAAAATGTAACGTCGTGATGTGAAATCGTAAAATGAAAAGTAAAAATAAAATGTTAATTATTGTATATGGCCCTTGTCTTTTCCAAATTTTTACACTTTTTACCCTAACGGCGTTAGCGTTACACCGTTAGTCCAAAGTTAAATATATTTACGTTTTACGTCCAAAAATTTATAATTTTTACACTTTTCATCCAAAAGTTTATAAAATCAGTTTTTCATCCTCAAGTTTGTGAAATGACAGTTTTTACCCCAACTTTGTAAAATTGACACTTTTAAATCAAAATTTATAAAATTTGCAAATTTAGTCCAAAATTCACCAAATTCGAAACTTAGTGTTTTTATTTCTTAAATAAGTTAAAAATAGCTTAATGAACTTTTCAAAACTGCATATTTGTCGAAAAAGCTTATTTATAGCTTAATGGGCTTTTAACGAGAATAACTAGGGCCTGTTAAGCATTTTAAATCCAATGGGCTTGGTTTTGGGCTTATCTTAGGATGCTAAAAACGTTACTAAACAGCTTATCAAGACAGCTTATACGTTTTGCTAGGCTTTAAGGCCCAATCGGTATTTATTTATTTTCAAAAATAGTTTCAAGTCGATTTGCTTTGCGTTATTTGCTATGTCGAGACGTGAGTATTATTACAGATGTTGTATACGAAAATGATAGTTTGTCAGGTGGTCTACTAGTTTATGAAATAAAATAGTATGCTCGTTACGTAGAATTTAAAGATATGCGTTCGTTTCATGGGTGGCATGGAACGAGTTTTATAGTAAAAAGACTTAGATTATTTTTGAGGATTTCACGACTTGTTGTTATACGTTAGAAAGGTATCCAAAAAATAGTTTGTACGTAACTTTTAAGGCTCAAATCTTTATATAACTTGATTGTTTAGGTGGGAAATATATAGACGAAGGTATAATACGTAGGTGTTGTTTATTTAGTTTACGAGTAATAAGGTGCAAGTGTTTGTGTTGTATACGAAAATAATAAAAATGTACGTATAGATAAATATTTAAAAGAGTCGTATGAGACTTACTACACCAAAATGGTGGGGTAAAACGAGACATAGAGTCGAGGGGAGGGTAGTACGAGAGTGTAGCGTGAGTGTTGGCTCGACCAAGGTTCACAAACAACGATATGTTCTTCCTAAACACCACCCGATTGCTTTGAAATCCTACCCAAGCAATTCGACCCAGGAACTAGACTAAGGACTTAGTATTTTTGTGAGTTTTGATTTGCATGTAAGTGAAAAACGAAAGCATGCATGCATGGCGTATAAATATGAAACCTTGTGTATCCTAGTGACCAAAAATTAATGAAATGGGATGTTTACATGTATTCAAAAAGTCTTGAAAGTGTAAGAAGTAACATGTTTTCATCTTTTGTTTCCAGCTTGTCGACATGCTATCTAGTTCAAAGAAAACGTGGGATTTGATTATAAAAATAGAATGGTACTTGTGAATTTGTTTTAAAAATCATGTAGTACTTTGCCTAGGTTCATAAAATATACATGTGTGTGTGCATGAAAAGAGGAAGTACCTCCTTGTGTTTGAAAATGTATGTCGACCACCCTTTTTATTTTGTAAACGGTTTGTAACTTTGGCTAGGCTCGGTGATGATTGATAGAATGTAATATTTAGACACAAGTTTGAGTTAGAAATGGTTTTAGGACCTTATAGAAACAAGTGTGGTTCAAAACGGTTCGATTTTGGTATAGTTGAAATTGTATGAAATCGTTTTTGGACCAAAAGTTTTGCCTAGTAAAAATGTAGTTAAACTCGACATGGGAAGCTAACAATCGACACACTCAAGGTTGGCTAGGGGAGGAACGAGAATGTGGAAAAATATGTGTGAGTCGTGTGTAAGATTTGGGCATACGAGACTCATTTCTGGCTTGGTCTAGTCGAGTGTTTGCAAAATAATTATAGGAGGTTGGGCTTAAACTGAGTGGGTCGTGAATAGTAACAGGCCGAAAATAATGTTGGGCTTAGCGTGTAATTGAGAGTCCGGTTAGGTGTAATTAGGATTAGTAAAAATATTAATTATGATTAGTGAAAGGTTTAGTAAATATTTAGTGAGACGTTTACGTGAGTCCGGAGGTTGTCGAACGCGTTTTGTTCAAATACGTTACGTAAGTTCGTATGTGGTAAAAGTTTAATATTCTCGCGATTTTTAAACTATAGTGGTACATGTGTGAGCATTGTTCCGAGGAAAAAGGGATTATAAATATCGTAGTGATTTCGAGTAACATAGCATATTTGATAAACAAAATTTTGTTATTGGTAAAAACGTTATTAATTAACGTAATGATATATTAGTCTTTGATTAACTTTTACTATTCATAGGGAAAATTACGAGAGATTTGATAACGCTCAAAATTAACATGTTTTTAGTCGCGTTATTGTTTGATTTATGAGTGGAAATTGATCATATTTGTTACTAAATCGTGGAATAGTGTTTATACATGCAAATATAGCCAAAAGCAGGTAAAAATGATTAAAAGATGAAGAAATGATGTGGACATGCATTTTTGGAGAGTTTCAAGAGGATCAAGGAAGAAAAAAACGTTGCACGAACAAAAGGATTTGATAAAGACAAGTTTACTACACGAAATTATCAAGGAAATATCAAGTTCTAACGGACAAAGTCATGCCACGAAGAAAAATATTGCATGCAACGTAAAACGACGAAGAAAAGACATAGAAACATGTTCAGACTAAATCCAACCGATCGGTTACAACCCGCAACCGGATCGGCTGGAAATGTGCCAGAATTGACCATCCGATCGGATGGCGAGAAACCGATCGGATGGTGATAACTGAAGTTACAAGTTTTGCATTAATTGGCAAATTTACTCCCCATAATCATTTGTGGCTGATCATTTCTGCTTATTTACTAAGGATGGACATTTTTACTTGAAGCATAAGTGTCATTAAGCTATATAATGAGCACTTAGGGCCTAGAGATACTTGTACTACCATTATCTAACTTAGTATTACACCAAATCTTGTTATCTTATCTTATATTGCCTGAAAGTTTACTAAGTGTTGTAAAAACGTCCAGAACGCGTTGAGTTAAAGTCTCAAGCATTGGTTCGAGTGTGGAGTTGTTTACTTACATTGGTGAGCAATTGGAGGAGTGTGGTTGCTATAGTTCCATAAGTTTACTCATTGTAATTTTCAAGACTAGGTACACCTTGATACTTATAATGAACAATTGTTACTTTAAGTTTTATGAAAGTTTTCTTATTTACTTGTGTTTTAATATGATTGCTATGGAGTAATTTGTGATATACTTGTGTATAGGATGTGATTGGTTATTGGAGTATTATTTTATGAAAAAGGTGATGTATGACAATATATCTATTTTTATGAGTTTGTTGATATAACATCTTTTCTTGCTTAATTTATCGGTAAAAACAATTTCTTGAAAAATAGGTCCGAAAGGATTTTCAACCTATTTTTATTCCAAAATATTAATGCACAAAATTAGTATGGAATAGGATGCTTGACAACCATCTTATTTACTTATTAAAATAGATTTGAGACGATTTCATCACAAAAAAGGACCGAAAGGATTCGTAGGAATTCAAAAGAAAAGAATTGATTTTCTAAACAACCATGTGTTTATAGGATTGTCATACTAATTTGATATGTCCGAAAGGAGTCATTTAGGTGATAGAATTCTTAGTAGTAGTGAAAACATGACATATATCATAGATTGTATAACTAATTTTTAGTTGCGCATCATAACAAGTTTTACACCAAACTACGTACTCAAATTGTTACGATACTCCTAATCACCAATCAAGGAATTATACATAAGCATATGTTTAGTTTTTATTGAGTTTCTTTTAAATTAAGATTTTACATAAATTTGGATTGACAACCCTTATTTTACAAACGTTTTTCTTATTACTAAAACCACCAAATCCCTTGGGACTCTCGACATACCCACCTTTATTACACCGAACGAGTATACTTGCTCGTATGTGCTAGATAATAATCGGATAATTCGTGTTTATAAATTTAAAACTTGTACTAATAAAACGCACATCAAGTTTTTTGGCGCCGCTGCCGGGGATTTGATTAATTTTCTTAGTTTTTAGTAATAAATTGTTTGTAATTTGTGAAATTTTAGAGTTTTTAGAGTAAAAAAAAAATTGGTTTTTTGACCAACCGAATCGGATGGATAACCATCCGATCGGTTGGTGGTCTCGGTAAAATTATTGGATTCTGTTTTTTCGTAATTAATTTCTATTTTTCTGTTTTTAGTTAATTAGTTTTAATAATTATATAAGTAATGTTAGTTTTTAATAGTTTTAAGTTGCAATTATTAGTCATTTTAATGTTTTAGAAGTTTTAATTTTAATTAATGATTTAATAATTTTTAAAAATACCTTAGTTAATGCTTTTATTGTTTTTAATTTCATAATTTAAGTTTTATTAAATATTAGTTTTATAAAAAAAATTAGTGTAAAAACTCCAACCGATTCGGTTGCGGGTTCCAACCGATCGGTTGGAGGTGGTCATTTGTGCCAACCGATTCGGTTGGGTTACAAACCGATCGGTTGGGCATCTCGGTAAAATTTTAGACATTTTTAATTTTTAGTTTATTTTCAATTGTTAGTGTTTTATTTAGTTAATTTACTTGTTCTTATTTCATATTAAGAATTTATTTGATTATAACTAACCCTCATGCTAATGATTTGGATTTTTTTTATGGTTATGTTATAGTTAGTAAGTGGTTAAGTTGAAATGGAGAGTTTGAGCCAAATTTCTGCGTATTTGAAAGACTTGGAAGATATGTTCAAGGATTTCGGTGATTCCTTGGAAAAATTGGAGAGTATGTTGGAAAAAGCAAAGTTGGATTTAGAAGGGGAAGAAGTTGTTTGTGACAATGTTTCTTATTTGCCACATGAAATGTGTTATCTAAAGAAGGAGAATGAGAGAAAAGTTGTTGTTTTCACTATAGCACCACCTAAGAAATATGATGCTCCACACATGAGGTATTCTACACCTTGTGCGGTGGAAGGAGTTAAAGCGTGGGATGCGGAATTGAATATGGAATATGGAGACAATTACATTTCGGAAGAAATGCTTGACAAACTTGGTTTTGTTAGGCTTGATTATGGAAGTTATGGTAAGAAGGAAGTGAAAGGAGTTAGAGTGAATATTCATGGTCACATCTTTAAAGTTGATTTTGTTGTTTTGGAGTATACTAATGAAGATGAACCGGAAGTGATTTTTGGTAGAGATTTTTTAGTGAATACCAAGTGTAGTTTGGATTTTGCACTTGGGGAGTTGAAAATTAACATAAGTGATTTGGAAGAAGGGAAGAGTGTGAATGATATGCTTGTTGATGTTTGTGAAGGAATGGAAATGATGAAGGAAGGAACGGATGAAGTTTGTAAGATGGGTAAAGCTAACCGAAATAAAACACCATTGAACAAATTAACCCAACCCTCCACCCAAAAAGAAAACAAATCATCATCATCATCATCATCATCCAAAACACCACCTATTTCACCAAAAAGTACCAAACCTTTAACCAAAGAGCAAAAACAAGCTATTTTGGAAAATCTTGAAGCAAAAATTAGTGAATTGATGGAAAACAAACCGGTCATTGAAGTGTTAAGGAATTATATGGAGTATAGGAAGAAGTTAGATGGAGTTTTGTTGGCAAAGTCTAAGTTGGAGGATAATAGTTTTGATGAAGTAGAGGAGAGAAGGATAATTGAGAATGGGCTTCCAAAGAAAATGAATGATCCCTGAAATTTTGTTTTACCGGTTAAAATTAATGGGACAACTCCTTTATATGCATTAGCCGATACGGGTTCTAGTGTGAGTATTATGCCTTATCCATTGTATCATAAGTTAGGATTAAGAGACCCTACACCTAACAATTCTAAACTCACTATGGCGAATAATTCTAAGGCAAAAGCAATGGGAGAAGTAAGAAATGTGAGAGTTCAAATTGGTTATCAAGCATTCTTGGCGGATTTTCTTGTGTTGGATGTTGCGGTTGATAAGGAATTACCTTTGTTGTTAGGTAGACCATTTTTAAGAACTTGTGAAGCTATAATAGATATGGGAAAATGTACCATGACAATTGATGATGGAGTTCTTAAGAATACTTGCTATCCAAAGCCTAGAGGGGGTAGTAATGGAGATGATAATGATGAAGACCAAGAGGAGGATTACCTTGGTTGCTTTGAAGTAGGAAGGGATGAAGATGGTAGACCAAAGTTTGGTCCATGCACACCTAGTTTCTTTGATATTGAAGATGAAATGGAAAGAGCTCTAGCAATGGAGGCTTTCTTTATTCCGTTTAAAAATATTTTTGTGTTTAACAAGTTGACAGATTTTCTTGGATCTTTACCGGTCCAATTGAAGAACTTGGAATGGGGTTCCGAAGGTCATAGCATTTACAAAAGAGAAGAAGGAGATGGTGATTGGCATTGCAAATTTGATATCACATGTCCTAGTGGAAGGCACTTTGCAAGAACTTTCAAAACTCAAAAGACTACTAGGAAGTTGGCAAACACGTATCGTGGAGAAGAAATTCTTAGGAATGAATATTTCTTTGGATGAAGAAGGATGATCACAAGAATAAAGCACATCTTGTGCTAGTTTGTTTGTTTCGTACTTTTATTTTTCATGCATTTTATTTCATGTTTTTAGGTTTTATGCATTTCATGTTTGAATGAGACTATCTATTTATTTAGCTATCTATCTAATTATCTATCTACTTATTTATCTATTTATTTTTTATTTAGTTTTTAGTTTTTAGAGGTTAAGTTATGTTTTAGTTTTAAGTTTAGAAGTAGAAGTAGATGACCAAAATTTTTGGTAGACAAAGTGTGTTTGGAATACATACAAGATAATAAGTTTGAGAAAAGAAAAATCTACTAGTACTTGTGTCAAGTTTAGTAGTGGAGAAAAAACTTTGAAAAATCAATTTCATACCAAACCGAACGGATGGATTCACAACTGATCGGATGGAGTTGAATATATAAACCAAAATTTTCAAAAACTTAAGAAAAACACATACATACAATCCACCAAAAATTGGGGTTAAAAATTCGACCATAAGAAGTTGTTAGAAGGTTGCAGGAGTGATAATTAATCATCAATGGCATCAAGTCAAGTAAGTTATATCATTAATTTTGTTCAATTAAGTTTTAATTCAAATGATTGAAATTAGGTCACGAATTGGGTATTTTTGAATTAGTTCGAATTGAGATGTAATGTTTTGAGGATAAGTGATTAGATGATAGGAGAAGGTATTGAAAAAAGAATTAGATCAATTGGTTAAGTTTTGAGTAAGAATTCATTGATTGAATTTTCGGATTGAATTGGGTATAATCTTTAGAGCTAGTTTATTTGCAATTGATGAATCCCAGAAGTTATATGATTGATAATTAGTGATGTTAGGTTATTGCATTGTTGATTAGAGCACTAATTGGAAGATTTTAGTAGATGATGTTCTTGGTTTTTATAGAATCATTAGGTTGATGATTGGAAATGTTAAGAATCATTGATAGGAGAGTTTGAATGTTAGAAGTACTCAAGAATGGGAGATTACAAGTTAGAAAGAAGTTCGGATTGATTGGGAAACGTTTAGGATGGATTGAGGATGAATGAAGTTTGCAGAAAACTCCAACTGAATCGGTTGCGAGTTGCAGCCGATCGGTTGGAAGTGTGCCAAAGTTGCATCCGATTCGGTTGGACCTCAAACCGATCGGTTGGTGGCCTCGGAAAATTTTTGACAATTTTTGAAAATGTGTTTTCTAGTTTCTAAATTGATTGGTATTATTTCTTATACTTATATACTAACATAATTTGAGATTTCTTTCAGGGAAATGTTGCAAGATTGGGACGAAATCCGATTGTTAATAAGTATTTAAAAAGGAACGAGAGGAAGAGGATTACTTTCAGTTTGAAACCGGAGTCTAATGAAAATGTTAAGTTTTCTCATGTGCAAAACAAAGATGAGAAGAATGCATATAGAGAACGTCTTTCAAAACTTCAAGAGAGGAAGATTGCTAAGCCTAGGTTGATTGATTGGGAATTGCTTGAGGAGTATGAATGTGAGGATCAATTAAGGAGCATGATGACTATGATTTATATGTATCCTGGTGATGGAGATAGGTTTGAAGATTATTCTTGGGAAAGATCTTTTAGTATTTGTGAAGATGTTTACAAGGAATGGTGTTTGGAGTTCTTTTCTACGTTCTACTTTGATAGGAAGGTAAATGATGTTCTTGGGGATGTTTTGTGTTTGGTTTAGATTGTGTGGTCGCGAACATGCTTTATCTTTGCCAAAATGTGCAGTTGCACTTGGTTTGTATGAGGAGAGTGAGATTCAACATAGGTTGTTTGGACCACATTTTGTGAGTTTAGCTAGAGGTAATGATCAATACACGGGTATTGATGAATATTGGAATAGAATTGGTGATCCAACTTGTCTTAGGAGAAATTCTTCTAGGATTAGGAATCCATTGTTGAAGGTTTTACAAAAGTTAATTTCTTGGGGATTGATACATAGGAGCGGTGGACAAGACAAATGTAGTCAACCGGACCTACGGGTGATGAAGTTGTTGGAGGAAGACAAGAATGGGAATGTGGCATGGATTATTGCCGAGTATCTTTTAAAGAGAGCACCGGGGATTAAGAAACAAAGTGATGTTTGTAGAGGTCATTATGTGACCATGTTGGCTAAAAATCTTGGGTATTTTAATGATGATGAGTTGAGGAAGTGTAGAGTGAGATTGGAGAGTGAGATATGGGATGCTTTTAGTTTTGGGAAAGTGTTGGATAGGATTAACAAGACTTTGGGACCTTGGATCGAACCAAGTGTGGGGGCACAATCCGGAGCTTATGCGGGAGCGCCATCACAACCTCAAATGGGGAGTTTTCCGGGTAATACCCAAAGTGGTTTTGATTCAGGATGAGGTGATTGGAACCGTGAATTAAATGCTATTGAGTTTAGGGATGTTTGGAGAGATTCAATGCAAATGAGGAATAATTACAACTATGATTATTCCATGCCTATGATCCAACATTTGGCACAAGATGCCAATTATGAGGTACCTCCCTACAACCCACCAAATGTTCCACCATACCCTTTACCGTATTCTCCATATCCTAGATCATACCCCTATCCTTATCCTGGTTATTCACCATTTCCCGAGCCATGTCCTCCATACGGTAGACTTCCCGAGTATGGTAGTTTAGGTGTTAATGTGGGTGGACCAAGTTTTAATCCTGGAGGATCGAGTTATGATGTTGGAGGTTCGTCATCAAGAGCTGGAAAGAAGAAGAGACGAGTGGTAGACGAGGACGATGAAGAAGATGTTGATGAGGATGAAGAGGAAAGCGAGGACGAGTTCGTTCGTTCCGATGTGAGTTATTGATGGTGACGTTTGATCACATGGATTATGGTTGGTTTTTAAAAATAATTATGTGTCGAACAATTTCTATTTCTATTATCTTTAACTATTTCTAGTAGGATTTATAACGTAACGTAATTTCTATTTATTTGGTTTAGATATGCTTTTTGTTTGTGTTTGTTTGGTTGTTTCGTATATTTTGCAGTTTTCTTGCAGGAGTTTTCTTACGGAAGCATATAGTTGATCAACGTTTGGAGTCGGTAAACTCATTTGCTTATTATGATTAAATATGCATTTTGCGTATTTAACTCCGGTATTTTTTAAAATTTTTCCATTTCCTTTACTTTGAAGTTATTTTTTTTATTACATTGAGGACAATGCAAAACTTAAGTGTGGGGGAAGGAAGAAAATAGAAAAATTGCATAATTTTTAATTTTTAATTTGTTTTAAATTTTTGTTTTAGAGTCGTGAACTTTAGTAACTAGTAGTAGTTCGCCCTTCATATTTTAGTTAAAATAAGGTTGATTTCATGGTATATAATAATGATATTTTTGGAGAATAAATTCAAGTTTTAAAGAGCAATTTGTCTCGGAATTGATAACATTTGCTAGCACAATCTTATACCCTTATTACTTTAAATTGTGAGGATTAGTTTTTTTTATGAGAATAGTATTTCTTATACTATTTACATATTTCATGATGAGTGTGCCGGTGATTGTGTTAATTCTAGAACTTGTACTTGTTATGAATTACGGTTAAAATCATTTTCAAATGATTAGGATATATTCATATGATAAGAGGCAAACTTAAGAATAAAACCGAATGGCCATCCGTTTACAAATAATTTTTGCTAACCACATTGGTTAGTTACCCTCGTATTTGGAACTCATTTGTTAGCGTTCATCTTTAGCGCTAGATACCCCTAGTTTCACCCTCTGAGCCATTCTTTTCATTTTGTCTAATCCAGAAAAATACAAAAATATTTTACACTTTAAACCTTAGCCTAACCCTTGTCAAAGTCTAAATGGTGGATTGCTAGTTGCTTGGTTGTTGGTTAGTTTTTGATGATTATTAGTTAGCCACACTTCACAATTCATGTGTGTGCCATTCCAACAAAGATGAAGGATGCATACTTCTAATTTGTATTTTTTGTGGTGTATGCTTATGCGATGTGGGGGAGGTGATGTATGAAAAAAAAGAGAGAATAAGTCATCGCAACTATAAGGTGACAAGTATAGCCAATGTGTTATATTATTATGAATAAAGAAAGTAATGAGATATGTTGTTAGCCGATGTGCTAAGTTTGAAGAATATTTTTATGGTGAATCGATGTATCGACATGTGAAAGTTCGAAGAGGAGAAAGATGGTAACTATTATCATTTTTGGGTTTGTGGATTATTTGAGATTAGCAACTATGGGACTTAGTGTAATTATTTTGCACGAAAGTTTATAAAACCCTTAGCCTAAACATTACAACCCGAATAAAAGACCTCTTTGATGAATGATTCTATTGTTTTGATACTTGTACAAGCCTATGGTAAGAAACATAAATCATGACTGTGCAATGAGTGATCTATTAATCGTTACACATATTGAGTGATGAGTGAATTTCAAAATTTTTTTTGTGAGGTGCTTAGAATTGTTATCAAGCTCTTTATTTACTTGATTGAGTTCAAATAAGATATTTGCACTATTGCCATTGAATTCAATTTTCTTTTGATTAAGACTTGCTCGAGGGCGAGCAAAGCTCAAGTGTGGAGGATTTGATAACGCTCAAAATTAACATATTTTTAGTCGCGTTATTGTTTGATTTATGAGTGAAAATTGGTCATATTTGTATATATTTGTTACTAAATCGTGGAAAAGTGTTTATACATGCAAATATAGCCAAAAGCAGGTAAAAATGATTAAAAGATGAAGAAATGATGTGGACATGCATTTTTGGAGAGTTTCAAGAGGATAAAGGAAGAAAGAAACGTTACACGAACAAAAGGATTTGATAAAGACAAGTTTACTACACGAAATTATCAAGGAAATATCAAGTTCTAATGGACAAAGTCATGCCACGAAGAAAAATATTGCATGCAACGTAAAACGACGAAGAAAAGACATAGAAACATGTTCAGACTAAATCTAACCGATCGGTTGCAACCCACAACCGGATCGGCTGGAAATGTGCCAGAATTGACCATCCGATCGGATGGCGAGAAACCGATCGGATGGTGATAACTGAAGTTACAAGTTTTGCATTAATTGGCGAATTTACTCCCCATAATCATTTGTGGCTGATCATTTCTGCTTATTTACTGAGGATGGACGTTTTTACTTGAAGCATAGGTGTCATTAAGCTATATAATGAGCACTTAGGGCCTAGAGATACTTGTACCACCATTATCTAACTTAGTATTACACCAAATCTTGTTAGCTTATCTTATATTGCCTGAAAGTTTACTATGTGTTTTAAAAACGTCCAGAACGTGTTGAGTTAAAGTCTCAAGCATTGGTTCGAGTGTGGAGTTGTTTACTTACATTGGTGAGCAATTGGAGGAGTGGTTGCTATAGTTCCACAAGTTTAATCGCGAGTAGTTTATGAATACTTAGGTCGTTGGTTTAATGATAGTAAAGTTTGTGGTTTTATAAAATATCATAAGTTTAGTTAAGTTTATATATATATATATATATATATATATATATATATATATATATATATATATATATATATATATAACGTAAAGTTTAATAATAATAATAATAGCTTGAAATAAAATGTAAAATCGTGATGTGAAATCGTAAAATGAAAAGTAAAAATAAAATGTTAATTATAGTATATGGCCCTTGTCTTTTCCAAATTTTTACACTTTTTACCCTAACGGCGTTAGTGTTACACCGTTAGTCCAAAGTTAAATATATTTACGTTTTACGTCCAAAAATTTATAATTTTTACACTTTTCATCCAAAAGTTTATAAAATCAGTTTTTCATCCTCAAGTTTGTGAAATGACAGTTTTTACCCCAACTTTGTAAAATTGACACTTTTAAACCGAAATTTATAAAATTTGCAAATTAGTCCAAAATTCACCAAATTCGAAACTTAGTGTTTTTATTTCTTAAATAAGTTAAAAATAGCTTAATGAACTTTTCAAAACTGTTATTTGTCGAAAAAGCTTATTTATAGCTTAATGGGCTTTTAACGAGAATAACTAGGGCCCGTTAAGCATTTTAAATCCAATGGGCTTCGTTTTGGGCTTATCTTAGGATGCTAAAAACGTTACTAAACAGCTTATCAAGACAGCTTATACGTTTTGCTAGGCTTTAAGGCCCAATCGGTATTTATATGTTTTTAAAAATAGTTTCAAGTCGATTTGCTTTGCGTTATTTGCTATGTCGAGACGTGAGTATTATTACAGATGTTCTATACGAAAATGATAGTTTGTCAGGTGGTCTACTAGTTTATGAAATAAAATAGTATGCTCGTTACGTAGAATTTAAAGATATGCGTTCGTTTCATGGGTGGCATGGAGCGAGTTTTATAGTAAAAAGACTTAGATTATTTTTGAGGATTTCACGACTTGTTGTTATACGTTAGAAAGGTATCCAAAAACAGTTTGTACGTAACTTTTAAGGCTCAAATCTTTATATAACTTGATTGTTAAGGTGGGAAATATATAGACGAAGGTATAATACATAGGTGTTGTCTATTTAGTTTACGAGTAATAAGGTGCAAGTGTTTGTGTTGTAGACGAAAATAATAAAAATGTACGTATAGATAAATATTGAAAAGAGTCGTATGAGACTTACTACACCAAAATGGTGGGGTAAAACGAGACGTAGAGTCGAGGGGAGGGTAGTACGAGAGTGTAGTGTGAGTGTTGGCTCGACCAAGGTTCACAAACAACGATATGTTCTTCGTAAACACCACCCGATTGCTTTGAAATCCTACCCAAGCAATTCGACCCAGGAACTAGACTAAGGACTTAGTATTTTTGTGAGTTTTGATTTGCATGTAAGTGAAAAACGAAAGCATGCATGCATGGCGTATAAATATGAAACCTTGTGTATCCTAGTGACTGAAAATTAATGAGATGGGATAATTACGTGTATTTAAAAAGTCTTGAAAGTGTAAGAAGTAACATGTTTTCATCTTTTGTTTCCAGCTTGTTGACATGCTATCTAGTTCAAAGAAAACGTGGGATTTGATTATAAAAATAGAATGATACTTGTGAATTTGTTTTAAAAATCATGTAGTACTTTGCCTAGGTTCATAAAATATACATGTGTGTGTGCATGAAAAGAGGAAGTACCTCCTTGTGTTTGAAAATGTTTGTCGACCACCCTTTTTATTTTGTAAACGATTTGTAACTTTGGCTAGGCTCGGTGATGATTGATAGAATGTAATATTTACCCATGATTTTGAGTTAGAAATGGTTTTAGGACCTTATAGAAACAAGCGTGGTTGAAAACGGTTCGATTTTGGTATAGTTGAAATTGTATGAAATCGTTTTTGGACCAAACATTTTGCCTAGTAAAAATGTAGTTAAACTCGACATGGGAAGCTAACAATCGACACACTCAAGGTTGGCTAGGGGAGGAACGAGAATGTGGAAAAATATGTGTGAGTTGTGTGTAAGATTTGGGCGTACGAGACTCATTTCTGGCTTGGTCTAGTCGAGTGTTTGCAAAATAATTATAGGAGGTTGGGCTTAAACTGAGTGGGTCGTGAATAGTAACAGGTCGAAAATAATGTTGGGCTTAGCGTGTAATTAAGAGTCCGGTTAGGTGTAATTAGGATTAGTAAAAATATTAATTATGATTAGTGAAAGGTTTAGTAAATATTTAGTGAGACGTTTACGTGAGTCCAGAGGTTGTCGAACGCGTTTTGTTAAAATACATTACGTAAGTTCGTATGTGGTAAAAGTTTAATATTCTCGCGATTTTTAGACAATAGTAGTACATGTGTGAGCATTGTTCCGAGGAAAAAGGGATTATAAATATCGTAGTGATTTCGAGTAACATAGCATATTTGATAAACAAAATTTTGTTATTGGTAAAAACGTTATTAATTAATGTAATGATATATTAGTCTTTGATTAACTTTTACTATTCATAGGAAAAATTACGGGAGATTACATGGTTGGTATGAAAGTGGGTAGAATTTGACCACCTCTAATCTTGTCTCTCACAAAGTGGCAATCAATTTCTATATGCTTGAACTAGTTTGGAAGCTCTGTACAAAGGAGTGTTTGTTTCTGCAGTTATTAGGTTGACTTGACTGTTTTGACCCATGTTGAGTAGCATCCTCATTACAAATCCGTGTAACCATTGACTATCCATGTAACCTTATTCAAATGAATGTGCAGGCACAAAAATACCCAAAATTACTCAAATTGACAATCAAGTTTGACTTTTGAAAATGACAATCAACGTTGACAATCTTTGTTTTGACTTGTAACATAGCATCATAACATAAGTAACAAAGCAAAATAACATAATAAATCAACAAACAAATAACATAATTGATAATATAACATTAAAATTGATAAAAAAACATAACATGGCATTAAAATTCAAAACATAACATTGATAAAAACATAACGGGTAACATTAAAGTTCCGAGGAACATAACATGGTTGATAAAAAACATTGAAAGAAACTCTAAAGTCCCTTGACAAATGCGTGCATGTTGAAAAGCTTGAGCTTCGCTTCGGCAATCTTCTTCTTCAATTCCAAAAGATCGATAACGTCGGACTTTTAAAGCTTCTTAAAGTACTCCAAAGCTTAACCATTCTCAAGATCTTTACTTGTGAAATTAATGTTCTCCTTGAAAGAAATCGAGCCACGTATATAAACTATTGTTCTAAAGGATCAAATTTGTAAATCAAAACACTGGCAATTGAAGTTATTGGCGGGAAAGGATAAAAAGACGAAACTACCCTTGATGACTAGGCAGTTAACGAGGAAACTAACGAAAAATTGCTCTCGGTGGTTTTTTTGCAAATTTACGTAACGTTAGTGGCTTTTTTGCGTGACTTTTTGCCTCGATCCCATTTTTGCGATTTCGTGATAGTTTAGGGACCATTTTTGCATTATACCCTTTAAAATAGTAGTCATATGAGTTAGGATTAATAGATAGTCAATTTTTAGGATTCATCCCCAATAGTGAGTCCCACAAATTTATACCAAACAATCAAATTTGGGGTTGATCCCCAAATCCAATGCCAAAAGGCATCAAACAAACGGGGTCCTAACATAACGATGTCTATAGAATAAAGCAGATAAAGTTACCATTTTAGGCCTCTAATTTTTTAAAGCCTCCAACTTTTGATAATTTCTTTGAGTAGATGATACAATTCGGGAAAACTTATGTAGTGGTAATATGTCTGAAGTTAAGAATGCAAATTTAATCTAAATGACATAAAATGAAAAGGCTACAATTAGGAGTGTTAAAAGATAACTGTATCCGGATATCCGAAAATTGGGACATCCAAAATGTGAGTTTTAGGATTCATATATAAGTTTTCAAAAAAAAAAAAAAAAGAAAAAAAAGAAAAAAAAAATAGGATACCCAATTTTTGGATATTCAGATATAAAAAATTGTCATAAGAAATTTATAATATATGAAACAAACATCTAAATGGGTGTTCTGGTCAAAATCGGGTCATATCATTGTACGGGTGGAAGTAGGTTGATCCATAACTTTTTTTTTATTGAAAGTTATTGTCTTTTTACAGATAAATAATGTGTCAAATATGATTACAAACTGTATATTACTCCAACGATTGTCTGATTTTTTGGATAAAAGGATATATGTTACTTTTATGCATTTAAGTACACTGTGGCTTATTTTGACCCGTTTGACCCATTTTTTTTCAAACTTTGTTTTTTGCGCGTTAGAGATAAATTTTAGCCTGGTTGACCCATTTATTAGATATGAAGTTGCATTATGATAAGTAATAATAAATATGGCTAGGCGATGTGCTGCTGTGATTAGTAGATTAGTGCAAATATGTGGAGGTGATTTTTCTCTAGTCGTTTCTGCACGAACGGGTCCCACTTGTGGAAACTTGCAGGTGCATCTCTGTTTCAGAAAAGCCCATTAATTTTAAAAAATAAATAAATAATAAAAATAAAAAAAAGAAAAAGAAAAAGAAAAAGAAAAAGAAAGTCTTACAGCATCCATACAGAAGCGCTTAAATGCTTTCAGATGATGAGCCAACGGTTGAGATTTCACATTTAAAGGTCCACGTGGCGGTGCTGGAGATGATAGTTGAGATATCAGGGAACAAAAAGAATGATTTTGTCTTTTGAAAGTGTTGTTAAGAAGGTGAGTGGGATTGTTGTAGGGATAACTTGCACTGGTATCGGTAGACTCAAAGATGCATCAATAAATACCTTTAGAGGAATTTCATCCATTGACCTTGATCTTATTTGGCTCATCCTTGCTCATGTTTACTATTCCAAAAACAAGGAAGCTATTTCATCACTGCCACCGGTTGAGAATTTACCACCACTTTTACAACTTGTGCTGCCGCCAGTGTTGTTTTGAACATGAGAAATACCAAATAGATGAAGTTGTAATGCTACTACTGAGGTATTAGATTGTTTTGGTTGAGTAGTCTCACATTTGATAATAAAAATAACACGTGTGTCCTCTTTATAATCTTTTGTGTTGCGTTGAAAAGTTTATTTGTTGTTAGTTTGTTTTGTTGGTTGGGTAAACAAGTGATGAATCATAATTTTTGAGTTAAGAATTTGGTAAATTTGAAAGCATAACAAAAAACCTAAAAGACCCGACATCGAATCGATTTAATTAAAGAAATGAAAAGCCGAAACTGAATGGTTTGCAATTCTTAAAAACTGAAGTTTTCGGTTCGAGGTTTGGTTTTAGTCAAAACCCGCCCCAAACTGCCCTATGCACACCCTTTTCAAATATACAAAATTGTCATGCGAAATTTATGATACCCGAATTTGAACAACTTACGTTATAATAATCTGTCTAATATAAAAAGCGCCACTAATACAAATTCTAGGAATAAATCATAAATCATCTTATAGTTGTCATGATGTGAATTTAGTAATTTGTGAAATGACTAATTATTGCCAATTCATTTTTTTTAATTAATAGCAAATAATTTTAATAAATTTCTATTTGATGCGGACCCGTAACTCAAAATTTAGTAATTTGTGCCATGACTAATTATTGCCAGTTATTTATTTATTTATTTCTTTATTTTTCTCTTCTCGTAATATAGCTAGTAGCTATGCTCATCTCATCTCATTTCATATTTTTGTTAGAATCTTCCAAAAAAAACTTAGGCTGGCGACAGTAGAGACATTCGACCGAGACATGCGATCGATCCATGTTGATCGTCTCTTTTGTGGAGATTCGGTCGAGGCAACACAAACGGGACAAAAGGTCGTGCAGTGGATCGACATTTCAAAAACAAATTTGAGTACCTTTTTTTTTTAGCCGTTAGGATTTAGTAAAAAAAAAAAAAAAAAAAAAAAATCTTTTAAATACCTTATTATAAATACACAACATAAAACACACTCCAATTCACAAACCTCATTTTAAACATCCTCTATATTCAATCACACCATGAATTCTTTCGATATCTTTTTTGCCAATTCGTCTTCGGATGACGAAAATGAAGTTAGTACCGAGTATTTGATGTTTGCGGAAGATTGTTGGGAGGCTTATCAAGCGTCACAACCTAAAGAAACCCGAAACCAAGTTACTAGGGATCGTTTGGGTGCTCATAACCGTTTAGTTACTGCTTACTTCTGCGCTAACCCAACATACGGCGAAGAACAATTCCATGATCGTTTCCGAATGAGCCGAAGACTATTCACACGAATTGTTCGAGAGGTAACCGATCATTCACCTTATTTCCAACAAACTCCTAATTGTGTGGGCTTACTTGGTATTTCTCCATTGATGAAAGTTACTTCGTCAATTCGTCAATTGGCATACGGAGTGAATCCTGATATGCTAGACGAATATGTGCAAATGGGTGTGTCAACAATTCGTGAGTGTCTCTATAAATTTTGTGAGGTTATCATGGAGTTATATGGTACAGAGTATTTGCGAAAGCCGACGGTTACTGACGTTGACAGACTCTATGAGCATCACTATCGAGTTCATGGTTTTCCTGGCATGATAGGCAGCATTGATTGTACAGATTGGCCGTGGGAGAATTGCCCACATGCTTTAAAAGCTCAATTTTGTAGGGGTGACCACGGGCAAACTCCTTTCATTTTATTGGAAGCGATCGCCTCCCAAGATTTATGGATTTGGCATGCGTTCTTTGGTGTCGCCGGGATGAATAATGATGTAAATGTTTTACGTGCATCGCCTATTTTCAATGATCTCAAAACAGGGAGAGCACCGGATGTGGAATTCTTTGCTAACGGTGTGCCTTATAAACGGGGATTTTATCTTGCTGATGGGATATATCCGGAATACTCTGTTATTGTGAAGTCCATTAAACATCCAGGGACGCATGATGAAAAGCGTCAATTGTATAAGAGGATGCACGAAGCAGCAAGAAAAGATGTGGAACGTGCTTTTGGTGTACTAAAAAAGAAGTTCCTAATGATTAAACATCCGGCTAAAGGATTTGACAAAGAGCGTCTTGGACATATAATGTACACATGCATCATATTACATAATATGATAATTCAAGACGAAGGGCGGGCAATATCTCCCGAATTCTTTCCAGGAGAGCAGCACCGTTCTTATGACCCTTTAAGAACGCATGAGGAATCGCTGGAAATTACCAGGGAGATATGCAACAAAACAACTCATCTTAACCTCAAAGCCGATTTGGTGGAAGACATTTAGCATCGTCATAATCCAAACTAGTTTGGTCGTTTTAATGTAATTTGAATAAGTGTTGTAATGTTTTTTATTTTAATTTAATTAATATGTAACGTTTTAATTATTAATGAAATTTGAGTTTGTGTTAAAAAAAAAAAAAAAAAAAAAAAAAAAAAAAAAAAAAAAAAACTGAACTAGGTCGCCCTTACTGGGGCACTGAATCGTCTGCAGGTCGCTGGAGAGAGAAAGCTGACATGGCAGGAAAAAGTAAGGGGATTGAATCCCCTTACTGTGGGTAGCCTTAGAAACTGTTAATGATTTGTTTGTGATTACTTTTCCTTTAAACTGAATTCAACATAAAACAAATGCATTTTATTATTATTTTGAGTTTACTACTTTATTTGTAAGGACATGTCTTAAAATGTATCTAACTTGACATTTCTTTTTTTAATTATGTGTAGCATCGTTTCAATCGGACTAATTAATAATGATCTTTTTGAATTTCGGCTATTTTGTATAATTGGTAACCTAAATGTTGAACCCATTTTTTCTACATGTATTAAAAATTAAAACTTTTTTTTCTTCTTCAATCACCAAAACCCTTATATATATATATATATATATATATATATATATATATATATATATATATATATATATATATATATATATATATATATATATATATATATATATATATATATATATATACTAGTTTTCGAAGCCCGTCCGATGGGCGGGCATGACTTGTAATTTTACATTTTAATTTAATAACATAGTGATCTTTTATAGTTATTTCTTATACAATTATATATATAATAAGAAAATGTTAGTTTTTTATTTTTGTTGTTATTTTTTTGGTTTTTTTAAAAAAATTACAATGTGTTAGTGTTATTCATTTTGAGACATCATGATAAAGTTAGTTAGATATGAATATCATTGTATAAAGATACAGTTTGTGTAATATCTTTTTTTAAAGCCCGGATCATATAATTTTTCAATTTCATTTATATTAATACAATGTGTTAGTGTTATTAAGTTTTGAGACATCATAATAAAGTTTAGTATGTACGAATATCATTTTATAAAGATACATTCACAATGCAAAAATAAACGTTTTTTTAGGTATAATCCCCATAATTCATATGAGATATTATGAGTTTCAAAAGTTTGCTTTACATAATAACAGTATATGTATTTTATATATTGGGTACTCATATACGACTTCGACCTATTGTTAATACATGTTGAGCACTCAGATAGGACATCGACCTACTGTTTCAAGTAAATTGAGTAATCTCTAGTTAGCATGTGTGTATAAGAACTTTTAGGGCTAGATTTATGAATATTGTTGGAAAAATAAGTTAATGAAAAATATGACATAAATATACCAATTTTTTTTATTAAATGCATTAAGAATGAAAAGAAATAAACGTTAACTTTTATTCAACATTTAAAAGATACAACGTTATTTTTAAGAACATGGTATATGGTTTAAACTCAAAAGCGAAATAAAACTTCTTTATAAAGAACGTTTGT
Organism: Artemisia argyi; assembly: GCA_030686995.1. Classification (NCBI taxonomy): domain Eukaryota; kingdom Viridiplantae; phylum Streptophyta; class Magnoliopsida; order Asterales; family Asteraceae; genus Artemisia; species Artemisia argyi. Next base: position 158,833,529 of record CM060693.1, read on the forward strand.
TGATGATTTTGCGTATTTACCATCTTATCAAATGTAAAGTGTGATACATAGTTTCTTCGATCCCTTTATGCTTTTCACTCTTGAGACAACCACATATAGTTTCCATGTGAGAAAACCGCCTATGTTGAAACAACCCAAAGTTCGATAAAGTTTGGCCTTGACTTTTATTAATTGTCATTGCAAAACAAAATGGGAATTGCCTACGATTTAGATTAAGTGACATCTTATTGTCCGATACATTAATAACCATACTTGGTAATTCGCAAATAGTACCAACACTGACACCGGAGAAATATCAACAGTATGTTGGACATTAAATTGGATATTATGTATTTTGTATGAAAGTTGAAGCAATAGGTGTCTTATTTTGAGGTCTACCCGTCATGTGAGCATCATTTATAAATAATTGCATTGTTATAGACATCAATCTGCATTAGAAGGAAAAACATTTTATCAAATAGCCAAGTATTATGTACATACAGTAGCAACAAATGTTAAATTATGTGTATAATATATGATTGGAGAAGAACAATTCTTGGTGGCCATGAAATAAACATAAATGTACCTTTATAATTTGAAATATGTCCCAAAAATAATACTTTTCGGCATTATATCAGTTACTATCATCTTTTTTTATTCTTACATCCTTCTGGGTCAGCGGCTAAGCTTGTACATATGCAAATGTTTCCAGTTACTCGTAACCTCTCCTTCGACTAATGATCAATTAGCATTTTTGTGTATGTTTCTACTCGTAACCTCTCCTTCGACTAAAGATCAATTAGCATTTTTGTGGTATTAACATTTCTTTAAAAAGTTTTAGACATTATGTATCTTATATAATTTATAATGCTACAAAGTCATGGTTCTGACATTTGAAAGTTACCGGTTTTGAAAAAGTGACAAAGAATTAAATATTTAGATAACCTGTTCCATAATGAAAATCCAAACACTTTAAGTAGTACATTAATAAGAAAAACTTTAAGTAGTCTTAAACACTTTAAGCTTTGCGCTCGTGTTGATAGCAAATAGAAATATTATTAGATTTCAATTTATGTCAAGTGTGCTAAGTTGCTAACAATCCAATTTCACGCGAACACAAACTGAAAAGCAAGTAGTAAAGTGAACATAGGAAACTTCAATAACGTATCTTATGTCCAAAAGTTTCCGTGACTAAGAACATAAGAGCATACCTCTACAATGTCCATGTTAAGTGTGAGACATCTGGCACCATGGAGCTTTTGAAGCATGTTAATAGTATCACGGACAACTTTCTCCTTATACGGTTGGTCTTCTCTATAAAAGGAAAAACTCACACTCAATTCTTTTAAAGAATGAATACAATCTTTAAGACAGCAATATATAACTAAATAATAACCAATAGATCCTCCAATCAAAAATATCAATCAATTTACAAAGCACATATAATTATGAAACTTACAACTCCAAATTCGTCTGGCCAAATTTCAAACTATAAAATACTGATACTTGCTTTAGATATTCTGGATGAATTCTTTCTTAATCAAGAGGAATATGTACACAGTTTTGTACAATGCAAAAATATTGCAGTGCTTTGATCAATGCAAAACATTTGCGTTTCTGAGCCTTGCCAAACAAGTTGGTTTTTTTATACATCACAGATCACTTACAACCTGGCTCGTGCAAAGATCAATACCAACCTGGCGCATGAAAAAAAAATGTGTTTTCACTCATTATCAAAGATAAGCAGCTTGATGGCTGCTAAAAGTCACTTCTAAAGGGACTATTTTGGGCTTGCTTACTAAGAGTGCACCTTATAGGACCAATGGCGGAGCTAGAAAAATTTTCGTGGGAGGGCCAAAACAAATTTTTTTCAGGAAATACATTAAATGGGAGGGCCGAAATAATTTATTTTCAAAACTACACATGAAATCGCAAATAAATACACTAACGGGCTTGGACCTAGGGGGTCGGGACCCTCCCCGGTCCTCACATAGCTTCACCCCTGTATAGGACCCTGTTTGGAATTGCTTGCTAACGCTGCTTATAGGGGCTGTTTAGGGGACAACTATTAGAACGACTACCGATATATAAAAGAAGAATTACATCTATTTATCCCAAGAAATTTGGTCATACCACATGTTACAATAGCACGAGCCACATTATCTCGGGGTTAAAAGTGATCTATTACATCCAAATATATTTTTGTATCTGTCAAGGGAAATAAATATCTAACTATACTATTAAATGTGCATAACAGTCGGTAATATGCTTCTTATTACATCCAAATATATATCTAGCTCTCTTACACTCAACATGGATAACTCCATCAATTTCTTTAATCACAACAATATGAATTATAAACACAACTTTATCGGTGTTGTATGGGGGATGTCTTGCTGCTTTTAGGAGTTGTTTGGATGGCTGCTTAAGGGGTTTTTCGTTGCTTTTAGGGGCTGTTTGGATGGCTCTTGTGAGAGGGGGTTTGTTTGCTGACATAGGGTGTTTGGATGGCTGCTGTAAGGGGGTTTAATTGTTGTATAGGTTCCAACGGGTGAATGAAATAAATAACGTTCAAACAGGCCCTAAAAGACTTTTATGTCCGAACAACCTTTGAAACAGGTTCTGCCCAAAGAACCCATATTGCACACTAAACCTATTTATGACAATCGTCATACAAAAAGAACTAATTTTGACCCGCTATGCTACTTCAAAATTAAGCATTGTGCTTCTATCTATACACAACTTGGTAAGTTACCTGTGTGGTCTTGCAAAAATTCTTAGGCTCTAACGACTCCTAAAAAAGGTAAGCTTCCGCAAGCCACACATATAATGTTACACGTACCACATGACCATATATTTGCAATTTGAATTCATAACATAAAAATCACCAACTAAAAGTGGATAATAATCGCTTGTGACCACATGACCATATATCTCAATTTGATCGAACTCATAACATAAAAACCACCAACTAATACTAATTTGCACCCCACATATGTCTTCTCAAAAGGGAATATTATCCAGTTTAAAAAAGTTACTTGTTGTAATTTTTTTTCTTAATATCAAATGCTAAAATGTGATAATTAGACTTTTTTATTCTACATGGTTACACAAATGATTATCGTATTACCTTGTTCTTAAGCAAGACTTCCGGAGCAATATAACCAGGCATTCCAACAACAGATTTTAGTTGTGAATGCAGCATAGAGAACTGAAAAAAAACAATCAACAACTATTAGGACCTAGAGGCAGCAATTTCGATCCATTAACCTATAAATGGGTGCGGTCGATTCAGGCTTTTCTTATGTGTTGAATGAACAATTAAAAATTATAACTCTAACAAAGATGTATTTTGGATGCGTAAATCCTACTATATCATTAGGATGCGTTGTACCTTGGATTAGCCAAAATCAAAAATTTTGAGCCAAGGAGCAGGGTTGCCATCTAACGATCAAACATCTTATCTCTAACCGTGATCACTATACATGTTCAATGCAATTGCACAAACGCAAAATAAAGCAATTAAAGTTCAAAAGATACTTTGATTATGATGCTGTGGACTATAAGATGGAGCTACACTTTCCTAATCTTGAATCTTGTTTAATTTGTTACTGTCACAATCACAATATTTCAGCATACTGACAGGAGCCGTAAGACCAGAACCCTGATCTGAGTTGCACCTGTCGTAAAAGCATGTGCTGTTTGTGTCACTACAAAAAAAAAAATCAACTTGTTAGGTGACAAAAAGTCCGATACCTGCTTGTGAAAGGTACTTAGACATCTACTGATGCTACACCTCTTTTTACTTTTTACAGGTAAAAACATTTAGCCATTTGTATTTTCTTTTTATTTCTTACTTTATTCCCCTGCCCACCATATTAAAAATATAAATACTGTTTAAAATGCATGAAAGATTTAATGCTCAGGAGGAGTCGACGAACCTTGTGAGGTCACACATTTGTGTTTCTTTACTCGTAGATGATAGATCAGGTTTGTTGGTTCTATGCAAAATGGGCTAACAAAGTCTACTGCTTATTGGTTACTAACGACAGTGAGCTAAAGTAAGCCCAATTGTTCCAATTCCACAACATACATCAAAATGCAAAGTATTAGGTTCAAGGCCAATCCCAGCAAGCGAGTACAACTTCTGTGCTGCAACAATGTTTACCTTAAAGAAAAATAAAAAATAAAAATGAACAGCCAACCATTTGCCAGACGACGTTGTGGGTTCGATGCTGGCAATGAATAAGTGTTGTTTGATTATCATTCAATAATAATCTTTCAATCATAATAATTACAAAACCCATTAATAGTGATTTTTTATCACGATACGTCACAATGGAAACCATAATCCAACACCTTGATATACTTGCTTGTGTGCTCTGTATATTGTCAAGTTCAACATAAGGGCAATTTATACTAAGGTAGTGGCAAGAACCTGGTAATAACTGAATAATAAATAGAGTTCCACGGTAATAACTGAATAATAAATAGAGTTCCACAGCCTGCTTATATGTTGTCGAGTTGATTTAATAGTTTAAACTAATGTGTTTTATCATACATACGAAATAGAATTTAAATGTCCGTCTATGTGAGATTAAGTTTGGTTCGTTGACTCAGCTTGACTCAAAATGGATTCGGGTGGGATGGCTCCTATTGCAGCAGTAGATGTAGGTACTGACAATTAGCTAAAGAATGGTCAATTATGTTCGTTTTTTGTTCTATATCGAATGCATGAGCAATGAAGAATAAATGAACCTTTACAATTATAGAACAATTGAAAGGTACAAAGTTATTCATAACATTGATCTATATACGAACAATTAAGATGAGGATTATCTTATCAAGCAAACCGAACGTTATAGCAAACTAACATTATATTAATGAACCTCCCTATGTTGGTGAGTTACTAACATTGATCTATATACGCTATCGAATATAACATTGATCTAAATAAAATCATTAGCCTTACGCTGAAACTTCAGGCTTATTCATTTGCATAGCTTGTAGTGCAACAATATTCTCATCATCGGTAGTCTTTGGGTTTGGGCTCGTGTCATTTTCTACGGACCTATCTGGGCAAACATGTACACAATCTGTTCCAAGGGGCATTCAAGTTGCATTCCATCTTTACCACATACCTCCTCTTTTTGGTTTTTTATGTGATACACAACATTACAATACACGTAAAAATTAGAAATTAAGGAAGCATGAACAAAAAGATAATCGTGCATTATACTTAAATATACAACGATGTTGCTTGATTTGTAACGTGCAGATGCATACTACACATTACCACATTAACAGCCCCACGATTTTAAAAGGTGCATTTTGGGCCTTGCCAATTGAACGAAAATCAACCAAACAGTAAAACATTAGTTACTTTGTGCTTTTTTTACAACATTTACTCCATTATCCAATTTAAAATAGCAGGTTACATTTATTTATCCAAGATACAGGGCCCGTATCACAAATTTTTATGTTCTTAAGCATAATAAGCAGGACCAACATAACTTTTACGTTGAACGACATCAACAGGACCGTCAATTTTTAGATTAATAAGGTCAATTACTTTCAAGTATTTCCTATATGAGATATATAATTCATGGGATTTACAAAATACTGTTCGCATAAGTCACCATTGTTGTAGTATCCACTCATAACCACTTTTTTGAGTGATTTTGATCAGTAAGGCACACCTAACTGATTTAGGATGAAATGGCTACAGAGCCTGTGGGGTAGGATCCATAATTCATGCTTATTTTGATAACTTTTATGAAGAGAATTGTACCTTAGGCAGCACAAGACCCTGTGATCGACATTTGGTAGTGTCAAACGAATAGGATGCGGCTGCAACAACTGACTATGAGATCCCAGCTGTCAGACTAACAGTTAAAGGGTGTAATGGCCCAAAATCCTCATCTGAGCTGAAATCAGCAAACAAATAGTCACACTCTTTGTATCATCTAGAGTTCGGCTATACTATCCGCCAACATCTGATCCGACAGAAAAGTTGAGAAACATCTATAACCTATTACAATTCAAATTTCAGTTGCTAAAACAAATGGAATTAATAAAGGTGGAAAAAGAGACTGGCTATATTTTGGTTTTAAGAAGAAAATGCAACACAACAGGAATGTGTGTTTCTCACGTTTGGAGCATGGAAAGCCTTCATTTTACTCAGGTCATCCCATGTTAGTAGATCACCCCGTGGTTTCCCCTCGGCTATCTCCATTTGCTTTATTTTTATTTGATAAACAACAGCATCTTAGTTTGTTATCAAATAATACCAAGATGTAACTGGATGTTGGTTTTACCTTTTAAGACTTTTTGGTACACATTAGGGTGATCCACAAGCATCATCATTATGAACACGACCGTCGTGTTAATCGTGTCATAACCATCAATTAATAAGAAACCCTAGCAAGTTACTTGACATGTCACCGTCTATCATGGGAGCACCACCAAACTCCTGATTCCATTTATCAACTTCCGCAATCATATGAGAAAGCAATTCTTAAGTAGGAGTTGCGGTTCCATCGGCAAGGTCTTTTCTCCTTTGCACTATTATCCCATTAATGACTTCCCTCATCTTGATTGAAGCCTTAACTCCATGGTAAAACCTTGTCCCCAGAATGTTGATTGGAACTGCTATGATTCCACCTGTTGCCTCCACTAATGGGCAAACTTCAACCTGCAACAGTTATGACACATTACATAAGAAGAAAAATAGATTACTGTGATGGTATTCGACTTTCGATCATGACCCATTACGTACGTACATATATCATAGGTCAGTAAGTGACCATTACTATGGGTTCAGTCACATAAGAGGTTATTTTAGACACAGACAACAACATGTTTAAACGCAATTTTAAACGCTAACCTCATTATACCCGGTCCATTAATCCTCTAGATATTGTCTCAAGTCTCAACTCAGAATCCATATCCGATATATAATTCTTAACAGCATGCGCTCTCTTTGAGTTAAATATCAACTGTTTGGATTTATGAAAATGGTAATACACCTTTAAATGTATAATTAGAAACAAAGAACGAAATTCAGAAATCAAGAAGACAATAAAATTTTAAATAAAAAGAAAAAGAAAAAAAAGAACTAAACATACGAAGAACTTCATAAGTAGTTACCCGAGTACTCCAGTCTCTAAGAAGTGGAATTCCATTGATCATGTCAATGCGATAGACCCCTAGCATCACATGTAAGATTAAACACTAATGGCTATAACTCCATCATAGGAATTTAGCTCTTGATTTGTCGTAGACGGCATAGCCTCGGAAGCCTACCCAGAACGTTTTGTAACAGTAACCTATACATGACAATTCATAAGAAAAAACACACATGTTTATACGATTTCTTGGAATAGATAATCTGTAAACCATTCATATATGACAGAAAGAACAACATATGCCATGAAAAAATGGATACTTGGTCTAGACCTGTTGATAACAGCATCAACAATAATCTTGGTGGGATTATCATCAGTTTACAGATCAATGATCCTCGTGCATGCATGAATTTGTGCATGCCTGAGTTTTATGTAGTTTGCGACCATCATCATCATCATCATCATCATCAAAAGCCTATAAAAAAACAAAAAACACTATCAGTATAAAAAATCGAATGAATATACTGGATATTGAATTTTGTTTTTTGGTGTGATCGATGGGATAATGTTTTAGGGTTTCACATCTTAGATAATATTGTGTTTTAAAAAGCGAATATAAAATTTTTAATGGCTTTAATAATTTTGCTAGATATCAATTTTAGTTTGTATTGTGTATCACAATTGATGACTTAGTTCCATTGGTTGAGGTGCTTGCTTTTGTAGCAACAGACCCGGGTTCGAATCCATGCAGTTGATTTTTTGACAAAAAATTTAACATCCGGATTACAGCCTAAAATATCGCCTACGTGGACAGTAATTGAGATGACATAATTAAAAATGTTTAGGTGGACACAATTTGATGACTTGGATGCTAAACACAATTACATGGCGATGAGGTGGCAATGAGGTGGCGTTTTGTTGATTTATCTACGTGTAACGCCTCCTGTTATATATAATATAAAGATATATATATATATATATATATATATATATATATATATATATATATATATATATATATATATATATATATATATACGTGCCAATTCATGTGAGAAATCTAATTTTTGTGAAAACGAGAAAACTAATCCTAGCCACTCATTTTATCCTCCTTAAACTATGATTTAATAGCTATTATTAGCTAACTATTTTTTTTGAAAATTTTCAAAAAAATTTCGAAAAATTTCAAAAAACTTTCAAAAAATTTTCGAAATTTTTTTTGAAAAATTTTCGATTTTTTTTCACGTGTGACTAAATTTTTTTTCATATGTGACGGAATTTTTTTTCACATGTAACTTTTCACATGTAACGAAAAAAAAATTTACATGCGACGAATTTTTTTTTCACATGTGACGAATTTTTTTTCACACGTGACAAAAAAAATTTCGTGAAAATTTCTAATTTTTTTTTTCACATGTGACGATTTTTTTTCTTCACATGTGACGAATTTTTTTTTCATACGTGACAAAAAAAGTTTCGTTAAAATTTCCAAATTTTTTTTCACATGTGACGAATTTTTTTTTCATATGTGACCAAAAAAAATTTTACATGCGACGAATTTTTTTTTCACATGTGACGAATTTTTTTTTTCACACGTGACAAAAAAAATTTCGTGAAAATTTTCAAATTTTTTTTCACATGTGACAAAAAAAATTTTCAGAAAAAAAAATTTCGGAAAAAAAAATTTCGAAAAAAATTTTTTTCGGAAAAAATATTCGGAATTTTTTATTTTCGGAAAAAAATTTTTGGAAATTTTTTTTTTCAAAATTTCGAAATTTTTTTTTTCTAAAAAAAATTTTTCGAAAATTTTTTTTTCGAAAAAAAAATCGAAAATTGTAGCTAAGCTATACATATATATATATATATATATATATATATATATATATATATATATATATATATATATATATATATATAACCATTAACAAAAACCCTTCTTCCACACAAACCCATTAATATCCTATAATGTTAGGAAATAATGGTATTTATATTTCTCGTTCTATTTGAAGCAATTTAATCGCACAAACCCTTTCTTGTTCTATTTGACGCATAAAGATTTGCGGCTGCAGTGGTGGTTTTATACACACGGGAACAAAATCCTTATGCATTCATCCCCAAAATCCCAAATCATGATCGGAAATAAGGGATACTCTATTGTGGGGTTTTAATGCTAACGACACTTTATTCTATAGTAATGATAATATCCCGAATATCTCGACCAAATGTTTTGGAAAATGTATGCATTAAAAATGGAGTTTGTGCGAAGTTTCGCAGTTATGTAAATTTAGTTTCTTGTCTTATTTTGTTAAATCACACAAAGATATGCGGTAGTAGTGGTGGCGGCGGCTAAAAATGGTTGGTGGCGGGAAAGTGGAAGCGAATGTGATGTTCGGAATAGAGTTTTATAAAAGTGATTTAGATTGATATATTGACATGATAAAAGAAAATATAAAATAAATTAATAACTTGAATCTACTAAGAAGGTCACCGGGTGCATAAAATAATCGAAATTCTGACAGGTAATTGTTAAATTGTTCTATTGAAATGATGCTACAAAAAACTCTAAAAAATGTCAAGTTTTATAAGACAGTTATTCCTTATTATATATATATACTAAACCCCAAGAGGTTACTGTAGCAAGCACTGTGCTTGCTACAGTATTTTTTTTTTTTTTTTTTTTTTTTTTTTTTTTTTTTTTTTTTAACGATCGTTAGTTATTTAACGGCTGTTAACTAACGACTGTTATCTTTAACATTTTTTCAAAAAATGCTTTTAACGCAATTACCATAACCCAAAGCAGTTAAATATTTGCAACCACAAACAAAACTTAACCGACACCAATAACTACTTAAAAAAATATATAAACTAGTTCTCTCTTTTTTTTACAACCAACGCATAACACCAAACTACTATTTAAAAAACCCGCCGCAACACGCGGGTTACTAAACTCGTTTATACTAGAAGATGATACTCAACATAAAACTAAAGTTACATAATGGAGAAAAGTAAAAGACATAAATGTTGAAACTTCAAAACAAAGATGCTGGTTATAAATATGAATATAATATGGTCTACTTGAAAAAGATTTAAACAAAATGTCTTTAAGTATTACTTAAGCTAAAATCAATTAGAATACTTTTTTTTTTTTTTTTTTTTTTTTTTGAACATAAAACCAATTAGAATACTAAACCACTTGTTTTAAACCATTAGCGGCTCAAATCAGTTCACCTATCATAGTATCATATACATATACTAATTAACTAGAAGCTAGGGCGAAGGTACCTCCGGCCAATCAGCCTTCGTTACCGTCACGGATAACAAAAATCAATGTGCCAACATGCTTTATAATATATATTGTTTTCTTTAACTCATGACACTACTCTAGTACTCTATCTATAACAGGAAATGAAAACATTGTAATATAGTATCATAAGAAAATAAAATAAAATATGTGTCCCTATCTTATGTTTGGAGGGAAAAAATAATCCAAAAGGGTCCAATCAGTTTGGCAAGATCTAACGAAAGAAAACAATAAAATATATATCCCTATGTTATGTTTTTAAAAGTATATGAATCGTGTATAGTGATTGACCACTAAATTTAACATTTAATATATTTTGTTTGTATGGACACAATATGTCATTTTGTCAAAGAGCAATATAATAATGATGCAAGAGGATAAGAAGCGAGAAGAACAATAGTGTATAGCATTAGAATCCTAATTAGTGGGGTTAATATTTTTTTTTTTTTTTTCTCTTTTCTCTTTTCTTTTTGAATGACAGTTTTATGCATGGTGACTGTCACGAAGCTAGATAGTGGATGATTTGTGCCTCTAAAATCATTGTTAACTAGTGTAACGTCGTCAACACTAGCTCGACTAACACACAAGTGTAACACTTTTGAAAAAATTACACGGATGGTCCATGTGGTTTACTTAAATTGCATGTTTAGTCCCTAACTCGTTTTAATTACGCCAGAAGGACCATCCGTGTAAATTTTTCAACACTTTTTTAATGGGGGAAAACTGTTGGAGTGGTTCTAGTAGAAGTGTTGGTAATAGTGTTGCTTTATATTCTTCTGGTCATGTGTTCGAAACTCAGTACTTCCAAGAAGACTGTTCAAAATATGTGAAGGATATCATTCATTCCCAATAAATCCACACTTACACGCCATACTTTATGAGTTGGAATCTATATCCAACACAAGACTCGATCTATATACACTATGAGACGGGGAAAATCTTGCTGGTAACTCGATATCTTAGCTAAAATAGTGCCATGGTGAATTGGTGATCACATTTAAGCTCTAAGATGTTGCTCTATGTTCGATGAAAGATGATTCTTCTCGCTTGAGGTGACCAAATGGGGCACCAAATCAATATATGCTCACGAAGTAACTTTTTAAGATTCAATTATTCCATTTTATATTTTATATTTGGATAACACCCCATACATTATGAAAATAATGTGCCGTAACTTTTGAAAAGCAAAGAAAATTACGTATAATATTGTACGTAGTATCTAACTAAGAATAACGTTGATATAGTGGAAAGGTGTGTGTGCATAACTTTTTATTCGAGAACCAAAAAAAGACGAAAGCTTTATTTGAGGGCTCAAATAAGCAAATACATCTAGATAAGCATGGATATCATGACGTCAATTGTGACTACGTCACCTCACTGGTCCATTTTCTTCTTTTAACATTTGAAATTACTCAGAAGTTATTAGGTTGTTTCTCATCACCTTCCTTAATCACACACTTACAAAAAAGAAAAAAAAGAAAAAAAAAAAAAACCTTTTTATATATAATGACATCAACTTGAGTAGTAGTTGTTCACTTGCACACCTGTAGTACTTTATTTTATGCGGCTCACAAACCAGCACCATATTTAATTTGCATCTAAAAAAATGGAGGAAATATCATCACCCAACAAAAAAAGATTGATAGGAGAGTTGATCAAAGGTAGAGACTCTACTAAAAAGCTTCAAAATCTACTACGTCAAAAAATCAACAATGATGAGGTTTTGGCTAATGATCTAGTGGTGAAAATACTTGGATCATTCTCCAACACTCTTTCGACGTTGAGTTCATTGGGTCCGAGTGAGTTGAGTCGGTTTTCGGCTTGTTGCAATGATTGGGCTTTGGATAATTCAGATGAAAGTGACAAGAAACCAAAGGATCGAAGAGGATGTTATAAGCGAAGGTGACAACTTAACTAGTCTTTTTCAACATGTGTTTTATCTATTTAATCTCATGTTATTGCTACTTAGAATTACCTAGCTTTACATACACATAATCACAAAACTATATGTTGCATAAAAACTGACTGAGTATCTGGCATTTTTAATCCAACTAGATTAATAAGGCGTGAATTAAATTACCATATTTTTATAGGCCACACAAGATCTTTAAAACATTTTGATAGACCTACCTAAAAGTTAAATTATACACGTGCATATTAATTGATAGCAATTTTTTAAAATGCAACGAAAAGATATACTAGTAAGATGGCAAATCTCACAAAAATATACTAGTATCACCTTTTAATTTCTCTCACAAACAATGTGATTTGATCCATTTTCATTTCTCCTATCTCATTTCCACTATTAAAACTACCATAAATTGGAAAAAAATAAAAAATAAATTGATAACTAAAATTTAAATTAATCTTAAGTGTGGTACCTTTCGTGATTTGCCCATAGAACGCCACGTTTAATATATACCAGATTGTCTATAGTAGGATTTGGTTTCGCAAAATGTTGCTTAATACTTTAATAGGCTACTTAATTCTAATATGGTAAAAGCTCGTTGGTTATACAGGCTATGTTTGGCAAAAGTAGCTGTGAGCAGTAGCATTGAGCAGTAGTTGTGAGCAGTAGCCAAAAAAGCTCACAGCTTCATAAAGAAGCGTTGAGAAAATGAGCTTTCCTAAAAAATAGCAAAGCCACAGCTCTCATGCCAAACAAACATCAAAAATAAAAAAGCTCATTCTCACCGCTCATTACCCAAAAAAACTCCAAAAAAGCTTCGCGCCAAATATAGCCACAGTACGCAATATTTAATGATTACTTGCGTGTAACAACGACAATAAGTTTTTAAGCAAAACAAAAATTTAACCATTCTTTCTATCATGTAGTATAATTCCCACATGTCACTATTTAAATATTGATCATAACATGCAATGCACCAAAAAACCAAACATACTCCGCAATAAATTGACTGTTGGACCAACCTATTATGTTTTTTGTATGATTTGAACTTATTTGGGCCACACTTGTCCACAAATTGCAGATATTAATGTATTTGGTTCATTGGTTGTGTTAAATGCTAATGGATAAATATAAGACTTTTTTTCTTATAAATTTTTTTATTCTCAAAAAGATTTGATGACATGACACAAAAGCTTGAAATACAACTTTTTTAAACGTGAGATTATGTATGAATATGCAGAAAGACTGAAGATTCAAGGATAAAAATTGTTGACACAATTGAAGATGAGTTTGCATGGAGGAAATATGGACAGAAGGAAATTCTCAATTCTAAATTTCCCAGGTACGATCCTGCTTAATAACGTACAAAGTACTACTAGTAGTATATACCAACTTATATATCCCATTAGAGTGGAGGGAGTGGGCTCGGCAAACTCTCGGCAAAAATCGGTGATCTTCGGCAACACCGATGCCACCGTTCGGCAAGAATCGGTAAAGCAAAAATTCGGTAACATTTACCGATTCATAAAGTGTTGGTGTTGGTAAATACTTGAGAAGGAAGAGTGATGTGTAAGGTTTTTATTGGGTATTGATGATGTGGAAATTTGGTGAAACCAATGCCACCAAATTGGTGAAAATTGGGGTGAATTGGTGAAGTGTGAGTTGTAAGATTTTTATTGGGTATTGATGATGTGGAAATTTGGCAAAATTTGGTGAATTGGTGACCACTCCCTCCACCCTTACACTCGTTTTGTAGTTTCCTATATATTCCCAGCCTGTGCGATAACAACAAATATATCCCATTACACTCGTAAATTTAGGGGACTACTATTGGTATCCGGTCTACCAAAAAGTACATAACATTCTTTTTTAAATTTACATGTTAACGGTAGAAACAGTTTTTATCATTTTCTGTTCCATATCTTTTACAAATACTACTACAAATTTAGATGTCTATCAATTCTTACATAAAATATATGTTGTGCAGGTGCTATTTTAGATGTAGACATAAAAGTGAGGGTTGCAAAGCATTAAAACAAGTTCAACAATTGGAAGATGGATCAGAAAAGTTTCATGTCACATATTTTGGTTATCACACATGCCAAAACATGCTAAAAAGCACACAAGTGTTTTCAAACACAGGTGCTCTTAAAGTTTATCTAAATTTTAAGGACTCCAACATTAGTCATTCACCAAGTAGCCACTCAACTATCACAAATGCCAATATCACATATTCATTGGAACACGAATATGATTCAAATGCTCAAAGTAATGATTATCATCTTAACACTAGTAACGATGACAAACAATCCATTGCTTTGTGGAAGGACATAATTGGTAATTTGGAGTCTCCCCATGATGATATTTTCAAGAATGGTATCTCTATGGATGATTTTAAGTTTGATGAAAATGTATTCTTACAAGTTTAATGGCCTGTGAAATAGTAGAATGTGTTGATGTGAGTTTGTAGGTTTAAGTTATAAAGGGCTATGCGATCGATGCATGACAACATGTGTCGTTGACCATAGTGTGATAGTTGGTATGTCGCGATCGATCACTCAATGAATGTCGCCTAGTAACTATGATGTATATTGTAGTACAATAAATGCAAATTTTTATCAATCTATCATACTGTACGTAGTTTATTACTAGTGAAATATCATAAAGGGAAGTAAAGATGATACAATTATGCAGTAGAATGAAACGAGGTGATGGCACCCGCGCGTTGCGGTGGGGCTTTTTGAGAATTTATATAAATTTCCTGAAAAGATAATCAAACTGTACATAACCAAAGTCAAATGACACTCAAGTATAAAACTTATGCCTTTTTTCACATCAATTTCAATCGCCCAGAAGTGTAGTAACTATGCTTTGCAGCATGTATTCATTTAAAACATGGTTATTGCATTCCCAGCAAAAAAAAAAAAAAAAAAAAAAAAAAATTCAAAGTTGTGACGACGCATCTTCCTTTCCTCTGTAAATAACAGAATTTATAAGTTAACACAATTTTTTTTTTCAAACCTAAAATTGCAATCATATAAGCACCATTGCTAGCTAGTATGGCAATATGATATTGATCTTGATGACTACAGTTAACTAGTTCTGATCTTGATTACTACAGTTAATCAGTTTTAGTATTCTGTACAAACATATTTTATACACATTCTACCTATCAGCATATAAAATACCTATCAGCATAGTTTTTCTGATGAAAAAAATAACATGAAGTAGCTTTGTAGTCCACGGGGCACCAACATATTTTATACACATTCTACCAGTAGCTCTCTAATATACACATTCTACCACACATCTGTTTCATCAGCTAATTCCAGTAATTAATACTCCCTCCCTCTAAATAAGTGCCCACTATTGACTTTTAAAGTCTTCTCTTTTTAACTTTGACCTTAAATTATTTTATTTGTGTAAGTAAGATAAAACACCCTGCCACTATTTTTAGTTGAGTCGACTAATTGTGACCGCTACTGCATTAACACGTACAGTCACTAAACATATATGCATACACCATCATTGAGTATTTGTTAGCACAAACCAAAAGTAAAGAGAAAAAAGGTTTCAAAGATTTGCAGATATGAATTTATACCTTATTTGGGGCTGTACATATGTATGGAGCTTCTGGCCAGTTACCAGTTTCTGGGTAACAATCTAATGCACTGTTACATTCATCTAAATGTTCTGGAGCACATTTAACCCAAAAATTTTTGTAAGAGGAAATTTGCTGGTGACAAAACTCCAACCCAGTGGTCATTCGCTAGGCCAACAAAACATATCTAGAGACTAGAGTTGAATTCTTATGGGATTTTTATTTTATTTATTTATTTATTATTTAACCTTTTTTGATGTGCCTGTGAAAATAGTGAAAAATTATAAAGCTAATTAGCTTACTTTTTATTGCTTATAAGCTTAGGAACATGAGTTTACGAACTTGAATAAGTCATAAGGTCAATAAGATAACCAAATAAGCTAATGAAAGCACCTTAAATGATACATGGGGTCCTTACAGATTTTTCTGCAGATGTCCCAGCACCCACTTACAATCTACAAAAAAGCACGTGACCGATTGAATAGATAATACTTTGCAAAGACGGTTGTAATGAATAACCTTTGTAAGAACAACATATAGGTAAAATGATCGAAAGTGAATAACATGCCTATGTGTGACTATATGTAGTGTCGCTGAACCAATAAAGTAGATAATAGAAATAATATTGTGAAATCTGCATTTTACAGAACAAAATTCTACAATTGTTATAGCAACAAGCCAACAACATCAACATATATATCGACCTTAATTACTCAATTGATCTAGCAGACTACGGAAACTAACGTGACTGCTTGTGTGTGTGACTGTTTAGCCAATAACCTTCCGCGCCTTCAATAATGACAACTATAGTTCTTAACTACTTATTTAATCTAATACAAATTCACCAAAATTGAAGTGCGTGAGTGCGCGTGATTACGATTTGTTACATTTTCAACTATTAACATTTCATATTATCCAGAATGCACTACAATCTAGAGGACCATAAAATACATTGAATACTCGCTAGTATCTAAAAAACTACTGTAAGAAAGTTAAAGTTTTTGTTATAACAATGAAAGTACAACAATACGAACTCTATATTAACTTCAATTATAATTGAAGACTCAAGCTTAAAAACGAACGAAAGACCATTCAAATGTTACCATACCATCACTTATTAATAGAAGTAAAAGCAATTATCAAAGTATAATTTATGGGTGTTTGTTGACAAAAACTATCTCTTCATTGTGCTCATTTTTCCAAAATGACTTGAGCTACATACAAAGATACCTGCAAAAATAGAAAGCTTAAGACAATTAAAGCGGCAAATCTTTAGATATGACCAACAACTACACTTCTTAACTCGACGGAACTCACATGTTTATATTTGAACATAACTGGCATATTCATCGAAAGAATTAGTTACAAAATATTAAAAGAAGGAAATTTTGATTGAATAATGGAGATCTCCAGTGACCGTAAGTCAAAAGAGTTTGTAACAGGAGATTAGTTATCGTTGGGACTAAAACATGCAAATTTACACCCTTTAGTTTAAAATTGAAAGAAATGAAATTAATGGGAAGGTTTAATCAAGTCGTCTATCCTTTTTTCTTGCTTGTGTATCCCATAAAATCCACAAAACAAAATTCACTACTGTTAATACAAAAGTTGGGCGTTCCTGATTATAGGCTCTTGCTCTCGTACCAATCAGCTTCTTAGCACTTGTAACCTGCGCACTAAGAAAATGAACAACACCGTAAGGCTTATCGTGGGATTGTCTCCCATGATTAGACTCCGGCGTGAGAGTAAGTAATCGATTTAGGGTTCTCGCAAAGAGTTTAGGGTTTTTGTGAATCGTACCTTGAATGAGAGTTATGTCATTCTTTATATAGGCGCAGAATCCTTGTAGGGTTCGTGCTCCTTACGTTTCGTACGCGTGGTACTTATCCGGGTTAAGGATATCTATTCCATACAGTGGCGAAGCTTGGATTTTGTATGTGGGGGGTCGGGATCTAAATTTTTTTTTCCTAAGGCTATATTTCAGGTATACCAAAATTTTTGGGGGGTCGAAACCGAATATACCAAAATTTTTCCACACGAAAACTATATACCCCCTACATCGCAAAAAAAATTTCGGGGGGTCGGGCGCCCCCCGGCCCCTATGAAGCTTCGCCTCTGATTCCATAGATAGATGATCCTTATCTATACCGTGTATAGTTTAATTGGGTTTGGGCTTACGTGAGCCTATTCCCATTATTGATGCGACCCAAGTTATAATAGCCCACGCATGGTGGCTTTGGGCCTTAGTAATGTTTATCATTTGGGCTCGTGGCCCATATATAGACTATACGTCATCATGTCCCCCCAGTCTAGTGTGCGCGGCTCGTAGCCGCGGATGCTAGACTAATCAAAACAGCGGTAAGCGTGGCGGGAGATCATTGAAATATTGCCGCCTATTTTTGGAGTGCAATGTACCGTTTCATAGATATTTCCAAGAAATACCTCGAAAGTCGAGGGTTGTGTCCACGTGTCCCTCGTAAATCGGGAAAAAGTGCATGTACCGTTTCGGTTCTAGCCACACGTTTTTGTAAGTGGAATCCACGTGAACATCATCTAGGGTTTTTTACCCCCTATATAATAGTCACCGCCCCCATTTTTACAAAAACACACAGTAAAACACACACTCACCCTTGCTTACTTACTTGAAAGCGTGTTTTTGCAAAGAAAGTAATCGTTTCATTAGGTAATTTTGTGTGCGTTTTCCAGTAAGGTTATGAAAATGGTTGCCCAATTAGAAGATTTTCGCTCTGCGATGACTGAGAATGATGTTACTCAGTTTACATCTGACTACTTCATTTCTCTGGATGTGCATCCAGAGGCTCCAGATGTTGACGCGTGTATAGCCGATTTCCCCGAAGGGAAAATAGGATTATACACGCGCTTCTTCGAGTACGCGAATTACCGAGTACCGATATCTATCTTTCTGAGCGATTTGCTCAACCACTATCGCATCCACATCTCACAGCTACACTGTATAGGTGCGGCTAAGGTGTCGAACTTTGAAGTAAACTGCCGTTTACTTGCGATAGAGCCGACCGTAGCCTTGTTCCGTGTCTTCTACCACACAACGTGGTCAAATGGATGGGTGTCCTTTGCGAAGCGCCCGGGGGCGCTTCAGTGTTACACTGAGAAGGTAGACTCCCTGAGACATTGGAGGGAGCATTTTTTCTGGGTTGATGACGTTGTTTTTCCATCGCCCTTTGAGTTTTATACTCAGGATACTTTGCCAAGGGATGGGCGCCCCGCACCCGGTTCCTATAGGTTGACCGATGCGCAGACTCTTGATGCCAACCGCATACCCATTAACCCTTACCCGAAGGAGTTTTTGGTGTACATGGGGTTGAGTCACAATTACTTCGGCGGTGTTGACGAGGTGCCAACCTTCATAGATGAGGAAGGCCGGGGTGGGTGTTCGTCCCTTCTACTTCAAATATGTAAGTCTTTTTATATGCGCACATTTAGTAACTAATCCTTTCTGTTTTGCCGTTTGTTTATGTGCGCAGAGATGGATCTATTCGCTGTGGTGAAGCTGGAAAAGCCAAAGCAGGTGACGGTGGGAGTGCGCCCTCTGAGGGAGGGTGAGCAACCACTACTGGAGGCGACCGAGGGTCGTTTGACAGTGCTGCCGGATGTTGTCCCTGAAAATACGCCGCCGCTCCAAGTAACGCCTGTTCAGAGCGTGGCGCCAGATGTGGAGATGGCGCAGGAGGAGGAGGCGCACGCTGAGTCATCTGACAGCGTGGAAATCCTAAAACCTGAGGAGGTGCTGAAGGAAGAGGTGGCGCAGAATCTGAAGCGCAAAGGGGAGATTGGGAGCAGTGGCACTTCGAAGAGATGACGCCACCTGATTGGGGACGCGGAGTCATCCGCGGAGGAAGATACGCCCGCTCCTGGCGCAGATAAGAAGGCTGCAGAGACCTCTCCATTTCTGTAAGTATCTGCGTCTTTATTCTGTTTCCTTTGTATTACTTGTCGTAATATGTACTAACTATTTTCTTCATGTATTGTAGGGATGATGCCACGAAGGGTGATGGGGTCTTCGTGGATGTGGTTTCCTCTCCGCAGAATGAAAACAAGGAGGGGAAAGATAAGGTTGATGAGGGCGTATTTGGAGATGAAGAAGGAGGAGCACTATGCGAGCATTGTTACGTTTAAAGAGCGTATGGAGGAGATCATCCAGATGCAAGAGAACAGGCTGCGTGGCTTAAGCTTAGAGTACGATGAGGAGTTATATCCTCATTTGATGTCGACCATTGCAGAGCGCAGGTACTCCTTCTTTAGCCTTCTTCATTTTATTATATTTTGTTGTGATGTCTTTCCTTGACATAAGTTGTCCTTGTTTGATGTAGGTGGTTGATCAGTCACGGGCTGCGCCTGGCAGCTATGGGCACTCTGGAGTCCCAAGAGGTGTTGGACGCCTTTGGGAAGGTGGTTCACTGTGCGGTGGCGCGCGGAAAGTCGCAGGCTATGGAGGATCTCCATGAAGCCAAGCTTTTGAGCAAGGACCTGGCAGAGGTACCTGGTTACAACGCGGCTGCATACGATGAGTTAATGCAGGCGATGGAGGGGTTGAAAGTCCTTGAGTTGCCTCATATTGCGCGGTTGGAGCGTGATCAAGACAACCCCATAAAGGTAATTATGGCGGGGTTGACCTTGGAGCGCCACCTTTTGGAAGATTCAGAGGCGCAACCGGATTACTTCCTGAAGCCGGATGAATCGCAGCTGCAGGTTCCCGTGTTTGCGCAGCCTCGCCACATGCTGAACCCGTTTGCCCTTGAGAGGGAAATTCCCTTGAAAGAAGTTCTAGAGCGTCATGCACAGAGGGCTGCCCAGAAGAAAGGCATTCAGGGCAAGGCAGTGTTGTGCGGTGTGGGCGCTGCACACATCCCCAGGTCTGATGGGGTTCCTGTGAGTGTTCCCACCGTATCTCCCAAGGACGCTTTGATTTTGAGAAAACTTCAAGAGGCGGGGAGTTCTGCTGCCCCGGATGATAGCCCTGAGCATCGCCATACCGTGTAGGCTATTTTTGTATATGTATTATGTAAATAATGGAGTGTATCTTTTCCTTGTAATTTTTGTGTGAAAAATGTTGAATAAGATACCCTTTTGTTAACTAAGTGCGTGACTTAAAAATATACTTGCATTGTTTGCTAAGTTTTATTATTTGACCAAGTGTCTTGGCTCGTGACTTTAGGAAATATACTTGCATTGTTTGCTAAGTTTATTATTTGACCAAGTGTCTTGGCTCGTTATTTTAGGAAATATACTTGCATTGTTTGCTAAGTTTATTATTTGACCAAGTGTCTTGGCTCGTTATTTTAGAAAATATACTTGCATTATTTGCTAAGTTTTATTATTTGACCAAGTGTCTTGGCTCGTTATTTGCTAAGCTTGTACGGTGTACTTAATATTTGCGTACCCGTCGTGGGATGCGCACGTAAAACTTACCTCGATGTCTCAAAAGTAAGGCGCTTAGCAAGGATGCGTGATCCAATGTTGATGGGTTTGCAACCCTCTTACTCAACGAGTGAATTAGTAGGTTTACTCATCCTTTATGCCTTCGTGGGTCTTAATTAGTGCATGCACGCCATGTAGGAAAAAATATAGGATAACAATATTGACATATATAAGTATGTACGTAATAAAGTGAAATACGCTATGGAGTTAGCTAGAAACCATAACATTTTATTGATACTTGCAAGTTTTTTGAAAAAATAAAAATACAATTCCTAGGAAAAGAAAAGAAAAACAAACACTTATTGGGCACCTCTTAGGGTGCAAAGGTGTCTGTGTAATGGTCGTAGCCTAAAAGTAACATCTTTTAAGATTGCAGATGTTCCAAGTGCGCGCTAGATCGTGACCTTCCATATCGCGCAGTCTGTATGCACTGTTGCCAAGCGCATCAGTGACCTCGTAAGGTCCTTCCCATTTTGGTCCGAGCTTGCTTGTGTCTTCTGCGTGGCTCGCATCATTGGCGCGGTATACAAAGTCTCCTAGCCTGAATGAAGTGTGTTTAACCTTTGCATCATAATACTTCTTCATTTTTGCCTTAGCCTTTGCTTCGCGTATAGCTGCGCGTTCACGCCTTTCTTCCAGTAAGTCCAAGTCTATGCACCGCTCCTCGTCATTTGTTGTGACGTTGACCTCTGCTGTTCGTATAGTTGGCATTCCTATCTCAGCTGGTATGACGGCTTCTGTTCCGTAGACAAGGGAGAATGGCGTGTCGCCAGTACTGGTTTTGATTGTGGTGCGATGCGCCCATAAGACATGCGAGAGCTCGTCCACCCACCTTCCTTTGTATCTGTCAAGGCGCGCTTTTATTCCTTCCCCTAGACTGCGGTTTGCGCGCTCAACTAAGCCATTGGTTTGTGGGTGTTTTACTGAAGCGAAGTGTTGCGTGATGTTCAATTGCGCGCACCAATCTTTGAATGGGTTATCACAGAATTGTTTTCCGTTGTCTGATATAATCTCTCCCGGTAGTCCGAAGCGACAGACAATGTTGTCCCAGACAAAGCGTTTGACTTGGTTTCCTGTGATGCTCACCACCGCCTTTGCTTCAATCCACTTCGTAAAGTAGTCTATGGCTACGATGAGGAACTTTACTCCTCTTGCTGCAACTGGAAAGGGTCCCGCGATGTCAATGCCCCATTTGTAAAATGGCAATGGTGAGGTAATGGGTGTTAGCTCTTGTTGTGGTCGGCGCGGGATTGGCCTATGTACTTGACAATTGCTGCATTTCTTTATCAGATCGCGTGCATCGCGGTGCATGGTTGGCCAATAATACCCCGACCGTAGAGCGCTTGCCACCACAGATCGAGGCCCTGAGTGCATGCTACATGATCCAGCGTGGATTTCTTGGAGTACGTAGTCTGCTTGAAGAGGTCCAACACATCTGAGCCAGGGTTGTAAGAAAGAGCGTCGATAGAGTATGTTGTCTCTTAGTTCAAATCGTTGCGCTATGCGCCGCACTCTTCGAGCTTCCTTATGATCTTGTGGTAAGATTCCTTTGCTAATGAATTCAATGATGGGTGTCATCCATGTAGGATCTTGTTCATCTATCACTGTGGATATCTCCATTTCCAAGATTGACTTGTTTTGTAGGGTTTCTACCAATACCTGTTTTGAGAGGTGCGTAAAGCTTGTGGATGCGATCTTACTGAGCGCATCAGCCTTCCTGTTGTCTCCTCTGGGCACCTGTTTTATTGTGAACCTGTCAAAGTTTTTAATTAAGGACTTGGTCTTTTCCAAGTATTGGATCATGTGTTCATCCTTGGCTTCATATTCACCTAGCACGTGGTTAGCGACTAGCCGAGAATCTACATTTGCTTCCAAGTTGCGTACACCCATTTGGATTGCGATGCGTAGTCCGGCTAGTAGGGCTTCGTATTCTGCCTCATTGTTTGTGGCTGTGAATTCAAAGCGCAGCGCATAGGTGAATTCCATACCTTCTGGATTTGTGAGAATAAGGCCTGCGCCTGATCCATCTACACATGAAGACCCATCTGTGAACAGAATCCAGGGTTCCTGTAGATCTGTTTTGGTTGCAGATGTTGGACTATCGCTATCTGGCTTCCCCACGATGAAATCGGCTAATATTTGTCCTTTGATTGTGGTGCGCGGTCTATATGAGATGTTATATTCACTTAACAGTACACTCCACTTTTGTAACCGTCCTGATGCATCAGGTTTAGAGATAACTTGTTTGATTGGCTGATCAGTGATTACAGCTATTGGGTGCGCTTGAAAGTATCTGCGCAGCCTCTTGGCTGCGAACACTAGAGCTAAGACCAGCTTTTCCATAGCGCTGTAGTTAGTCTCTGTCTTCTTCAGGGCTTTGCTTACAAAGTATATGGGTGTCTGGACGAGGTTCCTATCTGTCAATAGTACTGCGCTAACTGCTCCATGAGTTGCCGATAAGTACATGATTAGCTCTTCCCCTGGTCACGGTGCGACAAGTTTGGGAAGAGATGCCAGATGGTGTTTAAGTTGTTGGAAAGCTTCTTCCGCTTCTTCGGTCCAACGAAAATCTCCCTTTTTAGTACACTTCGTGAGTGTTTTAAAGAGAGGAAGTGATTTGTCTGCTGACTTAGATAAGAAACGGTTTAGCCCTGCTAACTTTCCATTCAATGACTGGACTTCTTTGAGTGTGCGCGGTGAGGGGAGATCAATAACAGCCTTTGTTTTTTCTAGACAAGGCTTGATTCCATCAGGTTCTATTAAGTATCCAAGGAACATGCCTTCGGTTATGCCAAAGGTGCACTTCTTGGGATTTAATTTCATGTTTATTCGTCCCAATGTTCTGAACGTTTCCTCGATGTCGAGCGCCAATTCATCCTCTGTGTGGCTTTTGATGACAAGGTCGTCCACGTAGACCTCCAAGTTGCGGCCTACTTGTTTCTCGAAAGCTGTGTCCACCAGTCGTTGGTATGTTGCGCCTGCGTTTTTTTAAGCCAAAAGGCATTTTTGTGTAGCAGTAGACTCCTTGACTGGTGTGGAAAGCTGTCTTTTCTTCATCTTCGACTGCCATCTGAATTTGATGATACCCTTTGTATGTGTCTAGAAAGCATTTGAAAGGGTATCCGCACAGGGATTCTACCTTCCAGTCTATTTCTGGCAGCGGATAGCAGTCCTGTGGACATGCTTTGTTAATGTCTGTGAAGTCTACGCACATTCTCCAACTGCCATCGCTCTTTTTTACCATAACTGGGTTAGAGAGCCAGTCGTGGTAGTACACTTCGCGCATGATGCCTGCGTCTACGAGTTTATGTACTTCTTCCAGAATAGCCTTTGCACGATCTGGGGCCTGGCCGCGCTTCTTCTGTCGTATTGGGGGATATCCTTGTCGGATTTGTAGCTTATGCTCTGTGATGGAGTGCGGCACTCCTGTCATGTGTTTTGGTTCCCATGCGAAGATGTCCAGGTTCTTTTGCAAGAGTGCGCACACGGCTGCTTTACCTTTGTCAGATAAAGATCCATCAATCGAAACTTGTTGGTCCGGGTAATCGGGATGAATAGCGACCTTTAGGTTTGGTGTTTTTTCTGTGCGCTATTCTGGAATATTCTCTACTTCAGTTGTTACTGCGTTGCATTCCTTTGGTGGTACTGTTGTGTTATAGAGGGTGACAACTCCTCCTTCCACTGGAAATTTAAGCATTCCGTGCGCTGTGGATGGTACAGCGCGCATGGATGATATTCCAGGTCTCCCAATGATGCCGTTGTATGGTGAGGGAGACTTTATTACCATGAAATTTATCCATGTTGCGGTTGAGTGTTGTTCATCTCCTACGACCACCAGCAAGCGTAACTGCCCCATGGGCCAAATCTTTCCTCCTGTAAATCCATTCAATGACGTTGTTGCTGGTACCAGTTGACTTTGGATTTCAGGTCGCAGTCTTTTGAAACAATGATCATACATGATGTCTGCGGATGCTCCTCCGTCAATGTACATGCGGTGGATATCATGTCTCCCCGTGTGTATTTCAATAGTTAGAGGTTCTACAACTGCGTTGTCCGCAGCTAGAGTAGGGAAAGATATTTCTTTTTCTGGAGAGAATTTGTGGCTGACTTTTTGCTTTATCTTACGCTGCCATGACTGTATCATGTATATGGTATCAGCTTTTTCTTTGGGGGGTTCTTTCTTACCCCCGTTCCTTTGTTTATCTTTTCCCTCTTTGATGTTTTTTACAAGGTGGTCAATTCTGCCTTCCCTTACTAATTTTTCAATTAGTTGTCTTAGCTGGACGCACTCGTTAGTTGTATGGCCTTTTTGACCATGGTAATCGCAGTATCCATTCCCTACGCGCTTTTCCTCTACGGTGCGCATTGGTGGAGGTTTTGGAAAGTTTGCACCTTCTGTTACAAATATTTCCCTTGGAGTTTTTGTGAGAGGGGTATACTTGTCATTGTCTCTTCCACTGCGGTAATTCCTGCTGCGGTTGTTATTCTGATCGTTGGATTGTCTCCTAGGCTGCTCTTGCTGCCTATAGTTCGAATAACCCTTTTTGCTGTCCGCAGCAGCTGCTTCTCCTTGTATGAAGGACCTGGTGCGCTTTGTTAGCTCATCGAAAGTCTGGGGAACTTTGTCATTTAGCTTTCGGATAAGTTCTGGGTTATTAATCCCATTCATGAACCCTGAAATTTTTAGAATTTCAGGACATGCTTTGACTTGTATGCACTCATCCTTGAAGCGTTCCATAAAAGCACTGGTTGATTCCCCTTGGCGCTATTTTACTCTTGCTAGTTCAACATGATTTTTAGCGCACTTCTTTCTCTGGGTAAAGTTAAGACGGAATGCTTTCCGTAATTCCTCGAACCCATCGATGCTCCTACGTGGGAGTTTGCTAAACCATGTGCGCGCGTTCCCTACCAACGTAGAATTAAACATATGGCACCACACAGGCTGTGGCCAGTTTTCGATAGTGGCGGCTGATTCGAAAACTTTTAGATGATCATCTGGATCACCTGTTCCATCATATGTTTTCACTTTGTGGGCATGCGCCTGCGTTTACGGTTGGAGTAATCGCTGATGCGTCGTGTAAACGCATCAACTTTCTGGCGACGCCATGGAAGAGACATATCTTCATTCTCTTCTTCGCGACGTCTTCCTCTTGACTTCCAGTGTCCTGTTTCTTTATCCTCGTTGTCCGAGGAATCACTCGAGGAAGAGTAGTTTCTTTTTCGGCGCTTGCGCCGGTTTCTTTCAGAAGAAGAGCTTGAGGGGCTTTCACTTGGGGACATTCTTTTTCCCAACCTGTCATGAATTCTCCTGCTCCTAGATTTGGAGGACCCTTGGCTTGGTGAATGCTGAGGTCCTAATCGATCTTGTATCCCTCGACTGCCAAGTCTGGAGTGAATATTAGTGCGCCTCTCGCTGTTTTCCGAGTACTGTGAATCAGATGTCGTACCCAGCCTATCGTGGATAGTAGTACGTTCAGTGCGTCTTCCTCGTGGGTGGCGCAGTGGTGATGGTTCACGTTCAGGACCTAAATTGAGTCAAGCTTGTAGGCTCGTGCTTGCCCTTCTCCTTGCTTCTTCTTGCATGAGGGCAGTTAAGGTTTCATAATTTTGGGATACAAAATTTCCCAATGTTAGATTGGGTGTGTCCTCAGTTGCTGCAAGAAAGTCCGCCTCAGTGTTAGGCACCCTATCTCGGTTAGGCGCGCCTGGTGGCACAGTGTTGTTCACTGTGGGTACAGTTTGATGAGGAGTAGTGAAGAGGGTGCGCTGGAGTTCCTCAACGCTTGGGACCACTATGGTGGTTTGGGTAGTGCTCACAGGCAGTTCTACCGCTGGAAGAGGTTGGGTTGTCCCTGCCTCTTGGTGACCAGGTGCGCTGGTTGTCCCAGCAACCTGCCTAGGGGTCGAATCTTGTTGATTCTTCCTTTGGGGGTCACGTTTTTCTGGCTGCGGAGTCCGCTAGCTTGAATTTTTATTCTTTGTCATTCTAGTTCTTAGTTCTTAGTAGGGTCCCACTGATGGCGCCACTTGTTGATACAAAAGTTGGGCGTTCCTGATTATGGGCTCTTGCTCTCGTACCAATCAGCTTCTTAGCACTTGTAACCTGCGCACTAAGAAAATAAACAATACCGTTAGGCTTATCGTGGGATTGTCTCCCACGATTAGACTCCGGCGTGAGAGTAAGCAATCGATTTAGGGTTCTCGCAAAGAGTTTAGGGTTTTTGTGAATCGTACCTTGAATGAGAGTTATGTCATTCTTTATATAGGCGCAGAATCCTTGTAGGGTTCGTGCTCCTTACGTTTCGTACGCGTGGTACTTATCCGGGTTAAGGATATCTATTCCATAGATAGATGATCCTTATCTATACCGTGTATAGTTTAATTGGGTTTGGGCTTACGTGAGCCTATTCCCATTATTGATGCGGCCCAAGTTATAATAGCCCATACATGGTGGCTTTGGGCCTTAGTAATGTTTATCATTTGGGCTCGTGGCCCATATATAGACTATACGTCATCAACTACACATTCAAATAAGTCAAGTGATTATGATGAGAATAATATGAAAGAGACCCACCTTGAGATAGTGAACTATCACTACTAGGGGTGTTAATTGGGTCGGGTTGGTCGGGTTCGGGTTCAAGTCGGGTCGAAGCTAAAAATAATATATCCGAACCTAACCCTGTTTAAGGTCGGGTTAGTCGGGTTCGGGTCAAATCAGGTCGGACCAAGCCGGGTTCAGGTGTGTTTACAAAATCATAAAATTTGATTTCTTAAACTTAGTAGTTAAAATCACATAAATTGTTTGTTGCATAAGTTGTATATAAACTATAAGTCCACATAGTCTTTTTACTCTTGTAGTAATGTTTATACAAAACGAGCGGGGAAACCCGCGCGTTGCTGCGGGATTTTTTGGATGTTCTTTTTTTTCATCCAAGATTTTTTACTCGTGCGTAGAAAACAAACATTAGAAACAATACTGGTTATACATGAATTACAAAGATAAAATTAAAAAAGAAAACACTAAACTCACAATTGAACAAAATGAAAAAACACAACGGGCACAAACAATTATTGGATCAAGTTCAATAAACTTTTAGATATTATCTCATATTCTCATCTAATACAAATGTGAATCTATTGGTTTACCTTGTTTGAGTAAAATATTTGTGCATTGTGAATGTAGCTTCTCATTATTAAGAAACAAAGATTTTGCCTTCAAAATGCAGCTATAAGAATTCCAGTTGGCATTTCAGAAGTGTCTCAGCATCTGCACAATGGTAAGATATACAATAATCATTTAAGCAAGACTACCAACGATAATAAACAAATGAAGTAAAGTTCTGGATGATTTGGAATACCTCTGAATAGGAGTATCATGGAGCAAGCATCGAATGAGAGAAAAAAAGTGTTGGCTAATGTTGGTAAGGGACGACCACTCTGGTTCTGTGCCTCCTCATTTGTAGCAATGTCACATTACAACGTATTTTTTCATTTCAATCCTTTTATTCCATTAAACCTATAGGTTGTTGTGTCATGTGAGACTATTTTAATGCATATAAGTAAAAATGAAAAAAATTTCAATCATTTGCAATGCCAAAATTATCTAGGAATCCATTCAGATCCTTGAACAAAAACTGGAACAGGCTTCAAATAAAAGAACAGAATCATGAACCACTTATACAAATTCAGGCCATTCACCTGGTTAAAATTCTGCAGACTCTTCTTCGAGTAAATATGTCTCCACATAAACCCAACATTACTAATCATAGCACCCCATAACCTACCAAGATTAAATGAAAAACCTCAGTAACAGCAGCAAAAGAACACCCTATGGAAACAAATAAAAGAAAGACATGTGATTTCAAAAATTTTATATTGTTACAATAATAAGTCTGAATCATGAATATTTTATGGTATTCCTGCACATGCCGCCGTTAATTAATTCTTGATGGCCGGTAAACTTATTAAGGGCATCAATGTCAATTAGATATATTAACATTTAAATAGTGAGAAACATGGAAATATTGAAACAACTATAGGTGAGTTACTGCAATTTCTTCAAAACTTTAACTACTATAGGTTTGTGGTCAAGCTCTATTCACTTCACTTTTTCATTAGCCACTCTATTCACTTCACGGCACTTTTAACATTTACTCTATTACCAAGTATTTTAGGATGGGTCAAGCTCTATTACCAGGTATTTTTCTACCTATAAAATTTAGTAAAGGTACAGTCAGACGAAAATCAAGACATTATATACTTGAATCAGTGGACTGAGAATCAAGACATTATATGATCCAATTTGGTGCTAACTTCATGACTTAAACCGCATCAAGCAACCTCCTAACCTTAACTCTTTACAACAATCGTCATCAAATACCTACACAAACATTCAATAAAAGTCTTTCCAGTAACTTGTAGCAGTTTGCAACAACATAACACATCTACCGAGAAATACATACTCTTTCTAACAACAATATTAGGTAAAGGCCTTTATGCGTACCTGAATGAGTTATCTAGTAAAATCAGCTTGAACTCAGTAAGTTGGTTGTATAGGTTTCAGGTCCTATTCAAAAGAGGTAATTGAAGTACAATATGGAAATAGCAACGTTTGGATTCCTCTGACATTGAACAGCCCCATTCATAAGCTTTAGGATTTTCACACACATGTTTAGTCCTAAACCTTCCTCTGATGTCCATTGGCAGCTATGAAACATGTCTTGAACCACAGCTCGGGTGAAAGACCGTTACTGGGGCGCACTATCATGTAAGAACGTATAATCTTATTACCAATACTTATTAATACTAACAGGAGAATTAAGGAATTTTTGTATAAAATATCAATTTTTTTTCGTTTTTGTGTCCCATTCGTGAGTCATGTTGTAGGAAAAAAAGGAGCTGATTAAAATTTGTTGATATATAGTTATCTTATGTAATATTAAAGTCTGAGTAAATATTAAGAATACCAGTTACAAAATGACTGAACGGGACATACAACAATCTTGTAATGAATCAGAATATCAGATGATAAAAAATAAGTACAATGACTAAAATATATAAAAAAATAAATTTGTCCAAAATCGGGAAAAATATGTATACCAAAACACCCCAGATGACAAAATATTTTGGCTTACAATCCATTCTTAGGGTGCTTCTGTTCATTTTGGTTCTTCTAGGTTCAGTAGCCAAGTTTGGATAGCTTATTGTAGCAACTATTTAACATTGAATCATGCTTATTAAGGCATGTTTTAATAGCTAATTTCAGTAGCCAAGTAGCCTTAAACTCTTGTTATCAGGGGTTGTTAGGATAACTTATTATAGCATATGTAATCAAACACTATGAGAATAAAAAACAAAACTCACTTGTGCATATAGTCTTTTAGATCCGGCCCAACATGTATCAGCTTCATCCTAAACTCCACAACTCCCTATAATAAACAACATCTAATCAAATTAAAATAAATAAATAAAGTAACCAATTCACGAACCATGAGTAATACCTCATTAAGTTTTCACCATCTCATACCTCAAAACTTCGAGCACACAAATAACAAAAATATATATATATTATCAAAAAAAAAGATCATAATATCAAAAAGATAATAGTAATTAAACATGATATATTTATCTCTTACCATTTCTAAGAATAATTCAATACGAACTTCAATTCTGATAGTCAGACCCAATGCAAAAGAATCGTAACCTTGATTACAATCATCAACAATACTGGGATCGTCCTCATATCTGCGAGCATTTCTAAATGCAAAAGAATCGTCTTGTCTGAAAAAAATCACACAAAAAAGTCAAACATCAGCGCAAATTATCCAAACCATGAACATTAGCGCAACATTGAACATAAAATGATCTGTTTAAAAGTTTGTTATTTTAGACAGCCTAATCATATGTTGTTGAGATCACTAAAAACTAATTAGTGACAGTAGACTAATTCTAATTTATGTTGAGATACATTAGGCAAGATATAGTCTATTCCTAGTTTATATAAACAAATATTTTCAAAACTATAACATACTCATCTCACTGTAATCATATTGAAATTAATACCCACCACCAACGAATCTTTAGCCTATGCATGTCAAAGATGTTTCATTATCCCAATACGCGTTTCTGTTTACTGCTCCACTATTTCGTTTGGATCTACATGGTATAGAGAAAAACATAATAATAATACATCATTGATAATACAGATGTAGAAAATTGGTTCCTTAAAATAAAAGTCTCAGCATGTCCCTTTCTTATTTTTAGTCGGCCCAAAATCCAATAAATACCCATTTCAATAAAACACAAATTAACCATGATCAATTACAACACCCAGATTCTTGTTAATTTGTTCCACCTAGATTTATGATAAAAACGCCTTAATCAGTTTGTGGAAGATTGAAGTGCGACACAGTACTTGCAATAAATCACATATAAAAAAAACCCCTAAATCCTAGTGTATAAAAATGAAAATCAAGAAAACCCCCAAATTAAGAAAACCCTAATTTGAAATAAAGATTAAAATAAAACAAATATCTAAATTAAATATGAATTAACCAAAAATAAATCATAGTGAAGCATAAAGAGTAAAATGGATCGAGTGATGAGAAGTAGATACTTGGTGATAGGATTCGACAGGTAAATAAACCCCAGCCTTTGATGATCTTGATTTTCCTAATTTACTTTGTTAATGGTGAGGATGTGACTCGGTGGTAGCTTATGGAAATTTCTAGAGAGAGAGAGAGAGATAGAGAGGTGGGTATGTGTGTTTTTGTGAGAATGAAATATCTTATCAGACAAAATAACGGAACGGGAACAGTGAAAAAAAGGATAAACAGTGGTTCGCACAGTGACTTACGGGGAAACAGCCAATAGAAAAGCGAGTTTTGTAAAACGGGGATTCTCATATTTAGTATATATATATAATGTTAAGCTAATAAAGTAGTACTAATAAATTATTGAATGTTACTTGAATATTGACCCCTAACATACGTTTCGTTATGGATTTGTACGAAATCAAATAAAATAATTAAAGGAAATGACCCTATTAAAGATACTCTAACAACATTTATGTCTTGAAGCTTCACTATGGTTTGGTCACCTAGGCTAGCGACAGTAATGCAAAGTGATCGACATATCCGATCGATCTCAATCGATCCATCTTTTGTGGGTAGTCGATCGAGGCAAGACAAAGCAACCAAACGGTCGAGCATGAGATCGAATGTCTTTCTATGTTTGTTGGATTAAAAAAAAAAAAAAAAAAAAAAAACTTGTAGCCGTTACATTCAAAAAAAAATGTAACACAATATAAATACCACATTAACACAACATATTTTACACACTTCAATTCACAAAATCTCACACATATTTCAATTCAAAATGGCGTGTAATAAACTGCCTCATACCGTCGAAGAATTTCAAAATTGGGTCAAAAACCAAGCTGAGAAAGACGACATGGCTCGTCAAGAAGCTATTTCCGAAGTTATTAGCAGGTTTGAGCTGGCAAAGGCCCTCAAACAACGAATGAGAACACGCTACACAGATTGCGATCACATTTCTGACGACAGAAAATATGTGATCAACTAGTTTTTATACGATGAATTTTGTAAAGATCATGCCGTTGTTGAGGCATTGCGTGGCTGTGTGAATCAGATACATGCCCAAAAAACAAACGTTGGAGCTTTGAAGAAAATGTGGAAGCTGCTATGGTTGAACAACAACAACAACAACAACAACAACAACAATAATTTGTGCAAGGTGCATCAAGTTCATCTGCACAAAGAGTTGTTGAGCAACAACAACAGCTGCCTTGTCCGGATAATTTTCAGCTAAGTTTTAAGGAAAATGTGGCAGCAGATGATGATGGCTGGAACTCTGAGAAGGAGCGGGAGCTGAGCAGGTTGGAAGCTCAATTAGAAGAAGAGAGGTTGGCGAGCTTTGATCATTACGCGACGGTTACCGCTACGACAACTCTCAAACTTGGGATCACCTGGACTACAACTGAAGCTAGGATTATAATTGAAGTTTATGTAATGTTTAGGTTTATGTTTTCAATCTATGTACTGTTTTATTTTTATTAATGAAATTAATGTTTTAATTATTAAGTTTGTAAAAAAAAAAAAAAAAAAAAAAACTAAACTAGGTCGCCCTTACTGGGGTACTGAATCGCCTGCAGGTCGCTGGAGAGAGAAAGCTGACATGGCTGGAAAAAGTAAGGGGATTGAATCCCCTTAGAGCATGCGCATCCGTAACGCAAGGCTGGGCGTTATGCCCACGTGGCCTGCGTTAAACTTGCGTTAGCACAACGTCTCCTGCGTTAAACTTGCGTTAACCTTGGGCCTTATAACGTACGTTACCATGGTAACGCCGAGTTAAGCGTCTTTTTTTTTCTTCTTCCAATTTAAATGATTTAAATGGTTTTTCGTTGGGTTTTTTGTGTGTGTTATGTGTGTGTTTCAGTGTGTGTTTCGTGTGTGTTTCAGTGTGTGTAATGTGTGTGTTGGAGGTTTACTCCGAAGAAGAAGAAGAAGAAGAAAACATTTGCAAAGTTACAATGTCCTTGTGGTTTTCGGTATATTATAGTTTAGACCTTGTGGTTTCTTGTTTAAAGTAATAACATTTTCAGTCCTTGTGGGTTTTTTTTTTTTTTTTTTTTTTTTTTTTAAGTAAATAACATTTGTATTTTTAGTGATTTGTTTAAAAAAATTTAATTTGTTTTAATTTGTATTTGTTTAAATAATTGAAAAAAATGATAAAAGTGGGGCCCAAATTGTTGAGTTAAGGTTGAGTTATTGTTGTGGGTGTTTTTTTTTTAGTTAAAGTTAAAGTGTTAAAGCTGATGTGACGCTGAGTTAACTTATAACTTGCGTTATTGATGGGCATGCTCTTACTAAAACACTGGTAACAATGTTGTATAAGTGCATTTCATCCGAGTTAGATTTCGAACCCGAGTAACCCGACCCGATTATCCTTATTCGGGTTCGGGTCCGGGTCGGGTCAGGATTTATGACACCATTTATTCACCACCACACACTCTGTACACACATTGCACGCACACACAAAAACACACTACACACTATCAAAAACCCATTTAAAACACAAAAAAAGAAAAGAAAAAAGAAAGAAAATCACGTTGCTAGCTGCGTTGCTGGGGTAATTTGGGATGTAACGTCGTTTCGTTTTCGGGTGGGGCGGTATGATAATGTCGGCTAATGCCGGTCCACATCAGCATAACGCCGTTGTGGGCGTTTTGATACCTAAGCCTCTTAGCTTGAATGTTTTTGGACCCGGCTATTTTTTGGGCTTACAATATATATAAAATATCAATTATCGATGTGAATATAATAATAATTTCGGCGGGTGTAAAACGGCAGCGTATCAAACGCTTTATAGTATATTTATATAATTAGTCTTTGTCCATTTATAAAATGCAAATAAACCTATGCCTATACAAGGGGAGTGCTACGAAAATTGTTAAACATACAATAAAAATAAAGGTGATCTATTGACAAAAAGGTTAGTGACCATCACACTAAAATGTGTGAGGCTTTAAATTAATTCATGCTAAGTGCAAATAACCTTCTTGGATATGGAAGTTTTTAACTGAATAAGTCTGCATTTGTACCAAAAAGTAGGTGTTGGATCGATGTACTCTGATCAAACTAACTATGTAGCTTGTAAAGGTTTAACAATCTTGAATAACTTTAAAACTATTAATAATGAAACACTGATATTACTCTGTTAAGTATGCGGAATCTACTTCAACAAAGCTAAGAAGAACTTTAATGATTATATTGAAACCAAACTTTGAACCTGCTTATTAGACAGATTCACTAACAACCCTAATCGCTAAACAACTCTCTAATATTGTACGTGTATCTAGATATCTTCTAATACCATCCTAAGGCTCCTTTTATAGGCATAAGGAAAACCTTAAGTCGGTTTACAATACTTGAACGACAAGTAAACTAATTCTAAACTAATTCTAGAATATTCTAATCATATCTTTTACATAACAGTCCTTTAAACGATTTTGCATATTAGTCCTTAATAATAGAAGTACTTTGACTTTCTTCTGTTGAGCAGTACTTTGACCTTCATACACTTGAGCAGTACTTTGACCTTCAAAAGTACTTTGATATTCAGAAGTACTTTGACTTTATATCCCAACAATCCTCCCCTAACTTGAACTCTACTTGCTTGATTTCAAGTTTCTTTGTGATTCTTTAACTTCAATATCTTTATCTTCAAGGAAAGATTGTATCTTTATCTTCTATCTTTCTTGTGCTCAATGTATTTGGACTGTTATCATCAAAATAATCTTTATCAGAAACAAATGATATCTTCACAGCAACTTTCAGCTTCTCAGTAACATATGGCAAAATGTACATCAGATCATAAAGTTTCATACTATTCTCATCACTTCCAGGTGTGTGAACTCCTGTGAGAGGTGAATCATTGAAAATTAATGGATTTGATATCTCTTTACCAAAGCCATTAACTCTGGAGTAGCCAATGTTTAGGTTTATATAAAAAACCATGGTATATTGATAACCATATGATTTTTAGCAAATCATCAGCTATCAACGGATTTGTTAAGTCTTTACCAAGAGCCGTTTGCTTTTGGACTAGTTTGTTCTTTTAGTACAATATCATGGTGAACTAATTACCATATAAATGGTTATCCACAGCCTTTACCACAAACCATTTTCTTGTGGGCTAGCCAACTCTTCACTATTACAGATATGGTGAGTTGAAGACCATACAATTTTTAGTAAATTGTCAACTAAAAACGGATTTGATAATCACATCAGAGCCGTACCCTCATGATGAATCAAACTCTTTCTTGTTTGTTAAACATGGTGAGTTGATTACCATTTGTTATGTAGTACAAGTACTAACACCAAGTGTTACTCTCAAAATTTATTAGTTTATTGCTGACATCTTGTGCTTCAAAAAGTTTTTCCTTTTTATTTTAAACTCAAAAACTTTACTGGTTTTGTGCAGCAAGCAGTACTTTGATAAAGTACTGTTTGTCTTGCAGTAATTTGAATAAAGTACTTATTCATCAAAAAGATTTATATATAACAAAGACCATACCAGTAATTATACATCATCATCTGAAGTTGTCCATTTGATGAACAATTCAATCACCATCAGAGCTGTTTCATTCTCAACTTCAACTTCCATACCATGATCTAGCATCCTAATAATAAGATCTCTTGTAAGTGGATATCTCCTTTCTGCTAGCATATGAATCATGGTACCATCTTCTAGCTCCAATGAATGCACTCCTGATGATTAAAAAAATCTCCATCTTGTAATCTCCCAATTCTCTTGAGTATTCCACAGAGCATCATTACTAGTTTCTTTTGTTTCCCAGATGGTTATAAGATCACCCAGTAAGATTAACCCCGCTCCTGTTGGTAGAATATTCTCAAAATAAGCTTGCACTAGTTGATACAAATGATATAGATCTTCTCTGTCTATCATGTGCAATATGTCCCACAACATGTTGAATGCTCTAAAACTTTCATCTTCTCTATGAAAAATCAGATAATCTCCTTCTGATGATTCTACAACAGAAAATGTAGAAATCATGGACTTTTTCTCAGCAATTTCTAATTTCTTTAGATTCTCAAAATCAACAACTCTTAAATAATTTCTCAATTCATCAACTGTGTCAGTTCTCAGCAACTTGATCTTCTTTGATAACTGATCATCATGAGTTTTTCTCTTTCTCTTTGTACTTCTTTTAGCAGCCTTCCCTTTTCTTGCATCTTCCAACTGCTTATCTTCTTCAGAGTCAAAAGGAATAATACCATCAACATACCTCTGAATGGACTCTCTAACACCATCATATAAGATCTTCATCTCAGGATATCTCAACCTCTGTAAACCTTTATATCCTTGACCCTTCAGAAAAGCCATCATGGAGTTTCTTAGTTGAGCAATAGATTGTGGCCTTCTTGGTTGAACTATTTGCTTCTTTGATTCCCTTTCTAATTCAGCTTCAGCATCCAAGTCAGCCTGCAAATTTCTAGCAACTTCTTCATTTTTAGCTTCTTCAATAGCTTTTAAGTCTGCTAAAGTGAACTTTTTCTTCTTTTTCTTAGATTTTATCAAGATTCCTTTTCCTTTATCTTTTGGATCCAACTCTTGAGTAGATTGAGAAGAAGATTGCAAAGCTTGAGTTTCTTCAACACCGGGAATGCTAATACCTCTTGGTCTAGACATGTTGAGAATAATATTAGCAATGTTCTCATCATCACTGGCAGTATGTTCCCTAATCTCTTCTTGAATTGGATTTGAAGGACCAGCTTCATCATCAAAATCCAAAGTTCTTGGTGTTATCAGATTTTGCCTGGAAGTACCTTGAACACCAGTACTTTGAGCATCAGTACCTTCCAAATCTATTTCTTCTGTATCTCCACTCTTAACATCAACAACAATATTCTCATCTGCAAAATTAACTTGCTCAGTTTCATCACTTTTTCTTTCAGCAGTATCTTGATGAACTTCTTCATAATGCATAGTATAAGCCTCTTCATTTGGATCTTGGGGTTCAGCATCTTCATTCAGATTCTCAGCTTCCAAATTCCTCCCCAATGTGAATGAAGATTGCTTCTTCTTTCTTTTAGACTTAGAGACCCTCTGAGGTTTCTGACCACTCTTCCTCTAGTGCTTCACCCATAATCTGTGATGTTTAACTAGTGGCCAAACAAATCTTTTTAACCTTTTGAACTTATCTTTCAACCTCTGTATCTGATCAGTTTAGGCATTAACCACCTTCTTCAGCCTTCTAAATTCTCTTGTCAAAGCATAAGTATCCATTTCTCCCTCATCTCCTCCAGATGTTTGAGACCCATTTGTGGAAGTATAATCATTGGGAGATGGTGGTGGATTCACACCTGGATCTGAATCAGAATGAGCATTACATTGCAAGGAAGCAGTATTTTCCTTTGAAGCAATACTTTGCAAAGAAACAGTTCTTTCCCTTGAAGCAAGATGAGGTAAGGAAGCAGTTCTTTCAGTTGAAGCAGTATGTTGAGATGAGTCATGAAGTGGTGTTTGAGTATGTGCTGAATCAGAATGCTCATTATCACTAGGTGCATCAGCTTCATCTCTAACAGCCTGTGCTACTTCCAATATATGAGCAGTCAAAGGTGTATTTTGCCCAGAAAACTTAACACTCTTTTTAGCCATAAAAGTAAACACCTTTGGTGGAAGTAAAACATCAGGTAAAAAACTTTGAGGCTTAGGAAGATCCTCAAGCTGTTTGTTCAAGAACAACTGAACAAATCTAGAGTACATAAAAGACGGTGATCCATTATCAATATGTGTGAGCATACCATAAAAAATCGTATGTGAGAAATTGAAAGGTCGATTGGTTGCTAATCCCACTAATGCAGAAGCAATGGCTTGACCAAATTGATCCCATGCAGTACTCTTTGGACTTAAACAGTGAAGTAAAACATGAACAAGATATTTCCAATGAGGACTAAATAAGGGCTTCTGAAAAGTAAGTTTGGTGAGATCACCTTCATACCCTATCTCTCTGAGCGTATCCCATAGGATTTGTCTATCAAAAAGAGCAGTACCTTCTTCATCTTGAAACAATAGATCCTCTCTGATTGTTGCCTCAGTGATGCGAATTTGTCTTCCAGCAACCATAGCTTGAATGAATGAGTCATCTTCGTGCAAATTAGTTGTAGCAGTAGCCCAAAATTCTTGAATCCATGGTCCAATTATGTCAGGATTTACCAATAAAGCATAATTAATTGAAGACCCTGTTAGGAAATCAATGATAGCATGAAAATCGACATTCAGCTACGTCTTGTCCAAATTAGCTACCATGTTATGCTTACTAACAGTTGTACGATTGGCCATTGGTTGTTTTTGTGAAAGAATATGTGCATCGGCGGTTGAATTGTTGAAGATTGGAATAGATGGAAGGGAATAACGATAAGAGTAATTTTGAATGGAAAAGATTAGTGCAGAAATGGGTAATATTCAAAAAATCACTGCCCAATAAATGATTTTACCTTTATTTTTTGGCATTTGCTCCTCCATATCTTTTGCAAAGTTGTTACCCCCATCTTTTGACCGTTGAACAGTACTTTCCAACTGACACAAGAGAAGTACTTTCCACTAAGTGCTAAGCAGTACTTTCAAACTAAAACTAAAGTACTTTGCTAACCAATACATTCCATCTTATTCCCACAAACAAGTACACAAGATCTTCAAAAATACAACTGTGTTGCCTCCCCTCAAAAAATACATAGGTACTAATTACCTTAACAAAACCAATACTTACAAAAATCTTTAAGAAAGTATTCTAAACTAAACTAAGTCCTCCCCTCAAATGTAGCTTAATAATTAATCATCCCAATACTCACCACTAAATGGTTGAATCTTGAAACATCAAATCCTTTTGTGAGTAAGTCAGCTACATTATCATTTGTGTGAACTTTAATCACATTTATAAGCCTGTGCTCATAGCAATCTCTAATAAAGTGACGCCTAATCTGAATGTGCTTGGTCTTGGAATGATAAACAGGATTCTTCACAATGCAAATGGTACTCTCACTGTCAATGTTGATGGGAGTATGCTTAAAATTGAATCCATAATCCAAGAGTTGATTCTGCAACCAAAGTACTTGTCCACAACAACTTTCAGCTGCAACATATTCTACTTCAGTGGATGATGTTGCTGCAATTGTTTGTTTCTTACATTGCCATGAGACTAATCTCCTTCCAAGATATTGACATCCTCTAGTGGTTGATCTTCTATCATAATTGTCCCCTGCATAATCACTGTCTGAAAAAGCTTCCATGTGAAAAGGTGACTCCCTAGGATACCACAACCCTAACTTAGGTTGAGGCTTGAGATACCTAAAAATCCTCTTAACGACATTCATATGAGAAACTTTGGGTGAGACCTGATATCTTACACATAAGCATACAGCAAAGGTGATGTCAGATCTAGATGCAATTAAGTACATAAGATAACCAATCATAGATCTATAAATTTTAACATCCACATCATCTCCATCTTCATCCTTTCCTAAAGGTTTATTAGCATCAATAGGTGTGGAGGTTGGCTTGATAGTGGTGAAGTTAAACCTTTTAAGAATGTCAGTGACATACTTATCTTGACTAATGAAGATTCCACTACTGGATTGTTTAACTTGAAGCCCCAAAAAGAAAGTTAATTCACCCATGGAACTCATTTGAAACTCTTGTTGCATGAGCTCTTCAAATTCTTTCACCATTGACTGTTTGGTGGCTCCAAAAATGATATCATCTACATAAACTTAAACAAGCATAATATCCTTTTTGTCTCTTTTAATAAACAAAGTCTTATCAATTGCACCTCTCCTGTAACCATGTTGCAATAGAAAAGTGGAGAGTCTTTCATACCAAGCTCTAGGAGCTTGATGGAGGCCAAACAGAGCCTTAATAACTTTATAGACTTTGTTTGGATGTGCATGATCTTCAAAACCAGGAGGTTGTTTAACATACACTTCCTCTGAAATTGTTTCATAAAGAAAGGCACTTTTGACATCCATTTGGTAAACAGGAAAGCCCATATATGATGCAAAAGCAAGAAATAACCTTATAGCTTCAATTCTTGCTACAGGAGCAAACACTTCATCATAGTCCACTCCTTCTTCTTGTCTATATCCTTGTGCAACCAATCTTGCTTTGTTCTTAATGACATTCCCTCTCTCATCTCTCTTAATCCTGAAAACCGATTTTGTACCAATTAATCTCTTTCCATCTGGTAAATCACATAATACCCAAACCTCTTGAAGTTTGAATTGTAGAAGTTCTTTTTGCATGGCTTCAACCCAACTCTCTTCTGCTAATGCTTGAGATACCTTCTTGGGTTCTACTTGAGATAGAAAGCAAGCAAATAGGCACATTTGTTGATCCTTATGATTCACCTTGTTTTGTTTATAGACAAAGCTAAGTAAAGCACTATGTTGCTTAGAGAGACTTTTAGCTTTTGTTCTTGTGAGCACTCCTGAAGTGGAAGGTCCAATGATTTTACTAGCAGGATGATCTTTATGAACTCTTAATGTAGGAGTTGGTGGAACTTCAATACCATCTTCTAAATTTGTGTAGTCTGGATCTTCATTGGAATTTGAGAAAATGCCTTCCTCAGGAAGTTCATCATCAATGTCTTCTAAATCAGGCATGTTTAGATCATTCAAATAATCAGCGTTGATCCAATTTGATGTATCTAAGACATTAGAAGTACTTTCAACTGGTTCAGCAGTACTTTGATTCAAAGTACTGTCAGAGTTATCTGTGACTCTAGCCTTCTTCTTTTCTGCTTTATAAGCTCTCCTTTGATCATCTTCATATGATTTTGCAATGGTTTCTTGAAGAAGCATCCTATTAAGTTCATCTTGAATAGCTTGATCTTCATCAGATACTAAGGAAGTTGGTTGAATAGTACTTTTCTCCTTTTCAATAGTTATGGGTTCTTCATCAGGAATATCTTCAGGTCTAACATTGATTCCATGAACAATGTACTGGGAATCTTCTTCTTTGTGAACAACATGATTTTCTTCTCTGACAGGCACATAGTTCATAGAAGGAGTCAAAATATCAAGATCAAACATCCAATCAGGACCTTTACCTTTTTGATTTTCTTGATCTTCAAGAAAATCAACATAAAGACATTCTTGAACCTTTTTGGTAACCTTGTTGTACACTCTAAATCCTTTGCTATGGGTACAGTAACCCAATAGGTATCCTACATCTGACTTGCCATCAAATTTTCCCATAGAATCAATAGTATTCAGAATAGTCAGAGGTCAGCCAAAAGGTTTCATAAAACGAATGTTTGGTTTCTTTCCCATAAGCAACTCATAAGGTGTCTTCATCTGAGGTTTAGTGACTGATACTCTATTTAACACATAGCAAGCAGCACTTATAGCTTCAGCCCAAAATTGAATAGGTAATAGAGAATCTGCAAGCATTGTTCTTGCTGCTTCTATCAATGTTCTATTCTTCCTTTCTGCAACACCATTCTGCTGTGGAGTTCTAGCAATGCTAAACTCCCTCTTAATTCCTTTCTTGGCACAAAATTCATCCATAGGCTTGTTTCTAAATTCAGTCCCATTATCACATCTAATGGATCTTACTTTGAGTCTCAACTAATTTTCAAGGGCTATTATAAGATCATGAATAGCATCAAAAGTTTCATCTTTAAATCCCAAGAAAAAGACCCAACTAAATCTGCTACAATCATCTGTTATAACTAAGTAGTACTTCTTCTTGTTTAAGCTTTCAAC
Source organism: Artemisia argyi (assembly GCA_030686995.1). Classification (NCBI taxonomy): domain Eukaryota; kingdom Viridiplantae; phylum Streptophyta; class Magnoliopsida; order Asterales; family Asteraceae; genus Artemisia; species Artemisia argyi. The sequence continues at coordinate 158,876,208 of CM060693.1, forward strand.
AGAAACAGGTCCAAATAGATCCATGTGCAACAACTCCAAAGGTTCTCTAATAGTTCTTTCTTCAATGTTTTTACGTGAAGCTTTGTGTTGTTTACCCTTCTTGCAAGCCAAACATGAATGATCAATCTTGTATGTTTTAGAAGGTAAACCTCTAACTAAATTGCCTTTTACCAACTTGTTGATATTCTTGAAATTCACATGTCCTAATCTTCTATGCCATAGATGTTCTTCTTCCATTATTGCCCTTGCTACTAAACATGTTGCTCTCTCAGTAGAGTTGATATTCTTCAAATCTAAGCTGTACACATCATTGGTTCTTGGTACTCTCAGTATTACCAAGTTATCATCAACTAACTTGAACTCAGGGGAGAGAATAAGACATTATGCGTCAAGGAATAAAACAGGATATTTCTTGTCACAGATCTGAGATACTGACAAAAGATTGAATTTAAGCTCCTTCACATAATGAACATTCTCAAAATCAATACATCCAGTCTTGATGGTTCCTTTGCCATTAATTCTCCTTCTATTAAGATCATTCCCAAAAGCAACTCTTCCTCCAAAATATGCCTTAAAGTCTGACAGAAGCTCCTTGTCTCCTGTCATGCTACCAGAGCAACCACTATCAATGATTATATGGTCCTTAAGCTCCTCTTCTGGATTGCCCTGCATAAAGATGAAAAAGGTTAGTTTCTATTAGGAACCCAAGTCATTACTAACTTGTGTTCCCCTTGTGGAGTGACATACTCAAATTCTTTGAGTATGTAATCACCACTATTTTTGAAAACATTATCAAGAATTAGTGTCTTTGATTCCAAAACATGTGTTGGATTCTCATCAACACTCCTTTTTTCACCCTTATTTGCTGAAAGTACTGTTTGTCCCCCATCAGTACTTTCTTTCTTAACCCATTTAGTTTTAACAGTGTGTGTTGGGTTCTTTGATCTAGGTACTCTTCTTGAGGTGTAAGTCCTTCTAGGGTGAGAGTTATTGAATCTCCTTCATCTTACATTCGAAAAAGTGCTAGCAGTACCTTGATTGGGTGAATACCTAGCAGTACTTTGAGAAGGTACTGTTTGAGAGATTTTTGACTTACCAGTACTTTGAAAATATCTCTTGAGGGTACTGGTGGTTTGGAAATAGGTCTTTTCTGGTGAGGGTACCTATAGTCTTTTGAGAAATTACTATGGTTAACCCTATTTGAGTAATTCCAAACTGGTTTAGTCTCCCTAGGATTATGGTTAGTAGATGTGGACTTTAGGAATTTACTTAAATATTCTGAGTGAAAGTCACAGTCCTTAATCAAATGATCAGGACTATAGCAAACAAAACATAACTTTTGATCCCCAAATCCCCTTCCTTTAGTTCTATGACCAAAACTAGCTTGACTTTTTGGTGAATTATTAAAAGGTTTTCTAAAGTTAGCAGTATTTTGAAAAGTTTTTCTTGAAGGTACTGTTGGATGTCCAGCAATACTTTGAGAAGTTTTTGGAAGTACTGCTTGCTTTGAAAAAACTTTATCACACCCTGAACTCTTGTTATCATCCCTAGGTTTCTCAACTATCTCTCTTAAGGATTCAGAACCAGATGGACTTGAATTAGATTGACCTGTAAGCTTCTTCCTAAACTCCAAATTGTCTACTCCAAAACAAGAAACATCTGTCCTAGGTGGTTGAAAACTACCAGTGGGTGGAGGAACTTCATTGTATCCCTTTTCTTTTTTAAATTCAGGAGGTGTTGGACTAAAAGATTCCTCATCACTAGATGTGTTCTCTTCTAAGCTAATGAATTCTTCATCACTAGTTGAGATCTCCTCTGAATTAATTAGTTCCTTATCACTAGTTGGGATCTTTTTTTAACTACTATACTCAACATCATAACCTAGGCCAGTTTTAATGTTTGCTGTTCTTTATTTCTCAACAAAACTAACATGTGACAGACCAGGTTCTTTCCAACTAGCAAGTTTTGCTAACAGAACATCCCTTTCTTTAGTGATCTTTTCAAGTTCAGGAACCTTACATCCTAACTTCCATTCACTCAGTTTTAATTGATAGTCTTGTTGCTCATATTTTTCTGCCCAAGCTATTTCATTATTTTCATGAGTGATTATTTTGGCTTCCATTGACTCTAAAGTCAATTGATAGCCAGCTACCTCGGACCTAGCCCTTCTACAATTATCTCTTTCAGTCTCATATTCTTTAAGCAATTTTTTATAAGAATTACTACATGTTGAGCATACCTCAGAGATAGTGGATGAACTTGGTGGAGTAGCTACCATAGCACACATAAAATGTTCTTCTTCACATTCCATGCTCCAAGCAAAGCTTCCAAGACCATCTCTTGATTCCAAAGCAGCAAATCCTGGTTCCTCATCAAAAGCTGTGCTCTAATCAAACTCTTCCAATGCAACCATAGAGTAGGTTACTGGTTCATCATCAAATTCATTACTCCAGTCAACCTCTGATAGATTTTCTTGAGCCGCCAAATCTTGTGATTTTGGTTCAGCAATACGAACTTCCTTTCTTTCAATCTTGGGTTTTTCAATCATTCTATTTGCCTGATATTTTGCAAATTTGCATTCCCTTGCAAAGTGTCCAGTCGTTTGACAATTAAAGCACTCAATCTTAGATTTGTCAAATGTTATACCCTGTTTGGCTTTGAAGTCAATACCTCTTCCTGTTTTGTTCATGAACTTCTTGATCCTTGTAGTGATCATGGCAACTTGCCATCTTATGTTAATTTCTTCTAGAGCATCGTCATCAATTTGCAACATGTCTTCTTGATATGTAACAGGTAAAGTGGCTTGTTGAGCAAAGAAAGAACATATAACATCATCAGAGTTGGTGTTGTTTGTCGGTGATGAAGTGGTAGTAGTCATGGTTGTGTAAGTGTGCTGTTTATCACCAACAGTACTTTAGACAGGATAAACAGTACTTTTAGTGGAAGCACTGCCTCTATTTTCAGAAGACACAAAAGCAATGTTATGAGATTTCTGATGAGAACTAGAACCTATGTAACTATTCATCTCATGCTCATACACCTTTAAATTATTGTAGAGATCATCAAAGTCCATAGAATCCAAACCAGGTTGTCCTCTAATCATAGTAGCAACCACATGCCATGCAGATGGCAAACTTCTTAAGAACTTCAAGTTTGCATCTTCAACAGATGCCTCTGCTCCATACAACTCTAGCATACTAGGCAGATTTTGGTATCTGTCATAGGCAGAATCAAGACCTTCTCTTTCACCAATAGTGAATGTTTCAAACTGTTGCTTCAATAGGTTTCTATGTATCTTTTTGGAAGCATCATTACCTCTAAATCTTGTCTTAATAGCAGCCCATAATTGTTTTGCATCCTTAGCATCATGAAACTTTAGTAGGTGACCATCAGGAATAGCAGACAGTAGTATGTTGAGAGCCTTATCTTGATTTCTTTTTGTAACTGCTGGCAGGGTTGGCTTAGGTGGTTTAGGTTGTCCTGGGATTTCTTCTGGTTCTTCAAGAACAACATTACCATTGACAATCACATACCATAGAGCATGGTCTGTGATAGCAATGTACTGCCTCATCTTCATGCTCCATAGATCATATTCTCCCTTCTTGACAATAGGAATTCTGATTGAGGTGATGGATGGAACTGGTGCAACTTCAGTTGTCATCTTTTAGGGTTTGTTGTAAAATCGGTTTTAAGGGTTTCTTCTTAATCAGAGTTTCCACACAAGCTCTGATACCACTTGTTGGATCGATGTACTCTGATCAAACTAACTATGTAGCTTATAAAGGTTTAACAATCTTGAATAACTTCAAAACTATTAATAACGAAACACTAATATTACTCTGTTAAGTATGCGGAATCTACTTCAACAAAGCTAAGAAGAACTTTAATGATTATATTGAAACCAAACTTTGAACCTACTTATTATACAGATTCACTAACAACCCTAATCGCTAAACAACTCTCTAATATTGTACGTGTATCTAGATATCTTCTAATACCATCCTAAAGCTCCTTTTATAGGCATAAGGAAAATCTTAAGTCGGTTTACAATACTTGAACGACAAGTAAAATAATTCTAAACTAATTCTAGAATATTCTAATCATATCTTTTACATAACAGTCCTTTAAACGAATTTGCATATTAGTCCTTAATAATATAAGTACTTTGACTGTCTTCTCTTGAGCAGTACTTTGACCTTCATACACTTGAGCAGTACTTTGACCTTCAAAAGTACTTTGATCTTCAGAAGTACTTTGACTTTATATCCCAACAGTAGGTTTCTAATTGATGAAGAGTAAAATAAACTAGGTGGGCAATACATGTTGATAGGAATAAAGAGGTATGAAAGATGAACCTTCTTGGTCCTATCTATATATTACCAATAGAGGTTTGGATGGTTTTCACTTTGTTGATCTATATATTTAATGAGGCCTGGTTCGTTTTAGGAGTTAAGTCATATATGTGAGGATGTTGCTACTATATATTCTTTGCCTCTAATCAAATTGCAGGAAATGTAGTTAATTTAGAAATGTCTCACAGTGATGAAGATGGAATTGCTATAACCCACATGATGATGCCTACAATGAGTTTTATTGGTCATTTAAATGTAGAGGAAGCAGTTTAAATGATCTAATAGAGCTTGTTTGTGAAAAATGTAGTCATGAGGTTATGGTCTTGGTGAATAATGGTGAATATGGTCTATTTGGGAACTGTTTGCTGCTGTTTGCTTTGTTTCTTCTACTAATTTATATTCAATTGTAGTCATGAGGGTTTCTTCTTAATTGAGTTTGCTGCTGTTTGCTTTGTTTCTTCTACTAATTTATATTCAATTGTATTTTAGTTTGAATGTTGTGGTAGTGATAAGGCGAAAAGTGTACCGCTTTTTTGGGGGGGGGGGGGGGTCATTTAAGCCCGAATTCGTGATTATTTGATCAATTATTGCCCTAAATAATTCCTTTTGTCATTTTAGGTACTTTTGAAAAGAAATCTGGAAAAGGAAGCATTTTGGACATTTTTGGAGTGATTAAGTGAAGAAAACGACAAAATCTCAAAATCCTTGCTGGGAACAGTACCTGACGGCGTCAAGGCTACACAAGTGACGGCGTCAAGCTTGGCAAAAGAGGTGGATATGGAAAATACACATGACGGCCCAGAACAATTTCAAGGCAATTTGGTCTGACGGCGTCACCAAGGCCGTCAGGGTCAGAATACATGTGAAGGCCCAAAGTAAAATTACACATGACGGCGTCAGAGGTGGATCTAGGAAATACGAATTTTATCTTGGTGGCGAGTTGACGGCGTCACAAGCTATAACGTGACGCCGTCAAGGTGTAAAATCTATATATAGTTTTCTAATTTTCATTCATAAGGTGTGGAACTTTTGGAGAACCTCTTTGTGCAAACCCTAGACGAATTTTCTGTAAAAACAAGGGTTTCAACCCTTGTTCCATCCATGTTAAATTGAAGATAAGTTTTCCAATAATCATTCAATATGTCTATGTGTTGTTTGATTCTATCTTATGCTTGTCTTCTTTTTAACATGCTAGGCTAGGTTTCTTTTGTGTTTGCTTAGATGTAATGAAACCTAGATGTTGATTATTGGTTGATGCTTTGTTTATGATTGTTGTGGATGATTGTATTCGATGTTAGGCTTAAGAAAACTGGCAGACTTCCAATTGGTAACTTGCTTGAACGTCTTAAGAAACATGATCGGAGGTGTACTACGATTTAATGGTTGTATTTAATGCATAAGCGAATTCTAGTGATCCCATGTTAGGAGCTTTTAGTCGGCTCGACATAGGAGTGAAGTAGGAGCTTATAGAGTTAGGGAATTTCGTATACGCCCCTACGACTAGTATTAAGGAATATAACCCGTCATCCATGCAATTGTAACAAGCTAATCAGCCGGTAAAAGATATCTAGGGAGTAATGAAATCTAAGTAAACCCATTTTCTCTTATTATTGTTTACACTACACATTTAGTTTAGTTTTATTTTATTTTATTTTGATTGCATCTTTAGTTAATTGGGTTAGTTGGCTAGCAACTAATTCCGCCCACTCCTTCAAAACCCGAGATTTTTCTTGCTTTTATAAAAATACAAAAAGAATCATCCCTCACTCTTAGACCTAGTTTAGTAGACTTGTCACTATACTATACTACAACGAACAGGTACACTGCCTGGTGGAGATTGCAAGCTTCTCAAGATCCCTTGAGAGGTAAAACCTTTTGCGAGAGTGCAATTCCACGCATCAGGTAGTATGTAATTCATCAAGGTAAATGAGCTTGTGTAACCACTAGAAAAATTTCACCTTGTAATAAACCATATTATATTATAATAAAGAATACTTATCCTTTTTCTACGTATATTTTTTTATTTGATCATAACTACTATCTAATGTGATGTAACTCACCTCCTTGATAAACGTGCTCCCACACAGACCAACACTAACCTACTTTATATTTATTTCACATAAACATCTTTACATGTCAAGTATACAACTTTACGATATCTCATTTGCCACTTTACGATTAACTCATTAACGTACGTTTATTAAATGCTCACACTAAATGTTTTCTATCTATTAGGGTTTTCACTAAACCCTAAAACTATTATAATTACGATATTAAGTAACTAAACCATAAAACCCTAAAGTACAACACCTTCAAAGATAATGTACAAGCTTTTAAAGCACAAAACCCTAAATCCACTTTAACTCCCAATACAAACCCTAATTTCACAAATATATGATTTTATGTAATAAAACCACAAACCCTAATTAATATGTATATTATTTTTATAAAATATAAGTGTACAAATCATTCAAGCTCATGTACAAGTCATTAATGCATGAAATCATAATGTTAATATAAATTCATTATAAACCTCAGTGTACTTATCTTTAAGCACACAATACAAGGCCATTTTGCACAAACACTAACCCTAATATTTTTACAACATTCAAAATAAATGTACAAGTCTCTAAACCTTATGTACAAGTGCCTAATGCATAAAACCTAAAAACTATATATTTACTAGCTTAAAACCTAAAATAAACTAATTTATATTTATATTAACTTAACTAAATATCAAAAATACATTTCCTACATCCCTAGAACCTTATTACAACCCTAAATAGCCCATGGTACCACCCTTTAAGCTCAATTCAATTCCCATTTTATTTTGGTACAATTCGATACAAAACATGGATAATCAAGCCCTAAATTAATTCCAAGCCAATTCCTACCCTAACTAAACCCTAAACTAAAGTCATTACTTCACTAAGACTACATGTACAACATATCATAGACTATATACAGGAAACTAATCCATTCGACCCCCTAGTTACACCTTAGTTCGATTCTAACTAGAAATAACCTAAACTAGTTCCAAAATGATACTTGTAAATTCCTTACACCACAAGACATCTACTAGGCTCCTTATACATCCACATCAACTTGTCCCTTAGATATTTTACCATGGTCAAATGTTGTAGGCAAGACTTATGGTTAAAAATTTTACCACATCATTTCATATTTACTTTCACTACCATGGCATTCACTTGGCACTACAACACCTCACCATGTCCCCTGTTGATCAACAAGATGATCTAGACACTTTTAAGAAACCCTAGAACTCATCCCTATAAATATCGAGCACCCCTTACTCATTTTCACTCACACCTCACTCGAATTACACCAAACAACCTCACACTCTCATATTTACTTACCTTGAAGTCTTAGTAGCAGCCAAGGAAGACTATAGAAGAGCCTAGGAGAAGGAAGAAGCCTAGTGTTCCATTTCCAAGTCATTTTGCCAAAAACACCCCATATATCGAATTTTAAGCAAGTAAATAGTCCAAGCCCTTTTCAAACTCTTTTGTCGACTTTAAATACTGTTAAACTTACTACTCAACAAGTCCTAATAGATAGCTTGGGTCAAAACCCACGTTTTCCATTTTTTTTTTGTTTTGTTTTACCGAGACAAACAAACACCCCTAATTAATTTCTTTTCGACATGTTTACTAAACAAGAGGCCATAGAACTGGTAAGAGATAAACTAGATAAGCTTATGTGCATGTTATAATACTTAAAAGGTCGGGTCGTGAGCTTTAAAACCAAAAACCAAATCATTTTTACTTTCTGTTTCATACTGAGAGTCTATCCCAAGTGACCAACTTTAGCTAATTATTTCGCCTATCAAATGAGATCTATAAAATCTGTAACTTGTCTACTTTAGATACCTTACAACATAGATAATGAAGGAAGAAAAGCGTCATAAAAATATTGCAAGGCCTCGTTTTTATTTGATGATCTTTTGGGCCTGTCACCCACAGAAAACCAAAATATTTTCCTTTCTTATTGAAAAACGACCCAACCCCTCCACTTTGGAAAATTATTACGAGCAAACCACACAAGCTTAGGAACTCGAATATGAACCATATAAAAGACCATCTGAAAATATTTGAAAGGATCGAGAACGTAGTAAAAACCTCATAAGGCCTCACCTTTATTTTTTATTTTTATTTTTGTTTCTAGCCTTGTCAAGCATAAAACCAAGCGCACCCTTTTATTTTAAAAAAAAGCTATAATCTACAAACGTATGGAATAAGCTCTTTTCAACTTATTTTCAAACTTATAATAACTTGTTTCAATAAGTCGTAACAAGCCTCGCCTTTTTCTAAATCAAAAACGTAATTAAAATGAATTTAGGACATAGTACGAAAAGTATTATTACTTTAGGGGTAAAACTTGCCAAAACTGAAAATGGGAGTTTTCTTGGGCCAAAAGTGTATTAAGTGTCGTATTTGAAACTATAGGGTAGAAACTGTCATTTCACCACAGTTGAGGGGTAAAAGTTGTCATTTTATGAAACTTGAGGGTCATGAATTGTCATTTTGTAAAACTTGAGGGGTATAAATTTTCATTTTGGAAAACTTAAGGGGTATAAATTATCATTTCATGAAAGTTCAGGGATATATGTTGTCAATATATGAAACTGCAAGGGTAAAAAATGTAACATTTTATATTACCTTGGGAATATATTTATAACACTAAAAAAATATATTTATAACACTAGAATGACTTGGGAATTTGATAAAACTAACACTTGTAATATTTTTATATCAACTAACAAATAAACCATAAAAATAAATGATGCGTGTTATTATCAACTAACTTTTGCAGAAACTTCATATTCTCTTATTCCACATTTAATCGTCAACAAAAACTTTACGTTACCAATATTAAAAACCACATATACTTTACTACGAATACTAAAACTTGACATATTCACCTAGGTTGCGTGTCAAAGCAGCTTATTCATTAAACTTCCCTAAGTGATTTGTGTAGTCCAAAGTTGATGCTGCAGAATTCATTTGGTTCCTCTAACGACTTGGCTCATCCAAAAGAAGTATTTTCAAAATTTTAGAATCTAGGAGCATTGTGTCCAGGATCTGGTAATCTAAAGCCTTGCTTCTTCTGGTCGGCTCGTTTAGCCTGTGCTTTATTACAGGTAGTCATTCCCCCGTTCCTTTAGTCTTTTCAACGGTACTTAAATCTTAAGTTGCGGTCATGTCTCACCCCCCGGTATAGTGACCGGTTCCTTGTTTTCCCTGAATTTCATCAGTTCTAGGCTCAAGTGCCTATTCATCCATCTTCATTCCATAGGCGAGCATATCCATTGAGTGACTGATACATGGGAATCGCACCAGGCTTTACCTCTCGAGGGATCTCGAGAAGCTTACAACCCCCACCAGGCAGTGTACCTGATCGTTGTAGTATAATATAGTGACAAGTACTGGGGGATTGATCGTTCAACTCAGGAATAGTGTCGCTAGGATTAGAAAGTCTCCTAAACTAGTCTAGAGGTGAGGGATGATTCTTTTTGTATTTTTATATTTTATAAAAGCAATTAAAATCTCGGGTTTTGGAAGAGTAGGCGGAATTAGTTGCTAGCCAACTAACCCAATTTACTACAAATGCAATGAAAGTAAAATAACAGAAATGAAAATTAAACTAATTATACTATTGTGGTATAAACAATGATGGGGAAAGTTGTGTTTACTTAGATTTCATTACTCCCTAGATATCTTTTACAGGTTGATAGCTTGTTACAATAGCATGGATGACGGGTCATATTCCTTAATACTAGTCGTAGGGCCATGTACAATATTCCCTAACTCTATAGGATCCTACTTCACTCCTATGTCGAGCCGTTAGAAGCTCCTAACATGGGATCATTAGAATTCTCCTACGCATTAAATACAACCAAATATCATAGTACACCTCCGATCATGTTACTTAAGACGTTCAAGCAAGTTACCAATGAAAGTTTGCCAGTTTTCTTAATCCTAACATCGTATACAATCATCCGTAACAACTATAAACAAACAATCAACCCATAATTAACATCTAGGTTTCACTACATCTAAGCAAACAAGAAAGAAATCTTGCCGAGCATGTTAAGTTGAAGACAAGCGTAAGACATATTCAAACAACACATGGACATATTGATTGAATTGAAAGAGTACTTATCTCAAATTGAACATGAAAGATTCAAAGGGTTGAAACCCTTGAAAAAGCTGTAAAAATTGGCCTAGGGTTTTTCCCTCAAAGTTGCACACCAATGAATGAAATTTGGAAAAATATATATAGATTCTACAGGGTGACGGCGTCAAGAAGGAATTTGTGACGCCGACAACTCTCCATCTTAATAAAAATCTTATTGCCTAGATCTAATTTTGACGCCGTCATGTAGGAATTTCTTCTGTGCCGTCACTAACAAATGGATCATGACGGCCTAGGTAACACCGTCATCTCCTATGCTTGAAAACACTTTGGACCATCACATGTATCTTCCACTTCCACCTCTTTTGTAACTCTTGACGCCGTCACTTGAAGACTCTTGACACCGTCAGGTACTGTTCCCAGCAAGGAAAATTGAGACTTTGCCGTTTTCTTCACTTTTATGCTCCAAAAACGTCCAAAATGCTTCCTTTTCCAGATTTCTCTCCAAAAGTACCTAAAATGATAAAAGGAATGATTTTGGGCAATATTTGATCAAATAATCTCGAATCCGGGCTTAAATGACCCCTTAAAAGTGGTTCATTTTTCGCCTCATCAAATACCCTTACACTTGAGATTTGCTTGTCCTCAAGCAAATGCGCTTTTATTCTAATCAAAATACAAGTTAGGGGTTATTTAACACTAATATAAAAGTAATTACAACAAATAATCATTCCACTAAAGACCAAAGACAAGCACGGAGGTCATACACTAGCACCTCATAAATAGTGTTTAGATACTCACATCTCTCGGGTGTAATAAAGCATATATCACAATATGGAAATGGAAAACATCTCTCACTACCTGTCATAGCAATATAGATTACCATAGGCTTGGGAAAGAATCAAACCTCCACCACTTGGCGTAAGAACCTAGGATAAACTATCAAAGAGGTCTTTTAAAGGGTTATAACATTAGGTGTAGGGATATGGAATACACGGTTTTGTTGGATAAAGGCAATATTTACTGGTGGCGAGTTAATCATCTTGCTTAATTACATGTAAAATATGGCGTTGCTAAGCCAAGACTAGACTCGACTTAAGCTAATAAATCAAAAATAACAAAAACTTAAAACAAACATAGAATAAAACGGGATGGTAGTCCGTATGGTTTTTTTTTTTTTTTTTTTTTTTTTTTTTTTTTTTTTTATATATATATATATATTTTTTTATTTGCAAACACTCTTACCCTAACATCCAAAATAATACATCATAGGGAATGTACATTCCCCTTACACTTGAATTTTTACATACTTTACAATAAACTAATCTAATGACTCGATCAAGATAATCAAAACACTTGGAGTACTTTTAAGATTAACGCACATATGGGGGTAATAATATGATATTCTTCCCCATTACTCCATAACACAAGTACTTTACCCATGAGTCCCAATCGTCCCAAAACAATATGTACAAGATATGACTCGACTTAGCAACCATGTAATCAATTAGATAATCAACAAAGGGTTTAAACATGTAACAATAATGTACTAAAGATGAGTGCATACACGTAAGGCTAAGGCAATTTGGTTGCACATTTGGGTGGGTTGTAACAAATTCTTCCTTTAAGTAAGATGCTTAAAGTTAGAAACGAAAAGATAGGCTCGGAGGGGTGTACTAGGGGTTTCGTGTACTAAAAATGAGTACAACGCTAAGGTGTGGGAAAAATTAATTGACTTTACTAGCCAAGTAATATGACTTAAATGGCCAAGTAATTCTGATGCGGGTTTAAATACAAGGGTGATCCTAATGCCTCTTATCATGTAGTAAATCCTACTACACGAATGTAGTCTCAGGATGTATCACTAACGCAAGTTCTAGAATCTAAATGCTACCGGTACACTCATAAGCACTAATAATGAATGTTTTTCCAATCAAATCTAAAGGCGAACCTCACATATTTGGGTGGAAAATTTTTCTGAATAGTACGGTTTTGTGCTAGTCATACAACTCCTATCCATGAGACGCTTGCTAAGGCTAAAGTTTCACTCCTAAATGTTGTAAAAATTTTTAAATTTGGCGCTAAAATTACACTAACAAGTAGTTCTCTTAGATTTATTACACACCTACCATCAAACAAACAAACTCAAGTGCAATTGTATCCTATAAGCTATCATCATTTACCCTCCCCTTACACTTAGGATGAACATTGTCCCCAATGTTCAATTAAAGAATGTAAAAGTGAAATAGGTAAAGGAATGAAAGCAAATACTCCCCTGATTCGTTCGGTGTGGATAGTGTGATAACAAGGTTAGATCTTCCTCCAAGAAAATGAACATTCAAAGCTTCCCTTCCAGAAAAATAAATCATCTTCTTGTCATACATAACCTGTTAAACCTGAGAAAACAAACAAGGCAACCTCGCATAAAATCGGCGGCAATCTATATATACTAACAAGTCCTAGAAAACAATTTAAGATATAATGCTTGTGGAATGAATGTTTGCAGATTTCCTGGAGTTTATAAAACTAAAGAATTAACAAAAACTTTAAGACTCCATTAGAAAAACAAAACTCGCAAAATTTCCAGAATTTTACACATGACGTCATCAGGAATTAACTCCTGACGCCGTCTGAAGTGACCTGTAGAAATCTTTACGTTAAGTTTCCGGAAAATTTCTGGAAAAAGTTGTGTGCTACTTCCTGGAGAATCCTGCAAAACATCATTATGACTCGATACAAGCATTTGACTCTAACAAATACTAATACACATGTTCATTAAATATTGTGGAGAATCAAGATCAATTTCGTTCTTAAAAAAAAAATTGGGGTTTCCCCTTACACTTAGCTTTTGCAAAATACCTTTATATGAAGTTAAGGCGGAGTTAAACGACAAAATAAAGCATTTTCACGATTTTAGTATGAAACATGATCTACCAACAATAAAAATAAAGCATGCATACGGAAGCAAATAACAATCAAACAATTAAAAATCACACAAAACATGGGTTGCCTCCCAAGAAGCGCTTTTCTTTATTTACGAGTCTTGTAGCTAGACTCAAGGTCATGGGCTATCCTATATGGGTGAGCTCCTCGTTGAGGACATCTTTGGGATCAAACTTGGGTTTCAACTTCCTATCGGTTTTCTTGGTACGGTATGACCTTTCAAACTTCTCTCCATCCGGATCATATAAAATCATCTTCATATGCCATGATCCGTCACCTTCTTTAGGTGGCTTTTCCCATTTCCATTTACATTTATCTCCTTCCCTTTTCCACTTATTCATCTCTATGTTGATAGGCATTACGCATAAGAACTCAATCATTTTCCTAAAGACTAGGGGATCCTCAAAAGGGTCTAGTTCCTTATCTCTAGCTATGAGTTGTTCCACCGAATGTGTTTTATCGATGAAATCTTTTTCTAGATAGAACGGGCGTTGAGGTCCTATAAAGTTTCTTTCTATCCAAGGCCCATATCTAGATGGTCTCCTATTCATCTCTACCCAATGTGGTGTCGGTTCGTCCTCAAAATCGTAGCAATGCTTCCTAACATCATAAACCGACCAAGTATCACCCTCTCCTACCACTACCTTTAACTTCTTACAATCTATCATGGCACTAGCGGTTGCTAAAAATCCTCTTCCCACTAACAATAGGCATGTAGTGTCACTAACCATATCTAGGACGTGAAAATCCACTAAAATAGTTAACTTTCCTATGTGAACCACTACATCCTTGATCATTCCGACCGGATGTGCAATACTTCCATCCGCTAGACCAATTAGTACATCCGTCTCCTCTAACTGTCCTAGCTTAAGAGTGGTGAAAAGCGATAAGGGAATCAAGTTGAGGCTTGATCCTAAGTCGGCTAGTGTGTCGAAAGCTTCGGATTTTCCAATCTTACAAGGCAAAACAAATATACCCGGATCATCAAGCTTCTTAGGCAACTTGTTTTGAATGAAGGCGGTCTCATTTTTGCCCAATTTAAATTTCTCATATTTTTCTAGTAAGGCACTATAGTAGGGAGCATGGGCTAAGACATCAATGACGGGGCGTTCAAGGTGGAGCTCCTTGAATTCATCGTCAAGGTCTTGTTTAGGAGGTGTTTCAACTATGTTATTGACCGGTTTGATATCGGATGTTTTATTCAATTGGTTCTTTTAAAGAATTTGGGTTTGCTTGAAACACGTGCTCACTGCTTTGACCGAATTGTATTGTGGGCTAGAAGTAGGAGACGAAACCGATGAAATGGCATTAACGTTTAGTTTCGGGTTCTTGACCGTGTCGCTTGGGAGTGCTCCCATTTCACGGTCATTGAGAACTTTCAACAATGTGTCGATTTTGGTGGTCATCTCGCTTTGCTTTTGTTTGAAATCGGCTTCAAACTTAGATATGCGAGCTTCTTGAGATGCCATAAATTTTGACATCAATCCTTCGAGATTATTGGTACTACCATAGTTATTGGAAGGATTGTTATTGAAAGTACGGTTAGTGGGTGGACCGTTTGGTTGGTAGCGATTAGGTGGATCGAAAGAATTGTTTTGGTTTTGTTTCCACCTAAGATTTGGGTGATTTTTCCAAGAAGGGTTGTAGGAATCACCGTAAGGGTTTGGATCGGGTTTGAAAGTGTACCACTTGTCTCCTGCTTCATCGGTACGCGAAGATGCGTAGTCCACAAAAGCTTGTCCGGGGAGTTCCACGCAATCACGAGTGTCATGGGGACCACTACATAATTCGCATGAAGAAGTGATCTTGTTCACTTGGCTTGAAGGCTTAGGAGCTTCGTAAGATTTCATGAGAAACTTGAATTGGTCCTCAAGTTCCATGATCCTACGGTCAGGAGTGCTAGAATTGTTCGAAGGAAAAGATATTGCCTTGACCGTTTTGTTCAAATAACGGGGATCATTCCAACTTTCGTTGTCATAGAGAGCAAGATCTTCTATGAGTTCCAATGATTCTTCCGCACTTAGATCACGTAGCTTGCCACTGGCCGATTGGTCAATGGTTCGCCTTGTGGAGAGGTCGATATGGTCATAGAAGATTTGGACTTGGAGCCAAAGATCTATGCCATGATGAGGGACTTTTTGGAGTAAGTCCTTGAAACGAGTCCATGCTTCGTATAGAGTTTCACCTTGATGTTGTTGGAACATCAAGATATCATTTCTAAGCTTGGTAGTTCTCCCCGGTGGGAACAATTGAGCAAGGAAACGAGTGGTGAGATCATCCCATGAGGTGATGGATAGCAAGGAAACGAGTGGTGAGATCATCCCATGAGGTGATGGATCCCGCGGGTAAACGTTCAAGCCATTGACTAGCTTGATCATGTAGAGAGAATTGGAATAGGCGTCATCGGGTCGACTCTCTAGTTACAACATCAAGGTCTATGAAATCTACGATTTTAAGGAAATCCTTGAGATGTTGGTTAGGATCTTCGGAACGAAGTCCATGAAATGCACATCCGCTTTGCACCAACCGGATGGTGTCGGATCGCAAGGGGGACACATTGGTTCCATGAATGAGCTCAATAGTGTTTCGATAGCCTTGGTGGCTAGGACGGGAATACTCTCCTAAGGTTCGGGGCCTAAGAGGTTGGTTTGCTAGTGGTGGGTTTTGTTGGTGGTTTTGTTGTGGTGGGTTGATGGGTTCAAAGATGTTACCACCTTCCATGATGTCGGATGGTAAAGGTTACGAACAAAGACACGAAGAAATAAGATAGACTAAAGAAAACCTAAAAAATAAAAATAAAATCTTACTAGAAAGGAATCTAGCAAGTAGACCTAATAAAAAGAAATCCTAACCTAGACAATAACTATTCCCCGGTAGCGGCGCCAAAAACTTGATATGCTCTCGAGAAGCTTACAACCCCCACCAGGCAGTGTACCTGATCGTTGTAGTATAGTATAGTGACAAGTACCGGGGGATTGATTTTTCAACTCAGGAATAGTGTCGCTAGGATTAGAAAGTCTCCTAAACTAAGTCTAGAGGTGAGGGATGATTCTTTTTGTATTTTTATATTTTATTAAAGCAATTAAAATCTCGGGTTTTGGAAGAGTAGGCGGAATTAGTTGCTAGCCAACTAACCTAATTTACTACAAATGCAATGAAAGTAAAATAACAGAAATGAAAATTAAACTAATTATACTATTATGGGAAAGTTGTGTTTACTTAGATTTCATTACTCCCTAGATATCATTTACTGGTTGATAGCTTGTTACAATTGCATGGATGACGGGTCATATTCCTTAATACTAGTCGTAGGGCCGTGTACAATATTCCCTAACTCTATAGGATCCTACTTCACTCCTATGTTGAGCCGTTAGAAGCTCCTAACATGGGATCATTAGAATTCTCCTACGCATTAAATACAACCAAATATCATAGTACACCTCCGATCATGTTTCTTAAGACGTTCAAGCAAGTTACCAATGGAAGTTTGCCAATTTTCTTAAGCATAACATCGAATACAATCATCTGTAACAACTATAAACAGACAATCAACCCATAATTAACATCTAGGTTTCACTACATCTAAGCAAACACAAAAGAAATCTAGCCGAGCATATTAAATTGAAGACAGGCGTAAGATATATTCAAACAACACATAGACATATTTATTGAATTGAAAGAGTACTTATCTCAAATTGAACATGAAAGATTCAAAGGGTTGAAACCCTTGAAAAAGCTATAAAAATCGGCCCAGGGTTTTTCCCTCAAAGTTGCACACCAATGAATGAAATTTGGAAAACTATATATAGATTCTACAGGGTGACGGCGTCAAGAAGGAATCTGTGACGCCGTCAACTCGCCGTCTTAATAAAAATCATATTTCCTAGATCTGATTTTGACGTCGTCATGTAGGAATTTCTTCTGGGCCATCACTAACAAATGGACCATGACGGCCTAGGTGACGCAGTCATCTCCTTTGCCTGAAAATACTCTGGACCGTCACGTGTATCTTCCACTTCCACCTCTTTTGTAACTCTTGACGGCGTCACTTGGAGACTCTTGACGTCGTCAGGTACTGTTCCCAGCAAGAAAAATTGAGACTTTGCCGTTTTCTTCACTTTTATGCTCCAAAAACGTCCAAAGTGCTTTCTTTTCTAGATTTCTCTCCAAAAGTACCTAAAATGACAAAAGGAACGATTTAGGGCAATATTTGATCAAATAATCTCGAATCCGGGCTTAAATGACCCCTTAAAAGTGGTTCATTTTTGCCTCATCAGTGACTGTAACTGCTATCGTTTACAGTCAATAGTTCTTAAGCGTTTAGTTGTCCGTCACTCGTAGTCTCTGCATCAGAGGTGGTTGTTTGGAATGGTTTGAAAACTTAATAGACAGCTAGGCAGTTACTACGCGGCCCATGTTTCAAAGCTAGCAAAAAGTTCGAGCCTTCGAGATCTCTCTTGAACAACGGTCGGTCAGTCCTTTTCTTCTGTTGATGCTGAGACTGGACGGTAGTTGGAGTCGGCGATAAAATAAAAAACTAAATTTTGTTCTCCCCCGATTCCATTTACGAATAATGTGGTATAAGGGGTAGTAATATAATAAATATAATAAATCATATAGAATCAATGATTACTTAACCTCAGGTTAAAAAAATATGAAAATACATATAAAACGAGGAAGTGCTTAGCCTATAGGTATGTACGGTTATCTTATTTCAGTGACAATAGTGTTTCCATTTTCGTGAAAACTAAACCCTTTTATAGTTCCAGAAGCAGAGGGAGCTGCTTCAAAATTTGGATTTAATTAATTCATTTGTTAAAATGGGTCCGAAGAGAAATTTTTATGACAAAATCAAAAATGCTATATATGATTGGTCATATAATTGGGGTTACATAGATTCTTTTTATGGAACATTCTTCATTAGGGGGATGAGAAAATTGGCCAAATCACCAAGGTGAGTTCATAGTCCCACTTTTATACGTTTTTCAAACTTGTGGGGAGATACATGCTACAAACCGAACACAAGTATTTTTTGTATGCTATCCTGACCTGGTATTGCCTAAGTTAGCTCTGTTGCCAATAAAAGACCTTCATATCATGAGTCATTAATCACTTGCGAGTGAACGCGAATATAGTGAATAGATCTATTGGCAGTTAACGCCCCATTTGTATTACTGGATAATTAGCCAAATGCATTATATTTGAGAACAATAGGAAGTTGGCAAGCTCCTACTCGAGGGCATTATTACTTACATTTTTATAATGTCAACAAATTACATTATAGTTCATTACTATGATGTCTCGCTATTAAGGTTTGCGTGTCATGAGACTTAGGGCAATATGTTGCACTGCAATACTATTGTTTTACAATTACTTAACTTGTGTTCAACCATTACTTATTTATAAACACTGTGAATTCACTCAACCATTGTTTTGACTTTTTAGCATATTTTATATCAGGTAACTTAAGCACAACTTGGCACAGAGTGGCAATGGGCTTTCTTAAAAAGGGTGTCCATTTTGTTATCATTCAACGAATAAAGAACTTTTATATGTATTTCAGAACTCCTGTTGGGACCTCTATTATGTAAACTCAGATTTAAATAAATGAATGATAACTATTTTATTTAAAACGTCTCTTTTTGAGTTGGTTTCTATTATTATGACTGTGATACCTGAAGTAATACCCCAAACTTGTATTCCATTACGTAACCAAAAAATGGGGGTGTTACAGCTTGTCCACTCTATCTCTGTTAAGTTGTTTTATAGTTTGTGTGTTAATATATATTCACCTTTTTCAACAAAAAAAAGTGCAAATACCTTGAAGTTAATTCATGATTTGAGTAAGTGTGGCGACAAATTTAAACTTTGTAAATTAGTCGGTAAAAAAGTCGGATTCTCAAAAAAAATGTTTAATTCTTATTAATTTCTTTGAAGTAAGAAAGATGTTTGAATGAAAAGAGTTTTATTGGTTGTCTCAATTCTCAAATTGTAGGTGTGTGACACATGTATGTTAACGAGTAAATATCATGTTGCGCAAAAATCTAAAATGTGTTGGTAGATAAATTATATAAGAAAAATCAAAACCTTTAGTTTCAAAAACAAATACGTGTAATAACCCTTATTAGTATTAGATCTCCGTGCACGTATGAGGTTTTGGAATAAATGTTTGTTAGATTCTCATATTGTACCTTTAAACTATACCATTTGAATACATTATATTTACATTGGGCTTGATAATATTAAAGTTTTTTTTTTTTTTTTTTTTTTTTTTTTTTTTTTTTTTTTTTTTTTAACCCTAAAAACATATTACATTATACTATATAACATTTGTTGAAGTAGAACTTGGGAGCCGGTACTATTGCGAAATCGCCAATTGTTTATTTATGAATTGGTTTAGTTGAAATGATTTTAAGTTATGAAGTATACAAGTCTTAATGAACAAGTCGCAAGATCAGACAAAACTTGGGCAACATAACGTTTAGTAAGGCTTGATAGTTGGTCTTTAGTTGGCAAATCGCAACCTCAAAGCGCAATCCCCAAATCGCAACACCAAGTCACAAACTTATGCAAATCGCAGAGTCAAATCGAAACCTCAAATCGCAGGCTTCAACTCGCAACCTCAAATTGCAGGCTTCAACTTGTAACCTCAAATCACAGGCTTCAACTAGCAACCTCAAATCTTAGGCTTCAAATCGCAACCTCAAATCGCAGGGTCAAATCGCAACACCAGATGACAAATATGTCACTTTCACCCTATTTTGTTTTTATTCCCCATTTTAGCTAACAAACAAATCACAACTCAGAACCACCCCAAATCGCAACACAACCTTTCTTAATGTAACTCAAATCTCAATTAAGAAAACTTTACCGAAACTTAAATCGCAATCAAGAAAACCTTCAAAACTCAACATAAAATCACCAAATCAACCGTAGGCTACAAGGAAATGATATAAGGGATCGCAGTGAACAAAAAATTTCAAGATTATAGTGATTTTAACCACAAATAAAGCTCATGTTAGGGTTGTCTTAGTAAACATTGTCGAACCAAAAAAAAAAAAAAAAAAAAAAAAAAAACAGAAAAACCACAATAAAAGTCAGCCCCAAATCCGAACACACAATCAATTTAGCCTAACCATGGCTCGATACCATTTGTAGGATATCTCAATACATAACACACCCTAGAATTGATGTTTAGTTCATGAGTTTTAGAGACAGAAAGAGAAGAGAGGGAGACTTATTTTTAGAGAGAGAAAGTAATGTATTAGCTTGAAAAGAATAAGAAGTTCCAACCCTTCCCATGGGTGGGAAAGGCTATTTATACAAGACATAAAAACGCCTCTAGTAGGCTATGGACCAGGTTGACAGTGGGTAAAGATCCGACCCGACTCCATGGTGAAACAATATCTAAACTAGAATGATTAAACCTACGTGCTACTTAATGCTAATCCATACTCGGGGTGACCAAGTCTTTCACGTGAATATTTATATTCCTAACAATTATGATACCCGAATTTGAACAACTTAAGTTACAATAATCTGTCTAATATAAAAGTGCCACTGATACAAATTCTAGAGATAACTCATAGATGATCTTATAATTGTCATGAATGATGTGAATTTAGTAATTTGTGAAATAACTAATTATTGCCAGTTCCTTTTAATTTTTTGAATTAATAACAACTAATTTCAATAAAAAGAAGTGCTACAAATCATTTATATTTGATGCGGAACCCATGTCTCAAAATTTAGTAATTTGTGACATGAATAACCAATGACAATTATTATTATTATTATTATTATTATTATTATTATTATTATTATTATTATTATTATTATTATTTGTTCCTTTTCTCTTCTGGTAAAATAGCTAGTAGCTCTGCTCGTCTCATTTCATATTTTTGTTATAATCCTCCAAAAGACTTAGAAACTGTTAATGATTTGTTTTGTGTTTACTTTTTCCCTTAAACTGAATTGATCAATACTTTGATAATATTTATACTCCAACATTCCTTTATATATATATATATATATATATATATATATGTATATATATATATATATATATATATATATATATATATATATATATATATATATATATATATATATATATATGGGGGCTTTGTTGTAGTGTACAAGCTTAAAATAGATAAAACAGGTACACATGTGGACCGTTGGATCAAAATTGATAGATGAGATTAAATATTAAATACATGAGTGACACATTTGTAATTAAATGAAAAAGAAATGGCATTTGTGTACCAATTTATTATACCAGATTATATCTGATGTTGATCCTCATTAACATATCAGCAAAAATAAAAAATAAATAAATAAAAAATTAGGTAGCTTGAATAACGCACCCCCACCCTCCCCTCCTCCCGCGATCCTACCGGTTATCATGCTATTCCATATTAACATCATAATCCCCAAAATCGATGAATCAATCATCCATCCCATTTTTGTTCTAAATTTTTTCTTTAAATACAGATAGTGAAGGTGTATTTGCAAGCATAAACAACAAGAATGGCGATTTTTGAACCTAAAGTGATCGACAATGGGAATGAAGAAGAAATAATGCTTGGTAACTGATACATTGATCGTTTTTTTTAAGTAAATCAATATAGACTGTTTGTTAATCTAGTTGTTGGTTTTTGGTTTCAATCCGACGAAGTCGTCAAAACCTAGAAAACCAAACAGAGCTACTGAGGAATATGAAACTATCGGTCTAACTCTTGATGATAGTGAAAATGAACAAGGTATTGTTTCTATTAGTTGGTATTGTGTATCTCTTCTTAAAAACAAAGGTTTTTTTAATTATTGGGTTGTGATTGAGTTGACATATGTGTATTAGCTACATGTTGTGTATGACTTGAGTTAGTTGTATAAGCTACTTACCTTACTTATGTGTATAAGTTGAGTGAGTTGTATAAGTCATTAGATGATTATGTTTATTAGTTTTGAAAATAAGCTATTAGATGATTAGACAATAAGCTATCAGTTTCATATATGTTTTTGTGTATGAGTTTCATACGGCTGTTTTTGAAATAAGGTATTTGTTGGTTATGTGTATTAGATAGTTAGATATAAAGGTGTATTAGCTACGTATGGGTGTCGTTGTGTATTAGCTATGTATAGCTGTTTTGAAAATAGGGTTATGTGTATTACTTGGTAATGATACGTGTGTATTACTTGAGGTCTATCTCTGTTTTTTTAACACTTAAACCTATTAGGGGGTGTTTGGTTGTGCGTTCAACTGAGCATGATGACTTCTAGTCATTATAATCAGTTTTTGAGTGTTTGGGTAATAGTGATTCTGAGACTGATTATTTTCTGATTTTTTATGTCAAAATAATGTCTTTGTAAAAGGCATATGCAAACACCCCCTTTTGAAAAATGGCCATTTAATCTCTGTTTTGTGATACTAATATTCTTGTTTTAGGAACAGTTTATGTAAAACCCTGGGAATTTAATTTCTTCAATATTTTATATGCGAAAATGAACCTGCTTATTCCGTTGGATGAAAAAGAGTGCGCAGAAAGAAGCTTCTGTCATAGATGATTTGCCTCATAATTTATGTTTTTTGTGTATCTGTTTCACATGTATTTACAGTACATGTTTTAAGATAATTTGAAATTAGTTGCTAAGGAATCATGTGCATCAGTTGAATAAATGGTTTGTATTAGTTTAGTATGTGTGTTAGTCGGAATAAACTTATGTGTATTAGTTGATATCGCGCTATTCATACAAAAGTTTGAAATAAAATCATGTGTATTGCTTGGTAACTTATGTGTAGTAGTTTGTATGGTTCAAGTTGTATATAAGAATGATATTTTTGTTTTTGTTTTGTCTTATCAATCAGATAATGATATTGATGGAATGGTGTGCAACTTGACAGAGAAAATTTGGATAATGACATAAGTAGGTCTATGATAACTTGACAGAGCTGATTTATACATAAGTAGGTCTATGATAATTGCATGTGTAGACCAAGTGATCGACGAAATGCCTGACTGAGTTATTTTAAGTGGTTTGATGAGATTGATTTGCATAAGTAGGTCTATGATAACCTAGATTGATTGATTGATTGGTTGGTTGAATGAGTACTATGGACAACCAACGATTAGGAGTGTATTGGTTAACGATTAGGAGCGTGTTGAAGTTATTTAATTGCTTGTGAGTTGTAAGGTGTCAAGATTAAGCCGATTGTGGTACTGCACATCCTGAGGTTAAGCCGATTGTGGTTAGGACTAAGCTTAAGGCATAAAGAAACCAGCTTAAAGATTCTGAAGGAAAGTTGGCTGAGAGCAAAAACGAGCTTAAGGCATTAAATGACCGGCTTAAAGAGGCTGAATCTAAATTGGATGAGCGTGAAAACGAGCTTAAGGCATCAATAAACTTGCTTGAAGAGGCTGAGATTATGTTAGCTAAGCAAGAAAATGAGCTTAAGACATTGAAATCCCAACTCCAAGAGGTTGTATCCAAGCTGGGTGAGCATGAAAAATCAGGATACCGACTTAAAGAGGTTGAATCCAAGTTAGCCGAGTGTGAAAACGAGCTTAGCGTTTCTAGAGAACAGCTTGAATATGCCGAATCTAAGCTGGTTGAGCATGAAATCAAGCACAAGGCATCAAGATACCTGCTTAAAGAGACTGAAACTAAGTTAGTTGAGCCTGAAAAAGAGCTTAAGGCATCCAGAGACCGGCTTAAAGAGGCTGAATCCATGTTGGCAGATCAAGCTAACGAGCTCAAGGCATCAAGAAACCAGATTAAAGAGGCAGAATCCAAGTCAGGTGAAAGTGAAGACGAGCTTAATGCATCAAGAGACCGCCTTGAAGAGGCTGAATGTAAGTTGGAAGAGCGTGAAAATGAGCTTAAGACAACTAGAAAACAGCTCAAAGAGGCTGAGTCTGTATTTGCCAAGACCAGACGTCGTCTAGAAATGGCTGAATCACAATATAAAGCATTGGAAGCAGAGCAAGAAAGTTTGCTTCCAAAAATTGGAACTTTGGAAAACGACGTTTAGAAGGAACACAGCTTATCGAAGAAGGTGGAAGCCAGGTGTCAGAAACTCAAAGATGAGGTATCAAGACTGCAACACGAAGTTCAGGTTACAAAGTCAGCATATCGACCCAAAAAACTCAGTTTCCAAAGAGTAAACAAGGTAAGTTAAAAACTAGAAAAAGCAAAGTTTTTAGTATTTTTTATGAATACGAACATCACAAATGAATGTTTTTATTTCACATTTGTAGGACATGCAGTTAGCGCTAGCGGAAGTAAATTTGCTGAGTGCCAA
The DNA here is from genome assembly GCA_030686995.1 of Artemisia argyi. Taxonomy (NCBI): domain Eukaryota; kingdom Viridiplantae; phylum Streptophyta; class Magnoliopsida; order Asterales; family Asteraceae; genus Artemisia; species Artemisia argyi. Next base: position 158,900,958 of record CM060693.1, read on the forward strand.
AAGACGATTGCTTTTAAGTTGATGAGTGCGACAAGGTTAGCTTTTGTATTACATGAATTTTTTTGTAACATGTTTTTTCCGTGTTTAATAATATGAGCTTTAATCAGATATTTGTGCCTATTCACAAAGAAATACGTTGGTGTTTGAACAAAAAGGACAAAAAGTTTCAGTATCTCGGCTCACTTGAAGGAATTGATAAGAAAGTATTGAGAGCGTTGGTATGTAAAAGCATTCTTGATGCATTCTCTGGTTTTCGAACATTTTAGCATCTATATCCATACATATTCAATGCATTTTTTTTTTAAATTTGTTATGCTTACATATGCTTTTGCACATGCAAATGGACCGTGGCAATTGAGTTTTGCGTTTAACAATGGTCCTCTGGATTATAGTTTGGTTTAACAAAAAACGGGAAAGTACCGGATAGGTACCGATTTCCCGGTACCGGTACTCGATACCCGTCCGGTACAGTACCGGTACCCTCTTTCATGCTCGGGGAAAAAAACGGTACCACCAATTCGGTATGGGTTCAGTACCATTCTGGTACCGTGCTCATCCCTACTTATTGCATCACCAGGCAAACATGCAACGAGTAAACGAAAGATGGAACCGGAAGCACATGACGTGTACCAGGTTGTGTTCAAGGACATAGATGTTTACGGCAACGAGTTGTTATTTTAGGTTGTTAATCACCTCGTACTTGTTTTGAACCATTTAATATGTTCTTGTTATCTTGGACATGACGTGTGCCGATTGGTTGTTGAATAAGTTTGTATCTTTTATTGCAACACATAATCTGTGCTCGTGGGCAATGAAAATATTTATGTGAAATGACACTTTCTTGGTTGGCCTTTATTTCATATGACAAACAAAGTGTTTGAATCACTGCACAAAATTAAACTTTGAAACTGAATCAATGCTATAACTATTATATTTGATTTGATTCAAACAATTTATTTAAAATATGAATGATAAAAAGATAACAAGAATCACTAACATGAATACAACTTGATCTCATCTATGAAGATTCAAATAAACATGGGTATGTGTTTGACAAAAAAAAAAAAAAAAAAAAAAAAAAAAAAAAAAACGGAAAACGAAAAACAAAAGCTAATAGCGATTGAAAAAAGGATGATTCAAATAAGTCATATATTTACCTTGCATGGAATCATTATCGTTTGAATTCGACATAGTAGTAAATTCGAATATGATGTTTTTGGGTTAAAGATGTCATGTGGTTCCATTATTGCGGTTATATCAAAAACGAAAAATAAATAAATAAATAAATAAAAAATAATAATAACGTATGACATAATAATTTGTAAAGGATTGTGTGGCATTTAGGATTGGATTACAATGGAAAAAATCAAATAATTGAAAAAACAAAGATTACTATAATACCCTTATAATAAATATCTAATTAATTAATATTATTTATTTTGATTTCATTTATGAAGATTGATCCAACGGTCCACATGTGTACCTATTTTATATTTTAAGCTCTCACACACACACACACACACACACACACACATATATATATATATATAGCAATACCTGCCAAGTAGATAAGGCCACATGTCAAAAAGAAATCATTCCTTATGCCACGTTTAAGCCACCTCACCAAAACACACGCCTGACACACCCTTCACACACTCCTCTTCACCCAAAATCATTCATTCGCAGTAAGAAATCATTCATTCGCAGTTTTCTCCAATCACATTAAAAACATAACTGAAATCTCTCCCAAATCAAACTATTTTTGTAAATTAGTCAAAAAAAAAAACAAAACAAGCACCTAATCAATTCATTCCATAAATATCATGCCTGATTCACGCTTCAACTAAACCATAACAAAGATCGTGTGTTCTACATCAAGATCAAAATCATTTGAAAAATATGCATGTAGATGTCTTATAATGAACGGCGGCTTGAAATCCGGTCAAGATTGGAAATTTAAATTAGGGTTTTAATGATAAAAAACTGAAGCTATAATCCCCAACAAGGTTTGTTCATTTTTTAAATTCGATTATAGTAAATATTCGTGTTAATCGATTTATAAAGTCCTTATTTTGAATATAAACTTCAGGGTTTTTGTTGATTTTCTGTTTATTAAAATTAATTTTTGAACAATTTAATTTGTTAAGAATTTTGCTAAATTTGGATTGAAAGTGTGGTTTATTGAAGCGGTTTAGTAGTGAAATTACTGTAGCAACACATGATATTATGTCAATGGTCTATATTTAGCTATTAATTCTTCGACTCGGTTGTTGTTTAAATTAGATTTTTTTACTGTTATTTCGTTGTTGTAGCTGTGACATTGAAGCCAAAAAAAGGATGAACAAGAGAGCACGTTTAATGTAGTGTAGATTGCTATCGCCCATATGAAAAGATCTTTTTGAAGTGGAGTACGTGCTTCTGATATTGAAATCCTTACACTTACCCTGCATAGGTATCGTAAGCCCATTTTGTTTGCCATGCTTATTTTGGAGAGCTTATTACAGTAGCTAATAACCTTAAGTCATAATAATTAGGGGCTGTTTGAATAGCTTATTTCAACAGATATTTTAACCTTCACATTTTGTTATTAGGGGTTGTTTATATGACTTATTTTAGAAGCTAATAAATATTGCCATGCTCATTCCAACCACTAAAATGTTGTGTTTAGTTAGGGGATGTTTGGGTAACCTATAGCAGCATCTTATACCATTTGTAATAATAACGCAATTCGATTATATACCATTTGTATTCATACTACAATGCAAAAAAAAAAAACTTACAAATTTTTTGCAAATGTCATTCAAGGAAAGATAAAAAAGATTAAGACCATGGTAATGGATATGATATTGTACATTCTGCTTGTGTAATTATGGTGAAAATATGGTTTAATCCAGTTTTAGTGTTGTTTAAGCTTTATGCATTCGTGTAGCAGGAAAGGAACTGGGCTCAGAGCTCTTTAAGTAGATTAATAAACCGCTCAAAAAAGACATGGGAACAGTATTTCAAGAAACGCAGGAAGCATCAAATGACGCTTTTGAAAATAGAGGCATAAGCTGAGTTTACAGGCACTTTAAGAAAAGCATTGGCTTCCTATGTCGATGTTTTGAGCTCTCCCACAATAGGTATTATGATGCCTATATTTCGCAAGAATTGGCATGCTAACAACGGCTGCTTAAGAATTCCCATCTGAATATGAACTTGATAAATGTTTTTTTATGCTTATGCACTACAATCAGCCTTGCTTGCTTTACATGTTCATGCTATTGATTCCACTAAAGTTGATAGATTAAAATTTCTTGCGTCTACTGCTGGAAAGGTTGGAATTTGTTTCATTTTCGTATACCTTGACTCAATGTTACTTTTATTGATATGTAAATTGATGTTCATTTCTTACATTAATGTTCTTTAGGATGAATATGCTCAGTGGATAGTTTCAAGCTACAGAATTCTCCTTGAGGTCATGGAAGCCTCATATCAACTAAGTCTCCTCTTGGTCTTTTTTTCATCTGTTGCCCACGCTTGCGGCCTATACTATTCAATTTCTTCTTCCTTAAAGTAAATACATTGAGTTGGTCTTGGTTTGCAACAACTACTTTGCAAAAATATGAATAATTTTTTTAAAGGACATATGAAATTAATATGGGTTTCATAATTCAGGTTTGCGCCAAATAGAATTCATGTAACTTGTGCATTGGTCGGGTTCGTGACCTGAGTGCGGACTATACGTCATCATTAGAAGGTCCATTAGACACTAAAATTGCAACGGAGACGTATCTGTCTCATCAAATTTGGGCTCGCAAAGCGTCCACTCCAACTTAGAAGGTAATTTTTTAATTCTGAAACAACATAAATAAGTTGACTTTTGATGATTCGAGACCTTCAAATGATTCTAGGAAGGACTCGGAACTGGTGAGAAATAACAGAAACTTTGATTTCAGTTCCATCTAATGTTACAAATATTTACTAAACATTTATATCTAGAACAACTTTTAATCTTTTGACGCAACGAGTTAGTAGGCTGTATTCATTATATATACGTTTTCATCGACTTTCAATATTAACCAACATGACTTCTTTTGCTTTTCAACTTTTTTCAGTAGCTTACCAGCTTGACATATTAAAAGATAGAAACATAAGTATATTTAAAATAAATTTTGAAATAGGTTTGATTTAGTTTATTTTGTGTCGACCCAGGTTTGATTTTGTGTTGACCCAGGTTTGAATTTTCAACTTTGTGTCGACCCAGGTTTGATTTAGTAGCTTACCAGCTTGACTTTTCAACTTTGTGTCGAGCCAGGTTTGATTTAGTTTATTTCAGTATCTTCACGAAAAAAATTGGTTCATTGTTTTTAAGATCTAGATTCATATACTATATTTAAAATAAATTTTGACGTTGAGGTTAATTATTTGAATTCTTCTACAGGATATATATAGTAAGCAAAGTAAATTAAGAAGTGCATCAAACGTGTTTGATGAAATGTTTTAAAACTATTTTAGTAGAATTAATCAAAAAGTTTTGATTTTCAATTATGCAGTGATGAGTTGGAAATTTAAGCTCTTTATGAAGGATTATATATGAAAGTTGAGCAACGAGTAGAATGGCGTCGAGATTTTAGGTAATATTGATGGGATCAAGTTTCTAAGAACCATGTACAGTAGTAGTTCATTTGACCCCTTAAGAGTTCCATTATCATCCGCATCTTTTGTGAAGGTAAATAGTTTATATCCTCTTAATATAGTTTATACTTTAGTTCCTACAAACTGAAGCCTCTGCTATGTACAGACATGTGCAGTGCATTTGGTGCCTCTAATTCGTATTTGGGACGAAGCATTATAGATAGAACTACACCATTGAGGTATTATTGAAAGCATTATCAAATAGTACTTTATTGTGATTAGACTTATGCAATTCATTATTTTTTTCCCGACACTCTTAACCATAATGTAACCTGAGAGTGTTTGTATCTACACGAATAGTAACTGAACTATTTCAAATATGCCTTTGTTAACCAAGGCATATTTCTTGTGTGTAGGGATTGAATGGTACATAAAATGAAATGCACTTACTAATAGAGTAATAACCTATACATGTCATCTTTTTTCTTTTATAAATTATGAAATCCTCATTACCATGGCTGCACATTATGAGAACTTAATAAAATTGAATCTGCAGATGCCGCCGAGGAGGCAACATCAGGATCATTGTCACAAAGCTTCTTGAATGGACGGCCACATAAGATTAAAGCTGTACATTTTGATTAAGCATTGAGAAAAATCTCACCATCTGTCTTACAAAAGGTACGAGTTACTTTTATTTAGTGCCATGTCCTACTATTATAAGTCGCAAGACATGTCTGATTTGAACATATATTTAATCAAGATCTTAGATTCATATACGACCTAGGTTTGAATTTTCAACTTTGTGTCGACCCAGGTTTGATTTAGTAGCTTACCAGCTTGACTTTTCAACTTTGTGTCGACCCAGGTTTGATTTAGTTTATTTCAGTATCTTCACGAAAAAATTGGTTCATTGTTTTTAAGATCTAGATTCATATACTATATTTAAAATAAATTTTGACGTTGAGGTTAATTATTTGAATTCTTCTACAGGATATATATAGTAAGCAAAGTAAATTAAGAAGTGCATCAAACGTGTTTGATGAAATGTTTTAAAACTATTTTATTAGAATTAATCTAAAAGTTTTGATTTTCAATTATGCAGTGATGAGTTGGAAATTTAAGCTCTTTATGAAGGATTATATATGAAAGTTGAGCAACGAGTAGAATGGCGTCGAGATTTTAGGTAATATTGATGGGATCAAGTTTCTAAGAACCATGTACAGTAGTAGTTCATTTGACCCCTCAAGAGTTCCATTATCATCCGCATCTTTTGTGAAGGTAAATAGTTTATATCCTCTTAATATAGTTTATACTTTAGTTCCTACAAACTGAAGCCTCTGCTATGTACAGACATGTGCAGTGCATTTGGTGCCTCTAATCCGTATGTGGGACGAAGCATTATAGATAGAACTACAACATTGAGGTATTATTGAAAGCATTATCAAATAGTACTTTATTGTGATTAGACTTGTGCAATTCATTATTTTTTTTTCCGACACTCTTACAGAGTTATTTGTATTCTTAACCCCATAATGTAACCTGAGAGTGTTTGTATCTACACGAATAGTAACTGAACTATTTCAAATATGCCTTTGTTAACCAAGGCATATTTCTTGTGTGTAGGGATTGAATGGTACATAAAATGAAATGCACTTACTAATAGAGTAATAACCTATACATGTCATCTTTTTTCTTTTATAAATTATGAAATCCTCATTATCATGGCTGCACATTATGAGAACTTAATAAAATTGAATCTGCAGATGCCGCCGAGGAGGCAACATCAGGATCATTGTCACAAAGCTTCTTGAATGGACGGCCACATAAGATTAAAGCTGTACATTTTGATTAAGCATTGAGAAAAATCTCACCTTCTGTCTTACAAAAGGTACGAGTTACTTTTATTTTGTGCCATGTCCTACTATTATAAGTCGCAAGATGGGTGAGTCGAATGACAAATCAAAACTTGTCCAGTTGAAATGGGTTATCGTTGAATATGGGTCAAGCAGGTCCATGTCTAGATTGGGTTGACGTCTTCTGCTGATTTTACATAAGGTCTCGATTCATTTATGATGCTCATGGAAAAAGTTATTTTCAACGAAACTGTTTATGATCTTGTATGAGTTTAAACTATAACTAGAATACTTTCAACCCCATATAGCTATTTTTACATGGCCCATTGGAGACAATACACAACCTGAATTGACCCATTTCATTTGTTAGTAAACTGTTTCAAATGGTGGTTTTATATCCAGACGTGGCAAAATGGGTGTGGCTAGCAGGTGTAATGTCTCTGTAAAAACAAATATCGTGGAAGAAATAAAGGCTTAACCATGTTAGATGTAATTTCATGTCAACTTGGTGCAGGTTTTGAAGAATTAGAAGATATTTTGCACACAAAAATAAATAAAGTTCAAAGATATTTTGTGATTACTTTGTGATTTGTGCTACAGGATGGCACCAAGTGTTATGTTCTCATTTATTTAGATTATCTAAATATGGTTGTAAAAATACCCTTATGTAAGGTAATATGTATGGCACCTCTAATACGCAATTCACAAAGTAATTCACGTAGCAATATGCAACAATTTACTCGACCAAAACAAATAACCCGTTTCAAAAAATCATCAGGTTTTTACAATTTTTCATTCTGCACATGAATGTCATGTTATTAGGTATGAAATTTGTCCATGAATGTTATGTTTTTAGGATCAGTCTTTTGCTTTTTACACAAGTTCTTACATGTTCATGGTTATGATGACATGCTTTTAAATGATCAACAATTGATTTCATGATTAGGTAAGTGTTCTTTCACATGTGTAGAAGATGTGAGTTGATGAGGTAATTGCGCTTCTTAATTTTGTTATCTGTTTCACTTTGTAAAGTTTGAATTTGTTTGAAATTTAAACCATAGTTTCTTCTCATATTTTAATGACTCATAGAGCATGAGGAACTGCTATGTTAACGTGACTTCTTATGTATATAATGCAATCACACCATTATGTAAATTTAAACCTACAATCACTATCTAAGAGTCAAATGAAATAAGTTAGAATGGTAATAAAAAGTAAAACTAAAAAGTGTGAAATGTGTGTATCTATTACTTAGCTTGTGTACTCATAAGTCTATCTAGAAATTGGACTCTAATTTTAATTCAAATATGCTTTTACTTTTTTGGAGTGGAAATTATAATGACGGTGACAAGCATGGAAACCCCAGTCGTGTTTAGTGCAATGATGCATATTGATGTAGTTGTGATGGTTGTGGTTCATTACTACTAAACTTATATCTAGGAATTAATTTTCTTGGCTTAGAATATGCACCACAGTGTATTTGTTAGTATCCTTTCGTGAATATTGCCTCACAATGTTATTTCAACTTTTTATAAGCTAACACATGATTTTTACAGGTTTATATGCACTCGTGGTATTTAACAATGTCTATCACAAACTTTTTATAAGCCGCCCGTGATTTATCACGGGTTTATATCATAATATTAACTAATTTAGATATATAAATAACAAGTTTTTTACAATATATTGCATGAGACTCGCCCGGCCATCGGCCGGGTCATGAAGCTAGTATATATATATATATATATATATATATATATATAGTGAAACATTCAAATGAGAAGCCAAAACTTTGTAAGAACGCGAGAACTAATCCTAACCACTCATTTTATCCTCCTTTAACTTTAATCTAATAGCCAACTTTTTGAAAATTTCTTAAAAATTTTAGAAAAATTAAAAAAACAAAAAAATTCGAAAATTTTCAAAAAAATTTCTATTAAAAAAATTTTTCGAAAAAAAAAAAATTCGAAATTATTTTTTTTTGAAAAAAAAATTTTTCGAATTTTTTTTTTCGATTTTTTTTTTTCGAAATTTTTTTTTTCGAAAAAAAAATTTCCGAATTTTTTTTCCAAAAAATTTTTTTTCCAAATTTTTTTTTCCAATTTTTATTTTCTGAAATTTTTTTTCGTCACATGTGAAAAAAAATTTGAAAATTTTCACGAAATTTTTTGTCACGTGTGAAAAAAAAAATCGTCACATGTGAAAAAAAAATTCTGTCACATGTGAAAAAAATTTCGTCACATGTGAAAAAAAAATAGAAATTTTCACGAAATTTTGTGACGTGTGAAAAAAAAAATTCGTCGCATGTTAAAAAAAAATTCCGTCACATGTGAAAAAAAAATTCCGTCACATGTGAAAATTTTTTTTGAAATTTTCACGAAATTTTTTTTGTCACATGTTAAAAAAAATTCATCACATGTGAAAAAAAAATCTCGTCGCATGTAAAATTTTTTTTCGCCACATGTGAAAAAAAATTCCGTCACATGTGGAAAAAAAATTTCGTCCCATGTGAAAAAAAAATTCGAAAATTTTTCATTAAAAATTTTTTGAAAATTTTTCAAAAAAATTTTCGAAAATTTTTTGAAATTTTTTCAAAATTTTTTTGATATTTTTCAAAAAAAAATAGTTAGCTAATAATATCCATTAGATCAAAGTTTATGGAGGATAAAATGAGTGGATATGATTAGTTTTCTTATTCTCACAAAAATTAGATTTCTCACATGAATGGCTCATATATATATATATATATATATATATATATATATATATATATATATATATATATATATATATATATATAAACGAATGCCCAATTGGCAGAGATTAGCAAAACGAATAAAGGGCTTAAAGCGTGTTAGAGCATTCAGTACGTTAACAAAATTCGTGGTTAAACTTTAACCAAGTCCACGTTAAAGGGATGTTAACATCCCGCCCCTGGTTAAAGTGGCGTTAATGCTGGTGGTTAAGGCTTAACGTGGCATTAAGCTTGCTCTCGAATAAAAAAAATCACTTTACACCCCCCCCCCCCCCCCCACCCCACACACACACACACAATTGAATCAAGGTGTTGCATTTAAAAAAAGTCATTTTGCCCCCTAAACGTTATAAAAGTTTAGTTTGCCTAAAAAAAAATATAACACTACGGAAAAAAACACGATACGAAATTCAATTCCAAAATTCAATACAACACAATAAAAACATAGAAACATAAAATAACGATACAAAGTTTGAAACACAGATTACAATACGATACGAAAACACAATACGAAAAACAAATCACACGACACCATTAAGAGAAGCAGAATACTGATGAGAAATGGGACTTTGCCTTCAGGAATCAGAGACTTCGAGTGAGGGAGGCTGGGTCTCAAATGACACCTTTAATTAATCGCACTTTGTATTTCATGTTTTAAGTTTACTGTTTAGTGTAGTTCGTGTTTTAAATTTAATGTTTAATGTAATTCGTATTTTAAATGTTATGTTAGTTATTAAATATAAATATTAGTTTTGGTTTAGGGTTGAATTTGAAAATAGTTTGGTTAAGGGTCGGTTACAATAACCTTTTTTTTTTTTTTTTTTTTTTTTTTTTTTTTTTTTTTTTTTAAGTGAAAAGGTTAAAACTGATGTGACGCTGATGTAGCAGTGAGTTAAAGTGATGTAAACTTCAAAACAAAGACGTTAGTTATAAATATGAATATAATATGATCTACTTGGAAAAGATTTAAACACAATTTCTTTATATCAAGTAATTACTTAAGCTAAAACCAGTTAGAATACTAAACCACTTGATTTATTAAATCATTAGCGACTCAATTCAGTTCACCTGTCATGTACATATTCTAATTAGGAGCTAAGAGCGAAGCTACCTCAGGCCAATTGGTCTTCGTTACAGTCACGGATAACAAAAATCAATGTGCCAACATGATTTATAATATACATTGTTTTCTTTAACTCACGAAGCTACTCTATGTCTCTATCACTGGAAATGAAAACATAGTATCATAAGCGTCCAATCAGTTAGGCAAGATCTAAGAAAAGAAATAAAATAAAATATTGAGAGAACTGCAAAATACATCCATGTGGTTTACACATTTTGGCATCTTACATCCCTGTCAGAAACTTTTGGCAATATACATCCCCCGTTAGGCAAACGTTTGCCACAATACATCCCTCGTTAACAATGAGGACTAACGGTGCAAATTTTTCCTCCGTTATCTCTTAACGAGACTGAAAATATTACACCGTTAGCCTTCATTAGCCAAACATTTGCACCGTTAGTCCTCTTGTTTAGAAAAAAAAATTAAAAAATTTTAAAATTAAAAAAAAAAAGTTAAAATTAAAAAAAAGGGAAAAAAAATTTTAAAAATTAATTTTTATAAAAAAATGCGTATTTTTTAAAAAAACTAATTTTTTTTATAAAAGTTAATTTTTTTAAAAAAATTAATATTTTTATAAAAAAAAAATTTAATTTTTTTTCGCAAATATTTTTTTTTCGCAAATATTATAAAAAAATTAATGTTTTATAAAAATTTTTGATTTTTTTTTAATATAAACTTTAAAAAAAATAATTTTAATTTTTTTTTTTTTTTTCCTTTTTTTAATATCACTAACACTTTCACAACTCACCTATTAGAAATCCTAACCCTCCCCCTCTCTATCTTCCAGCCGCCTCTCCCTCCTCTCTCACCATCCGGCCACACCCTAGTCGACCACCACCACAGTAATCCAAACGACAACAAAAGGTCAACAATAACCAATCAAGAATCATCCAAACATCAAAAAAAAAATCCGAAAATGGCACAAACCGAGAGCATTTGCTCTCGGGTACGCCTCGACCCAACAAGAAAAGCAACAACCCGGATGCCAAACTCATTACTTCATCCATTTAATCAAAAACCCACTTGAGTTTCATGTTTACAACCATAAACCCAAACAAATATATTAAATTCGTGACCCTAGGTCACGTTTTTCACCAAAATACGAGTTGAAACTCGTCTCACCTTCGACCTCCAAGACCAAAACGTGATAAACTTCAAAAACAAGAAAGATGGTGATGATTTTTGTGATAAAACGAGGTGAAATAGGGTGGTTTAGGGCGCGTGTGGTAGTAGATCAAGAAGGAAATGAGATGTGGAGTTGATTGGTGATGGTGATGGTGAAGCGGCGGTGAGGCAGCAGTGGGGGCGGCGGCGCTTGGTTGCTAGGGTTTGGTGATGGGGATGATGAAGATAATATAGAGAGAGAGTAAAGGTTGTGTTTGTTTATGTTTGTGTGTGGTGTGAGACCAGGAAAAACCACAAGGACGATTTTTGTAGCTTACTCTTTTTATTATGAGAGAAATGCAAATATTTTTTTTAAAATTTTGATTTTTTTAAAAATATTAACTTAAAAAAAAATAATTTTTAATTTTTTTTTATAAAAATTAATTTTTATAAAAAAAAAATGCGTATTTTTTAATTTTTTTTTCGCAAATATTAATTTTTTAAAAAAATTTTGATTTTTTTTAAAATATTAACTTAAAAAAAATAATTTTTTTATTTTTTCTCTTTTTTTTAATATTTTAAAAAAATCCGTATTTATAAAAAAATTTATTTTATTTTCGCAGATATTTTTTTTAAATTTGATTTTTTTTAAAATATTAACTTTAAAAAAAATTAATTTTTTAAATTATTTTCCTTTTTTTTTAATTTTAAAATTTTTTAATTTTTTTTTTCTAATAAAAAGGACTAACGGTGCAAATGTTTGGCTAACGAAGGCTAACGGTGTAATATTTTCAGTCCCGTTAAGAGATAACGGAGGAAAAATTTGCACCGTTAGTCCTCATGCCTAACGAGGGATGTATTGTGGCAAACGTTTGCCTAACGAGGGATGTATATTGCCAAAAGTTTCTGACAGGGATGTAAGATGCCAAAATGTGTAAACCACATGGATGTATTTTGCAGTTCTCTCTAAAATATTTATCCATATATTATGTTCTATCGTAATATAAGTGATTGACCTCTAAATTTAACATTTAATATATTTTGTTTAAGCATTGGACATAATACGTGACTTTGTCAAAGAGCAATATATACAATAGTGATGCAAGAGGATAAGAAACAAGAAGAACAATAGTGTATACTGTATAGCACTAGGATACTATTTAGTGGGGTTAATCATCATCATCATCATCATTATTATTATTATTATTATGAATGGTGCAGTTTTATGCATGGTGACTATCAAGAAGCTAGATAGTGGATGATTTGTGCCTCTAAAATCATTGTTAACTAGTGTAACGTCGTCCAACACTAGCTCAACTAAAACACAAGTGTACTACAGAACAATATATTTAGCGGGGGAAGACTGCTCAAAATACGTGAAGGATATCATTCATTCCCAATAAGGCTATGCACAACCATGATCAAGGGCGACCTGCCACATCAGCTTTCTCTCTTCGGCAATCTTCAGACGACCAAGTTGCAACAGCGGCGATCGGGGTTGTTTTTTTGTTTCATTATTTTTTTTTACTTATAAATACCCCTTCATTCACTCATATTTACACACCAACCCATACTTTCTTTAAACACCATATCTAAAATATGTCTCAACCAAATTAACCACACCCGTCATTGCTGAAGAAACAGTTAATACTCCACCGTCAGAAATCATTCTGTCATTTCTTACTGAGGAACCTGTTGAGAATCCATTTCTGCTTTGAGGAAGAGCAACGACTACTTCTTCAGGATGAAGAAGCTTTGTGAGAAATGGAAGAAGAAGAAGCACGGGAGGAAGCAGCTCGTAGGGAGCGGGAAGCAAGGCTAGAAGAAGAGCGTAAGGAAAACTGGTTTGACAAAGCGTAACGAGAGTGGGAAGAGAGTAAGTTTGCAGACTATTCTGCTTATCATACAGATTAATCTTTATTTTCATTTTCGTATTGTATTTTGTATTTTCATTTTCATTTTCTTATCATAGTTTGTATTAATCTATAATTTGTATTTTCATTTCAATGTTCAAAGTTTTTTTTTTTTTTTTTTTTTTTTTTTTTTTTTTTTTTTTTTTTTGGAACGGCGGCATTATATAAAGAAAAGCTAGCAAAAGCTAGCAAACCAAGAATTACATAGGAGGAATGTCAATAGGGTTCCTTAACCAATCTATCCATCTAAATCTATACATAGGATTTCTAGATGAAATCCACAAGAACGATTGATGGACAATTAAATCCCAAATATTCACCTTTTTAGGTTTACTTGGAGAGAAGATCGAAGCGTTACGAAAAAACCAAGTGAACCACATCATGATAGAAGCAACCCCTTCAAAAATAGTCCTAGAACGTTTCGACATATGAGCGGCATCTAACCAAGTAAACCAATCCTGAATAGAAGCAAACTCAAGGAGATCCATAGAAACCCATCTCACCAATGATCTCCAAAAATCTTTTGCCATCTCGCATGAGAAAAATAGATGATCTACGCATTCAATATGATCATTACAAACCGGGCAAAGCAAGGAATCAATATCAATGCCCTTGCTATCCATGTTATCCAAAGTAGGAAGTTTGTTAAGCGGAAGCTTCCATATGAAAACATTAACCTTAATGGGAATACAACGCACCCATCTAGTTGATGAAAAATTGCCAGGAAGAGTTTTTTCGTCAAGGTAATGCCGCGCGGAGGCTACTGAAAACCCGGAAGAACACAGCCCCCATTTCCAGCTATCGGCCGAGTCGGTAAAATTCACCTCTTGGATAGACTGAGTCATAGCATTAAACTGGGTCAATACTGCTCCACTACGAGGAAGCCTTCTAAGCACATTGGACCAATCCTCAATACGATAACGTTGAGCAATAGAACACGACTTATCTTGATCCAAAGCAAAAATACGCGGGAAATTTTCATTTAAAGGACGATCCTCACACCAAATGTCTAAAATTTAGTCAAGTTCCCACTCCCAACAGATCGAGAACACATACCAAGAAGATCTATACCCTTATCTTGAAACTAAGGATTTAAATATTTTCATTTCAATATCAAATAGGATTTAAATATTTTAAATTTTTAAACTTTTTTTACAAATCAAACCAAATGGACTATTTTTACAAAATATACCAAAAAACAAGCCAACGATCTATGTCGAATTTTCGACAGAGTCCTGCTTCTTTTTCTTTGGCGACCGAGTGTGACCAAGCCTCCACAACGGGACGACCGAGTGTGACTGTCAAGCGACCGAACATCTCGACCTCCCATTGTGCATAGCCTAAATCCACACTTCCACACAATACTTTTTGGAACCTATATCCAACACAAGACTCGATGTATATACACTATGAGACCGCGGAAATCTTTTTGGTAATTCGACATCTTAGCTAAAATAGTGCCATGGTGATCGACATTTAAGCTCTAAGATGTTCTACGTCTGATGAAAGATGATTCCTGTCGCTTGAAGTGACAAAATGGGACACCAAATGAATATATATGCTCACGAAGTGTAACTTTTTAAGATTAAATTATTCCATTTTATATTTTATATTCGGATAACACCATTAAGAAAATAATATACTGTTAAGTTTTTGAAAAGCAAAGAAAATTATAACATTGTACGTAGTATCTAACTAAGAAGAACTTTGATATATTGGAAAGGCGTGTGTGCATAAGGCTACTCACAATAATGGGACATGATCAACATAGTCGATCGATTGCATGTCGATCTTGTTGTTGTAGGGAATCGATCGTCAGCACCTATTTCAAAATCTTGGTCGCTTGGGCGATCAATACTATTTCTTTGTGGATTTAAGTTTTAACCGTTACACAACGGTTGAAAAAAAAAAAAAAAAAAAAAAAAAAAAAAAACCTTAGCCGTTGAATTCAAAAGAAGAAAAAAAACTTTTAAACTACCTTATAAATACACAACATATTAACACACTTCTCTCAATTCAAAATGGCTTGTAAACTCCCTCATACCGTCGAACAACTTCAAAGGTATGTCAAAAAACAAACCGACAAAGACGACACATAACGACAAGAGGCTATTGTCGAAGTTATTAAGAAGTTTGATCTCGCAAAGGCACTCAAACAACGTTTAAGACAAAGATATGTTGAGTGCATAGACATCTCAGAAGAAAGAAAAGCTGTGATTGATCAGTTTTTGTACGATGAATATTGTAAAGACGCTGCCGTTACTGAGACGTTGTGGTCTTGTGTGAATCAGATACAAGCCTAATTCTCCAACAAGATCCGTTGGAGTTTTGAGAAAAATGTGGCAGCTGATGATGTACCAAGAGTGCAAGATGCATCAACTTCATATGATGCACCAAGAGTTGTTGAGCAACAACAACAACAACCTCATCTGGATCACTTTCGGCTATGTTATGAAGAAGATGGGGGCTGGAACGAGAGTAAAGAGCGGGAGCTTAGCAGGTTGGAAACAGAGTTAGAAGCAGAGAAGTTTGCGAAGTACTCTCCATACGACGACGGTTACCGATTCGACAACTCTCAAATCTGGGATCACCCGAATTACAATTGAATGTTTATGTAATGTTTCTGTAATGTTTTTAATCGATGTACTATTTTAATTATTAATGAAATTAAGTTTGTGTTAAAAATGTTTAAATTTTTTTTTGATCATGGTCGTCCTTACTAGGGGTGTCCAAAAGAACCGAGGAACCAAAAGAACCGAGGAACCGTACCGGTACCGTACCGAAACCGAACCGTATATTAGAACCATGGTACAGTTCTTGGTTCCTAAAATTCCAAATTTTAGGTTCTCGGGACGGTTCGGGTCGGAACCGTCCGGTTCCGGTTCTTTCCCGAAAGAACCGACTACTTTAAAATTTTGAAATTTTATAGGGTTTATTTGGGACATTGTGTAATGTGTATAGCATTTTAAGGAGAAACAAATAAATAAATAAATAAATAAAAACCTACTCATTATTAATTAAACTGTAACATAAAAAATCTAAAACTTAAAAACACATAATAAAATTAAAACCCAAACTTTTAATCCGTTCAAAGATCATTATCATCATCATTTATCAACATGAAAGTATGTTTATCTTGAGAGTTGAGATCATTATCGTAAATTTGATACTTACCTATAGTAATAGAAGAATCAAGTGAATTATATATAATGCAATATATGACGAATGACGAATCTGTAGTTAACGAGTATAATGAGTTGGAAGTATGAATGCATGTTATATTATTTAAAAATGTTGGTCAGTTGGTGTTGGTGTACTTCATGCTATTCAATTCAATATAATGCGCAATATTTAATCAAGTATACTAAATAACTAAATCAAGTATATATGTTGTTGTTTAAGTATACAATATTTAATCATGTGTATTAGTTAAACACCGTATGTATTTGTATTGTTATAGCATTATTAACATGTCTTTATGAATGATCAACGACAAAAAAAAATTATTTAAACATTTAGGTTCTTGTGGGAATTACCCGAAATTTCCGTACTGGAACCGAGTACCGTACCGAAGAACTTGGGACGGTTCTTGGTTCTACTTTTTTTATATTTTCGGTTCTCGGTTCTTTTGGAACGGTTTCGGTTCGGGACGGTTCCAGTACCGTGGACACCCCTAGTCCTTACTGAGACACCAATCGCCTAAAAGTCGTTAAAGAAAAAAAGCTAAGAGATTATCTCTCCTTAGTGTGAGTAACCTTACTTTTTATTCGAGGAAAAGAAAAAGATGATAGCTTTATTTGAGGACTCGAATAAGCGAATATCTAGATAAGCATGGATATCATGACGTCATTGTGACTACGTCATGTCACTAGTCCATTTTCTTCTTTAACATTTGAAATCACTCAGAAGTTATTAGGTTGTTTCTCATCACCTTCCTTAATCACACACTTACAAAAAAACCTTTCTATATATAATGGACATCAACTTGAGTAGTAGTTGTTCACTTGCACATTTGTAGTACTTTATTTCATGTGGATCACAAACCAACACCACCATATATTTCTCTAAACACATTTGTATCTAAAAAATGGAGGAAATATCATCACCCAACAAAAAAAGATTGATAGGAGAGTTGATCAAAGGTAGAGATTCTACTAAAAAGCTTCAAAATCTACTACGTCGAAAAAACGACAATGACGGGGTTTTGGCTAATGATCTAGTGGCGAAAATACTTGGATCATTCTCCAACAGTCTTTCGACATTGAGTTCATTGGGGCCCGGTGAGTTGAGTCGGTTTTCGGCTTGTTGCAATGACCGGGCTTTGGATTCAGATGAAAGTGAGAAGAAACCAAAGGATCGAAGAGGATGTTATAAGCGAAGGTGACAACTAGTCTTTTTCAACATGTATTATCTATTTAAACTCATGTTATTGTTACTTAGAAATACCTTTACATACACATAATCACACAAACAATCACAAAACTGTTTATATGTTGCTGATTGAGTAGATATTTGATCTGGCATTTTTGATCCAACTAGACTAATACGGATTGAATTATTTAGCATGTATTTTTATAGGTCACACAAGATCTCTAAGCATTTGGATAGAGCTACCTAAAAGTTAGATTATACACCTGCGCATGCATATTCTAAAAACGACCATTGCAATTTTTTCAAATGCAAAGAAAAGATATAGTGCAAGTGTGCAACACCTTTATTAACCTTGTATATATTAGGATTTGGTTTCATGAAATAGGCTATTACATACTGTAATAATATGGTAAAAGCTGCTTATACAGTACCCAATATTTACAAACTAAAAAGTTTACTATTTAATGCATGCATTACACACTAGCTTGAAACTTTTTATCGGTTATTCGGGTAAATAAAATTCCTACATGTCACTATTTAAATATTAATAACATGCAACCAAAAACCAAACATAATAATTAATAAATTGACTGTTGGACCAACCTATTAGTATGTTTCGTATGAGTTATAACTTATTCGGGCCACACTTGTCCAAATTGCTGATATTTATCAGCACAATGTATTTGGTCGTGTTAGTTTATAAATGCTAATGGATAAATATAAAACTTTTTTTATAATTAGTATTTTTTATTCTCAAAAAGTTTTGATGCACGCGACACAAGTTGAAATACAAGTTGTTAAGCCTGATATGTATATATAGAAAGACTGAAGATTCAAGGATTAAAATTGTTGACACAATTGAAGATGAGTTTGCATGGAGGAAATATGGACAAAAGGAAATTCTCGATGCAAAATTTCCCAGGTACGATCCTGCTTAATAACGTACAAAGTACACTAGTATATACCAACTTATTTTACATATAGTTTAAAAAGCAAAAAACCTAACAAGTTCATGCCTGATATGTTAAACGGTTGTGTTATTAGTACTCATGGCCTACATGTTTTGTACTTCACCTCAACCCATTTTGAAATCGTATAGCACAACATAGTTTTTTTATCAAGTTTTTATCCGTACTTTTTGCTATTTTAATACATTTAATTTGTTAAATTTTATATTTTTTGTTTCGCACTTTTCGTTTTTAAGTTTTACTTATAATATAAACAAAATTATAGAAATAAAAAAAATCAAAAAACACCAAAAAACATGAAGATATTACTTATAAAAATGAGAGGTCTTAATAACCTATCACTATGTTAAAGCTGCCATTGTTTGTGTTCGTATTTTTGTCTTTAGAATCAGCGATAATGATAAATATGTGATTGGACGTTATGTGTGTGTGTTCAATCAACTTTTGAATGTCAATAATTGATGTAACATAACTTTATTAAGTTCAAGCTAGTCGTATTAAACTGATTAGTTTGTCACGGATTGGCAAACTATTCGTAATCGTTTTGTAGTTTCGATAACCCGGCCTGTGCGATAACAACAAATATATCCCATTACAATCGTAAATTAAAGATTGTTACATGTAAATATGAATTGTTTAACTAGGTACGTCTTTGCATAGCCCATGCATGAATGGTTAGTGATAATTCAGGTGAACCTCATGATTATCTAGCTAGTTACGGGCTCAACATTTAGATAGTTCAATCCGTGAATCTTATCATCAACTGATTAAGATATGTTGTTCGTAAAAGGGAAGCCTTGGACCTTAAAAGGACAAAGAATATAGACATACACGGGTTAATCTGAACCCACAGGCTTATAACTTAGAAAAATCTACATTCGTTAGCAACTACTACCCCTGCATCTTCCACAAAATATATATCCCACTAAATAAACCAGCTTCCACATCCGGCGATAGGGTCCGGTCATCATCTTTGCTAGCCAATTTTCCCTTTCGTTAGTCACTCGTCACTTTTCGCTCTCACTTACACAGTTACACCCCCACCCCAAACATGTCAACAACCTTGTAGTTCTACGGTTTGCAAACACATAAGGAGAATCTATTTTCTTTTAGCAAGGGATATGATTCATGCACATGCAAATATTAAGATTTTAAGTTAAAAAAAAAAAAAAAAAAAAAAAAAAAAAAAAAAAAAAAAAAAAAAAGAGAAGATGCTAGGAAGAAGGATATATTATTGTTTTTGCCCGCATTTTTTGAAAGAAGGATATGGCTGCTAAATGGGGTGTGGCCGAATTTTAGAAAACAAAATATAGTTCCTGCGTGGAAAGTAATTAAATTTTGAGGATTAAAAATTTAATTTCTTACGTGGATAACAAATTCAGACGTTAACAGCGTTGTTTTTATATATACTAAGAAGATATGTAATAATGTGTGCGAAGTATACCTAAACTGGTATAAATATGACCCCTTGCGATGACACGTTCGTACACCCTTAAGATGATATAGGCATATAATTATCACTTCACTTTATTTTGTAAGAAAAACAATTAATTTATGATAACAGTTTGCAAACAAATTGTATTGTACATTATGAAACATACCCATAATTTTTGTTTTCAATAACAACTTGCATAAAGGTACACTTCATATTCAAAGCACGTAAAATATGAAAGGTCAAAAAGAAAACATCACCTATATCAAACACTTGTTACAAGTTACAACTATATATTTTTCAAAAAAAAAAACATAAAAACAAAAAAACAAAAAACAAAAAAAGCAAAAAAAAAAAAAAAAAAAAAAAAAAAAAAAAAAAAAAAACTATATATTTTTCCCTTCTTTTTAGAAAGTGAAGAACCTTTGTCTATAATTTAGGTTATTATGCTTGCTTTAAAATACTAGACATATTGTCTTTTAGCTTGTGATGGACGTAACTTTCTATTTTGAGCATAAATTTAACCTAATTTAACTTTTTTGCTTACAGTTATTTCAGAACGTCTTTTACATCAGTTTTTGTTACAAATTAAGATTCTACTACTACTATTTTTCTTTAATTTTATTAAGTAATATAGACTAGTTTAGATCGATGTCCATCAATTCTTACATAAAGTATATGTTGTGCAGGTGCTATTTTAGATGTAGACATAAAAGTGAGGGTTGCAAAGCATTAAAACAAGTTCAAAAATTGGAAGATGGATCAGAAAAGTTTCATGTCACATATTTTGGGTATCATACATGCCAAAACATGCTCAAAGACACACAAATGTTTTCTGACACAGGTGCTCTTAAAGTTTATCTAAATTTTAAGGACTCCAACATTAGTCATTCACCAAGCTCAACTATCACAAATGCCAATACTGCACATTCATTGAAGCAAGAAGATGATTCAAATGCTCAAAGTGATCATCATCATCTTGCCTATAGTAATGATGACAAACAATCCATTGCTTTGTGGAAGGACATAATTGGTAATTTGGAGTCTCCCCATTATGATATTTTCAAGAAGGGTATGTCTATGGATGATTTTAAGTTTGATGAAAATGTATTCTTACAAGTTTAATGGTGAATAGTGGAATGTGTTTGATGTGAATTTGTAGGTTTTAAGTGATCAAACTTGTTCAAAATAGGTTAAGGGTATTGAATTTATAGTAATTTAATTTTTGTATGTTTAAAGGGCTAATGCCAGGGGGAAGCCAGAAAAAAATCGAGAGGTGGCAAAAAAAAAAATTCGTGACATATCAAAAATAGACTTCAAAAAACAAGGTTGACACCGGAATTCTTTTATGACATATACAAAATAGCTTACTTATATGACGATGTTCAACAAAAGTAAGAAAATAATATTTTTTTTTAAATAAACTAAAATATTAAAAAATAATAATAAAAGAAATGACACCCCTTATCAAGTTGTCATTTATCACCCACGTGATTGAATTGTACTACAAAACAAAGCTAAACTTGCTACTCTTTTTTTATACTCTTTTCTTTTTTTGGCTATAAACCATTGTTCTCCGTTGTTCTTCACCGTTCCAAGAAATAAACCCAGCTCCACCTTCTGAAAACAGAGTAAAAACTCATTTTGACTTTCAATTTAGATACCACATACGGTTTCCCAGAGGCGGCAAATTACAAAAATATCACAAATACTCAAAAAATTTACACTACAACTTTTTGGGGTGAGGGGCCACGTGCCCACCGTGCCCCCCGTGTAGCTCCGCCTCTGGCTAATGCGATCGATGCATGACACCATGTGTCGTGGACCATAGTGTGCGTGATAGTTGGTATGTCGTGTTGGAACACGAAAAGTGTAAGTCATTAGTCAGGGACTTCTATTTATATTTTGTTATTGTTTAGGGTATGTTGTGCAATATTTTGTATGCGACAGCAAGTTACCATCGCGGAACTTGTATATCCGCGATGGCATGCTTGGCTAGACGTTAGGTATAAATACCCCCTACCTCATGGGTTATGAGGTGTGTGTTCTTCTTAATGAAATTGTGAAGGTTTCTTATGCTCTCTATCTCCTCTCTCTAAAGTGCTCACACCCACTTTACATTATTTAGATTAGTTCGTAGACGTGATATTATTGGAACTACAACTGGTATCAAGAGCCTAATATGATTTGTTGTTTCTTGTAGTGATTGTTTTGGTTTTGTATAATCTTCTTTCATCTTTAAAAGCTTCGTTTTATTGATGTTCTTTACTTTCTCTCTCTAAAATATATTATACTTCGTATGTAGCTACTTGATTACTCATTAACGTGTTTAATCTTGTAATACGTATGTTAGGATAACATATTTGTGAAAAAGGAAGTGTTTTTCATCATTACATTCAAAGTTTTTAAGTATTTAATGAAGATTTAGGCTGATTATTGTGGTTTTAAGGTTTTTGGAAAAGTGTACTTTTTGTTCATAAAAATAGGGGTTTGGATTGGTTCGCATCACTTTTGTTCGCATCGCAAGGGTTTTGGCCGTGATACTAGGCTTTGTTTAGTTTGCGATAGTTGTCTGAGATAGGAGTTTATTTGTGCTACGAAAGCAAAGGCCGCGATACTTTCACTGCGAAAGTTTTTGTTACCCACTTATTACGAAGGAAAACTCTGCTCGGATCGCATCAAATATCTGCGATAGCTCTTGTATTGGTGTGTTATAATAAAGGTTCTGCGATATCTGATATTCTGAGACTTACTGTTACCCACCTTTTACGAAAGAAAACTCTTCCCAATTTTCACCAGAAGCTGAGATAGTTACTGTCCACGAGAATTTTTTCTGAGATACTTGGACTTGAAGACTTTTATAAATGTCCTAATCCCTCAAAAGATTTAAAATTAGTAAAAACTTTAATCAATCTCATATCACAAGATTAATTCTCCTAACATTTAACCATCACTTCTCAAACAAACTATAACACCACACTCAAACAAAACAACATTTCATAACAAGATCCATGATCACAATGTCTACTACTCAAGATGCATTGGCAGTAGGGAGTGATGCTAGGCCTCCCATGCTGTATCGGGGAAACTATGTTCAATTGTCTTCTAGGTTTATGAATGTTCAAATGGACTACAAAGAACGTAAGTTGTTGATTAACTCCATCAAGTCTGGACAATATGTAATGAAGGAAATCCCTGATGTTGAGCACGAGGGCAAAACACGACTACAAACTGAAGATGACCTAAATCAAGCTGAACTTGCTCAATTTGAAGCTGATATCCATGCCAAGAACTTAATTCTCTATGGACTAAGCAATGACATTTACAATGCCATTGATAGCAATCTTACTACACACGATCTCTGGAAAGCTTTGGAAAGATTGATGCAAGGAGCAGACATCGGCACTCAGACTCAACAAACTCTAGCTCTATGGATTCTGCACTAACTACGGCGTAGAGGTTCATCTACCTACGCCATAGCAAAGATTTATGAAGACTGTTAGTGCAAATATTACGATATTTAATCTACACAGTCTCGTTTGTTTTGATTGATGACAAACATATAACTTGATACATATCGTAAAATGTACAAGTTACTTGTAATCTTATTTTGTCTCAACATACATTCAACACCTCTTAACATCTCGAGTCCTCGTATGCTACAACACAGGCTCGTACATGTTCGTTATGTGGCATTATGATCAAAGCCCTTGACCAACCATTTAGAATGTTTAAAATACGACTAGATCATTAAGTATTTTAAAAGACTAACCATTTAGAATGATTAAAATACTTTTAAAGACTTTAAGTATTTTAGGTATCAAAGTGCACTTTAGGGATTGATTGGCTCCAAACGGTCAACTTATATTGACCAAGGAATGGTCAACAAAGTCAAACAGCCTAGCGTCAATCTCCGCGGAATACAGTGGTTTCCCTGGGTCGTTATGTCCCGTCGAGGTGTGATGGTAATCAAAACGGTTTTGTGATCGGGTGAATTTGAATGAGGTTTAAAGAGAGATTTGGAATTTGTAAACTAAATTAAGCAAGTAACAATTCAAAATAACTCAAACATATAACGCAATCTAAACTTAAAATGGGTCTAAAACTAAATGATTAAAGCAAAGATTATAATAATACTAGCACCAAGTAAATAATATAAAGTTAACGATAAAAGATCACATTTAAAAATATGTTAAGCAAGCAAATAAAAAATATATGATAAAAAGATATACTTGTTAAGCAAATTATCATGATCCTTAAGTGTGGTTTACTAATTCAATTAAGTTCTCTTATTGATGAATTAATATCTCTTACGAATAATATTTTCTCACAACGTTGGTTTATTTTGAAAATAATCTTTTTAAAGAGATATCAATATCTAAATTAAAACCCAATTATTTTCACGGCTTTTGCCCGCTCAAACAACCAAAATTTCAATCTAAGTAACTTAAGATTACTAACCAATATATTTTCTAACTTTTAAAAAACCACACTTAATTCACGGAATAATCGACTCAACAAGTATATTTAAAAAAAATCTACTCACTAAACATATTAACTAAGCTAACAAACCTAGCAAACATAAGCATATCTATCTCAACTAAACGTAATCACCGTCTAAACAAGTATCAATAACACTACTATAAACTATGCATGTAAACTAACATAATACAGAAATAACGACTAAACTAATAATGCATAGTAATAAAAAGAAAGCTAAATGAAAAAGGATTAGATGTCACCAAATCGAAGATTAAGATAATACGAGCTCCAAATAATCCAACAAGACCCATTTGCAAACTTATACACCCAATTCTTTTCTTCAATGCTCCAAAATCCTAACCGAACTACTAACAACCTTTTTTAGTATTTTTGGATTTTTTTTTATAATTAAAATACGACAAAGTTTAAAACTTTATAAATAAAAAGTGTTAAAAAAATGAAACTTAATATAAAAAGATGCAAACTTTTAAAAGAAAATGACTTAAAACTTATATTTTTATATAAAAAAAAAAATCTTCTACGAAGGAGACACAAAGAGATTTTTTTTTTTTTTTTTTTAATCCTATTCTAACTCTTAGATAAACTAAGTAATAAAACAACTAAATTTATAAGCAAATAAAAAAATGACATTTGAAAACATTCGAAATGGGCATTGACGTTAAGGTTTGTAATGTGAATTAAAATAGTACGAAATTAACTAAGAAACATAAAATGAAAATAAAGACAAGATAGAAGTTGATGTTGAAAGAATAAAAACTTGGATTCGTACAAACATTAAAAATACTGAAGCAATACAAAATTAAAAATTTAATTTGGTTCTAATAATTAATGATGATGATTCATAAATGTTTTGTGAAATCTTCGTACAAGACAAACAAAGAAACAAGAAAGTTGTAAAACTAATAAATGCTAATGGATTTAACTTAAAGAAAAGCTTGATAATAAATGAACATAAAAACGCAAATTTAATGATAATTAATTGGTAACAAGAGGCTGATAATATTCTTTTGTGAATGTGATCTTGGTCCGAAGACCAACCTGTTGATGACGGCTGCTTTCTTCTCTCCAATTTTGAGATTGATGGTTTTATACTCAAAAATAACCTAAAGCATATATTCTATTCCACCGTCCATTTCAACTTTTCTTCCATGAAAAGGGCACGTGTCTCAATCTGCAACATTGCAACCATGGAAAGGTAATTGGTAGGCTTTAAATTTGATTGTCTCTTCTTATGGGCTGCGAGTTGGACTTAGTTGTGTTGAGGTAGTAACATGGAAATGTAAGCTACGAAAATGGGCTCAAATATGGCCTATATTCAGCTTGGCTCAGGTTTATTTCTTCGGGCTTCAATAATCTTTGGGCTTTGCTTCGGGCTTGAGATTGGTCTTTAAAATTTTTGTCTAATGATGCTCCAAATGAAATTATAATTGATCCCGTAATTTCGTGCTCTTTCCAATCTCGTGCTCGTTTTGTCCACTTTTACCTCATTTTCAATCATTTTGTACCTGAAATACACAAAAACACATTCCAAGGATATTTGTAACATTATATGGTCATTTTGGGCATTTTCAGTCATTTTTATAGTTAAATATGGGTATAAAATGATGAGTATTTTCACACTCATCAATCCCCCACACTAAACTATTGCTAGTCCCTAGCAATAAACTGTTTTGAAAATTTAATGGATTTTAATCTCTTTACCAAAAGCCATTACTTCTGGAGTAGCCAAATGTTTTGGTTCAAGTAAGAACTATGGTCCACCTGATAACCATGTGATTTTGAGCAAACCACCAGCTGTCAACGGATTTGATTTGTCTTTACCAGAAGCCGTTCGCTTCTGGACTAGCCAACTCTTGATGGACATAGTCGACATCTTGGTGAGCTGATTACCAATTATGGTTTTTCCACTGCCTTTACCACAAGCCATAATCTTGCGGGCTAGCCAACTCTTTTACTTTTTAGGATATGGCGAGTTGAGATACCATACAATTTTGGGCAAATTGCAAGCCGTCAACGGATTTGATATATCTTTACCAAGAGCCGTTTGCTCCTGGATTAGCCAATCCTTTTGTCGTTTAGACATGGCGGACTGATAACCACAAAAATTTTGAAGCACAAGTGAAAAAAATTTAAAATTTTTGCCAAAAACGGGGGTACTAGATGGTAAAGTATGATAAAATTCGCTAGAATTTCCCCCACACACTTAGAATTGAATATTGTCCTCAATATTCAAAGTCCCGGCTATTATGCCGACTCTTTGAACGTAAAAGGGCAACATTACAAGCTAAATGTGGAAACACCATTTTGTTTTTCACTTTATTTGTAACCACAGCATGGGTAACTCCCCCTCACTTAGGGTGAAAACCCTAAGTACATGTTACTGTTTTTGTTTACCGAGTCGCTAGCTTGACTCGACCCCGAATTCATTTGTTCTTGGGGAAGCATGATGTGGAAGAGACAATCTCCATCGGACTTTCATTCAAGATGTTTGGACAAACATTTGAAGCACGTGAAAGTTCCACATCGATGAGATATACGGACCCTGGCGTAAGATAGTATAAACTATAAGCGGTGATGCCGGGGTCAAAGATAATGTCTTCATTCCCGAAGGAGTGAAGAACAGGAGAAGTCACCTTATAGGTGAAGAAAAGGAAGAATGATGAAAATCATGATAAGATCTTCTTCCTCGAGAGCAGGCTCATTAGCCTGAATTTGGATTTCAAGGGTTAAGCTCTTTGGGTTTGAAAACATCCCGGGAGGAAAGGTGGGAATTTGCAAATCCTCATGATTGAGTGCATCTCCCCCGGGCTATCATACTCCGGAGGAGTCATGATATGAGTGAGTTCACCGGGGAACTCCTCATGAAGAGAATAATTCGCATGGTGTGAATTTGTGAACTCTTGTTCCATTGTGAACTCATCACTATCCTCGTTCTGAATATCAAATATTGGATTATCAGAAATCAAAGTGAATTCAGATTCGAATTCAAACAGAGGATTGGTGAGAGTAGTTTTGAAAGTCTCGGGAACAAAGAGATTAACATTCTCTTGTGGACTGTTGGGATAAGAAGTGAGTGACGGATCATGATATAAGAGACTTTCAATTTCTCCAAGATCGGCTTCAAAGTCAACAAGATTATCGTCACTTCCTGTTGGAAGTGGATTGATGTGAGTGAGTTCATCAGCGAACTCCTCAAGAAGATGATCAGCATCAGAATGTGGAACTGATGCCTCAACATACTCGATGTCTCCATAAGATGCACAATCTTCGCTACAATTGGAGAAAGTCTCAATTTGATCTTCTGGACACTCAAGAGGGGAAGGTAAATCACACACATGATCAAAAGTTCCCTGTGACTCTCTTGGGATTGGGACAAGGTTCTCAACACTAGACTTTATGAATTCGTCCGATTCCTTTTTAGGAATAGTGTCAAGATGCTCATCCCCCATGTTCAAAGAGTGGGTGTGAACTTTAGGTGTGATAACAACAGACTGAGGGAGTTGAGAGGAGCTAGCATTCATGGATTGTACGAGTTCCATTTGATCTTCTGCTAGTAATTTCTCTGTCACATTATTTTCTCCCTGATTTTCCATGGAAGGAATTGTATTTGATGAGCTAGATGAAGTTTTATAAAATTGAAGAATATCAAGGGTATCTTCATCATCACTGTCATCAGGAATGAAACGGAACTGAGAGCTAGATTTGGCTGCTTTTTCTTTTGCAATTGATTCCCTAATAGATTTTTCATAGGCATCTTGGGAATTTATTCTAGCAGCCTGCTCTTCAGCTATCAATTCTTCCATGGATTTTTGATGGTGATGTCTTTGGGCAAAATTTTGGACCAAACTCTTAAAATCATCAACGATTTCCATTATATTTTGCAATTCTGGAAGAAGTGCCTGATTCATTTGGTACTGTGGAGGTTGGTCATAATAAGGTGTGTCAAAATTGTCACAAGGATATGGATTCCCCGTTTGACAATTTGAGCCGAAGTGTGGACCTCCACAGTAATCACAACAAAATGATTGTTGTGGCAGATTTGGTGAATCACATGGGTATTGGTCATAACCAAAGTTCTGATTGTCTCCCGAAAACTGTTCATAGACAAACGTGTTTCCGGCTTGACACTCAAATCCTTGGTGAGGACCTCCACAAAACTCACACAGATATGTCAGTATCTCATGATGTGGTGGCTGGTAGAATGAATCAGATGTGTCATGGTAAGGATAGGGAGCCTGGTTATAGACAGACCCATCTTCTGACTCTACCATGCTACAGCCGGGACAATTTCCACTATTATGAGGACCACCACAACATTGACAACCAAAATGGTGTGGATACGACATAGGAAAGAATCAAAGGTTCATAGAGGGGTAGGGATGAAGAATCAAAGATGTGAGAGAGTAAAGGTGAATATTTTTGGAGTTTTTGGAAAACATTTTGTACAAATAAGAAAGAAAATCTTTTTGGGTTTTTGTGTTCGTTGAAAACTGATTTTAAAATGTCTTTGGGAACCGTTTTGTTTTTATAAAAATATGAAAATATGACCAAGGATGCTAAATATACAATGAGTGTATATCCAGATTCATTAATCTGCAAAACCGTTTATAATAACGCGCACAACCTCCCCGGCAGCGGCGCCAAAATTTGATTGGCTCCAAACGGTCAACTTATATTGACCAAGGAATGGTCAACAAAGTCAAACAGCCTAGCGTCAATCTCCGCGGAATACAGTGGTT
This sequence comes from Artemisia argyi, assembly GCA_030686995.1. Lineage (NCBI taxonomy): Eukaryota > Viridiplantae > Streptophyta > Magnoliopsida > Asterales > Asteraceae > Artemisia > Artemisia argyi. Next base: position 158,930,339 of record CM060693.1, read on the forward strand.
TCCCCGGGTCGTTATGTCTCGACGAGGTGTGATGGTAATCAAAACGGGTTTGTGATCGAGTGAATTTGAATGGGGTTTAAAGAGAGATTTGGAATTTGTAAACTAAATTAAGCAAGTAACAATTCAAAATAACTCAAACATATAACGCAATCTAAACTTAAAACGGGCCTAAAACTAAATGATTAAAGCAAAGATTATAATAATACTAGCACCAAGTAAATAATATAAAGTTAACGATAAAAGATCACATTTAAAAATATGTTAAGCAAGCAAATAAAAAATATATGATAAAAAGATATACTTGTTAAGCAAATTATCATGATCCTTAAGTGTGGTTTACTAATTCAATTAAGTTCTCTTATTGATGAATTAATATCTCTTACGAATAATATTTTCTCACAACGTTGGTTTATTTTGAAAATAATCTTTTTAAAGATATATCAATATCCAAATTAAAACCCAATTATTTTCACTGCTTTTGCCTGCTCAAACAACCAAAATTTCAATCTAAGTAACTTAAGATTACTAACCAATATATTTTCTAACTTTTAAAAAACCACACTTAATTCACGGAATAATCGACTCAACAAGTATATATAAAAAAAATCTACTCACTAAACATATTAACTAAGCTAACAAACCTAACAAACATAAGCATATCTATCTCAACTAAACATAATCACCCGTCTAAACAAGTATCAATAACACTACTCTAAACTACGCATGTAAACTAACATAATACTAAAAATAACGACTAAACTAATAATGCATAGTAATAAAAAGAAAGCTAAATGAAAAAGGATTAGATGTCACCAAATCAAAGATTAAGATAATACGAGCTCCAAATAATCCAACAAGACCCATTTGCAAACTTATACACCCAATTCTTTTCTTCAATGCTCCAAAATCCTAATCGAACTACTAACAACCTTTTTTAGTATTTTTGGATTGTTTTTATAATTAAAATATGAAAAAGTTTAAAACTTTATAAATAAAAAGTGTTAAAAAAAATGAAACTTAATATAAAAAGATGCAAACTTTTAAAAGAAAATGACTTAAAATTTATATTTTTATATAAAAAAAATCTTCTACGAAGGAGACACAAAGAGATTTTTTTTTAATCCTATTCTAACTCTTAGATAAACTAAGTGTTGATACAAAAGTTGGGCGTTCCTAGTTTGAGCTCTTGCTCTCGTATCAATTCGCTTCTTAATGCTTGAAACCTGCGCACTAAGAAAGTAAACAACACCGTTAGGCTTATCGTGGGATTGTCTCCCACGATTAGACTCCGGCATGAGAGTAAATAATCGGTTTTAGGGTTTTGTATAAGAGTTAGGGATCAGGGATCGTACCTTTAATGAGAATTATGTCATTCCTTATATAGGCGCAGAATCCTTGTAGGTTTCGTGCTCCTTACGTTTCGCACACGTGGTGCTTATCCGGGTTAAGGATATCTATTCAATAGATAAAAGATCCTTATCTAAACCGTATATATTTTAGTTGGGCTTGGGCTTACATGAGCCCATTCCCATTATTGATGCGGCCCAAGTTATAATAACCCACACATGGTGGTTTTGGGCCCTAGTAATGTTTATCATTTGGGCTCGTGGCCCAAATATAGACTATACGTCATCATGTCCCCCCAGTCTAGTGTGCGCGGTTCGTAGTCGCGGACGCTAGACTAGTCAGAATAGCGGTAAGCGTGGCGGGAGGAATTTTTGAATATTGCCACCGAATATTGAGAACTATGTATCTAGTCCAAGATACTTCAAAGAAATGCCTCGAAATTCGGGGGTTGTGCCCACGTGTCCCTTGGAAAACAGGAAAAAGTGTTTGTACCTTTTGTATTCTAGCCACATGTTTTATTAGTGGGATCCACGTGGCCTTCATCTAGGGATTTTTGGTTACTTATATAAGAGTCACCGCCTCCTTTTACCAAAAACACACAGTAAAAACACACATTCACGATTATACAGTTCTTCAAAGCATTTTTCAAAGAAAGCAATTGTTTTATTAGGTAATCCGCGTGCGTATTCTAGTAGATACTGTAAAAAATGGTTGCCCAGTTAGAGGAGTTTCGCTCTGCGATGGATGAGGATGACGTGCGTCAGTTCTCATCTGATTACTTCATTCCTCTGGATGTGCATCCAGAGGCTCCTGACGTTGATGCGTGATTCGTGAAAATCAAGTTATATATAGTATAGTATTACTCAACAGATCCGCAAAGAAATATGGATAACCCGAGGTCGTAGTCCGTGTGAAGGATGAATGGAATTTCGAATTTCCGATTCGTGAAACGTGTCGTGAAAGTGGTAAAAAGTGATTTGAATGAGATTATACTAATGAAATAGTAAATGAAGCACCAATAATCAACTAAACACGTAATTCAAGTAAGGCAACTAGAAACGTAACGTAAAATTGAAACCGTACGCTAAAAACGTTAACGTACGAAATAAAACGCGACTTTTAAGCAACACTACTCCTATGGACTTGGAAATAATTTTCAAAAATAAAAAATGATAAAAGAAAATTTTAAGAAAAAGAAAAATATTTTTTTGACTTTTTATTTATTTTTTATGAATTAAAAACTATTTTTACTAATTAAAAATTAAAAGAAAATGCAAATAAAGTGAGAAAAATGCAAAATAAATTTCTAAAATTCTAAAATAACTAAAAATAATTTTCTAAAATATTTTTGGATTTTTCTGGGGTTTTTTTTTGATTTTTTTGGATTTTCTAGTAATTAAAAAGTAATAAAAAGTGATTTAAAATGAAAATTAATTAAGAAAAATAGCAAATCAACTCAGAAAAATATGAAAATTTCAGGGAAAATCTAAAATAATATTTTGAAACCAGGAAAAATGTAAAAATTAAAAAATAAGCACTGGAAGTGCTTAATGGCTTGAAATCAGCTTATAGAAGTGCTTATTTATAAGAACTTCTTGACCCAATGTTGACCAAAGTTTAGCCAAATGATGTTTGACTCAAAATATGCTCAGATGAAAAGGAATTGGATCAAGAAATACTCAGAAACACAGGTGAAAGCTCAAACAGATTCAAATAAGCAATGATGATAAGCAATAAGCCAAAACAGAAAAGCTAATGGAACCAAATCAATGTATAAACCAACTACAAGCACAATTGAACTCTACTGATCAACAAAACTCAGATAATGAATCAAGCAACAAAATTGCAGCCCTCAATCTATATGTCAAATTCTAAGCTCAAACTATCAACTAGACAAGCTCAATAAGCAGCCCCAATAAGCTGTTCAGTAAAGACCAATAGGGTAAAAACCGTCACTAACTGGCTGAGATCACTAAAGCACCAATAGAACAGATTTTAGATCTAAATTACTAGCCTAAAAACCACCTAGAACATGTATCCAAATCTGATGTGTAGGGGATAAATAAGCTCAACAGTCAACTTCACTCCACTTTTTCAATAAGCAAATGTAATCCAAACAACAAATTTCTTTTTGATTTTTATTATCTGAATGCTGAGCTTTTCAAAACAACAAACCAAATTGATTTTCAACAAATATTGAATATTACACAAGCTCACAAAGTTTAGACTAAACTTTTTAACTTGAAAAAGATTTTGACCAAAGTGAATTTTGATTACTAAATTATAACTGAAATTGGTATATTAAACTATTGTATGATTGAAATAATCCGAATCTTATACCTATGCAACTATTTAACTAATTATGCAACTTAATTATCTTAACTGATAAGCACTAGTGAAGAAACTAAAATTATTTTTGACTTTTGATTAAACGACTACTACTTATTATGTGAAACTAAGCTATAATCTAACCTTAGTAACTAGTCTAAACCAGAAAACAACCTCTGAATCACAACCTATACTAGCAAACTGCTTGAATCCAAACACCCCTGAATGCAACCGATTTAAACAATACACCACCACAGTTCTGTCAAACTCAATTCCAAATCAATCCAAACTTCCAAACTAATGACAATTAAGATCTATAATCACTTAGATAAACAATAAACTCAGATCTTAGGTATCACATCCAATCAGCAACTCAGATCCATTAATAATAAGAAGCAGCAATGAAACAGTAACAACAAATTGAATCCAAACTTCCACTTATGAACTAATAACAAGTAATTATAAATCTAAGTAAGCAATAAACAAGCAATAACAAACAGATTAATTCTAATACTAATTATGCAAAATTGAAAATTAATGAGACTTACAAACCAAATCACCCTCAGCCAAACAGAGGGGGTTCACTATGCTTGCCTGTCTTTTGACAGGCCAAATGGACTCCTCTTTGGCTGCCTTAATTCCCAATGAGCTCAGCTTATTACAATAAGCAAATAGGTTGACCAGTGTTTGACTTTTGTATTTTTATAAAATTTTTATGAAAAGGTAAATCAATGTTTATATAAACTGATAAAAACAGATAACAAATATATAAAACTTAATTCAAATCAATAACAACTACTTTGAAAGTAAATTGAACTAAACTGTCTATAGAAAGTAAACTAAAGCAGAAATTAAGACAGAAATATAAAAGTGAACTTGATTATATTAAATTTAAAAAAACTCAGTACAGTGATTTTGAAAGAGAAAATACAATAATCTTTAAAAATGTAATTACTAAACAATAATAAAAACCTACTACAATCGAATGAAAGAGGGAGGGTATTTATAGATGCTGAGGAGAGCTTGGTGGATGCTTCTGGATTGCCATGTCATTGATCTGTGCGTCTCTGTGTTTCTTTGAGTCCCTCCATAGCCATTAGATCACACTTGGTCCCTAAGCCTTGAATATCAACCGTTTGATTAATTGATGTGATGTGACCTATCCTCCATGTGTCCTCCCATTGGTCTACCCGTCCTGACATCCTCCTGACACTTGCGTAGCCTTCTAGAAACAACCAATCATTGGGTAATTGTTTTAGTACGAGGTAATTTTGGGTGAAAGGGTGAATTAGGGTTCGATGAATAGTGATATTCTGGGTAAATAATGAATTTGGGGGGCGGGTAATGTTTTTGGGGATTTTTTATATTAAGGGTGCGTTGACTGGGTATTGACCGGAGGTATAAGGGTGGACCGGGTTGTAATATTAGGGGGATTGGGCTTTGGTTGATGGGCTTAGGTAGTAACAGGCTAGGACTTGGATTTGTTTTTATTTTGGATCTGGTGTATTAAGAGTTTAGGACTAGTGGATTTTAGGAATAAACTTTCAAGGACTATTCTTGTAATTCTGCAAACTTCAAGGGCCAAAGCTATAATTTTTGAAACTTTATGCAAAGGGCTATTCTTGTCACTTCTGAATTTCTTGAAGGGTTGACTTTGACTTTCCTTCAAAATATTCTTCAAAGGGCTATTTCTGACAACTTTGGAAAGTTGAGGGACCATTCTTGTAAATTACATCAAACTTCTTCCAAGGACTTTTCTTGACACTTTATGAATTTCCAAGGTTGAATTTGACTTTTTGAGCTTAGACTTGACTTCCCCGGCTTCGGCTTTTGACACTTTCCATTCTCGTGTTCGTTTTTGTCGGTTTTGGCACCGTTTTTGTTCATTTTTCTCATATCCGTACCTGCACATACACAAATACAAAAACATACGTTCTCTTGGCATTTTTGGTTAGTATTTGGTATTTTTGGTCTGAATTAAGACCTACAAAGGATGTGTGATTAATCACTCATCAAAATCCCCCAGACTAGGGTGTTGTCGTGCCCTCACGCAGTGTCATCACCTCACGCTTAAGAGATAAATAATTTCAAAACCTCTCGTTACTGACATTGTAAAGTAGCAATGATGTTCAAAAGAGATAGTAAAATCATTTATTCTCAAAAATGCTCTTTTCCGATTTTCATAAACAACTACTACTACTCTTTTTGTATTTTTTTTTTCATTTTAATATAGGTGACGGTTTGCCTTGACTTTCATTATCAATTCTTATCTGTTGATAACTTTCAGGGTCAACGAGTAGAAACACTTCTCACATAGAAGAGACCGTACGGATAAAAATCGTCATCCTTTATTTTTCACAAGCTCCCAAACTAAGCGTAAAATCGAGATCATTGTTTATCCACAAGTTAGATGCTAACACTACCCACAAAAGTTACTTGTGTATTACCTCTTGTTCCCAGGTCCTAAGTTTGTTATCTCAAGATTTTAATTTGTGAGAAATGAATTGCTTCATATTTTCTCGTTTTGATAGTTATTAGTCCGATAAGAGCACAAAATTTGAACGCTAAATAGTTTCCAAACTTTCCCTCGAAAACCCCTGCATACAGAAATCGGGTCCACATGAAGGTCTCTGATTTAACACGATTTATGGAGGTCCCCCTTTTTATTTACGACCGAGACATACCATGTTTGATACCCGAAACGGAAGCTTTTTATTAGGGCAACCCCCGGAGTCGAAGCTTGGCATATTTGTATAATCATAAGCACTTTAATAATACTTTGGTCCTTAGTCCTTTATTTCTTTTACAGTCAACGGTTTATGAGCCGCCAAGATGTAAGAGTTTTATTATGACTTTGGATTTCTATCCGTTGCTTTTTTATAGCTTTGGATTCCTATGCCTTTTTATTTGGCTTTGGACTATTATTATTGATATTCATAATCATATGCCAAACCCCGAGTCCTACGGTTTTTACTAAGATCACAACATCGGCTGCGAACCGGCAAGATGCAATAGTCTATTTTACCGTAACACTGGCAGTACCCCTATGTGTACCAAACCCCCATATGCAGAGATTTTATTGGGAACGAGAAAAAACTATGTATTGCCCAAACTGTATACCCTTAATTAATCCTACAGATCTATTATTATTGGTGTGCAAGCTTGTGGGAACAAGGAGGCCACAAGTACCTTTCGTGGGCTCTAAAGAGATCCAGCTACTCCATGTTTAGCACGAAACTTCTAAATAAACTCTATCATTCCTCGATCTCTGCAAATTTAAAATCCCAAGTAATGAGATCCGCGGATGCTTAGCCATAATCTTTTGATTATATTGGTTAAGGGAGACAAGCTAGGGCTCAACACGCCCGGTCAAGTCAAAACATTTATTTCTACTCTCGCCGGTAGGAAAGTCAAAACAAGGTGTCAAAACTTATTATTCATATATATTTTTTTCATTTTTTCATTTTTTTTTTATTATAAAGCGGTGATAAAAATTAAATTTTTTGGTGGAAAACGGAGTTGCGTAAGTTAACAGCTCAGACGATGGTATAGATCAAATCGAATCGAAGATTCACCCCCCCCCCCCCCCAGACTAAAGTGAAACATTGTCCTCAATGTTTTAAGGGTACGGGTAATCCTACGAAATATCTAAGGCCGTTTATTAAGTATGCCAAGAGATAAACGTTAGTCGATAAGATTTTTGGATATGGTGAATTTCCAAAAGAGCAGCGAAGAATGAGACTCGAGTGGAGAGAACGACAAACCACGAGCACGAGAGTCCTCAAACTTCGGGGAAATTCCTGAACATTCACAAACAACCACAAAAATACGAGTTTGGAAAGGGTCGCCCCCCTCACGTCACGTTATTTAGAAAATAGAAAATAGAGAAAATGAAAATGGATAAGCATGGGGTGCCTCCCACGAAGCGCTTGTTTTTGTTCACCGAGTCACATAAGCTTGACTCGATCCCTGAATTTAATCGTCCTTGGGGAAAGTTTGGAGATCCGGGACAACCATGGGTGGTATGTCCCCTCCGAAATAATGTTTGATACGATGACCATTCACCTTAAAGTTGGGACCATTAGGTTGAGCAAGCTCAACGGTTCCATAAGGAAATACTTGGGTAATGGTGAATGGTCCAGACCAATGGGTTTTTAACTTGCCCGAGAAAATCTTCAATCGAGAATTGAAAAGAAGGACTCGGTCACCAACATTGAAGACGCGATCTTTAATTTTAGCATCATGAATCCTCTTTGTCTTCTCTTTGTAGATCAAAGAATTCTCATAGGCCTGATCACGAAGCTCTACTAATTCATTCAATTGAACTTTACGGTGATCACCCGCGGTTTGAAGGTCAAAATTAGCATGTTTCAAGGCCCAGTAGGCCTTGTGCTCAAGTTCAAAGGGCAAATGGCAGGCCTTCCTGTAAACCAGCTTGTAAGGAGTGCACCCAATGGGTGTTTTGTAAGCTGTACGGAAGGCCCAAAGTGCATCATCTAACTTATCGGCCCATGAAGCACGATGTTCACCTACGGTCCTTTCTAAAATTCGTTTCAAGCCACGATTGGAAACCTCAACTTGACCACTAGTTTATGGATGGTATGCCGTTGAAATACGATGTGTGACACCATATTTGAGCATAACTTTAGCGAATTGTACAGAAATGGGTCCCACGATCACTTATAATAGCACGAGGTGCATTAAATCGGGCGAAGAGACTTTTAAGAAATTTTACTACAACTCGGGCGTCATTGGTGGGTAGCGCCTTCGCTTTAACCCATTTCGACAAGTAGTCGACGGCCACGAGTATATATTTGTTACCACGAGAAGACGGGAATGGACCCATGAAATCGATACCCCAGACGTAAAAAATTTCACAGACTTGGATGGCATTTTGAGGCATCTCGTCCTTCTAAGAAATTTTTCCTTGACGCTGGCAAGAATCACATGATTTCACCAACTCATGAGCATCCCGGTAAATCGTCGGCCAATAGAAGCCGGAATCAAAAACTTTCTTAGCGGTGAAGTTGGTACCATGATGTCCCCCCGTGGGTCCATTGTGGCATGCCATAAGAATGTCAGCAGCTTCTTTGCCTTGAACTCACCGCCGGATCACCTGATCCGCACATATCTTAAACAAGTAGGGGTCGTCCCAGAAATATTGTTTAACATCTTTGAAGAATTTCTTCTTTTGCTGGAACGACATCCCTTTCCGGATAAAATTCCCCGCATGGTAATTCGCAAAGTCGGCGAACCATGGGGTACTAGAATCACAGTGTGATAAACTCCCCAGTGTCTCGAGAGGAAATGCTTCGTTAATCTCCTTTTTCTCGAAAACACTTTGGTGGGGATTCTCTAAACGTGATAAGTGATCAGCAGCAAGGTTCTCAGCTCCCTTTTTATCTCGAATTTCAACATTGAATTCTTGAAGGAGTAGAACCCACCGCATAAAGCGTGGCTTAGCATCTTGCTTTGCCATAAGGTACTTAAGAGCCGAATGATCCGTATACACTATGCATTTCTTCAAAAGCGAATAAGATCGAAACTTTTCAAAAGCGTAAATGACGGCTAACATCTCTTTCTCAGTAGTCGTATAATAGTATTGAGCGTCGGTCATTGTTTTACTAGCATAGTGTATCGGCTGAAAATGCTTAGACTTGCGTTGCCCCAGGACTGCACCAATGGCATAATCGCTAGCATCACACATTAGCTCGAAGGGCAAGTCCCAATCGGGGGCAATTAAAATGGGAGCCTCCGTTAACTTCTTTTTAAGAATATTAAATGCTTCGATGCATTCATTTGAGAAGATAAACGGAGCATCTTTTTCAAGCAAGTGGGTTGATGAGTGCTCAAACACTCATCGTTTTTGATATATTTAAACTGCCAAAACACACAAAAACAATAAAAAAGATATCAAAATACTTAAATTATCCCAGGGATTGTGTTTTATGTGTTTTAAAAGCAAAATGTGCAAAAACAAAGAAAAAACATACAAAGTTTGCAGTATTGGCCATTTCAGTCCCCCAAGTTTCAAAACTTGTCAAATTTAGTCCCTAAGCATTTATTTTGAGAGAAAAAGTCAACCCAAAGTTTTGAAAGTCAATTTCACAAAATATTACATCTGGGTTGCAAGTTTTCCAAAATTACATATTTAGTCCCTGAAAAATCCAAAAATGGCAAAAGTGGTCCCTGGGAAGTTTGGAATTTTAAAAATTGGAAAAATACAAAAATGGTTCTTGGAGTTATGGTTATTGGCAATATTGGTCCTTATGGTTACTTTGGAGAAACTACCATTTCAGTCCCTCATATTTTCCAAAATTACAAAAATGGTCCTTGTGCACTCATAATTACCAAACCGGACCCTATGTTTTATTTTAAACCCAAAAGCAAAACAAGCTTTGGTCTGATCCAGCAAACAACCCAGGCCCAATCAACCCAAGCCCATTCCCTTTTTAATAAACCCAGGGTCAAACTTGGTCAAAAGACCGTTGACCCGTTCTTCTTCCCCAACCAAACCGCGCAAAACCAGGCTCCATTGTCTCCCCCCCTCCCCCATCAAACTTTTCACCAACTCAACCCCCCACAATCAATGCTTAAACCTAACAAATCCACCACCATAAATGCATCACCAACCCCTCACCAGTACCACTCAAAACTACCCCGTACCCATTTTGGCGCCAAAATCGTGATCAAGGGTTAGAAATGATCTCATAGCAATTCAATGGTGAGGATTTGGTCAAAAAGTCATCACAAAGACCTTGGGAATATCAGATTTAAAAAAGAACCCATGGAAGGCTTAGTCTTAGTTTTTTTTAGCTCGTTATATATATTGAAGCTCATAGAAGCTTATGGGTGTGTAATTTCTTAGTTTTTATGTATTTTCAGTTTAATTTTAATGTATTGTAACTCTTTTTATCAATGAAAGTCTAGTTTAAAGTTTACTTCTCATTTTCACTTTTCAAAGTTCCATTTTAGATTGCAAGTTCTAATTAAAAGCTTCTAATTTGAGTTTAGTGTATTCACAAGCTGTAACAAACTCAGAAACAAGGTTCTAATACCTTGACAAACTTGTGTGAACAACTCTTAACTCAGTTTTAAATATTTACTAAAAACTAAGAAAAATCAAAAATAAATAAAAAAAATGGTGATCACATACTGAATGAGCATGGAGCACAGTGAATCAAGGTTGGTTATGGGTTAGGTACCTCATGGGAGGGCATTAGGCTTGGTTAACTTGGTTCCTTGGTCCTTATGTAGTTTGGTTGTGTGTTACTGCTTTATTTACTTGAATTATTGATTAATATGGTAGTTGTGTACAATAGATTGTGTGGAACACTTGTTTGAACCTAGTTTTCATCATATGTGTCTGTTATAGGGGTGTTTGGTTCTAGGGTGTTTGCTTTGTTCTACTAGTGCATTTGTGCAATTCTGTGCTTAAACTAGTTGTGTGGGTGTATACAAGCTCAGGGAAACCTTTTACTTGTTCCAAAACTCACCCAAAGTCAAAATCACAAGGTAATGCTCACCACAGTCAACTGTGGTGAGTTTTGAAGTGAAAAATCCATCAAACCATTTCACAAAGTGTATTGTTTACTTAAGTTATCTTTCATACAGCTTAACATATCATTTTAAGTCATTAAATCAGCTACACAAGTTCACAAAAGTCAAATCTTACAATTTCTCTAAAAGTCAAAAGTACCATATTCAGATTTTTGCCAAAATGGCATGAATTGATTTGAATTTTGTGTTGAGATTTATGGTCTGAAAATTGTTGTGTGTTATCTCTACGAGTAGTATTTTTGATTTCCAAGTTGGTTACATTTTTGTGAATTTTTCTTAGGGACCAAATTGACCCTTGAAGTTGACTGCAGGGCAAACACTTTGCCCTGTCTCAGCAGACTGTTTCACACCCTCATCTTTGGTGGTGTTTTGTGACTGACCTAGTGGGTCCCACAGTCCCTACTTTGCACCATTCAACCCCCCTCCTACCCAGGATCAAGGGTTGACCTTTAGTTTGACCATTAGACCAGTGGACCCCACTTTGTTTGACCCCAAAAGTTTGTCCCATAACTGTCTCAGAAGCAAGTTGAGCAAACAGCTTATTTGTGCTTTTTGGCTTATTGAAGCCACTAATTTGGCTTATTCTTGCTTATTCTAGTGTAACAAACTCAGAGAAACCAATATTTGTCATTGTGGACCCCACATCTTCATTTGAGCTAAAAAACCTCCACAATCAACAAAAGTCAACTGTGGGATTAATAAGCACTTCAAGTGCTTATTTCTTGGGGTGTAGTAAAAGTGTTTTTGTTAAAAGTTCTTATTTTTAGTTTATAATCAGTTTAGAAAAAGAAAAAAACCAAAAAACCAACTTTAATATTAGTGATAGCTTCTATTTAATAGGATTTATCAATTTATTTTTCTTTTTAATTTATTTCTAAGTAATATATCACTTTTATATTTTTAGAAATTCTATTTTAGGTTAAAATAATTTTATAAATTTTTCTAGATTTTTATTTTGTCTTTTAGTGGTTTTTCTAATTAATTTTAGTTTAATTTAGTTTTAATTAATATTAATCAATTAAATAGCATAATTAGATTTTATATAGTATAACATAGTTTTATAATTTTTCTAGCTTCTATTTTAGTTAAAACATTTTTATAAATTTTTCTAGAATTTTTACTGTTCATTTTCTATTTTTATAATATAATTAGTTTAATTAGAAATTAATAAGTAATTAGGTTAATAATTAGTGAATTAGTTTAAAAATACATAAAATAAACTTTTTATAATTTTTTAGGATTCCTATGATGGTAATTAGATTAATAAAATTTTTCTTAATTTTCTAAGCCATTTTAGTATTTTTAATAATTCTAATTAATTTAATTAGTTATAAATAGATAAATAGTAATTAATTAATAATAAATAATTAAATAGTGTAAAAATAGTTTTTAATTTTCATAAAATTAATAGGATTGTAAAAGTACCAATTTTACACTTTTAACCCTTCCAGTCCATCAGTTGTACTTTTTGTTTTGTTCGTCTGTATACGTTTTTTAAGTAAAACGTACGTTTTTAGGTTTTAGCTCAAATCTTCGTAATCCCAATTCCCGTAATCAATCACATAGCTTTCCTAAGCTATATTTGTTAATAATTTTCAAATAATTTTGATCATAACCCTTTTCTGTGAATAATTACCCGATCACGAATACGCTAAAGTTACAATTCACACTTCAACGGGACTTAACGACCTGGTGATACCTTATATTACCCGGAGCATTGATCTAGGATATTTGACTTTATTGACCATTCCCTGGTCAATATAAGTTGGTGGTTTAGCGTCAATCATGGGTCAGGGGCCGGGCTATCTTAGAAAAGTCTTGAATGAAACGTCGGTAAAAGCCGGCATGACCGAGAAAACTTCTAATTCCTTTTACAGTAGTGGGATGAGGTAATTTTGCAATCACGTCGAATTTAGCTCTATCGACCTCAATCCCGGACTTCTTGCCTGGTGCCTGCTTGCCTTTGCGTTCTTGCTTGTGTTTGTTTTGCCTTTTCGTTCCTTGTTTCTCTTGCGTTCCGCTTTGCTTTGTTTGCTTGCTTTACTTGCTTTGCTCCTTGTTATTTGTTTGGTACTATGTGCTTTGTTTGTCTTGTTGCTCTTTTGCTCCTTGCACCTTGGGTTGCTTTTTCACTCACACTTGTGCACGTACCGGAGGTCTCCCTGGAAGCAGTCTCTCTACTCCTAGGCCTTGCCTGGGGTAGGGGTAGGATCTGTCTACACTTCTACCTCCCCCATACCCCGCTCTTGCGGGATTGGGTATGTTGTTGTTGTTGTTGTTGTTGTGACCTCAATCCCGGACTTCGATATCTTATGGCCGAGGACAATGCCCCCTTTGACAATGAAATGACACTTCTCCCAATTTAGAACCAAGTTGGTGTCTTCACACCGTTTCAGCATATTTTCTAAATGGGAGAGGCAAGACGTGAAAGAATCTCCATAAACCGAGAAATCGTCCATGAAAACTTCCATGGTTTTCTCGATCATGTCCGAGAATATCAACATCATACACCTTTGGAACGTGCCTGGAGCATTGCATAAGCCAAAAGGCATACGACGATAGGCAAGCGTTCCATAAGGGCAAGTAAAGGTAGTCATTTCCTGGTCCGAAGGGTCAATTGGTATTTGAAAATAGCCGGAAAATCCATCAAGAAAACAATAGAACTCATTTCCCGCTAGGCGTTCTAGCATTTGATCCATAAATGGAAGTGGGAAATGGTCCTTACGAGTCGCATCATTCAATTTACGATAATCAATACAAACTCTCCATCCGGTAACAAGACGTGTCGGAATCAATTCATTATCTTCATTAGTTACGACGGTCATTCCACCTTTCTTTGGTATGCAGTGGACCGGGCTAACCCAAGAGCTATCCGAGATTGGATAAATCATTCCGGCATCGAGGAGTTTGATAACTTCCTTTTTGATAACCTCATGAATTTTCAGGTTAACCCGTCGTTGTTGCTGAACGGACGGTTTGAAATTTTCTTCAAGTAAGATCTTATGCGTGCAAAAACGAGGGTCGATACCCTTAATATTGGAAATTTGCCAAGCGATGGCACTTTTATGCTTTTTCAGCACATCTAAGAGACGTTTCTTCTCCTCATCTTTAAGTTCTTTAGAAATAATGACGGGAAGTTTGTCGGTTCCTTCCAAAAATGCGTATTCGAGATGAGGAGGTAAATCCTCGAGCTCGGACTCTGGAGGATTCTCAGTAGACGGCTTAACTTCTTTAACGTCGGCCATTTTAAGGTCCATCAGAGGGAGGGACGGGTTGGGATCGTCATTCAATAATTTCTCAATCAAAAGAACATCTCCCTCCGGATCACAATCGGAATGATCAATTTCCGGTGAAATCGAATCATTAGCAAGAAAGGCCTCGATCTCTTCCAAAATGAAATCACTTCCCTCAAACGGAGTAAGGGAAGGGGAAGGATCGGAAATTATCGGTTCAGAAGAATGAGTGGGATTGCCACTTGAAGCATGTTCGGTAAAGCCAAGTAATTCTTGAGCGTACTCCTCCGTAACTTCGTCAATAACATCGACTCGGTTAACGGAATATTTGTCAGACTCGGAGGAGTATCTCGCGGTTTGATTAAGATTGAACATAACTGCATCATTTCCAACACGTAGGGTAATCTCCTCGTCGTAAACATCAATTAAAGCATGGCCAGTCCGTAGGAATCCTCTTCCGAGAATGAGAGGAACCCTTGGATCGGCATCGAAATCAACAATGACAAAATCGGCAGGGAAATTAAATTTTCCCACATTGACGAAAACATCCTCGGCTATACCAATTGGTCGAGACGTAGATCGGTCGGCAAGCTCGAGGTTCATACAAGTCGGAGTCAAATTGGGTAAAGACAACTTCTTCCAAATGGATAGCGGCATTAGGTTAATGCTAGCACCAAGATCGGCCAAGGCGAAGCATTGAACCATCTCTGGAAAATTACACGGAATGAGAAATCGATCAGGGTCTTCGAGCTTTTCGGGAAGCTTTTTGAGGATAACCGCCGAGCAATTCTCATTCATCTGGGTTCGAGATTTTTCAAACAATTTTTCTTTGTTATTCAAAAGACCTTTTAGCATAGAAGCAAATTTAGGCATCAAAAGTATAGCATCCGCGAGAGTTATGTCAAAATGTAGTTCTTGAAAAACTTGGTAAAACTTTTCCATCTGAATTTTATCTTTCTCACGGTGCTTTTGTTCGTTTAAGCGTGACGGATAAGGCAAATTCATTTTGACGGGAATTTCAGTTTGGTTAACAACTTTATCTTTTCCTTTGGACGTTGGGACCACCGGAGGTTGGATGTTCTTGGTCCTTCCATTATTACTAGGAATTTCTGTATCCATTGTCGCCTCGGTTTCACGGGCGACTACCTTGGGAGACGAAGAAGAAGAAGGGGTAGTCGGAGCCGTTGGTCCATCGATTATAACACCACTCCTAGTCGTGATCGCCTTAGCATCGCCCCTCAGGTTAGCGATCGTGTTGCTTGGAAGAGTACCCGAGCCCGAGGGTCGATCATTTAAAGACTTCTTCAAATCGGATATTTGATTAATTAACATTTTATTCATTTCCTCTTGACTTTTCATAAACTGCTTAAGTAATTCATCTGAAGACGACTGATTCACAACTGGATTTTGAAAATTCTGATTTCCATGATTAAAATTCCCATGATTAGCATTTTGAAAATTTCCATGAAAATTCCCTTGAGTCGGGCCTTGATTATAATTTCCCCAATTTTGATTTTGAAAACCATGATTTTGATTCTGAAAACCATTATTCATCCAATTTTGATTAGCATTGTGATTAAATTGATGATTTCGGTTTTGCACATTTTGATTAACTTGATTGACTTGATTAACTAGATTGACTTGATTCGGTTGAGTGAAACCGGGTGGTCCAACAAAATGATTTGAACTGTAGCTGAGAAGACTTCGATCTCCTTGAAGAGGTGGATAACCGTTGCCACCCATATTTGCAGCATGAGCATAAGAACCGGTTAAAGGACATTCGTTATACGGATGTGGACCACCACAAGTTACACAACCCTGATTGACGACATTAACTTGATGATTTGGTTTTTCAAAAGACATAGCATCGAACTTTTTATTAAGAGCCACTAACATACTCATCACTTCATCATTCGTTTTATTATTAGTGTTAGAAACTTGAGGCTTATTTCTCGACATTCTCACACGAGTCATATTCTCGATTATCATGAAAGCATCATTCGTGTTTCGAGCCAATAAGTTCCCTCCCGCAGCAGAGTTGAGTGAGTCTTGGTCAACATGACATAACCCATTGTAGAAAGTATCAATCTGCTGAAGGGATGTGAACCCATGGTTCGGACATTTTCCATCAAATCTTTGAATCGATCCCAAGCTTCGCTGAACGACTCATCAAAAGCTTGTTGGAATCGAAAGATTTGGGAACGAAGGTTAGACGTTTTAGAAGGAGGATAGAAGTAATTCACAAACTTGGACGCAAGATCGTTCCAAGTGTGAATCGAGTTCGGCGGTTCCTTTTCCAGCCAAGTCCGGGCTGCCCCTTTAAGGGAGAAAGGAAATAACTTCAATTTCACCACATCGTGAGGAACTTGATTCATGCGAATAGTCTCAGCGATATCAGCGAAATTTCTTATGTGAGCGTATGGGTCTTCGTGTTTAAACCCGTGAAAAGATATACTCGTGATAAGATTGAGCAATCCGTGATTAATTTCAAAATTAGCATTGATTTCGGGTATCACGATGGCTCTCCTCACACCATTGAATGGTGATTGGAGTTGTTCCTCCATCGATCGTGGATCGAAAGCCGGTTGTGGTCCCATCGGAGGGATCACATTGTTTTGAGCACCACCCATTGGCAGGGGTCCCAAGTGTTGTTCGTTCGGGTTCATTTCCTCTGTATTAGGAAAAAGAACTCGGTGTGTGTGACGAAACAAACTTTCCGGATTTGAAAGCGGTGAAACAAGTCGTTTAGACGTTGAACGTGTGGTCATACACCACAAAAAATCAAATTTAGAAAAATAAAAGGAAAATCAAATTTGAAAAGGAAAATCTTTTTGTATTCTTGTTTTTATAAAGCAAAATTTAAAAACTTATACTTTTGTTTTTTTTTTTTTCTTTTTCTAACGTTACGTTAATCGTAAACCGTTTCCTCTAAATCTACTCGCGACGGAACGGGAGAGAAGAATGGATCTCTCTTCAGCTTGCAATTTAATGTCAAAGAGTCCGCATTTTCCGCTTATTCGGTCGTAGAATTAAAGTAATCCGTCTAGCAACTAATTTCACGCGTAGTTATATTGGGAAGCTTATTTGGTTTACAACGCCCTTCCTTTCGGTCGAGTCGAGGCTGTAACTTTATTATTTTTTTTGGTATTTTTGAAAACACTTTAGGAAAAGTGTTTTTGATTTTTCAATTTTTATAATTTTTATAGAAAATATATACAAGAAAGGTTTTCAAAACACAATTTCGAAAAACGAAAACGAAAAATTCACTTCAACCTTCCCCGGCAGCGGCGCCAAAAATTGATTCGTGAAAATCAAGTTATATATATTATAGTATTACTCAAGAGATCCGCAAAGAAATATGGATAACCCGAGGTCGTAGTCCGTGTGAAGGATGAATGGAATTTCGAATTCCCGATTCGTGAAACGTGTCATGAAAGTGGTAAAAAGTGATTTGAATGAGATTATACTAATGAAATAGTAAATGAAGCACAAATAATCAACTAAACACGTAATTCAAGTAAGGCAACTAGAAACGTAACGTAAAATTGAAACCGTACGCTAAAAACGTTAACGTACGAAATAAAACGCGACTTTTAAGCAACACTACTCCTATGGACTTGGAAATAATTTTCAAAAATAAAAAATGATAAAAGAAAATTTTAAGAAAAAGAAAAATATTTTTTTGACTTTTTATTTATTTTTTATGAATTAAAAACTATTTTTACTAATTAAAAATTAAAAGAAAATGCAAATAAAGTGAGAAAAATGCAAAATAAATTTCTAAAATTCTAAAATAACTAAAAATAATTTTCTAAAATATTTTTGGATTTTTCTGGGGTTTTTCTGATTTTTTTGGATTGTCTAGTAATTAAAAAGTAATAAAAAGTGATTAAAAATGAAAATTAATTAAGAAAAATAGCAATTCAGCTCAGAAAAATATTAAAATTTCAGAGAAAATCTAAAATAATATTTTGAAACCAGGAAAAATGTAAAAATTGAAAAATAAGCACTGGAAGTGCTTAATGGCTTGAAATCAGCTTATAGAAGTGCTTATTTATAAGAACTTCTTGACCCAATGTTGACCAAAGTTTATCCAAATGATATTTGACTCAAAATATGCTCAGATGAACAGGAATTGGATCAAGAAATACTCAGAAACATAGGTGAAAGCTCAAACAGATTCAAATAAGCAATGATGATAAGCAATAAGCCAAAACAGAAAAGCTAATGGAACCAAATCAATGTATAAACCAACTACAAGCACAATTGAACTATACTGATCAACAAAACTCAGATAATGAATCAAGCAACAAAATTGCAGCCCTCAATCTATATGTCAAATTCTAAGCTCAAACTATCAACTAGACAAGCTCAATAAGCAGCCCCAATAAGCTGTTCAGTAAAGACCAATAGGGTAAAAACCGTCACTAACTGGCTGAGATCACTAAAGCACCAATAGAACAGATTTTAGATCTAAATTACTAGCCTAAAAACCACCTAGAACATGTATCCAAATCTGATGTGCAGGGGATAAATAAGCTCAACAGTCAACTTCACTCCACTTTTTCAATAAGCAAATGTAATCCAAACAACAAATTTCTTTTTGATTTTTATTATCTGAATGCTGAGCTTTTCAAAACAACAAACCAAATTGATTTCCAACAAATATTGAATATTACACAAGCTCATAAAGTTTAGACTAAAAACTGAGTTCAAATTTGTTTTGACTTTTTAACTTGAAAAAGATTTTGACCAAAGTGAATTTTGATTACTAAATTATAACTGAAATTGGTATATTAAACTATTGTATGATTGAAATAATCCGAATCTTATACCTATGCAACTATTTAACTAATTATGCAACTTAATTATCTTAACTGATAAGCACTAGTGAAGAAACTAAAATTATTTTTGACTTTTGATTAAACGACTACTACTTATTATGTGAAACTAAGCTATAATCCAACCTTAGTAACTAGTCTAAACCAGAAAACAACATCTGAATCACAACCTATACTAGCAAACTGCTTGAATCCAAACACCCCTGAATGCAACTGATTTAAACAATACACCACCACAGTTCTGTCAAACTCAATTCCAAATCAATCCAAACTTCCAAACTAATGACAATTAAGATCTATAATCACTTAGATAAACAATAAACTCAGATCTTAGGTATCACATCCAATCAGCAACTCAGATCCAATAATAATAAGAAGCAGCAATGAAACAGTAACAAGAAATTGAATCCAAACTTCCACTTATGAACTAATAACAAGTAATTATAAATCTAAGTAAGCAATAAACAAGCAATAACAAACAGATTAATTCTAATACTAATTATGCAGAATTGAAAATTAATGAGACTTACAAACCAAATCACCCTTAGCCAAACAGAGGGGGTTCACTATGCTTGCCTGTCTTTTGACAGGCCAAATGGACTCCTCTTTGGCTGCCTTAATTCCCAATGAGCTCAGCTTATTACAATAAGCAAATAGGTTGACCAGTGTTTGACTTTTGTATTTTTATAAAATTTTTATGAAAAGGTAAATCAATGTTTATATAAACTGATAAAAATAGATAACAAATATATAAAACTTAATTCAAATCAATAACAACTACTTTAAGATATATTATTTATTTATTTATTTATTTTATTTTATTTTATTTTTTAATAATTTGATATTAAACAGAAATATAAAGCAAATTGAACTAAACTATCTATAGAAAGTAAACTAAAGCAGAAATTAAGACAGAAATATAAAAGTGAACTTGATTATATTAAATTTAAAAAAACTCAGTACAGTGATTTTGAAAGAGAAAATACAATAATCTTTTAAAATGTAATTACTAAACAATAATAAAAACCTACTACAATCGAATGAAAGAGGGAGGGTATTTATAGATGCTGAGGAGAGCTTGGTGGATGCTTTTGCATTGCCATGTCACTGATCCGTGCGTCTCTGTGTTTCTTTGAGTCCCTCCATAGCCATTAGATCACACTTGGTCCCTAAGCCTTGAATCTCAACCGTTTGATTAATTGATGTGATGTGACCTATCCTCCATGTGTCCTCCCATTGGTCTACGCGTCCTGACATCCTCCTGACACTTGCGTAGCCTTCTAGAAACAACCAATCATTGGGTAATTGTTTTAGTACGAGGTAATTTTGGGTGAAAGGGTGAATTAGGGTTCGATGAATAGTGATATTCTGGGTAAATAATGAATTTGGGGGGCGGGTAATGTTTTTGGGGATTTTTTATATTAAGGGTGCGTTGACTGGGTATTGACCGGAGGTATAAGGGTGGACCGGGTTGTAATATTAGGGGGATTGGGCTTTGGTTGATGGGCTTAGGTAGTAACAGGCTAGGACTTGGATTTGTTTTTATTTTGGATCTGGAGTATTAAGGGTTTAGGACTAGTGGATTTTAGGAATAAACTTTCAAGGACTATTCTTGTAATTCTGCAAACTTCAAGGGCCAAAGCTGTAATTTTTGAAACTTTATGCAAAGGGCTATTCTTGTCACTTCTGAATTTCTTGAAGGGTTGACTTTGACTTTTCTTCAAAATATTCTTCAAAGGGCTATTTCTGACAACTTTGGAAAGTTGAGGGACCATTCTTGTAAATTACATCAAACTTCTTCCAAGGAATTTTCTTGACACTTTATGAATTTCCAAGGTTGAATTTGACTTTTTGAGCTTAGACTTTGACCATTTGACTTCCCCGGCTTCGGCTTTTGACACTTTCCATTCTCGTGCTCGTTTTTGTCGGTTTTGGCATCGTCTTTGTTCATTTTTCTCATATCCGTACCTGCACATACACAAATACAAAAACATACGTTCTCTTGGCATTTTTGGTTAGTATTTGGTATTTTTTGTCTGAATTAAGGCCTAAAAAGGATGTGTGATTAATCACTCATCAATGCGTGTATTGCCGATTTCCCCGAAGGGAAGATAGGGCTATACACGCGTTTTTTTGATTACGCTAATTACCGCGTACCAATATCCATATTCCTGAGCAACGTGCTCAATTTCTATCGCCTTCATATCTCTCAGCTGCACTGTATAGGTGCGGCAAAGATATCAAATTTTGAAGTAAACTGTCGTTTACTTGCGATAGACCCCACCGTCGACCTATTCCGTGCGTTTTACCACACAACGAGGTCGCATGGATGGGTATCCTTTGCGAAGCGCGCGGGAGCCTGTAGTGCTATACTAAGAAGGTAAATTCCCTGAGGCATTGGAGGGAATATTTTTTCTGGGTGGATGATGTGGTGTTTCCATCACCATTTGAGTTTTATACTCAAGATACATTGCCGAGGGATGGGCCCCCCGCACCCGGTTCATATAGCTTGGCAGATGCGCAGACTATTGATGCCAACCGCATCCCCATTAACCCTTATCCTGAGGAGTTTTTGGTACACGTGGGGTTGAGTCGCAACTATTTCCTTGGTGCTGAGGAGGTGCCAACCTTCATTGATGAGGAAGGCCGGGGTGGGTGTTCATCCCTTTTAATTGTTCGCTTCCAATAATGTAAGTTTTTTTGTATGCGCACTTTTAAAACTAACATTTGTTTTGTTGTTTGTTCATGTGTTGCGCAGAGATGGATTTGTTTGCAGTGGTAAAGTTGGAGAAGCCGAAGTAGGTGACCATTGGTGTGCAGCCTCTGAGGGAGAACGAGCAACCGCTGTTAGAAGCGACTGCGGGTCATCTGACCGTATTGGGGCCAGTTGCTCATGAAGATTTGCCCCCTCTCCTTGTGACGCCACTACAGAGCGTGGCTCCGGCTGTGGAATCTGCGCATGTGGAGGAAGTGCAAGCTGAATCTTCTGACAGCGTAGAGGTGCTGAAGCCTGAGGAGGTGGCGCAGAATCTAAAGCGCAAAGGAGAGGCTGGTAGTAGCGGTACTTCCAAGAGGAGGCGCCATCTGATCGCGGATGTAGAGTCACCTGCTGAGGAGGATACATCCGCTTTTGGCGCGGATAAGGAGGCTGCAAAGGCCTCTCCACTTCTGTAAGTGATCTTCCTTATGCTTTGTATCTTTTTATTACTTGTCGTAATATGTGCTAACTGTTTTCCTTATTCATTGTAATGATAATGCTGCGAAGGATGATGGGGCCTTTGTGGAGACTGTGATCCCTCCTCAGAATGAAAACAAGGAAGAGGAAGTGAAGGTAGGTGAGGACGTATCTGCGCAGCAGTTGTTGGTGGAGTTAGCTGCTACTGCTGAGCATCAAACTGAGCTAGTTGCTCAGTTGAAGACGAGGTACGTTGGGGAGAGTAGCACTCTTGCCCAAAAAGATGAGGAGATAGCTTTTCTCCGTGCGCAGCTGGCTGAGGCACAAGCGGAGGTGGTGTCCTTCAAAGCGCACGCAGACAAGGTCACTACTGAGAAGCTGACCGCGATGGCTGAGCTGCAGCAAGCGCGCGGGGATCTTCATCAGTTCAGGGCCAACCTTACTTGGGCGGTAAGGTATCTTGAGGAGAAGAAGGAGGAGCATTTTGCGAACATCAATGAGTTCAAGGTGCGCATGGAGAAGATTATTCAGGTGTAGGAGGAGAAGCTACGTGGCCTGAGTATAGACTATGATGAGGAATTATACCCTCATCTGATGCCTACCATAGCTGAGCGCAGGTACGTCCTTACATAATTTCATGCAATGTTGTCTTATTATATTTGTTGGTTTGTTTCTTCTAATGCAAGTTGTTCTTGTTGATGTAGGTGGTTGATCAGCCATGGGCTGCGCTTGGCTGCTGTGGGCACCTTGGAGTCTCCAGATGTGTTGGGGACTTTTGGAAAGGTGGTGCAGTGCGCCGTGGAACGTGGGTGGGCGCAAGCTATGGAGGAGCTCCATGAGGCCAAGGCGTTGAACATGGCACTGACTGAGGTGCCTGGCTACAACGCAAATGCTTATGACGAGCTGATGCAGGCCATGGAGGGGATGAAGCTTCTTGAGCTTCCGCATATTGCACAGCTGGAGCGTGACCAGGATAACCCCATAAAGGTAATTATGGAGGGGTTGACCCTGGGGCGCCATATTTTGGAGGATGCAGAGGCGCAGCTAGACTACTTCCTCAAGCCTGACGAGTCGCAGCTGCAGGTTCCTGTTTTTGTGCAGCCACGCCATATGCTGAATCCATTTGCTTTAGAGAAGGAGATTCCTCTGAAGGAGGTGTTGGAGCGACACGCAGAGAGAGCTGCCCAGATAAAGGGTATTAAGGGCAAGGCCGTCTTATGCGGTGTAGGCGCTGCACATATTCCCAGGTCTGATGGGATTCCTATTAGTGTGGCTATATCGCCTAAGGATGCGTTGCTCTTGCGAAAGCTTCAAGAGGCAGGAAGCTCTGCTGCTCCAGAAGATAGTCCTGAGCATCGTCATAGCGTATAGGCTTTTTGTCGGTTGTATATTTATTGTATAAATAACAAAGTATGTCTTTTGCATGTTATGGTAGTTGTCTTTTTATGTAAAAAAGATTAAATGAGATACTCTTTTATGTTTAAATTAAGTGCGTGACTTAAGATAAATTATAAGAATGAAAATAAACTTGCATTAGTTTTTGCAAAGTTTTATTATGTGACCAAGAGTCTTGGCTCGTTATTTGCTAAGCTTTGTACAGTGTACTTGATATTTGCGCATCCTTCGTGGGATGCGCAAGGGAAACTTACCTTAACGTCTCAAAAGTAAGGCGCTTAGCAAGGATGCGTGATCCAATGTTGATGGGTTTGCAACCCTCTTACTCAACGAGTGAATTAGTAGGTTTACTCATCCTTTATGCCTTCGTGGGTCTTAATAAGTGCATGCACGCCATGTAGGCAAAAATAGAATACAACAATATTGAAATATATAAGAATTTACGCAAAAAAGTGAAATGCGTTATGGAGTTAGGTAGAAACCATAGCATTTTATTGATACTTGCAAGTTTTCGAAAAAGTAAAAGACAATTCCTAACAAAGAAAAGAAAAAACAAACAATTATTGGGCACGTACTAAAGTGCGAGGTTGTCTGTTTATGGGCCGTAGCCTTTCCTAAAGATAGCATCTTTTGAGATTGCAAATATTCCAGGTGCGCGCTAGGTCATGACCTTCCATATCGCGCAACCTGTATGCACCATTGCCTAGCGCATCGGTGACCTCGTAGGGTCCTTCCCATTTGGGTCCGAGCTTGCCTGTGTCTTCTGCATGGCTTACGTCATTGGCGCGGTATACAAAGTCTCCTGGCCTGAAGGAAGTGTGTTTGACCTTTTCATCATAATACTTCTTCATTTTTGCCTTAGCCTTTGCTTCGCGTATAGCTGCGCGCTCACGTTTTTCTTCTAGTAAGTCCAAGTCTATGCGCCGCTGCTCGTCATTTTTTGTGACGTTGACCTCTGCTGTTTGTATAGTTGGCATTCCTATCTCAGCTGGAATGACGGCTTCTGTTCCGTAGACAAGGGAGAATGGTGTGTCTCCAGTACTGGTTTTGATTGTGGTGCGGTGCGCCCATAAGACATGTGATAGCTCGTCCACCCACTTTCCTTTGTGTCTGTCAAGGCGCGCTTTTATTCCTTCCCCTAGACTGCGATTCGCGCGCTCAACTAAACCATTGGTTTGTGGGTGTTTTACTGAAGCGAAGTGTTGTATGATGTTCAATTGCGCGCACCAATCTTTGAATGGGTTGTCGCAAAATTGCTTCCCATTGTCTGATATGATCTCTCTAGGTAGTCCGAAACGACAGACAATGTTATCCCATACGAAGCGTTTGACCTGGTTACCCGTGATACTCACCACCGCCTTTGCTTCAATCCACTTCGTAAAGTAGTCTATGGCTACGATGAGGAATTTTAACCCTCCTGTTGCAACTGGAAAAGGTCCTGCGATGTCAATGCCCCATTTGTAGAATGGCCATGGTGAGGTAATGGGTGTTAGCTCTTGTTGTGGTTGGCGCGGAATTGGCCTGTGTACTTGGCAATTGCTGCATTTCTTTATCATATCTCGCGCGTCGCGGTGCATAGTTGGCCAATAATACCCCGACCGTAGAGCGCGCGCTACAATAGATCGTGGCCCTGAGTGCATGCTACATGATCCAGCGTGGATTCCTCTGAGTACATAGTCTGCTTGAAGAGGTCCAACACATCGGAGCCAAGGTTGCAAGAAAGAACGTCAGTAGAGGATGTTGTCCCGTAGTTCAAATCGCTGCGCTGTGCGCCGCACTCTTCAAGCGTCCTTATGATCTTGTGGTAAGACTCCTTTGCTAATGAATTCGGTGATGGGTATCATCCATGTGGGATCTTGTTCTTCTATCACTGTGGATACTCCAATCTCCAAGATTGACTTGTTTTGTAAGGTTTCTACCAATACCTATTTTGATAAGTGCGCAAAGCTTGTGGATGCAATCTTGCTAAGTGCATCAGCTTTCCTGTTATCCCCTCTAGGTACTTGTTTTATTGTGAACCTATCAAAGTTTTGAATTAAGGACTTGGTCTTATCCAGGTATTGGATCATATGTTTATCCTTCGCTTCATATTCACCTAGCACATGGTTAGCGACTAGCCTAGAATCCACGTTTGCTTCCAGGTTGCGTACACCCATTTGGATTGCAATACGCAGTCCAGCGAGTAGGGCCTCGTATTCTGCCTCATTGTTTGTGGCTGTGAATTCGAAGCGCAGCGCATAGGTGAATTCCATACCTTCTGGATTAGTAAGAATGAGGCCTGTGCCTAATCCATCCACGCATGAGGATCCATCTGTGAACAGAATCCAGGGCTCCTGTAGATCTGTTTTGGTTGTTGAGGTTGGACTATCGGTATCTGGATTTTCAACGATGAAATCGGCTAATATCTGTCCTTTGATTGCAGTGCGTGGTCTATACGAGATATTATATTTGCTTAAAAAGACACTCCACTTTTGTAGCCGCCCTGATACGTCAGGTTTAGAGATAACTTGTTTGATTGGCTGGTCTGTGATTACAGCTATTGGGTGCGCTTGAAAGTATCTACGCAGTCTTTTAGCTGCGAATACTAAAGCTAAGACCAACTTTTCCATGGCGCTGTAGTTAGTCTCTGTCTTTTTCAATGCTTTGCTTACAAAGTATATGGGTGTCTGGACGGAGTTTCTATCTGTCAATAGTACTGCGCTAATTGCTCCACGGGTTGCAGATAAGTACATGATTAGCTCTTCCCCTGGTCGCGGTGCGACAAGTTTGAGGAGTGATGCCAGATGCTGTTTTAGCTGTTGGAAGGCTTCTTATGCTTCCTCAGTCCAACGAAAGTCTCCCTTTTTAATGCACTTCGTGAGTTTTTTAAAGAGAGGGAGTGATTTGTCTGCTGATTTAGATAAGAAACGGTTTAGCCCAGCTAGCTTTCCGTTTAATGACTGGACTTCCTTGAGTGTGCGCGGTGAGGGAAGATCTATAACAGCTTTTGTTTTTTCTGGACAAGGTTTGATTCCATCGGGTTCTATTAAGTATCCGAGGAACATGCCTTCTGTCTCGCCAAAGGTGCACTTCTTGGGATTTAACTTCATGTTTATTTTTCCCAATGTTTTGAACGTTTCCTCAATATCGCGCACCAATTCATCCTCTGTGTGACTCTTGATGACAAG
The DNA here is from genome assembly GCA_030686995.1 of Artemisia argyi. Lineage (NCBI taxonomy): Eukaryota > Viridiplantae > Streptophyta > Magnoliopsida > Asterales > Asteraceae > Artemisia > Artemisia argyi. The sequence goes on from CM060693.1 coordinate 158,957,385, forward strand.
ATCGTCGACGTAGACTTCCAAGTTTCGACCTACTTGTTTTTCGAAAGCTGTGTCCACCAGTCGCTAGTATGTTGCGCCTGCGTTTTTTAGACCAAAGGGCATTTTTGTATAGCAATAGACCCTTTGACTTGTGTGGAAATCCGTTTTCTCTTCGTCCTCCACTGCCATCTGGATTTGATGATATCCTTTGTATGCGTCTAGGAAACACTTGAAAGGATATCCGCATAGGGATTCTACTTTCCAGTCTATCTCCAGCAGTGGATAGCAGTCCTGTGGGCATGCTTTGTTGAGGTCTGTGAAGTCCACGCACATCCTCCAACTGCCATCACTTTTCTTTACCATCACTGGATTAGAAAGCCAATCATGATAGTAAACTTCGTGCATGATGCCTGCGTCTACAAGTTTGTATACTTCTTCTAGAATAGCTTTTGCACGATCTGGGGCCTGGCCGCGCTTCTTCTGTCGTATTGGGGGATATCCTTGTCGGATTTGTAGCTTGTGTTCTGTGATAGAGCATGGCACTCCGGTCATGTGCTTTGGTTCTCATGCGAAGATATCTAGGTTCTTTTGCAAGAGTGCGCACACAGCTGCTTTACCTTTGTCAGATAAAGATCCTCTAATCGAAATTTGTTGATCCGGGTAATCGGGGTGAATAGCGACCTTTAAGTTTGGTGTTTTTTCTGTGCGCTGTTCTGGAATACTTTCCACCTCAGTGGTTACTGCGTTGCATTCTTTTGGTGGTACCGTGGTGTTATAGAGGGTAACAACTCCTCCTTCCACTGGAAATTTAAGCATCCCATGTGCTGTGGATGGTACAGCGCGCATGGATGATATTCCAGGTCTCCCAATGATGCCATTGTATGGTGAGGGAGACTTGATTACCATGAAATTTATCCATGTTGCTGTTGAGTGTTGTTCATCACCCACAACTACTAGCAAGCGCAATTGTCCCATAGGCCAAATCTTTTCTCCTGTGAATCCAGTCAACGAAGTTGTGGCTGGTATCAGTTGACTTTGTATCTCAGGTCGTAGCCTTTTGAAACAATGATCATATAGGATATCTGCGGATGCCCCCCATCGATATACATGCGGTGGATATCATGTCCCCCTGTATGTATTTCAATAGTTAGTGGCTCTACTACTGCGTTGTCCGCAGCTAGAGTAGGGAAGGATATCTCTTTTTCTGGAGAGAATTTTTGACTGACTTTTTGTTTTATCTTGCGTTGCCATGACTGTATCATGTAGATGATGTCAGCTTTGTCTTTGGGAGGTTCTTTCTTGCCCCCATTCCTTTGCTTGTCCTTTCCTTCTTTGATGTTTTTTACAAGGTGGTCCATTCTGCCTTCTCTTACTAATTTTTCAATCAGTTGTCGTAGTTGGACACACTCGTTGGTTGTATGGCCTTTTTGGCCATGGTATTCGCAGTATCCATTCCCTATGCGCTTGTCCTCTGCGGTACGCCAGAAATTTGGGAAGTTTGCACCTTCTGTTACAAATATTTCCCTCGGAGTCTTTGTGAGAGGGGTATATTTGTCATTGTCTCTTCCACTGTGATAATTCCTACTGCGGTTGCTATTCTAATCGTTGGATTGTCTCCTAGGCTGTTCTTGTTGCCTATAATTTGAGTAGCCTTTTTTGCTGTCCGCAGCGGCTGCTTCTCCTTGTATGAAGGATCTTGTGCGCTACATTAGCTCATCGAATGTTTGGGGAACCTTGTCGTTTAGCTTCCGAATGAGTTCAGGGTTATTAATCCCATTCATGAACCCTGAAATTTTTAGGACTTCGGGACATGCTTTGACATGTATGCACTCATCTTTAAAGCGTTCCACATAAGCACTGGTTGATTCCCCTTGGCGCTGTTTTACTCTGGCTAGTTCAACAGGGTTTTTAGCGCACTTCTTTCTTTGGGTGAAGTTTAAACGGAATGCTTTCCATAATTCTTCAAACCCACCAATGCTCCGTCGTGGGAGCTTGCTAAACCACGTGCGCACATTCCCTACTAAGGTGGAATTAATCATATGGCACCACACAGGTTGTGGCCAATTTTCGATGGTGGCAGCCGACTCAAAATTTTTTAGGTGATCATCCGGGTCGCCTGTTCCATCATATGTTTTGACATTAGCAGGCATGCGCCTCCTTTTGTGATCGGAGTAATCGCTGATGCGTCGTGTAAATGCATCAAATTTCTGGCGACGCCACGGAAGAGACATGTCTTCGTCTTCTTCTTCGCGACGTCTTCCTCTAGATTTCCAGTGTCCTGTTTCCTTATCCTCGTTGTCCGAGGAGTCACTGGAGGAAGAGTAATCTCTTTTGCGGCGCTTGCGCCGACTTCCTTCAGAGGAACAGCCTGAGGGGCTTTCACTTGGGGATATTCTTCTCCCTGTTCTGTCATGAATTCTTTTGCTCCCAGACCTGGAGGAACCCTCGCTTGGTGAGTGTTGAGGTCCTAATATGTCTTGTATCCCCCGACTACAAGTCTGGAATGAACATTGGTGCGCCTCTCGCCGTTTTCATATTCCTCTGAATATTGTGAGTCAGATATCGTACCCAGCCTATCATGGATAGTGGTACATTTTTCATTGTTTTCGCGTCCTCCTCGTAGGTGGCGCGGTGGTGATGCTTCGCGTTCAGGGCCGAAGTTGAGCCGGGTTTGTAGGCTCGTATTCGACCTTCTCCTAGCTTCTTCTTGCATAAGTGCGGTTAAAGTTTCGTAATTTTGGGATACAAAATTACTCAGTGTTAAGTCAGGTGTGTCCTCATTCGCTGCAAGAATATCTGCCTCAGTATTGGGTACCCTATCCCTGTTAGGTGCTCCCGGCGGTACAGTGTTGTCCACTGTAGATACCGTCTGGTGAGGAGTATTGAAGAGGGTACGCTGGAGTTGTTCAACGCTTGGAACTACGGTGGTGACGTGGGTAGTCCTTACAGGCAATTCCACCGCTGGGAGAGGCTAGGTAGGTCCTGTTTCTTGGTGACCAGGGGCACTGGTTGTCCCAGAAGCCTACCTAGGGGTTGAATCCTGTTGATTCTTCCTCTGGGGGTCACGTGTTTTTTCTACCTGCGGAGTCCGCTGGCTTGAATTTTTACTCTTTGTCATTCTAGTTCCTTGATTCTTGGTGTGGGTCCCACGGATGGCGCCACTTGTTGATACAAAAGTTGGGCGTTCCTAGTTTGAGCTCTTGCTCTCATATCAATTCGCTTCTTAATGCTTGAAACCTGCGCACTAAGAAAGTAAACAACACCGTTAGGCTTATCGTGGGATTGTCTCCCACGATTAGACTCCGGCGTGAGAGTAAGTAATCGGTTTTAGGGTTTTGTTTAAGTTAGGGATCAGGGATCGTACCTTTAATGAGAATTATGTCATTCCTTATATAGGCGCAGAATCCTTGTAGGTTTCGTGCTCCTTACGTTTCGCACACGTGGTGCTTATCCGGGTTAAGGATATCTATTCCATGGATAGAAGATCCTTATCTAAACCGTATTTATTTTAGTTGGGCTTGTGCTTACATGAGCCCATTCCCATTATTGATACGGCCCATGTTATAATAACCTACGCATGGTGGTTTTGGGCCCTAGTAATGTTTATCATTGAGGCTCGTGGCCCAAATATAGACTATACGTCATCACTAAGTAATAAAACAACTAAATTTATAAGCAATTAAAAAATGACATTTGAAAACATTCGAAATGGGAATTGACGTTAAGGTTTGTAATGTGAATTAAAATAGTACGAAGTTAACTAAGAAACATAAAATGAAAAAAAAGACAAGATAGAAGTTGATGTTGAAAGAATAAAAACTTGGATTCGTACAAACATTAAAAATACTGAAGCAATACAAAATTAAAAATTTAATTTGGTTCTAATAATTAATGATGATGATTCATAAATGTTTTGTGAAATCTTCGTACAAGACAAACAAAGAAACAAGAAAGTTGTAAAACTAATAAATGCTAATGGATTAAACTTAAAGAAAAGCTTGATAATAAATGAACATAAAAACGCAAATTTAATGATAATTAATTGGTAACAAGAGGCTGATAATATTCTTTTGTGAATGTGATCTTGGTCCGAAGACCAACCTGTTGATGACGGCTGCTTTCTTCTCTTCAATTTTGAGATTGATGGTTTTATACTCAAAAATAACCTGAAGCATATATTCTATTCCACCGTCCATTTCAACTTTTCTTCCATGAAAAGGGAACGTGTCTCAATCTGCAACATTGCAACCATGGAAAGGTAATTGGTAGGCTTTAAATTTGATTTTCTCTTCTTATGGGATGCGAGTTGGACTTAGTTGTGTTGAGGTAGTAACATGGAAATGCAAGCTACGAAAATGGGCTCAAATATGGCCTATATTCAGCTTGGCTCAGGTTTATTTCTTCGGGCTTCAATAATCTTTGGGCTTTGCTTCGGGCTTGAGATTGGTCTTTAAAATTTTTGTCTCATGATGCTCCAAATGAAATTATCATTGATCCCGTAATTTCATGCTCTTTCCAATCTCGTGCTCGTTTTGTCCACTTTTACCTCATTTTCAATCATTTTGTACCTGAAATACACAAAAACACATTCCAAGGATATTTGTAACATTATATGGTCATTTTGGGCATTTTCAGTCATTTTTATAGTTAAATATGGGTATAAAATGATGAGTATTTTCATACTCATCAGGGATCAAATAGAATAAGTGCCACATTAGGTGTCAAGGTAATATTAGTAAGTTTACAATCTATAAAAATGTGTCTTATAACAACATAAGTACATAAAACATTTTTAGTAACTTACTAAATATCATGTAACAAACTAATAAATACATTTTCTAATAACTTTACAAGTTTACTTTCATATATATTTTTATCAAAATGGAAAGTATATAATTACATCATCACATGGATCATCATATTCTAAAATGTATATCTTTCTAAAGATTGTATAAGACTTTACAAAGATTTTGAAAGATACGTCATAGATTGTTTAAGATGTGTAATAGTTGATTTAGAAGATCTTGATGAGACTAGAGATATATATGGAAATATATTTGGAAGATATTGTTGTTAGTTTTGGAACATGGTTTTGGAAAACCTCTTTACTTGTTTTCCTGTAAATAGTAGCCCATGGTTTTTCTAATAACTTGATGAAACCTGAACAAGAAAAACACACAATTCTCTACACTTTGCATAGATCTTAGATCAATAGAAAACCATGTAGAAAACACAATCAATCACCCTTATTATCATGATCATAATGCTTCAAATATTCATCTTTGTTGTAAGCATATTATATATCTTGATCCACCAAAGAAGCTTGGAGATCTTGCCATCATCATCCACCACATGCATACATATATGAAGATCCATCACAACAAGATTGGAGAACTTGTGATCTTCATTCATTGAAGGCTTTCTATCAATGGAAGTTCTTTTAGATTAGTTATTCATATCCAGTAAACATTTATGTCTTGGATCATCATTGTACTCATTAGTATAGGTTAGATGGTTTATGTGTTTGTGCCATAAAATAAAAGGTTCCTATGTTGGGCCACAAAACATAGCGGGAGTTGTTGTACCCTTGTAAAAAAACTAGCGGGAGTTGTTGTACCCTTGTAAAAGAACTAGCGGGAGTGGTTGTACCCTTGTAAAAGAACCCGGTATGTAGCTTTGTACCGGAAAAAGTGTAAGCGACGATTGTAAGGTTTTCTCCGCCAAGAAGGGAGCTTGTTGATCTAGTGAAGTAACTCTCGAGTTGGGTACTCGAGGAGTGGAGTAGGGCGGAAAGGAGATCTGTGACCGAACCACTATAAATCCTCGTGTTCGATTTGATCTTTCCTTTTACTTCTATACTTGCACTATATTATTGTTTGTGTTGTGACTTGATGTTTATGCTTGTGTGACAACTTGTTATTTCATATGCTTTATATTAGTCATATGACTATTATTAGCATTTCTTATATTACAACAAGCTTGATCGGAAATTTGTCATATGGATGTTTTTAGAAAAGAAAAACAAACCGGACTAATAATGGCGAAACTTGACTCAATGGTTTATACTATATTTGATTCAACAAGTTTAAAGATTTTTAAATGGAAACGTATTCACCCCCTCTACAATTTCACAATTGGCATAAGAGCATCGTAGCTCTTATTTTCAAAACGAATGTTTTTAAAATAGAGCACGATCCATGTATCAAATTACCATTAAAGCGGAATATAATATGAAAAATATTTCTCTAATTATGCTATGCTAATATGACTACTTGTTTTAGTTGTTTGCATACATGTTCTTTGTTTGTTTTAAAGTTGGGATTACACTTGCTTATTTGTGATCAATGTTGCAAAAATCGTGAATCGGTACTGAGGCGGTCGAGGGCCGATTAGCGATTTTTGACAGATTAATCGGCTGATTTTCTTGACTCGGCAGATTAATCGGCCGATTACCTTGGAAATCCCTCCAAGTTCCAGGGCCGATTACCGATTAATCGGCCGATTTTTGCAACACTGTTTGTGATACATAAGTGTCATTCTTGCCTTGATATTCTATTTGCTTGTTTGATAGGACTTTTGATTAGATCTTGTGCACCAAGTTGATAAAATGCTTTTGTAGTACTTATAGTCTTAGATTTTCATCTTTGCATATGTTAAGTGATTATCTTGCTTAATTCACTTAGGAATGAGTATTGAGTGATGCTAATGAAATATCTTGAAATATGGTCAAGTGTCTAAATGAGTCACTACATTTTTAAACATATAGTAGTATTATAAAATGGTGTTTGGTATATATATGCTTCTACTATGATGTTTAATGAATGAGTCATGCTATATGATAGATAGTCATCTTTGTTTGATCATGTTAACTAACCATGTCATGTTTGGACGATAACACTTTGGTGTTATCAATTTTCCGTGTTTGGATTAATTTCCATTTATGGTAAGATCATAATCCTCGGCTTGATCTATATGCAAACATGTGTTAGAATATGTGTTTTTTGTTTTAATCTATCACATCTAATTAGGTGCATATGCTTCAAGTATTATTAGGATGCTTTAACGGGTTTCAGAAGTCGATAATTGTCCCTTGTAAGGAGTGTTTGGCACAAGGGTACATTTGAACAATTTGGTCGTTGAAACAATGTTATTTTATGTTTTTAAGATGTTGTAGGATGATACTATGCCTATGGATTATGTGTGTACTAACAATATTTGCAGGGGATACCTTTCTAGTTCTTTGCCATTTTCCATTTTCGGCTAATATTATGAAAGCTAGGATCGCTCTTGTAAACTCTATCGGTAAGCATGTTTCTACCTTCAATTTTTGTATCTTCTACCTACAAATAATTGATTACTTAAGTTTTAAGAAAAATTTGGAAAATCGGAAAACGTTTACTGCTTCGAAAATGCATTCTGTCTCAATTCTGGGTCTCCACGGATTTGGCGGAACCAAAGACTTGGTTCCACCCTTGTTGTCGATTGGTTCCTCCAGACATTCAGCAAACTTTTTAATCTTTGAATTTTTTGAATTTTTCTAGTAATCCTTAGGTTCCAAACTTGCTTCCTACATGCTTGTTAGTATTTATCACTAATTCTAAGAGCCCTCTTATCACACTTTCAACAATAGGATCATCATTCTCATCAAAATTTCAAACTTAGATAAACTAACCCAAGGAACCTTTCTGTTACAAGGAAGGAACTTTTCTGTTACAAGGAAGGAACCTTTCCTTTGGTTCCTCCAAATCTTTGGAACATTATCTTCCATGATCACATAGTACTTAGTGCATAAGTGATGCGAAGGGATTGCACCAGGCTTTACCTCTCGAGAAGCTTACAACCTCCACCAGGCAGTGTACCTGATCGATGCAGTATAGTATAATGACAAGTACCGGGGGATTGATCGTTCAGCTAGGAATAGTGTCGCTAGGATTAGAAAACCTAAAGACTAGGTCTAGAGATGAGGGGTGATTCTTTTTGTATTTTTTAGTTTTTATAAAAGCAAATAAAAATCTCGGTTTTGAAGGAGTTGGGCGGAATTAGTTGCTAGTCAACTAACCTAATAACTAAAGATGCAATCAAAATAAAATACTAAAAATGAAAATAAACTAAATTATACTAGTGGTGTGAGCAATATATGGGAGAATTGTGTTTACTTAGGTTTCACTACTCCCTAGATATCTTTTACATGTTAATTACTTGTTACAGTTGCGTGGATGACGGATTGTATTCCTTAATACCATTCATGGGGTGGCGTACTTACTTCCCCAATCCTATAAGCGCCTACTTCACTCCTATGTCGAGCCGGCTAAGAAGCTCCTAACATGGGATCATTAGAATTTGCTTATGCATTAAATACAACCAATAAAACCTAGTACACATCGGTTCATGTTTCCTAAGACGTTCAAGCATGTTACACAATGGAGATCTGCCAGTTTTCTTAAGCCTAACATTGAAATCATTCATCCAATACAACTATAAACAAGTAATCAACACATAATTAACATCTAGGTTTCATTACATCTAAGAAAACACATGATAGATCTAGCCTAGCCTGTTGAAATCAAGACAATCATAAGATATATTCAAACAACACATAGACATATTGATTGAATCGAAAGAGAACTTATCTTAATTGAACATGAAAGGTTAAAAGAGGTAAAAACCCTTGAAAATACTGTAAAACACGACCTAGGGTTTCACAAGTTCGGCCCTAGTATTCTCCACACAAGTTCCTCTTTATGAATGAAAAATAGAAAAGTATATATAGTTTTTCTGAGGTGACGGCGTCAACAACAAATGTTTGACGCCGTCATCTCGCCGCCAAATAATTTCTCGGACTGCCTAGATCTGGGCTTGACGCCGTCATGTGTACTCCAATTGCAGGACGTCACAACATTAATTCTTGACGCCCTTCTTGTGACGCCTTCAGGTTTTCACTGGGTCGTCACGGATTTTACTTTTGATGCCGTCAGTTTTTTCTTCTTGACGCCGTCAGGTACTGTTCTCAGCATGGAAAATTAAGTCTTTGCCATTTTCTTCACTTTTATGCTCCAAAAACGTCCAAAATGCTTCCTTTTCCAGAATTCACTCCCAAAGTACATAAAATCACAAAAGGAACGATTTAGGGCAATATTTGATCAAATAAATTCAATTCTGGGCTTAAATGACCCCTTAAAAGTGGTTCATTTTTCGCCTCATCATATACCCTTACACTTGAGATTTGCTTGTCCTCAAGCAAATGCGCTTTTATTCTAATCAAAATACAAGTTAGGGGTCATTTAACACTAATATAAAAGTAATTACAACAAATAATCGTTCAACTAAAGACCAAAGACAAGCACGGAGGTCATATACTAGCACCTCACAAATAGTGTTTAGATAGTCACATCTCTCGGGTGTAATAAAGTAATATCACAATATGGAAACGGAAAATATCTCTCACTACCTGTCATAGCAAAATAGATTACCATAGGCGTGGGAAAGGATCAAACCTCCACCACATGGCGTAAGCACCTAGGATAAACTATCAAAGAGGTCTTTTTAAAGGGTTGTAACATTAGGTGTAGGGATATGGAATACACGGTTTTGTTGGATATAGGCAGTCTTTACTGGTGGCGAGTTAACAATCTTGGTTAATTACATGTACAATATGACGTTACTAAGCCAAGACTATACTCGACTTAAGCTAATAAATGAAAAATAACAAAAACGTAAAATAAACATAGAATGAAACGGGATAGTAGTCCGTATGTTTTGTTTTTTCTTTTCTTTTTCTATATTTTTTTTCTTTTTCTTAATTTTTGCGATTTTTTTTTTTTTTTTTTTTTTTTTTTTTTTTTTTTTTTTTTTTTTTGCATACACTCTTACCCTACCATCCAAAATAATACATCATAGGGAATGAAAATTCCCCTTACACTTGAAGTTTTACATAGTTTACAATAAACTAATCTAATGACTCGAATTAAGATAATCAAAACACTTGGAGTACTTTTAAGATTAACGTACATATGGGGGTAACAATATGATGTTCTTCCCCATTACTCCATAAATAAGTACTTTACCCATGAGTCCCAATCGTCCCAAAACAATATGTACAAGGATATGACTCGACTTAGCAACCATGTAATCAATTAGATAATTAACTTAGGGTTTAACAAATAACAATAATGCACTAAAGATGAGTGCATACACGGAAGGCTAAGGCGATTTGGTTGTACATTTAAGTGGGGTGTAACAAATTCTTCCTTTAAGTAAGATGCTTAAAGTTAGAAACAAAAAGATAGGCTCGGAGGGGTGTACTAGGGGTTTCGTGTACTAAAAATGAGTACAACGCTAAGGTGTGGGAAAAATTAATTGACTTAACTAGCCAAGTAATATGACCTAAATGGTCAAGTAATTATGATACGGGCTTAACACAAGGGTGATCCTAATGCCTCTTATCATGTAGTAAATCCTACTACACGAATGTAGTCTCACTAGCAGTCTCGGGATGCATCACTAACGCAAGTTCTAGAATCTAAATGCTACCGATACACTCATAAGCACTAATAATAAATGCTTTTCCTATCAAATCTAAAGGCGAACCTCACATATTTGGGTGGAAAATTTTTCTGAATAGTACGGTTTTGTGCTAGTCATACAATCTCCTATCCATGAGACGCTTGCTACGGCTAAAGTTTCACTCCTAAATGTTGTAAAAAAATTTAAATTTGGCGCTAAAATTGCACTAACAAGTATTTCTCATAGTTTTATTACACATCTACTACCAAACAAACAAACTCAAGCGAAAGTGTATCTGTAAGGTATCATCATTTTACCCTCCCCTTACACTTAGGATGAACATTGCCCCCAATGTTCAAGTAAAGAATGTAAAAGTGAAATAAGTAAAAAGAATGAAATCAAATACTCCCCTGATTCGCTCAGTATGCATAATAAGGTGGCCAAGTTAGATCTTCCTCCAAGAAAATGAACAATCAAAGCTTCCCTTCCAGAATATAAATCATCTTCTTGTCATACATAACCTGTAAAATCTGAGAAAACAGACAAGGCAACCTCGCATAAAATCGGCGGCAATCTATATATGCTAATAAATCCTAGAAAACAAAATAAGATATAATGCTTGTGGAATGATGTTTGCAGATTTCCTGGAGATTATAAAACTAATGATTCAACAAAAACTTTAAGACTCCGTTAGAAAAACAAAGCGGGTAAAATTTACAGATTTTTACACGTGACGCCGTCAAGAGGAAACTCGTGACGCCGTCAGAAGTGACCTGCAGAAAATCTTATGTTAAGTTTCCGGAAAATTTCTGGAAAAACTTTGTCCTACTTCCTGGAAAATCCTGCAAAACATCATTATGACTCGATACAAGCATTTGACTCTAACAAATACGAATATACATGTTCACTTAATATTGTGGAGAATCATGATCAATTTTTTTTTAAAGAAAAAAACATATTTGGGGTTTCCCCTTACACTTATCTTTTGCGAAATACCTTTGGATGAAGTTAAGACTAAGCCAAACAACAAAATAAAGTATTTTCACCATTTTAGTTTTGAAACATGATCTATCAACAATAAAAATAAAGCATGCATACGGAAACAAATAACAAACAAACAAAATAAAAATCACTCAAAACATGGGTTACCTCCCAAGAAGCGCTTTTCTTTATTTACGAGTCTTGTAGCTAGACTCAAGGTCATGGGTTACTACGTGACCTCATCGTTGCTTCTTCTCTCTAGGTCATCTCCTATATTGGTATCGCTTTCATAGTGCAGGTATTTTGGGTCTTCGAACTCAAAGACATTTTTTCGATACTTAGACCCAAGTTTTCAAACACCCTTAAAGAACCCACATGATAAATCAGAAGTATCCTTACACCCTCTCCGAACATCTTCATCACATAAGATAAGTTGAGAACTTAGCCTATCAAACCCGTCACAATCGATTTCCTTGAGATCTTTTCTCTTGTATGGTGTTTGGTATGAAACCCTCCTAATTCCATCAGCGAAGGTCATGATTCCGTTCCGGTCATCAACTATTAAATTAGTGATTTCGCAAAAGGGTGCTCCAAAAACAACTTGTGACAACCTCGGGTCGATATAGTCTTTGATGTTGTCCACGATCGTAAATTCCATAGTGAATGCCATATTTCCTACGAACACCTGGATTTCATGATCTCTACCAACCACTTTCTCTCCCTTATAAATCATTCCCCATCTACATATGTTGTTATAGTGGAATAGGGACATAAAATTCTTAGGTAGGAATACCTTAATGTAGACGTTATCGAAATACTTATGACCGATCATGCAGGGGATTTTGAGATTATTTGGATCACGCCTCCTTATCTTCCCCGATCCTCCATCCCTTGATCCATATAGATTCCCCTCAAGGGAAGGACGGTACTCGTACACCTCCTCATTACCCCTACGAAAATTACCTTCTTGACACCATTGGTGAACAATGCACTACCATCCTTCTCATCAAGGATTACTCCCGATTCATTGATAAATGGTTTCCCTAGAACAAGGTTGGTTAATGTTAGATTAGTGACAGGGTCTATGTCATCGACCACAGTGAGGTCAATGTTGTAAACAAGTTCTCCAATCATGATTGATAAATCTTTTATTACCCTTGCGTTATTGACTCTCTCATACACCATGCGTTCAGGGAAGGCTTCGTGGTATAGGAAAAGGGGGATTATGTTGACGGGGAGGCTAGGATCTATATGACTATCAGTTAAGAGCTTTTTTCTAATAGTGCAGGAAATCTTGAAAACTTTAGAGTTGCTTTCCTCAGTCCTATCACTACTCCCACTAGTAATATCCTCCATTTTTTCTCGGGTTCCTCTATAATAGATTTACCCAAAATGGCTGGATTTCTCGTATGCACTTTCGATCTCTCGTTCACCTCATCCGATTTGCTATACTCTTGCGTGGCGATCTGCTCGAATGAGTTGGTAGGGCTTTTGGCCAATTCGTGGTCCAACCTTGAGGTTTCATCTTTAGCAGTATGACCCATATTTCTAGTTTGTTGTTGGTTCAGGTTAGGTGTAGAAGCAGATATCGTGGTGATAGTATTTACGAAATGGATCGGTCCTAGGGGATTGAGAGGGTCTTTCAATTTTGGTGATAGATGTTTAAATAGCTTACTAGGACTTTTTATTTTCATAGGAGAAGTTGGCTGATTCATGATGGTAATAGATTTGACCTCTTCAGCTTGAATCGGTTTATTAACAGCGTGTTCTTTGATAGCAGTTAACAGATTACAAATCTTGTTATTCATATCGGCTTGCTGTTGTCTAAATTTAGCCTCGAGCGTAGAGAGCTGCAATTCTTGAGATAGAATGAATTTTCGCAAGGCATCTTCACAGCTTTGCCTAGGAGTACTCTGTGATGGAAAATGCTCGGACCATTTGAGCGGGGAGGAGTCATTGAAGGATACGCTCCGCGTTTGGTACCTTCTGAAATTAGGTTTATCCTTCCATGCCTCATAGGCCTCGTCAGAGTTTCGAGGGCCTCGACCAACGTGTGACGATGTGAATTCGTTATAAGCGTGTTTTGGAAGCTCCATGCAGTTATGAGTTTCGTGAGGGCCATTACACAATTTACATGCAGAAGCGATTCTACTCACTTGGCTAGAAGGCTTTTGAGCTTCGTAAGATTTCATGAGAGACTTGACTCGACCTTCAAGTTCCATGATCCTACGGTCGGGAGTGCTAGAATTGTTCTAAGGCAAAGATATTGCCTTGACCGTTTTGTTCAAATCACGGGGATCATTCCAACTTTCGTTGTCATAGAGAGCAAGATCTTCTATGAGTTTCCATGAGTCTTCCGAACTTAGATCACGTAGCTTACCACCGGCCGATTGGTCAATGGCTCGCCTTGTGGATAGATCGATATGGTCATAGAAGATTTGGACTTGGAGCCAAAGATCTATGCCATGATGGGGGACTTTTTGGAGTAAGTCCTTGAAACGAGTCCATGCTTCATATAGAGTTTCATTTTGACGTTGTTGGAACATCAAGATGTCATTTCTAAGCTTGGTAGTTCTCCCCGGTGGGAAAAATTGAGCAAGGAAACGAGTGGTGAGATCATCCCATGTGGTGATGGATCCCGCGGGTAAACGCTCAAGCCATTGACTAGCTTGATCACGTAGAGAGAATTAGAATAGGCGTAATCGGGTTGACTCTCTAGTTGTAACATCAAGGTCTATAGAATCTACGATTTTAAGGAAGTCCTTGAGATGTTGATTTGGATCTTCGGAACAAAGTCCATGGAATGCACATCCGCTTTGCACCAACCGGATGGTGTCGGATCGCAAGGGAGACACATTGGCTCCAGTGAGCTCAATAGTGTTTTGATAGCCTTGGTGGCTAGGTCAGGAGTACTCTCCTAGGGTTCGGGGCCTAAGAGGTTGGTTAGCTAGTGGTGGGTTTTGTGGGTGGTCTTGTTGCGGTGGGATGATGGGTTCAAAGATGTTACCATCGTCCATGATGTCGGATGGTGAAGTGTTACGAACAAAAACACGAAGAAATAAGATAGACTAAAGAGAACCTAAAAATAAAAATAAAATCTTACTAGAAAGGAATCTAGCAAGTAGACCTAATAAAAAGAAATTCTAACCTAGACAATAACTATTCCCCGGGCTGCGGCTACAAAAACTTGATGCGTAGGGATTGCACCAGACTTTACCTCTCGAGGGATCTAGAGAAGCTTACAACCCCCACCAGGCAGTGTACCTGATCGATGTAGTATAGTATAATGACAAGTACCGGGGGATTGATCGTTCAGCTAGGAATAGTGTCGCTAGGATTAGAAAACCTAAAGACTAGGTCTAGAGATGAGGGATGATTCTTTTTATATTTTTTAGTTTTTATAAAAGCAAATAAAAATCTCGGTTTTGAAGGAGTTGGGCGGAATTAGTTGCTAGTCGACTAACCCAATAACTAAAGATGCAATCAAAATAAAATACTAAAAATGAAAATAAACTAAATTATACTAGTGGTGTGAGCAATATATGAGAGAATTGTGTTTACTTAGGTTTCACTACTCCCTAGATATCTTTTACATGTTAATTACTTGTTACAGTTGCGTGGATGACGGATTGTATTCCTTAATACCATTCATGGGGTGGCGTACTTACTTCCCCAATCCTATAAGCGCCTACTTCACTCCTATGTCGAGCCGGCTAAGAAGCTCCTAACATGGGATCATTAGAATTTGCTCATGCATTAAATACAACCAATAAAACCTAGTAGACATCGGTTCATGTTTCCTAAGACGTTCAAGCATGTTACACAATGGAGATCTGCCAGTTTTCTTAAGCCTAACATTGAAATCATTCATCCAATACAACTATAAACAAGTAATCAAGACATAATTAGCATCTAGGTTTCATTACATCTAAGCAAACACATGATAGATCTAGCCTAGCGTGTTGAAATCAAGACAAGCATAAGATATATTCAAACAACACATAGACATATTGATTGAATTGAAAGAGAACTTATCTTAATTGAACATGAAAGGTTTCAAGGGGTAAAAACCCTTGAAAATACTGTAAAATACGACCTAGGGTTTCACAAGTTCGGCCCTAGTATTCTCCACACAAGTTCCTCTTTATGAATGAAAAATAGCAAAGTATATATAGTTTTTCTGAGGTGACGGCGTCAAGAACAAATGTTTGATGCCGTCATCTCGCCGCCAAATAATTTCTCGGACTGCCTAGATCTGGGCTTGACGCCGTCATGTGTACTCCAACTGCAGGCCGTCACAACATTAACTCTTGACGCCCTTCTTGTGACGCCTTCAGGTTTTCACTGGGTCGTCACGGATTTTACTCTTGAAGCCGTCAGGTTTTTCTTCTTGACGCCGTCAGGTACTGTTCTCAGCATAGAAAATTAAGTCTTTGCCGTTTTCTTCACTTTTATGCTCCAAAAACGTCCAAAATGCTTCCTTTTCTAGAATTCACTCCCAAAGTACCTAAAATCACAAAAGGAATGATTTAGGGCAATATTTGATCAAATAAATTCAATTCTGGGCTTAAATGACCCCTTAAAAGTGGTTCATTTTTCGCCTCATCAATAAGTTAGTCTTTCACTCCACCCAACTCCATTGGATTGACTTCAAATGATTTGAACTCTTCCAAATGATTAGGAACCTCCAAATGTGTATGGAACAACATCTAATCCAAACACTACTTTTCATAACATGTTCTTCCTATGAATTGACCGACATTCATACTTCCAATTCACACCATCACTTCTCTTATTCTTATAATTCTAGCTAACCAAAGTCTTGAAATGACTAAATCCAACACCTCATCTGAATCATCTTGACCTATTAGGAAAACCACTAGGATTAGTGTAAAACCATGTTGCTTCAACAAAACCATTCAACTAAGCTCATCATCATCATCAAGTGATTCATCACTCAACATTTCCTCACCTATCAAAGATACAAACGTCCTCAACCTTGCTACTCCAACACCATCTACAAAATCTTGCAACGCCAACGTAATCACCACTCCTCCACCAAATCATTCACTATAGTGAGAAACATTTCCCTCAGTATTCATTAAGCATGTTAGGACCACTTTTACTTATTATAACCAATAGAAAACCACTTCCCTCCAAAAAAATCAATTTAAACAAAACTCACCCAAGGAACCCTTATGTATAAAGGAAGGAACCCTTTATTTGGTTCCTTGCCATCCGTGGGTCCCTAACCACAAATGTTTTGTAGTCATTACCCACGGTTACTACATTCTTCCATCTTTAACTCATCCTTCATCCATTAGCTTCACTTATTTGGTGACTTGACAACTTCCTAACTAATCCGGACGTGTTACTTACATAGATTACATATAATATCAAAATCACAAGTCTAACTTGTGACTATAGATATTGTCTTGTATCTATATATGTTACCTCTCTTGCTTAACATGAAAGTAATGTGTCATCCTTCAAGACGATAAGGATTTACATCAAGTCATAACATACACTTTATAGATGTATTATCCAGTCTTGCTATCCTTTAGTACTATCTAATGTCAACAAAGTAGGATTGACAACTTAAGTATTTTGTCCAAAATATTCAAGTAAATATGACTTACGATTGTAGTCATTAAAAGTCACATCCGAAAGAATCTACACCCAAGTATTTTAACAACATATGTTAAAACACTTATGCTAACACTCTATCAATCAATAGGGATAAAACAAATGACAATAGGTCTTCATCATTGAACATTGAGTACTTAACTTCACTTATTCGTTCACCATCATCTCATTCACTTCTATGATATATCTCAGCCCCTAAGCTTCACAAACATAATCAAAACCTCAAGAACTTCACTCACGAGTTATAGACCACAAGGCTTAGTATCCATCCGTTTTACTTTCAACATCTATGAAACTTAAGTTCTTCCATAGCACAACAAACCTTTACATTACCACATCTTTATTAAGACACATTAGAAGACCTACCACCTCAATCAACCAATCCACCATTGTTACCATCGTTTGAATTCATGAGTGCATTGCTCAAAAAGCCCTTTGTCCAAACACTCAACCATACCTTACCAACTATAGGATTAGAACCTTTACCATCAAATGAGCATGAAGCTCACATTCAGTTACACTAGGTTTAAGTAGTACCACTTTCACAAGTTATCAAAGTATTAGTAATACTTTTAACTTTTGCATATGTTTCATTAAACCTTAAATTAACATCTTAACAACATATGTTAAAATGCAATCTCAAAGCCAACCTCATGTACCCGAGCAACAATGACTCTTGAGGAGTATACATAAGAAACTCGAGTTAATTCCTCTTGTCATCATCTAGTATAATCTTGAGACCAAGTATATTTAGATAGCACTATCCGACTCAAACACTTTGGCTTCATATCTTCATTTAGGAAAATATAGTGTTTTGGAAGACATTATGCCTAAGAAATCATGCATTAAGTTTTCATCCTGTTAAAAGGATATTGTATATCCTATGCATCATTCTCTCCTTGAAACATGAACAGTTGTGTTACATGAGATTTCATTACACCTCATCGGGTTAATGATCTTAAAGAAACATCTGCAAGTTCAATGAACTAGAGCTTTCTCATCATCTTGTCATTCTTGTTTTCATAAGCATGATGACTTTATTCCACGTAATAATTCTACTTATTGAAAGACACTATATGTGTCTATTTCCTTTCAAGCGTTCATTATAGCCAAACCTTGCTCATAACCTAGGTCAAACCCTATCTCTAGAGCATACACAAGATCTATTGAAGTTGGTAACTTCACTTAGATTCCTGTTCCAAAGAGCTTTCTTGAGAACGTTCTTATCATATTCCATTATCACCCAAAAACTCATTTCTTTGTCTTGGATGACCAAATCACTTGCGTAACACATGCTTAAAGATGTCACCTTTTAGATCATTCAACCATAGATTCCAAACACAAATATTAAAATCTCTTGCATTACACATACATGAGTCATTTACATTTAATTTGTTTGATATGATTGGACATCTTAACATAACCATGATAACTATCTAATTGATTCATGTGTAAACCTTGGTTATTTATTTATGATGCCTGCGTGCTTATATGTTTCGTGTTATTATATATTAACATGATTTATATGATATTTTCATCCTTTATGTATATGATGTTTTGCATGATTAACGTGTTACTTGTTAACTCATGGTATGTCATTTTGAGACATGATGTCTTTATATGATATTTATATATTTGAATGGTTGTGTCTTTTTCGGTCATTCATTAGATCCATGCTTAGGATGGTCTATATAATACATGCTCTAAAATATTATCATTTAAACATGGGTTGCATAAATTATTCATTTTGTTTCTTTGTCACACTATTTGTTCACTACATGTGCACTTATAATTTGTCAATGTACTTTTGGTATGATAAACATTTAGAAGTCGTTTTATCATACGAATTAATTACATAGATTAAAATTTGTTGATACATATTTGTTAAATTTCCATATAAAACATGACATCTTCATCACCTTAGTTTTATTAAATATAGTTGAGTCTCATTAAATCATGTATTAATCATCTTGTCTTAAAAATATTATTCAAACAAGAAGAGTTTCTCTTTAGTTTATTAAGAATCACTTGCATTACACATATATGTGTCGATTAAATGTTACTTGTTTGATATAATTGGGTATCTTGACATAATAACTATTTGATTGATTAATATGTAAACCTTGGAAAGGTTTTGTCTGCATGCTTATATGTTTCATGCAACTAAATGTTAACATGATTTGTATGATACTTTACAAGATTAACAAGTTACTTGTTAACTTATTATATGCAATTTTGATACATGATTCTTTTTTATCTATGTTTTAATGTTCTTGTCTTTTGTTGACACTCATTAAATATATACGTAGGATGTTTTAATGATGCATGCTCCAAAATGTTATCTTTTAAACACAGTTTACATGAATATTTTGTTCTAGCTTTTATATGCTCATCTCGCATAACTGTAATCCCTACACTTGCATATAGTTTTATAAGGACTTAGGATAACAATACTCTAATCCTTTCCACCTCCTTTGAGAAAACCACATGCCTTGTCATGCGATTATCTCGCATTGATAAAGAAGAGCTACATGACTTCAAGGATAAAGTTCTTTGTATGCTAACCAACATCCGCATAAACATTACTAAGCTCATAGCTAATAGGATTGAGTCTTAGAGATTTGAAATTTGTGTTTGGATATCTTTCAATCAACCTCTTTCTAATTCGCATTATTGCTTCTGCTTTCCAAAAATCACTTCCATCACTATTTAGCCTTAACAATACAACCTCCTAAACACTTCATCATCATTCTTTATACGATGCATTACACAATATGTTGGATGTCCACCGATTAAGGCGGAGATAAATTCATTCACATATTTGTATTTTGTTAAAATGTATTTAAAGAACATCTACTCATGTTTCCTGCACCCTAAAATACCAACATATAGATACACACCATTTAGTTAAAATCGGTTCACAAAACCACAAGTATTTCAAGCCTTTTTAACCCAACATCACTAGTTTGTACCAATATCTCATCAAGTGAAAAACACATCATGTGTTTAACAATGTTCTTCATCTCTACAACCAACAACTAATGGAGTCTAGGATCTTTCCTAAACTAGGACTTCACAACTTCATTTTCTAGAACACCATCATAGGATCTCATCCTTTCGTACTCAACACATATCATGCACGTCATTCTCAGTGCAATCGATATATTAATCAAAACTGTCATTCCCAACACTTTCTCAACACATCGGTTTAACCAACACTCTCCCATCACATAATGTCATTCTCATCCTCATATAGGTTCTTAGTATTCTTTATCCCTTCCTTATGAGATGTTTGTTCCTAGGTGCTTATTGTCTTCACGTCTTTTTGAATCCATTCAAGCATATATTATGGCATGATACACCATCTTCGGTAGATGATAATGTCGTTAAAGGTCATGTAGAACTAAACCATGTTAGTACTCTTTCATCCATTGTCTTTCGATATAGTTCATTATTTCTAAACGTATTTCGTTTTCATTAACGTCAATCCTAATCGATCAAATCATAACCCATAGCCGTCATTGAATATCAATGTCCATTCACATTTTCCGTTTCTCTTAGCATTACGTAAGTCGTTTTCCTTTATTCCTTTAAGTTGTGAATTTTAGATTGCATAAGTCCATATGTTCAATCTTTATTCGTTATATCATTTGCTATACATACGAGTTTCTAATTCATTAATATAGTCGTCTACGTTATCACCATCACCTTCCATCATCACTTTCATTAATCTTCACCACTATCGATTAGCGAAAACTTACTTTTATCAATCTTGAATCCTCTACCGATTTATCAACACGAGTTCTTCTAGTAAACCAACACCAACACATGCACCACTCACCTTAACTTTTAATATTTCTATTTCAATTCATATCTTCCTTCGAGGCACTATCTTGTAGGATTTTATCATACTATATTCACATTTTTCTTTCATTGTATTTCTTATTAGAAGAATACACCTTATTTTTCTTATTTGTTTTATTTTTCTTTAAGATGTAATATATTGCACTAATCTTTTCATTGTAGGTTCATCATATATACTTCTTCGTATATAACATACTCATCTAAGGATGATGTTTGCATCAATTATTTTCTTATTTTAGATGCTTCTTGGTACCTTCGAACAAGGAGGAATCTTCATTAAGCACTCATATTGCATCGTCTATACACTTGGTTGTATATGACATATGTGTCTACTAACAAAGCTTCTAGTATACTAATATTTGTTTTTGTAGGTTCACATTGACGCCCTAAAGCAAGGGGAGCTTCTGTCAAGCATTTTTAGAATGCATCATACACACACATTGCTATATATCACATACTCATTATAGGATAATTATTGTCTTACACTAACCTTTATTTTGTAGGATTGTTCATCCTTGCATCATATACGTTGGTACCCTAGCAACGGGGAGTATTGATCAAGGGGGAGATAATCATGAACTAACCTTTATTCTTGTGTAGCTTTCTTATTTCTTGTATCTTATACGTTGGAACCCTAGCAACGGGGAGTATTGATCAAGGGGGAGCTACAATATAGGGGAAGCATGTATACATTCATATTTATTCTCATT
This sequence comes from Artemisia argyi, assembly GCA_030686995.1. Classification (NCBI taxonomy): domain Eukaryota; kingdom Viridiplantae; phylum Streptophyta; class Magnoliopsida; order Asterales; family Asteraceae; genus Artemisia; species Artemisia argyi. The sequence continues at coordinate 158,979,068 of CM060693.1, forward strand.
CTTTGACGCACTTATGTGTTTCGACAAAAAGAAGGAGATAAGTCAACATAGTCCAACATTCATATCATTCATCATGCATTTTTCATTTAATTTTTATGTTGCACAACACTAACCTTGATGTAGGTTAAGGTACGTAATTTGATCCATGGATCCGCTAACAACTTAAGGTACGCAACAACCTTAGGAAATTGGAGTTGAAGACTAAACTTCACTAGGGATGATGCAAGCTCGCCATTTTTGGGAGAAATGAAGTTAACTCCAATGACACACCCTTTTTGTTTCGACAAAAGGGGGAGAAGAGTGTAAACGGAGAAGGAAATGTATAAGGAATAGAAGGAAATGTAGAAGGTGTAGAAGGATACAAGTTATACGAACACAAGTAACTTTTTAAATTTTTATATCTATCACGTTTACATATTTTTCATCATCAAAAAGGGGGAGATTGTTAGTGCAAATATTATGATATTTAATCTACACAGTCTCGTTTGTTTTGATTGATGACAAACATATAACTTGATACATAACGTAAAATGTACAAGTTACTTGTAATCTTATTTTGTCTCAACATACATTCAACACCTCTCAATGTCTCGAGTCCTCGTATGCTACAACACAGGTTCGTACATGTTTGTTATGTGGCATTATGATCAAAGCCCTTGACCAACCATTTAGAATGTTTAAAATACAACTAGATCATTAAGTATTTTAAAAGACTAAGCATTTAGAATGATTAAAATACTTTTAGAGTCTTTAAGTATTTTAGGTATCAAAATGCACTTTTGAGATCAAATAGAATAAGTGCCACATTAGGTGTTTAGGTAATATTAGTAAGTTTACAATCTATAAAAATGTGTCTTATAACAACATAAGTACATAAAACATTTTTAGTAACTTACTAAATATCATGTAGCAAACTAATAAATACATTTTTCTAATAACTTTACAAGTTTACTTTCATATACATTTTTATCAAAATGGAAAGTATATAATTACATCATCACATGGATCATCATATTCTAAAATGTATATCTTTCTAAAGATTGTGTAAGACTATACAAAAATTTTGAAAGATATGTCATAGATTGTGTAAGATGTATCATAGTTGATTTAGAAGATCTTGATAAGACTAGAGATAGATACGGAAATATATTTGGAAGATATTGTTGTTAGTTTTGGAACATGGTTTTGGAAAACCTCTTTACTTGTTTTCCTATAAATAGTAGCCCATGGTTTTTCTAATAACTTGATGAAACGTGAACAAAAAAAACACACACTTCTCTACACTTTGCATAGATCTTAGATCAATAGAAAACCATGTAGAAAACACAATCAATGTAACACCCCGAAAATTTGATAAGCAGCGGAAGTCTAATCGGGGTCATTACAGTTTAGTACACAGTCATACTCATAGAAAACAATTCAAAAGATAGCCAATATCATTCCATGAAAACTCAAATAGTCAGAGTTACAAACATTTTTCCAAAATGTTAATTGTTTCGCAAAAGTAGTGATGAGTTTGTAAAGAATGATATAATTATTGAAATCAAAAGGGAGGTCCTGTGCCCTTTGCCAGCTCCGTACCGCCATGCTTGTTAGTTTCCTGAGATAAACATGCTTAAAAAGTCAACACAAAGGTTGAGTGAATCCATAGTAGTTTAAATAGTAATAAAGTGAACACAAGTCAAGCATTTGAAATAAACAAGCCAAGATAGACAGATCTTGACTAAACTGGTGTAATATTGCTCCTAAGCCTCACGAAACGCAAGCCTTAACATAGATTTGACATATCCTAAAGATAATAACAATCACCTACACCACAGCGGATGTAAATGACAAGGGGCCCTCGGTGACAGGAAATGTGCCAAATTTCCATAATACCTCGAATATAGCACACCTCCTGCCAAGTGATCGCCTTGACAGAGGTGGGCTGCCATTCCAATAGATCTATTAACTATATTCACGCTCACTCGCAAGTGATTAAGGTTCGTGATATGAGGGACTTGTAGCACGGGTGTCAACTTAGGCAATATCAGGTGATAACAGCATACAGAAAAATACTTGTGTTCGATTTATAGCATGTATCTCCCCACAGGGTTTAAAAACAATTAAAAATGTGGGACCATGAACTCACCTGACAAGTGTGTGTGAATCACAATGGTGCTCAAAAGTGACGGTGTACTGCTATGACTAGCAATGAAATTCCTCCGACTTGTGACCTAGATAATACATAGTGATCGGTGTTTTAGATTCGTGTTGTAAATGACATGTGATATGTCTCGTGTACGGTGATATCCGTTCGGGTGTCTTAATATATTCCAAAATAACTTCACATAGTTATTTGTAACGTTGTTACGAACCGGTGTTCGATAAATATTAACTCGTTGTGAAAATAATATTGTTTAAAAATATTTATAATTAAATATTTTTAGTAAGGTTATATATATATTTTAAAGTTACCAAAATATATACATATTTATATCAATTTATACAAAATAATTAATTATAAAATACCTTTGTCATATTTAACCCTTAACTTTATTAAAGTTATACTCTTTACCCGTTGTTCAAAATAATTACATTTTAGTCCTTTTTGTACTTTTTACACTTTATTCCCCAAACTTTTGAAAAATACATTTTCTACCCTCAACTTCTTATTAGAAATCGATATTGTCAAAACTAGTTCGAAAGTTTGTGGTTTTGACGGTTTTAGTCCCTTAACGATAACTTTTGCAAAAATGGTCCTTGGTTAAGTTTTCGAAAAACAACTTTTCGTTACAACAAAAGTAGTAATTACAACTTGTAAAAATCATTAGAAATCGATTTTTACATGCCTCGCCATTTCTTATATTTCCAACCGAAAATCACTTTTGAAAAACCAAACGGGCTCGTTAGCCCAGTTAAGGCCCAAAATGGGTGTAGCTTGTTTAAAAATAGTGTTCGACTAGGATTCAGTTTTGGTCTTGTTTTCGTAGTAATAAATCGTGTAAGGTTTGCATGTTTCGTGGGTTTGATTTAGTGTGAGTCAAAGAATCAGTGGGTCGAATAATATATGTATGTTGTACGTATAAAAATGAAATGGTGAGCCCTTTCCTAAGGGTGTCGAGGTGTGTACATATATACTATAAGTGCAACGAATGTAAAAAAAAAAAAGGTGTGTGTCGTGTGAATGTGATATGTTACGAGTAAAAGTAGAAAATGAAAAGGGAAGTGATTAACTTACAACACCAACTAGGGTGGTGAGGATGTCGTGTGATGTGAGCAACGAGAACTAGCAAACGTGGTGTCCTTTCGTTCAAACGATCCCTTACCCTCAAGAGTTACCCAACTCGTTTCAAACCCAAAACCTTGCTTGTATTCCTTGCGTTCTTCAACTGTGACCAAGAGAGAATTGAGAGTGTTTGTGATTTGAGTAATTTTCGAGTGTGTGAGTTTTGTGTGCATTTAATGTAGGTTTATATAGGAGGGCTAAGGTGGTTGTATGTTTGATATGGTGAGACACATTTCTATATTGTCATTCGAAGGGTGGATAAGTTTGTCCCTTGGCTTGCACTTGTCATTTCGAGTAGGATGTTTAAGGAGCAACAATGGTTTTCTTGGAGTAGTTTATGTGTAGGTTAGGCTAATAGGGGATTAAACAATTGTGATTAGGCTCATGTGGTATAAGCATGTTGGAGGTAAAGAAGCATACAATCCATGGGGTAACTAGTCGAAGGTGGTTATTGGTTTTGTCCATTGGTTTGATGGCTAATGTGGTGGCTCTTTGTCGCATGGATCAAAGTCAATGGGAGGTTGCATGTTTCTTGTCGAGTGATTAGGAAACCATGAATTCCAAAACGTGTGTATATATTTAGAAGACAAGGGAGTTGGTTTTCTGTTTCGTGTGGCATGTTACGCAAAAGAAAGAAAACAAAATAAGCCATGTGGGCTTGTGGTATCTTGGCCCAAACGAATCAAAAAAAAAAAGAAATATATGTGGGCTTGGGGTGTGTTCGGCCCAAGCAGTAGGGTAAAAGGAAATGGCATTGAGCTAAGGGTGACGTCCGGCCCAAAAATATAACGGTGTATCGGTGATTAGTATAATTGTGACTTTAGTTTCGGTGTCGGTGTCGTTCCGTGAAAACCATAAATATATAAACGGTGTCGTCATACGTACATATATACTTATATTTACATAGTGATAATAAATTTGTACTAATTAATATATACATATCATTATATATATATATATATTAATAATATTTCGGTGTCCAAAAAGGGGTGTCGGGTCGCAAGTGGGAGTTACCGGTGTTTAACCTCATTGGGTGATATCCAAGAGTGACATTCGGGTGATATCGGGTGACAAATCATAATCGGGTGTCAAACAAACGGTGTTCAAAACAATCGGGTGTTCAAACAAACAGTGTCTCATATAAAAATTTCAAATTAGCCCGCAAAATGGCTTAGTTTAGAATAGTGTCGATAATTAGCATTAATAAATGACCTAGGATTTTACGGAGTATTACAGTACCCACCCGTTAGATTGGATTCGTCCCGGAATCCAAAGTTGAATCGGTGCTCGGGGTTGTCTCATCAAATAGTTGTGGGTATTTGGCACGCATTTGATCCTCGCGCTCCCATGTGAACTCGGGTCCTCTCTTAGAGTTCCATCTGACCTTAACAATGGGAATGCGACTATGCTTAAGTCGTTTGACCTCCCTATCCATAATATCAACGGGTTCCTCAATAAAGTTCAACTTATCATCGATTCTGATCTCCTTCAACGGAATCACGAGTGTTTCATCCGATAAACACTTTTTCAAATTTGACACGTGGAAGGTGTTGTGTACTCTACTGAGTTCCTTAGGTAGTTCAAGTTTGTATGCCACGGGACCGATCCTTTCAATGATCTTGAAGGGTCCAACGTATCTTGGGTTTAGCTTTCCATGTTTTCCAAACCTAATCATCCCTTTCCAAGGTGATACCTTAAGCATGACCTTGTCTCCAACTTGAAACTCTATTGGTTTCCTTCGCACATCGGCATAACTCTTTTGCCGATCCCTAGCGGCTTGTAATCGTTGCCTAATCTTTACTATTTTCTCAATGGTTTCAAGAATCAACTCGGGACCTGAGAGTTATACATCTCCAATCTCAGCCCAACAAACTGGTGATCTACACTTTCTTCCATAAAGTGCCTCAAACGGTGCAGCCTTAATGCTAGCGTGATAACTATTGTTATATGAAAATTCTGCTAATGGTAGGTGTCTATCGCAGCCTTTTCCAAAATCAATCACACATGCCCTAAGCATGTCTTCCAGGGTCTGTATAGTCCTTTCACTTTGACCATCGGTCTGTGGATGGTAAGCTGTACTCATATCTAACTTAGTTCCCAAGGCTTTCTGTAAAGATCGCCAAAAGTTAGACGTGAAACGGCTGTCTCGGTTGGAGATAATAGAAATCGGCACTCCATGCCGGGAAACTATCTCCTTTAGGTACAAACGTGCAAGAACGTCCATATCATCAGTCTCTTTGATTGGCAAGAAGTGCGCTGACTTCGTGAGACGATCAACAATAACCCAAATAGTGTCCAACCCACTCGATGTCTTGGGTAATTTCGTAATGAAGTCCATTGTAATCCTTTCCCATTTCCACATTGGTAGCTTAGGTTGAATCAAAAGACCGGATGGTTTTTGATGTTCAGCCTTTACTCTTGAGCAGGTCAAACACTTACCGACATACTCTGCAATGTCAGCTTTCATGTTTGGCCACCAATACAACTTCTTTAGATCGTGATACATCTTGTCCGAACCAGGATGAATGGAATATTTAGTCTTATGAGACTCGTGCATGATGAGGTCTTGTATTCCTCCATACAATGGAATCCAACTTCTGTCCTTGAAACACAGCCTTCCATCTGGTTTCTTGACAAATCCATTCGTGCTTTCTAGCATGCCGTAAATCTTCTCGTGCGGTCTATTCTCTTCATTAAGGGCCTCAGCTTGAACTTCAAGAATTTGAGATGGAAGTGGTGATCTAATTGTCATACCCAATGATCTAACTCTGAGGGGTCTAAGTCGTTCCTTTCGACTCAAGGCATCTGCTACAACGTTTGCCTTCCCCGGGTGATAACGGATCTCACAATCATAGTCACTTAACAGCTCTAGCCATCGACGTTGTCTCATGTTCAACTTCTTTTGATCTAAAATGTGCTGAAGACTATTGTGATCGGTGAAAACCGTACACTTGGTTCCATATAGGTAGTGTCTCCAGATCTTGAGAGCGAATACTACCGCTCCTAATTCTAGATCATGAGTAGTGTAGTTCTCCTCGTGAGGTTTAAGTTGTCTAGAAGCGTAAGCGATTACTTTAAGTCTCTGCATCAATACGGCACCCAACCCTTGGATTGATGCGTCACAATATACCACGAAGTCCTCACTTCCTTCGGGTAGTGCTAATATCGGTGCTTCACAAAGCTTCTGCTTCAAAAACTGAAATGCCGATTCTTGTTCATCTCCCCAATCAAACTTCTTCTTCTTCTGTGTTAACTTAGTCAAAGGTTTAGCAATCCTTGAAAAACCTTCAATAAACCTTCGATAGTATCCGGCAATACCTAAAAATTGGCGTATCTCGGTAGGACTCGTCGGTGACGCCCAATTTTTAACAGCTTCAATCTTGGCGGGATCAACATGAATACCCTTGCTATCAATAACATGCCCAAGAAATTGTACTTTCTCAATCCAAAAATCACACTTGGAAAATTTGGCGTATAATTTCTCTTCTCTGAGCAATGTTAGTATAGCCTTCAAGTGTTCTGCGTGCTCTTCCTTACTACGTGAATAAATAAGGATATCATCAATTAATACAATCACAAACTTATCCAAATAGGGTTTGCACACTCGGTTCATTAAGTCCATAAATACAGCGGGTGCATTTGTTAGACCGAATGACATTACATGGAATTCGTAGTGACCGTATCTTGTCCTGAAAGCCGTCTTAGGGATGTCTTCTTCCCTAACTCTGTCACAACTCGTAATTTCCGGTCATTTTTCCAAACCTCGACAATTTACTATTCACAAGTTACTATTCATCATTTACTATTCATCGATCACTATTCATCGTTTTTGAGGTCAATTTGATATTCTGAGAAGCGTTCAGAAATTTTACTATTCACCTGACACTATTCATTTCCGAGAGAAAACCACTATTCATGTGCATTACTCATGTCATCGTAAATTTAGTTTACGAGTATTCAAATTCGCGTAACCGTATTGGTTCAGGAGCGAATTCATGCATTATCATTTGGGACATCTCATACAGACTAGAAATAGTCTTCATATTATCATTATGGCACTTGCATACTATTCCACTCTTAGGGTAATTAAATTAATACTTTTGGTAAAATTAACTTTTACGTATAATTATTTCTAAATAAATGTTAACAAACGACCAATAATGTGACTAACACGTCCGACACTCCCAACTATGATCCAAATATATTTTTATATTCATTTTAATAATATAAAAATTATAATATTAATTTACCCAGTGTTTTCAAATCAATTGCTACATTTTACGGTCGGAGCTTATAACTCCGTCGGTTTGCGTTATTTCAACCCGATAAATATTTTAACACCCAATTCTCATCAGGAATGTAAATTTATAATTTTTACAACGTCATCACATTTTATTTGGTATAGTTAAACTTTATTTCTAGCAAACTCGGTACCCGGTATACCCTAAAACAAATAATATCTACAAATACACCAAATCTTACCAAAACTCTTACACAACCCATCCATCCCTCCATTTTTGCCGCCCCCCCCCCCCCCCCCCTTCCTTACCCTTTCCTTACACAATTGAAATTTTGCTACTAACTCTAAATTATTGTCATAGTATTTTATATAAAATATATATATACCAATAATTCACTTTTCATCTCATTTGTACCAAATCAAAAGCAAACACACATTTCTTTTTCTCTCCTCTCTTGGATCGCCCTAAACAAGAAAACAAGCAAGAAACATCAATTTTTCCAAGATCAAGTGATAACCAAGGTTATTTAGTACTTCTTGTTAGGGTTTTGAAGTTTAAACACAAGGTTTTGCAAGTTTTTCATCTCCACTAATCCACTAATCCTTCAAGTAAGTTGTCAAACTCATTTTTATAATTTTACCAAGTTTATACAAGATCCATATGATATATATACTAGATCTACATGCATATGCTATTTATACCACTTTATTTTATAAACTTTTAACTTTTGAGCCATAGAAGTAGATTATAGTTAGATCCTTGTTAGATCCACTTGATTTATGATGTTTAGGAACCCATGACACCCTAAGAAGGTGTATGGTAGGATTAGACTAGTTTTGTGGTGATTGAAAGTGATTTGGTTGAAGTTGGAGCAAGTTTGAAACTAGGAAAATGATTTTGGAAAATATATATATATACCTACTGTCCCTATTTTGGAAACGTGGGAAACTCAGGAACTCAGGGGTAATTTTTGACCAAAGATTTAGAAAATACTCTCCGATACGAAACTATAGCCGAAAACGGGGATAAAAACGAGTTAATAACGAAGGAGATATGATTTTTGTAAATTTAACGACGAAAACTATTTTCTGAAAAACTGCATGCTGTTTGACAGTTTTCGACGGGCAAATAGAGACGTTAGACGTAACCTAGAGGAGCCGAACTACCAAAAATATATTAGTATATACTAAAACGAATCCGTGGATATAGAGAACGAGTAAAATGAGCTTAAAACGACCAAGTTATACACGTTTTAATATCGTCAAAACTATATATATATATATAGTCACTACTAGAAAATAATATAACTACATACAAAATAATATATTTTCTAGATTCTCATTCAAGGAGTTATATTCTTAACTAATGAAGTACTTATGACCCAAGACTTATATTTTTACAACTACTAGACGTTATTTCAAGGTTTTCCAAAGTAAGGAATATAACACTAACATTTTATATACGATATATTACAACAAGTTTTTATAAGCCTAGTTGGACTTATTTTTCCTAAGTATGGAAAATACTTTATTTTGACAATAACAATTATTTCCAAGTTACGAGTGGTATGGGTATCATGTGCATGCATATTCTCTTCATCACGTCATGATCTAAATTAGATCACTATCATTCATTTTAGGTTGCGGTTAGAGATCGAACCTCATTTCTGTGTATCCACTTTTGTCATCGTAGCTATCGCTCCAGGTGAGTCATAGCCCCTACTATTTTAACTTGTTTTATAACGGTTTTGGGGGAGAATACATGCTCGTTTCCATCTAAATGTATACTTGATTTAATTGGTTTTTGCTACATGCTTAGTCAAACATTTACTTGCTCCATTTATGAATTTCTTACTCATTCGAATGTAGTGTATATTCATTTGCATCACACTTAATCTCTTATCTTCGGTCCCAAGTCTTTTCCATTACGATGCACACTTAACCAAATGATCTAGCTTCACCACTATGTACATACATATCCGAATGTACGGGTCACTTAACCGAATGAACGGGTCACATATCCGAATGTACGGGTCACTTAACCGAATGAACGGGTCACATATCCGAATGTACGGGTAACATAACCAAATGAACTGGTCACGTAACCAAATGTATTGGTCAAACTACACTTATCTTTGATTATTGGTCCACATATTACTTTTGTTTCCGTAGACTATAACATATTTGGCAGTGGGTTGTGAACACACAGGTTACAAGTCTCTTATGGCGGGACTTGGAACTGAGTGGATTTACAATGCCTTTGCTGGGCGATCATTTCTCTATAGGCATTATTTGTTAAACAAACTCTATGAACTCACCAACCTCGTGTTGACACTTTAGCATGTATTTTCAGGTCTTAAGCAATGGCACGCTACAGGAGGTTTTGGCAGGGCATGACATGGTTATAGAAGACTCTGCTTATTCATTTGGGGACCGTTTTAAACCATTTTAAGGGCCTACTTCCGCACTACTTTTAACGATGTAAATTCAACATTTTTGATTAAACGATTTTATTCTAAATGATTAAAGTGAAAACCATTTTTGTACTTGTGTTGTGATACCGATTGAGTTACACCCCAGCTACATGTATGCTTCCGCTGGACCAGATTTTGGGGTGTGACAGATTGGCATCAGAGCTTTGGCTATAGCGAACTAAGTGTTTTTAAAACCTAGACTATAGCTACTTTCAAGAAAACTTAACCCTATGACCGTCACGTGCCTGCCTGCCAAGCTGAAGCCTCACTTGTGGTTTGTTGCTGACATATGTGATGAGATTTGTATCTCATTATCTGGTGTATTATATTCACTTATTCTAGTTGATTACTATCATTGTCTTTCATATAAGCATGTTCACGTATCATATATGTCACCGCGTTATGTTTTTCCTTGCATAGTTTCATCATTCGACCTTGAGTTTGGTCACCTGCCTTAGTCTTTCTGAACGTCTTAGTATTTGTGAAGGACATAGTATTAGTATAACTAAGCTGAGTATTTCAAAATTCATGGAACCTCGGTGGAAGATAGACTGGTCATCTATATTCGACCCGGGATAGTGAGATATAGGCTGACCACCTATGTCTGACTCAGAGATGAATTTTGCAACACTGAGAATGGTTATAATAAAATTTTGTCTGGATTGAATTCTCTACCCAATTTCCAAATGTTTCATTTTACATCACAGTATTGACTTTCATCACAATCTCATTATGTCGCAGCTGTCACAGTCTTTTCCCTTCTCACTATCATTATCATTTCTTTTCCCCATGATATATATATAAGGAATTAGGTGATACTCTATAGATTCCTATGTCACTCATCACTCATTACTCCCAATATTGATAAGTGGATATTATCAATGACCTCCCTAGGAAAGACTTCCCATACCATATATAAGGAGGATCCCTAGGTACATTATGACCATTTAAAACTCAGCAGAAATCTCAGGATATCACAAAACCACTCGAGCCACGTCAACTAGTCATATCGCAACATCAACCTTTCATTCTACGATAACCCACTCTCGAACATCTACTACTAGGAAACGTCTTAATTATGTCTCACCCTTCTTTTCTCGTTTTGATTAGCTATGCCGCCAAGGAAAGTTAAAGCTACTCCAACTATGACACCTGCTGCTATTCGGAAATTGGTTAAGGATAGTATCGCTGAAGCTCTAGAGATCGAGAGAGCTGAGGTAGCTGCAAGGGCTGCTGAGGCCGCTTTACAGACAAGGACAAATGGACAATCCGATAATAAGCGCGAATGTACTTGGAAAAATTTTAAGGTTAGTGATCCCATCAAGTTTAAGGGCACTGAAGGAGCGGTTGCTTTGATTCGCTGGTTCGAAAAGACTGAGAATGTGTTCCTCATGTGCAACTGTCCTGATGGCAGCAAGGTAAAATTCGCTATTGGCATGCTTTTGGATGAAGCTATGTCATGGTGGAATTCTTATGCTCAACCGATGGGTATGGAAAATGCCTACAAGCTCACCTGGGAGCAATTCAAGAAATTGATGACTGATAAGTTTCGCCCTCGTACTGAGGTGCAGAAGTTAGAAACAGAGTTTTATAAGCTAGTGACAGCAGGTAATGATATCGAGGCATATATCCAAAGGTTTCAGGAGTTGGCTGTGCTATGTCCAACTATGGTTCCAGATAACGAAAAGCTGCTAGAAAATTTCATCGGTGGACTACCGTGCAACATCAGTGGGAACGTAATTGCTTCTAAATCAGACACACTGGAGGAAGCTATCAGAATGTCTCAAAAGCTTATGGCTCAAGTGATGAAGCAAGAAACTACTATTAACAACAACAACGAAAACAAGAGGAAAAGGGATGACAACCAAGGAGACGATCAAGTATGGCAGCCAAACAAACAACATGAAGTGGTTAGGGCCTACGTTGCGGAGCCAAGTGAAAAGAAAGGATATGCAGGTACTTTACCTAAGTGCAACAAGTGTCAGTTTCATCACAAAGGACCTTGCCCCACTCAATGTGGAAATTGCCAAAAAGTCGGACACAAAGCCAAGGATTGCAAGACTCCCACCCTCGTAATGCATCAGAAAGTCACGGTAACCTGCCATGAGTGTGGAGTAATTGGACACTTCAAGAGTGAATGCCCAGAGTTGAGGAACCAGAATGGAGGAAGAGTTCGTTGAAATGCGAAGCTCGTCAGGAAAACAACAACGATGTCAATGTTAAGAAGAGAACTCCTACCTTGTATATAAATAAAACCTAAACTCTCTAGTGTTGTGTTTCTTTTGTGTTTAATTCTATGTTCTATCATATAAGTTTCATGTACTATTAACGAATTCCGACCTAATGAATATTCTATCTTTTATCACCGCAAGCTCCTAGCGATTTCATTAAAATTCTTTGGAACTACACCACTTATCATCGGCAGGCCAATGGTCAGGATTAGAGAACGATTCAAACATAGGGAGATATGCTCAGAGCATGGGTGGTTGACTCTAGAAATGGTTGGATTAACCATTTGCCATAAATCAGATTCCTTTATAACCATAGTTACCACACGAGCTTAGAGACTACACCATTTGAAGCACTCTATGGTCGAAATGCCAACATCCATTGACGGATCAAAATTTGGAAAAGCCTAACTCACTAGCCCAGTAGGCATTCATGAAATAACCAGAAATTTCTTACGAGTCAAGAATCAGTTACAAGTTCAATAAGTTGTAAACCCTTAAAATTTCAAGTTAATGGCAGGATTATGTTGAAAGTTCTGCCTAGGAAAGGAATGATACCATTAAGAAAAATTTGGGAAGATAAACCCGAGATTCAGACAGTATGGGTCTAGTGGCCTACAGACTTGAACTCCCACAGAGCTTAGTAGCTTACACAATAAATATCATCATCTTTTCACCAATACCACTCTAGAGACCAACACAAACTGAACTTCGGGACGAAGTTCCTGTTAGAAGGGAAGACTGTCACAACTCGTAATTTCCGGTCATTTTTCCAAACCTCGACAATTTACTATTCACAAGTTACTATTCATCATTTACTATTCAACGATCACTATTCATCGTTTTTTAGGTCAATTTGATATTCTGAGAAGCGTTCAGAAATTTTACTATTCACCTGACACTATTCATTTCCGAGAGAAAACCACTATTCATGTGCATTACTCATGTCATCGTAAATTTAGTTTACGAGTATTCAAATTCGCGTAACCGTATTGGTTCAGGAGCGAATTCATGCATTATCATTTGGGACATCTCATACAGACTAGAAATAGTCTTCATATTATCATTATGGCACTTGCATACTATTCCACTCTTAGGGTAATTAAATTAATATTTTTGGTAAAATTAACTTTTACGTATAATTATTTCTAAATAAACGTTAACAAACGACCAATAATGTGACTAACACGTCCGACACTCCCGACTATGATCCAAATATATTTTTATATTCATTTTAATAATATAAAAATTATAATATTAATTTACCCAGTGTTTTCAAATCAATTGCTACATTTTACGGTCGGAGCTTATAACTCCGTCGGTTTGCGTTATTTCAACCCGATAAATATTTTAACACCCAATTCTCATCAGGAATGTAAATTTATAATTTTTACAACGTCATCACATTTTATTTGGTATAGTTAAACTTTATTTCTAGCAAACTCGGTACCCGGTATACCCTAAAACAAATAATATCTACAAATACACCAAATCTTACCAAAACTCTTACACAACCCATCCATCCCTCCATTTTTGCCGCCCCCCCCCCCCCCCCCCCCTTCCTTACCCTTTCCTTACACAATTGAAATTTTGCTACTAACTCTAAATTATTGTCATAGTATTTTATATAAAATATATATATACCAATAATTCACTTTTCATCTCATTTGTACCAAATCAAAAGCAAACACACATTTCTTTTTCTCTCCTCTCTTGGATCGCCCTAAACAAGAAAACAAGCAAGAAACATCAATTTTTCCAAGATCAAGTGATAACCAAGGTTATTTAGTACTTCTTGTTAGGGTTTTGAAGTTTAAACACAAGGTTTTGCAAGTTTTTCATCTCCACTAATCCACTAATCCTTCAAGTAAGTTGTCAAACTCATTTTTATAATTTTACCAAGTTTATACAAGATCCATATGATATATATACTAGATCTACATGCATATGCTATTTATACCACTTTATTTTATAAACTTTTAACTTTTGAGCCATAGAAGTAGATTATAGTTAGATCCTTGTTAGATCCACTTGATTTATGATGTTTAGGAACCCATGACATCCTAAGAAGGTGTATGGTAGGGTTAGACTAGTTTTGTGGTGATTGAAAGTGATTTGGTTGAAGTTGGAGCAAGTTTGAAACTAGGAAAATGATTTTGGAAAATATATATATACCTACTGTCCCTATTTTGGAAACGTGGGAAACTCAGGAACTCAGGGGTAATTTTTGACCAAAGATTTAGAAAATACTCTCCGATACGAAACTATAGCCGAAAACGGGGATAAAAACGAGTTAATAACGAAGGAGATATGATTTTTGTAAATTTAACGACGAAAACTATTTTCTGAAAAACTGCATGTTGTTTGACAGTTTTCGACGGGCAAATAGAGACGTTAGACGTAACCTAGAGGAGCCGAACTACCAAAAATATATTAGTATATACTAAAACGAATCCGTGGATATAAAGAACGAGTAAAATGAGCTTAAAACGACCAAGTTATACACGTTTTAATATCATCAAAACTATATATATATATATAGTCACTACTAGAAAATAATATAACTACGTACAAAATAATATATTTTCTAGATTCTCATTCAAGGAGTTATATTCTTAACTAATGAAGTACTTATGACCCAAGACTTATTTTTTTACAACTACTAGACGTTATTTCAAGGTTTTCCAAAGTAAGGAATATAACACTAACATTTTATATACGATATATTACAACAAGTTTTTATAAGCCTAGTTGGACTTATTTTTCCTAAGTATGGAAAATACTTTATTTTGACAATAACAATTATTTCCAAGTTACGAGTGGTATGGGTATCATGTGCATGCATATTCTCTTCATCACGTCATGATCTAAATTAGATCACTATCATTCATTTTAGGTTGCGGTTAGAGATCGAACCTCATTTCTGTGTATCCACTTTTGTCATCGTAGCTATCGCTCCAGGTGAGTCATAGCCCCTACTATTTTAACTTGTTTTATAACGGTTTTGGGGGAGAATACATGCTCGTTTCCATCTAAATGTATACTTGATTTAATTGGTTTTTGCTACATGCTTAGTCAAACATTTACTTGCTCCATTTATGAATTTCTTACTCATTCGAATGTAGTGTATATTCATTTGCATCACACTTAATCTCTTATCTTCGGTCCCAAGTCTTTTCCATTACGATGCACACTTAACCAAATGATCTAGCTTCACCACTATGTACATACATATCCGAATGTACGGGTCACTTAACCGAATGAACGGGTCACATATGCGAATGTACGGGTCACTTAACCGAATGAACGGGTCACATATCCGAATGTACGGGTAACATAACCAAATGAACTGGTCACGTAACCAAATGTATTGGTCAAACTACACTTATCTTTGATTATTGGTCCACATATTACTTTTGTTTCCGTAGACTATAACATATTTGGCAGTGGGTTGTGAACACACAGGTTACAAGTCTCTTATGGCGGGACTTGGAACTGAGTGGATTTACAATGCCTTTGCTGGGCGATCATTTCTCTATAGGCATTATTTGTTAAACAAACTCTATGAACTCACCAACCTCGTGTTGACACTTTAGCATGTATTTTCAGGTCTTAAGCAATGGCACGCTACAGGAGGTTTTGGCAGGGCATGGCATGGTCATAGAAGACTCTGCTTATTCATTTGGGGACCGTTTTAAACCATTTTAAGGGCCTACTTCCGCACTACTTTTAACGATGTAAATTCAACATTTTTGATTAAACGATTTTATTCTAAATGATTAAAGTGAAAACCATTTTTGTACTTGTGTTGTGATACCGATTGAGTTACACCCCAGCTACATGTATGCTTCCGCTGGACCAGATTTTGGGGTGTGACAAACTCTCAGTTGGTGATAACCCGATCTCAAATAAATCTTCGAGCAGACACTCGATCCTTGCAGTTGATCAAACAAATCGTCAATCCTTGGCAATGGATATCGATTCTTCACCGTAAGTTTATTCAACTCACGATAATCGATACACATCCTGAAGGTTCCATCCTTCTTCTTTACAAACAACACCGGGGCTCCCCACGGTGATGAACTAGGGTGAATAAATCCTTTATCTGACAATTCCTGCAATTGTCCAAATAACTCCTTCATTTCCGACGGTGCTAGCCTATAGGGTGCTCGTGCCACGGGTGCTGCTCCTGGCATCAAGTCAATTTGAAATTCCACTTGACGAGTCAGCAGAAGGCCAGGCAAGTCCTCAGGAAAAACTTCTGGAAAGTTTCCGACTACTGGCACATCCTCGAGGCGCTTCTCTTCCGACTTCTTCTCGGTGACTTGAGCCAAAAAGACTTGACATCCTCGTTCGATGTACTTCACAAATTTGATGCAAGAAACGATGTTCAGACGTGTTTTACTTCGCTCTCCGCGAACAACTAGGGTTTCGTTATTCAGGGGGATATGAACGACCTTTTCGTCACAAATGATCTTAGCGCGGTTCTCGGATAACGAATCCATTCCTACAACGATGTCGAAACTACCAAGTCTAATAGGTATAAGGTCAATGGCAAATGGGGTGTCTAGTTGTCGTAGGGTGCAACCTCGGAGTATAGTGTTAGTGCTTACTAGCTTTCCATCGGCTAGTTCAATCTCATATGTGGTGTCTAGTTTGGTCGGTGTAATATTAAGCAGGGGTGCA
The DNA here is from genome assembly GCA_030686995.1 of Artemisia argyi. Lineage (NCBI taxonomy): Eukaryota > Viridiplantae > Streptophyta > Magnoliopsida > Asterales > Asteraceae > Artemisia > Artemisia argyi. The sequence goes on from CM060693.1 coordinate 158,995,964, forward strand.
AGAGAAATAGATACGAAACTTTGATCGGCTCCAGAATCAAATAAAACTTTAGCGAGGCGGTTGTTTAGAAAGAACGTACCCATGACTACGTTCGGATCTTGCTGGACATTCCCATCTCCCAGCACGTATGCTCTCCCTCGTGCATTGTTGTCCTTGTTAGGGCACTGACGCCTGTAGTGTCCTTTCTCTCCACAGACATGGCATACTACAGCCACGGGTTGCAAGTTGGCTCCTGTAGCCTTGCAATCTTGTGTCTTATGTCCAGTCCTTGAACATTTCCCACACTTAGCATAGCAGGGTCCATTGTGATGCATCTTACACTTGTCGTAAAATGGAAGAGGTCCAGCATACCTAGCATCCTTAACTGGTGCGGCGACATAAGCTCTGACAGCTTCCTGTCGTCGGTTCTGTTGGTTGTGGTGGGTGTTTCTGTCATGGTGATAGTTACGGTTGGGGTTACGGTTGTTGTTGTTGCTGCTGTTGCTGTTGTTGTTGTTGTTGTTGTTGTTGTTGTTTGTCCTTCGATCATCAAACTTCCTTTTGTGATCGTTGTTCCCCTGAGCAGAGTTACGCTTAATCTCCCGGTCTAGCAGTCTTTGGGCAATAGTCATTGCTTCATCCAAAGATTGAGGCTTAGACGAGGTGACGTTTCCCTCAATGCTCCTGGGTAATCCCTCAATGTACCTTTCCAACAACTTTTCCAAATCGGGAACCTTTGAAGGGCAAAGTGTGGCAAGCTCCTGAAATCTCCTATCATAAGCCCTGAGATCATTTCCTTTCACAACCAACGTGTGAAACTCATCTTCTAGCTTCTTGATCTCTCCTCTAGGGCAGAACTTCTTCAACATTTTCTCCTTAAGGTCAGCCCAGGTAATCTGATAGGCCTCTTCCACACCTATCTTCTGAGCAGTTGCATTCCACCAAGACAACGCGTCTTCCAACAATGTTCCAGTAGCAAACGAGACTCTGCTCTCAGTGGCGCATACCGCTCCTCACAAACACAGTCTCAGTTCGCTCAAACCATCGAGCGAGCTCTGTCACTCCTTCAGTTCCTATGAAGTGAGATGGTTTACAAGCTATGAAGTCCTTATAGGTACACTTCCGAGTCGCAGCAGACTCGCTCTCAGCAGTGGCTCGGTTATTGCTACTAGTTCGTGCCATTGCAGCAGCCTGCTCTTCTAAAGCTACAACAACACTGTCGGCAACCAACTTTCTGATAGCAGCCTGGGTCATAGCGGGTGACGAGGTAGCAGTAGCGGTTTTCCTAGGGGCCATAACTCTATAAAATCGCAAGTGCATAATTACAAATCCCAAACATCAATAACAAGAGATATAATGTAGCCAAACTCATAATAGTTGAGATCATCACCAAGTACATATCACAACCACACCATGAATACATACATCAACATAAACCATATCATTCATAAATAAACATCACGACATGTAACAACACACATGGAAATTATAATGAATCTCAATATGGGAGCATAATAAAAGATCAGACAACTAGAACATCATAAATCAATATCAATACGTTACAATCATAACCAACATAGAGTTTTAATAATTTTGAATTAATTGTTACAAAACAATAAGATACAACATTATTAATGCCACAGGCAAAAAGTTAAGATGTCTCTGTAAGTAATGACATGTCATAGATCTATGAAGGTCCAGGTGCGCCTCCTGATCTCCTCTCTAGCTCTCTGATGATCCTGATCATCTCTAACATCTCCAAATCCCTGGATCTCTCACGGGCCTGAATCTCCTCAATAGTGGCTGAAAGTGTGTGGATGGTAGAACTAGATGCGGCTAACTCCTGTGTCCGATGCTCCATCATCTCCTGTGTGATGGCCGCAATCGCTCTCAAATCATCTATCTCATGCCTCTGAACATCTAGTCGATGACCAAACTCAGTGATGGTAGCCTGTGCCTCCTCGATCTCTGTCCCCATCATCTCAAATACCATCTCTAAAGCTGTCCTATGTACCACGAGGTTCTCGACCTCCTCCTGCATACACTCAATCCTCTCCAAGGATATATCCTCAATAATGCTCAATAGCTCATCAAGACGATCCTCATGTCTCACTAATCTAGCAGCCAAAAGAGGGATAGTATGGTGTATCGGCTCCCCAGTGATCGGTAACACCGCTTGATGTTTGCGTTTTTGCGCGTATCAAAAATATACAAAGTAGACGTGAGTAGAGTTTACCGATCAACCTTTAGGAAAAGGAAGACTTGTAAAGACTCGTGAATACAATATATATATATATATATATATATATATATATATATATATATATATATATATATATATATATATATATATATATATATATATATATGTGATACCGGGTAAGTGATTACCCGGGTCGTGTCCCAACGAGGTGTGAATGGGCAATATCGTGTGAGATTCGAAATTAAAATGCTTGTAAGGAATGGTTGAGAGATTATTTGGTATTGTGGAGTTACAATAAATTGCAAATAACGTACGAAAACTTAAATAAAAGCAACTAAAACATGGATTCAAACAACGAATGAAAAATTAGACGTAAAATCTACTTAAAATACTACGGGAATGATAATAGGGAATAGGGGAAACCTAAAACGCAATCTAATTTTAAAAATGCGAAATTTAATTAAAGAAAAACGCGAGCGCGCAAATTAAAATGTAAAACGGGAGCAAATAAAGTCCCACGGGTATAAAAATCATTTTTCTACGATTCTAATGATGAAAGAAAATTTTTGGAAAAAGAAAAATATTTTTTTCGACTTTTATATGTTTTTAATGAATTAAATACTAAACAAACTCAATTAAATGATTAAAATTACTAAAACTAATTAGAAAAATCTAAATTTTTTTTTTGTAAAATCTATTAAGCTAAAAGGAAGCTAAGAAAAATAAAAAGTTAGAAATAAGCAGTCAAAATAAGCAGTCAATAAGCAAAGTTAAAACTGAAAGGGATAAATAAGCAAATTAGAACTAAAACTACTACAAAAGAATTAAAAAGGAAATGTCTAACAATAAAAGACCCAAGGGCGCATGGTTAAGGGTGTGGTGTTTGTGTATGCTGAGATTGTGAAGTGCCCCAGGTTCGATTCTGTCCAATCCCACCAAAACCAAACTTTTTGCAACATATATATATTTTTTTTTTGAAAATTACAAAACACTAAAAGTAAATAACTTTTTGAAAACACAAGCTTTTCAGAAACATCAAAATAAGCTAGAATTAAGCTTATGAAGCTTATCAGTAAACCAAATGTGATCAGAGGCCAAAAAGAAAGAAAAAAAAACAAAAAAACAAACACTCAACTGATGGCTTATATAAACAAACAACAAACACACCTTAACTGTTTAGCGCCTTACGCTCAAATAAACTAACGACACGTCCAAATAAGCAACAACTCATCTAATCTCATTTAAATAACTATAAAACAAGTATAAACAAGCTATTAAAGCACTTATAAGCTAAGGATAAATGGGAAATAAGAATCAGTGCAATAAAGGGCTAAATAGAAATCCTAAAAGCTATTCTAAACGCTGAGATAAGCTATACTAAAGGGAGAATAAGTTAAAGGCATAAAGGGGAATCCTAAACAAGCTAATAGGAAATAGAAATAAGCAGTAAAATAATCCTAAAAAGCACAAAGCTAAAAGCCAAAAACTGAGCTGATGCACGACATGGCCAAACAGCCCTAGGTAGCCTACTTTGGGGGCGTAAAAAGTAATCTAAAAAAAATCCTAAAAATGAAACAAAAATATTAGCTTGTGAACAAGCTGGTAGACTAAGTGTAAACCAAATTTCAGGTCCTAACGACAAGAATTGAAGCAATTAAAAATTCCCCATTAGGAGCTGTTGGAACGAGCATAAGTGTAGGCCTAATGTGGGTGAGCTGATTTGCAGCCCTCGATTAAGCTACAAATAAGCTCAAAATTCAATAAAAAGGTTAGGAATACAAAGTTTATGCTACTAACAACATGCAAACATAAAATAAAAGCAAAAATCCTACTAAAAATAAGATCAAAAGGGGGCGTAGGGGGCTGCTTTGCAACTGAGCAGCAGTGGGTGGTTTGGTGGATTAAAATGGGTGGAAACTAGTTCAAACCTAAAACTCTAGTCATAGAACTTAAAAGCATGTATACTACACTAACTTGGTTCAAAATTATCAACTAAAAGTATTCAAATCCATGAGCTCTAATTAAATCAGGTTAAAGAAAACTTAAGTCTCAAATATTTGAAAATCAATGTAAAACTCATGAAGCTACTGAAAACTGATCAAAACTTGTTTTAGACCAAATATAATGCTGAATTAAAACAGATTTAGTCAACCAAAAAAAACAAATCTGACTTTAACCAACAAAACCTTATAGTGTCAAACACTAGTTAAGGGATACAGTTAAGAGTTTTAGCCAACTAGGGATCAATTCCAGCTAGGATTAAGCATCTAAGAAACTAAACTAAGATATAAAAGATCTAAAAAAAATAAGTTTAGGCAGAATTAATCAGTTACAAATGCAGATGCTTAATATATTAAAGAGTAAAATTGCACAAGAAACTGATTCTTTTGAATTGGTAAAAGTGGAATTACAAGACTTAAAAATGAATTACAACCTTTTTAAAATAAAGAGATTACACTATGAAAAACATATAAAATGACAGGAAATTAAATGGTCAAAATTTCTCTAAGACTTGAGAAATTGGACTCCCCTCCAACAGTGGAAAAAAAGCTCCATTTATATTAGTAGTCTAGGGTTTTTCACTTTTTCTTGTCTGTTTATCTTGTGTTTCTTCTGTGAGTGAGAGCAGTTGTGGAGTCCTTTGTGCATTCTTCTTGAACTTCCACAGCCATAGGATCACTCTTGGGCTTCAGTTCTTGTGTTCTTAGCCTTTAGATCACTTTGTGCTTCCTTTGGATTGCCAACGTGGAATAGGATTAGTGGGATTGGTATTGGTGTTGTGGCATCACGTGAAGGTTGGGTTGCTTTTGAGGAGGTGTGAATGCGTGTTGCAGGAAAAAGAAGGAGGAGGAGGTGTATCTTCTGGGTAAAAGAGGTGGGAGGTGGAAGATGAGGTTCTGAGTGGTGTTTTTGTGGTTTGACCGAGAATAGGTCAAAGAAACGTTTTTTTATTAAAACGTAATGTGGGATTTGTTTGTTGGGCTTGGATTTGGTGTGGGCTTGAGGTGTAATTGGGCCAAGGGTAAGATTAGTGGTGTTGGATTAGGATTTTAGTACTCAAGTATAAATGGGATCCGCTTAGTTTGTAGTTGCAAATCACAAGGACCCAAAGTGTAATTTCCTGAAAATGAAGGACCTTTTCTGCTGAATCTCAAAAATATTTCCAGGACCATTCTTTCCATTGTTGAATAGTACAAGGGTTATAAATGTAAATTTCCAATTTTTAAAACCCAAGGACTACTTTTGCCATTTTTGAAAATTCGAGGACCAAAATTGTAATATTCTCAAATTTTTTTCATCCAAGGCCTAATTTTGACAATTTTTGAATTCCCAAGGACCTTATTTGATTTTCTTTCAAAATAAATGCTCAGGGACTAGTTTTGACAACTTTTAAAAATCGGGGGACTGAAACTGCCAATTATGCAAACTTTGTTTATTTTTCATTCGTTTTCAATCATTTTGCGTCTAAAACTTATAAAACACGATCTTTGGGATATTTTTGTTATTTTGATGCATTCTTGAGTTTTTTTACGTATTTTGGCAGTTAAAATACGGTAAAAATGATGAGTATTTACACACTCATCAATCCCCCACACTTGAGTATTGCTAGTCCCTAGCAATCTTTTGTGAAAAACTTGATGGATTTGAAAATCTCTTTACCAAAAGCCATCACTTCTGGAGTAGCCAGGTGTAAGAACTGTGGCACACCTGATAACCGTGTGATTTTGAGCAAACCACCAGCTGTCAACGGATTTGATTAGTCTTTACCAAAAGCCGTTTGCTTCTGGACTAGCCAGCTCTTGAGGGAATAGTCAACATCTTGGTGAGCTGATTACCAATTATGGATTTTCCACGGCCTTTACCACAAGCCATAATCTTGTGGGCTAGCCAACTCATTAGCTTTTGAGGATGATGGGGAGTTGAGGAACCATACAATTTTTGGCAAATTGCAAGCCATCAACGGGTTTGAGTTATCTTTACCAAGAGCCGTTTGCTCCTGGATTAGCCAATCCCTTTTGTCGGTTAGACTTAGCGGACTGATTACCACAAAATTTTAAAATAAAGTGAAAAAAAAATTTTAAAATTTTTGGCTAAAAACGGGGGTACTAGACGATATAGTTTGATAAAATTTGCTAGAATAGCGAAATACCCCCCCCCCCCCCCACACACACACTTAGAATTGAATATTGTCCTCAATATTCAAAGTCCGGGCTATTATGCCGACTCTTTGAACGTAAAAGGGCAACATTACAAGCTAAATGTGGAAACATCATTTTTGTTTTTCACTTTATTGGTAACCATAGTATGGGGGACTCCCCCACACTTAGGGTGAAAACCCTATAAGCATGCTACTGTTTTTGTTTACCGAGTCGCTAGCTTGACTCGACCCCGAATTCATTTGTCCTTGGGGAGGCATGATGTGGAAGAAGCAATCTCCATCAGACTTGCATTCAAGATGTTTAGACAAACATTTGAAGCACGTGAAAGTTCCACACCGATGAGATATACAGACCCTGGACCAAATGAATGATACATGGAAATGCCGGGGTCAAAGATAGTATCCTCATTCCCGAAGGAGTGAAGAACAAGAGAAGTCACCCTGTAGGTGAAGAAAAGGAAGAAAACCATGATGAAAATCATGATAAGATGTTCTTCCTCGAGAGCATGCTCATTTGCCTGAATTTGGATTTCAAAGGTTAAGCTCACTGGGTTTAAAAACATCCCGAGAGGGAGGGTGGGAATTTGTAAATTCTCATGATTGAGTACATTTCCCCCCGGGCTATCATACTCCGGAGGAGTCATGATATGAGTGAGTACACCGGAGAACTCCTCATGAAGAGAATCATTCACGAGATGTGAATCCGTGAATTCATGTTCCGGAGTAGACTCATCACAATCCTCAATCTGAGTACCAAAGATTGGATTATCAGAAATCAAAGTGAATTCAGATTCGAATTCAAACAAAGGATTGGTGAGAGTCGTATTAAATGTTTCGGGAACAAATTGATTATCATTCTCTATTGAACTGCTGGGATAAGAACTGAGTGACTGATCATGATAGAGGAGAGTTTCAATTTCTCCAAGATCGGCTTCAAAATCAACGAGACCATCATCACTTCCCGTTGGAAGTGGATTGATGTGAGTGAGTTCATCAGCGAACTCCTCAAGAAGATGATCAGCATCAGAATGTGGAAGTGATGCCTCAACATATTCAATGTCTCCATAAGATGTATAATCATCGCTAAAATCGGAGAAAGTCTCAAATTGATCGTTCGAACACTCAAGAGGGGAAAGTAAATCACACATATGGTCCAAAGTTCCCTGTGACTCTCTTGGGATTGGGACAAGGATCTCAACACTAGACTTTATGAATTCGTCCGATTCCTTATCAGGAACAGTGCTAAGGTGCTTATCCCCCATGTTTGGAGAGTGAGCGTGAACTTCGGGTGTGACAACAACAGACTGATCTTTCATGGAAGGAACCACAATTGATGAATTTGATGCGCCTTGACGAATATCAATGATATCTTCATCATCACTATCGTCATCGTCATCGTCATCGTAGATGATAGTTTACGCATTCGAAATCTTAGTCTAGCTGCTTCTTTAGCTTCTTCAGCTAGTATTTCTTTGTAAGACTTCGGACGAGGTTCTTCCGGAGCAGGCTTGTTAACCAAATCCTTAAGATCTTTTAAAGTATTTAAAACATTTTGCAAAAGTTCTTGAGGAAATGATTGAGGTTTTGTTTCAAAAGTTTGGTATTGTGGAGGTTGGTCGTGATAATTGTTGTCACAAGGAAAAAGATTCCTAGTTTGACAATCGGTGCTAAAATGCGGACCTCCACAATACTCACAACTGTATTGTTGTGAAGTTGGTGCATTTTGAAACGATACGGCATTGCAATTTTGATAACACGGATTATGCTCATATGAAATGAAAATGTTTTGTGGCTCATTGCAAAAGCTCGGATTAGAATCGTAAGCGAATGAATTACTCGAACCACAAAACAAACAACTTCCGTTTTGAATATCATTACCACATCGTTTACATGTACACCAACGACATGGCAACCCGAAAAGCGGCTCACCACAACCGACACAAGGAATAAAAGTCAGAGGTGGGACAAGTGGTGTGCTCTGAGAGCTAGGAATTTCCACCACTTCCGTTATGGTCTCTGGTTTTTGAAGATTGGGCAAGTCGTGCTTTTCAGTCACTGCTCTATGCTCTGTACGTTTGCTTGACAAACCTTTAATCGTAAATCCTGAAAGGTTAGGATCAATTCTTGATGGTTTGTCATTAATAGCACGTATTTCAGGCAGTGATGGGTAGTTGGAAGAATTCGGTGAATCATCGAGAGAATTTGGACTTATGAACATATTGCACGTAGTACAAAATCTGTTACTACAATTATTTCCACACTTCTCACAAATACACCGGAAACAACGATAGCCATTCTCAATCGGGCTTTTACAGTGAAAACACGTGTAGCCGAGAGACGCCATAAGAATTATACATGAGAGGGGTATAAGAAGGTAGAATCAAATGGATAGAGGGTAAGGAAAAATATTTTTGGGTTTTTCGAAAAACACATCAATTAAAACGAGACCAACTCAAAAAGACAATGGTGAACTTAAACCAATAATCACAGTGTAAATGGCTTCTTTGAAAAAGGTACACCAATTTACAAGGATACAATGGCAAGTTTTAATCTTTTGTTTGGGAACTTATTAATGTTCGCACCCCCAGTTGGTAGGTGTTCAACCTTGGTTCTCGGCGGTGTGTTTTATGCTTATGTGTTATTTAACAAGAAAAACGGAAAATGTTTTTGTATTTTATTTATATGATAGATGTATATACAAAAGAAAAGGAAAATATTTTTGTGTTTTATAAGTTTTTGAAAACGATAACTTCTTGACAAAGGTTCTACAAGTCACTAATCGTTAAAATCGTAACGATATTGTCGCAACACAACCTCCCCGGCAGCGGCGCCATTTTGATGTTTGCGTTTTTGCGCGTATCAAAAATATACAAAGTAGACGTGAGTAGAGTTTACCGATCAACCTTTAGGAAAAGGAAGACTTGTAAAGACTCGTGAATACAATATATATATGTGATACCGGGTAAGTGATTACCCGGGTCGTGTCCCAACGAGGTGTGAATGGGTAATATCGTGTGAGGTTCGAAATTAAAATATTTGTAAGGAATGGTTGAGAGATTATTTGGTATTGTGGAGTTACAATAAATTGCAAATAATGTACGAAAACTTAAATAAAAGCAACTAAAACATGGATTCAAACAACGAATGAAAAATTAAACTTAAAATCTACTTAAAATACTACGGGAGTGATAATAGGGAATAGGGAAAACCTAAAACGTAATCTAATTTTAAAAACGCGAAATTTAATTAAAGAAAAACGCGAGCGCGCAAATTAAAACGTAAAACGGGAGCAAATAAAGTCCCACGGGTATAAAAATCATTTTTCTACGATTCTAAAGATGAAAGAAAATTTTTGGAAAAAGAAAAATATTTTTTTCGACTTTTATATGTTTTTAATGAATTAAATACTAAACAAACTCAATTAAATGATTAAAATTACTAAAACTAATTAGAAAAATCTAAATTTTTTTTTTTGTAAAATCTATTAAGCTAAAAGGAAGCTAAGAAAAATAAAAAGTTAGAAATAAGCAGTCAATAAGCAAAGTTAAAACTGAAAGGGATAAATAAGCAAATTAGAACTAAAACTACTACAAAAGAATTAAAAAGGAAATGTCTAACAATAAAAGACCCAAGGGCGCATGGTTAAGGGTGTGGTGTTTGTGTATGCTGAGATTGTGAAGTGCCCCAGGTTCGATTCTGTCCAATCCCACCAAAACCAAACTTTTTGCAACATATATATATATATATATATATATATATATATATATATATATATATATATATATATTGAAAATTACAAAACACTAAAAGAAAATAACTTTTTGAAAACACAAGCTTTTCAGAAACATCAAAATAAGCTAGAATTAAGCTTATGAAGCTTATCAGTAAACCAAATGTGATCAGAGGCCAAAAAGAAAGAAAAAAAAAACAAAAAAACAGACACTCAACTGATGGCTTATATAAACAAACAACAAACACACCTTAACTGTTTAGCGCCTTACGCTCAAATAAACTAACGACACGTCCAAATAAGCAACAACTCATCTGATCTCATTTAAATAACTATAAAACAAGTATAAACAAGCTATTAAAGCACTTATAAGCTAAGGATAAATGGGAAATAAGAATCAGTGCAATAAAGGGCTAAATAGAAATCCTAAAAGCTATTCTAAAAGCTGAGATAAGCTATACTAAAGGGAGAATAAGTTAAAGGCATAAAGGGGAATCCTAAACAAGCTAATAGGAAATAGAAATAAGCAGTAAAATAATCCTAAAAAGCACAAAGCTAAAAGCCAAAAACTGAGTTGATGCACGACATGGCCAAACAGCCCTAGGTAGCCTACTTTGGGGGCGTAAAAAGTAATCTAAAAAAAATCCTAAAAATGAAACAAAAATATTAGCTTGTGAACAAGCTGGTAGACTAAGTGTAAACCAAATTTCAGGTCCTAACGACAAGAATTGAAGCAATTAAAAATTCCCCATTAGGAGCTGTCGAGCATAAGTGTAGGCCTAATGTGGGCGAGCTGATTTGCAGCCCTCGATTAAGCTACAAATATGCTCAAAATTCAATAAAAAGTTTAGGACTACAAAGTTTATGCTACTAACAACATGCAAACATAAAATAAGAGCAAAAATCCTACTAAAAATAAGATCAAAAGGGGGCGTAGGGGGCTGCTTTGCAACTGAGCAGTAGTGGGTGGTTTGGTGGATTAAAATGGGTGGAAACTAGTTCAAACCTAAAACTCTAGTCATAGAACTTAAAAGCATGTATACTACACTAACTTGGTTCAAAATTATCAACTAAAAGTATTCAAATCCATGAGCTCTAATTAAATCAGGTTAAAGAAAACTTAAGTCTCAAATATTTGAAAATCAATGTAAAACTCATGAAGCTACTGAAAACTGATCAAAACTTGTTTCAGACCAAATATAATGCTGAATTAAAACTGATTTAGTCAACCAAAAAAAACAAATCTGACTTTAACCAACAAAACCTTATAGTGTCAAACACTAGTTAAGGGATACAGTTAAGAGTTTTAGCCAACTAGGGATCAATTCCAGCTAGGATTAAGCATCTAAGAAACTAAACTAAGATATAAAAGATCTAAAAAAAACAAGTTTAGGCAGAATTAATCAGTTACAAATGTAGATGCTTAATATATTAAAGAGTAAAATTTGCACAAGAAACTGATTCTTTTGAATTGGTAAAAGTGGAATTACAAGACTTGAAAATGAATTACAACCTTTTTAAAATAAAGAGATTACACTATGAAAAACATATAAAATGACAGGAAATTAAATGGTCAAAATTTCTCTAAGACTTGAGAAATTGGACTCCCCTCCAACAGTGGAAAAAAAGCTCCATTTATACTAGTAGTCTAGGGTTTTTCTTGTCTGTTTATCTTGTGTTTCTTCTATGAGTGAGAGCAGTTGTGGAGTCCTTTGTGCATTCTTCTTGAACTTCCACAGCCATAGGATCACTCTTGGGCTTTAGTTCTTGTGTTCTCAGCCTTTAGATCACTTTGTGCTTCCTTTGGATTGCCAACGTGGAGTAGGATTAGTGGGATTGGTATTGGTGTTGTGGCATCACGTGAAGGTTGGGTTGCTTTTGAGGAGGGGTGAATGCGTGTTGAAGGAAAAAGGAGGAGAAGGAGGTGCATCTTCTGGGTAAAAGAGGTGGGAGGTGGAAGATGAGGTTCTGTGTGGTGTTTTTGTGGTTTGACCGAGAATAGGTCAAAGAAACGTTTTTTATTAAAACGTAATGTGGGGTTTGTTTGTTGGGCTTGGATTTGGTGTGGGCTTGAGGTGTAACTGGGCCAAGGGTAAGATTAGTGGTGTTGGATTAGGATTTTAGTACACAAGTATAAATGGGATCCGCTTAGTTTGTAGTTGCAAATCACAAGGACCCAAAGTGTAATTTCCTGAAAATGAAGGACCTTTTCTGCTGAATCTCAAAAATATTTCAAGGACCATTCTTTCCATTGTTGAATAGTACAAGGGTTATAAATGTAAATTTCCAATTTTTAAAACCCAAGGACTACTTTTGCCATTTTTGAAAGTTCGGGGACCAAAATTGTAATATTCTCAATTTTTTTTCATCCAAGGACTAATTTTGACAATTTTTGAATTCCCAAGGACCTTATTTGATTTTCTTTCAAAATAAATGCTCAGGGACTAGTTTTGACAACTTTTAAAAATCGGGGGACTGAAACTGCCAATTATGCAAACTTTGTTTGTTTTTCATTCGTTTTCAATCATTTTGCATCTAAAACTTATAAAACACGATCTTTGGGATATTTTTGTTATTCTGATGCATTCTTGAGTTTTTTTACGTGTTTTGGCAGTTAAAATATGGTAAAAATGATGAGTATTTACACACTCATCACCGCTGAAGAGCCATCTCCAAGCTCAGCAGCCCTAGGCAATCCCTCAACCAATCTCCATCTACGAATGTAGTCTAACAAAAATGACCATCGACGAGTATCAACCAATCTATGAATGTCGGGTGAGGTGGGGGTCTCGGTGGGAGCAGGTGATGGTACAGGTGATGTAGTAGGTGATGGTATCGGTATGGTAGTAGTTTGTGAGTAGAAAAATGTAGGTGGTGGCATGGGTGGCAAAACCTCAGATGTGTGGGGTGCGGTGTAGGTAGGTAGCATGTAAGGATGTGGCTCAGGTGGAGGTGATACGGGTGATGGTGGAGGTGCTGGTGATGCCACAGGTGTCAGATCTGGCATAGAAATAGGCGGTAATACAGATATGGGTGATGATACAGGTGTAGTGATGAGTGCTCAAACACTCATCGTTTTTGATATATTTAAACTGCCAAAACGCACAAAAACAATCAAAAAGATATCAAAATACTTAAATTATCCCAGGGATTGTGTTTTATGTGTTTTAAAAGCAAAATGTGCAAAAACAAAGAAAAAACGTACAAAGTTTGCAGTATTGGCAGTTTCAGTCCCCCAAGTTTCAAAACTTGTCAAATTAAGTCCCTAAGCATTTATTTTGAAAGAAAAAGTCAACCCAAGGTTTTGAAAGTCAATGTCACAAAATATTACATTTGGGTTGCAAGTTTTCCAAAACTACATATTTAGTCCCTGAAAAATCTAAATATGGCAAAATAGGTCCCTGGGAAATTTTGAAGTTTGAAAAATGGAAAAATAATCTTGGAACTTTGGAATTATATCAATATTGGTCCTTGGATTCACTTGGAAAAATTACAACTTCAGTCCTCAAAGTTATGGGAAATTACAAAAATGGTCCTTGTGTTCATAAACTAAACAAACAAATCGGACCCTTTGATATTTTAACCCAAAATCCCATCCAATCCAGTCCACCTCCCAAAGCCCAACCTAGGCCCAGTCCATTTTTGCTAATACCCGGTCAAAGGGTCAACGCGGGTCAAACAGACCCTTGACCATCTTCTTCCCCCCAACAAGCCTGCGTGAAACCAGGGACAAATCCATCCCCCCTCCTCGCCTTTTTCCAACCAAATCCCCCCCATAATTAATTCCCTCACCAAACAAACCCACCACCATAAATGCATCACCAACCCCTCACCAATACCACTTAGTTCTGCCCCGTATTAATTTTGGGGCCAAAAAGCCAATCAATGGCTAGGATTGATCAATGCCTAATTAAACGATGAGGATTTGGTCAGAGGGTCAAGGCAAGGCATGTGGGACTCTCAGTTTTCAAAAGAAAGCCATGTGGAAGACCTTAGGCATTATTTTTTAGGTCGTTATATATAGAAAAGCTCATAGAAGCTTTGGTGTGTAATTCTCTTAGTTTTTATGTAGTTTTAATCTATTTTCAATGTATTGTAACTAATTTTATTAATGAAAGTTCAGCTTAAAGTCTAATTCTCACTTTCTCTTTTCAAAGTCTCTTTTGAAATTATCAAGTTCTAATTAAGTTATCTAAGGTGTGTTTAATCCACTCACAAGCTATCACAAACTCAAAAACAAGGTTTTAATACCTTATTAAACTTGTGTGAACAACTCTTAACTCAGTTTTAAATAATTACAAAAAAATAAGAAAAAATATCAAAAATAAATAAAAATTTGGTGATCACATACTGAATGAGCATGGAGCACAGTGAATCAAGGATGGCTGTAGGTTAGGTACCTCATGGGAGGGCATAGGATTGATTAACTTGGTCCTTTGGTTCTTAATCAGTTGGCTTGGAAGGCTTTGTAAGCTTAAATTCTTTCATCTTTAGTATTAAGTTACTTTAATTGGTTATTTAAGTTTGTTTTAGTTAAATATTAACATTTAGATCAGTAGTAATCAATTGTTCATGTTATATGTTTGTCTAAGTTAAAATCTCTTTAATAACTAAGTTTAAAGGAGTGTTTGGTTTTAGGGTGTTTGATCAGTTCTATCAGTGCATTAGTACTTATCTGTGTTTCAACTAGTTTTGTGGGTGTATTAAAGCTCAGGGGAACTTTTCATTTGGTCACAAACTCACTCAAAAGTCAAAACTCAAGAAATCACTCACCACAGTCAACTGTGGTGAGTTTTTAAAGCTATAACTCATCACATCTCTAGATAAGTTGTTCATTTACTCAAATTAGTTTCAATATACCCTAACTAAACAAGTTTGATCATAAAAAACAGCTGTACAAGTTCACAAAAGTCAAAACTCATAATTTCTTAAAAAGTCAAAACTGCATACTCAGATTTTCATCAAAATTGGGTGATTTTTCCTTATTTTTGTATTAAGATTGAGCCTTTGAAACTTGTTAGGGTTGTTGTCTACCAGTTGGACCTTTGATTTCCATCTTTGTTGAATTTTTGTGAATTTTTCTTAAAGACCAAATTGTCCTTTGAATTGGACTGCAGGGCAAGAACTTGCCCTGTCTCAGCAGACCATCTCCATCACCCCACCTTTGGTGGTGTTTTGTGATTGACCCAGTGGGTCCCACAGTCCCTACCTTGCATCATTCAACCCCCCTCCTACCCAGGATCAAGGGTTGACCCTTTATTTGACCTAAAGATCAGTGGACCCCACCTGGTTTGACCCCAAAAGTTTGTCCCATATCTGTCTCAGAAACAAGTGAGCAAACAGCTTATTTGTGTTTTCTTGGCTTATTGAAGCTACAAGTTTGGCTTATTCTTGCTTATTATAGTGTAACAAACTCATAGAAACCATAAAATACCATTGTGGACCCCACATCATCCATTTGAGCTTAAAAATCCTCCACAGTCAACAAAAGTCAACTGTGGGGTTAATAAGCACATCAAGTGCTTATTTCTTGGGGTGTAGTGAAAGTGTTTTTGTTAAAAGTACTTATTTTTAGTTTATAACTAGTTTAGAAAAAGAAAAAAACCAAAAAACCAAATTTAATATTAGTGATAGCTTCTATTTAATAGGATTTATCAATTTAATTTTCTTTTTAATTTATTTCTAAGTAATATATCACTTTTATATTTTTAGAAATTATAATTTAGGTTAAAATTAATTTACAAATTTTTTCAGATTTTTATTTTGTCTTTTAGTGGTATTTCTAATTAATTTTAGTTTAATTTAGTTTTAATTAATATTAATCAATTAAATAGCATAATTAGTTTTTATAAAGTATAATCTAGTTTTTATAATTTTTCTAGCTTTTATTTTAGTTAAAACATTTTTATAAATTTTTCTAGAATTTTTACTGTTCATTTTCTATTTTTTAATATAATTAGTTTAATTAGAAATTAATAAGTAATTAGCTTAATAATTATTTAATTAGTTTAAAAATACATAAAATTAGCTTTTTACAATTTTTTTAGGATTCCCATTATGGTTAATTAGATTTATAAAATTTTTCTTAATTTTCTAAGCCTTTTTAGTATTTTTAATAATTCTAATTAATTTAATTAGTAATAAATAGATAATTAGTAATTAATTAATAATAAATAATTAAATAGTGTAAAAATAGTTTTTAATTTTCTTAAAATTTTCTTTAATTAATAGGATTGTAAAAATATCAAATTTACACTTTTACCCCCTTCCAGTCCTTCAGTTGTACTTTTTGTTTTGTTCATCTGTATACGTTTTTTAATTAGAACGTACATTTTTAGGTTTTAGCTCAAATCTTCGTAATCCAAATTCCCGTAATCAATCACATAGCTTTCCTAAGCTATATTTGTTAATAACTTCCAAATAATTTTGATCATAACCCTTTTCTGTGAATAATTACCCGATCACTAATACGCTAAAGTCACAATTCACACTTCAACGGGACTTAACGACCTGGTGATACCTTATATTACCCGGAGCATTGACCTAGGCTATTTGACTTTGTTGACTATTATTTGGTCAATATAAGTTAGGTGGTTTAGCATCAATCATGTAGGTACAGGTGGTGTAACAGTAGAAGCAGGCAAAATATAGACTCGTTTCCGAGCCGTGCGTTTGCGGGTATAGTCTCCCTCATGATATCGAAACAACTCTCCAAAAGGCTCAGACTCATAGGGCTCAAGAATCCTCACTCGCTTGCACCGACGAATCGGTGAAGGCGGGGATGGTGGTGGAATAGAAGCAGCAGTGTCAGAAGTATCAGAGTCAGAAGACTCGTCATCAGCATCTGAACCGGTGTGGTGACTAGCAGGTGGTGTAGGACGATCATCAGCCGCAAGAAACTGCTGAGACGTCAGGTACTGATCATAAAGGTACTGCCCCTGTGTCATAGGTCCACAGATAGGGCGAAAGAGAGGCTGAATAGCAAAAGAATCAATGGGTGTAGAAGCAACCTCACCCTCCTCAAAGGGCTCAGTATCAGCAGATGGGTCTCCAGATGGAACAGGAGATGGTATAGCAGGTGATACAGGTTGGGTGTCATGGTCAGAATCATGGGTGTCTCGGGTGTCATGGGTGTCATAGTCAGATAGGTC
Source organism: Artemisia argyi (assembly GCA_030686995.1). Taxonomy (NCBI): domain Eukaryota; kingdom Viridiplantae; phylum Streptophyta; class Magnoliopsida; order Asterales; family Asteraceae; genus Artemisia; species Artemisia argyi. Next base: position 159,013,186 of record CM060693.1, read on the forward strand.
AATAGTAGGGTGAGTGGATGATGCCGGCACGACGTCGTCACTGTCAGACAAAATAATAACCGGGGGCGACATGGTACTGTAATATCCCAAAAATAGCAGTAATATAAGTCATTTAGTGTACATAATTCTACATGCATAGTGATCATAGTGTCATAGTGAGCTAAATGCAATGGGTGCTAAAAATCAAACCTTAAAACATGACGTTTGCAAGCGCTGGCACGGAGGGCACTTTGGTGATAAATAGTCTGTTTAAAATCTGGTGAGGTTATAGTCTAATGTTTTGAAAAATCATTTGGTTCTCTATAACCATGGCTCTGATGCCAATCTGTAACACCCCGAAAATTTGATAAGCAGCGGAAGTCTAATCGGGGTCATTACAGTTTAGTACACAGTCATACTCATAGAAAACAATTCAAAAGATAGCCAATATCATTCCATGAAAACTCAAATAGTCAGAGTTACAAACATTTTTCCAAAATGTTAATTGTTTCGCAAAAGTAGTGATGAGTTTGTAAAGAATGATATAATTATTGAAATCAAAAGGGAGGTCCTGTGCCCTTTGTCGGCTCCGTACCGCCATGCTTGCTAGTTTCCTGAGATAAACATGCTTAAAAAGTCAACACAAAGGTTTAGTGAATCCATAGTAGTTTAAATAGTAATATAGTGAACACAAGTCAAGCATTTGAAATAAACAAGCCAAGATAGACAGGTCTTGACTAAACTGGTGTAATATTGCTCCTAAGCCTCACGAAACGCAAGCCTTAACATTGATTTGACATATCCTAAAGATAATAACAATCACCTACACCACAGCGGATGTAAATGACGAGGGGCCCTCGGTGACAGGAAATGTGCCAAATTTCCATAATACCTCGAATATAGCACACCTCATGCCAAGTGATCGCCTTGACAGAGGTGGGCTGCCATTCCAATAGATCTATCAACTATATTCGCGCTCACTCGCAAGTGATTAAGGTTCGTGATATGAGGGACTTGTAGCACGGGTGTCAACTTAGGCAATATCAGGTGATAACAGCATACAAAAAAATACTTGTGTTCGATTTATAGCATGTATCTCCCCACGGGGTTTAAAACAATTTAAAATGTGGGACCATGAACTCACCTGACAGGTGTGTGTGAATCACAATGGTGCTCAAAAGTGACGGTGTACCGCTATGACTAGCAATGAAACTCCTCCGACTTGCGACCTAGATAATACATAGTGATCGGTGTTTTAGATTCGTGTTGTAAATGACATGTGATATGTCTCGTGTACGGTGATATCCATTCGGGTGTCTTAATATATTCCAAATTAACTTCACATAGTTATTTGTAACGTTGTTACGAACCGGTGTTTGATAAATATTAACTCGTTGTGAAAATAATATTGTTTAAAAATGTTTATAATTAAATATTTTTAGTAAGGTTATATATATATTTTAAAGTTACCAAAATATATACATATTTATATCAATTTATACAAAATAATTAATTATAAAATACCTTTGTCATATTTAACCTTTAACTTTATTAAAGTTACACTTTTTACCCTTTGTTCAAAATAATTACATTTTAGTCCTTTTTGTACTTTTTACACTTTATTCCCCAAACTTTTGAAAAATACATTTTCTACCCTCAACTTCTTATTAGAAATCAATATTGTCAAAATTAGTTTAAAAGTTTGTGGTTTTGACGGTTTTAGTCCCTTAACGATAACTTTTGCAAAAATGGTCCTTGGTTAAGTTTTCGAGAAACAACTTTTCGTTACAACAAAAGTAGTAATTACAACTTGTAAAAATCATTAGAAATCGGTTTTTACATGCCTCGCCATTTCTTATATTTCCAACCGAAAATCACTTTTGAAAAACCAAACAGGCTCGTAAGCCTAGTTAAGGCCCAAAATGGGTGTAGCTTGTTTAAAAATAGTGTTCGACTAGGATTCAGTTTCGGTCTTGTTTTCGTAGTAATAAATCGTGTAAGGTTTGCATGTTTCATGGGTTTGATTTAGTGTGAGTCAAAGAATCAGTGGGTCGAATAATATATGTATGTTGTACATATAAAAATGAAATGGTGAGCCCTGTCCTAAGGGTGTCGAGGTATGTACATATATACTATAAGTGCAACGAATGTAAAAAAAAATGGTGTGTGTCGTGTGAATGTGATATGTTACGAGTAAAAGTAGAAAATGAAAAGGGAAATGATTAACTTACAACACCAACTAGGGTGGTGAGGATGTCGTGTGATGTGAGCAACGAGAACTAGCAAACGTGGTGTCCTTTCGTTCAAACGATCCCTTACCCTCAAGAGTTACCCAACTCGTTTCAAACCCAACACCTTGCTTGTATTCCTTGCGTTCTTCGACTGTGACCAAGAGAGAATGGAGAGTGTTTGTGATTTGAGAAATTTTCGAGTGTGTGAGTTTTGTGTGCATATAATGTAGGTTTATATAGGAGGGCTAAGGTGGTTGTATGTTTGATATGGTGAGACACATTTATATATTGTCATTTGAAGAGTGGACAAGTTTGTCCCTTGGCTTGCACTTGTCATTTCGAGTAGGATGTTTAAGGAGCAACAATGGTTTTCTTGGAGTAGTTTATTGTAACAACCGTGGTTTTAGCAGGCCAGTTTGACTGATAGTCTTGACTCGGTTGACGTTTGTTTGGTGTGTATTAGGTGTTTGCAGTGATATATGAGTGATATGGGTGAGTTTTAGCACTAAATCCCTTTGCGTAAGTGGTTTATTGTGATTTGGAAAGTTTGTAATTTGGGAAAGTTCATTTTGATCACCTTTGTAGTGTAGAAATGACTTGTGTAGTTGTTTTTGTGTTTTTGCGTAACGAGACTTCGTTCAAGTAATTGAGCGTTAGTAAGTTATGTGGGATTTGTTTTTATGAGTTATATTTCAAAAAGAGTGTGAAATTCTATTTTTGGAAACTTTGTTTTGAAAATGATTATTTTCCGGTTTGTCGTAAAGTTGAGGTTTATCACGTAAGACGTTAAGTTTCGATATGGGAATATATAAAATATGAAAAGTATGAGGTTTTGAGTGTAATAAATAAATTTAATAAAAAAAATAAAAATATATATTTTATATATGTAAAATTCGGATTTAAGGGATAAGTGAGAAAAAAGGAAACCCAATTTGAGTCCAAATATGACTCTTATGCCCAAGGATTATCCATAATTAATATATATACCAAACCAAACAACCCTAAAACATTTTTTCTGCAATTATGGGTCGAGACATGGAGAATCAAGAGGGGGAAAATTAGGGTTTCATAATTGTCTAACAATAATCAAGAATCAAGGTAAAATCTTTAACCCTTATGTGTAATTAATCAATTATTGTTATGATTCATATAGTAATTAATATGATGGAATCTAGGGTTTGTAAACTTCCATAATTTATTGAAGTAAAACATGTTACGATGATTAGATGTTAATATTATGGGTAATGGTTAAGGGAATTGAGTGTTAAACGCGTTAGATTATGTGTTAGGGTTTGGACAGATTTGTAAGGCTGTAAAGATGTGAGTGTATATAACAGATGGTGATGATTTAAGTCACGAATTTTAAGTCTAAATTGAATTATAATGAAATAGCTTTCCAAAACATCCAGCCACGATCAATTTTGAGGTCGGGAAGTCGGTCTTTTGATTTTTCTTTGATAAGGTGTCAAAGCTGTCAAACCGGGACAGATTTTGGGTAAAAGTTTGAGGGTGACATGTGGTTGTAAAAGTGGTATTTTGACTTGGTCTTCTGGACTAGTTAAATTTTAGGTTATATTAGACTACCACGAAGAGGATTCGCAATAAAAACTTGTGGAAGTAATTATTAAAAATCAAAACTTTTTGGTGTGCGTTCAGATCCGAATTTGAGTAGTTGTCAAGTTTGAATTTCTTGTGAGTACTTGTGTGTATTATTAGTCCATGGCCTTCTGGGATTAGCTTCTATGCTTATAAGAGACCATGGTAAATTTTTTGTGTGAGTTGTTGAGCTTTATTTGTCGTGATTTCATGTGAGTGAATGTACTCAAAAAATTCTGCGTTTTCTGAGTTTTAGAGTGCAAGGGATTTAGTGAATGTTAGGTTATGGTGGTGGTTAGTATGGTGTCTAGGAGATCCATGGTGGGTCATATGAGTCTTAGATATCCATCATATGTGTATTACATTGGTTGTAACTTTTAGCTTGACCTTGTGTAATGTGGATTATTTTTGTGTGCTATAGATTGTGAATTGTTTTTGTGGAAGCTGCGGAGTTTAAGGTGAGTTCATAGTCCCATATTTTTACTTTGTTTTAAACTTGGGATGGGAATGATGCTTGTCTTAAATGATTTGATTTACTGTGATTATGTGTGTGGTATTAAAGAGCTTGGACTTATAATGTTATCGTATGCATGCTATGTGTGATTATTTGCTTGTGTGGAAATCGAGAGTAGAACTGTACCTGAGATGTGAAGGGTAGAACTGTACCCAAGTTGTGAAAATCGAGGGTAGAACTGTACCTGAGATGAGGGTAGAACTGTACCCAAGTGGTGGAATTTGTGTGGGATCCAATTAGGAGGATGCTTATCCTGTTGCTCGCGCATGCGACCTAATTGATGATTATGGGATCGGGGGACACGAGCTGTCCTAATGGTTGCCTTATGAGTCTTGTTGCCTTTGTGTATGGATATTGACTTACAAATGCATGTAGCTATATGATAACTATAATTATTTGTCCAGCTATATTTTGTAATCACAGTGAATTCGGTTGCCTTGTGTGTTGAGTCTCAAACCTATGAATCTCACCAACATTATGTTGACGTTTTAAGCATCATTTTCAGGTGAGCTTTCTAAGTATAAGATAAAAGGATGTGGATAGACGAGACCTTAGTTGCATTCGAAGTGGTTTATCATCTATGTTTGGATTTATGTTTTGTTTTGGTTATTTTTTATTTTGGGGTATTGTTACAACACTTTGTGTTTGAACATTGCTCTATTTATGTGCATGTAGTTGTTCTCTGTGTAGACACCAGGTGTTGTGATGATATCCATGAAGTTACACCCGCGTGTTTCCGCCGTGACAGGGTGTGACAGATTGGTATCAGAGCCTTGGTTATAGAGAATTAGGTGGTTTAACCTAGACTATAGCGTAGGAGTCCTTCATATAGTTGCATTTAGGATCTATGTGTAAGTATAGTATTTTATATGTCTATTTTCCCTATATTTATGAGATGTTTTATTGAGTTTCGGACGTCTATTCTATTCCCTATACGTAGTATTTTATATATCGACTTTATTATATCATCTTCCGCGCGTAAGATGATTCGTTAGACTACCGTTGTCGCTATCGGATGTGAGAGAAGTGGTAGGATGAAGCGGATTAACCGCAGAATCCGAGTTCCCGATAGCATGTATTCATGTTCGGACAAAGAGAGGACGTTTATGGGAAACGTTGGTGGAGAAGAAGTGGAGAGGTTTGGAACCACGACGACTTCTGGAGATGGAGCCATTACCAAATACCATTAGTAGTGTCCTCACTTCACCTAGGAAGGAGATGTGGTTTAGTCTAAACCTCCTGATTTGTATGCGCTTGTGAATTATGTAAAATTGGAAGAAAGGAATAGAGATGGTTTTGCATGTTGTCGACTACCTCAACATGTAGGAAACATAAATGGGTGGTTGAGTAAAGATGAAAGGGAGTTAGGATAGAATGGTGTGGATTCGGATCTAGAGTCCACAGCGAGTAGTAAGTTGAATTGATCTGAGTGGGGAGATAAGTGCGAGAGTGGAGTTGAGCCATTAAGCGACGTCTTTTGTTTTGTTTTATGTTTTGGAATTCATATATTGTCTTTTGCCGTATGGAGCCATGTTGGAGCGTGATTACTCTTGGATACTGTATCGACCTTATCCAAGTGATTTTGATTATAGAGTTTACGTTATCGTTGGAATTGTTCCATATGAGATGATTGTTGCGACGCCTTTTGTTTTTGTTTGTGTGATGGTTTGCATGATGTGTTGTCATAGGAGGGAGTACATTTGTGAAAGGGGGCATAGATAATTATGGTGGCTAACATAATTATACATGCGTCACAACACAAGTGGACTTGCAAGTATGATAGCATGGATTACATGGTGTATTAGGTGCTATGTGATATATGTGCGCTATCATTGAGATGTGTGGCTTTGGAAGTAAGTATGCGTGTGGAATAGGCTTATAACTATGGTCGCGAACATAATTATAATGGTATCACACACGTGGACTTGTGACCATTATTGCATTGATTGATGTTTGTTGTTATATGTTGTGGTAGATGGTATGTAATATCATGTTGGTGATGGCTGTATGGTTAGAGAAGTATTCTCTTAACCATTTGGGCAGTCGTTATATGTTGGGGTGTGTAGGTGGTAAGATTCCATCCTACCTACCATAAGTTGATACCTCAATTATCGGTGGGTACTTATGTTGTGGTATTTAAGTTGATTCGTTTGCTAGGTGCTCCGTTTATATACCCAATTCTTTGGTTGGCCTTCCTATTCGTTCCATGATGGTACAGATGCCATATTCCGTCTATTTGACGTCATGGTAGGTGTTGGGAAATTGAATTCGTTTTGTTGGATATTGGTTCGTTTCTTTGGTTATTCCATACATTCATTCCTCGGACGAATGTTATACTATTCCTCAAATATTGTTGGTTCGTGACGAGTTGGTGTGGATATTTAATCCCTCATTAACACACACCAATTAAATTTTGTGACCTGTTAGTATCGGTGTTTTTCTATGATTTAGGTTTTATCGTTGTACGAATTAGTCTGTAAGTTCATCGTTTGGTTTGCAATGTTTTTGCGTGAGTGTTCACTGGTATGAGTTCGTTTAAGGATTATTTTGATTACGAAATTCTTCAATGCCTTTTGCGTTTGATTAAGAGGTTGTAATAGAGTCTTTATGGCATTTTACAAATCTATTTTGGGTATTTCAAGGTCATTTGATGGAAACTAATATTTTTATGGGAAATGAAGCGTGAAAAAAAATGGTTATGTTGATGTCTTACATAAAATGGTTTATATATATATTTTATAAAAAAATGTATAAGTTTAAGATATGTCTTGTGAAAAAAGGTGTTCATTTGTTTTTGGGAAGGTCGAGTACGGAAATAAGAATTGTCTATGGTTCTCATTTACCAAACTTGTTATGTATTTGGTTCATCGAGTGTTTCTTTCGTTGTGGTGCGCTTGTGGATGTTTTATGGGTATGTGTATTTTCTTTGTATGGGTTTTCATGAACATTTTATCCGTGTCTATTTTTATTGGGGGAAAACTTCTAATTGTGTTTTCCTAGCTTTGATTTTGATGTTCGTTACTTCGTTAGTCGGTAATTCGTACCCTTTTTGAGTTCGTTGATATACGTTTTAGTTCGACCGGTTTCATGGTTCATGTCGTCTTTTTAGGATAGATTCTCGTTTGATTATCAATTTGTTCGTTGAAGAGGAAGAGGGTGTTTGTCAAGTTGTTCAAGTGATAGGGTTAGCTTCAAGATGTACGTTCTTCAGATTGCGTGAGCATCGCGGAGGTAGAAGATCCATAAGAGAAACTATGTGATGCATGACTTAGAGTTGGGGAGTAGAACTTGGAGATGATATTTTATGGAGCAAAGAGCGTGGTCTACACAGATCATAAGAATCTTTAGCATATATTTGATAAGATGTTAATATATGTTGAAGAGAAGTTGGGTGTGGAATTTCTCAGTGACTACGATTGTCTGATTCGCTACCGTTAAGGAAGAGCGGACATCGTGGTAAGAGCGCTGAGCAAGAATGAACGAGTGAAGCTTCGATGTTTGTGAACAATGATTATGATGATTCGGTTCGGAGTTAAGAGGATGATACTGACAGCCTAGAGAGAAGCTCAAGGTGAGAACATGTGAGAAGAATGATTACTTGGTTTAGACCAGTAAATGGAAAAGAACGAAGATGGAGGAATGTACTTTGCGGACCAACTATTGCTTTCATGGAGGGGAAGTTTAAGGACATCGATCATGCAAGGTATAAGATACATCCGAGTATGGATAAGACGTATTATTACCTTAGCAAGTGGTTGATACGCTTATGAAGATGAGTACGACTTATCGTTCTTAAATGAATGGACTAAGTGAGCGTACAAATCAGGCGTTGGATCGTATGATGAGAGCATGGTTGTGTTTGATTTTGGAGAAAGTCGGGGTATACATTTATCCTTAGCTGAGTTCTCCTATATCAACAATTATCATTCTAGTATTGAGTATGTGTCGTGTGAAAAGTTGTATGGAAGGTAATGTAGGTCACCTGTTCTATGGGCAAAGGTTGGAACAAGCCAACTAATTGGTCCTGAACTAGAACGAGAGACTACGAATAAGGTTTTCTGGCTAAGGAAAAGACTTAAGGCAGCAAAAGATCGCCAAAAAGAGTTATGCGAATAATTGTTGTAAGCCTTAGAGTTTGGTGTTGGTGATATTGTGTGGTTAAAAGTATCTCCTTGGAAGGGTGTTGTGCGTTTTGGTAAGAAAGGCAAGCTAGTACCGAGATACGTAGAACCGTTTGAGATTTATGGAAAGGATTGGATTTGAGACAGATCAGTTGAATTTGCCTGAGGAGTGAAGTAGAGTGCATGGTACGTTTCACGTATCTAATGAAAAGAAGTGGTTGGCGGATGCTAGTCTGTATGTGCCATTAGATGCATGTAACATTGACAAGACTCTTCGTTTTGTTGAGAAACCTGTTGAAATTATGGATTGAGATGTTAAGGGTTTGAAGTGTGGTGAGATAGCGTTGGTGAAGGTATGGTGGGATTCTAAGCGTGGTCCTGAGTTTACTTGGGAACATGAGGATCCGATGAAATTTAAGTACCCAATTTTGTTTGCGGATGTGGTTGATGAAGTAGATCGTTTGTAGTTGGATTTTAGATTGTGGATGTTAGATGCGGGGTGTTCATAAATGTTTTATGGGTATTTGTTATTTGTGAGTGCGTCTTGCGGCTACCAGTTGGTTTTTCATTTGGTTCGAGAGTATCGTATCTACCTGTGAGAAGTCGTTTGGATTGTTGGTGTTATTGATCGGGGAGTGTATCTATTTGCGTGTAACGTTGGAGTGACGGGATGTTTTCTATCGTGTGAATTCGAGTATTTAGTCGGTTCACATTTTTGCGATTTTTCCTCTGTGATTTTATGGGGTGGTATTTGTCCGCTTAAAAATCCATAAATTTCCTTTTGATGTTGTGAGTGGTGACTATAGTAGTTGAAATCTCGGGACGCGATTTCCCTAAGTGGGGGATGATGTAACAACCGTGGTTTTAGCAGGTCAGTTTGACTGATAGTCTTGACTCGGTTGACGTTTGTTTGGTGTGTATTAGGTGTTTGAAGTGATATATGAGTGATATGGGTGAGTTTTTGTTAGCCTCGCTCTTTTATAAAGATAACGTCACATACGTGAAATGGACTAGATTAGTAACAAGTAGTACCTTTAGGGACTATTATTGTACACTAGGCATAGTAGTGTTGTTATGAGCCTATAAATACCCCTCATGACTCTCCATGAGGGGTGTGGGAAATTGTGTATCTTTCCTTTCATCTTAATAAACTTCCATTTCTTCACCCTCTCTCTACTTTCTCTCTCTAAAACTAAATATGGAATTCATCTTTAATCATCAACCTCGACCTCCTGAACCACATAAATCATCTATATTTTCGGTCCTACAGTTTTAGCACTAAATCCCTTTGCGTAAGTGGTTTATTGTGATTTGGAAAGTTTGTAATTTGGGAAAGTTCATTTTGATCACCTTTGTAGTGTAGAAATGACTTGTGTAGTCGTTTTTGTGTTTTTACGTAACGAGACTTCGTTCAAGTAATTGAGCGTTAATAAGTTATGTGGGATTTGTTTTTATGAGTTATATTTCAAAAAGAGTGTGAAATTCTATTTTTTGATACTTTGTTTTGAAAATGATTATTTTCCGTTTTGTCGTAAAGTTGAGGTTTATCGCGTAAGACGTTAGGTTTCGATATGGGAATATATAAAATATGAAAAGTATGAGGTTTTGAGTGTAATAAATAAATTTAAATTATATATATATATATATATATATATATATATATATATATATATATATATATATATATATATATATATATATATATATATATATATATATATATATATATTGTATATGTAAAATTCGGATTTAAGGGATAAGGGGGGAAAAGGAAACCCAATGTGAGTCCAAATATAACTCTTAGGCCCAAGGATTATCCATAATTAATATATATACCAAACCAAACAACCCTAAAACGTTTTTTCTGCAATTATGGGTCGAGACATGGAGAATCAAGAGAGGAAAAATTAAGGTTTCATAATTGTCTAACAATAATCAAGAATCAAGGTAAAATCTTTAACCCTTATGTGTAATTAATCAATTATTGTTATGATTCATGTAATAATTAATATGATGGAATCTAGGGTTTGTAAACTTCTGTAATTTATTGAAGTAAAACATGTTAGGATGATTAGATGTTAATATTATGGGTAATGGTTAAGGGAATTGAGTGTTAAACGCGTTAGATTATGTGTTAGGGTTTGGACAGATTTGTAAGGCTGTAAAGATGTGAGTGTATATAACAGATGGTGACGAGTTAAGTCACGAATTTTAATTCTAAATTGAAGTATAATGAAAGAGCTTTCCAAAAAATCCAGCCACGATCAATTTTGAGGTCGGGAAGTCGGTCTTTTGATTTTTCTTTGATAAGGTGTCAAAGCTGTCAAACCGGGACAGATTTTGGGTAAAATGTTTAGGGTGACATGTGGTTGTAAAAGTGGTATTTTTACTTGGTCTTCTGGAATAGTTAAGTTTTAGGTTATATTAGACTACCACGAAGAGTATTCGCAATAAAAACTTGTGGAAGTAATTATTAAAAATCAAAACTTTTTGGTGTGCGTTCAGATCCGAATTTGAGTAGTTGTCAAGTTTGAACTTCTTGTGAGTACTTGTGTGTGTTATTAGTCCATGGCCTTCTGGGATTAGCTTCTATGCTTATGAGAGACCATGGTAAATTTTTGTGTGAGTTGTTGAGCTTTATTTGTCATGATTTCATGTGAGTGAATGTACTCAAAAAATTCTGCGTTTTCTGAGTTTTAGAGTGCAAGGGATTTAGTGAGTGTTAGGTTATGGTGGTGGTTAGTATGGTGTCTAGGAGATCCATGGTGGGTCATATGAGTCTTAGACATCCATCATATGTGTATTTCATTGGTTGTAGCTTTTAGCTTGACCTTGTGTAATGTGAATTATTTTTGTGTGCTATAGATTGTGAATTATTTTTGTGGAAGCTGCGGAGTTTAAGGTGAGTTCATAGTCCCATATTTTTACTTTGTTTTAAACTTGGGATGGGAATGATGCTTGTCTTAAATGATTTGATTTACTGTGATTATGTGTGTGGTATTAAAGAGCTTGGACTTATAATGTTATCGTATGCATGCTATGTGTGATTATTTGCTTGTGTGGAAATCGAGGGTAGAACTGTACCTGAGATGTGAAGGGTAGAACTGTACCCAAGTGGTGAAAATCGAGAGTAGAACTGTACCTGAGATGAGGGTAGAACTGTACCCAAGTGGTGGAATTTGTGTTGGATCCAATTAGGAGGATGCTTATCCTGTTGCTCACGCATGCGACCTAATTGATGATTATGGGATCGGGGGACACGAGTCGTCCTAATGGTTGCCTTATGAGTGTTGTTGCCTTTGTGTGTGGATATTGACTTGCAAATGCATGTAGCTATATAATAACTATAATTATTTGTCCAGCTATATTTTGTAATCACAGTGAATTCGGTTGCCTTGTGTGTTGAGTCTCAAACCTATGAATCTCACCAACATTATGTTAACGTTTTAAGCATCATTTTCAGGTGAGCTTTCGATGGATAAGATAGAAGGATGTGGATAGACGAGACCTTAGTTGCATTGGAAGTGGTTTATCATCTATGTTTGGATTTATGTTTTGTTTTGGTTATTTTTTATTTTGGGGTATTGTTACAACACTTTGTGTTTGAACATTGCTCTATTTATGCGCATGTAGTTGTTCTCTGTGTAGACACCAGGTGTTGTGATGATATCCATGAAGTTACACCCGCGCGTTTCCGCCGTGGCAGGGTGTGATAGATTGGTATCAGAGCCTTGGCTATAGAGAATTAGGTGGTTTAACCTAGACTATAGCCTAGGAGTCCTTCATATAGTTGCATTTAGGATCTATGTGTATGTATAGTATTTTATGTGTCTATTTTTCCTATATTTATGAGATGTTTTATTGAGTTTCGGACATCTATTCTATTCCCTATACGTAGTATTGTATATATCGACTTTATTATATCGTCTTCCGCGCGTAAGATGATTCGTTGGACTACCGTTGTCGCTATCGGATGTGAGAGAAGTGGTAGGATGAATCGGATTAACCGCAGAATCCGAGTTCCCGATAGCATGTATTCATGTTCGGACAAGGAGAGGACGTTTATGGGAAACGTTGGTGGAGAAGAAGTGGAGAGGTTTGGAACCACGACGACTTATGGAGATGGAGCCATTACCAAATACCATTGGTAGTATCCTCACTTCACCTAGGAAGGAGATGTGGCTTAGTCTAAACCTCCTGATTTGTATGTGCTTGTGAATTATGTAAAATTGGAAGAAAGGAATAGAGATGGTTTTACATGTTGTTGACTACCTCAACATGTAGGAAACATAAATGGGTGGTTGAGTAAAGATGAAAGGGAGTTAGGATAGAATGGTGTGGATCCGGATCTAGAGTCCACAGCGAGTAGCAAGTTGAATTGATCTGAGTGGGGAGATAAGTGCGAGAGTGGAGTTGAGCCATTATGTGACGTCTTTTGTTTTGTATTATGTTTTGGAATTCATATATTGTCTTTTGCCGTCTGGAGCCATGTTGGAGCGTGATTACTCTTGGATACTGGATCGACCTTATCCAAGTGATTTTGATTATAGAGTTTACGTTATCGTTGGAATTGTTCCATGTGAGATGATTGTTGCGACGCCTTTTGTTTTTGTTTGCGTGATGGTTTGCATGATGTGTTGTCATAGGAGGGAGTACATTTGTGAAAGGGGGCATAGATAATTATGGTGGCCAACATAATTATACATGTGTCACAACACAAGTGGACTTGCAAGTATGATAGCATGGATTGCATGGTGTATTAGGTGCTATGTGATATATGTGCGCTATCATTGAGATGTGTGGTTTCGGAAGTAAGTATGCGTATGGAATAGGCTTATAACTATGGTCGCGAACATAATTATAAGGGTATCACACACGTGGAATTGTGCCCATTATTGCATTGATTGATGTTTCTTGTTATATGTTGTGGTAGATGGTATGTAATATCATGTTGGTGATGACTGTATGGTTAGAGAAGTATTCTCTTAACCATTTGGGCAGTCGTTATATGTTGGGGTGTGTAGGTGGTAAGATTCCATCCTACCTATCATATGTTGATACCTCAATTATCGTTGGGTACTTATGTTGTGGTATTTAAGTTGATTCGTTTGCTAGGCGCTCCGTTTGTATACCCAATTCTTTGGTTGGCATTCCTATTCGTTCCAAGATGGTACAGATGCCATATTCCGTCTATTTGACGTCATGGTAGGTGTTGGGAAATTGAATTCGTTTTGTGACCTGTTAGTATTGGTGTTTTTCTATGATTTTGGTTTGATCGTTGTACGAATGAGTCTGTAAGTTCATCGTTTGGTTTGCAATGTTTTTGCGTGAGTGTTCACTAGTATGAGTTCGTTTAAGGATTATTTTGATTACGAAATTCTTCAATGCCTTTTGCGTTTGATTAAGAGGTTGTAATAGAGTCTTTATGGCATTTTACAAATCTGTTTTGGGTATTTCAAGGTCGTTTGATGGAAACTAATATTTTTATGGGAAATGAAGTGTGAAAAAAAATTGTTATGTTGATGTCTTACATAAAATGGTTTATATATATATTTTATAAAAAAGATGTATAAGTTTAAGATATGTCTTGTGAAAAAAGGTGTTCATTTGTTTTTGGGAAGGTCGAGTACGGAAATAAGAATTGTCTATGGTTCTCATTTACCAAAATTGTTATGTATTTGGTTCATCGAGTGTTTCTTTCGTTGTGGTGCGCTTGTGGATGTTTTATGGGTATGTGTATTTTCGTTGTTTGGGTTTTCATGAACATTTTATCCGTGTCCATTTTTATTGGGGGAAAACTTCTAATTGTGTTTTTCTAGCTTTGATTTTGAAGTTCGTTACTTCGTTAGTCGGTAATTCGTACCCTTTTTGAGTTCGCTGATATACGTTTTAGTTCGACCGGTTTCATGGTTCACGTCGTCTATTTAGGATAGATTCTCGTTTGATTATCAATTTGTTCGTTGAAGAGGAAGAGGGTGTTTGTCAAGTTGTTCAAGTGAGAGGGTTAGCTTCAAGATGTACGTTCTTTAGATTGCGTGGGCATCGCGGAGGTAGAAGATCCATAAGAGAAACTATGTGATGCATGACTTAGAGTTGGGGAGTAGAACTTGGAGATGATATTTTATGGAGCAAAGAGCGTGGTCTACACAGATCATAAGAATCTTTAGCATATATTTGATAAGATGTTAATATATGTTGAAGAGAAGTTGGGTGTGGAATTTCTCAGTGACTACTGATGAGTGTGTAAATACTCATCATTTTTGTCTTATATGAACTGCCAAAACGTCCAAAAACACTCAGTAATGCATCAAAATACTAAAAATATTCCAAAATTGTGTTTTATACGTTTTATATGCAAAATGTTTAAAAACAAATGAAAAACGAGCAAAGTTTGCATAATTGGCAGTTTCAGTCCCTCAAGTTTCATAAATTGGCAAATCTAGTCCATGAAGGTTTAAAATAAAAGAAAAGTCAACTTAAGTCCCTGAGAATCCAAAAATGTTCACTAATGATCCCTGGATGAAAGTTTAACACAAAATGGCAACTTTTACCCCTCAAGTTTCAAAGTTGGCAAAATTAGTCCCTGGGTGTTATAAAACTTGAAATTTCACAAAATACCCTTGAACTATTCATGAATATACAATTTGGAACAATTTTGATAACTTATGAGGAATTTACAAATTCAGTCCCTTAAAAATCCAAAATTACAGAAAAGGTCCCTAAAGTTTATAAAATGTTCAAATACACAACTTTAGCCCTTGTACTAATGTTTTGTGACAGGTTTGATCCCTAGAAGAAAGTTTGGATGTTGGCAAAATCAGTCCTTAAAAGTTTCAGGAGTTGACAACTTTGGCCCTTGGATTTATTTACTACAAAAACAACAAATAACCAAAACCAAATACAAAACCAACCCCCACCCTTGTAATAGCTTGGTCCATTTACATCACCTAAGCCCAATCCAGTCCAACCCTTGGTCAAAATTCGGTCAAACCCACAAAACCACTCACCCTTTTTCTTTTCCCTCTCCCTCACTCACACCCCTGCTACTCCACCAATACCACCATACCAGACCTGGTATCACCACCCCAACTTGACCATCACACCCTTATCCTTCCCAATCACACATCCCAACATCATTTAATGCTTCCCCCCTGCTACACGTTATCAGACCCCCCAATTGGGTCAAAGCCACCTTTCCCGCCAAAAGTGGAATAAGAGCTAAAGTGATCCAAATATCTATATTACTGGTGGGATTTGACCAGTGGGACCCACATGACATCTTGGATGCTATAAAGAGAAAAGTGGAGCAAGGAAAAAGGAGTTAGCTAGTGTAGTGTAGAAGTAGTGTTAAGTAGATAGACGTAGGGAATGTAACTTGATTTCTGGTTGTAATTTATGATTTAAAATTGTTGTACTCAGCTTCTTTAGTGTATCTTGAACCCTATTTACCTTCAATTCCAAGTAATTTTCACTTAATTCAATTTTGGCATTTTTCCAGTGAAATTGACAACTTCACTGAGAAGTGTTAAATGTTGTTTCTTATTGTTCATTTAATCTCAATTCAGTTCACTTATGAATATTTAAAGCTTTGGGATCATTAAAGTCAGTTTAATCCAAGTTTAGCATAAATTCAAGAAAAATCACAAAAAAAAATAGTGTAAAAATAAAAAGGCAGTGAAGAATGGAGAAGAAGGGTTGAAGCAGGGTTAATTGTGGGGTACTCAAGGTATTAGTAGCTCAGTGGTGAGCCTTGGGTATGGTTTACAGTCCTTGGTTACATGTTCTCAACACAGGATCCATTGTAAGCTATTTTCCTTGATTTTTGTCAATTCACTGTTCAAGTGATTATCATTGCTCATACCTATGTTTTCTATGCTTAATATGGTCAGTGTTAGGGGTTAGATAGTTTAGTTGCAGCTTGTTAATCATGTGTGTAAAATCTCTCTTTAACTGACCAATTAAGCTTAAACTGCATCTGCTTGTTCCTGTTGATCTTAGTTGTTAATTCCTGCCCATTTAGGTTTAATTTAGTCTTAGTAACCATAATCAATTGTAAAATTAGTAGGTATAAGCTAAAAATTCAAAATTGTAGTGTAACTAGTACATAAAGGAGTGTTTGGTTCATGTTGTTTGTGTGAGTTCAGGGTGTAAGGAATGTTTCTTTCTGGTTGTGTTAAGATTACAATAGGTTAGTTAGAGTCAATTTGGTCATAAACTTGCTTCTACATAAGCAGAAAGTCAAAAATCATCTTGATCCTTTGTATTTGTTGACTGTTAGCAATATTTAGTTCCAAAATCACCCAATCAGCTCATTTGTAGTTATTATAGCTTATGTTAGTCTCACTTTAGCTTATATTATCCTAATTAGTCATTAGATCAACCCCAAATTTCATAAAAGTCAAAGTTTTAGTTTTTTCTCAAAAAGTCAAATCCTACCCATTTGCAGAAAACTCAAAACTCAAAGAATTGTTTTGATTTTTGTAGTGGGACTCAAGGGTTGAAGTTTGTTCCTAATCATAACCCCCCAGCTGATCTATTGTGCCCCATAGCCCTTTTATTTTTGTGAATTTTCCACTGGGCCCCACAACCCTCCAAAGAGGGCTGCAGGGCAAGCTGCTGTTCTGTCTCAGCAGATCCACCACCACCACCACAACTTGGTGGTGGTTTTCCAACCACCATAGTGGTCCCCACACCTAGTATTTAGGTTCCCCCAACACCCCTCCTACCAGGGAACAACCTTTGACCTTTAGTTTGACCCAAAACCTAGTGGACCCCACTTGAATTCAGGCCAAAAATCTGTCCCCTTTCTGTGTTGAAATTCAATTTCCTTAAGTGCTTATTAGGTTTGTTTCAGCTTATTTGTGTTGATTACTGGTTGTATCTGGCTTATTTGAGTGTATTTAGCTTATGTGTATCTGTTTTCACCATTGTGGACCCCACCTTAGGTCATTTGACCTTATTTGACCACACAGTCAACCAAAGTCAACTGTATAAGTTAAGGGGGTGTCACAGCTTATTTATAAGCTAATTTTCAAAGTGTTTTCACAAAAGTCTTTCATATTCAGTAGTAAAACAAGTTTGTAAAAGAAAAAATCAAAAAAAATCAAGTTTAAATAAGTGATAGTTTCTATTTAATTCAAGTTAATTTTAATTTTCATTTTTAGATTTTAATTAAGTAACTAGTGTTTTTATATTTTTATTAAATACCTTATATAGTAAAGTAATTTTGATAATTTTTTCAGAATTTTATTTTATCATTTAGTGTTAATTAGATTTAATTTTAGTTTTCTTTATTATTAATTAATATTAAGTAATAAATATCATATTTAGTTTTTATAAGGTTAAACTTAGTTTTTATATTTTTCCTAGTTCTAATATAGTATAATAAGTTTTTAGAAAATAAATTTTTAGATTCTACTGTTCATTTTATATTTTTCTTATTTTATTTGTTTAAAATAGACTTAAGTTAATTAAAAGGTAAATAATTAGTTGTTTAATCTTAAAACATAATTTTTAGAGTTTTTATAATTTTGTAGGATTCCTGTGATGGTTAAGTAATTTTATAAATTTTCTTGTAATTTTCTAAGTTAATTTAGTATTAATATTAATTAAAAGTAGTTTAATTAGTTTAATTAAGTTAAATAGTTTTCAATTTATAAAAAACCCATAAAAAGACAAAAATATTTATTTTTATTTTTTATACTTTCTTCAAGTTCTAATTTAGGTTTAGAAAATATTTTTGCAACTTTTTAGTTTAATTTGTAATAGTTATAATTTTTAGTTAAATTAAATTAGATTTTAATTTAGTTTTTAAATAGTTTAATTAATTAAATAATATTTAAATAGTATTTTAATCATTTTCATAATTTCATTTTCATTTTTAATTTTAAGTTTTAAAAAGTGTCAAAAGCACCCCCTGTAGTTTGTTAAATACCAAAAACCCACTTTTCCAGTCTGTTACGTAAATCTGAATTGTGAATACGTGTATATATCTGGTATCTGATTTTTGTGAATATTATATTTGTGTATAAATACCATAATAACAGTAGCAATATCAACTCCACATCATCTGGCTACTGTCCTCAGTGCCACTTTCTCAAAAACGATTTCAAACGACACCATTTCAATCTCGCTGGGACTTTAACGACCCGGGAATACACTATACTATCACCGGAGTATTGATTCTAGGCTGTATTTGACTTGTTGACCTTGGTCAATAATTATCTGACGGTTTGGGCTCAATAAAAATTTGGCGTCGCTGCCGGGGAGATTGTTGCGTGTTTTATAAAATCGTTTTAAGTTTAGTAGTTTTCAAAACCCTCCCTGTACAAATTTCACACAAATTTGTAAAAAGTTTTTGTAGAAATATAATCATATCAGAAAAACGTTCATTAACACTTCTCCTGAAGTGTTGAGAAACACCAAAAAAAAAATAAAAACAATCAAAAACAAACTGTGAAGTTAAATTACTTCGTGTTCTTTAAGATTACAACCTGAAACAGTTGGTTTAAGGTAAGTTCTGACATTAAATTGCGAGCTGAAGAGGAATCCATTCTTTCCTCCCGCCAGCCTGCGAGTAATCTTAAAGGGACGATTTCGGTTAACGAATCAGTTCCAAAAATATTTCCCAAGTTTTCTGCACACACACCCATAAGCCTAAAGCAGTTTTTCAAATTAATTAATAAACCCATAATAAGTTCCCAAACTTAAGATTAAAACTTGCCTTTATATCCCTGTGAGTGGTGTACCTTTTTCAAAGAAGTCATTCACTTGTGATTGCTGGTTTAAGTTCACTGTGGTTTTGCCTCGAATTTGTTTTGAAAAATTGTTTTTGGTGCATGTGCACTAAACATGTTTCCCGAAAATACCAAAAATATTCACCTTTACCCTCTCACCTTTTTGATTCTTCATCCCTTTACCCTCTATCCTTTTGATTCTCACTTTTTCCACTTATCCCGTAATTGATTCTAATGACATCTCTCGATGACGATTTCTTTGAACAAAGGGCCTATGAGAGCAACATTGAAAAACTTATGGCCTTGTCAAAGATATCGAGATGTCGTGTTGATTACGATGGACCATCGATTCCTATTCCCTCTCCAGTGAGGGAAAGGGATCATGAAACCGGGATGACAAAGGACCCGGTACTTTCCCCTAAGCTCACAATTGCTCCTAAATTGTCAAGAATTGATCCTAACCTTTCACGGTTTACGGTTAAAAGTTTGTCAAGCAAACGTACAGAGCTTAGGGCAGTGACTGAAAATAACGACTTACCCAATCTTCACGTTTATCAAAAACAAAAACCCGAGACTATAACGGAAGTGGTGGAAATTGCTAGCTCTAAGAGCACACCACTTGTCTCACCTCCGGCTTTTATTCCCTGTGTTGGTTGTGGTGAGCCGCTTTTCGGTTTTCCATGTCGTTGGTGTACATGTGTACAATGTGGTAACGATATTCGAGACGGGAGTTGTTTGTTCTGTGGATCGAGTAATTCAGTTGCTTATGATCCTAATCAAAACTCATTCTACAACTCCTCAAATTTTTCAAACTACCCATCACATTCATACGAGCAAGAATCATATTATCCAAATCTCAATAATGCTTCATATCAAAATACACCAAACCAGACTCAACAGTTTTACTGTTGTGAGTATTGTGGTGGCCCTCACTATAGCTCTGATTGTCAAATTAGGGATCAGTTTGTCTATGAACAGGTTCCTTGTAACAATCATGAATTTGGTTTTAACCAGCCCTCACAATACACAAACCCTCAACCACCGTCTCAGGACGAGTTAGCTAGAGCTGAATTTATTATGAATCAAACTCAATTCAACAAAACCATTCAAGATAGTATAAACTGTCTTCAGGATTTGATTCTTAGAAAACAAAAGCCTCCTGTTAACTCATATTATTTTGAGGATGATAGTGATGAGGATGAGCCATTTCAAGAGGTAAAACCTAAGAAAACTTCAGATATCTTGCCAATGGGGGACAAGGAAGTCAAAAGCAATCCTCTTGAGGAGATTGATAACCTTGTTCCAATCCCAAAGGTATCTGAGAAACCTCTTGAAACTGCTTCAGTAGAAATACAGGGAGAAAAGATTATGATTGAATCACTAGCAGTAGAAATCATGGAACTTGTAGAAACCATGACTGCTAGTCCTTCTCAACTCCCTCAGTCTATTGTTATCACACCCGAAGTTCACACTCACTCTCTAATCATGGGGGATGAGCATCTTAGCACTGTTCCTAATAAGGAATCGGACGAATTAATAAAGTCTAGTGCTGAGATCCTTGTCCCAATCCCAAGAGAGTCACAGGGAACTTTTGATCATGTGTGTGATCTACCTACTCACCTTGAAAATCCAAAAGATCATTTTGAGACTTTTTCCGATTTTAATGATGATTATACATCTTATGGAGAAGTTGAGTATGAGGAGGCACCATTGCCTCATTCGGATGTTGACCCTCTTATTGAGGAGTTCACAAACGAACTTACTCACATCAATCCACTTCCTTTGGGAAATGATGATGGTCTCCTTGATCTCGAAGCCGATATGGGAGAAACTGAAAATCTTTTAAACTCTAATCCCAACATCGAGCTTAGTACTTCACATACTGATGAAAATTCTTTATCTTCTGGAGACATCAGTCATGTGGAAGGATTACCTTCTGAGCTAGTTAGCTTAGAAGAAGAGAATGATGAGATTGACACTGAAATCAAAGATGAAGCACTTCGTGCTACATTAGTGAAAGTCAATCTCCTCATTTCTAAAATCGAGGCTTTCAAAGAGAAACCTATTTCATCTCCTATCCCCATAAAGGATAGTGACATTCTCTCCGATGACTCTATACCGGAATTTGAAGCCTTTACTTTTGATCCTATGGGAGAGGAGATTAGTGGCAGTACCACTTCTCATTCTCATAATTCTCTCCCCGATTATGAATCATTTACCTTCGATGAGTTCTCCTGTGAACTCACGCACATCAATCCAAAATATGATTCATTCACATTTGATGAGTTCTCCTGTGAACTCACTCATATCATGACTCCTCCGGAGTATGATGACCCGGGGGGAGATACTCTCAATCATGAGAATTTGCAAATTCCCACCCACCCTCCCGGGATGTTTTCGAGCTACCCTTTGAAATCCAAAATCAGGCTAATGAGCCTGCCTTCGAGGAAGAAGATCTTATCATGATTTTCATCATGGTTTTCTTCCTTTTCTTCACCTATAAGGTGACTTCTCCTGTTCTTCACTCCTTCGGGAGTGAGGACACTATATTTGATCCCGGCATTTTCATGTATCATTATCTTGAGCCGGGACTATGTCTCATCGGTGTGGAACTTTCACGTGCTTCAAATGTTTATCCAAACATCTTGAATAAAAGTCCGATGGAGATTGTTTCTTCCACATTCCCCAAGGACAAATGAATTTGGGGTCGAGTCAAGCTAGCGACTCGGTAAACAAAAACAGTAGCATGCTTATAGGGTTTTCACCCTAAGTGTGGGGGAGTCCCCCATGCTATGATTACAAAAGTGAAAAACAAAATTGTGTTTCCACATTTAGCTTGTTATGTTCTCCTTTTACGTTCCAAGAGTCGGCATAATAGCCGGGACTTTGAATATTGAGGACAATATTCATGCTTAGTGTGGGGGGGGGGGGGGGTATTCGCTATTCTAGCGAATTTTATCATATTTTACTATCTCATACCCCCGTTTTTTACCAAAATTTTCAAAATTTTTTCACTAAAGCTCAAAATTTTTGTGGTAATCAGTCCGCCAAAGTCTTAATGACAAAGGGATTGGCTAGTCCAGGAGCAAACGGCTCTTGGTAAAGACATCTCAAATCCGTTGACGGCTGGCAATTTGCCAAAAATTGTATGGTTCCTCAATTCCCGAAAACAAATGAGTTGGCTAGCCCGCAAGATTATGGCTTGTGGTAAAGGCCGTGGAAAATCCATAATTGGTAATCAGCTCACCAAGATGTTGACTATTCCATCAAGAGCTGGCTAGTCCAGAAGCAAACGGCTTTTGGTAAAGACTAATCAAATCCGTTGACAGCTGGTGGTTTGCTCAAAATCACACGGTTATCAGGTGTGCCACAGTTCTTACACCTGGCTACTCCAGAAGTGATGGCTTTTGGTAAAGAGTTTAAAATCCATTAATTTTTCTCAAAAGATTGCTAGGGACTAGCAATAGTTTAGTGTGGGGGATTGATGAGTGTGTAAATACTCATCATTTTTGTCTTATATGAACTGCCAAAACGTCCAAAAACACTCAGTAATGCATCAAAATACTAAAAATATTCCAAAATTGTGTTTTATACGTTTTATATGCAAAATGTTTAAAAACAAATGAAAAACGAGCAAAGTTTGCATAATTGGCAGTTTCAGTCCCTCAAGTTTCATAAATTGGCAAATCTAGTCCCTGAAGGTTTAAAATAAAAGAAAAGTCAACTTAAGTCCCTGGGAATCCAAAAATGTTCACTAATGATCCCTGGATGAAAGTTTAACACAAAATGGCAACTTTTACCCCTCAAGTTTCAAAGTTGGCAAAATTAGTCCCTGGGTGTTATAAAACTTGAAATTTCACAAAATACCCTTGAACTATTCATGAATATACAATTTGGAACAATTTTGATAACTTATGAGGAATTTACAAATTCAGTCCCTTAAAAATCCAAAATTACAGAAAAGGTCCCTAAAGTTTATAAAATGTTCAAATACACAACTTTAGCCCTTGTACTAATGTTTTGTGACAGGTTTGATCCCTAGAAGAAAGTTTGGATGTTGGCAAAATCAGTCCTTAAAAGTTTCAGGAGTTGACAACTTTGGCCCTTGGATTTATTTACTACAAAAACAACAAATAACCAAAACCAAATACAAAACCAACCCCCACCCTTGTAATAGCCTGGTCCATTTACATCACCTAAGCCCAATCCAGTCCAACCCTTGGTCAAAATTCGGTCAAACCCACAAAACCACTCACCCTTTTTCTTTTCCCTCTCCCTCACTCACACCCCTGCTACTCCACCAATACCACCATACCAGACCTGGTATCACCACCCCAACTTGACCATCACACCCTTATCCTTCCCAATCACACATCCCAACATCATTTAATGCTTCCCCCCCCCCCTGCTACACGTTATCAGACCCCCCAATTGGGTCAAAGCCACCTTTCCCGCCAAAAGTGGAATAAGAGATAAAGTGATCCAAATATCTATATTACTGGTGGGATTTGACCAGTGGGACCCACATGACATCTTGGATGCTATAAAGAGAAAAGTGGAGCAAGGAAAAAGGAGTTAGCTAGTGTAGTGTAGAAGTAGTGTTAAGTAGATAGACGTAGGGAATGTAACTTGATTTCTGGTTGTAATTTATGATTTAAAATTGTTGTACTCAGCTTCTTTAGTGTATCTTGAACCCTATTTACCTTCAATTCCAAGTAATTTTCACTTAATTCAATTTTGGCATTTTTCCAGTGAAATTGACAACTTCACTGAGAAGTGTTAAATGTTGTTTCTTATTGTTCATTTAATCTCAATTCAGTTCACTTATGAATATTTAAAGCTTTGGGATCATTAAAGTCAGTTTAATCCAAGTTTAGCATAAATTCAAGAAAAATTACAAAAAAAATAGTGTAAAAATAAAAAGGCAGTGAAGAATGGAGAAGAAGGGTTGAAGCAGGGTTAATTGTGGGGTACTCAAGGTATTAGTAGCTCAGTGGTGAGCCTTGGGTATGGTTTACAGTCCTTGGTTACATGTTCTCAACACAGGATCCATTGTAAGCTATTTTCCTTATTTTTGTCAATTCACTGTTCAAGTGATTATCATTGCTCATACCTATGTTTTCTATGCTTAATATGGTCAGTGTTAGGGGTTAGATAGTTTAGTTGCAGCTTGTTAATCATGTGTGTAAAATCTCTCTTTAACTGACCAATTAAGCTTAAACTGCATTTGCTTGTTCCTGTTGATCTTAGTTGTTAATTCCTGCCCATTTAGGTTTAATTTAGTCTTAGTAACCATAATCAATTGTAAAATTAGTAGGTATAAGCTAAAAATTCAAAATTGTAGTGTAACTAGTGCATAAAGGAGTGTTTGGTTCATGTTGTTTGTGTGAGTTCAGGGTGTAAGGAATGTTTCTTTCTGGTTGTGTTAAGATTACAATAGGTTAGTTAGAGTCAATTTGGTCATAAACTTGCTTCTACATAAGCAGAAAGTCAAAAATCATCTTGATCCTTTGTATTTGTTGACTGTTAGCAATATTTAGTTCCAAAATCACCCAATCAGCTCATTTGTAGTTATTATAGCTTATGTTAGTCTCACTTTAGCTTATATTATCCTAATTAGTCATTAGATCAACCCCAAATTTCATAAAAGTCAAAGTTTTAGTTTTTTCTCAAAAAGTCAAATCCTACCCATTTGTAGAAAACTCAAAACTCAAAGAATTGTTTTGATTTTTGTAGTGGGACTCAAGGGTTGAAGTTTGTTCCTAATCATAACCCCCCAGCTGATCTATTGTGCCCCATAGCCCTTTTATTTTTGTGAATTTTCCACTGGGCCCCACAACCCTCCAAAGAGGGCTGCAGGGCAAGCTGCTGTTCTGTCTCAGCAGATCCACCACCACCACCACAACTTGGTGGTGGTTTTCCAACCACCATAGTGGTCCCCACACCTAGTATTTAGGTTCCCCCAACACCCCTCCTACCAGGGAACAACCTTTGACCTTTAGTTTGACCCAAAACCTAGTGGACCCCACTTGAATTCAGGCCAAAAATCTGTCCCCTTTCTGTGTTGAAATTCAATTTCCTTAAGTGCTTATTAGGTTTGTTTCAGCTTATTTGTGTTGATTACTGGTTGTATCTGGCTTATTTGAGTGTATTTAGCTTATATGTATCTGTTTTCACCATTGTGGACCCCACCTTAGGTCATTTGACCTTATTTGACCACACAGTCAACCAAAGTCAACTGTATAAGTTAAGGGGGTGTCACAGCTTATTTATAAGCTAATTTTCAAAGTGTTTTCACAAAAGTCTTTCATATTCAGTCGTAAAACAAGTTTGTAAAAGAAAAAATCAAAAAAAATCAAGTTTAAATAAGTGATAGTTTCTATTTAATTCAAGTTAATTTTAATTTTCATTTTTAGATTTTAATTAAGTAGCTAGTGTTTTTATATTTTTATTAAATACCTTATATAGTAAAGTAATTTTGATAATTTTTTCAGAATTTTATTTTGTCATTTAGTGTTAATTAGATTTAATTTTAGTTTTCTTTATTATTAATTAATATTAAGTAATAAATATCATATTTAGTTTTTATAAGGTTAAACTTAGTTTTTATATTTTTCATAGTTCTAATATAGTATAATAAGTTTTTAGAAAATAAATTTTGAGATTCTACTGTTCATTTTCTATTTTTCTTATTTTATTTGTTTAAAATAGACTTAAGTTAATTAAAAGGTAAATAATTAGTTGTTTAATCTTAAAACATAATTTTTAGAGTTTTTATAATTTTGTAGGATTCCTGTGATGGTTAAGTAATTTTATAAATTTTCTTGTAATTTTCTAAGTTAATTTAGTATTAATATTAATTAAAAGTAGTTTAATTAGTTTAATTAAGTTAAATAGTTTTCAATTTATAAAAAACCCATAAAAAGACAAAAATATTTATTTTTATTTTTTATACTTTCTTCAAGTTCTAATTTAGGTTTAGAAAATATTTTTGCAACTTTTTAGTTTAATTTGTAATAGTTATAATTTTTAGTTAAATTAAATTAGATTTTAATTTAGTTTTTAAATAGTTTAATTAATTAAATAATATTTAAATAGTATTTTAATCATTTTAATTTTTAATTTTAAGTTTTAAAAAGTGTCAAAAGCACCCCCTGTAGTTTGTTAAATACCAAAAACCCACTTTTCCAGTCTGTTACGTAAATCTGAATTGTGAATACGTGTATATATCTGGTATCTGATTTTTGTGAATATTATATTTGTGTATAAATACCATAATAACAGTAGCAATATCAACTCCACATCATCTGGCTACTGTCCTCAGTGCCACTTTCTCAAAAACGATTTCAAATGACACCATTTCAATCTCGCTGGGACTTTAACGACCCGGGAATACACTATACTATCACCAGAGTATTGATTCTAGGCTGTATTTGACTTGTTGACCTTGGTCAATAATTATCTGATGGTTCGGGCTCAATCACTACGATTGTCTGATTCGCTACCGTTAAGGAAGAGCGGACATCGTGGTAAGAGCGCTGAGCAAGAATGAACGAGTGAAGCTTCGATGTTTGTGAACAATGATTATGATGATTCGGTTCGGAGTTAAGAGGATGATACTGACAGCCTAGAGAGAGGCTCAAGGTGAGAACATGTGAGAAGAATGATTACTTGGTTTAGACCAGTAAATGGAAAAGAACGAAGATGGAGGAATGTACTTTGCGGACCAACTATTGCTTTCATGGAGGGGAAGTTTAAGGACATCGATCATGCAAGGTATAAGATACATCCGAGTATGGATAAGACGTATTATTACCTTAGCAAGTGGTTGATACGCTTATGAAGATGAGTACAACTTATCGTTCTTAAATGAATGGACTAAGTGAGCGTACAAATCAGGCGTTGGATGGTATGATGAGAGCATGGTTGTGTTTGATTTTGGGGAAAGCCGGGGTATACATTTATCCTTAGCTGAGTTCTCCTATATCAACAATTATCATTCTAGTATTGAGTATGTGTCGTGTGAAAAGTTGTATGGAAGGTAATGTAGGTCACCTGTTCTACGGGCAAAGGTTGGAACAAGCCAACTAATTGGTCCTGAACTAGAACGAGAGACTACGAATAAGGTTTTCTGGCTAAGGAAAAGACTTAAGGCAGCAAAAGATCGCCAAAAAGAGTTATGCGAATAATTGTTGTAAGCCTTAGAGTTTGGTGTTGGTGATATTGTGTGGTTAAAAGTATCTCCTTGGAAGGGTGTTGTGCGTTTTGGTAAGAAAGGCAAGCTAGCACCGAGATACGTAGAACCGTTTGAGATTTATGGAAAGGATTGGATTTGAGACAGATCAGTTGAATTTGCCTGAGGAGTGAAGTAGAGTGCATGGTACGTTTCACGTATCTAATGAAAAGAAGTGGTTGGCGGATGCTAGTCTGTATGTGCCATTAGATGAATGTAACGTTGACAAGACTCTTCGTTTTGTCGAGAAACCTGTTGAGATTATGGATTGAGATGTTAAGGGTTTGAAGTGTGGTGAGATAGCATTGGTGAAGGTATGGTGGGATTCTAAGCGTGGTCCTGAGTTTACTTGGGAACGTGAGGATCCGATGAAATTTAAGTACCCAATTTTTTTGCGGATGTGGTTGATGAAGTAGATCGTTTGTAGTTGGATTTTAGATTGTGGATGTTAGATGCGGGGTGTTCATAAATGTTTGTTTTATGGGTATTTGTTATTTGTGAGTGCGTCTTGCGGTTACCAGTTGGTTTTTCATTTGGCTCGTGAGTATCGTACCTACCTGTGAGAAGTCGTTTGGATTGTTGGTGTTATTGATCGGGGAGTGTATCTATTTGCGTGTATCGTTGGAGTGACGAGATGTTTTCTATCGTGTAAATTCGAGTATTTAGTCGGTTCACATTTTTTCGATTTTTCCTCTGTGATTTTTTCGGGTGGTATTTGTCCGCTTAAAAATCCATAAATTTCCTTTTGATGTTGTGAGTGGTGACTATAGTAGTTGAAATCTCGGGACGCAATTTCCCTAAGTGGGGGATGATGTAACAACCGTGGTTTTAGCAGGTCAGTTTGACTGATAGTCTTGACTCGGTTGACGTTTGTTTGGTGTGTATTAGGTGTTTGAAGTGATATATATGAGTGATATGGGTGAGTTTTAGCACTAAATCCCTTTGCGTAAGTGGTTTTATTGTGATTTAGAAAGTTTGTAATTTGGGAAAGTTCATTTTGATCACCTTTGTGGTGTAGAAATGACTTGTGTAGTTGTTTTTGTGTTTTCGTGTAATGAGACTTCGTTCAAGTAATTGAGCGTTAGTAAGTTATGTGGGATTTGTTTTTATGAGTTATATTTCAAAAAGAGTGTGAAATTCTATTTTTAGAAACTTTGTTTTGAAAATGATTATTTTCCGGTTTGTCGTAAAGTTGAGGTTTATCGCGTAAGACGTTAGATTTCGATATGGGAATATATAAAATATGAAAAGTATGAGGTTTTGAGTGTAATAAATAAATTTAATAAAAAAAAATAAACATATATATTTTATATATGTAAAATTCGGATTTAAGGGATAAGGGAGAAAAAGGAAACCCAATTTGAGTCCAAATATGACTCTTAGGCCCAAGGATTATCCATAATTAATATATATACCAAACCAAACAACCCTAAAACGTTTTTTCTGCAATTATGGGTCGAGACATGGAGAATCTAGAGGGGGAAAATGAGGGTTTCATAATTGTCTAGCAATAATCAAGAATCAAGGTAAAATCTTTAACCCTTATGTGTAATTAATCAATTATTGTTATGATTCATGTAATAATTAATATGATGGAATCTAGGGTTTGTAAACTTCTGTAATTTATTGAAGTAAAACATGTTAGGATGATTAGATGTTAATATTATGGGTAATGGTTAAGGGAATTGAGTGTTAAACGCGTTAGATTATGTGTTAGGGTTTGGACAGATTTGTAAGGATGTAAAGATGTGAGTGTATATAATAGATGGTGATGAGTTAAGTCACGAATTTTAAGTCTAAATTGAAGTATAATGAAAGAGCTTTCCAAAAAGTCCAGCCACGATCAATTTTGAGGTCGGGAAGTCGGTCTTTTGATTTTTCTCTGATAAGGTGTCAAAGCTGTCAAACCGAGACAGATTTTGGGTAAAAGTTTGAGGGTGACATGTGGTTGTAAAAGTGGTATTTTGACTTGGTCTTCTGGAATAGTTAAGTTTTAGGTTATATTAGACTACCACGAAGAGGATTCGCAATAAAAACTTGTGGATGTAATTATTAAAAATCAAAACTTTTTGGTGTGCGTTCAGATCCGAATTTGAGTAATTGTCAAGTTTGAATTTCTTGTGAGTACTTGTGTGTGTTATTAGTCCATGGCCTTCTGAGATTAGCTTCTATGCTTATGAGAGACCATGGTAAATTTTTTGTGTGAGTTTTTGAGCTTTATTTGTCGTGATTTCATGTGAGTGAATGTACTCAAAAAATTCTGCGTTTTCTGGGTTTTAGAGTGCAAGGGATTTAGTGAGTGTTAGGTCATGGTGGTGGTTAGTATGGTGTCTAGGAGATCCATGGTGGGTCATATGAGTCTTAGACATCCATCATATGTGTATTACATTGGTGGTAGCTTTTAGCTTGACCTTGTGTAATGTGGATTATTTTGTGTGCTATAGATTGTGAATTGTTTTGTGGAAGCTGCGGAGTTTAAGGTGAGTTCATAGTCCCATATTTTTACTTTGTTTTAAACTTGGGATGGGAATGATGCTTGTCATAAATGATTTGATTTACTGTGATTATGTGTGTGGTATTAAAGAGCTTGGACTTATAATGTTATCGTATGCATGCTATGTGTGATTATTTGCTTGTGTGGAAATCGAGGGTAGAACTGTACCTGAGATGTGAAGGGTAGAACTGTACCCAAGTTGTGAAAATTGAGGGTAGAACTGTACCTGAGATGAGGGTAGAACTTTACCCAAGTGGTGGAATTTGTGTGGGATCCAATTAGGAGGATGCTTATCCTGTTGCTCGCACATGCGACCTAATTGATGATTATGGGATCGGGGGACACGAGCCGTCCTAATGGTTGCCTTATGAGTGTTGTTGCCTTTGTGTGTGGATATTGACTTGCAAATGCATGTAGCTATATGATAACTATAATTATTTGTCCAGCTATATTTTGTAATCACAGTGAATTTGGTTGCCTTGTGTGTTGAGTCTCAAACCTATGAATCTCACCAACATTATGTTGACGTTTTAAGCATCATTTTCAGGTGAGCTTTCTAAGGATAAGATAGAAGGATGTGGATAGACGAGACCTTAGTTGCATTGGAAGTGGTTTATCATCTATGTTTGGATTTATGTTTTGTTTTGGTTATTTTTTATTTTGGGGTATTGTTACAACACTTTGTGTTTGAACATTGCTCTATTTATGTGCATGTAGTTGTTCTCTGTGTAGACACCAGGTGTTGTGATGATATCCATGAAGTTACACCCGCGCGTTTCTGCCGTGGCGGGGTGTGACATTTATGTGTAGGTTAGGCTAATAGGGGATTAAACAATTGTGATTAGGCTCATGTGGTATAAGCATGTTGGAGGTAAAGAAGCATACACTCCATGGGGTAACTAGTCGAAGGTGGTTATTGGTTTTGTCCATTGGTTTGACGGCTAATGTGGTGGCTCTTTGTCGCATGGATCAAAGTCAAAGGGAGGTTGCATGTTTCTTGTCGAGTGATTAGGAAACCATGAATTCCAAAACGTGTGTATATATTTAGAAGACATGGGAGTTGGTTTTCTGTTTCGTGTGGCACGTTACGCAAAAGAAAGAAAACAAAATAAGCCATGTGGGCTTGTGGTATCTTGGCCCAAACGAATAAAAAAAAAGAAATATATGTGGGCTTGGGGGTGTGTTCGGCCCAAGCAGTAGGGTAAAAGGAAATGGCATTGGGCTAAGGGTGACGTCCGGCCCAAAAATATAACGGTGTATCGGTGATTAGTATAATCGTGACTTTAGTTTCGGTGTCGGTGTCGCTCCGTGAAAACCATAAATATATAAACGGTGTCGTCATATGTACATATATACTTATATTTACATAGTGATAATAAATTTGTACTAATTAATATATACATATCATTATATATATATATATATATATATATGTATATATATATATATATTAATAATATTTCGGTATTCAAAAAGGGGTGTCGGGTCGCAGGTGGGAGTTACCGGTGTTTAACCTCATTGGGTGATATCCAAGAGTGACATTCGGGTGATATCAGGTGACAAATCATAATCGGGTGTCAAACAAACGGTGTTCAAAACAATCGGGTGTTCAAACAAACAGTGTCTCATATAAAAATTTCAAATTAGCCCGCAAAATGGATTAGTTTAGAATAGTGTCGATAATTAGCATTAATAAATGACCTGGAATTTTACGGAGTATTACAATCAATCACCCTCTGATGAGGCGAAAAATGAACCATTTTTAGGGGGTCATTTAAGCCCGGAATTGAATTTATTTGATCAAATATTGCCCTAAATCGTTCCTTTTGTGATTTTAGGTACTTTGGGAGTGAAATCTGGAAAAGGAAGTAATTCGGACGTTTTTGGAGCATAAAAGTGAAGAAAACGCCAAAGACTTAATTTTCCAAGCTGGGAACAGTGTGTGACGGCGTCAAGAGTAACAAGTTGACGGCGTCAAGAGTAAAAAGCATGACGGCCCAGTACAGAAATGAAGGCGTCACAAGGTAGAGCGTCAAGAGTTAAATACGTGATGGCCTAGAAAAGTGTATAACGTGACGGCGTCAGATGTAGATCAAGGCAGTCCGAGGATTCTTTTGGCGGCGAGATGATGGCATCACAAGGTTGTTCTTGACGCCGTCAGCCTCTATTTTCTATATATAGTTTTCTAATTTTCATTCATTAAAAGGAACAAGTTTGGAGAAACCCTAAGGCCGAACCATATACGAATTTTACAGCTTTTTCAAGGGTTTTCAGCCCTTGAATGCTTACATGTGCTATTGAGATAAGTGTTCTTCTAATTCAATCAATATGTCTATGTGTTGGTTGTCTATATCTTGTGCTTGTCTTGATTCCACCATGCTAGGCTAGATATATCTTGTGTTTGCTTAGATCTAATGAAACCTAGATGTTGATTATGTGTTGATTACTTGTTTATGGTTGTATTGGATGAATGATTTCAATGTTAGGCTTAAGAAAACTGCCAGATCTCCAATTGGTAACATGCTTGAACGTCTTAAGAAACATGAACCGATGTGTACTAGGTTTTATTGGTTGTATTTAATGCATGAGTAAATTCTAATGATCCCATGTTAGGAGCTTCTTAGCCGGCTCGACATAGGAGTGAAGTAGGCACTCATAGGATTGGGGAGTTAAGTACGCCACCCCATGAATGTATTAAGGAATACAATCCGTCATCCACGCAACTATAACAAGTAATTAACATGTAAAAGATATCTAGGGAGTAGTGAAATCTAAGTAAACACATTTCTCCACTTATTGCTCACAACCTTAGTTTAATTTAGTTTATTTTCATTTCTAGTATTTTATTTTGATTGCATCTTAGTATTGGGTTAGTTGGCTAGCAACTAATTCCGCCCATATCCTTCAAAACCCGAGATTTTTACTTGCTTTCTAAAACAATATAAAAATACAAAAATAATCATCCTTCATCTCTAGAACTAGTATTTAGGTTTTCTAATCCTAGCGACACTATTCCTAGCTGAACGATCAATCCCCCGGTACTTGTCACTATACTATACTACAACGATCAGGTACACTACCTGGTGGGGGTTGTAAGCTTCTCGAGATCTCATGAGAGGTAAAGCCTGGTGTAATTCCCACGCTACCAAGTTTTTGGCGCCGCAGCCCGGGGAATAGTTATTGTCTAGGTTAGAATCTCTTTTTATTAGGTCTACTTGCTAGATTCCTTTCTAGTAAGATTTTATTTTTTATTTTTAGGTTTTCTTTAGTCTATCTTATTTCTTTGTGTTTTTGTTCGTAACTCTTCACCACCCGACATCATGGACGATGGAAACATCTTTAAACCCGTCATCCCACCAAAACAAAACCCACCACTAGAACCTCTTAGGCCCCGAACCTTAGGAGAGTATTCCCGACCTAGCCACCAAGGCTACCGAAACACCATTGAGCTCACCGGAGCCAATGTGACCCCCTTGCGATCCCACACCATCCG
Organism: Artemisia argyi; assembly: GCA_030686995.1. Lineage (NCBI taxonomy): Eukaryota > Viridiplantae > Streptophyta > Magnoliopsida > Asterales > Asteraceae > Artemisia > Artemisia argyi. The sequence goes on from CM060693.1 coordinate 159,046,583, forward strand.
ATTGGTGCAAAGCGGATGTGCATTCCATGGACTTCGTTCTGAAGATCCAAATCAACATCTTAAGGACTTCCTAAAAATCGTAGACTCCATAGACCTAGATGCTGCAACTAGAGAGACAACCCGATTACGCCTATTCCAATTCTCTCTAAGGGTTCAAGCTAGTCAATGGCTTGAGCGTTTACCCGCGGGATCCATCACCACATGGGATGATCTCACCACTCGTTTCCTTGCTCAATTTTTCCCACCGGGGAGAACTACTAAGCTTAGAAATGACATCTTGATGTTCCAACAACGTCAAAATGAATATGAAGCATGGACTCGTTTCAAGGACTTACTCCAAAAAGTCCCTCATCATGGCATAGACCTTTGGCTCCAAGTCCAAATCTTTTATGACCATATCGATCTCTCCACGAGGCGAGCCATTGACCAATCGGCCGTTGGTAAGCTACGTGATCTAAGTGCGGAACAATCATGGGAACTCATAGAAGATCTTGCTCTCTATGACAACGAAAGTTGGAATGATCCCCGTGATTTGAACAAAACGGTCAAGGCAATATCTTTGCCTTCGAACAACTCTAGCACTCCCGACCGTAGGATCATGGAACTTGAGGACCAAGTCAAGTTTCTCATGAAATCCTACGAAGCTCCTAAGCCTTCAAGCCAAGTGAACAAAATCACTTCTTCATGCGGATTATGTAGTGGTCCCCATGACACTCGTGATTGTGTGGAACTCCCCGGAACAGCTTTTGCGGACTACGCATCCACGCGTACCGACGAAGCGGGAGATAAGTGGTACACTTTCAAACCCGAGCCAAACCCTTACGGTGATTCCTACAACCCCTCTTGGAAAAATCATCCAAACCTTAGGTGGAAACAAAATCAACCCACTTCTTCCAATCCTCCTAATCGTTACCAACCAAACGGTCCACCCTCCAACTGTACTTTCAACAACAATCCTTCTAACAACTATGGTAGTACCAACAATCTTGAAGGATTGATGTCTAAGTTCATGGCATCTCAAGAAGCTCGCATATCTAAGTTTGAAGCCGATTTCAAACAAAAGCAAAGCGAGATGACCACCAAAATTGACGCATTGTTGAAAGTTCTCAATGACCGAGAAATGGGAGCACTCCCAAGCGACACGGTCAAGAATCCGAAACTAAACGTTAATTCCATATCTTCAGTTTCGTCACCCACTTCGTGTCCACAATACTACTTGGTTAAATCAACGAGCACGTGTTTCAAACAAAACCAAATTCTTCAAAAGGACCAATCAAGTAAAACACCCGATATAAAACCGGTCGAAAGTATAGTTGAAACACCTCCTACGCAAGACCTTGACGATGAATTCAAGGAACTTCACCTTGAACGCCCCGTCATTGATGTCTTAGCCCGTGCTCCCTACTATAGTGCCCTCCTAGAAAAATATGAGAAGTTTAAACTAGGTAAAAATGGGACCGCCTTCGTTCAAAACAAGTTGCCTAAAAAGCTTGATGATCCGGGTATATTTGTTTTGCCTTGTAAGATAGGAAGATCCGAAGCTTTCGACACACTAGCCGATTTAGGGTCAAGCCTCAACTTGATTCCCTTATCCTTATTCACCACTCTTAAGCTAGGAAAGTTAGAGGAAACGGATGTATTGATAGGTCTAGCGGATGGAAGTATTGCCCACCCGGTTGGAATGATTAAGGATGTAGTTGTTCACGTAGGAAAGTTAACTATCTTAGTAGATTTTCACGTCCTAGACATGGTTAGTGACACTACATGCCCATTGTTGGTAGGAAGAGGATTTTTAGCAACCACTAGTGCCATGATAGATTGTAAGGAGTCTAAGATAGCGGTAGGTGAAGGCGATACTTGGTCGGTGTATGATGTTAAGAAGCATAGTTATGATTGTGATGATGAACCGACACCACATTGGGTAGAGATGAATAGGAAACAATCTAGATATGGACCTTGGATAGAAAGGAACTTTATAGGACCTCAATGCCCATTCTATCTAGAAAAAGATTTCATTGAAAAGATACATTCGGTGGAACAACTCATAGCTAGAGATGAAGAGCTAGATCCCTTTGAGGACCCCTTAGTCTTTAGGAAGATGATTGAGTTGTTGAGCGTAATGCCTATTAATATAGAGATGAATAAGTGGAAAAGAGAGGGGGACAAGTGTAAATGGAGGTGGGACAAGCCACCTAAAGAAGGTGACAGATCATGGCATATGAGGATGACTTTGTATGATCCAGACGGAGAAAAGTTTGAAAGGTCATACCGTACTAAGAAGACCGATAGGAAGTTGAAACCTAAGTTTGATCCCAAAGATGTCCTCAATGAGGAACTCACCCGTATCACGTAGTAACCCATGACCTTGAGTCTAGCTACAAGACTCGTAAATAAAGAAAAGCGCTTCTTGGGAGGCAACCCATGATTTGTGTGATTTTATTTTGTTTGTTTGTTATTTGCTTCCGTATGCATGCTTTATTTTTATTGTTGGTAGATCATGTTTCTAAACTAAAAAGTGGAAATACTTTACTTTGTTGTTTTGGCCTAGTCTTAACTCCACCTAAAGGTATTTTTGCAAAAGATAAGTGTAAGGGGAAACCCCAAATATGTTTTTAAGAAACAAACCGATCATGATTCTCCACAATATTAAATGAACATGTATATTTGTATTTGTTAGAGTCAAATGCTTGTATCGAGTCATAATGAAGTTTTGCAGGATTTTCCAGGAAGTAAGACCAAGTTTTTCCAGAAATTTTCCGGAAACTCAACATAAGAATTTCTGCAAGTCACTTCTGACGGCGTCATGAGCTTGCTCTTGACGGCGTCACGTGTAAAAATCTGGAAATTTTACCAGTTTTGTTTTTCTAACGGAGTCTTAAAGTTTTTGTTGAATTATTAAGCTTTATAATCTCCATGAGATCTGCAAACTTCATTCCACAAGCATTATATCTTATTTTGTTTTCTAGGATTTAGTAACTTATGTAGATTGCCGCCGATTTTATGCGAGGTTGCTTTGTTTGTTTTCTCAGGATTTACAGGTTATGTATGACAAGAAGATGATTTATATTCTGGAAGGGAAGCTTTGATTGTTCATTTTTTTGGAGGAAGATCTAACCTGGCCACCTTATTATCCATACCGAGTGAATCAGGGGAGTATTTGATTTCATTCGTTTTACTTAGACACTTTTACATTCTTTACTTGAACATTGGGGACAATGTTCATCTTAAGTGTAAGGGGAGGGAAAAATGATGATACCTTACAAATACACTTTCGCTTGAGTTTGTTTATTTAATAGTAGATGTGTAATAAAACTATGAGAAATACTTGTTAGTGCAATTTTAACGCCAAATTTAAAATTTTTTACAACATTTAGGAGTGAAACTTTAGCCATAGCAAGCGTCTCATGGATAGGAGATTGTATGACTAGCACATAACCGTACCATTCAGAAAAATTTTCCACCCAAATATGTGAGGTTCGCCTTTAGATTTGATAGGAAAAACATTTACTATTAGTGCTTATGAGTATATCGGTAGCATTTAGATTCTAGAACTTGCGTTAGTGATGCATCCCGAGACCGCTAGTGAGACTACATTCGTGTAGTAGGATTTACTACATGATAAGAGGCATTAGGATCACCCTTGTGTTAAACACGTATCATAATTACTTGACAATTTAAGTCATATTACTTGGCTAGTTAAGTCAACTAATTTTTCCCACACCCTTAGCGTTGTACTCATTTTTAGTACACGAAACCCCTAGTACACCCCTCCGAGCCTATCTTTTCGTTTCTAACTTTAAGCATTTTACTTAAAGGAAGAATTTGTTACACCCCACTTAAATGTACACCCAAATCGCCTTAGCCTTTCGTGTATGCACTCATCTTTAGTGCATTATTGTTATTTGTGTAACAACCCGCATTTTCAAGACATTTCTCCTATTCACTATTCATCAGTTACTATTCATCGGTCACTATTCATCATTTTCAGAGTCAGTTTGTGATTCCGAGAAGCGTTCAGAAATTTTACTATTCATGTGACACTATTCATTTCCGGGAGGAAATCACTATTCACGATTGTCGTTCATTTCATCGTAAACTGAGTTTACGGGTCTTCAAATTCGCGTAACCAATGTGGTTTCGCTGTGAATTCATGCATCATTCATTAATGACACGTCATATAGACTGGAGTAGTCTACATATCCTCGGTTACATCATTATCACATTTTAGGTCCTACACGGATATGCATTATTTCTATATACGTATGCTTAATTTGTAATTAATGTTACCACTCAGTTTTTACTACGAACATATACCCAATACTCCCGACTACGATCCTAACATATTTTCATACTTATTATAATGATATAAAAATTATATTATTAATTTACCCGGTGTTTTGAAATCAATTACTATATTTCACGGTCGGAGCCTATAACTCCGTCGGTTTGCGAAATTTCAACACGATAATTATTCTAACACCCGATTCTTTCAAGGAATATATTTTTATAATTTTTGTAACTCCGATAAACTTTAATTGGTTCCGTTAAAATTTATTTCTAGTTAACTCGGTACCCGGTGTTAACCAAATCAACAAAATATCACCCAAAATCTTACACAATCCCACCTAAACTAGACAATAGTACACTTCATTTATGAGCACCCATAACCCCCCCCCCCCCCATGTGCATTCAAGACTTTCTTGCCATGGTGAAATTACCATTATACCCTCCATGGTTAGATATTTTGGAAGCAAACTTCAATTTTACTACACTTAACTCATTTTTACAAGATCAAAAAGGTGTAAACTCCTCTTTTTCCTCCTTGGCCGGCCATAGCAAGAAAAACATGAAGAACATCATAAATTTTCAAGATCAAGTCATTTACATGATCCTTGTTAAGGTTTTGTGATAAAAACCTAGGTTTCTTAATCAATTTCTCATCAAATCACCTCAAATCTTCAAGTAAGCTTCAAGTAAACTTTTTCATCATCTCATACTTTCATTTAACTAGTAACATGATGTATTTTCAAGTCATAGTAGTAGATCATGCAAATATATATGTTATATATACCACTTTATACAATAATACTCTTTGATCTTAGATCTATAACTTTTATTAGCAATCTCATTAGATCCACCACTTTTGGTGATGTTTAGGACCCCATGACACCCTAAGAAGGTGTATAGTAGGATTGGGTACTTGTGGAGTTGATTTGAGATAGTTTGGTTAAGTTTTGAACAAGCCTTGAGCTAGAAAAGTTGATTTTTACAACTATATAGGAGCTACTGTCCATTTTTGTTAAACGTGGGAAACTCAGGGTCTAGGGTGTAATTTTGGGCCAAAGATTTAGAAAATACATTCCGAGACGAAACTATGGCCGAAAACGGGGATAAAAACGAGTTAATAACGAAGGAGATATGATTTTCCGAATATTAACAACGAAAAATACTTTCAAATATAGGTTCTGTCCCAAATCGCCAATTTCAGAAAACTCAGGGGTTTCCGGGTAACATTGGGTTAGATATTCAGAAAATACTTTCAAAAACGAAACCGTGGCCGCTTGAATCACTAAAATCCGAGTTACGACGAAAAAGATATGCTATTTTCAATTTTAACGACGAAAACTATTTTCTGAAAAATAGCTTGCTGTTGAACAGTTTTCATGGACTGTTTCGAGACGCAAAACTTGATCTAGCCGTCCCGACTTATCAAAAATATATTAGTATGTTGTCCCACAATTCCGGGGATATAAAGAACGTAGAAAACGAGCTTATAACGAAAAAGATACAAGCGTTTGAACTTAGACGATTTTTACAAATTTCCATCAGTTTTTCTATTATTATTTTGTCGCAAAACTGTCTTTGCGAAACACCATTTTCTCAGCTGTTTTTTCTTCATGATCGGATCAATTTGAGTCCGAGCCGTAGTTTTATGAAATCAAGATCTTCCAGCAAGCTTTTCAAATCAATTGGCCGTTCGTCGAATAGACTTATAATGAATAAACTACGACCTCATTTATATACCCGATAAACTACATATATTTTGACAGCTTTTACTATAATAAAATTTTCTAAGTGTTGAACATAATACTTTCAAGTAACAACAATAAGAGTCGATTTTCTCATCGATCGAGACCCGTATCGCCAAAAGTTAAATGACACGACTTCAAGATATTGTTACAAGGTTTTCAAAAACGCCGAGTTTCATCACTAACCCTTAACGTACAACATTTCGCGACTTGTTTTGCGAGGCCATTTTGGGCATATTTTCAAGTAATGAAAATGTTATTTTTGCGACAAAAACCTTATATTTTCCGATAGAACACCAAACAAGGATCGTGGAGTACCGTTTCAACCTATTTCCATGAAAAGTGGTTATTAACCTAACGAGACGTCAAAAACGTATTTGTCGACGATAAACGTTATTTTCAAAACTAATGAGTGGTATCGATAACATACGTATTTGCATGTGTAGCATCATTTCATTTCTTACATTAGATCATATCATTCCTATTAGGTTGCGATTAGAGATCATGCCTCATTTCGTGTATTCATTGTTGCCATCGTAGCTATTGCACCAGGTGAGTTCATAACCCATACTTTTACTTGTTTTACAACTGTTTTGGGGGAAGATACATGCTCCTTACTATTTAAATTCAATGCTTGTTTTACTTGAACGCGATTCATTTTCCCAAACATTACTGGATGGTTGAAATACTTGATTTGATTACTTGAATACATTATGAATTACTTATTCCATCCTTGATTACTTTCTTATGAACACAAGTTCTTGCTTTTGCGGACATAAATACAAAACTGTTACTTTGCCTGAGTTACCTATTACTGCCACTGAAGTCCCCTTTATCATGAACCGTTAATTACATGCGTGTGAGCGCGAATGCTGTGGATAGATCTATTTGGGTTGACACCCCGTCCGAGTTGGTCGCGCCAACCTGTTAAACGGACGCATATCATTCGGATTACTTCCGAGTGTCTGGCAAACACTTACTTGGGGCATTTTATGCTTGATTGCATACGATTACGTCGAGCTTCGAGGTCATGAGCTTTAGGCATTGTATACCTTATTTTTAGCTGTGACATTGTATTTGTTATATTGTCTTGCTACTGAAAATCTCGTGTTCCGCAAATGACTTGTTTACTTAAACATATTACTTTTGGCAGTGGGTTGTAAACACACAGGTTACAAGTCTCTTATGGCGGGACTTGTAACTGAGTGGATTTACGATGCCTTTGCTGGGAAATACTTGATTTCTGGAAACACTTGTTTACGGGAAATACTTGTTTACTTAAAACTATGAACTCACCAGCTTTATGCTGACGTTTTAGCATGTATTTTCAGGTTTTAAGCAATGGCACACTACTTGAGGTTTTGGCAGGGCATGGCATGGTCATAGAAGACTCTGATATTCATTTAAGGACCGTTTTAAAATTATTTTAATGGCCTACTTTCGCACAAATTTTAACAATGTAAATTCAATACTTTTGATTAAGCTATTTTATCCTAAATGATTCAAGTGAAAACCATTTTTGAACTTGTGTTGTAATACCAATTGACTTGATCCTCTTCCCCAGGGATCCCCAATAAGGGAACCCTAGGAGAGCCGCCGACTCCAACTACCGTCCCCGCTGGACCCGATTTCTGGGGGTGTGACAATTTGTTAAACCCTAAGTTAACTATCTAATTGATTACATGGTTGCTAAGTCGAGTCATATCCTTGTACATATTATTTTGGGACGATTGAGATTCATGGGTAAAGTACTTATTTTATGGAATAATGGGGAAGAACATCAATTATTACCCCCATATGTACGTTAATCTTAAAAGTACTCCAAGTGTTTTGATTTTCTTAATTCGAGTAATTAGATTAGTTTATTGTAAAGTATGTAAAAATTAAAGTGTAAGGGGAATTTTCATTCCCTATGATGTTTTATTTTGGATGGTAGGGTAAGAGTGTATGCAAAAAAAGTAAAAAAAAAATCGAAAAATCAAGAAAAAGAAAAAAAAAATAGAAAAAGAAAAGAAAAAAAAAAGAAAAAAACATACGGACTACCATCCCGTTTCATTCTATGTTCCTTTTATGTTTTTGTTATTTTTCAATTATTAGCTTAAGTCGAGTCTAGTCTTGGCTTAGCAACACCATATTGTACATGTAATTGACCAAGATTGTTAACTCGCCACCAGTAAAGACTGCCTATATCCAACAAAACCATGTATTTCATATCCCTACACCTAACGTTACAACCCTTTGAAAGACCTCTTTGATAGTTTATCCTAGGTGCTTACGCCATGTGGTGGAGGTTTGATCCTTTCTCAAACCTATGGTAATCTATTTTGCTATGACAGGTAGTGAAAGATATCTTCCGTTTCCATATTGTAATTTATACTTTATTACACCCGAGAGATGTGAGTATCTAAACACTATTTGTGAGGTGCTAGTGTATGACCTCCGTGCTTGTCTTTGGTCTTTAGTGGAACAATTATTTGTTGTAATTACTTTTATATTAGTGTTAAATGACCCCTAACTTGTATTTTGAGTAGAATAAAAGCGCATTTGCTTGAGGACAAGAAAATCTCAAGTGTAAGGGTATATGATGAGGCGAAAAATGAACCACTTTTAGGGGGTCATTTAAGCCCGGAATTGAATTTATTTGATCAAATATTGCCCTAAATCGTTCCTTTTGTGATTTTAGGTACTTTGGGAGTGAAATCTGGAAAAGGAAGCAATTCGGACATTTTTGGAGCATAAAAGTGAAGAAAACGCCAAAGACTTAATTTTCCAAGCTGGGAACAGTGTGTGACGGCGTCAAGAGTAACAAGTTGACGGCGTCAAGAGTAAAAAGCATGACGGCCCAGTACAGAAATGAAGGCGTCTCAAGGTAGAGCGTCAAGAGTTAAATACGTGATGGCCCGGAAAAGTGTATAACGTGACGGCGTCAGATGTAGATCAAGGCAGTCCAAGGATTCTTTTGGCGGTGAGATGACGGCGTCACAAGGTTGTTCTTGACGCCGTCAGCCTCTATTTTCTATATATAGTTTTCTAATTTTCATTCATTAAAAGGAACAAGTTTGGAGAAACCCTAAGGCCGAACCATATACGAATTTTACAGCTTTTTCAAGGGTTTTCAGCCCTTGAATGCTTACATGTGCTATTGAGATAAGTGTTCTTCTAATTCAATCAATATGTCTATGTGTTGGTTGTCTATATCTTGTGCTTGTCTTGATTCCACCATGCTAGGCTAGATTTATCTTGTGTTTGCTTAGATCTAATAAAACCTAGATGTTGATTATGTGTTGATTACTTGTTTATGGTTGTATTGGATGAATGATTTCAATGTTAGGCTTAAGAAAACTGGCAGATCTCCAATTGGTAACATGCTTGAACGTCTTAGGAAACATGAACCGATGTGTACTAGGTTTTATTGGTTGTATTTAATGCATGAGTAAATTCTAATGATCCCATGTTAGGAGCTTCTTAGCCGGCTCGACATAGGAGTGAAGTAGGCACTCATAGGATTGGGGAAGTAAGTACGCCACCCCATGAATGGTATTAAGGAATACAATCCGTCATCCACGCAACTATAACAAGTAATTAACGTGTAAAAGATATCTAGGGAGTAGTGAAATCTAAGTAAACACATTTCTCCACTTATTGCTCACAACCTTAGTTTAATTTAGTTTATTTTCATTTCTAGTATTTTATTTTGATTGCATCTTAGTATTGGGTTAGTTGGCTAGCAACTAATTCCGCCCATATCCTTCAAAACCCGAGATTTTTACTTGCTTTCTAAAAAAATATAAAAATACAAAAATAATCATCCTTCATCTCTAGAACTAGTATTTAGGTTTTCTAATTCTAGCGACACTATTCCTAGCTGAACGATCAATCCCCCGGTACTTGTCACTATACTATACTACAACGATCAGGTACACTGCCTGGTGGGGGTTGTAAGCTTCTCGAGATCCTTTGAGAGGTAAAGCCTGGTGCAATCCCCACACTACCACCCTCATTATCATGATCATAATGCTTCTAACATTCATTTTTGTTGTAAGCATATCATACATCTTGATCCACCAAAGAAGCTTGGAGATCTTGCCATCATCATCCACCACATGCATACATATATGAAGATCCATCACAACAAGATTGGAGAACTTGTGATATTCATTCATTGAAGGCTTTCTATCAATGGAAGTTCTTTTAGATTAGTCATTCATATCCAGTAGACATTTATGTCTTGGATCATCATTGTACTCATTAGTATATGTTAGATGGTTTATGTGTTTGTGCCATAAAATACAAGGTTTCCATGTTGGGCCACAAAATATAGCCGGAGTTGTTGTACCCTTGTAAAAGAACTAGCGGGAGTTGTTGTACCCTTGTAAAAGAACTATCGGGAGTGGTTGTACCCTTGTAAAAGAACCCGGTATGTAGCTTTGTACCGCAAAAAGTGTAAGCGATGATTGAAAGGTTTTCTCCGCCAAGAAGGGAGCTTGTTGATCTAGTGAAGTAACTCTCGAGTTGGGTACTCGGGGAGTGGAGTAGGGCGGAAAGGAGATCCTGACCGAACCACTATAAATCCTCATGGTCGGTTTGATCTTTCCTTTTACTTTTATACTTGCACTATATTATTGTTTGTGTTGTGACTTGATGTTTATGCTTGTGTGACAACTTGTTATATCATATGCTTTATATTAGTCATAAGACTATTATTAGCATTTCTCATATTACAACAAGCTTGATCGGAAATTTGTCATATGGATGTTTTTAGAAAAGAAAAACAAACCTGACTAATAATGGCGAAACTTGACTCAATGGTTTATACTATATTTGATTCAACAAGTTTAAAGATTTTTAAACGGAAACGTATTCATCCCCCTCTACGATTTCACAAAGACTACGGCGTAGCTCACTCCATGACTACGGCATAGAGATTTACTAAAGGGCACTACAGAGTAGCAACTCTCCACCTATGGCGTAGGCCCTGATTTGAGGCAGTAAAGAACTCACGAGGCTAAAGAAGAAGTTACGGCGTAGTTACCCTAGCAACTACGCCGTAAAAGCATCCAATGAAGAAACTACGCCCGTAGCACTTGATTAAGCTACGGCGAAGTCCGGATTTACAAAGGCTACGGTGTAGCAACTCAATCAGCTAAGCCGTAGCAATGCCGAGCTTATAAATACCAGCCCTAATTCCAAGTTTATTCATTCACTTTTCACAACACAAATGTTGGGAGAAACTCAGGGAGCAGGAGGAACGAAGTTCTAGCCACATAGGAGTCATTTCCAAGGGAGGATTCACACACCAATCATAAGCTTATCGTTTCCTTTGTCTTGTATTCGATTCATGTTTACATTTGTATTAATTCAACATTGTTTTACTGCAATTATGAATATGAGTGGCTAAACACCTCTTGATGTTAGCCTAGTTATGAAATTGTTGTTGTTATGATTTAGTTTTCTACGCATCTATTGTTTATTGTTTGTATACTTTCATGGCGAGTCTTTGGATACTCTAGTTCTGGTAGTGTTGAGCATTGGTAGTTCCTTGGAGGCTTGGGGAATTAACCCTAGGAACCAAGTCGATAGGGATGTGACTTAGTGATAGCAATATCACCATACATGTGCGAATTAACTCTAGGACCACCTACCGATGCGATACGCTTGAAGGAGTTAGGGGGGGGGGTGTAAGATATGACCATGCCGCATCCCACTAGATTTGTCCATGTTAGTAGAGGTACTTTATGACTTTTACATCTTCGTAGGTTCACCCACCCGATGAACCTTCGGCTTTACAATAGTTGGGGATAGGACAAGGTGTAAGATAGATTTAGGTGATTTAACCCTCTGTTCCTGAATGAATATAACCCCTAGACGATATGATAGGATGCACTTATAGAAAACTAATCATAATAATAACAAGAGTAGTAATTAGGTTAGCACTATCTCTCTTTATTAACTTCATTCTATTTACTTATTTGCTTTGTCATTTACATTTCCTAGTTATTAATCTTTCAAATCATAAAACCCCTTTTACATGTGACACTAAACTTAGATAAACTCCACACACATAGCTCTTAGGACGACCTCGGCTTTACCATCTAGCTATATCTCACACGACCGGGTACACTGCCTGATAATACATTAGGTAGACCTTAGGTAAACGAGACACTTTATAAATATTAAAACCTGGTCGGTAAAACCTGCATCAAGTTTTTGGCGCCGTTGTCGGGGAGCTAGTAGGAATTTATTTGAGTTTTTAATTTTATTTTTATTTTTATTTTTATTTTTAGAGTAAACTACACCATTCGTCCTTGTGGTTTGCGTTGACCGACAAGTTTCATCCTTTGACCGAAAAAAATGCACCATCCGTCCTTAAATGTGAAACGTTATCTACCGTTGGTCCTTCACTTTAACGAGACCCACTAACGATCGTTAAGTCTACATATGTAAGGGTATTTTTGTCTTTCTCCCTTTCTCTCTCTACTTCATCTCTCCCACTTATCTTCACCAACAATACCTCTGCCTACTTTTCCAACCACTCTGCAACAACAATTAAAAAAAACAAAAACAAAATAACGTACATAAAAAAACCATACAATATATTTTCATATAAACAAAAAATGTTTAAAAAACCATCAACAAAATATTTACATCTATCTTCTTTATTTCTTTTTTGTTCTTGAAACCACAGCCACCCAGCATAATCTTTCTTCATATCATTTTTGATTCAAAATACCCTTTTAATACCAATTTCTTTGTACCTTATAAATACACACTCAAAATCACCTTTTTGATACCCACCCTCACAAAATCACTGCTCCGGCTAATTTTTCAGTCACATTTTTTTTCATCTATTTTTCGATCACATTTTTTCATGTAATTTTACATCTTGGTACCCATAAATATTAATGAATAACAACAATAAAACCTTTATCATCATCAAAATCAAACCTAAAAAAGAGAAATAACAACCAAATATCCATCTTCATAAACCACCACTTAACTCAAAGTTCATACTAATATATTTGAAGAAAATACCGAAATATCTTCCGTCGGTTTCCTCACCGGTAAAACAAAGTCAAACCACATATTAATGGGGTTTTGGTGCTACTTTTTTGTTAAGATTCAATCATCGAAAAACAACTTCCAAACGGATTGGTTTTCTGGTTCGAATTTAATCAACAACAGGTTGACCGTTTAATTTTCATATCCAAGGAAAATAACTATATGTGTTCCCTGCTTGTTGTGAAATTCATATATGAACACAATTAAACACACACATTCAAGATCTGGAAAGCCCCAATTGATTTACTAAAAGCTTGAAACTTTTTTTGATGGGTTTTATATTAATTTTTTGTAAAACCCGCAAGTGGATTTAGCTAAAAGCTTGAATATTTGCAATGATTGAAAGTTTAATGTGTTGTTTGAGAATGATGATGATATAAATGAGTTTAATGGGGACAACGGTATAAATATGGTCACGTGGGTACAGATGGTTACAATGTTTATCTTTTCTTTTTTATTTAAAAATTAATAAATTAGGAGTTGAAAATGTCTATTATACTCTCAGGTGGGTATCACATGAGAATACTTAACGATCGTTAGTGGGTCTCGTTAAAGTGAGGGACCAACGGTAGATAACGTTTCGCATTTAATGACGGATGGTGCATTTTTTTCGGTCAAAGGACGAAACTTGTCGGTCAACGCAAACCACAAGGACGAACGGTGTAGTTTACTCTTATTTTTATTTTATGTACTCACGATCATTTTCAAGTTTCGGGTACCATGGGAGAAGTTGACATTGACACCCTCACGCTTGAGGAATATTTCGCTCTTACGTGAGAAGAGCAAGGGCCTGGTTTGCTTAGGCTTGCCATTGGGAATGACGTACAGTTTGAAATCAAGAATCAATTCATAAGGGAACTCCGAAAAGACCCATTTTCGGGAAGCAAGACGGAAGATGCTCACGAGCACATTGACAATGTTCTTTACATTGTTAGTTTGTTCAACATTCTAGGAGTATCTCATGATGCGATAATGCTCAGAGTGTTCCCGATGACATTAACCGGAGCAGCCAAGAGATGGATTGATAGGTTACCATCAGGAACGGTTAACACTTGGACCCTCCTGAAGAAGCATTTCATCCAAAGATATTGCCCTCCTTCAAGGACGGCAAGGCAGCTTGAAGATATTCACAACTGCAAGCAAGATGGAGATGAAATAAACAGATAGAGCTAGCCAAGCCCATCGGACGGGTCTTTAAGCTAGTGTTTGTGTGTGTGTGTGTGTGTCTATATATATATATATATATATATATATATATATATATATATATATATATATATATATATATTGAAGTCTTAAAATGAGTAGCCTAAATTTTGTGAGAACGCGAGAAACAATTGTAGCCACTCATTTTATCCTCCTTTAACTTTAATCTAATAGCTAATATTAGTTAATCAACTTTTTGAAAATTTCTTAAAAAATTTTGAAAAATTTTAAACAAAATTTCGAAAATTTTAAAAAAAAATTCGAATTTTTTTTTTCGAAACATATTTTTTCCAAATTTTTTTTTCGAAAAAAATTTTTTCCGAAAAAATTAAAAAAAAAAAAAAAAATTCGATAAAAAAAATTTCCGAATTTTTTCCGAAAAAAATTATATCGAAATGTTTTTTTCTGAAATTTTTTTTGTCACATGTGAAAAAAAATTTGGAAATTTTACGAAATTTTTTTTGTCATGTGTGAAAAAAAAAAATTCGTCACATGTGAAAACAAAAATTCGTCTCATGTAAATTTTTTTTCGTCACATGTGAAAAAAAAATCCGTCAAATGTGAAAAAAAAAATTCGTCACATGTGAAAAAAAATTTGAAAATTTTCACGAAATTTTTTTTGTCACGTGTGAAAAAAAAAATCGTCACATGTGCAAAAAAAAATTTTGTCGCATGTAAATTTTTTTTTCGTCACATGAAAAAAATTCCGTCACATATGAAAAAAAAAATTTCGTCACATGTGAAAAAAAATTTCGAAAATTTTTCAAAAAAATTTTCGAATTTTTTTTGAAAATTTTTCAAAAAAAATTTCGAAAATTTTTTGAAAATTTTTCAAAAAAATTTTCGAAAATTTTTTGAAATTTTTTTGAATTTTTTATGAAATTTTTTCGAATTTTTTTTGAAAATTTTTTGAAATTTTTCAAAATAAAATAGTTAGCTAATAATAGCAATTAAATCAAAGTTTAAGGAGGATAAAATAAGTGGCTAGGATTAGTTCTCGCGTTCTCACAAAAATTAGATTTCTCACATGAATGTCCTCATATATATATATATATATATATAGGAAGGTTAATGTAAGAACTTTCTTAAAGTTGTAAAAATGAGAACTATTCTAAAATACCATTAAAACATTGATACATAACCATTTTAGCAAAGATGCACCAAAATATTATATACTAATACAAGTTAACATTAAATCGACTAATAACCAACTCATACATGAGAAACGGATTACTGATACACAATTAAAATTTTGATATATATACATTAAAATCTCAAAAAACTAGTTTCTTATACATAAATTGATACACCTAATACACAACAACCACTAAAAACTTGATACAAAATACTAAACATTGATACACATTACACATTGAATCAAAGTGTATCACCTAGTTTACGTCAATTTTCATAAGAAAACCCATTAAATTTTTAACAATTTTAGTTGTAATTAATTATGTTTTATTTTCTTTTAAGTAGAGTGTCATTTGTGAGATTTTGGTTGGTTCTCATTTTTACAACTTTAAGAAAGTTCTCATTTGATCTCAATTCTATATATATATATATATATATATATATATATATATATATATATATATATATATATATATATATAGAGGTGGGATCATGAGAAAAGTTAATCTCGATAGAAAAGTGAGAAAATAACTGTGATGCACCGGGTTTTTTAACTGTGATGCAGCAGAATAAAAAGTGTGGTGCATCATAGTTTTAAAAAACCCGGTGCATCACAGTTATTATTCTAGTGCATCACAGTTATTTTCTCACTTTTCTACCGAAATACACTTTTCTCTAGAACCTTACCCTATATATATATATATATATATATATATATATATATATATATATATATATATATATATATATATATATATATATATATATATATATATATATATATATATACTAGGTGATGCTTACGATTATTGATTATTTGCATGTATTTTTATTTTATTTTAAAAGGCGTGCATGCATGTTTTTGGTGGTTCTCTCAGTTCTCGCAGATAAAATGGTTCTCGTAAGAAAGTCCCCTTATATATATATATATATATATATATATATATATATATATAGAGTTAGGATCAAATAAGAAGATTACTTAAAATAAGAAGGAATAAGAAGAACTATAACCACAAATTCGAGATGCACCGACATAAATTAGATGCATCGCTATAATCTTAGATGCATTATAACGCACTATAGTGTGTTTTCTAGCTTTTAATCTGTATATACGTATATTAGATGCATTTCATGATTTCTCTTATTTTTTGTTCCTCTACACGTGCCGAAATCATGAAAATCAATTTGCACCACCTATACATCAAATTAACTTTCGAAACTCAATATGTTGCATCTATACGAATAGAAATGCATCGTATGCAAGTCGTTGCATCTTAAATGCGTGGTTTTGGTCACTTCTTACCACTTCCTATTTTAATTTACTTTTTACTGGATCCCTACCCTATATATATATATATATATATATATATATATACACTACTATATAATGTATTTGAGACTATTCTATAATTAGAAAGGCTTAAAAATTCAGATTTTTACTTACTAATTAAGGAAACAACCACCCCTAATAATTACCCCCAACAATTTATAACCACCTCAACAACCACCCCTAACAATTTATAACTACCTCAACAACCACTTTTCACCACCCTACCTCCCTCCTCTTCACCCCAATAATCCGCTCCGCATCGCGCGGGCACCTTTCTAGTATATATATAATAAAACAAAATCTCTATTGGGAATTTTCTATTTCAAAAAAATTAATTCATACCTTATTTAGTAATAATTGTATTTAAAAAAAAGATTATTTTCTTATTAGGTAACATTTTATATTTATCCATAAGTATAAGATAAATACAAAAAATATAGATAAGATGCAATTTATAAAAGGATTAAAGTTTTTAAATAATTATCTTTAATAATAAAAAACTATAAGTAAACATAATAAATCAAACAAAACAAAGATTAAATTATTTGTTTTTTAATAAATAAAAATATATGATTAAAAAAATTAAAAAAACCCGCGAGTGCGCGGGCATTATGAGTAGTATATATAAGGATTAATTTCATATATCACCCTATTTTTATTATTAATTTCATATATACCCAAAGTGCAAGTATTGAATGCATAATGTACAATATTTTTAATGCATGTATGGGTATATGAAATTGAGTGGAGATATGAAATTGCTATAAAAAAAAAAAAAAAAAAAAAAAAAAAAAAAAAAAAACTGGTAGGAAAAGAAAAAAAATATATATAACTAATTCATAGTAAAATTACAGTTAAGAAATCCATTTTGTTCCATCAACCGGATCTCTTGTGAGAATCAAATCACACTAGTACTAGAACTAGAACTAACTAGATCTCGACATAAAAAAAAATGTTCAAATTCTTGAAAGACGTGGTAGCCGGATCTAACACCGGAGTAAAAGATCTGCCGTACAATATCGGAGAGCCTTACTCTTCTGCTTGGGGCTCTTGGACTCATTCCAAAGGCACTTCTAAGGTATATATATATTTACTCTTCTATTTATATCTTAAATTTTTTAGGCTTGGTGAATTATCTCGATTAGAGAATTTCCTTACCACTAGGTTTTGCACACTAGTAGAATATTCGATCTAATTATATAGGATTGTAATTCAGTGTTAACTTTACGTGGAGGTTTTTCAGGCGATTGATACTAGAACGGTAGAACCGATTAAGTTTGGTTTATCTATATTGTTAAGTTCATGGGGTCTAGTGAATTAACTCAATCTCATAAAATATGATTGGGCTGGGGCTGCGGCTTATTATAAGCCAAATTATATTTTTATAAAGCTGTTTGGCGAATTAGTTGGAACTGAAGCTTATTAATGTATAATCGAATAAAAATACATCAAATTAAATTCACATATATTTCCGGCTTTTGCGTGATAATCCATTATATTTTGAAAGGTATTTAAGTAATTTAACTAGCTATAAGCCCTCATAAGCCACTTGCAATGGGCTTGGGCTTATGGAGGCTTATTGCTTATATAAGCCTCCATAAGCCTGTGTGACATACAAGACTTATTTTATAAGCAGACTTATTTTAAAAGTTTAAGCCCCCTAAAAGCCTCTCCCAAACACAGCCATAGTCGTTTCATTGCTCTGAAGCGGAATATTTGATCGGATTGGTATTGGATCTGATTAAAGATTTGAAAATTGAGGTCATGAGCAATAACTACTTGTATGTCAGTTTGTTTACGACTCTATGTTTGTCCATGCCAATCAGCTCTAAACGAGAAAACTGTCATTTTGTTTCTGAAGACCCTTAAACTGCCTTTAATTGGTTAAACGAACTTTGCTTGTTATTGACTTATAACTAACCATGTTTGCGTGTAAGAAGTGAAGTCTGTTTTTTTTATGCTACTAGACACTGAGTTCTGGTTCTGATATTTTTTCTCAATTGTGTTTGTCCCCTTCTGCGTTTTAAATGGATATTTATTAGGAAGAAAAAAGTATGTAATGTCTGTAGGTAAAATATATTTATAAGAACAATAGTACTTGGAGCATTACGTAGTCAGAGAAAAGAAGGTGCTTAATCACCAAACCAAAATAAAGAAGCAACAGGATCTAGATGGAAGTAATAAATTATAGTGAATCTTTGTAGTAGATCAGTAAGGAGGACAAGGGAATTCTTTGTGCCATGTTTTTCAATCTATTTTTCCAGAAACTTGCATAATCACAGTCATGTTTGAGTCTCTAGCTCCATTCTACGTAAGGTATTTGTTTCATTGGCCTGAAATTTGCATGTTCACAATCTTCTTTGGAATATCTTCTATTTTTGCTGTCTCTGCATAGTTGGATGACACTTGCCTTCCATCCGTAAGGGTTTATAAAACTTAAGATAATCATTGCAGTCACTGTACAGTGCAATGAACTGAGATTTGAAACGGCATGTATGGTACTAAAATGACCGATCTCCATGAATAGTGTCAAAAAATTTCTGCACTAACCCTTGTGAACGACTGTGATTGTTGGTTGTGCACTTTTTTTTTGGGTAAAAGGGATTTTTCACCCTGGTAAAATGTGGTTGTGCACTTGTGCCACACTGGTAGTCATTTGTTAGTTGTAATCTGCGGTGACATCTGCCTTTGGGTAGCTCTAGTGATCTGTTGCCATGGATATTTCTTCCTGCCAATTCACTGTATTTTAATAATTCTTAAATGCCTTATGTGTGGGAGGATACTTTCAAGCACTTTATTTGTATTATTTCTGTTGATGGAATCGATTGGTTTGTAACTTCGATTTATTTATTTATTTATTTTTTCAGGCGGATGGATCCCCCGTGTCGATATTTTCACTCACAGGAAGTAATGCTGGTGATGGGCGTTTGGCTGCCGGGCGCAATGGTGTCAAACGGCTCCGAACAGTGAGTTACTCAACAAGAGCAAAATTAATGGGATTTTCATGATGGTTCATCCATTCGACCATGATATTTGTTCACAATATCATTTTCCATATGTATACAGATAATTTGCATGTGTATATATGATGAATATATACTAAGTTAGGTCCATGTCGCATGAACTGCTTGACCATGACTTTTTTGCTATTCTTCAGCAATGCAATATGCAGCTGCATGCTGGTTTCAGATGCATAATGTCTATTAGACTACCAAAGTTTCATTAATATTCTAGAGTTTGATTAATATTCTAGTATAGTATTATTCATGTAAGTTCATTAATGTTTGTGATTAGTTCTTGGTGCTGGTAACCGGAAAGATCACTGTTTAATTTGGAAAGAAAAATGATAACTTGTAAACTATTGGTGAGCTTCTCTTCATTATGTATTTGCTGCAAGTGAAATAAATCTATAATTTATATATTTCAGGTCAGGCATCCGAACATTTTGTCATTTCTTCATAGTACCGAGGCTGAAATAAATGATGGCTCATCTACAAAGGTCACTATATATATTGTCACTGAACCTGTTGTGCCACTCGCTGAAAAAATCAAGGAATTAGGATTACAAGGTACAAAAAGGTACATAGGCTCATTTCTCGTGGATCTTATCGTCCTTTTGTTTTGTTCCCAACTCCCAAGTCATTGAGCTAGTATACTCCTAACCGGGTCCTTCTATAAATCTGTCTACTAGTTTGAAATAATATGAATTTTATGTTTTTCCCTAATAAAGTGTTCTACTTATAAATTAGTTTTGGGACACTATCTTAATTTATTCTCCATCGATTGTTTATCATAACTATATTCATCTTATGTTGTCACCATGATGTCAAGTGGCTTATTCTCTCTTCAAGCTCTTATTCTGCTTGTTCCTTTAGAATAACCATGTTGCTGAAATGACAAAAAAAAAAAAAAAAAAAAAAAAAAAAAAAAAAAAAAAAATCCAATCTCTGGTCCATGCTATTGCTGTGTGTTATGCAGTTTTTCAATTTATTTGTTCATAATAGTTACTGCTTTCTGGCAACAGGGACGAATATTATGCCTGGGGTCTGCAGCGTATAGCAAAAGCCGTGAGCTTCCTCAATAACGATTGCAAACTTGTGAGTGGTCATTTGAACTGTAAAACATACCTCATTATGACTTTATGACATGCTTGTAGCCTATGAACTAATGTTTACTGTTTAGTTTAGCGTGCGAAATTCAGGATCTATTTTTGACTGGATAGACATGAGCTTCTCTTGAGTCTGTTAACTGGCCATAGATTTGATTTCGTTGGTACTGCTGATCTTATTTGAGGGAAGTTGATACTTCAGGGTGTCAATTTGAGAATAAACTAGTAAAGGATACTCCCTAGTAAAGGCTAAAACCAAAAAAATGAGTGACTAGGTGCTCCCAAGCTCACTAAGAAGTATTAAGAAAAGCATATGACAAATTTAGCATTTACATTCTGTAATTCTTTGGTTAATAATCAGTATTTAGGAACTCTGCAAGTGATTTGTGATCAATTCATATAGCCAGTTTTATGTATATCTCGTTTATATTTGATAGATTATATTTGTATGATGTAATTCATAGAGTAGAGACTGTAAATGAAAGGATGGGTTAGGTTACTTGACTCAACTATTGTGCCAAGGATATGATACCTGAGTGTTCAGAATTTTAAATACACCGGTGAAGACTGTCAGATCAGCAGTTCAGATGTCACTTCGGGTGAAAAGATAAGACTCAAAATTGCTTAGACACTAATTAGAGTGTATAGTTCCAGTTCATGGAGTAATATGAACATGGCACTTGATATGTATATAACTATATATTGTCATTCTTAAGTCTTAACCATAGATTTGACCAAAATCTCCTTGATACCGTGAGCGTTTTAGAATATTAAATCTGCTAGTTAAAATGTAAGATCAGCGGTTTAGATGCCACTTAGGGTGAAAAGATATGACTCAAAATTGGTTAGACCCAGATTAGGGCATGCGAAAACCAGCTCAGTTCATGTATCATACAAATGTGACACTAGATATGTATATATAGTCATTCTCAAGTCTTAACCAGGTTTGACCAATAACATTTCTTCCATGAACCAATTAAAGAAAATCAATGCTTGATGTTTGTGTGAGAAATTGTGCCCTATAGGCCAAGACTCGTGCTGCTTTTACTGTAGCAAGTGTCTATTCTGGGTTATATTCTGTCAGTGGATTCACAGCTTAACTTCTTATAGGATATGTAGACATGAAAATGTTTATATTTGAAGTAGACTCCTTAGAGATACTAATCTCTTAATTTACCCAGTGAAGTAAAGCTGTTGATGAACATATACTTAAAGTTGCATTTGTCAGAGGTTATGTTATATTGTCGTGTGTGTTACAATATAGGTTGTTAACAGGTTTTTTGTAAGCAATTTAAGATAATTGAGAGCTGACATCTGACCTTTTGTACAGGTTCATGGTAATGTTTGCTTGGACAGTGTGGTTGTTACTCAAACCTTGGACTGGAAATTGCATGGTTTTGATGTTCTTTCTGAGTTTGACGGGAACAATGAAGCATCTGCAGGACCAATGCTGGTATCATGACTTTTCATATATATTTACTTTCCACCTCCATCTAATGTGGCTTTATCATGTGGAATGGTAAATGATTGACAATGTGTAGTATCAAGGGGAGAAAGTTAAATGTCTGATATAATGCGTATTGTACCCGCGAAAAGCGGCGACGTCAAATAATTTTTTAACTTATAATGATTTCGATTTTGATAGCTTGGAGAGGTAGAGTGTGTGTTGTGTCCAGGTTGGTGTAAAATATGGTAAAAGAGGGAAGAAAATTTGAGTTTTCTCAAAACGTGATTTTGTTGGGGGTGTGTGTATTGTGTGGCGTGTGTTGGTTCAATATTGGCCATTCAGCAAAATGAATGGTCAAGATTCCACAAGAGTTTTAGCTTAAAGTCAAATTATCAAGTATTGCAAATGCTTTATATATGGGTATAGATATAGATATGGGCTCAAATATTCAGTGGAGATAAACCTAATAAAACCCGGTTAAACCCCCTTTAAGCTAATTCTACTCGTTACAATCGATTGGAGAATATAGAATGTCCATTTTCCAGCTTGGCAAGCAATGCTGAAATCTTTTAAACATGGAAATACTGAGAAAACTTAACATGTCTACTAATATTCGGGGTTTATCGAGGACTGTCGCTTAGACATGCCCTAGTATATAATAATATAAATGCGGTTGTGGGCGTAAACATAAACATAAATAAACCTGAACCTTAATTCTATCCTAATTCTGATAAATACGTCTATGTATCATGTCTGTTGGCTTCACTGAAGTTTGTCGTTTTTTTGAGCTCCTAGCTGTATGCTAGTCAGAATCTTAGAAATTTTTACATAAATGGTTTTGATGTCTTGAACTTTTTTGTTGGTCCAGCAATATGATTGGCTTGTTGGCTCACAATACAAACCCGTGGAGTTGGCAAAATCAGACTGGGCATCTATCAGAAAATCTCCACCATGGGCCATTGATTCTTGGGGTTTAGGTGAGCTTTTATGCCTCATGTTTTTGAAATATTATTAATATATTCACTTGGTAACAGAATGATGTCATCATTCCTTATTGTTCATATGATTACATCTTGTTGCAGTTAGCAAGCTATCCAATCTTGTGTGTAATTATGTATTATACTGCATTTACCTGAACCTCCTTGTGGCTGTTGACAATCTTAGATAAACATATCGAGTTTTGTACTAGATTTTTGTTTTCGTATTATACTAAGGATTTTATTCCACTACAATCACCCAAATGACCCTGATATATATTTCATTAGTCTGTTACGATTAGCTTGATACAATCATACAATGATTAATGAAGTTGTTAGCCTGCGTGTCTATGATGAATTACTAATTACTATAACAGGCAGAATCTTCAGTGTCTTTGAGTTATGTTTTTGTATAAGTTATTAGATTTATTTAGAGTTATCTTTTTGTATGGTATTTGTACATCTATTTCCAAAACAGATCTAATACTGGTTTTTGTCACTAGGTTGCCTCATCTATGAGATATTTTCGGGTTTGAAATTGAGCAAGACTGAGGAACTGCGCAACACAGCATCGTTACCAAAGGTCAGCATGCCATTATGGTTAGTGAGGCGGTAACTTCTTGATGCCCCTCAGAGTCCTAATTCTTTTTCTTTCTAATTCTCTGAATTAATTTTCTGATTTGAGCTTGGAGGGTGTCTGCTTGCTCAACCATGTTGTTTTGGCTGTTCTTAAAGTTATTGCCACTTTAAGACATTCATTTGTTCTCGTTTCCTTTTATTGTAGTCTCTACTTCCAGACTATCAGCGCCTCTTGAATTCAACGCCTTCTCGCAGGTTGAATTCATCAAAGCTTGTGGAGAACTGTGGTTTGTTCCTATACACAATCTGGGTTTTAAATTTCTGCACAACTCCTTGCTTGTGTCTATGCAATTAAAATTTTATATTCCCTTACTTTTTTTTTTTTTTTTTTTTTTTTTTTTTTTTGTCATGGTTATCTTTTACATCTTTGACATGGTTACTTTAGAAGATTACGCAACTGTTTTTATCTGTTTGGTCTTTGATAGAAGTTTGAACTTGTATCGCAGAATATTTTCAGAACAAGTTGGTGGATACTATTCATTTTATGGAAATACTAAATTTGAAGGACAGTGTTGAGAAGGATACATTTTTTCGTAAGCTTCCAACTCTAGCAGAGCAGTTACCTCGTGAAATTGTCTTGAAGAAGGTATAGTGTTTATCTATGTGTCACATTTTATCAGTATTAAAGATCAAATCTTTTATGCAGTATGTATCTGTATTTGCAGTTACTTCCTTTGCTTGCTTCCGCCTTAGAATTTGGTTCAGCTGCTGCACCTGCTTTGACTCCATTATTGAAAATTGGTGCGTGGCTTTCACCAGAAGAGTTCAACATAAAGGTTATACCCCATCTGTTATATGTCTCATTATTTGCTGTGTTTTAGCTATCTTGTAATTAGCTTGTTTACTTTTGTATTTGCTGATGTTTGTACTCAATGTAGGTCCTACCAACATTAGTGAAACTCTTTGCCTCCAATGACCGAGCTATTAGAGTTGGTCTTTTGCAGCATATTGATCAATTTGGGGAGTCCTTAAGTGCCCAAGTGGTTGATGAACAAGTAAGAATCAAGTAGTAGCAGAACTGAGAAGTCCCACTACTTTGCAAGCTGATTTATGTCATTCTATTTTCTTCATATTGAGAATGTGTGGCATTGCTTTTGACCAGGTTTACCCACATATCGCCACTGGATTTTCAGACACATCTGCCTTTCTGCGTGAACTAACACTCAAGTCCATGCTTGTTCTTGCTCCAAAGGTATGTTCATCTTCCACCTTCTCTGCATCTCTTTTCTGTGTGACACGTGTAATGTTTTGTGGATTATAAAATAACATAAAAGTTTTGTCATATATGGTCGGAGTGTTCTGTAGCTCTTATGTCGGTTAGAATAGAAACAAGATACATATGATAGGTTCTGTAACTTCTGCTCTATGTCATCAACATGTTTGTCTACTGATATTTGATTGGATCTCACGGATCTATATGCTCTTGTAGGTATATTATAACTTTATGGATACACGTCATAGAACATAGATGATTTCATGTTAATTTGCGTTTTATGACACCATATATTTTCTCCCCAGAGATTTCCATGTTGTTTCATTCCCATAATTTTTCTGCCGTTCTAATAACATAAGAGCATCTTGACACAATATAGAAGTTTGGTTTTCCTTGTACATATATCACCAATATTATGTATGCATGTTATCCATGTGGGCTTGCATTTTTTTTCAGTTTCATAGTCCACCTCAAATCTATATAGACATATAACAAAAGGATAACAGTCTTATTCAGACAGATGGTATAGAGACATTTGAGTTAGGTTTTGATTGCATGAAGTTAACGTGCTGTTTAATAATTACTCATCTATTGGAAAGAAATGATATTTCTATCACCGTTGTAGCTTGGAGTATATATCTGGCTATCCGGATCTCTCTTTATCAGTGAATTATTATTTGACATACTGTGTAGTTCGTGGGTTAAAGATGCTGTATTACATTGTCTTAATTATTCTGTTTACTTAACTTGCAGTTATCTCAGCGCACCTTATCTGGCTCACTCTTAAAGTATCTTTCAAAGCTCCAGGTAATCTTTTCATCACCCATCTTACTGTTACTCTTTTCTTATTCCATATCATAAAGACTCCCCTGTGATGCTGATAGTTTCCCATCAAATTGTACTGTTAATGCGTTTTAACATTCTCGCTTATCTTCATTACTGATGCAGGTGGATGAAGAACCAGCGATCAGAACAAATACCACAATATTACTTGGGAATTTGGCTAGTCACCTTAATGAAGGGGTTAGTAAAGTTTTTCATATATATACCCATAGAATATAGAAAGCAACTGTCTATTTTAAGAATACATATATAGATAATTTAAATTGATGCATACATTTGGTATGTTGCAGACACGCAAGAGAGTTTTGATTAATGCGTTCACTGCTCGTGCTTTGCGGGATACATTTTCTCCTGCTCGAGGAGCAGGTATTCATTTTCTGAATATCCTTACACTAGTTAACATGTATGACGTGTTTAAAACTTTCTCATTTTACCTCAAGTCTGATAAGTTGGCATATGTTTGTTGTTGGCAGGTATAATGGCTCTATGTGCGACTAGTTCTTATTATGATGCCCAAGAGATTGCCGTTCGTATTTTGCCAAATGTTGTTGTGCTTACTATAGATCCTGACAGGTTATTTTTCTTCAGCTAGCAACGACAGTATGCATGATTAATCGTGATGTAATCTTATAAAAAGTGGTTGATAATAAGGGATAATCGTCTGACAATGTATCCAACTTGACACTTGTGTTCTCAAGTATAGTAAAAGAAAGGAATGAAAGTGAAAGTGATAAAAGTTGTGTTCTCAAGTTTTTCTTAGAAAGTAAAGTGAAAGAAAGTGAAAGAAAGTGGTATGATTTTGCTTTAAAAACTTTCACCCCACTTTTGGGGTGAAAGTTTACTTTACTTCCTCTCTCCTACTTAATTTTTCTTTAATTTATTTTAAACTTTTTTTTTTTTTTTTTTTTTTTTTTTTTTTGAATGTGCAAACTTTAAATATAGTCTATTCTGCGTATCCTTATGGATAAAGTTTGATATATTTGAATGGATAATCATTTGAAAAGTATCGAACTTTCCCCGTCAGATGATTAGGAAAAACAATAAGTTCGTATATCAAATAGGAAAAAAAAACTAGTCATCCCTTGATAATAATCCAAAAAATACTTAAGGCTGATATGTTTGCTTGTTGAGGGTGTTTTTGCTGTTTTTCAATTTTCAAATTATAAGTGTTTAGTGCTATCTTGGTTTCAAGATAATTATTAGTTTAAGTTTTATGATTGAACTAGTTTGAGATTAGCTTAGATCAGGTCATTAGGAATTATATAGGTTTGATGATTAATAATAACTAGATAGGTTTTGGGGTTCTCTTTCTATTGCCTATATATTCACTTGTTTTGATCATGGCATGATGTCTACAATTCATCGACGTGTGTAATCTGTATGATAATTTCTTCCTTTCAGGATATAATCAGCTATAATATTATGTTTCTTCACCTTAGTCTGAGCCATCACCTTACCTAGTTGCATCTTGTCCTTCTGTTCATGATGGTGTTGATTTATGTTCTGACTAGTAATCATGATGTATGCTCTCATGTGCTGCAGTGATGTACGATCAAAGGCTTTTGAAGCAGTTGAGCAGTTTTTGCAGATAGTGAAGCAGTACCATGAAAAGGTAAGTGTGTTTCTTTTTCTGCTTTCTTGATGCTTTAATGGGATTTGTTCCTCAATTGACTTGGTCCTTTTCCTGGAAAGTCGACCATATATAACTTTGGCGAGAAACACTTTTAATTATATTTTGCCATATGACATTTGACCACATGGCCAAAATATCAGTTAACTAGTGATTTTATTTTTTCTACTTGAACTTTATAAAATATTACTATTCTTTAAGATTGGTTTCAGAAGAGTGGATTCAAGCAAGACTCGCATTTCCTAAAATCTCACACCCATTGTGCTTAGTTATCTATCACATCATACATCATTGAAATACCATTTCTATTAATGTACTTTGCTTGTAAATTAGAAGATTGCTAATCTCTGCAAGGATATATATGCTTTTTAGAGCAACATAAACCATTGAAATATGTTTCCAACCCTCAAATGCTGATAGAGCTTTTTGATAAACTAAAGAGTATACTCTAATATATAATTAACAGTGGAATCCTTTGATACATTTTTTTGTAGACAAATGTTGGAGATAATGCTGAGGCTACAAGCTCAGGAATTGCATCACTTCCAGGCAATGCAAGTATACTAGGGTATGACTATGACTATATATTTCCTATGTTTAAGATGTCATGTAACTTGTACCATTCAGTTCCTACAATTTGATACATTGTTTTTTTTGGACAAAAGCAAATATAATGGTGGAAATTGCGACCTATTTGTTGGTGAATGGGTTGATTTGGGTTATTTTTTCACTAAATAAAATATTAGCTAAACTCAAAATGGGTCAAATGGGTCAAACAAGTCAAAAGTTTCCGAAACTGTATTTTAGTGCTCACTATATTCTATTGTAGAAAATGGATGATTATTGAATAATACAGCTTTTCTGAACTAACTTGAGACACTAATTTCATGTGAACTGTATTTTTATGCTTACAACCTTTTATTCTGACCCGACCCTTACTAAATTACCTACCTATTACCCACAAGTTCATTTTGCCAATTCTAAGCAAATACAAGGAAACATGTCATACTGTCATGCAATATTGATATATCATAAGTTTCTGCTTGACATAGAGAGAATTTAGTTCAATTCCATCCCTGACATGAATTTTTAAAATCTTGGTTATGATGCAGATGGGCCATGAGCTCTTTATCTATCAAAGGAAAACCTTCTGAAAATACTCCACATTTGTCTGCAAGTTCCAGTGCACCTAATATATCTTCTGTTTCCACTGGCAGCTCAGGTAGAATCTTACATGATTTTTTTCTTATAAATCTTATTTTTGTTGATCGCAAGCAATGGATACTTACGTTTGCTAGAAACTAATGGATAATGTAGAGGTAGCCAGATGCGGGGTCCGGTGGGTGGTTAATGGGTAGATATGGGTTCGGGCTCTATCTTCTAGTACGATGAAACAGGTCGGGTTGGGTTGACCCATTAATACTTTTATATCAATTTTTCTATCAAAATTAAGTTAATGATTACAAGAACAGTATTTTTACTATCTAAATCTTCGAATACAATAAATTAGGAAGTTGAATGCATAAAAATAGACTCTGGACGATTTTCAAACAAATCGGACTGTTATCCTCTTAGCTAACTTTGGTTATTTGACCCAGATAACCTGTTTGAGATAAACACAACCCAGTTCGACCCATTTTCCTAGTAAATGAGTCAAAATTCCCACCTTATTAATCATGGTTTAAAGTCTCTTAGCATGAAACCTGAAAGATATAGCTGTCCTTTTTGCTACTACATAGGATAGATTGGAGGCACAAACGTTTTCCAATGCTAAATAATAAGTTGATATTTGGGTTAATTTGTTAATGTGTTATAGTAGGGGTGCCAGCTGTCCAAAGTACACCAATGGTCCGTGCTAGTTCGACTGCTGACATAGTTGATCAACCTGCGCCTGAGTCACCTACTACCTCGACTGATGGATGGGGTGACCTTGATAATGGTATAATTGAAGATCAAGAGAGTGAGAAAGATGGTTGGGATGATATTTTACCACTTGAAGACCTAAACCCATCCCCCGCTCTTGCAAGCATCCAAGCTGCTCAAAAGCGGCCTGTTGCACAAACCAAACCACAAGGTAATATACACTCCTCATTTCATTATTTATTTATTTATTATTTATATATATATTAAAGCACGTGCAAATGGGCCTGAATATTTTATTAATAATTTTGTTTGGGCTAACTTTTCAGTCCATTAAATTGAGAATTTGTCAAGGCCCAAAAATGTCTTATGGTTGATAGTGTATTCCTTTTTTGTTGCAAGTTTTTTTCAGTACAATTACATAAATGGTGGCTTATAGACATAAACATGGAACCCAAATACATGTCGAAAGTACCCGCTGCAACGTGGCGGGCACAAATACCTTGTTATTATTATTTTGCATATTTTCTGATAGAAAAAAAATATGCAAGTATACGTTTGCTCTGCAACTGCAATTCAATAAACAAAATTAGGTTTTGAGTTCAGGTGAAGCAACTATGTGCTTTATAACAAAATTGTATATAATTTTACATTCAATACATCTAATGGAGGACTAATGAAATTGAGCGGCCCAAACAAATCCGGCTTATTAGTCTTTACTAGGGGTGGAAAATGAGGGGTTGGGCCGGTTGGGATTTTTGTCAGAATAGGTGATTTTGGGTTGACCCGAAAACACTTTGTCCAAAAAA
The DNA here is from genome assembly GCA_030686995.1 of Artemisia argyi. Taxonomy (NCBI): domain Eukaryota; kingdom Viridiplantae; phylum Streptophyta; class Magnoliopsida; order Asterales; family Asteraceae; genus Artemisia; species Artemisia argyi. The sequence continues at coordinate 159,076,870 of CM060693.1, forward strand.
TATATAACAGTTATACAAGTCACACCAGCAATTACACAAAAAAGACATGAAATGCATGTGTTTAGAGATTACTTGATTATTTAGTCAAGAACGCAAGATGGCTGCACAGCCCAGCAGAACAAAACCCAAATCGACCAGCCATAGTGGGTTAATATCTCTAATTAATTTTCTTTTGCAAACCTCTAGTATTATGTGATTCCTCCATTTTCTCATAGTTTTCTTTGGTTTTGTAGAATTTCAGACTTTTTATTTTACAAAATTACAATAATTTTTTTCGTGTTCCTGTCGGTTCTAAATTTGAAGATAATACGAGTGATACATTTGACCTTCATAGTACTATAGTAGTATTAACAAGTACGGAGTAATAAGAAGTAGATGGAGGGCATTTTTAGAGTCCTTTTTTATACAGGTCAAAGTATAAATATTATCATGAATTAATGATTATAATTTCTGCTACAGCTTCAAATGTGAGAACGAAAACAACACTTGCGAGCAAAAGTGAAGATGAAGAAGACGACTTGTGGGGTTCGATTTCTGCCCTTCCTCCAAAATCAGCAGCTTCAAAGCCTCGGAATGTGAAACAGAGTGCCACCACAATAGATAATGACGACCCTTGGGCTGCCATCGCAGCACCACCACCAACTACTAGGGTCAAACCTCTAGCCGCTGGACGGGGTAGAGGCTCTAAACCTTCTGCTGCTCCAAAACTGGGTGCTCAGAGGATAAACCGAACATCGTCAGGTGGAGTTTGATATTTTTTAGAGGAATATGGAAAATAGGAAAAAGAGAAGAAATTTATACAAGGTGTGTACATTACTGTTATTACTAATTCTTTGAACTTGGTTTTGTTTTGAAATATAACTAGATTTTCTTTAACTCAAGGAACTATATTCCATGATGAAATGTATCTTGGCCAAAAACACTCGGCTTGTAATACCATTTTTTGTATTAGATTACATGATCTTTTCTTCTTCAACATTCTTTTAGTTATAATAAAATAGGTATTTGGTCTCGCAACATTCTTAAACCCATACCCATGGTCATTCCTTAGTGCAGACCAAATATGAAACATCAGATCTGAGATTTAAATTCTTATAGGACCGTCAAGAGATAGTCTAGTTGGTAAAATAACTTGAATACAATGTCCATAAATTGAGAGCCCATGTTCCGGTTCGTTGGTGTTATCAGCAAGTCGACATTGTTGGGGGACCGTGTCAGTTTTCTATAAGAGTGAAGGTACAGCTGCACCTTATAATTATTATAGGCGCGTTCAACAAATACCTTACAACTGTTATAACAAAAACACCCTCCTAACAAAAACACCCTCCTTACCTATATAACTGGTATGGGCGCCAGTGTGTTTTAGTTTTCCTTTTCTTTTAAACAAACACATTTTATTAAAGTAAAAATAAAATTATAATACATAAAATAAAATACGACATTTCGCTAAAAATAGAAGTACAATACACAAAGAAATTCTTTCCTTTTCTTGTTGTCGTTTTTTATGTCGTTGCCGAATATCATCAACAAGATCATGTCGAAGGTTGTTATATACATATTTGTGACGTAGTTCTTTTTGTTTCTTTCAGTGTCGCCTCTCTCGACTCATGTACGTTGCATATTTGCTAAGGGACTAACATATACCTCATTAAATTCACTTATTTAGAATTTTTGATATTTTATTATCATGTTATGCAATATGATGCAACAATACATAATTCTACGTATTTTGCTCACCTGGTAAGCACATGCGGGTTATGCTATAATCCCACCTTGAAGGACACCAAAAGCCCGTTTCACATCTTTTCTTTCACTTTCTTAAGCCCTTTTGAAATTTAAATAAGCTTGGGTTCGTCCGACCGTATATGATATGACAAAAGTAGCTCAAGTGGGATACATACTCGGCTTGGGAAAATATCTTTTGGTGTATGTTTTACAATGTTGTAAAAATCGGTCGGTGGTATGTTGGCGATCGGCCACTTTCAAGCGATAAATCGGTCTAGGAGGTGATATATCGGTTTCTCAGCGGAGACCATAAATTATAGAGGAATTTATTTAAAAAAAATAAATATTAGCAATATTAATGTTTTTATTATTTTTAATTACATATCTTTTTCATATTTTGCAAACTTTACATTATGTGTGATTTTGATTAATTTTTGGTCTACATTTAAAAATCCCACTAAGTTATTTGTTTGGCAATAGGCAAATAAACCTAATAATATATTAGGGTTACACAACCTCAAAAACAAGAGTAATGCTACACTCACTCACAATTTACAAAAATTTTCCCACACAAATGAGTTGGCATGCATCTTACCCACTCATGTGAGAGCAACACTCTCACATGAGTGGGTAAGATGCATGCCAACTCATTGTGTGGGATTTTTTTTGTAAAATGTGAGTGAGTGTAGCAATTCCCCAAAAACAAAATCTCCACCACACACTCCCTTCACCTTCTTCCCTCTTCTTCAACTCTTCCACTTTAAGAAAACAACCACTAGCTCAAATTAAAACATCAAGAAAATCGAAGTTGACCGACGTAAATATGAAAAAAAAACCCCCTAGATATGAAGTCGACCGGCGTTGACCGACCCCCCGCCTAGGCCAATTTTGACCGCTAAGCGCCGATTTTGGCCATGATTGATATATTTGACTAATTTGTGAATTTCGGTGGTGGTGGACCACCGCCATGGCGTCGATATATCAGCCGCCATACAACACTGATGTTTTACCATTCACCGTATACGGAACCTCGGGAGCAACATCGTCAATGAAGTAATCAAGCAAAGTCGAGTGATGTAGAACATTTAGGTCATTATTTGCACCCGTTATAACAAAAAATGCATGTCAAATCCAAAAATCTTGTGATGCAACTACTTGGAACATTATTGTCGGATATATGTGAACCCCCTTTTGAATTTCCTTTGTAAGAAGTACGACAATTCCTCCATTGCCAATGCATACAATTTATACTACCAAGCATACGCGGGAACCCATGATAATTTTCGTGTTTTTCATATATACTCAAAATATCATTGGGTGAGGGTTTTCTTAATACTCCACCGAGCATAAATCCTATATACATTTGGTAAAATTGTCCAAACTATTACGACTACAATGTTCATCAATTTGTAAATATTCATTAAAAGCATGGGGTGTTGTCCCGTACGCTAATTGGTGTATGTGGGTGTGCATTTCGATATAGGACTAATACTCACCCTCTTAGCGTCATTTTGCCGAGACCTAAAAATAATAAGTACTCGGTAATAGTTTTGAATTCATTCAGTGTCATTGCCTAAAATTCCTTTTGGGGTATTTTGGGTTTCTCGCCAAAATAATCTTCCATGATATGTCTTTCGGCGCCTTCATAGTCTCGTGGTACGGACGTCCGAGTGCTTGAACTAGTGGCTTCATCGTCATCAAAGGCTAGATATTGTTCATGATAATCGTATAAACGTAATAATTTTTCGGCTTGATCTTCATCGGATGAACTCATGTTGCAAGTGTATGAAATGAAGAGAAAATTGAGTGTTTGAGGTTGTTTGTATTTTGGTATTATAGGGAGAAAATGGAGTGTTGAAGGCTGTTTGTATGATCGAGGTAGTTTTTTTTTTCTTTTTTTTTTTCTTTATTATTATTATTATTATTATTATTATTATTATTATTATTATTATTATTATTATTTCGTTGCCTTATTGTAGCCATTGCTAAACATTAAAAATAAAAAGGAAAAACAATTGTTGCCCGGTTGGCGATGGCACCCATAACGCCGCTATGGCGCCATGGGCGGTACAATTTGAAAATTTTCATGAAATTTTTTTTGTCACGTGTGAAAAAAAAAATTCGTCACATGTGAGAAAAAATTACGTCACATGTGAAAAAAAAAATTTCGTCACATGTGAAAAAAATTTGAAATTTTCACGAAATTTTTTTTGTCACGTGTGAAGAAAAAAAATTCGTCACATGTGAAAAAAAAATTCGTCTCATGTAAATTTTTTTTTTCATCACATGTGAAAAAAAATTCGTCACATGTGAAAAAAAAAATTCGAAAATTTTTCAAAAAAAATTTCGTAAATTTTTTGAAAATTTTTCAAAATTTTTTGCAATTTTTTTGAAATTTTTTCGAAATTTTTTTGAAAATTTTTTGAAAATTTTCAAAAAAAAAATAGTTAGCTAATAATAGCAATTAGATCAAAGTTTAAGTAGGATAAAATGAGTTGCTAGAATTAGTTCTCGCGTTCTTACAAAAATTAGATTTCTCACATGAATGACCCCATATATATATATATATATATATATATATATATATATATATATATATATATATATATATATATATATATATATATATATATATATACTAAAAGAGGGGAGGATGATGGGAACAAGCTACAGTGGTTTCTACAGTAATTTTTTTTTTTTTTTTTTTTTTTTTTTTTTTTTTTTTTTTTTTTAACAGTATTAACGGTCGTTAGTTATTTAACGGCTGTTAATTAACAACCGTTATCTTTAACATTTAAAAAAAAAATTGTACGCACTTTGTCCTTCATCTCAGCGGTTCACTGCAAATTTAGTCCTCAAATAATTTACATAAATGGTCCTTCATGTTATACATCAATTGCAAATTCAGTCCTATTTGTATAGTACTAACAGTCGTTAGTTATTTAACGGCTATTAACTAACGACCGTTACTTTAACATTTAAAAAAAATTATACTCACTTTGTCCTTCATCTAAGCGGTTCATTGCAAATTTAATCCTCACATAATTTACATAAATGGTCCTTCATGTTATACATCAATTGCAAAGTCGGTCCTAGGTAACTAACTTCACGTTAAGTAGTTAATGGCAACAAAAGAATTCTGCAGCAACGCGCGAGTACCAACACTCGTTTTGCCTATGGCGTGTTATTTGGTCGCTGCACTGTGCACTCTAAAGACACGTGCAGCCTTCGCTTTACAAAAATTTGAGATACAATAAAATTGATGGGTATATATCATTTAATTTGCCCTTACAAAAAAATGGATTTTTAAATCTTGATCATTATCATAAATTACATTCACTGAAAATCTGAAATCAGTTTGATGTTCTTGTTAAGCTCCATACTAATACTTGCAATGCCACCAAGAATATGCAGTTTCTATGGTACTCTATGATGTATATTTTCAAATTAGAAGTAATATGTTGAGTAGAGATCATCTACCCTTTGTGTGAAAACTGCACTTACAATCACTTCATGGGAAGAGGCTCACTAGAGTGTTGAATCTTCTAGTTACCAATAGTACTCAACATGATTATGATATGAATACAACAGATAACTGCATGTATTCAAGTAGCATATAATTGAGAAACTTTGATACTAGCTTTCGCATTGCAAATAACGTTGTGGTTATTCTCATGTAACTTCTATCATATTCTAGTGAATGCAATACATAATCTACCAAATCTCAGTTGATACTTAAATCAGATTAAGGTAGACCTAAAAATCAAACTAAAAAAGAGATGAAGCATGTCAATTCCAAATGTTTAGTGCAGATCACGAAAAATGATTACGACACATACCACGTGAGGATTATGTTGATTATTACGTCCATATATGTATAAGAATCTTAAAATATAGTTTCAATTGCGTGAGGAACCAAAGTTGCTAAACCATAAATTGTTCAAGTTTTTTCTTTACTATTAGGTAAATCAAAACATGATGTTAATGTGATTGTGTGTGGGCTGATACACGAGGCACACTATATGTGTGTATGTAATGCATGAACAGAGAAGTTATACATGAACTAAAAATCAAGATGTTTGTGATCTACCACATCAATGTATATCGGGTGACCCTTAAAAAAAGTAGTAATATAGAATAAGAAAAAGAAAGGAATGAAAAATAAGGTACATCTCAAATCTCAATGCTGGTGCTTTGCACCTCTTACGTTTAAATAGACCAAAATGTCCGTTTGAACATTTGTGCTCTTTCATAGACATAATCCATACAAAAATTTATATGTACAATTTTGTCAATAAAAGATGGGTTCTTAGAAGATTTTGTGTAGTTTTTCACAATCTTGATTTCTAAGCAATAATATTTGATGGTTTTAATATCTAATACTGTCTTTGTTACCTTTCCGAGGGGAAGGGTGTCAAGTAGCAACTGGACATATCATCTGCTAACCGGGTGAAAGGAGAACTTTCTGCTCTGTGTATTTACACTTCTTCAACCTAAACAACAAAGCGTGATTTAGAAAAACATGAGTTGGGAATCAATACCTCACAGAATGCACGAGTTCCCCAATTTACAACACTAAGAAGGCTATGGTACCGTTTGTAACACCTAAACCCAGAATAGGTGTCAAATGGAGATGGCAAAACGAATGTTTTCAGATCAATTTTTTTTTTTTTTTTTTTTTTTTTTTTTTTGGATATAAGTAAAAATAGTAGCTTCATCCCCAAGACACTTTGTCCAATTTTTATCCTATTTTTATAGAGGATTAAAAAAGATTCACTACCTATATAATAATCTGGATTTTTGTTCAAATTCTTTGATTTAGATCACTTGAGGCTTTAAAAATACACTTTGGAAGACTTTTGACATGTTTGACTTGTTGGGCACAATTGACAGATGTCCTTTTAGCTTGTCTTTATTTATTTACCATGTTTGACCAGTTAGAGATCATTCAAACACCAAATCAACCTCTATAATTAAACTGGTAAAAAAATGCCACCTCTAGTGTGTGTGTGTGTGTGTTTCTGGATTCATGAGGTTAGTCTATTACTATAGGTTTAAGTTGTTACATATATGGCTTGGAACTTGGCAAATGGACAGAGCCCAGACGAGCCATGGCAACTGAGGTAAAAGAAGAGCTTACAAGTAACATTTATATTGTTCTAGTTGCGGTTGGATCTCTATCTGAGATTTTAAAGAGTTTGTTGGCAACTGCATTTAAAGAGTTTATTTATACTTTGTACTATCTGAGAGAAGCCTCAAGCATATGCAAGTCTATGTAAACCGAGCTACGGATAAATATTTTGACTAGTCAAGTCCTATTCTGAGCTTTTCAAGCTCGGCTGGCCACAAGCCAAGCCGAAGACTATTCCTTTACTGGGTCAACAAGTGCAGGCTTGGCTTAGATTCAAGCACCCAGAACAGCTACACGTGTAGGACCATAGTCACATGGAATGGGGATCGTTCTGGTACGGGGTCGAGGATCGGGATCGCGGTTCGCTAGGTACCTAGAATTCGGTTCATTGGGGGGTAGGTTCATTTGGGATAGCTCCGGTACGATCTTCCCAATAATTTATATATTCTTACGAGTTATAAAAAATCCTCACATTTATAATATAGATATAGTTTAATACTTATCAAATTCTCATAACTCATAACCAATAGTTACATATTAAAGTTTCTGAGGTTTTTGATTCTGCCATAAATCAGTCAGATATTAGCATTAAAAATAATTAAAAAAAATCATGATTGGGAAGGTCCTGATTTGGATAGTTGATTTTCTGATCCCGACTGAATCGTACCCGATTTGGGAACGCGTGAACTGGATCGCAATTAGTGGCCTTTCTAGCTAATTATGTGACTATGTGTCGGACACATTGACATCAAGGGGCAATTACACATGAGTGGTGATAAATTGTACCTAATTACTTATAGATGGGTAGATTTGGTAGTGTTTTGTATCAAATGGGTCCAATCACGAAATGCAGCTAAAATGGAAACAAGTCTAGTGGATTTAACAGAACGCAGGTCATTTTTTATACATACAACTCCTAAATGGTTATATTTGTAATCATAGTCAATGTGTTCATCTTTTCTTTTCTAAATTAAGACAACTGCAACCCGACACGGCCTGTATTGTCCCATATTTCAAAATGACTTATTTCAAATCGGTGTGTTGAACTTTGAGATTCCACAATGGAGAAATACAAAAGTGTGTGACGAGTATTTGAATCATGGGCCACATTGTTGAACCATATGCAAGATGAACCCAAGACCAGATAGATCAATTAATAGAAGTAAATGGATACCTGAGGGAGATTCATTAATTCGTAAACAGCTTTTTGTGGGGTGAGCTCATTGTCAATAATCCGTGCCACTGCTGTAAGAACTGGCATCTTAACATTGTACTTTTGTGCCAACGCAATCACAGCTCCAGCAGTTGAGACACCTTCTGCCACCTAATAATAACAGAAGTGTTATATTAATATATGAAGTAGACCAAATTTAAGTAGTCAGACTAGAAGTGGCAATTATGATTCACTTATGACTGAGTTGATTTAGATTGTGTTTTATCTCAATTCTCAAATGCGTGGTATATTTTTTAGCTAAAACAGGAATGGGTTAAAAGTCGTCCAAAAGACTGGAATTCGTACATACAAGAGTGCTAAATCATTTAATCTAAAGATCTAAACTTATTTGGTTTAGTATTGCTTTTGTGAATATGATTCTAACATTAATTAGTTATAAATTTCCTTACAATGTTATTCTTTTTGTGGTTCAACCAACCCGATCCAGCCCATTTCAATGTATACTAAAAATGACATGTTTCAAGCCGAGCTAACTTTGACCTGTACACCATCTACCTGTCCTGCCAATTCTAGGTTATACTAGCAGACTTTGCATCAAGTGTTAGATAGGAACCTGGTTCATCGAACAGAGTATATCGTCAAGTGTTTCTCCAGAGCCTAGACGAACTCCAACTGTCCTATTTCTCGAGAGGCTGACAAAGCATGTAAGCATTATGTCCCCTGTACCTGATAAGCCGGAGATTGTTGTTGACTTGGCACCCATCTTCATTAGATTTATGAAGTAGAGCAGTAATTAGACTGGAGTAATAAAAGCTGAAATATATAGGGAAGAATCAACTGACCATGAAGAACAGATCTCTATATGTACTATTTGTTTTGATTGATAAACATTTTCATGTTAGTCTTGTTTTAATGGTGTACCAAACAAAGAAAAATTGAAGATGTTCTGGTAGAATCAAATTTTACATAATGCGGGGAAAAATGAGCATAGAATCAATAGAAAAATGGCCCATTTCCCAACCTGCCAGATTTGACCATTTTGCCATCCCTACGAATGCCCAAACATTATCATAACTCAAAAAATGAATAGATGTACACAGGTGAAACTTAAGCTAGTGTTAATGAAACAGGTTATGCTGGTTGTATATAGGCATTACTAAAGTATGTTTTCATGGACTAACAAATGCATGCATCATAGGCAAAGATTATCCACACCTTTGTTGATAATCATCGTATCTCAGAACAACCTTGTGCTACAAGGGCTGCCATTGAGTTATTACCAAGATCCAAACCTTCCACAATCCCAGCTGCTATTGCAAGTACATTCTTCAGTGCACCAGCAATTTCCACTCCTGTAACATCACTGTACCATCAGGAGTTACAAACTGTGGATACACATTTTACATTAAGTTTCAGTGACTAATAGATAACGGGGATGCAGAAACCAGAAAAATTTTAGATGCTATAAAGAGTATCATTTACCTTGTTGTGCTAATTCTCAAGTTTCTAGAAGCTAGAAGTTGCTGGACTGCATTTGCCAACTTTTTGTCTTTTGATGCAACCACCATAGCTATAAAAACGCGAGCAAGATTAACCTTTCCATTATGTTACTCCCATTTATGTAGATGGAAAAGAGGAGAAGAAGTGATTATCGGACCGATATAATCAAGAAAAGAAAAGATTACTCTGCAACTCACCTGTCGGCAACTTGTTCATCAACTCAAGTGCAAATGAAGGCCCAGAAAGTGCAACAAACGGTTGTCGAGAGTTTTTTAATGTTTGTGGAATTATCTGAGACATCATCCTCAAGGTGTTTAGCTCCAATCCTTTACTAAGAGATATGAAAGGAAGTCCTGGCTCGACATAGTCAGCAACACCCTCAAGGAAGGAAGAACTGAACTGCAAGATAAATTAGATGAAGACATTTGCGAGTTGCGATTCATTTTTGATGTAAAATGAAAAGGATTGAGAGTTTTATTGTTCAACAACCTAGTCATCCAATACGAAAATGCAATATTCATGTAACTTGATATTAATGGAAACTGCTTAGACAAGTAGTTTCATAATATCCAATAGACTATTTTGTAGAGAACAATGTGCGCTTTCAAGTTCTTCAGATAACTAAAAGATGATAAATAGAGATCAAGCAGTTAGTGATGAATTGACAACCTGTACTGGTACAGCATGGAGGCAATAGTCTGCACCCATGAAGGCAGTTTTTGCATCTGTTGTTGCAATGACATTATCTGGTAGCTTGTGGTCTGGAAAATATTTACTGCAAATGAAGAAATCAATGATTAAACTATATTGATACAATATATACTTAAACTAGAGCCCTTAGTATTGTCAATAGTTAGTAAGTAACACGCCATAAAAAAGTTTATCTTGTAACGAGCATGCAATCAAATACAAATCTCACCCATTAAAGTGCTTCTCATTAATAGATTGACAAATTTGAGGATCACGTACAAGCATATTTACTTCCATTTGTGCCTTTCTACCTGCCACATGGGAAGCCATTGCCGTTCCAAAAGATCCACCGCCTAGAACTACCACCTAAAAGCCATTCAGAAAGTACTTAGCATATGAATATGAAAACCATTTCAACTAGTTATAAAATGATTTATTGAACAATGGCGATGTGCTGATGAATATATAACCTTAATAGAGATCCTAACAAGTTATTCATGTCTTAAGACAGAGCACAACTAAAAGGTAACTGTGGTATGCTTACCATTATACCATATCAAGAGATGCATGATAATAGAAATCAGGAACTAGAGAGAAGGGACATGAGCTCTGTTTTAAGGTTAAACTGCCCAAAACACAGTCACAACAAATTAAATTTGAAATACACTATATCATCGAACCTCATACTAGTTGCAAGAAGAACCTATTCTTCAGCATCATGGAGACCTAGTTTTATAAGTTACAACTATATTTTTAGATGATTTATAGGGTCAAAATGATTTAGTATTTGTTTATATAGTTCAATCAATAACGCTCTTGCTTCGTTTACTTAAATTATCTCTTTATCTTATAAAGCTATGGGGAATGATTATAGAAATTAGTAACAAATACTTCATAACATTTCCATTAGAACATCATGAGACCATCTGTTATAGGAAGTTAGGAACCATTAATGATTCAAATAGAAGCAAAAACAGCATCAAAAGAACAAGTAACCCACAATTCAATCCCAAAGTATGTCAATATATGTAGTAATAAGCATCGCTCTTAATAATTTATTAACAAAATCAAATACTGATAATCTCTTTTGCTCCCTTACTGAATCAAGCTTACTAACTAATACGTTTACTAGTTTCATTTTAAGCACCACTTCTGATAAAAATCTCATAACAGAGTATAGCCTAGATCTATATCAACTAGAAAGCTGAGCTGAAGTCAAATTGTCAAACAACTAGTTAGGGTGTCATAAACTCTTCTTCTTCCGTCATAATCTTTGGACATTAAGAACACCAGTTGCAATTGGGACCATCCTATATCTATAATGAGGGACAAATTAATCACGTTACACTTAAAATTTCGGTTACTAGATCATATAGGGTCAATTATTTGGAAACAATTTAATTATTTATTTATTACGTATTTCAGTTACTTAGATCATACAAAAATGTTCTCCCAGGATTAGCCTTCCATCTATCGTCTACTAAACCGTATAAAGTACGCTTCCTAGTTCCTACCTTGCCTTATATGTAGCATTTTACCAAGCCCGACCTACATCAATGTATGTCTATGTCATTACTAAGTAACCATAAGCATTTGACAATGGTCGCATCAAAACTTATTTTCTTATCCGAAATACTTTCATCTACATTGAGTAATACAGATTAAGCCTCTCTGCACTAAACAGTACCAATACTAGTTGTTAAATACTTGTAACAGCAATTATAATAATTCCAACTTAGGTGTATAGGGAATACGGAATTGTAGTAATAACATGACTAGTGTAGCTAACAACCTAACAAACTTTTTTTTGGGTAAAGGGTTACCCCGGTAAAGTAACAACCTAACAAACTTTTCTAACAAACTTTAACGACTCGAAACTATAAGCATTCATCCATATAATGATTGAGGAAGGAAAATAGTAGTGTACTTTATTAGTACGTTCGAGAACATCAGTATTGGCCTTCAAGCGCAATGACCGTGACCAGCGCACTAGCTTTTCCCACGCCACTCTAACTATCTTCCGTCTGTCTCTTGTCGCACTCGCAGTTTCCAGCGCCACCTCCGTCTCCGGAAGCGGTTGCTCCGGCGGTGGCGGTGGCGGTGGATTGACTGCTGCGTTGCACTTGCACACAGTGAGTGTGAGTGTATGTGATTTTATTTGTGTTGTTGGTGAGTAATTAGTGTGAAGTAGGTGTGGTTTTGGTGTTGGTGAGAAATTGTTTGTGAAATGAAATGGTGGTGATGAAGATGAAGCCATTGTTTTTATGAAATGAGAGCTTTTTGTTATCCCATATGTTTTGAGTTTTTTTCAGAAGCTTTTAAACCCCACGTTTCAAATGTTCTTTTTTCAATTTATTGGTCACTCTTGGATTTTTTTATTTTTTTTTTGTCTGTTTGGATAAGCTCATCAATTGGGTAATTAATCGCTGAAAAACTGCAAGGGTGTTGAAAATTGATTTTATAGGATAGAGATTAAACAGATTTTTATTTATTATTATTTTTTTCTCAATTCTAGTTAAATAAGAAAATGAGATTTTTATTTATTTTTTAAAAATATTTCTTATAAAATTGTTACTAAATGGGTTTTTAATTTTTTTTCAGTTTTTTTATGAAAATGTTTTTGAAAAAATTAGGTATTCTTTACCAACTAAGGAATTGTAATCTGTTTTGAAAGAAATTGTAATCTGTCAAATGAATTGTAATTTGAATGAAATGTAATTTAAATAGTTGGAATGTGTTGCAATTGTAATGTGTTGGAATTGTAATTGATGTATTCTGTCACTGTGTTTGGTTGGATCTCTACGTAATGTATATAGGTGGCAAAACGGGCGGGAACTGGCCACGGGTCAAACGGGCTACGGGCCAAACAGGCCACGGGCTAAACGGGCGTGGGCTAAACGGGCACTGGTCAAACGAGCGCATGTTATACAAATTGTTTTAGAAAATACCCAAAACGGCGAAATAAATTCCTCAAACTTAACACCTCATTTATATTAAAAAAAATTAGATATATTATATCTATAAGTTTTTCTTTAAAAACAATTGTAATATTATCGAATTGAGAGAAAATATGTGCCCATTTGTGCCCATTTAACTTTTAAATAAGCAATATATGCTCATTTAAAAAAAAATAATAAAAAGAAAATAAAAAGGGACCAATGTGCCCAAATCTTTTAAAATTTTGCCCATTTAGCTTATTTTTTTATTTTAAACACAAAAGATATATATATATATATATATATATATATATATATATATATATATATATATATATATATATATATATATATATATATATATATATATATATATGGTGAGGTTCTTTTCAAATTGCAAGAACTGCAAGAACCAACATCAACTAATCAGAATTTTTTAGATATTAAATTTTATTATATAATTCAAAAGGGTATAATGGTAAAAATACTTTTTAATTTTAATTTTGATTTTTTTTTTACAAAAAACGTTTTTTTCAGTTCCCTAAATTCTAGGATTTTTTTTTTGTTGCTGTAATACTTGTTTAAAAAACTTTACGTGCACATGTGTTTTGCATTATGTGACAATTGTATTTTTTGTCTATGCTTAGATGTTTTGTATTTCCACATGTATCGTTAAAAAATATAACATAAATATGTATACATACAACGAAACTTTATTAATAGATTTATGCAATTTCAAAATTTACAAATCGTCTTACACAAATGATCTGACATTCAACCTTATCACAAATGTCATTATTTTTACACTTGTATTCAATTTTATTACAAATATATGAAGCGTGCACATGTGCATAATACAATGTCTGTAACAGTTGGTTAATCTTTTATGCGTGCACATGTATTCCACGCTTAGTTCAAGAACCCATGAAATCTAGACACTTGTTTTTAATCATTGTGCACATGTGCATCATCGTCTAATTCATCCACGTCTTTCTTTTTGCATCCGTGTTCAATGTCTTGCAACTAGACACAAGTACATGCAAAGCATAACTCCGCCATATTCTGCAATAAGTAAGAGCATAAATTAAAGCATGTCTAATAAATCATAGAGAAACACTGATGAGTGCTCAAACACTCATCATTTTTTTCGTATCTGAACTGCCAAAACATCCAAAAACACTCAAAAACGCATCAAAATACAGAAATTATTCCAAAAGTATGTTTTATATGTTTTAGATGCAAAATGTTTAAAAACAAATGAAAAACGAACAAAGTTTGCACAATTGGCAGTTTCAGTCCCTCAAGTTTCAAATTTTGGCAAAACTAGTCCCTGGAAGTTTAAAATGAAAGAAAAGTCAACCCAAGGCAAAGAAAAGTCAAAAATTATCAAAATAAGTCCTTGGGTGAAAAAGTTTGAGAAAATTACACTTTTACCCCTCAAAATCCAAAATTACAATAAAAGGTCCCTGGAGTTTCAGTATTTGGCAGATTTGGTCCCTGGTGGGATAATTTTGAAAGAAAAAATCATTTTTATCCTTGGAAAATCAAAATGTGTCAAAAATGGTCCTTGGGTAAAATGTTTGTGGAAATTACAATATTGGTCCCTAAACTTTGGAAAATGTCAATTTTGGTCCTCGGGTTTCAAATTTTGGAAAATTGTAAATTTGATCCTTATAATTTTCAAACTTGTCAACATTGGCCCTTGTGATAACTTTTGGAAAATGGCAAATTCAGCCCTTTGGTTTTGTCAAATTTCAAAAATGGTCCCTAGTTTTAACTACCCTACAAACCGGACCCTTTTGTTATTTTAACCCAAAACCAAAACCACTCCAAGCCCCTCAGCCCACCAAACCAGCCCTTATAACTCCCAAGCCCAAAACTACCTCAGCCCACCACCACTTCCTTAATAAAAAAAAACCCACAACCGTTTTAAATAAAAAACGGTCAACCTTTGTTTGACCGACCCTTCACCCTCACCACTTGGACTGCTAAACCACCCAAACACACAACCCCCCTCCTCACCCTAATTAATGCTCACCACTCTTTGCCCCCCCCCCCCCCCCAACTTTCAACAAAACTCCAAAAATCTTTTATTGATATCAAATTTCTTCAAGAAATCACTACCTGCTCCTTTGACCATTTTGGCGCCAAAAAGAAGATTTAAAGGTTGAGATTGAATTGAGCCAATCCAACGGCTCAAACTTGATGGGAAACATTTAGAGGATGATTGAAGTCTAAGGTATCTATAAAAGAGAGAATGGGGCAAGAGAAAAAGGCAGCTAGACTAATTGTAATTTAATCTTATGTCGTTTTAGTTTTTTTTTTTAACATCCTTGTAATTTTAAGTCTTCAAGTATTGTTTTTACTTAATTCAGTGTAGTAAGAAACCTTTTTAAGTATTAATGATAAGTGTTATTTAAATTTCACATTGTGCAAATTTATGTTAAAAATTTATTTATAGTGTATTATGATTGGTTGTTGTTACTGAGGACATAACTAGGTCATATAAGCTCCTAGGAAGCTATTATAAGCTTCTAGTTAACTAAAATTCAGCATAGCTAAAAAATTTCACAAATACCAAAATTAGTCAATAAAAGTCAACTGAGAAGCTTGGGTGTGAATTCTGGATTCAGAGATGGATTGGAGCTAAGCCTGGATGGGAATTGGGTATTAGAGCTTTTTGGAAAGCTATAGGTGGTCACTTGGGTTCTTGGTTCTCAAAGGCTTAGCAGGAATGCTCTTGTAAGATTTTTCCTTATTTTTCTCATATGGTATTATGTAATTGCTTGTCCTCATGTCTTTTTGTGTTTATTAGGGTTGTTCAGAAGTAAATTAGTGATAATATTGTATAAGGATTGGTGTTTGTTCAATGCATTTTCTAGTTAACACATTTTCTTGTTCACTGTCAATATAATCTCTCAAGGTTTCTGTAGTTATTGTGGTTAATTGATATGCAACTGTGCTAAAAAAGGTTCCTTGCATCATAAGTTCACAATTTGGATCTGTTTCACAGCTTGAATCAACCAAGTACTTTGAAAATCTCATTTTTACCTCTTTAAGGGAGTGTTTGGATCTGATTGTTTCAGTGGGGTCTTGTGAGTTTCATTGGCTGCAAGGTGTTAAAACATACTTCACTAGGTCTTCTTAGGTTGCTTAAGCTTTGATATCCAGTCCTTGCAACTCAGAAAGTCAAAATTCCATATTAATCTCCATAATTGTTGACTGTGTAGGATTTAGGTTGTGGTTTTCATTATATCATTGCATAGTTAGGTAACATAGATTATTTCAGTTCTCTAGTAGCTTATTATAACATATCAAGTCATTAGGATCAATCATAAACTCACCAAAGTCAAATGGTACACAAATCTTTAAAAGTCAAAAGCTGATTCAGTGATTTTGATCAAACTTTGGAAGTCTTTAAATTGCTGGATATAAGGATTTGGGAGCTGAGCTTTTACAAGCTTAATCTCTACCAGCTTGTTGATTTTTAAGATTTTTCTTAGATTTTATGGAATTTGTTTAGTGGGTCCCGCCAAGCCTCAAAGAGACCTGCAGGGCAAGACAACTGCCCTGTCTCAGCAGCTCAGTCTCACCACCACACTTTGGTGGTCCATTGTGGTTGACCCAGTGGGTCCCACACACCATAAGTTGGTTCTCCCAATCCCCCTCCTACCAGGGAGTGACTTTTGACCATTGCTTTGACCTTTTGACCTGTGGACCCCATCTGGATTGACCCTTAAAACTTGTCCCCATTCTGACCCAAAACTTCAATAAGCAAACAGCTTATTTGAGATTTGTGGCTTATTCAGGCCACCTTATTGCTTGAAACTTGCTTATCCTTGTTCCTTAAACTCATAGAAACCATAAGTTGTCATTGTGGACCCCACACTTTCCCATTTGAGCTATTAAACCTCCACAGTCAACAAAAGTCAACTGTGGGAGCAATAAGCACTTCAATTGCTTATTTCTTGGGGTACAGTAAAAGTGTTTTTGTTAAAAGTTCTTATTTTTAGTTAATAATCAGTTTAGAAAAAGAAAAAAACCAAAAAACCAACTTTAATATTAGTGATAGCTTCTATTTAATAGGATTTATCATTTTTTTTAGCTTATTTTAAAGAAATATATCATTTTTATATTTTTAGAAATTCTATTTTAGGTTAAGATAATTTTATAAATTTTTCCAGATTTTTATTTTGTCTTTTAGTGGTTTTTCTAATTAATTTTTGTTTAATTTAGTTTTAATTAATATTAATCAATTAAATAGCATAATTAGATTTTATAAAGTATAACCTAGTTTTTATAATTTTTCTAGCTTTTATTTTAGTTAAAACATTTTTATAAATTTTTCCAGAATTTTTACTGTTCATTTTCTATTTTTTATAATATAATTAGTTTAATTAGAAATTAATAAGTAATTAGATTAATAATTAGTTAATTAGCTTAAAAATACATAAAATAAACTTTTTATAATATTTTAGGATTCCTGTAATGGTTAGTTAGATTTATAAAATTTTTCTTAATTTTCTAAGCCTTTTTAGTAATTTTAATAATTCTAATTAGTTTAATTAGTATTAAATAGATAATTAGTAATTAATTAATAATAAATAATTAAATAGTGTAAAAATAGTTCTTATTTTTCTTAAAATTTTCTTTAATTATTAGAATTGTAAAAATATTAATTTTACACTTTTAACCCTTCCCGTCCATCAGTTGTACTTTTTGTTTTGTTCGTCTGTACACGTTTTAATTAAAACGTACGTTTTTATGTTTTAGCTCAAATCTTTGTAATCTTAATTCTCGTAATCACTCACGTAGCTTTCCTAAGCTATATTTGTTAATAATTTCCAAATAATTCTGATCATAACCCTTTTCTGTGAATAATTACCCGATCACGAATGCGCTAAAGTTACAATTCACACTTCAACGGGACTTAACGAGCTGGTGATACCTTTTATTACCCGGAGCATTGACCTAGGCTATTTGACTTTGTTGATCATTACTTGGTCAATATAAGTTGACGGTTTAGCATCAATCAATTTTTGGCGCCGCTGCCGGGGAAGTGTGCGCGTTTCTATAGCGTTATTTGAGATTAGTGTTATCTCACCTCACTCACTGTACAAATACCACCACTTTTTGTAAATTCAAATCATAAACAAAAACGTCATTAACACTTTTCCTAAAGTGTTAACAACACCAAAAAAATAAAAACAAACAAAACAGATCGTAACGTTTTCTGATTCGGTTTTCTTTTAAGGTGATTCTTAAAGAGAAACGATTTTGGTAAACGAGACGATACCAAAAATATTTTCCAAAAGTTTTTAAACCCATACACAAAACACAAAAACATTCGTCTTTTTCTTGTGAATAATAATTCTACATAAAAATAAACCGTCGCAAACCAAGACAGAACACCTACCAACTGGGGGTGTGAACATAATAAGTTCCCAAACCAAAGATTTAAAACTTGCCTTTGTATCCTTGTGAGTGGTGTACCTTTCTTAAAGAAGCCACTTGCTTGTGATTATTGGTTTAAGTTCACTGTTGATTTGCCTCAATTTTGTTTTGATTGGTTTTTGTTCCTAGTGCATGCGCACTCGTTCTTCTAGGTCTACTAGCCCATTACGTGAGCTTGTACGAAAACCTAGAAGACCTCGTAGACGTTCAGCACCAACAGTCGGATCTGAGATCCGTACTGTTGCCACACCCACTGTCACCATGGCGGAAGACCGTCCAATGTGTGAGCTTCTCCAAGCACCCATCGAGGGTTACGGAGATGCCATTGTTGTTCCAACCATCGTGGCTGATAATTTTGAGCTCAAAACCGGGTTACTCAATCTTGTAACCTCAAGCCAATTCTACGGTTTTGAGAGGGATGATCCTCATGCTTATATTCGATGGTTCAATAAAATCACATCGACCATCAAGTACAAAAATGTCCCGTGTGAAGCAATAAAACTTCTTCTCTTCCCATTCTCCTTGGAGGGACAAGCCCGAATTTGGCTTGAAAAACAACCTCCACGATCTATTGAGACTTGGGAAGATCTTGTCAAAAAGTTTGTGAATGAATTCTTCCCACCTTCCAAGACCACGAGTCTTAAGAACGAAATCACCAAGTTCACTCAAAAATACGATGAATCTTTTGGTGAAGCGTGGGATCGTTTCAAAGAATTACTTCGCAAGTGTCCACATCATGGTTTCTCTGAGTTGATGCAACTCGATACTTTTTACAATGGCGTGAGCCAAGCTGATCAGGATTCTCTCAATGCCTCCGCGGGAGGTAACTTTTTGAGTAAAACCACAAAAGAAGCTTTGCAAATCATAGAAAACAAGTCTAAGGTCCGCTCTACACGAAGCAAACCGATTGTTTCCCAAATTAATGCGGGTCCTTCCACTTCATCTTCTGTGAGTCAATCTAGCACGGATGCTAAGATTGACAAGCTCACTGAAGCAATCCAAGCTTTGGTTCTCGCCCAAACAAAGAAAGTTTCATTTCCACAACATCCTCCACCTGCTGAGGTTAAAAAAGTGGAAGTCTGTGTAACTTGTGGTGGGCCGCATGCCTACTACAATTGCACAGCTACTGATGGTACTCCATACGAAGCTCATGCTGTAGCCGGGTCCCAAAATCAAGGAGGCAATCAATATCGCCCTCCTATGGACCCTAGCTATCGTCCTCAACATCATTATCCTGGACCTCCTGGTTTCAATCAAAACCAAAATGTCCAAAACCGTGGCCAAAATCAAAATAGAGCGAACCAAGGTTATCAAAACCAAGGTAACTTCAATCAAGGTCACGGTTTTCACAATCAAAACCAAGGGTTCCAAAATCAAGGTTTCCAACAACAAAATCAAGGAAACTTTAATCGGAACCAAGGTCAGGGTAATTTCAATCAGGGATATTTTCATGGAAACAACAACCCTAATCAGGGTAATTTTCAAAATCAAGGTCCCAATCCGAACAATCGAGCTCCAAATGTTCCTAATCCGAATCAAGCCATTGTTCCAACCGGGCCTTCATCTGACGAGTTGTTGAAACAATTCATGAAGTCCCAAGAAGAGTTGAACAAGTTGTTGGTCAGCCAGATTTCTGACATCAAGAAGTCTTTAAATGATCGACCCTCGGGCTCAGGTACTACTTTACCGAGCAACACGATCGCTAACCCGAGGGGCGATGCTAAGGCGATCACAACACGAAGTGGTGCTTCATATGATGAACCCGCGATTCCTACCACCTCTTCTCCAAAGGTAGTGAATCGTGAACCTGAGGTGACAAAGGACAAAGTGCAAAATCCTAGCTCACGAAGTACAGCACACGTCCAACCTCAGGTTATTCCTGAAACCAGATGTAAGCCTGGAGTTGTCTTTGAACCACCAGAAACTCCAGTGGACAACCCTAAATCCAAAACTTCTATTCCCTATCCATCACGTCTCAGTGAACAAAAGCTCCGCGAAAAAGCTAATCACCAAATGGATAAATTTTTCCAACTCTTCCAAGATTTGCATTTTGATATCAGCTTCGCGGATGCTATTCTCTTGATGCCCAAGTTCGCATCGACAATCAAAAATCTGTTGAGTAATAAAGAAAAATTATTTGAGATGGCAAGAACTCCTCTGAATGAGAACTGCTCTGCGGTTCTTTTGAAAAAGCTTCCTGAAAAGCTTGGAGATCCCGGGAAATTTCTCATTCCTTGTACTTTCCCGGGTATGGTTGATTGCTTCGCCTTGGCCGATCTAGGTACTAGCATTAACCTGATGCCATATTCTGCGTGGAAGAAACTCTCTCTTCCCGAACTTACCCCCACGTGCATGACTTTAGAGCTTGCCGATCGTTCAATTTCTCGTCCCATTGGCATTGCCGAGGACGTATTTGTTAAAGTGGGGAAGTTCCATTTTCCGGCAGATTTTGTGATTGTTGACTTTGATGCCGATTCAAGGGTCCCTCTCATTCTTGGGCGGGGATTCCTTAGAACTGGGCGAGCTCTTATCGATGTATTTGAGCATGAGATCACATTACGTGTTGGGACGGAAGCTATTACCTTCAACCTAAATCAAACTTCGAGATACTCCTCCAATTATGATTGTGAGTCGGTGAATCAAATTGATGTCATCGATGTTGCTGCTGAGGAGTATGCTCAAGAGATTTTAGGTTTCATTGATGATTCTTCGAGTGAAAACCTCACTCAGTCTTCTCACCCCATCATTGCCAATTCTTCTCCATCCCTCACTCCGTTTGAGGGAAGTGACTTCATCTTAGAAGAAATGGAGGCGTTTCTCAAAAGTGATTCGATTCCCGATGGAGTCGATAACCAAGAGATCGACCTCGAGAGGGATATTCTCATGCTTGAAAAATTGTTAAACGAAGATCCCTCTCCTCTTCCTGTTCTACCACAACAACTTCATAAAGAGGAGGTCAAAAATGTTGAGAAAACTGATGACTTCCCTGAGGTTGAACTTAAGGACTTGCCGCCTCATCTTGAATATGCATTTCTGGAGGGTGATGATAAATTACCCGTCATAATTGCCAAAGACTTAAGTGATGAGGAAAAGGCTGCTCTTATAAAGGTTTTGAAGTCTCATAAACAAGCAATTGCTTGGCGACTCTCTGACATCAAGGGCATTGACCCTGAATTTTGTACACACAAGATTTTAATGGAGGACCACTTCAAACCTACAGTCCAACAACAAAGAAGGGTGAATCAAAAAATTCACGAGGTTATTAAACAAGAGGTTTTAAAACTTCTTGATGCCGGATTGATTTACCCTATCTCGGACAGTCCTTGGGTCAGCCCAATCCATTGTGTTCCAAAAAAGGGTGTCATTACTGTTGTCACAAATGAGGAGAATGAGTTAATTCCAACTCGTTTGGTTACGGGTTGGCGCGTCTGCATTGATTATCGTAAATTAAATGACGCCACCCGTAAGGATCATTTTCCTCTGCCCTTTATGGATCAGATGCTCGAGAGATTAGCGGGGAATGAGTACTATTGCTTCCTCAATGGTTTCTCGGGTTACTTTCAGATTCCCATTGACCCGCAAGACCAAGAAAAGACCACTTTTACGTGCCCCTATGGAACTTTCGCATATAAACGTATGCCATTTGGCTTATGTAATGCTCCGGGCACGTTTCAAATATGTATGATGGCCATTTTTTCCGACATGATCGGAAAAACTATGGAGGTCTTTATGGACGATTTTTCAGTCATTGGGGATTCGTTCCAATCATGTCTCTCCCATTTAGACAGCATGCTAAAACGTTGTGAAGACACAAAGTTATGTCTAAATTGGGAGAAGAGTCACTTTATGGTCAAAGAGGGTATTGTCCTCGGCCATAAAATTTCAAAAAACGGGATTGAGGTTGACAGAGCCAAGGTGGATGTCATTGCAAAATTACCTCATCCCACAACCGTGAAAGGTGTTAGGAGCTTTTTGGGTCACGCCGGTTTCTATCGTAGGTTTATTCAAGATTTTTCTAAAATCGCCCGGCCTATGACCCATCTCCTCGAAAAGGATGCTCCTTTTATCTTCTCCCCTGAGTGCATCGAAGCCTTTGAAACATTAAAGAAAAGGCTTACCGAGGCACCGATTCTTGTTGCCCCCGATTGGGACTTGCCCTTCGAGCTCATGTGTGATGCTAGTGATTATGCGATAGGGGCAGTCTTGGGGCAACGAAAAACAAAACATTTTCAGCCTATACACTATGCCAGCAAAACTATGACCGAGGCACAAAGTCATTACACCACCACTGAAAAAGAATTATTAGCTGTGGTGTATGCTTTTGAAAAATTCCGGCCATACTTGATTCTGACAAAAAGCATAGTGTATACGGATCACTCGGCTTTGAAGTATCTATTTGCAAAACAAGATGCAAAGCCGAGACTTCTTCGTTGGGTTCTCCTCCTTTAGGAATTTGATATCATTATTCGTGATAAAAAAGGAGCTGAGAACCTAGCTGCTGATCATCTCTCTCGTCTTGAAAACCCCCACCAAGATGCTTTCGAGAAAAAGGAAATAAATGAAACATTTCCTCTCGAAACCCTCAATACGGTTTCATTTCGTGGAGACTCGATTACCCCATGGTTTGCCGACTTTGCAAACTATCTTTCGGGTAACTTCATTGTGAAAGGGATGTCGTCCCAACAAAAAAATAAATTTTTCAAAGACGTAAAACATTACTTTTGGGACGACCCCTACTTGTTCAAGATATGTGCGGATCAAGTCATCCGGCGGTGTGTGTATGGTCAGGAAGCCGCTGAAATCTTAAAGGCTTGCCATGCTGGTCCCACGGGGGGCCACCACAATCCCAACTACACCGCCAAAAAGGTGTTTGATTCCGGCTTTTATTGGCCCTCGATTTACAAGGATGCCCAAGAATTGGTCAAGTCCTGTGACGCTTGTCAGCGTCACGGGAATATTTCACAAAAAAATGAAATGCCTCAGAATGCAATTCAAGTTTGTGAAATTTTTGACATCTGGGGCATCGACTTTATGGGGCCATTTCCATCCTCTCACGGCAACAAATACATACTCGTGGCAGTTGACTACTTGTCAAAATGGGTTGAAGCGAAAGCTTTACCCACAAATGATGTCCGAGTAGTTGTGAAATTCCTAAAAGCTCTTTTTGCCCGATTCGGTACTCCACGTGCTATTATTAGTGATCGTGGTATGCACTTCTGTAATGAAAAATTTGACAAAGTCATGCAAAAATACGGTGTGACTCACCGTCTTTCTACTGCGTACCACCCTCAAACAAGTGGACAAGTCGAAGTTTCCAATCGGGGGATTAAGAGAATTTTAGAAAGAACTGTAGGTGAAAATCGTGCATCGTGGTCGGATAAATTAGATGATGCACTTTGGGCTTTCCGTACGGCTTACAAAACACCCATTGGGTGTACGCCTTATAAACTTGTGTACGGGAAAGCGTGCCATCTTCCGATCGAGCTTGAACACAAAGCCTATTGGGCTCTCAAGCATGCCAATTTCGACCTCAAAACGGCGGGTGATCATAGAAAAGTTCAACTAAACGAATTAAACGAACTTCGTGATCAAGCTTACGAGAACTCTTTGATCTACAAAGAAAAGACAAAGAAGATTCATGACTCCAAAATCAAAAACCGCGTTTTCAACGTTGGTGATCGAGTCCTTCTTTTCAACTCTAGACTCAAGATCTTCTCGGGAAAGCTCAAAACCCGATGGACTGGTCCATTCACTATCGTTAAAGTTTATCCTTATGATACCGTCGAATTATCTCAAAATGACGGACCTAATTTCAAGGTGAATGGACATCGTCTAAAGCACTACTTTGGAGAGGACATACCATCGATGGTTGTCCCGGATCTCCAAACTTTCCCCAAGGACAATTAAATTCGGGGATCGAGTCAAGCTAGCGACTCGATGAACAAAAATTAGCAACATATACGGGTTTTCACCCGTATCTCTGATTTCCTTCTACTTTCTACCACCCAGTGTGGGGGAATGGCCAACCCCCCGCTAATTTGAAAATGTATATATGTATATAAGTTCAAAAAAAAAATAAAAAAAAATTGTGTGATTGTATGTACACATAAATAAA
Source organism: Artemisia argyi (assembly GCA_030686995.1). Classification (NCBI taxonomy): domain Eukaryota; kingdom Viridiplantae; phylum Streptophyta; class Magnoliopsida; order Asterales; family Asteraceae; genus Artemisia; species Artemisia argyi. The sequence continues at coordinate 159,101,595 of CM060693.1, forward strand.
GTGAAAAATATAAAACAAAAATTCCACAGATAGCTTCGAATATTATCTTTTTACGTTCATAGATTCGGCATAATAGCCGGGACTTTGAATATTGAGGACAATATTCATTTCTAAGTGTGGGGGGGAAATTCTAGCGAATTTTACCGCAAAATACTTTCAAGTACCCCCATTTTGGCCCAAATTTTTCAAAAATTTTTCACTTTATTTCAAAATTTTTGTGGTAATCAGTCCGCCGTGTCTAAACGACAAAAGGGATTGGCTAGTCCAGGAGCAAACGGCTCTTGGTAAAGACAACTCAAATCCGTTTACGGCTTGCAATTTGCCCAAAATTGTACGGTTCCTCAACTCCCCAAAAACAAATGAGTTGGCTAGCCCGCAAGATTATGGCTTGTGGTAAAGGCCGTGGAAAATCCATAATTGGTAATCAGCTCACCAAGATGTCGACTAGGTCCATCAAGATGCTGGCTAGTCCAGGAGCAAACGGCTCCTGGTAAAGACTAATCAAATCCGTTGACAGCTGGTGGTTTGCTCAAAATCACACGGTTATCAGGTGTGCCACAGTTCTTACACCTGGCTACTCCAGAAGTGATGGATTTTGGTAAAGAGTTTCAAATCCATCAAGTTTTTCTCAAAAGACTGCTAGGGACTAGCAATAGCTTAGTGTGGGGGATTGATAAGTGCTCAAACACTCATCATTTTTATCATATCTGAACTGCCAAAACATCCAAAAACACTCAAAAACGCATCAAAATACAGAAATTATTCCAAAAGTGTGTTTTATATGTTTTAGATGCAAAATGTTTAAAAACAAATGAAAAACGAACAAAGTTTGCATAATTGGCAGTTTCAGTCCCTCAAGTTTCAAATTTTGGCAAAACTAGTCCCTGGAAGTTTAAAATGAAAGAAAAGTCAACCCAAGGCAAAGAAAAGTCAAAAATTATCAAAATAAGTCCTTGGGTGAAAAAGTTTGAGAAAATTACACTTTTACCCCTTAAAATCCAAAATTGCAATAAAAGGTCCCTGGAGTTTCAGTATTTGGCAGATTTGGTCCCTGGTGGGATAATTTTGAAAGAAAAAATCATTTTTATCCTTGGAAAATCAAAATGTGTCAAAAATGGTCCTTGGGTAAAATGTTTGTGGAAATTACAATATTGGTCCCTAAACTTTGGAAAATGTCAATTTTGGTCCTCGGGTTTCAAATTTTGGAAAATTGTAAATTTGATCCTTATAATTTTCAAACTTGTCAACATTGGCCCTTGTGATAACTTTTGGAAAATGGCAAATTCAGCCCTTTGGTTTTGTCAAATTTCAAAAATGGTCCCTAGTTTTAACTACCCTACAAACCGGACCCTTTTGTTATTTTAACCCAAAACCAAAACCACTCCAAGCCCCTCAGCCCACCAAACCAGCCCTTATAACTCCCAAGCCCAAAACTACCTCAGCCCACCACCACTTCCTTAATAAAAAAAAACCCACAACCGTTTTAAATAAAAAACGGTCAACCTTTGTTTGACCGACCCTTCACCCTCACCACTTGGACTGCTAAACCACCCAAACACACAACCCCCTCCTCACCCTAATTAATGCTCACCACTCTTTGACCCCCCCCCCAACTTTCAACAAAACTCCAAAAATCTTTTATTGATATCAAATTTCTTCAAGAAATCACTACCTGCTCCTTTGACCATTTTGGCGCCAAAAAGAAGATTTAAAGGTTGAGATTGAATTGAGCCAATCCAACGGCTCAAACTTGATGGGAAACATTTAGAGGATGATTGAAGTCTAAGGTATCTATAAAAGAGAGAATGGGGCAAGAGAAAAAGGCAGCTAGACTAATTGTAATTTAATCTTATGTCGTTTTAGTTTTTTTTTAACATCCTTGTAATTTTAAGTCTTCAAGTATTGTTTTTACTTAATTCAGTGTAGTAAGAAACCTTTTTAAGTATTAATGATAAGTGTTATTTAAATTTCACATTGTGCAAATTTATGTTAAAAATTTATTTATAGTGTATTATGATTGGTTGTTGTTACTGAGGACATAACTAGGTCATATAAGCTCCTAGGAAGCTATTATAAGCTTCTAGTTAACTAAAATTCAGCATAGCTAAAAAATTTCACAAATACCAAAATTAGTCAATAAAAGTCAACTGAGAAGCTTGGGTGTGAATTCTGGATTCAGAGATGGATTGGAGCTAAGCCTGGATGGGAATTGGGTATTAGAGCTTTTTGGAAAGCTATAGGTGGTCACTTGGGTTCTTGGTTCTCAAAGGCTTAGCAGGAATGCTCTTGTAAGATTTTTCCTTATTTTTCTCATATGGTATTATGTAATTGCTTGTCCTCATGTCTTTTTGTGTTTATTAGGGTTGTTCAGAAGTAAATTAGTGATAATATTGTATAAGGATTGGTGTTTGTTCAATGCATTTTCTAGTTAACACATTTTCTTGTTCACTGTCAATATAATCTCTCAAGGTTTCTGTAGTTATTGTGGTTAATTGATATGAAACTGTGCTAAAAAAGGTTCCTTGCATCATAAGTTCACAATTTGGATCTGTTTCACAGCTTGAATCAACCAAGTACTTTGAAAATCTCATTTTTACCTCTTTAAGGGAGTGTTTGGATCTGATTGTTTCAGTGGGGTCTTGTGAGTTTCATTGGCTGCAAGGTGTTAAAACATACTTCACTAGGTCTTCTTAGGTTGCTTAAGCTTTGATATCCAGTCCTTGCAACTCAGAAAGTCAAAATTCCATATTAATCTCCATAATTGTTGACTGTGTAGGATTTAGGTTGTGGTTTTCATTATATCATTGCATAGTTAGGTAACATAGATTATTTCAGTTCTCTAGTAGCTTATTATAACATATCAAGTCATTAGGATCAATCATAAACTCACCAAAGTCAAATGGTACACAAATCTTTAAAAGTCAAAAGCTGATTCAGTGATTTTGATCAAACTTTGGAAGTCTTTAAATTGCTGGATATAAGGATTTGGGAGCTGAGCTTTGACAAGCTTAATCTCTACCAGCTTGTTGATTTTTAAGATTTTTCTTAGATTTTATGGAATTTGTTTAGTGGGTCCCACCAAGCCTCAAAGAGACCTGCAGGGCAAGACAACTGCCCTGTCTCAGCAGCTCAGTCTCACCACCACACTTTGGTGGTCCATTGTGGTTGACCCAGTGGGTCCCATATACCATAAGTTGGTTCTCCCAATCCCCCTCCTACCAGGGAGTGACTTTTGACCATTGCTTTGACCTTTTGACCTGTGGACCCCATCTGGATTGACCCTTAAAACTTGTCCCCATTCTGACCCAAAACTTCAATAAGCAAACAGCTTATTTGAGATTTGTGGCTTATTCAGGCCACCTTATTGCTTGAAACTTGCTTATCCTTGTTCCTTAAACTCAGAGAAACCATAATTTGTCATTGTGGACCCCACACTTTCCTATTTGAGCTATTAAACCTCCACAGTCAACAAAAGTCAACTGTGGGAGCAATAAGCACTTCAATTGCTTATTTCTTGGGGTACAGTAAAAGTGTTCTTGTTAAAAGTTCTTATTTTTAGTTAATAATCAGTTTAGAAAAAGAAAAAAACCAAAAAACTGTAACAATTCACAATTTCTGGTTAATTACTTTTCCCGGAAAATTTCACTATTCACTTTTACTATTCATTTTTCCCGAAACTTTCCCGAAAGTTGATTTTTATTTGATATTCTCAAATGATAAATCATTTCCATGACAAATTAAAAGTTTAACTTTCATAAGCTCATTTTCGTGAAAGTTATTAAGGAATTACACGTTTTAGGGTAAAACGTCATTTAGAAATTCTACGCACAACGAAATTCGATCCCGTCAGGTGACCCCACATCGGAAAAATGTTTGACACGCTCATGATTTATTTGAGAATTAATCGTGACAGAGAAAAACATGACCAAAGACTTCCCGGCAGGTCACCCAAGCCTGTACTACTCTCGCATGAGCACGCTTAACCGTTTGGGCGATTAACCGTTAGACCACAAAACGCGTTTCTAAGAAGATTTGAGTTTTCAACTTATTAGAAAAAGTCAACATATTCTTTCCCTCCTCCATTGACCAAAAATCATCCCTTGATGTTATAAGTCATTTCGTGATTTTTAGGCTTACGGTTTGATGTCTAAAAGGCATTTAATACCAACCGACACTAGACTGAGCCCAGTCTAGACATTATAAGTCATTTTAAATCATTTTTATCACATTAGAAAAGTAACCTTTTACTTTTCTCAATTTTACGCAATATTCAGCGTTTTACGCGAATTACGCGTTTTAGACCCGTGTTTCCAGTTTTTAGCAGGGTTTTAGCACCCGATAGAACCTACCACTCATTTTATATTTTATTATGGACTATATGGACATGTTTAACCATACTTTCAAATTCCATAATTTTACGACACCCGGTTTTACGTTTTGAGGCTTAATCATTTACGATTGGCATTTCCCGGAGTCAAAACTAACCAAGTATCTTGGATAATACCAAGAAAAGTCCACACCCTTGCTCTCCAAGCTTACAAACCGACCTAGGAGGGGGGGAGTCATCCCATGTGGCTTCATCTCATGAAATTACCCCTAGATCATCTCTAAATTACAACTTGGTCACCAAGTTTTGGTAATTTCCTACTAGTTTCCTAACCTCCTCATTTTTGACTATAAATAGCCCCTCTCCCTCCCATTTGTGCCGTGCATCCCCAACCTCCAAAACCTTTCCATCCTTTGCTCATTTCCTTCTAGTTTCATGCAAGATTCAAGTGCTAGTTCAAGGTAGAAACCCTAGATAGGTTATCATTCACCAAAACTCTTCCAATCCCTAATATACTTGGTGATTTCTCTTGAGTTTAAATCCACTCAATTCACCTCAACCTTCATCATCCATCTTTCAAGATTACAAGAGTAGAAAGATTGCATGAAGAAGTGGGTTGAAGCAAGTCTATCAATGTCCTATCCTTACATGTTAACTTCCTTTCATGTTTGAAAGCCAAAAGTTGTAAGCCAAACCCTAACATGATTCTTGTTAAATAATCATGTTCATGTTATTTACATGTTATTTGTGCTATATTATGTCTTGTAGTTATGTCCATGATGTATAAAAGTGAGCAAAACAAGTTATTGTTATTGATTGTTACAACAAGTTACTAAAACAAGTAAACTAATGACTTTCTTGGAAAACCACGACCAAAATGGTAAAAATATGATATTGGATCATTACATATTACAGTAGAGGACCTAACAAGGAAACCATAGCAATTTGAACCACCCAAAACGAGTATACGAGTCAAAAGTTACACCCATTTGAAATTACCCAAGATTTCCGGCAAAACTGCCAAATAGCTTCCTGATCAAATTTGGGTTTTGAAAGTCCCACTTCTGGTCCGATTCATCAAAAAGTTAAAACACGAAAGTTGTCCAGAACGACGTTTTCGTTCAGGAACAAAAAAGCTCGAGCCCTGAAAAATGCTTTCCGAGTGATAAATTTCTTCAAATTCTAAACAGCCCATTTTTAGACAAAGTCATTACATATAGGTTATGGTTTATGAAGACCAAAGGGGTCTTATGACCTATAATCAAGACCACAACCATGGCTAGAGCCAAGTTTGTGTCTCATGACCTTGAAACAAGGACCAAAGGTCATGGCTAGGCCATGACGAAATGACCATACCAACTTTCATAGGCGTAAACATGAAACAAAGTGTTGACGAGAACTTGAACATACAATTTGGATCTACTTCATCTAAAAGGAAACCATGAGATTTTACCAAGAGAAAATGGTCATTCAAGACTTATGAAACTACCCCTAATAACAATCTTCATGTACAAATAAACTTTCCTAAGTTTATTCAAGTATCGGACATGTAACTTTTCGGATCAAAACTTATATCTATATATTTCATCAACTACTACAATAGTAGGGAGCCTCATGTGAGGAGTTCATTATGTAAGCCGTCGAGTTGAGTTGTGGATTTACGAGTTAAAGTGTCCTGGCTCCTCGAACGCTTACTAACATGGCTTCTGAATTATGTCGGCCCGAACGGTAGTGAACGATATACCAAAACATACATGTTTCATAAATCTTTCTTTCAAAGACTTACAATATACATCATACCACATCATGGACTAAATGCAAGATATATATATAGGCACTACTTCATATTCTTTACTCCGATCCTAAGTCGCGACATTCTATTATAGGTTGCTCGTATAAACCTACACGATCCAACCATCACCTTCATTACTTGCTATTCTACTTAAGGTGAGTTCGTAGCCCCACTTTCTATTGTTTAACTATTTTACAAACCCATGGGGGGAATACATGCTATTATTTTTCTAATCGAACACGATGCTTTCTACTGTATGCTACCCGACGATGTTTTATTATCACTAAGTAACGATTGCCATGTTCGAAGTCCCTATATCATGAACCATTAGTCACTACCTTTAGTGAGCGCGAATATTGTGAATAGATCTATTGGGATTGACGAATCCCATTTGTGTTGAGCAACGATGAGTTCACACAAATGCACTATATTTGAGATTTAGCGGTATAATGGCAAAAGTACCTCGATAGGGCTTCTATAATGCCAATTTTGTTGGTTCGATGTTAATGTTTTGGTTGCATGAGCTTAGTGAAATAAATAACGATTTTGTTTTCTAACTATGAGTGTGAGTCTATAGCTCACACTACGATTATTGTGTTCAAACGATTTAACTAAACTCTACGAATTCCACTCAACCTTTGTGTTGACCTCTCAAGCATGTATTTCAGGTTCATGACGATCAAGGATGGCACGGAAGGACACGGATACTCAAGAGGGCTATAAATTTACTTATCATTCAAAAACTCACTTAATGTGATTTGTAAACATGGAACCAATTGGGACCTCATTTTGTAATCTCTGATATTTATATAAATTGAATGATAAATCTTTTAAAACGACTCAATTGGAGTTCGTTTTCTATTATTGTGACTATTGTGCCGTCCAGTAACACCCAGTTCGAATTCCGCTGCGTCCATGAATTGGGGGTGTTACAGATTGGTACCAGAGCCATGGTTATAGAGAAACGGGTCTAATTGAGACCTAAACTATAACTACAACTACAAGCAAAACCATTTTTATAGCCTTCCGCTCTCCGTGTCTTCCATCCTCCAGACGATTATGGACTTATTAAGCATTTTATGCTACATGAACATATAAGTATATTTATATATACATTCGAGTTATTTTCAATCATTTTATCTAAACATATCTACACATGCCTATTCTATGGCATTTCGACACAACCATATTCTCCCAACCATGTTCCTACTCCAACATTTTATATCCAAGATATTGTAACGAATTACGATGGTCTTTTCTATTTCCCGAACATTGTATGACACAATGGTCTTAATCATTTCTCAAATGTTTTGAGTCACACAATGGTCTAATCTACTTCCGAGACATTGTGATTTGTGCAATGGTCTCTCGAATTATTCCACCACCTCATCAATATCATTTCATATGATATAAAAAACCCATCACAATCTATCGATTTCCAAACAAGAAATATGAGATTTCTAAAGGACAAACTAATCCATCATCGACAAAAGTTGAACTTTCTCTACATCCATCAAAGTTTTCTTCTGAAACCTTCATTGTTAAAAGTTTGTAATTCTAGCCCAGTATAGACTGTTTTAGAATTACTTCAACTTCCTTTCCACACATATCTACCCGTACTATCTTCTATGCAATGGAATGTGAAAACATAGGTTACAAGTCTCTTATGGCGGGACTTGCAACTGAATGGTTTGACATCGCCTTTGTTTAGTGGACAGTTTCTCGAAAGCAACGGACGTATCACAAGTATACCTAATTTAGGTATTTGAAAATTTTATCGAACCTTGGCTAAATATAGACTAGTCACCTATATTTAACCTAGGGACAGTGGAATATAGTCTGACTAACTATATTCGACTTAAAATTTTCAAATACTGAGAGTAGTTGTACTAGGGTTATGTTTAGGTTGATTTCCTACTTGAACTCGATAAACCACCCGAATTCTTTAAAACGATCTAGAGACACGATAGTGTTTTACCACTCAGCGAAATCTTAACACCTTATTTGTACTACCTAATTTCATTCTTGAAAGTTTTCATTTATGAGATAATTCGAACTACTATCTTGAGATAGTTATCAATTATTCTCTACATCCTGTAGAAGTACTATCCTGTTTAGGTTCTAAGGATACCATTCCATCATAAACTTTTAAAATCTCTTAAGATTTTTAAAGCAAACTCAACATCTATACCTTAGAGTATTAATGTTAAGCATACACTACACACTTTTGTTCGTCAACATATCACATCATTTTCTTTACAATCGTTGAAACCACAAGCTCATTAACAGATCTTGATGCACTTTTAAAGCTCAAATCATCCTTAGCTACACCACAAGCACCCTTACCAGCTTTACAAGATTGAATATTTATCTTGGAACACCAGTATCATCTCGTAATACCCTACCTTGTAACTCACCGACTAAGTACGAATGTTGTGAAGGATGATTTGTAATTATTTGAATGGATTGGGATGCCTTTTCATTTAAATAAAGACATTGTAAATCACTAAACCATAAGTTTATATTTCCTTATCTACATTGTTTGGGATGCCTCTCTATGTAAATAAAGAATTATAAACAAGTGGGCTTATTTGTATCCGAAATAACATAAGTATGACGTCAATAAACACTAGGTACAACAACCGATTACCTACTAGGCTATGATTGCAACTACTATCTCAATTCCTATTAATATTCGACTGCTATATCAATTTCCTTTGATATTCGACTATTACCATACCTTTCCTACATAAAAGTAAGCCTCATCCTACACCATACACTGAAACGACAAATCAAATTACATCACCAGTAATCCCAGACTTTAGTCCTCATAAGTAACCACACCATTTCATCGACACCACTCCAATATATGACACACAAAGAACTTCGGGACGAAGTTCCCCGTATGGGGTGGAGACTGTAACAATTCACAATTTCAGGTTAATTACTTTTCCCGGAAAATTTCACTATTCACTTTTACTATTCATTTTTCCCGATACTTTCCCGAAAGTTGATTTTTATTTGATATTCTCAAATGATAAATCATTTCCATGACAAATTAAAAGTTTAACTTTCATAAGCTCATTTTCGTGAAAGTTATTAAGGAATTACACGTTTTAGGGTAAAACGTCATTTAGAAATTCTACGCACAACGAAATTCGATCCCGTCAGGTGACCCCACATCGGAAAAATGTTTGACACGCTCATGATTTATTTGAGAATTAATCGTGACAGAGAAAAACATGACCAAAGACTTCCCGGCAGGTCACCCAAGCCTGTACTACTCTCGCATGAGCACGCTTAACCGTTTGGGCGATTAACCGTTAGACCACAAAACGCGTTTCTAAGAAGATTTGAGTTTTCAACTTATTAGAAAAAGTCAACATATTCTTTCCCTCCTCCATTGACCAAAAATCATCCCTTGATGTTATAAGTCATTTCGTGATTTTTAGGCTTACGGTTTGATGTCTAAAAGGCATTTAATACCAACCGACACTAGACTGAGCCCAGTCTAGACATTATAAGTCATTTTAAATCATTTTTATCACATTAGAAAAGTAACCTTTTACTTTTCTCAATTTTACGCAATATTCAGCGTTTTACGCGAATTACGCGTTTTAGACCCGTGTTTCCAGTTTTTAGCAGGGTTTTAGCACCCGATAGAACCTACCACTCATTTTATATTTTATTATGGACTATATGGACATGTTTAACCATACTTTCAAATTCCATAATTTTACGACACCCGGTTTTACGTTTTGAGGCTTAATCATTTACGATTGGCATTTCCCGGAGTCAAAACTAACCAAGTATCTTGGATAATACCAAGAAAAGTCCACACCCTTGCTCTCCAAGCTTACAAACCGACCTAGGAGGGGGGGAGTCATCCCATGTGGCTTCATCTCATGAAATTACCCCTAGATCATCTCTAAATTACAACTTGGTCACCAAGTTTTGGTAATTTCCTACTAGTTTCCTAACCTCCTCATTTTTGACTATAAATAGCCCCTCTCCCTCCCATTTGTGCCGTGCATCCCCAACCTCCAAAACCTTTCCATCCTTTGCTCATTTCCTTCTAGTTTCATGCAAGATTCAAGTGCTAGTTCAAGGTAGAAACCCTAGATAGGTTATCATTCACCAAAACTCTTCCAATCCCTAATATACTTGGTGATTTCTCTTGAGTTTAAATCCACTCAATTCACCTCAACCTTCATCATCCATCTTTCAAGATTACAAGAGTAGAAAGATTGCATGAAGAAGTGGGTTGAAGCAAGTCTATCAATGTCCTATCCTTACATGTTAACTTCCTTTCATGTTTGAAAGCCAAAAGTTGTAAGCCAAACCCTAACATGATTCTTGTTAAATAATCATGTTCATGTTATTTACATGTTATTTGTGCTATATTATGTCTTGTAGTTATGTCCATGATGTATAAAAGTGAGCAAAACAAGTTATTGTTATTGATTGTTACAACAAGTTACTAAAACAAGTAAACTAATGACTTTCTTGGAAAACCACGACCAAAATGGTAAAAATATGATATTGGATCATTACATATTACAGTAGAGGACCTAACAAGGAAACCATAGCAATTTGAACCACCCAAAACGAGTATACGAGTCAAAAGTTACACCCATTTGAAATTACCCAAGATTTCCGGCAAAACTGCCAAATAGCTTCCTGATCAAATTTGGGTTTTGAAAGTCCCACTTCTGGTCCGATTCATCAAAAAGTTAAAACACGAAAGTTGTCCGGAACGACGTTTTCGTTCAGGAACAAAAAAGCTCGAGCCCTGAAAAATGCTTTCCGAGTGATAAATTTCTTCAAATTCTAAACAGCCCATTTTTAGACAAAGTCATTACATATAGGTTATGGTTTATGAAGACCAAAGGGGTCTTATGACCTATAATCAAGACCACAACCATGGCTAGAGCCAAGTTTGTGTCTCATGACCTTGAAACAAGGACCAAAGGTCATGGCTAGGCCATGACGAAATGACCATACCAACTTTCATAGGCGTAAACATGAAACAAAGTGTTGACGAGAACTTGAACATACAATTTGGATCTACTTCATCTAAAAGGAAACCATGAGATTTTACCAAGAGAAAATGGTCATTCAAGACTTATGAAACTACCCCTAATAACAATCTTCATGTACAAATAAACTTTCCTAAGTTTATTCAAGTATCGGACATGTAACTTTTCGGATCAAAACTTATATCTATATATTTCATCAACTACTACAATAGTAGGGAGCCTCATGTGAGGAGTTCATTATGTAAGCCGTCGAGTTGAGTTGTGGATTTACGAGTTAAAGTGTCCTGGCTCCTCGAACGCTTACTAACATGGCTTCTGAATTATGTCGGCCCGAACGGTAGTGAACGATATACCAAAACATACATGTTTCATAAATCTTTCTTTCAAAGACTTACAATATACATCATACCACATCATGGACTAAATGCAAGATATATATATAAGCACTACTTCATATTCTTTACTCCGATCCTAAGTCGCGACATTCTATTATAGGTTGCTCGTATAAACCTACACGATCCAACCATCACCTTCATTACTTGCTATTCTACTTAAGGTGAGTTCGTAGCCCCACTTTCTATTGTTTAACTATTTTACAAACCCATGGGGGGAATACATGCTATTATTTTTCTAATCGAACACGATGCTTTCTACTGTATGCTACCCGACGATGTTTTATTATCACTAAGTAACGATTGCCATGTTCGAAGTCCCTATATCATGAACCATTAGTCACTACCTTTAGTGAGCGCGAATATTGTGAATAGATCTATTGGGATTGACGAATCCCATTTGTGTTGAGCAACGATGAGTTCACACAAATGCACTATATTTGAGATTTAGCGGTATAATGGCAAAAGTACCTCGATAGGGCTTCTATAATGCCAATTTTGTTGGTTCGATGTTAATGTTTTGGTTGCATGAGCTTAGTGAAATAAATAACGATTTTGTTTTCTAACTATGAGTGTGAGTCTATAGCTCACACTACGATTATTGTGTTCAAACGATTTAACTAAACTCTACGAATTCCACTCAACCTTTGTGTTGACCTCTCAAGCATGTATTTCAGGTTCATGACGATCAAGGATGGCACGGAAGGACACGGATACTCAAGAGGGCTATAAATTTACTTATCATTCAAAAACTCACTTAATGTGATTTGTAAACATGGAACCAATTGGGACCTCATTTTGTAATCTCTGATATTTATATAAATTGAATGATAAATCTTTTAAAACGACTCAATTGGAGTTCGTTTTCTATTATTGTGACTATTGTGCCGTCCAGTAACACCCAGTTCGAATTCCGCTGCGTCCATGAATTGGGGGTGTTACAGATTGGTACCAGAGCCATGGTTATAGAGAAACGGGTCTAATTGAGACCTAAACTATAACTACAACTACAAGCAAAACCATTTTTATAGCCTTCCGCTCTCCGTGTCTTCCATCCTCCAGACGATTATGGACTTATTAAGCATTTTATGCTACATGAACATATAAGTATATTTATATATACATTCGAGTTATTTTCAATCATTTTATCTAAACATATCTACACATGCCTATTCTATGGCATTTCGACACAACCATATTCTCCCAACCATGTTCCTACTCCAACATTTTATATCCAAGATATTGTAACGAATTACGATGGTCTTTTCTATTTCCCGAACATTGTATGACACAATGGTCTTAATCATTTCTCAAATGTTTTGAGTCACACAATGGTCTAATCTACTTCCGAGACATTGTGATTTGTGCAATGGTCTCTCGAATTATTCCACCACCTCATCAATATCATTTCATATGATATAAAAAACCCATCACAATCTATCGATTTCCAAACAAGAAATATGAGATTTCTAAAGGACAAACTAATCCATCATCGACAAAAGTTGAACTTTCTCTACATCCATCAAAGTTTTCTTCTGAAACCTTCATTGTTAAAAGTTTGTAATTCTAGCCCAGTATAGACTGTTTTAGAATTACTTCAACTTCCTTTCCACACATATCTACCCGTACTATCTTCTATGCAATGGAATGTGAAAACATAGGTTACAAGTCTCTTATGGCGGGACTTGCAACTGAATGGTTTGACATCGCCTTTGTTTAGTGGACAGTTTCTCGAAAGCAACGGACGTATCACAAGTATACCTAATTTAGGTATTTGAAAATTTTATCGAACCTTGGCTAAATATAGACTAGTCACCTATATTTAACCTAGGGACAGTGGAATATAGTCTGACTAACTATATTCGACTTAAAATTTTCAAATACTGAGAGTAGTTGTACTAGGGTTATGTTTAGGTTGATTTCCTACTTGAACTCGATAAACCACCCGAATTCTTTAAAACGATCTAGAGACACGATAGTGTTTTACCACTCAGCGAAATCTTAACACCTTATTTGTACTACCTAATTTCATTCTTGAAAGTTTTCATTTATGAGATAATTCGAACTACTATCTTGAGATAGTTATCAATTATTCTCTACATCCTGTAGAAGTACTATCCTGTTTAGGTTCTAAGGATACCATTCCATCATAAACTTTTAAAATCTCTTAAGATTTTTAAAGCAAACTCAACATCTATACCTTAGAGTATTAATGTTAAGCATACACTACACACTTTTGTTCGTCAACATATCACATCATTTTCTTTACAATCGTTGAAACCACAAGCTCATTAACAGATCTTGATGCACTTTTAAAGCTCAAATCATCCTTAGCTACACCACAAGCACCCTTACCAGCTTTACAAGATTGAATATTTATCTTGGAACACCAGTATCATCTCGTAATACCCTACCTTGTAACTCACCGACTAAGTACGAATGTTGTGAAGGATGATTTGTAATTATTTGAATGGATTGGGATGCCTTTTCATTTAAATAAAGACATTGTAAATCACTAAACCATAAGTTTATATTTCCTTATCTACATTGTTTGGGATGCCTCTCTATGTAAATAAAGAATTATAAACAAGTGGGCTTATTTGTATCCGAAATAACATAAGTATGACGTCAATAAACACTAGGTACAACAACCGATTACCTACTAGGCTATGATTGCAACTACTATCTCAATTCCTATTAATATTCGACTGCTATATCAATTTCCTTTGATATTCGACTATTACCATACCTTTCCTACATAAAAGTAAGCCTCATCCTACACCATACACTGAAACGACAAATCAAATTACATCACCAGTAATCCCAGACTTTAGTCCTCATAAGTAACCACACCATTTCATCGACACCACTCCAATATATGACACACAAAGAACTTCGGGACGAAGTTCCCCGTATGGGGTGGAGACTGTAACAATTCACAATTTCAGGTTAATTACTTTTCCCGGAAAATTTCACTATTCACTTTTACTATTCATTTTTCCCGATACTTTCCCGAAAGTTGATTTTTATTTGATATTCTCAAATGATAAATCATTTCCATGACAAATTAAAAGTTTAACTTTCATAAGCTCATTTTCGTGAAAGTTATTAAGGAATTACACGTTTTAGGGTAAAACGTCATTTAGAAATTCTACGCACAACGAAATTCGATCCCGTCAGGTGACCCCACATCGGAAAAATGTTTGACACGCTCATGATTTATTTGAGAATTAATCGTGACAGAGAAAAACATGACCAAAGACTTCCCGGCAGGTCACCCAAGCCTGTACTACTCTCGCATGAGCACGCTTAACCGTTTGGGCGATTAACCGTTAGACCACAAAACGCGTTTCTAAGAAGATTTGAGTTTTCAACTTATTAGAAAAAGTCAACATATTCTTTCCCTCCTCCATTGACCAAAAATCATCCCTTGATGTTATAAGTCATTTCGTGATTTTTAGGCTTACGGTTTGATGTCTAAAAGGCATTTAATACCAACCGACACTAGACTGAGCCCAGTCTAGACATTATAAGTCATTTTAAATCATTTTTATCACATTAGAAAAGTAACCTTTTACTTTTCTCAATTTTACGCAATATTCAGCGTTTTACGCGAATTACGCGTTTTAGACCCGTGTTTCCAGTTTTTAGCAGGGTTTTAGCACCCGATAGAACCTACCACTCATTTTATATTTTATTATGGACTATATGGACATGTTTAACCATACTTTCAAATTCCATAATTTTACGACACCCGGTTTTACGTTTTGAGGCTTAATCATTTACGATTGGCATTTCCCGGAGTCAAAACTAACCAAGTATCTTGGATAATACCAAGAAAAGTCCACACCCTTGCTCTCCAAGCTTACAAACCGACCTAGGAGGGGGGGAGTCATCCCATGTGGCTTCATCTCATGAAATTACCCCTAGATCATCTCTAAATTACAACTTGGTCACCAAGTTTTGGTAATTTCCTACTAGTTTCCTAACCTCCTCATTTTTGACTATAAATAGCCCCTCTCCCTCCCATTTGTGCCGTGCATCCCCAACCTCCAAAACCTTTCCATCCTTTGCTCATTTCCTTCTAGTTTCATGCAAGATTCAAGTGCTAGTTCAAGGTAGAAACCCTAGATAGGTTATCATTCACCAAAACTCTTCCAATCCCTAATATACTTGGTGATTTCTCTTGAGTTTAAATCCACTCAATTCACCTCAACCTTCATCATCCATCTTTCAAGATTACAAGAGTAGAAAGATTGCATGAAGAAGTGGGTTGAAGCAAGTCTATCAATGTCCTATCCTTACATGTTAACTTCCTTTCATGTTTGAAAGCCAAAAGTTGTAAGCCAAACCCTAACATGATTCTTGTTAAATAATCATGTTCATGTTATTTACATGTTATTTGTGCTATATTATGTCTTGTAGTTATGTCCATGATGTATAAAAGTGAGCAAAACAAGTTATTGTTATTGATTGTTACAACAAGTTACTAAAACAAGTAAACTAATGACTTTCTTGGAAAACCACGACCAAAATGGTAAAAATATGATATTGGATCATTACATATTACAGTAGAGGACCTAACAAGGAAACCATAGCAATTTGAACCACCCAAAACGAGTATACGAGTCAAAAGTTACACCCATTTGAAATTACCCAAGATTTCCGGCAAAACTGCCAAATAGCTTCCTGATCAAATTTGGGTTTTGAAAGTCCCACTTCTGGTCCGATTCATCAAAAAGTTAAAACACGAAAGTTGTCCGGAACGACGTTTTCGTTCAGGAACAAAAAAGCTCGAGCCCTGAAAAATGCTTTCCGAGTGATAAATTTCTTCAAATTCTAAACAGCCCATTTTTAGACAAAGTCATTACATATAGGTTATGGTTTATGAAGACCAAAGGGGTCTTATGACCTATAATCAAGACCACAACCATGGCTAGAGCCAAGTTTGTGTCTCATGACCTTGAAACAAGGACCAAAGGTCATGGCTAGGCCATGACGAAATGACCATACCAACTTTCATAGGCGTAAACATGAAACAAAGTGTTGACGAGAACTTGAACATACAATTTGGATCTACTTCATCTAAAAGGAAACCATGAGATTTTACCAAGAGAAAATGGTCATTCAAGACTTATGAAACTACCCCTAATAACAATCTTCATGTACAAATAAACTTTCCTAAGTTTATTCAAGTATCGGACATGTAACTTTTCGGATCAAAACTTATATCTATATATTTCATCAACTACTACAATAGTAGGGAGCCTCATGTGAGGAGTTCATTATGTAAGCCGTCGAGTTGAGTTGTGGATTTACGAGTTAAAGTGTCCTGGCTCCTCGAACGCTTACTAACATGGCTTCTGAATTATGTCGGCCCGAACGGTAGTGAACGATATACCAAAACATACATGTTTCATAAATCTTTCTTTCAAAGACTTACAATATACATCATACCACATCATGGACTAAATGCAAGATATATATATAGGCACTACTTCATATTCTTTACTCCGATCCTAAGTCGCGACATTCTATTATAGGTTGCTCGTATAAACCTACACGATCCAACCATCACCTTCATTACTTGCTATTCTACTTAAGGTGAGTTCGTAGCCCCACTTTCTATTGTTTAACTATTTTACAAACCCATGGGGGGAATACATGCTATTATTTTTCTAATCGAACACGATGCTTTCTACTGTATGCTACCCGACGATGTTTTATTATCACTAAGTAACGATTGCCATGTTCGAAGTCCCTATATCATGAACCATTAGTCACTACCTTTAGTGAGCGCGAATATTGTGAATAGATCTATTGGGATTGACGAATCCCATTTGTGTTGAGCAACGATGAGTTCACACAAATGCACTATATTTGAGATTTAGCGGTATAATGGCAAAAGTACCTCGATAGGGCTTCTATAATGCCAATTTTGTTGGTTCGATGTTAATGTTTTGGTTGCATGAGCTTAGTGAAATAAATAACGATTTTGTTTTCTAACTATGAGTGTGAGTCTATAGCTCACACTACGATTATTGTGTTCAAACGATTTAACTAAACTCTACGAATTCCACTCAACCTTTGTGTTGACCTCTCAAGCATGTATTTCAGGTTCATGACGATCAAGGATGGCACGGAAGGACACGGATACTCAAGAGGGCTATAAATTTACTTATCATTCAAAAACTCACTTAATGTGATTTGTAAACATGGAACCAATTGGGACCTCATTTTGTAATCTCTGATATTTATATAAATTGAATGATAAATCTTTTAAAACGACTCAATTGGAGTTCGTTTTCTATTATTGTGACTATTGTGCCGTCCAGTAACACCCAGTTCGAATTTCGCTGCGTCCATGAATTGGGGGTGTTACAAAAACCAACTTTAATATTAGTGATAGCTTCTATTTAATAGGATTTATCAATTTTTTTTTTTAGCTTATTTAAAAGCAATATATCATTTTTATATTTTTATAAATTCTATTTTAGGTTAAGATAATTTTATAAATTTTTCCAGATTTTTATTTTGTCTTTTAGTGGTTTTTCTAATTAATTTTAGTTTAATTTAGTTTTAATTAATATTAATCAATTAAATAGCATAATTAGATTTTATAAAGTATAACCTAGTTTTTATAATTTTTCTAGCTTTTATTTTAGTTAAAACATTTTTATAAATTTTTCTAGAATTTTTACTGTTCATTTTCTATTTTTTATAATATAATTAGTTTAATTAGAAATTAATAAGTAATTAGATTAATAATTAGTTAATTAGCTTAAAAATACATAAAATAAACTTTTTATAATTTTTTAGGATTCCTGTAATGGTTAATTAGATTTATAAAAATTTTCTTAATTTTCTAAGCATTTTTAGTAATTTTAATAATTCTAATTAGTTTAATTAGTATTAAATAGATAATTAGTAATTAATTAATAATAAATAATTAAATAGTGTAAAAATAGTTCTTATTTTTCTTAAAATTTTCCTTAATTATTAGAATTGTAAAAATATTAATTTTACACTTTTAACCCTTCCGTCCATTAGTTGTACTTTTTGTTTTGTTCGTCTGTACACGTTTTAATTAAAACGTACGTTTTTAGGTTTTAGCTCAAATCTTTGTAATCTTAATTCTCGTAATCACTCACGTAGCTTTCCTAAGCTATATTTGTTAATAATTTCCAAATAATTCTGATCATAACCCTTTTCTGTGAATAATTACCCGATCACCAATGCGCTAAAGTTACAATTCATACTTCAACGGGACTTAACGACCTGGTGATACCTTATATTACCCGGAGCATTGACCTAGGCTATTTGACTTTGTTGATCATTACTTGGTCAATATAAGTTGACGGTTTAGCATCAATCAAACACAAAACCCATAATTATCATTCCAATTAATTACAAAATTAGAAAATAATGTGTATACAGTATGTAGTAATTCAACTGATTTTATATACTCCCTAATCCACAAAACACAAGTGCCTCCTTAAAATACAAAGACTGTTAGTATTTTTTTATAAAACAAACAACTAACAAACACATATGCACAAAATAAACATATAGGCATAATTTAAAACATATATGCATACCCCATCTTTGGTTTATATGAACCTTAAAACACATATGCACAACCCTTTATTAATTTTTAACTACCCATAAAACACATATGCAAACCCCCTTTCATTGATTTAAACACATATGCAAACCCCCTTTAATCGATTTTTTACGGTAGACATAAAACACAAATGCACTATTACCTTAAAACACATGTTCCTAACTTGATCTCTAGGTCTTCTTTCATGCAAATAATTAATGCAACCTCCCTTCAATAAAATAACGAATGTGATAGAAACTTTGTTCTAATGTACTTTCTATTTTACAAACGTTGAGACTTATGTCGTTTTGGTCATATTTTACAAACGCTGAGACTAGATGGACTCGAAGATATTTTATTCAACTGATTTTATGCAACATCATTTTCAAAAAAAAAAAAAAAAATTCGCAAGTATTATAAAAAAAATCATACCGAAAGTTATAAAAAAATCAGATCCAATCTTTGATCATCAAAAACTATATTTTTTTTCGATCATATTGGGAATCAAAGAACCTGGTCGGAAGAAGCCGTTGATTGATTCGGAAGAATCGAAAGACAACGTTTTTGATCATCGAAAAAAATTCATATCCAATCTTTGATCATCGAAAAAAAAGGGAACTATTGGTCGTCTTGTATTCAAACGGTGACGGTGATTGCTGCTTGCGGCGTTGGAACAATACCAGTGGCCGGATATGGTGGCGACGCCGGTGATGGCCGGCGGCTGCTAGAGAGAAGGAAGGAGGTGGGAGAGTGCTACGGTTTTTATAAATGAATTGAGTAGATCTGTGTTTTTTTTTTCTTCAATCAGTTTGACATAAATTTGTGATAGAAGTTATAGATAAATTGAATGCGAATTTCCATAATTACCCCTTTGCCATTTATGAAAAGTTACAAGATCTTCTATTTAATTACAATTATGCCACCAATATTTATAACCGTTGATCAAAAAATGAATGGATTAGATTTGTTCTCGCAGTTCTCGCAATTAAAATGGTTCTGAAAAGAACCTCACACAATATATATATATATATATATATATATATATATATATATATATATATATATATATATATATATATATATATATATAACTTTATGATAATAATAATAATAATTTAAATTTTTATGTTTCAATAAAAAAATAATAAAATAATAATAATAATAATAATAATAATAATAATAATAAATATTAAACTAATAATAATAACAATAATAATAATAATAAGTAAATATTATTTTTATTATTATATAAATATAATAATAATAATATTATTATTATTATATTCATTATATTAAATATTTATTATTATTATTATTTTATTATTTAATTATTATTAGTATATAAATATTATAAAATAAATATTTATTATTATTATAAAAATAAATATTATTATATTATTATTATTATATTATAATATAAATATCATTATTTTAATATTTATATTAAATATTTATTATTATTATACTATTATTATTATTATTTTATTACTTTATTATTTATTTATATTTTTATATAAATATTATTGTAATAAATATTTATTATTATTAAAACAATAAATATTATTATTATATTATTTTTTTATTATTATATAAATATTATTATTTTAATATATATATATATTAAATATTTATTATTATTATATAAATATTAATTATAATAATAATAATAATTATTATTATTATTATTATTATTATTATTATTTTATTTTTTTTTATTTTTTTTTATTTTTTTTTTTATAAACCATCACTTTATTGAAAAACAAATAGGATTTTACAAGAAATTAGTGGGGAGCCGAGATACTAACTGAGCCCCCACACCTTTAGCTACAGCAAAACCAATCCTACTAAAAATATGTGGAGCAGCACGTGCTCCAATGTCTTGGGTCATAGAAAATCGTCTAATGCGCTTTAATAAAGTCACTGCATCCTTTTCAAGTTCTCCAAAAGAAGAGAATGAAAAGGGGAGGAACCCATATCCGATATCAGCGCATTTAGCTGCGTACTTGACACGTTTACGTTGTGCGGCCTCAATAACCGCCCGACAGGGCATAAAATCAACCATACACGAACGCGTCAAAGGTGATGATCCTGTAAGATCAACACAAACATCAAGACCACCATCCCAATAATAAAGTAACATATCGGCCGGACGTAAGGTTTTGTCCCTCTCTCCACGAAGCCCAATATCCACCTCCTTACGAGCTGAAACTCCAGACCGAGAACATATATCAACAAGAACATCACGCACAACATTATGCCGATGTTTAATACCAACTAAGCCTGCACACGATACAGCATGATCTCCAAAAATATCTCCAGGAAAGACCTTAGAACAAGCTGAACATGGCATCTGGATAGTAAAAAGAGGAACACCCAAACGATAACACAAAACACATCGGTAAGTCCTGGCATTCATAGTCTGTCCCAATCCGGATATCGGTGCCACCCTAAGCCAATCTGACGTATAATCCTCTTTCAAAGATGTCCATAAAGCCATCTGTCTAGAGGATAAATGGAAAGTGGATTCAACCGTTTGGGCAACACGCGCGAAATGTATATCTGCCAATTTCTTCATAAGTTTGGGGGCAGCGATCTCACTAGGGTTACTCATAAGGTCAATATCCATATTCACATTAAAAGTACACAATGCATCATCAAAAGAGGGACCAGTAGACACAATACCAGAACTACAGAGAAGCTTAGTCTGTAAGCTGGCAGATTGAAGTCTAGAAGCAAGGAAGGCATAGTTCAAGACATCACCTGCAGAATACACACCAAGTCCCCCGAGAGCAAAAGGTAGGGTGGCGAGTCTCCATTGCCAATCACCAAACCCAGGTCCAGAAGCAGTGACAATACGTTCCAAAGAAGAGCGAAGTGCTGCATCAAAAGAAACCTGAGCACTCTCAAAGACCCGAGGAGGACATGTGCGCATAGAAAAATACAACTTGGAAATGCACATGCACGCAGTAGCAACAACTCACACTGGGGATCATTAAGCCTAGCAACAGCATCCATAAGCTCAATAGTTTTAGCAACCCTTTTCATAACAAGCTTACTACTAAACTTAAAATCCACACTGGCGGGGCCCCCTAATAATTTAACCCCATGTGAAGGTCGAGAAATATTAGGGGGAAAAACACCAACATACCTGCTCCTTGGGTCTTCCTTCGGCCAAAAGATCTCAGTTTTATCAACATTGAGGTGTAAACCACAACTAGGTCCATCCATCATAATCAACTCCAAAACCTTTCCCACAACCAAAGTATCCCCAATAATAGTACCATCATCAAGATACCAAGCTTGAAGAGAAAGAGTGAAGGAGTCTCAAATCTTACATGCCAAGGGATGTAACACTAAAGCAAAAAGAAGAGGCCCAAGCGGATCACCCTGTTGCACCCCTTGGTGCGACCATAAAGTATGCTCACCATAATATAATCTAGCAGGACTGGAGTAACAGAATTCCACTCAACGTGAAATAGCCGGAACACGAAGGCGAACTTCTCGTAACATAACCGCACGATCCACCATATTGAAAGCGTTTTTAAAGTCCACCAACAACATAGATAAACCCACATCACCCCCACGGTCTTCAATCAAACGATTCACAGCATGAAGGATTGCCTCCCCACCCCCCGAAACACCCACCCCAAATTGCAAACCGTTAAAATAACCATCCAAAGAATGGCCAATCATAGAAGCACAAACCTTGGAGACTAAACGCCTCCAAACAGTCCCAACAGCGATAGGACGGATCCCCCCTCCTGGCTTAACCAAGGGCGTGAGAGGAGCACTAGCAACATACTCTCCTAACACCCTTGGGCATTTACCCGCAAGAAAAAGGTTCACCACCTGGGTGATAGAAGCGACTAACTCATCAGATATAGCAACAGCAGCACCGTTTAAACAATCCAAAAGGTGTTGAGCACGCAAACCATCCCTTCCACAAGAAGTACCACGAGGGAAACTCTTAATCATATCAAGAACCATAGCAGGAGATGCTAAAAGGTGATGATGATCAATAGGTATATCTGGTAAATGGGGGGCAGATTGAAAAGGGTGCTTAGCTTTTAGATCCGCGAGAGTAGTATCATCATAAGCCGCAATACCCGAAGAAGAAAGAACTCTAACAGCAGCAGTATAATGGCCAAATCTTCCTCTTACACTGTTTGATATTACGGTCACCCAAGTCCAGGTTTTCCTCATCAATATTAGACCATAAAGGGGGGGGGGGGGGGTTCGGCTAAAACCTCACGCACAACTTGTAAGCTACCACCGGGTGTGCCCCAAGATGAAATGGCATTAACAATATACTCTTCCTGTCGTTGACGTTTGGTAACAGACCTACACTCTTGATTACTCCTTGGGCAAAAGGTTTTAAGCAAACAAAGAGGCAAGACTAACAAACCAACCCAACAAGAAATGTCATCAGGCGAACAAACCACCTTATCAAGGGCTCCTTTCAAAACTCGAGAAAACCCCAAACGACATTTAGGAGGGATGGATTTGACAGTACGCAACCCCTTAGAAAGTAGAGTATCAAGGAGATGTAAATCAAAACCACCAAACTCATCAGAAACCAAATCCTCAACAAGAGCAACATGAGAAGGGGCATGAGGTTTGGTGAGATCATGCAACACGAACCGAACAACACCATCACCACAATCAGGAGGTGACACAAAATCAGACCCCCCACCATGTCGACACTTAGCCCGGAAAGTATGCGTTTTGAAACAACCACCACATAACCACAATCCCATACGCTTAAGAGTAACCTCAGCCCTTTCAAAAACAACCAAATCCGACACAAGAGTATGTCTAGTGATAGCTCGCGCCTCCCCATTGAAGTGTCGATCGCGAAGATGTGTGATCAAATAATTTTTGGTAAGCCCGTTTCCACCCCCATCACGACACCCACTAAGACCCGCGAAAGGACAATGGAATCTCACAATAGACATAGGAAAATAGCACCAACATCAACGCAAACCAAACAACATTATTATTATTATTATTATTATTATTATTATTATTATTATTATTATTAATTCAAAACTTTCCATCCAACATCCTATGTAATCTGAATTCCCTCATTTAATGTAATTGTAATAACTGAATTACAACTACAACGCAAACCAAACAACATACGTAATGTAATCTGAATTACAATTACATCCAATTATGCCAGATTACGGCGAACCAAACAGCATACGTAATCTTTGTTGACGTAGTCTTTTTATTTTTAAGGTAAAAGTTGTAACATAGAGAAAAAGTTTTATTATTAATTTTGTTGCAGATTCTTATTATTCATTTTTTTAAATACGTCCGATTACAATTTCTAAACATGTTATTGTCTCCAAACCTGTGGCAATGTTGTTTACATGTTTTACAATTCAATCTCTACACGGTTATTAGGGGACTGGCAACAGGCTCGGCATCAAGGCTCGGCATAGGATGCCGCTCGGCATCACCCAAAACCACCTCCTCGGCATCGTGAATTCGGCATGGAAATTGGTATGTGATACCGATTCGGTATGAGGCTCCCATTTAATGATTCGAACGTTGGCCATTTAATGATTCGGTTGCATCACCATTGCCACTAAAAAATGAAGGAAAGTCATGATGAATTATGAAATGTGTTGTTGGCATTTAATTGGTTAAAAATGTGTTGGCCACATTTTTTTTGTATCACCATTGCCACCCCCTTATATGCAACATATTATGTTACTGGCTAGTGGCAAGAAAGTATAACGGGTATTAATTCAACACATTTATAACGGGAAATAATATTTTGATAACTGAATTTCAGCCCAATAATATAAAGGGGATTAATATTTCAACACATGTCGTTGTTATATGTACAACATCTTGTATTTATTTTTACCTGAGAGTAATGTATGAGGTCGAGTTTTCATTTTCACATTTATATTCCTCTTAATAATAATTTAAATCATTATAGAATGTGGATATTTAAATAAATAAATAAAAAACTCTAGAAATCCTCACTTAATCTGATAAAGAAAAATACCATGGGTTAATCGCAGTGCCGTTTCTAAATTTACAAAGGCCTTGTGCAAAATTTAATTTAGTTATAAAAGCAAGGTCTAACAGTAAAGTAAAATAATGTTTTAAAAACATAAAATGAGACTTAATAATTTTAAAAATGATTTTGATAGTAATTTTTGTTGCAACTTTTTGAAGTAAATATTTATAGCCAATTTTGCAAATATGTATACATATTATTTTAAAATTTTAGGTCCTGTGCAATGACACACCTCGTACACCTTTGAATATGCCTCTGATCGCACACCTTTGAATATGCCTCTAAAATTTTAGCTAATATGCCTTTGATCGCTTGATATATCACATGTGATTTTTTCGGTAACGAAAAAAAAGGTAAAAAAACAAAAAAAAAAATTGTCAAAAATATATCAAAGTGCCTATCTATAGAAAGATAATTAAATGCTCTTCGTAACAGTATATTTTTTTTCGCTCAACGATTAACGGTTTGAAAGATATTAATATTTGAAAAAAATGGATAAAAGTGCGTTTTTTAAATTGGTAGGATTAATCTCATCAATTATATCAAACTAGACGGTACCCGCGCAATGCGGCGGCGGTTACCTGTAACTATATTTTGTGTTATTTGGTTATACATTTAGTTGTTTTTATGCTTTATAAGTAGAGATGGTTAAACCAAATAATTTTAGTTTGAACAAAAAACCTGCTTCCTAACAAACTTTCTAACCAACTTACTTCCTAACTAACTTTCCAACCAATCTACTTCCTAACCAATTAACTTTGAAATCCTTCCATAATAAGCAAGTAAAAGTATGAATTTTAAGCCTTTCTAATTATAGTCACAAATGCATTATATAATAGTATAGATATAAATAAAGATAGAGGGTGAAGATTAGTTCGTTGATATGTAAAAAAAATTGATTCTCAAATGATCATAAATCATACTTAAATTCATATAATTTACTTAAAATTTAACAACTAAAGTTGTATTAATTAACTCTTCCCTTTTCAATTTTTTTTCTTTTTTTTTACTACAAAATTGAAACATGTATTTTTTTTATCATATTTTATAAATTAGACAAAAATTAAAAAGTTTTGACCAAATTGATCTTTAAGTTTGACTTTTATTGGCTAATAAAAATGCGCGTACGCAAAATGTTGTATTATCATTAGTTCAGTTACAATTCTCAACCTTCTTTTTTTCCCAATTTGTGGTTACATTGCAATGATGTCTAGTTTTCAATAAATCCATTGGCTTCATGGCCCTAGCCAAAATGGATCGCTTGTATAGCTCACACAAACCAGTAGAACCAAGAGTAACAAATGCAACAACTAAAATAGATAAAATACAGTAACAAAAATGTGGATATAAAGTCTCATCATCACACATGAACAACAAAAATCAAACAGAATTCACAAATAAATCAAACTACATACAAACAAAAACCAATGTGACAAATCAATAGTAATATCCATGATGATGATGGTGATGATGACGACGATCCAATCCGAAACAATGCAAAAGAGGGTAACAAGCAACAGAAACACATCTCCCAATCATGCCAAATATTGATGCAACCAACATACAAGGACAACAACAAAGTGCCATTAATGGATC
Source organism: Artemisia argyi (assembly GCA_030686995.1). Taxonomy (NCBI): domain Eukaryota; kingdom Viridiplantae; phylum Streptophyta; class Magnoliopsida; order Asterales; family Asteraceae; genus Artemisia; species Artemisia argyi. The sequence continues at coordinate 159,128,381 of CM060693.1, forward strand.
TTCATGATGATGATGATAAGGGTGATGGTCGTGATGATGATGATGATGATGCCCGTGATGACCCATCTTTGAACTAAACGTAGTTGCTTTTGTTGTTTAATATAAACGGTTAAATATGCAAGGTTTTACACGACCTAAACCTTGTTGTGTTTTTTCGTGTTGTCTAATGTGTTTGCTTGAAAATAGTTTTGTGATATTTATATGGGAATAAACTTAGTGAGGAAGTAAATATAGAGGAAAATTAGTAAGAGATGTGAATGAGAATGAGAATGAATTTTAAATAAGCGAATTGCGTGTTGTATTAATGATTGGTCCCCTATTTTGGTTCTTCAACTATATATACGCGTGGAATTTATTTTGTGGCATGTTATTGGTTGAGGTCGGCTTAAAATCGTTATCATGTTTTGAAAATTATAAAGTGACTTGCTAACGGGTGTCCATTCTTATAAGATGTAAATAAAGATATAAGATCATTTGAGGACTAAACATTATTTACATATTAAGGGATCAATCCTCATCTTTTATTCGTTTTGATCTAGTGGCTAAGATTAGATTTAATATTTACACTATAATGGTATTTTTGTACTCTATAAATTATATTTTTTACTCTCATCTCAATTAATGCGTCATTTTTTTCACACACATAAAGTGTGTGATTCTTTCTTCTCTCTCATCTAACCGATTCCTTTAACCAACCACCTCCTTCATCTCGTTCTTCAACAAACCCTAATTTTTGCTTCTCAATTCATTAATTTAGCTCATTCTTCATCCCGTACATCAGCTAACCCTAATTTTTTATCGTTTATTTTTATTTAAGCTTATTTCTAAACTTAATTATAGCTCTCTGTTTCTATAAGCTTAATTATAAGCTAACTTATTCATTTTTTTCATCTTATATGCAGGTTTTATGGATTCTTCTACTACTTCTGAAGAGATTGCTGTTAATGATTCTTCTACTGCTTTTGAAGAGATTGTTGTTAGTGAAGATGTTTCAGATAAGTATGCTGAGGAGATTGTTGCTTATGAACACGGTGAATTATTTGAAGCAATTAAGAGTAAGCTATGTTATTAAGCTGTTATAAGCTCTGAATATGCCATTTATTTAGGTTTTGATTGAGTTAGTCAGTTTTTAAGCTCTTAGTAAGTAGATTTAAGCTCTGAATAAGGCATTTTGGATATTATATCATATATGATATATCATATATCGATATCATATATGATATATCATATATGATATAATTAGAACATGTGTCTGTGAATTCATTTTTAGTAAATCACTGTTTTTATTTTTTGTTTAATTATTTTTTTTCAGATTTGAATCCTTTGAAAACTCCTGAATCGTTTCCTACTCACTCTAATTTTGATACTCCTGGTGGAACTGTTTATTATATTCCTAAAGTTCCTGTGGACGTTTTATTGGTTAATGGCAAAGTTTATAAGTCTATTGATGAGTGCATTGCTGCGTACATGAAATATGCTGCTAAAGTAGGGTTTGTGGTTAGGAAGTCATGCCAGAAAAGGTTGAGGAATGGTATTGTGAAACAAAAGTATTTAGTGTGTAATAGGGAAGGTTGTCCCAAGGGAATTCATGTGGACACGTTAGACTTAGAGAATAGTGACAAGCAGGTTAGAAGTTCGAACCTACATATCACAGGCTGCAAAGCACGTGTTATATTTGATTTGATTCCTGGTACTTCTAAGTACAGGTTGAATGTGTTTGATATTATTCATAATCACGAGCTTGAACGTGAAGAGTATAAGCATTTGTCGAAGACTGAGAGGTAGTTAACTTATTCTGAGCAATTGTTTATTGTTAAGGCTGCTGGTGTAAATATAGGCGCAACGAAAGCTCATCACATCTTAACCGGTTTGAAGGGTTCTTATTTACTTGTTCATGGTACGACTGTTGATTTTAAGAACTTTTTTAGGGGTGTGAACTGCTACATAGGCGATAGTGATGCACATATGCTTATATCTAAGATGGAAAATAGGAAGAAGCATGTGCCGGATTTTTCGTTTGATTATTTGGTTGAAAATGCTGAGCTTGCGGCTATTTTTTGGGCTGATGAAGTTTCTAAGTACAACTATAGAGAGTTTTGTGATGTTGTTTCATTTGATGCTACTTACAGAACAAACAAGTAATTATTTATATGTTCAATATGAGATTTTGATGGTATTATTTGCATTTTATTGTTTAATCTGTTATTTTAAGTATTTTTGTTTTTTGTTTTTCAGGTACAAAATGGTGTTTGTTCCCTTTACAGCCATAGATAATCATCGGAGGTGTGTAACAGTCGCAGCAGGCTTGTTGAAGAACGAAACTACAGCTTCGTATATTTGGTTGCTAAAAGCGTTCATAAAGGCGTTTGGTAGGGCTCCAAATATTGTTGTTACTGATCGGGATGGGGCTATGAGAAATGACATTGAAGCTGAGTTTGCGGGTTCTAAACACAGACTTTGCATGTGGCATATTACTCAAAAGCTTCCTGGAAAGGTATTTTTCTGCCTTTTTGTTTATCATATGTGATACTTGATTCTCTGTGTATTTCTTATTGATTTATCACATATGATAATTTGTACCTTTTTTCAAATAATATGTTAAATCATATATGATACTTGATTTTATTTGTATTTATTATTTTTTTTTATCATATATGATAACACATATCTTTTTTCAAATCATTTGGTAAATCAAATGTTATTTGTTTTGTTTTCAGATATGTTCAAAAATCTATGATGAGACTGACTTTAAAAAGAAGTTTAATCAAATTGTATGGAATATGTATATCGGTCCGGAGGAGTTTAAGGATAGATGGTCAAAGTTATTGGAGGAGTTTAGTTTGCAGAATCATAAGTGGTTAATAAAGATGTTTAATATACGTTCGTGTTGGATTCCTGCTTGTTTTATTGATTCCCCCTTGTGTGGTTTGATGAGGACGACGTCTAGATCTGAGAGTGAGAACTCCTTTTTCTCTCATTTTACGAATCAAGGTTCTACTCTTATGAATTTTATGAATTGTTTTGAGACGGCAATGGAAAAGCAGAGGCATATACAAGAGAGGCTTGATCATAAGACTATTGATTCTGTTCCGAAGTTTAGAACCTATCTTAAGATTGAACGTCATGCTTCAAAGGTTTTTACTCGTCCTCTGTTCGAGCTGGTTCAAGCAGAGATTTTTGCAGGCACATGGTATTGTCAAATAGAAACCAAAAGCTTGGTTGAAGGATCTGAGGTCTCTGTTATTAGAGAAACAAAATTTGTTGATGCACTAAGGGAGAAGAAGAAAGCTAAGTTGAGAGAGAAAGCTAGGAAGAGAGTTAAAGATAAAGCTAAGGATAATGATAAAGTTAAAGAAGAAGAGCCAGTTAACCTGGTTTATAGAGTTGATGGATTATATAAGGTATGTTAGCTTCTTAAAAAATATTGTTCATTTTTTTTTATCATATATGATTTTTTACTACCTTATTTATTTTGTTTTATCATATATGATTTTTTACTATCTTCATTCTTTTTTATCCATGAAGGTTTTGCGTAACCAAGAAGATGGATCAGTTGTATGTTCCTGTCAGCTTTTCGTTCGAGTTGGTATATTATGCAGACATGTTTTTTGTGTCTTTAAGAATGCCAACATTGAAGTGATTCCAAGTCAATACATATTGAGGCGTTGGACAAAGAACCTTATACCTGATGCTTTGAGGAACAAAAGGAACAGATATGGTGAGAAGAATGAGATTGTTGAGAATTATGCAAATGAGGCAAGTTCCATTGTTGATCACTGTATCCATATGTTGAGTAAAGATGAGGCAAGGTTGTCTTCTTTTGTTGAAAAGTTGAGGTTGCTAAAGATTGATGTCGAGGCTGATTGCTCAAATCCCCCTTCTAAGAACAAGGCTGATAATTTGGAGGAACTTGTTGGAGTCCCGAAGCCAGCTGAAAAAAACCATTAACAATCCAGCTCTTGGTAATCCTAAAGGGCGTAAAAAGTTGCGCATAAAAGGAGAGAAAGAGCAAGCTCTTGATAAGAATTCGAAGAACAGGAATGCATGTTCGTTATGTGGAGAGACAGATGGTCACAACAGGAGGACGTGCCCAAAAAAGTTTGCAGAAGAGGCAAAGTTGGATCAAGTTGAAGTTACAACGGAAGGTGATTTGGATCAATCAAAAGTTACAAGAGAAGAGGTCTTGGATCAACCATGAATTTCAACATAAATCGTCCGCATATTTTTTTTTTAATTTCTTTGATTATTTTTTTTTTGTTTGTCGGATTGTGTTGAAGAAATTTGAGTAACAGACCTAGACATGATTGTTTGATTATTACTGAGTTTTTATATGAAACATATTGTTGCTGATTGTTTTCAAGAGTTCTGGTTACTTTCATTTCAGTTATCACATATGATAATTCAGAAGCAACTTTTTTAGGTGTATTATCATATATGATAATTCTCCAAAATCATATATGATTTTACACTTGGTTTATTACTTTTTGATTTATCATATATGATAACTTATAAACAAGAGTATATTATGATTGTGTTCAAGAGTTTTGGTTACTTTCATTTCAATTATCACATATGATAATTCTGAAGCAAGTTTTTTAAGTGTATTATCATATATGATATTCCTCCGAAATCATATATGATTTTACACTTGTTTTATTACTTTTTGATTTATCATATATGATACCTTATGAACAAGAGTATATCATATGTTTTTACTCTAGGCTTATTACTATTTTTACTTTATCATATATGATAATGTATTACTTTCATGCCTTTTACCATTTTTTTTGTTTGTGTTATGCAATGTGTCATAAATCACGGAGGCGATTATCCAATATCAATAGCTATAACAAGTGATTATCAATTGGTCTAATGAAATTTAAACAAGACTTATTATCCAAAATAACATCCAGAGATGTTTCGCCATTCAATTAATAAAACATTGCATCATAGTACTTGCAATGTTAAACCATCATCCTACTTAGAAATTCAAAGTGATATTGTAGCATACGAATTTAGACATTTCATAAGAGATTAAACAGAAATTAGTTTTTTAATTTGCGTCAGTTGCCCCAAAAAGTTGTTCTACGCCCTCCTATCCTTCGTTAGTCCTACTTCTGAATCTTTCATTTCTTTTCCATCATATTGCACTTGCAACATGTTCTTCAGCCTGTTCTTTCTTCTTCTTCTCTATCTCTGCCCTTATCATTTCCTCCTTCATTGCCTTGTCTGTGTTTTTTCGTGCAAACTCAAATGTTTCCTCGCTCATTTTTTGTCGGTGAATGTTGAGTTCATGCATGAGCATCTTGGTTGCATATTTCATTCTCAGCTTTATTATTTGTATTTCCTGTTCTCTTCCTTCTTTCGGAAAATCCAAATTCCAGTTCTTTTGATTTTCTCCACCATAATGCTCCATATGCATCATCACAAAAATTCCACAGTCAATGACATTCTCTTTTGTTGCCCACTTCATTTTCATCACCGTTGTCTTTTTTGATTCTATATCAGCTGCTTTTCATGGCTGTGGGATGCCAGATATCTTGACAACAGTTTTTTCTACACAAAATAGAAAATTTATTTTATTAAAGACAATTCTTTATCTCATATGCAAAGCCGAAAGGCTTAGTCGCATCCTATGCCTACGTCCAAGCCGAAGGCGTCTTCTGCGGCTTAGCCACAGAAGACGCCTTCAGCTTCAGGAAGGCTTACATGCATAAGAGTCTAAAATATAACTTTTTAATATTTAGTTACTTTCTAGAACATCACATTATTTTATCACATGTGATAGCTTATTCTGTTTAAATTTTTTATTATTTTATCATATATGATAATGTGCATGAGTGTTTAATTAAAACCCCCAATTGTTGCCCAAACCCATTTTTGTCTAATTACTTACCAGAACATCACATTCCTTGCTGTATTTTGCATCATATGTCTTCGGTGAGTTGTCTATGATGACAAATGTGCCTTTCCTTATGTTGAAGACAACCAGGTAAAAGTGTTCATGTGCGATTATTGGGAAGAATGCCTGTATAAATATTAAGAAAAAAAATTAGAATCATTGTTATACAACAAAATATAAATTTTGTTTTTTCATAATAATTGAAAGAAGTTGTTACCAATTCCACATGATGCATTGTCTTGTCATCTGGATTTTTTTTGAACACGGTTGTCAAGTTTGCAACAAAATCATTGTACTGTTTCTCTTCTTCTTTTTTCTTTGCTTCCACTATTTGTTTCGTCTGTTTGCATAAATCAAACATATCTTTAAGAACAAATTAATATTTTAGTAATTAAGTTTTAATTTTGTTGGTACTAACGAGTATTCTTGTGTGAAAATACTTGATCTTTGGTGCGGCAGGTTTGTTGATTGTTTCTTCATAGTTCAAGATGCAAGCAAAGCTTTCGATGATACTAACATCCACTTTCAATTGTGTTGCTAGTGTTTGCATGTTGTCTCTGATTGTTGCAGCTCCCCATGCCCATTCAGTTTCAAAAATGAATTCGCTACACAAAAATATATATTGTTAGCACAATTTCACATTTTTTATTTTTATGTTTTTTAATAAGATAAACCAGACTTACTATGGATCTCCTTGCATTGAGAATAAAGCTTCGGATACCATAAATTCATCCGGTGTTTGCGCTGCTTTTAAGGCAGTTTTTCGGTTGTTGTATGGTGAAACCAGATATCTTGAAGGCTTTTTTATTCTCTTTGCAGGTGGTTCTTGTTCCTTGTTTTCTTCTTCATCAACCACCCTTTTTGCCCTTCTTTCCATCTTTTTTGGTTCAATTGTTGTTTCAGTTTCAACTGTAGCCCTTTTTTCAACCTGTGTTTCTTCTACTGTCGTTGTGTCAATTTGAGCTGCAGGTTTGCTGGAAACTGGGCTTATTCCAAGACTGAAGCTTGGTGGTGAAATGGATTTGATTTTGCTTCTTGTCGTCATCATTTTCTCTGGTGGTGTTACCGATTTTCTTGCTGTACTTTTTGTTTTTTTCCCATTTTGATTGACTCGCCTTATCTGCTTGTTCATAAATCTCCTCTAGAGTCTTTTCATCAAGTGGCTCAAAAGAAAGAATTGGAGACCCTAACTTCTCAGCCAATCCTTCTTTTCGCTTTTCCAATTCATTTTCCTTTTACTTCTCGACTTCAATTTCTTTCTCTTTTTCATTGTTGACCGGAGTTTCTTTTTCCTTCTCCAATTCTTTTTTCCTTTTCCTTCTCAACTTCAATTTCTTTTTCTTTTTCCTTCTCAACTGGAGTTTCTTTTTCTGTCTCCGATTCCTTTTCCGACTCATCTTCAGTTTCACTCTCATCTTCTTCCATCTTTTCTTCATCTTGCTGGACATTTGTTTCCATTTGTTCTTCTTTTTCGCTCTCACTCTCACTTCCTTCTTCTATATCTTTTTCCTTTTCAACTGGACTTATCGTATTACCTTCACTTTCTTCAGTTTCACTCTCACTTTCACACCCACTTTCTGTTTCCTCTTTACCATCTTTCCCATCTTTATCTTCCTTATCACTACTGCCATCGTTATCTTTCCCATCATCGCTTCCATTATCAGCTCCTTTATCATCATTGTTTCCATCATCGCTTCCATCATCACTGTTGTCATCATCAGTGTGTTCATCATCACTGGTGTGTCCATCATCACTGTCATTTAAATCAAAGTCCAAAACATTGAACATTTTCTTGTACTTCTTGCACAAATTGAACAATGTTTTATCTCCTTTAAACTTCTACATTCCCTCTTTCAACGTCTCAACCAACTCTTTTTTCTCGTTTGAAATGATTTCAAACTTCTCTTCTATTTTATCAACAAACTCCTGTAAAATAAGCAAGTTGGATCATTTTTTTTAATCTATATTCAAATCATATGTGATATTTTCTATTTAAAAAAACATTTGAATTACCATATATGATTTTCAAAATTATCATATATGATTTTTCATAATCATATATGACATTTGAATTATCATATATGATTCTATAAATTATCATATATGATTTTTAATGATCATATATGATATTCTAAATCATATATGATATTTTAGCTTGCTAAAGGCTTAGCCGCAGGCATAGCCTGCTGTTAAAGCCGAAGGCTTAGCCGTAGGCATAGTCTTCGGCTTTAGCCGAAGTCTATGCCGCAATTTACCTGACAATCAGTTTATATAAGGAATTAAAATAAGGTAAAAGTTACCTATTTGGTTTCTGGTCTCTTCGGAGGCAATGGTTCATTGTAGACATCCATTCCCTTGTAAAAATTCAAACCTGTTTGCTCTTCTTCCGGATCAAACCCTTCATGATGTTCAAGTTTTCCCAAGCAATTGTCTATCATTTCCATCCCAATCCTCTTCCTCATTGCTTGCGTGTTCCAACTTCTCATTGCTGGGCGATGACGCATTACTTGAAATTTGGGGAAGTTGGTTGAGTCTAAGTATAGCAGCTTTTTCATACAAAATATAAATTTGTGTTAGATTATAATAAGTGTATGTTATTGAATCACATTTGATAAATTTATAGAAACATGTAAAATAACTTACACATAAGAATGTTGCTGGCCCGTAATAGTAGTCGCCTTTAGTCACCTTATCCCAATTTTGCTTACTTATTTGTAAGCATTCCAATATGTAACCGCACCAGTCAATTTCTGAAATGACATCATCTTCTTTTACATGCTTCAACACAGTTCGAAACACCTTTGCACCATTATTAACTGTTCCCATCGTGCTAGCAAACAGAGTCAGAAAGTTTATTGTAAAGATGAAATTAGCATCGAATGAGCTTGTTATCTCAGTTGATATTGCAGTTGGTGTGATTTTATTTACATGAGTATACTGGCCCTCCCATTCTGCTATGAAAGGATCATCCTTCTCTCTTGGTTCTAGATCTTCCAATTTTGTTTTTCCCATAGGCACGCCTAGCATATCATGTATTTTTTGCCTTGTTACCTTTATGGATCCTTTTTCCAACCTTAATTCCATGCTTGGTGGATGGAATTTCTCAGCAACATGGTATAACAATGCTCCAGGGAGTTCAGTTATTGGAAAGTTGATGAATCTTTCAAAACCGATATCTTTCAAAGTTTTCTTTCTCATCTCTGTTATGCCAACCATTGCATCAGGCATGGCTTTTGGTGATGACCTAGTTAAGCAGCTTGGGTATGTCACCTTTTTCATTGGTTTTTTTTTCCTTTTTGATTTTTGATTTTTTCTTTTTTGACATTGACAATCTCCCGTTCCTCCTCATCTTCCTCCTCCTCTGTTTCTTCAACTTTTTCCAATTTTCTCTTTCTTGTTTGTTTTTTTTTTGTTCCTCTTCATTTTCACTTTCATAAAATATCAACTGATCTTCCTCGTTCTCCTCTTCACTTTCCTGATTTACTTCTTCTTCCATCGTTTTCTTAGCATCTCCTCTTTTGTATCTCTTAGAAGTTTTGGCAGGTTTGGTAGCTTCTTTTGTTGTTTTCTTTCCACCCCCTCTTGTAGTGCACTTTGTTTTCTTATATCTTCCCTTTGCTTTTGGAGGTGTGACTGTTGGTTCTTCCTTGATTTTATATCTCTTATTTTTCTTGTTATCATCCGCTTCTTGTTCTATTTCCATCTGTTCGACATCTATTACATCTGTTGCAAAAAAAACTCTTAAAATGTTATCATATATGATTTAATTCATTATGTATTAAGTACACAACATTTTCTTATACATTCTATTACTTCTGATATATAAAAGCAAAAATATGTACCTTTGGTAGATTTTTTTTCCTGTAGTTGATGTCTTTAAGAATGGCAATGAATTTAAAACGTTATCCACATAGCCGAAGGCTATTGCTGCAGCAAAGACAAGTGTTTGATTTATTTATCATATATGATATAGAATACAGTCAATATTAACTGAACATATCTATAACTGAATATTTTTATATATCATATATGATACTGATTTCAATGCAAACAAAATTACAAATCCTGTTTCTAACATTTATCATAGATGATACCTTATAAACAAGAGTATATCATGATTGTTTTCAAGAGTTTTGGTTACTTTCATTTCAGTTATCACATATGACAATTCTAAAGCAAGTTTTTTAAGTGTATTATCATGATTGCCATATCTAAGCCAAACACATCTTTTGCGGCTAAGCCGCATCAGATGCCTTCGGCGAAGCCGAAGGCATCTTCTGCGGCTTGGCTGCAAGACGCCTTCGGCGAAGCCGAATGCATCTTTTGTGGCTAAGCCGCAACCGATGCTTTTTGCCAAGCCGAAGCCGAATACCTTCGGCGAAGCCGAAGGCATCTTCTGCTGCTTAGCCGCAGCCGACGCCTTTGGCTTATCTGCGGCTAAGCCGAACGCATAAGTCGCCTTCAATAAATTCTTCTATTGTGTCTTTTTTTATTTCAACTTCTACTGAATCTAATTATTAACTTTGAAAACCTAATTTCTAGTTTACTATTTCTTCACAAAATCACAATAACTTGCATAAACATTCAATAATCAGTGTAAATTCATAACATCTTCAATATAATCTCTATACACAGTACGCATGAATATTTCAATAATATATGATAGTAAAAGATGGTAAAATAGTTGTTTAAATCGTATGAGTATACCTGAAATCGGTTTTTTAGCAGATTTTGTTTCCTTCTTTTTAGCCGGAGATAGGTAGGGTTTCAGAACAATATTATCGTCGTCACTTTCCGCCATTTTCCGATTAGATCTTGAGTTTCCGGTGAGTAATTAGGGCTTGGATATTGAACAGTTATTTTGTGTGTGTTGTGTGTGTTTTTAGTGTGTGTTAGGTGAGAGCGTAAATGAAATGAAATAAGACGGATGGTGGTATTATTTTGGTGATGGGATTTTACGAAAGTGCCCCTCCGTGTTTTTTTTTAAGTTTCAAATGTTTTGATCTCAGCCATTGATCAAAGTTAAATCAAGGGTCCATATTTGTCCCTTGGTATGTGAGAGATGTATTGTTTTTAAAATAACTCAACTCGTAAATAAATGCATTTATAATTAATACACTAAAATTTTCTTATAATAAAAATGCATTTCATAAACCTTAATTAAACTTATAATTACCCATAATTAAATACAATTTTTAATTTAATACACTTAAACTTTCTATATATTTACACCTTATAAGATGCTCAGTGGGCACCCGTTAGCAAATCCCAATTATAAAATCAAATATAGAGTTGTTTATGAGGCTTCGGTGTGTTTGGCATAGAACATTTACGAGTATTAAGAAGCAGTTAGTGATGAGCGTTGGACGTTTGTGATTTAGTGCTCGTCTGGCAAGTAATAAGTAACTTTTTATTTATTTATTTATTATTTTTTCTTTCCAAAATGCTTTTTTTAACGCATTATAAAGTATCATTTACGAGCGTTGAGCATTTAGAAGCTATGATAGTACAAAATTATATTGTTTTACAGATTATGATTACAGCCACAACTACGTTACTAAACATTCTTAAAAAAAAAAAAAAAAGAAAAAAAAAAAAAAAAAAAAACTCATGCTTACAGCTAATGCTCACTGCTACTGTTACTTACACAACATTTATATCATAAAAACTAGTTGTATACATTTATGAACGCACAAGGCTTTAACATAAATTGTACATAAATTATTTAAAAACAAGTCAAAATATATCTGACTTATAATTATTTATTATCTAATTTTAATGATAAAGATGGTTAAGAATAGCGTAAATATTATCAACAACAACAACCTCCACCAAATACCACCGTCACCACCGACTACCGTCACCAACAGTCGTTACCACCATAAACAAACACCACTGACGTCGCTAACCATTGTAACCACCAACAAAAACCTTCACCACCCACTACAAAAAATAGTGCTATTTTCCACACTTATTTTGTCACGGTATGGTGTACCGTAGACTTTTTTTTTTATATGGATAATAATTTTGCTACATTTATAGGTGTGACAAATATTTAAAAAATAATCCACATATATAAGTGTGTACAATTACAATAAAGCTACACTTATAGGTGTAGCAAATGTCTCCACACTTTTATTTTTGAACATTTTTTTTTTTGCAATTTTGCCATACTTTTAGGTGTGGACATTTAAAGAATGTTTCCACACTTTTAACCATAGACATACACACTTTTAAATGTGGACATTTGACCTTTAAAATGTTGAGAATTCAACTAGTTTTTTGTGGTAACCGTAAAAAAAAAAAAAAAAAAAAAAAAAAAAAAAAGGTTTGATGGTGTTAGGATTGATGGCAATATGACTAGGATGATAACTAGCCTGAAGACTCTCTATCTCGTCTAAAGAGAGCTGAAAGATGTGCCTTCTTATATGGGCATGGTCTCCTCTTTAGGCTTAGAAGTTGTCCTTTTCCCCTATTGTTTCCAATCATGTGGTGCACCATCCTTTCTTGTTTCCTTTCATCTTCCAGGTTGGTTGAATGTCATGTTGGAAAGCCTCTTGATGTATTGCACCACTACATAGATCATCCTTGTCATTTCTACACTCTTTTTCCTTCTCTTGGTTTTGTCTCACTAGATTTTACTTATGAAGCTTTTTTAATGAGGCGGATTTATTGGATGTTCTACGCACTGCTTTCCCTTTTGGTGAATTATGGGGAAAGTTTATACTGTTGTTCATGGATGCTGTTTATATGATGGCTCAGTGTATGGTGGGGGTTTAGTGTATACTGACTAGTATATCCTTTAGGTGTATGCTGAGTGTATGGTGCTGCTGGAAGATATCAAGCATTTGGATATTATTTGTAACACCCCCAATTCATGGATGCAGCGGAATTCGAACTGGGTGTTACTCGACGGCACAACAATCATAATAATAGAAAACGAACTCTAGTTGAGTCGTTTTAAAAGATTTATCATTCAAATTATATAAATATCAGAGATTACAAAATGAGGTCACAGATGGTTCCATGTTTACAATTTACATTAAATGAGTTTTTGAATGATAATAAAATTTATAGCCCTCTTGAATATCCGTGCTCCTCCGTGCCAGCCTCATTCATTATGGACCTGAAATACATGCTTAAAACAGTCAACACAAAGGTTGAGTGGAATTCGTAGAGCTTGTAGTTAAATCGTTGAACACAATAATCATAATGTGAGGTAATTAATCACACATTCATGGTTCGAAAACGAAAGTCGTTATTATTTCACTAAGCTCATGCAACCAAAGTATTAACATCGAACCAAAAATTGGCATTATAGAAGCCCTACCAAGGTAATATTGCCATTATACCTCAAAATCTCAAATACAGTGCATTTGTTTGAACTCGTAGTTGTTCAACACAAATGGGATTCGTCAATCCCAATAGATCTATTCACAATATTCGCGCTCACTATAGCTAGTGACTAATGGTTCATGATATAGGGACTTCGAACATGGCAATCGTTACTTAGTGACAATAAAACATAGTCGGGTAGCATACAGTAGAAAGCATTGTATTCGAGTAGAAAAATAATAGCATGTATCCCCCCCCCATGGGTTTGTAAAATAGTTAAACAATAGAAATTGGGGCTACGAACTCACCTTAAGTTATGTAGTAAGTAGTGAATGTGAGGGTCGAATCGCGAAGGTTTCTACGAGCAACCTATAATAGAATGTTGCGACTTAGGATTGGAGTAAAGAATATGAAGAATTGCCTATATATGTATGTCTTGCATTTAGTCCATGATGTGGTACGATGTATAGTGTAAGTCTTTGAAAAGAAATGGTTCATGAAACATGTATAGTTTATATATCGTTTACTACCGTTCGGGCCGACATAATTCAGAAGTCATGTTAGTAAATGTTCGAGGAGCCAGGACACTTTAATTCGTAAATCCACAACTCATCTCGACGGCTTACATAATGAACTCCTCATATGAGACTCCCTACTATTGTAGTCGTTGATAATATATATATATATATATATATATATATATATATATATATATATATATATATATATATATATATATATATATATATATATATATATATATATATATATATATATATAAGTTTTGATCCGAAAAGTTACATGTCTAATATTTGAATAAACTTAGGAAAGTTTATCTTTACATGAAGATTGTTATTAGGGTAAGTTTATTATAACTTGTATGACAAATACTTGTAATATCTCATGGTTCTTTAGATGAAGTAGATCCAAATTGTATGTTCAAGTTATCGCCAACTCTTTAGTTCATGTTTTCGCCTAAGTAAGTTTATATGGTCATTTAGTCATGGTCTTGCCATGACCTTTGGTCATTGTTCCATGGTATTGAGACTCAACCTTGGCTTTATCCATGGTTGTGGTCTTGAATCTAGGTCATAAGACCTCTTGGTCTTATTAAAACATAACCATTATATAGTGACTTATATATATGTAAATAGCTGTTAAGAAACTGAGAAAAATCTCATTCGTTATTGGTTTTCTGGAGACGTGCTCCTGAGATTTCGAAGAAAACGTGATTCCGGACAACTTTCGTGCTTTAACTTTTTCATGAAACGGACCAGAAAGGCCTCTTTTTGCGTGTTTTATGTTCTGTCACAGAAACTATTTTGGCAGTTTTGCCGCAAAGTTTTGGTAACTTCAAATGGTCATAACTTTTGACTCGTGTACTCGTTTTAAGTGATTCAAGTTGCTATGGTTTCCTTGTTAAGTCCTCTACTACAATATCTAATGATCCAATATCATAATTTTACCATTTTGATCAGATTTCACCAAGAAAGTCACTAGTTTACTTGTTTAAATAACTTAACTTAACAATCATTTACAATAACTTGTTTTACTCATTTTTATACATCATGGACATGATCACAAGACCTAATATAGCATGAATGATATGTAAATAACATGATTATGATATTTAACAAGAAGTATGTTAGGGTTTGGCTTACAACTTTTGGCTTTCAATTAAGAAAGGAAATTAACATGTAAGGTAAGGACTTTGATAGACTTTAGCTTCACCCTACTTCACTTCATGCAATCTTTCTACTCTTGTATTCTTGAAAGAGAGATGATGAAAGTTGAGGTGACTTGAGTGGATTCAAACTCAAGAGAAATCACCAAAGTTTATGAGGTTTGGAAGTGTTTTGATTACCTAAAACCAAGCTAGGGTTTCTATGTAGATGAAGCACTTGAATCTTGGATGAAACTTGGAGTAAATTTGCTAAGGAAAGGGTGTTGGTGTGTGTGATATGGGACGTACAAAGGAGGGGGAGGAGGGGTATTTATATGCCTTTGAGGAGGTTAGAACTCATGACTTTTCAAACCTTGGAGACCAAGGTTAACACATGTACACATCCTAGAGTACATAGCATGAGATCAAGCCACATGGTGATGACTCCCCCCCCCCCCTATGGCGGTTTGGAAAACTTGGGGAGGAAGTGTTGGCTTTTGATGATATTATCCAAGCTTATGGAGCTAGTTTTGACTCCGTAAAATGCTAACCGTGAACGATTAAGCCATAATACGTAAAATCGGGTATCGTAAAAATACGAAACTTGGAAGAATGATTAAACTTGTTCAAATACTCCATAATAAAATATAAAATGAGTGGTGGGTTTCATTGGGGGTGCCAAAACCCTGCTAAAACGGGAAACACGGGTCTAAAACGCGTAATACGCAAAACGTACGAATATTGTGTAAAATTGAGAAAAGTAGAATGTTACTTTTCTAATAGGATAAAAATGATTTAAAATGACTTATAATGTCTAGACTGGGCTCAGCCTAGTGTCGGTTGGTATGAAATGTCTTTTAGACATAAAACCGTAAGCCTAAAAATCAAGGAATGGCTTATAAAATCAAGGAATGATTTTTGGTCAAAGGAGGAGGGAAAAATATGTTGACTTTTTCCAAAAATGTGAAAACTCAAATCGTCTTAGAAACGCTTTGCAGGTATAGGCTAAGGTTACGGCTGAGTAAAAACGCTTAAAAATGAAAATTCCAGTTTTTCACGGCCGAGGTTTATTTGGTCATGTTTTTCTCAGTCATGATTTATTCTCAAATAAATCATGAGTGTATCAAACATTTTTCTGATACGGGGAAAATTAACGCGGTCGAGTTTGGTTGTGCGTAGAATTTTTGAATGACGTTTTACCCTAAAATGTGTAATTCCTTAATAACTTTCGCGAAAATGATTTGATGAGTGTCAAACTTTTAATTTGCTATGGAAATGATTTATCACTCGAGGCCATGAAACAAAAATCAAATTTCAGGGAAATTTCGGGAAAAATGAATAGTAAAAGTGACTAGTAAAAGTGAATAGTGAAATTTTTCGGGAATAGTAATTAACCTGAAATTGCGAATTGTTACAGTCTCTACCCCTTACGGGGAACTTTGTCCTGAAGTTCTATGTGTGTTATATGTTGGAGTGGTGTCGATGAAGAGGTGTGGTTACTTATGAGGACTAAAGTGATGTAGTTTGATTTGTCGTTTCAGGGTATGGCGTAGTATGAGGTTAACTTTTATATGGGAAAGGTAGAGTAAGAGTGATTAATTGTCGTACTCTATCATATGAATACTTATGAATCGCTTATACTTACAAGAAATTTGTTTTAAGGTTATAGGTGAGAAGTTTGTTTCTAAGAAAACATACAGGTGACTGCTCCCAGCATAACATGATCCCTCCTGAATTAGACATAGGTAGCTAGGCTATGTATAATTAAGGACCGATAATGTGATGTTCGGTTTAGTCACACAGTATTGTGTTTCTTAGAAGTTTTTAGATGGTATTCAATCTTGTAAAGCTGATGAGGGTGCTTGTGGTGTAACTAAGGATGATTTGAGCTTTAAAAGTGCATCAAGATCTATCAATGAGCTTGTGGTTGCAACGGTTGTGAAGATAATGATGGTGAAAAGATGAACGAGGCTTGTGTTCTTCATTTTGGTTTGATGAGTTTTAGTGGTTTGAGATGAAGCTGGGTAAAGAAGATATGATATCAATTTATAGGGTGGTATCAATGAAGTAATTTTTTTATAAGATGGTGGTAGAATATCTTGGAGTAAAATGATGTGAAACAATAAAGTGGTAGTAAAATAGCTTGAAGTAAAATTTGTTGCATGGTTTATAGGATAACTGGGTAAATCTTATAGAATGGTAATAGTCTACTAATCAGTCAAATGGGTTTAGAGATAGAAAGTACAATAGATGAGAATTATCACAAAGAGTTGTTTAATGAACATCAAATATTCTTAAGTCATAAAATTCCCATTACTAGGGATGACATACACGTAGTACAACATGGTGCATAAATAAATATGACTGCTAAGTTCTAAACTTCATTGTTCTGCAATGTTGTTGAGATTCTGATAAGCTCCTTCTCCTCTTATCATATAAGCTCACCCCTGGTTGTCTTCAACTTGTTGACCTTGGTTTTGAGGACATCGGTTCTTGTAATGTCCACTTTCTCCACACCCGAAGCATATAACTATTGGTTGTGTGTTGCTACCGGTAGCTACAGCCTTGACTCTACAATCTCTGGCAAGGTGTTCAGTGTTTTGACAGTTGCGACACTTAGCCGGGCAAGGACCAGAGTGATGGAATTTACACTTATTGCATAGTGGAGCATTCCCGGTATACCCTGTGCCTCTAGTTGGTGCAGCCACATAAGCCTTTGCGGCCTCTTGTCTTTTGTTTTGCTGGTTATGATGGTTGTTGTTTTGAGTTTGGTTGTTGTTGTTGTTACTTCCATGGTTACCATCCCATGGTCGCTTGTTGTTGTTGTTGTTGTTGTTGTTCCTATTGTTATTGTTGTTACTGTAGTTGGAGTTGTTGGTGTTGTTGGTGTTGTTTTGTCTTCAGGTTTCTGCCGTACGCACCACTTGATCCATGAGGCTGCGAGACATCCACATAGCTTCATCAAGTTCCTTGGGATTTTTTGAAGTTACATTCCCTTGTATACTTGGTGGAAGTCCCCAGATATACCGTTCCAACAATTTTTCTTTTGTTGAAACCATTGTTGGACACAGTATCCTCAATTCTTGGAATCGACGGTTGTAAGTTATGATGTCATTTCCCTTAACAACATGATCCCAGAATTCTACCTCTAACTTCTGTATTTCACTGCGGGGGCAGTACTCTTTGATCATCATCTTCTTCAAGTTATCCCAAGATATCTTATAAGCATTTTCAATGCCTATTGGTTGAGATATTGAATTCCACCATGATAATGCTTCATCCAGCAGTGTACTAGTGGCATATTGAACTTTATCACTCTCGATACATTTGCTGACCAAAAATACCGACTCCGCTTTCTCAAACCAGCGGGTCAAACCTACGGCTCCTTCAGTCCCCTTAAACTTTGTGGGTTCGCATTTCAAATAGGATATGAATAAGCAACCTTTAGGAACCGAATCAACATTCACTGGAGGAATAGTTGGGCTTGGTCCTCCAGTGTTAAGGGTGGCTGTGGCAGTTCGGACAGCTTCTGCAGCTCTAGCAACTTCCGCAGCTGTGGCGGCTTCAACGGCTGTTGCTGCATCAGCAGCTGTAGAAGCTTTAGCGGCTGTTGCAGCTTCTGCAGCTACGGCTGCTTGTTCAGTTGTGAGTGCTGCATTTACACTATCTTTAACTAGTTTGCGAATAGCAGCTTGAGTCATTGCTGGTGGTGTCTTCTTCGTTGGCGCCATGATTCTATTATATATAAAAGATACGTCGTGAGTAGAGAGTTGTGAAATAATCATGATTTTTGATGGGAAATGATAGAATAATTACGTTGGAGGTTTGAATCATAACACATGATAGCATAAGGCAAGAGTTTTATTCATAAAACGTTGATTGATTACAAGATTGAAACTTATTACAAGTTTCTTCAAAATCTACTAACTGATACTTTCAGTTTAGTAATTACAACGTTTTACAACTACTGCTAGCTATTATATGGATTCTACAGAGTTTACTAACTGAGTCTATTCAGTTTAGTAGTACAAAAGTTAACTAGTATAATCACACTAGTCTATTGTGGGTTAGAAGGTCCAAGCAGCTTTGATTGATTGGCAACCTCTTGGTTTAGTGTGTCATAGAGGTACGAGTCGATGAAGTTTGAGAAGCTGGAGTTTCCATGTTGACTTTCTTGTTGGATCAATGGTGGTCGAGATACGATCCATAATGAGTGATCCAATTCATCACATGTAGGGATATCAAAGGGAAGTGATAGTGGTGGTGGTAATGGCGCTAGTACATATTCATACTCATTATCCTCCTCGGAATCTGCCTCAACCCAATTTTGTTCAAAATAATTAGAAGTATTCGACGCAAAAATATTTGGCATTGGTTCATCCTCTTCTTCGTCGGTTGAATCTTTGAAAGGTTCTTCTTCGTCATCAGAAGCGAAGGCATTTACGAAGTCAAATCCGAACTCGGGTGAAGGTGGTAAGACTTGGAAGTTATTAGGTAGAGTGGGCACATAATCGGAAGAAGTGGGTACGCACATGATTTCTATGAGAAGAATTACAATGTTAAAATAATTCTAACGTTTATGGGGAGTGCTCAAAATATGGGAAGCATATATATAGCAATATACTAATGTGTTTATGTAGCATAACATGCATAATAAGTCCATAATCGTCTGGAGGATGGAAGGCACGAAGAGCGGAAGGCTAAAAAAATGTTTTTGCTTGTAATGTGGTTATAGTTTAGGTCTCAATTAGACCCGTTTCTCTATAACCATGGCTCTAATACCAATCTGTAACACCCCCAATTCATGGATGCAGCGGAATTCGAACTGGGTGTTACTCGACGGCACAACAGTCATAATAATAGAAAACGAACTCTAGTTGAGTCGTTTTAAAAGCTTTATCATTTAAATTATATAAATATCAGAGATTACAAAATGAGGTCCCAGATGGTTCCATGTTTACAATTTACATTAAATGAGTTTTTGAATGATAATAAAATTTATAGCCCTCTTGAATATCCGTGCTCCTCCGTGCCAGCCTCATTCATTATGGACCTGAAATACATGCTTAAAACAGTCAATACAAAGGTTGAGTGGAATTCGTAGAGTTTGTAGTTAAATCGTTGAACACAATAATCGTAATGTGAGGTAATTAATCACACATTCATGGTTCGAAAACAAAAGTCGTTATTATTTCACTAAGCTCATGCAACCAAAGCATTAACATCGAACCAAAAATTGGCATTATAGAAGCCCTACCAAGGTAATATTGCCATTATACCTCAAAATCTCAAATATAGTGCATTTGTTTGAACTCGTAGTTGTTCAACACAAATGGGATTCGTCAATCCCAATAGATCTATTCACAATATTTGCGCTCACTATAGCTAGTGACTAATGGTTCATGATATAGGGACTTCGAACATGGCAATCGTTACTTAGTGACAATAAAACATAGTCGGGTAGCATACAGTAGAAAGCATTGTGTTCGAGTAGAAAAATAATAGCATGTATCCCCCCCATGGGTTTGTAAAATAGTTAAACAATAGAAATTGGGGCTACGAACTCACCTTAAGTTATGTAGTAAGTAGTGAATGTGATGGTCGAATCGCGAAGGTTTCTACGAGCAACCTATAATAGAATGTTGCGACTTAGGATTGGAGTAAAGAATATGAAGAATTGCCTATATATGTATGTCTTGCATTTAGTCCATGATGTGGTACGATGTATAGTGTAAGTCTTTGAAAAGAAATGGTTCATGAAACATGTATAGTTTATATATCGTTTACTACCGTTCGGGCCGACATAATTCAGAAGTCATGTTAGTAAACGTTCGAGGAGCCAGGACACTTTAATTCGTAAATCCACAACTCATCTCGACGGCTTACATAATGAACTCCTCACATGAGGCTCCCTACTATTGTAGTAGTTGATAATATATATATATATATATATATATATATATATATATATATATATATATATATATATATATATATATATATATATATATATATATATAAGTTTTGATCCGAAAAGTTACATGTCTAATATTTGAATAAACTTAGGAAAGTTTATCTTAACATGAAGATTGTTATTAGGGTAAGTTTCTTATAACTTGTATGACAAATACCTGTAATATCTCATGGTTCTTTAGATGAAGTAGATCCAAATTATATGTTCAAGTTATCGCCAACTCTTTAGTTCATGTTTTCGCCTAAGTAAGTTTATATGGTCATTTAGTCATGGCCTTGCCATGACCTTTGGTCATTATTCCATGGTATTGAGACTCAACCTTGGCTTTATCCATGGTTGTGGTCTTGAATCTAGGTCATAAGACCTCTTGGTCTTATTAAAACATAACCATTATATAGTGACTTATATATATATATATATATATATATATGTAAATAACTGTTAAGAAACTGAGAAAAATCTCATTCGTTATTAGTTTTCTGGAGACGTGCTCCTGAGTTTTCGAAGAAAACGTGATTCTGGACAACTTTCGTGATTTAACTTTTTCATGAAACGGACCAGAAAGGCCTCTTTTTGCGTGTTTTATGTTCTGTCACAGAAACTGTTTTGGCAGTTTTGCCGCAAAGTTTTGGTAACTTCAAATGGTCATAACTTTTGACTCGTGTACTCGTTTTAAGTGATTCAAGTTGCTATGGTTTCCTTGTTAAGTCCTATACTACAATATGTAATGATCCAATATCATAATTTTACCATTTTGATCAGATTTCACCAAGAAAGTCACTAGTTTACTTGTTTAAATAACTTAACTTAACAATCATTTACAATAACTTGTTTTACTCATTTTTATACATCATGGACATGATCACAAGACATAATATAGCATGAATGATATGTAAATAACATGATTATGATATTTAACAAGAAGTATGTTAGGGTTTGGCTTACAACTTTTGGCTTTCAATTAAGAAAGGAAGTTAACATGTAAAGTAAGGACTTTGATAGACTTTAGCTTCACCCTACTTCACTTCATGCAATCTTTCTACTCTTGTATTCTTGAAAGAGAGATGATGAAAGTTGAGGTGACTTGAGTGGATTCAAACTCAAGAGAAATCACCAAAGTTTATGAGGTTTGGAAGTATTTTGATTACCTAAAACCAAGCTAGGGTTTCTATGTAGATGAAGCACTTGAATCTTGGATGAAACTTGGAGTAAATTTGCTAAGGAAAGGGTGTTGGTGTGTGTGATATGGGACGTACAAAGGAGGGGGAGGAGGGGTATTTATATGCCTTTGAGGAGGTTAGAACTCATGAATTTTCAAACCTTGGAGACCAAGGTTAACACATGTACACATCCTAGAGTACATAGCATGAGATCAAGCCACATGGTGATGACTCCCCCCCCCCTATGGCGGTTTGGAAAACTTGGGGAGGAAGTGTTGGCTTTTGATGATATTATCCAAGCTTATGGAGCTAGTTTTGACTCCGTAAAATGCTAACCGTGAACGATTAAGCCATAATACGTGAAACCGGGTATCGTAAAAATACGAAACTTGGAAGAATGATTAAACTTGTTCAAATACTCCATAATAAAATATAAAATGAGTGGTAGGTTCTATTGGGGGTGCCAAAACCCTGCTAAAACGGGAAACACGGGTCTAAAACACGTAATACGCAAAACGTACGAATATTGTGTAAAATTGAGAAAAGTAGAATGTTACTTTTCTAATAGGATAAAAATGATTTAAAATGACTTATAATGTCTAGACTGGGCTCAGTCTAGTGTCAGTTGGTATTAAATGTCTTTTAGACATAAAACCGCAAGCCTAAAAATCAAGGAATGACTTATAAAATCAAGGAATGATTTTTGGTCAAAGGAGGAGGGAAAAATATGTTGACTTTTTCCAAAAATATGAAAACTCAAATCGTTTTAGAAACACGGTGCAGGTATAGGCTAAGGTTACGACTGAGTAAAAACGCTTAAAAATGAAAATTCCAGTTTTTCACGGCCGAGGTTTATTTGGTCATGTTTTTCTCAGAATCATGAGTGTATCAAACATTTTTCTGATACGGGGAAAATTAACGCGGTCGAGTTTCGTTGTGCGTAGAATTTTTGAATGACGTTTTACCCTAAAACGTGTAATTCCTTAATAACTTTCGCGAAAATGATCTGATGAGTGTCAAACTTTTTATTTGCTATGGAAATGATTTATCACTCGAGACCATGAAACAAAAATCAAATTTCAGGAAAATTTCGGGAAAAATGAATAGTAAAAGTGACTAGTAAAAGTGAATAGTGAAATTTTCTGAGAATAGTAATTAACCTGAAATTGCGAATTGTTACATTATTGTCTTTGGTTTGTATTTGCATTTTTAGATATTAGTAGCAGTTTGGTTATTGGATTTGGGGATTGTTGTTCTTAGAGAAAGAATGGGGGTTTTTAAGGATTTGTCCTAATTAATCTATTTTATTGGCTTTTTCTTGTAAATACTTTCATTTTATTCTATTTATTTTACCTTTGTATATAAAAAACAAAGGGAAGAATGTTTGTGAGTAAATTTGTGTGTTATGAATTTGTGTTTATGAAAGATGCTCATAACCAGTTTCACATTAACTGGAGAAAGTTGTCTGACTAGTCAATCAAATAGATATCTGGTAATTCAAACAGATATTCCTCCATTCCAATGCCATTTCGCCTCATTTAATGCATTTCGTGGAGGGCTTTGGGGCGAAAGCATATGTCAAGCATAGAAAACAAAGATAAGCCAAACACTTGTTGCATGGTGGGTGTTGCGAAGTGCATTTCACCCCACACCTTATTAGGTGGGCAAAATGAATGTCCAATTTAAAAACGGTTCAAAATGTATTTTTTTAATCAGACAACATCAAAAGTGGCTAGGACGGTAATTTCGCTTATAATAATGTATTAAGCATGAGTTCGTTTCAACTTTGGGTAACACATATATGTGAATGGTTTTGTCATTTTTATCATGGAAGCAAAAAGAACGGTGGGTTTAAATGTGAAGAACAACCTTTGGCTTCCTAGACTACGATTAGGCTTTTATTTTTTAATTGGGGTTAGAAAGGTAAAAATGCAAGCTATCATATTAATTACTACTATTTAAATAAGAACATATAGCTTGGAACTCGCGTGTTGCAGCAGCGGGTAACTTGAAATAAATATTTTCAATGGAATTAGTAAAAATGTCACTGGATGTCATTCCGACACCTAAATTTGCTTGGTCACCGCTTTGATATGTAGTCGAGTTTTATTGAGTCGAGTCTTGGTCAGGTTTATGTCTAGGTTAAGATCGAGGGTTGTACATTGTGTTTAAATGAATGTAATATTGGGTGTAGGGGTGTTTTTAATGCTATTAATGTAGAATGAGGGTTGTACATTGTGTTTAAATAATTGTATTATTGGGTGTAAGGGTGTTTTTAATGCTATTAATGTAGAATTCTAAAAAAAGTGGTCTGAATTTCGAATCATGTTAGTTTTTGTTGTACACAATGCTTCGATTGTTGTAATTATGAAAATTGCTTGCTTTAAAGTGTTGTAAATCATGCATCATTTTGTGTACATCTGAATTTTTTGAAGAGAGATTCCTTCCTCCATTATAAGTAGTATAGATAAAGAATTAACTAATTTATTTAATTTTTTATATTTTGGTTAAATTTTGGGCATTTTAAAATTTTGAAAGGATATACTATAGGTGTAATTATGATTGTTAGAAGGATATTAATGTAGTTTAGTAGTTTAACGACAATATAGATAAAATTCTCCCTAGGTTTTTTGAATATGAATATAGGTTCTGAAGATATTTTTCCTTAAACATGTATTCAAAGTAGATCATAAACGCATTCTAGTTAGCAATTTTCTTACAAGTTCTCTGGTAATCACTTCACAATGCGTTCACTATAAAAGATAGATTCGTTAATGGATCACTAATAAAGAAGAACCTCGTTAATGACTCTCTAAATATAGCGAAGCTTGCTTATGATTCAATATAAGAAAAGCAAAATGTAGGGTTACTTTTCATATTGACAATTTTTCAAGGCTACTTTTCAAATTTCTGTTGTATAATTGATTAACTAAATTATTTTTCTATTTATAATTTAGTTATTAGTTTACGCATATACAAGAATTGATGAGGCGAAAAATGATCCGTTTTTAGGGGGTCATTTAAGCTCGAATTCGAATTTATTTGATCAAATATTACCCTAAATCGTTCCTTTTGTGATTTTAGGTATTTGGAGAGTGAATTCTGGAAAAGAAGCCATTTTGGACCTTTTTGGAGCATAAAAGTGAAGAAAACGGCAAAGTCTCAATTTTCCATGCTGGAACAGTACATGAAGGTGTCAAGAGTAGACTCATGACGGCGTCAAACCCCAAGAATTAAAATCCGTAGCTCATGACGGCGTCACACAGGGCGTCAAAAGTAGATCAAGGCCGTCCGAGGAAGTATTTGGCGGCGAGATGACGGCGTCACACCTTTGTTCTTGACGCCGTCACCCCTATTTTCCTATATATAGTTTTCTAGTTTTTCACATTTAAGAGAGAAGTTTTGGAGAAACCCTAAAGACGATTTTGGTGCAACTTTTACAGGTTTTTCAAGGGTTCCAAACCCTTGATACCTTGCATTGTAATTGAGATAAGTGTTCTTCTAATTCAATCAATATGTCTATGTGTTGGTTGTCTATATCTTGTTCTTGTCTCAATTCCATTATGCTAGGCTAGATCTCCTTTGTGTTTGCTTAGATCTAATGAAACCTAGATATTGATTATGTGTTGATTACTTGTTTATTCTTGTCTTGGATGAATGATTTTATATGTTAGGCTTAAGAAAACTGGCAGATCTCCAAATGGTAACATGCTTGAACGTCTTAAGAAACATGAACCGAGGCATACTAGGTCTTTATTGGTTGTATTTAATGCATGAGCCACTGTTTACAATCCCTATAGTTGTGCTGGGCATGGTGTAGGAGGAGATAAGAGCTCATAGAATTGGGGAGTTATGTATGCCACCCCATGAATGGTATTAAGGAATACAATCCGTCATCCATGCAATTATAACAAGTAATTAACGTGTAAAAGATATCTAGGGAGTAGTGAAATCTAAGTAAACACATTTTCTCCAATTACTGCTCACAACCTTAGTATAATTAGTTTATTTTCATTTTTTGTATTTTATTTTGATTGCATCTTAGTTTTGGGTTAGTTGAATAGCAACTAATTCCGCCCACTCTTTCAAAACCCCGAGATTTTACTTGCTTTCATAAAAATATAAAAACACAAAAATAATCATCCCTCATCTTTAGAACTAGTAATTAGGCTTTCTAATCCTAGCGACACTATTCCTAAGCTGAACGATCAATCCCCCGGTACTTGTCACTATACTATACTACAACGATCAGGTACACTGCCTGGTGGGGGTTGTAAGCTTCTCGAGATCCCTCGAGAGGTAAAGCCTGTTGCGATTCCCACGCATCAAGTTTTTGGCGCCGCAGCCCGGGGAATAGTTATTGTCTAGGTTAGGATTTCTTTTTATTAGGTCTACTTGCTAGATTCCTTTCTAGTAAGAGTTTATTTTTATTTTTAGGTCTTCTTTAGTCTATCTTATTTCTTCGTGCCTTTTACCATCCGACATCATGGAAGGTGGTAACATCTTTAAACCCGTCATCCCACCACAACAAAACCCACCATTAGAACCCCTTAGGCCCCGAACCTTAGGAAAGTACTCCCGACCTAGCCACCAAGGCTACCGAAACACCATTGAGCTCACCGGAGCCAATGTGACCCCCTTGCGATCCGACACCATCCGGTTGGTGCAAAGCGGATGTGCATTCCATGGACTTCGTTCCGAAGATCCAAACCAACATCTTAAGGACTTTCTCAAAATCGTAGATTCCATAGACCTAGGTGTTGAAACTAGAGAGACTACCCGTTTACGCCTATTCCAATTCTCTCTACGGGATCAAGCTAGTCAATGACTTGAGCGTTTACCCGCGGGATCCATCACCACATGGGATGATCTCACCACTCGTTTCCTTGCTCAATTTTTCCCACCGGGGAGAACTACTAAGCTTAGGAATGACATCTTGATGTTCCAACAACGTCAAAATGAATCTCTCTATGAAGCATGGACTCGTTTCAAGGACTTACTCCAAAAAGTCCCTCATCATGGCATAGATCTTTGGCTCCAAGTCCAAATTTTTTATGACCATATCGACATCTCCACGAGGCGAGCCATTGACCAATCGGCCGGTGGTAAGCTACGTGATCTTAGTGCGGAACAATCATGGGAACTCATAGAAGATCTTGCTCTCTATGACAACGAAAGTTGGAACGATCCCCGTGATTTGAACAAAACGGTCAAGGCAATATCTTTGCCTTCGAACAACTCTAGCACTCCCGACCGTAGGATCATGGAACTTGAGGACCAAGTCAAGTTTCTCATGAAATCTTACGAAGCTCCTAAGCCTTCAAGTCAAGTGAACAAAATCACTTCTTCATGCGAATTATGTAGTGGTCCCCACGACACTCGTGATTGTGTGGAACTCCCTGGAACAGCTTTTGCGGACTACGCATCCACGCGTACCGACGAAGCGGGAGATAAGTGGTACACTTTCAAGCCCGAGCCAAACCCTTACGGTGATTCATACAACCCCTCATGGAAAAATCACTCAAACCTTAGGTGGAAACAAAATCAACCCAATTCTTCCAATCCGCCTAATCGTTACCAACCAAACGGTCCACCATCCAACCGTACTTTCAACAACAATCCTTCTAACAACTATGGTAGTACCAACAATCTTGAAGGATTGATGTCAAAGTTCATGGCATCTCAAGAAGCCCGCATAGCTAGGTTTAAACCGAATTCAACCAACAACAAACGGAGATGACCAACAAGATTGACAACTTGTTGAAAGCCCTCAACAACCAATCGTTAATCACACCTAGGAAGGACACTAGGGACACCAATAGTGGAAGCCAAATTAAGGATCCCTCATCATCCAAACATGTCACGTTGTCAATGTTGTCACCATTAAGCCAATAGATAAGGAGATAGAGGAGAGTGACAAGGAGGAAGTTAGAATAGAAGCCGATAGTAAGAATGAGAGTAGGGAAGTTGAGGTTAATAAGGATGATGAATTAGAGGAAGTAGAACCTATAGAAGAATACTTTGATAAGTTGCCAACCAAGGAAGAACAGGAATACCATAAGGATTTATTCGATAGTCCCGAGAAAACATATATCTTTGGCACACCCCTTATCAAAATGGGAGACCCCTCTAACATTAACATCCCATGCAATATCGGGCACATGCATATATGGAAAGCTTACATCGACCTTAGATCCCCCGTGAACATCATGACTAGGACTTATTACAATTGGGTGATGAAGAAGCAACTCAATTTTAGGATGATGCCCGGTAAGAATCTGATAAGTAATTTTGCAGGAAGAGTGAAGGGACTGCATGTGATTATAGGGAATCTCACTTATGAGATCGATTTTATGATAGTTGAGGACACTCGTCCGGTGATTGATGCTTGCCTAAGCCAAATAATATTCGGAAAACCATTTGTTGAGGCCACTAGGATGAGTTATGATTCGACTTTAGGGATAGTTAGATTCAAGAAAGAGAATGATGAGGTTGCTTATCAAATGCCCTACAAGATCGAACAATACCGCCTTCTCTCTAATTTCGAAAAGGAACATAAGCAAGCGGCTTATTATAGGAATGAGGAGGATAGACATAGGGGAGTAGAATATGTAAAGAATAGGATGCTTGGTTTCTACAAAGAGTGCTTGCAACTAGGTCCGGAATACAAAACTGGTTTAGAGGACGACCTAGAGAGTGGAACCAATGATGAGATCACGTAGTAACCCATGACCTTGAGTCTAGCTACAAGACTCGTAAATAAAGAAAAGCACTTCTTGGGAGGCAACCCATGTTTTGTGTGATTTTAATTGTTTGATTGTTATTTGCTTCCGTATGCATGCTTTATTTTTATTGTTGGTTGATCATGTTTCTCAATTAAAATGTGGAAATACTTTACTATGTTGTTTGGCCTAGTCTTAACTCCAACCTAAAAGTATTTTTGCAAAAGATAAGTGTAAGGGGAAACCCCAAATATGTTTTTAAGAAACAAACCGATCATGATTCTCCACAATAATAAATGAGCATGTATATTCGTATTTGTTAGAGTTAAATGCTTGTATTGAGTCATAATGAAGTTTTTGCAGGATTTTCCAGGAAGTAGGACCAAGTTTTTCCAGAAATTTTCCGGAAACTTAACATAAGAATTTCTGCAGGTCCATTCTGACGGCGTCAGAGTTTTACTCTTGACGGCGTCAGGAGTTAAAAATCTGGAAATTTTACCGGTTTTGTTTTTCTAACGGAGTCTTATGGTTTTTGTGAATTATTAAGTTTTATAATCTCCAGGAAATCTGCAAACTTCATTCCACAAGCATTATATCTTACTTTGTTTTCTAGGATTTAGTAACTTATATAGGATGCCGCCGATTTTACGCGAGGTTGTCTTGTCTATTTTTGTCAGGTTTTACAGGTTATGTATGACAAGAAGATGATTTATATTCTGGAAGGGAAGCTTTGATTGTTCATTTTCTTGGAGGAAGATTTAACCTGGCCAACCTATAATCCATACCGAGCGAATCAGGGGAGTATTTGATTTCATTCTCTTTACTTTTTCACTTTTACATTCTTTACTTGAACATTGGGGACAATGTTCATCTTAAGTGTAAGGGGAGGGTAAAAAAGATGATACCTTACATATGCACTTTCGCTTGAGTTTGTCTTGTTTGATAGTAGATGTGTAATAAAACTATGAGAAATACTTGTTAGTGCAATTTTAGCGCCAAATTTAAAATTTTTTACAACATTTAGGAGTGAAACTTTAGCCATAGCAAGCGTCTCATGGATAGGAGATTGTATGACTAGCACATAACCGTATATTCAGAAAAATTTTCCACCCAAAAATGTGAGGTTCGCCTTTAGATTTGATAGGAAAAGCATTTACTATTAGTGCTTATGAGTGTACCGGTAGCATTTAGATTCTAGAACTTGCGTTAGTGATGCATCTCGAGACCGCTAGTGAGACTACATTCGTGTGGTAGGATTTACTACATGATAAGAGGCATTAGGATCACCCTTGTGTTAAACCCGTATCATAATTACTTGACCATTTAAGTCAAATTACTTGACTAGTTAAGTCAACTAATTTTTCCTACACCCTTAGCGTTGTACTCATTTTTAGTACACGAAACCCCTAGTACACCCCTCCGAGCCTATCTTTTCGTTTTTAACTTTAAGCATTTTACTTAAAGGAAGAATTTGTTACACCCCACTTAAATGTACACCCAAATCGCCTTAGCCTTCCGTGTATGCGCTCATTTTTAGTGCATTATTGTTATTTGTTAAACCCTAAGTTAACTTTCTAATTGATTACATGGTTGCTAAGTCGAGTCATATCCTTGTACATATTGTTTTGGGACGATTGAGACTCATGGGTAAGTACTTATTTTATGGAGTAATGGGGAAGAACATCATTTATTACCCCCATATGTACGTTAATCTTAAAAGTGCTCCAAGTGTTTTGATTTTCTTAATTCGAGTCATTAGATTAGTTTATTGTAAAGTATGTAAAAATTCAAGTGTAAGGGAAATTTACATTCCCTATGATGTATTATTTTGGATGGTAGGGTAAGAGTGTATGCAAAAAAAAAAATATATATATATATATATATATATATATATATATATATATATATATATATATATATATATATATATATATATATATATATATATATATATATATATAGAAAAAGGAAAAAGAGAAAAAACATACGGACTACCATCCCGTTTTTATTCTATGTTTATTTTATGTTTTTGTTATTTTTCATTTATTAGCTTAAGTCGAGTCTAGTCTTGGCTTAGCAACGCCATCTTGTACATGTAATTAACTAAGATTGTTAACTCGCACCAGTAAAACTTCCTTTATTCAACAAAACCGTGTAATTCATATCCCTATACCTAACGTTACAACCCTTTAAAAGACCTCTTTGATAGTTTATCGTAGGTGCTTACGCCATGTGGTGGATGTTTGATCCTTTCCCAAGCCTATGGTAATCTATTTTGCTATGACAGGTAGTGAGAGATATCTTCCATTTCCATAATGTTATATTACTTTATTACACCCGAGAGATGTGAGTATCTAAACACTATTTGTGAGGTGCTAGTGTATGACCTCCGTGCTTGTCTATTGGTCTTTAGTGGAACGATTATTTGTTGTAATTACTTTTATATTAGTGTTAAATGTCCCCTAACTTGTCTTTTGAGTAGAATAAAAGCGCATTTGCTTGAGGACAAGCAAATCTCAAGTGTAAGGGTATATGATGAGGCGAAAAATGATCCGTTTTTAGGGGGTCATTTAAGCCCGAATCCGAATTTATTTGATCAAATATTACCCTAAATCGTTCCTTTTGTGATTTTAGGTACTTGGAGAGTGAATTCTGGAAAAAAAGCCATTTTGGACGTTTTTGGAGCATAAAAGTGAAGAAAACGGCAAAGTCTCAATTTTCCATGCTGGAACAGTACATGAAGGCGTCAAGAGTAAACTCATGACGGCGTCAAACCCCAAGAATTAAAATCCGTAGCTCATGACGGCGTCACACAGGGCGTCAAAAGTAGATCAAGGCCGTCCGAGGAAGTATTTGGCGGCGAGATGACGGCGTCACACCTTTGTTCTTGACGCCGTCACCCCTATTTTCCTATATATAGTTTTCTAGTTTTTCACATTTAAGAGAGAAGTTTTGGAGAAACCCTAAAGACGATTTTGGTGCAACTTTTACAGGTTTTTCAAGGGTTCCAAACCCTTGATACCTTGCATTGTAATTGAGATAAGTGTTCTTCTAATTCAATCAATATGTCTATGTGTTGGTTGTCTATATCTTGTTCTTGTCTCAATTCCATTATGCTAGGCTAGATCTCTTTTGTGTTTGCTTAGATCTAATGAAACCTAGATATTGATTATGTGTTGATTACTTGTTTATTCTTGTCTTGGATGAATGATTTTATATGTTAGGCTTAAGAAAACTGGCAGATCTCCAAATGGTAACATGCTTGAACGTCTTAAGAAACATAAACCAAGGCGTACTAGGTCTTTATTGGTTGTATTTAATGCATGAGCCACTGTTTACAATCCCCATAGTTGTGCTGAGCATGGTGTAGGAGGAGATAAGAGCTCATAGAATTGGGGAGTTATGTATGCCACCCCATGAATGGTATTAAGGAATACAATCCGTCATCCATGCAATTATAACAAGTAATTAACGTGTAAAAGATATCTAGGGAGTAGTGAAATCTAAGTAAACACATTTTCTCCAATTACTGCTCACAACCTTAGTATAGTTAGTTTATTTTCATTTTTTTGTATTTTATTTTGATTGCATCTTAGTTTTGGGTTAGTTGAATAGCAACTAATTCCGCCCACTCTTTCAAAACCCCGAGATTTTACTTGCTTTCATAAAAATATAAAAACACAAAAATAATCATCCCTCATCTTTAGAACTAGTAATTAGGCTTTCTAATCCTAGCGACACTATTCCTAAGCTGAACGATCAATCCCCCGGTACTTGTCACTATACTATACTACAACGATCAGGTACACTGCCTGGTGGGGGTTGTAAGCTTCTCGAGATCCCTCGTGAGGTAAAGCCTGTTGCGATTCCCACGCATCAAGAATCAAATTTATTTTAATGTTTTCGTTCAATATATGGAAATATAAGAATTTGAACGTGTTTATATGTTTAAAATTATGATTCATACACGGGATTCATACCGTAAATACTAGTAATAATTATATTTTAAATATATACGTTTGGTGTGTAATTATAGGCCATGATTTATCTTTGATATATATATATATATATATATATATATATATATATATATATATATATATATATATATATATATATATATATATATATATATATATATATATATACATATTTTTGGTATTACAGTTAACTTAATTGAACTTTAGCCATATTTTTAATCTTTTAACTTTTGTGCGCGGGTTATTTATCGCGGATTAGGTTCAGACAACAACTACAACTAACAACAACAACACCACCAACGACAACAACGACAACAACAATAATAATAAAGCGATTTTTATAAATAATAATAATAATAATAATAATAATAATAATAATAATAATAATAATAATAATAATAATAATAATAATAATAATAATAATAATAATAATAATAATAAAGTGTTGTGTTATCGGCTTGGTATCCCCTTACTTTCTGCTCAAATGCCATGCCATGCTTAGCTCAAATGCCATGCTTAGCTTATTATTAATAATAAGAGTGGTGCTTTTATTTTCATAATGATGATAATAATAATAATAATAATAATAATAATAATAATAATAATAATAATAATAATAATAATAATAATAATAATAATAATAAAGTGTTGTGTTATCGGCTTATCCCTTACTTTCTGCTCAAATGCCATGCTTAGCTTGTTCCAGGTATTTGCGAGAGACATTTATGGGGACTACACAGTATCATGTGTTGGTATTATCGGCATTAAACATCGACATAATGTAGTGCATGATACCCTTGTTGACATATGTTCTCGGTCAGGGATCTCGGCTCGTAAAGAGGTTGACATTAGGCTCTATGGAGAAAGGGACAAAACCTTACGTCCAGCTGATGTGTTGCTCTATTCTTGGGATGGTGGACAGGATGCATGTGTTGATTTAACAGGGTCGTCTCCCTTGACACAAACTAATATGGTTGATTTTGTACCGTGTTATGCGGTGATTGAAGCCGCACAACGTAAATGTGTCAAGTATGTGGCTAAATGCCCATACATTGGATATGAGTTTCTCCTCTTCTCATTCTCCTCCTTTGAAGAACTTGAGAAGGATGTTGTAACCTTACTAAATCGCATCCGAAGTTTCTCGGTAACTCAGGACATTGGTGCATGTGTTGCTAATCATATTTATAGTAGGATAGGCTTCGGTATAGCTAGAGAAGTGGGGGCTCAGTTAGTATCTCGGCTCCCCATTAATTTCTTGTAATTCCTATGATTTTCTAATGAAGCGATGTTTAATAATAATAATAATAATAATAATAATAATAATAATAATAATAATAATAATAATAATAATAATTCAACTATATTTGTTCGGGTTTAAAAGTGGATCACATATTTGATCGATAATGTTATTGCTTGAGTAGTTTAATTTGACATTTTAGCATAATTTTCAAGTTTAATTACTATAAGTATTTGTTATAATTAATCATGTGCATACACACAATAACATGTGTTTCTGCTTGATGTTTCTAAGAAATTGTATACGAAGTTTAGTATTAAGATCAATAATAATAATAATAATAATAATAATAATAATAATAATAATAATAATAAAAGTTGTGTTAATAGTTGTTTTTTTAAAAATGCTTAAATTACATGGGTATTTGTTAAATATATAAATGATTATCAATAGAATTAGATTTAAAATTAATCCATTTCATTTTAGAGCAATGCTAGACCACTCATAAAATACACACAAAAAATTCACTCACTGATGTATTAGCGGGTGATTGGTGCATTTTCTAATAATTTCTCTCTCATCTCTCTTATTAAACCAATAACTCATTAATACGTCAGCGAGTGAATTTTTTTTATGAATTTTGTGAGTGGTTCTAGCATTTTTGTTATTTTTATAAGTTTGAGGTTTTATTGTAGACTCCATTGACCTATCATACTATATTATAAAGTATGAATGACTACTCTTAATAGAATACTTAAAATTAAGCTTTACAACTTCTAAAGCTATAAGTACAACAATAAATGCTACTTATAGAAATTCCCCTCATATTTAATTCTAACATACAATTAATACTAACATTAAATACAATAAATAAATCATTATGTATATTAAATACAATTAATTAAATAGTCAATAAATACAATTAATACATTTATTAAAACACGCCTTACATAAAAAATACAAATTATCAAGCATATTGTATAACTAACTTAAACACAATTCCTGCATTAAATGTCACTAATACAAATAATAAAGCATATTATACAAATTTTTAAGCCCGAACGGGCAATGGGCCAAATGGGCTCGAGCCTGAACGAGCACAGGTCAAATGGACTCGAGCCCGAACGGACACGAGCTAAACGAAATTTTTGATATCCGTAAATTTATTGTTAAAAAGAACATAATAAATTAAAATATGTTCACATATTGTATAAACCAAGCAAACTACTAAACAAAAACATAAAATAAATAATAAATAAAATAATACAAACAAAGCAAAATTTCATCAAACTTTTGCAATAAAAAACTAATCAGTAAAGCTATTGCCGAAAAATGTACAAATAAAATAAATTATTAATCAAAAAAATTAAATTACAGGCAGCTGTATCGCGCGGGGAACCTGCTAGTAGTTAATAATGTTTATTTACACTTGAATCCACAATTTTTCAAAAAGATGATCACACAAGGCTATGCGATACTTTAATTTTTTTCTTTACGATTTTTTTTAGAAGCTTGACTAAACCAGTTTAATTTGACTTTTATTATGCTTGATTTTCTAATTGACATGCACCTCAATTGATTTATAAAACAATAATTGCCAAAATAGACCGGGCAACTAAGGGCAATTCGGTTCCTAACCCGAGATCCAAAAATATCTTTTTAGACCAGGGGTAACTCGTATATTTGGGCAACTAACGAAGTGTCATTTTTCTTCAAGTGACAAGTGACAAGTGTCACTTGTCTGTTAGTTTTTTGGGCAACTTGTGTATTTTTTTTGCAACAACCGTCATTATCTAAATCTACATTATAAGTAGTTAAGATAAGACACTTGTCATCATATGGGTCGAGTTGCCCAGTTACCTTATCTTAACTACTTATAATGTAGATTTAGTCAAAGGGGAAAAGTGGAAAACTGAATTTTCAGTCAATCCTCATTTTGCCCTTCTATACTACAAGGGTGAGAGAAAATGAATTGTGTAATTAATGCTCTTATTAAAACACCCTATAACTTAAAATTACAATAATTTATTCATATGGTACAACCAATTAAAAGCATCTATATTAAATTAAAAACAATCAATTAAAACACCCTTACTATAAAAAGTACAATAAAATTTTCACAATATACAATTTAAACAAGCTACAATATAATATAAAATATAAAATAATTAAATAAACTAATTAATGTTATTTTTAAAACACCCTAAAATGAAAAGTATATGTTATTATACACATTATACAAATTAATAAAACACACAAAACTTTATACAAGCTAACAAGTTGATTTTGCATATAGTTTTGAAAACAGGACCGGACCAACGGGTTCAACTGGGAAAAACATATAGTTTTGAAAACTGGACACGATGGGTTCAGTTATTAAAAGCATGACTCGGTTTAAATCGACCAATTTTTTGACCGGAACGGTTCAACCGGGTTTCAAAACATTATGTTGATATGAGCTTAAGTGTCAAAGTCAATAAGTCAACAAAGTCAATAAGTCAATAAGTCAACACATTTAATCCCTAAATCTTCAAACTTTTATTAGATGTGGCAAAACGGGCGGGCACGGGCACGGGCTAAAATGGCACGGGTTAAAACGGGCACGGGCTAAACGGACAAATTATAAATCGGGCCAAACGGGCACGGGATAAAACGAGCAAATTATAATTCAACTATTAAAAACATTCGGAACAGTCCTAAAAACCCCTTTAATTCATCTTGTAAAAAAAGATCAAGCATCTAAGTCTTAACTATATTTAATTATTTTTTCTTAAAAAAACAAAATAGAGTATTAAATGAATAAAAATGCAACTAATTAAATATATCTATCAATTAATTAGAGTATTAAATAATTATGCATAAAATAGTCAATAAATGAGATAAATTAAAATTAAAATAGTTGAAATGTTTTATAGTTACCAGTGACAAGTGAATTGGTCGGAGAAAAACTGAGAGTAATTGCTTGAAAGTTGAATTGTGTGATTCGAAAGCCCATAAACCAAATTGTTTTTATCTTTTGCCTGTAAGAGCCCATCAAATAAATGCAAGGGGGCAAAAAACGCCCCAAACTTTTAAAAAAGTGTCAAAAATCGTCCAAAAATTACAAATTGGGCAAGATTTGCCACCGCTAACTTTAATTATTTTTCATTTATAACCCATAAACTTTCTTTTATCACTAAACAATCTGTCGTAATAAAATCCCGTTGCTATGCACGAGTATTCGTCTAGTCTAATAAAGACATTTTTGAATCCCGGGTTAGGAACCGAATTTCCCTTGGTTGCCCGGTCTATTTTGGTAATTATCCATTTATAAAAATATTTGATTGGCACATAATATTTTTCAAGAAAGATGTTTTATAGTATGAGAAATGCTACATTTGTTAAAGATTTACAAAAAGATTGTCTATACAATGACATGGTAAGTGAATTTGAATTTGACCAATCACGTTGTATAATATTTTTTCGTTCATATTTTTCAACCCATATTCACATGATACGTGTGTGTGGTGAATTTTGTTTTTAAAATTCTTTTTGGACATAGCATCTTGTTATAGGGGTAAAGCTTGTCAATACCAAAACCGTGGTCTAGTTGAATATACAAGAGTTGTATAAACGAAATGGTATTCCCCATTATTTATTTATTTTTCTGCACAATTTAACAAAAAAAAGAGAGATGAAATTTAGGTCAGAGGAGTGAAACTGTCTGAAGCGAAGTGGTAGGCGCCTAACATATCGAGGTGACTATCTGTTTTACATCGTTTTACTCTTAAAATCGATCATGCATGTAATTTGGGGCTGTGAGATTGGAATTTGTTAATTATTTTTTATTATAGCTTTGTTAGATTGATTTTTTTATGCCTATGTTTTAGGTTTTAATTTACAGTCCATTTTTTTAACAAAGTTATCAGCAAGTAACACACTAACAATTAATCACTTGGCTATACTGTAATTATACATGAATCCTGAACTACAAATCAATCTAATGGATACTAGCATGAAAGGGCTTATAGCCATTTGATGTTCAATTAGGTAGAGTTGTCATTACTTATACGTATAAATGATAGTATGGGTTATCTTGAATTGGAAAAACAAGCCGAAGTTGTAGCTGCAACCTATCATTTGTTGTTTGTATAGAAGGGTTTTGGCAAAAGTACATGTAGTTTTTTCTTGAAATGTGTAAAATACCAGGCAAAGGAATTATATTTGATGCGTCGGTTTTCCTAATAAACAAAACAGGATTCTATAAATCATCGAAAATTCTTCCTTGTTTTAAAAGCGACAGATTTTTGTTTTCTGTTTGGTACTCTCTTTTATCGGTGACCGGTTTCAAATATTTTTCATCTAAACAAAAGCTTTGATATTTGCATTGCCTTTGGCAGATTTTCGCACATTTATTTTTGAAATTGTTAGAGATGATTTAAGTCTCATCCTTTACATTGTAATCATATATTTATTTTATTCTGATTGGTTTTCTTTATAGAATTTTAGAATGTTATTTGGATTCATTGTGTAAACATTCTTATTAGGCAATACATTGGATTTCAAATGAGTTTCTAATATAACGTTGATCCTCCCTAGGTTTTTAATGGGAGAGCTTGTCCCTGATATCCTTGAGCGGATACTCATAAAATTTGAAGTGAAGGATCTGATTCGACACAGAAGCGTTTGCAAGTCATGGCAATCTTTTATCTCAAGTCCGCGGTTCATTAAATCTCATTTGGATTATAACTACAACAACTATCGCAAGAATACCGAAATAGGTAAAAGGGTGCTTTTGTCAAGATTTGTTGGCCGCTTTAAGTTTAGTCATGAAATTAATAACATGACTTTTGATTTCAATAATTGTCTTGTTCTTGGTTTTTGCAATGGCCTTTTATGCATCTCACCTTCTCTTAGTAATGTTTTAGTAACCAACCCCACAACTCAAGAGGTATTAAAGGTGAGAAAGCCCAAAAATCTTGACGTCAACTACTCCTTATGTTGGGGTTTTGGTTATGATTCCTTAACCGAAGATTACAAGGTTGTATCAGGGTTTAAGAAAGGTGAAAAGAGAACACGTTTTCAAGTGTTAACGTTGAAATCAAATGAATGGAAAGTTGTTGGAGATGTGGAGTATAGTTGTGTTAGTGATGTTGGTACCTTATGTAACGGGGCACTTCATTGGTTTATGAAAGATCAGAATGGCAAAATAGCAATTGTCTCTTTTGATTTGTCTAATGAGGAATTTAAAGAAATTCCCCAACCTGATGATTCTAGATATGCATGTACTAATCTTAACAGCTTGGAGATTGTTGAAGATTGTCTATGCATATTGTCTCATCGATCTAGGGATCACTACTATAACATATGGGTATTGAGAAACCACAATGTAGAACAATCCTGGGAACTGTTGTCATATAATATCCCGAGTCATGCTCTTGATGAGTATGCTGCAAACTTCGACCAGCTAACACAATTTACATTCTTGAATTTGGATGGTATTGGTTCTCCTATATTCATGCAGAGCCTCGTATCACCCCATGTTAACGGGATACCAAAGAGGAAGAGGCAGGAGATGAATAACAAGAGAAATAATAAGGTATGTTCTAATTATGATGTTATTTCATATTCTGTGTGTGCATATATTGTTCTCATGGACCGTGTATCATGTTTATTCATTCCAATTATTCAGTTAGTTGAACATGGATCTTAGTTAAGCCGCTTGTTTCTCTTGTATCTCATATACGCGATACAAAAAAGGTTGGAAGTTAGAACACACCTGATTCTTAGCTGTTTGACAGAATGATAGTCCTTTGAAAAGTAACTCTTGTTTACAACATGATGAGATACATTGAGTCCATTCTATTGGTTGAAACATGTATGAGTCCCGCTGATGAAATGTTATATTGCATATAGAATTTAGAAGTTTTATGTTATTTACTACGTATAGGTCCTCGTAGTAAAGTAATTACTAATCTGGAATTTTGGTGAAAACAGAAGGTTATATTTGAGTTATAGCTCTTGCAGGGCACTACCATTTGAGTTTCATTATTTGTGTAACTGAAACTTACGATTAGTTTGCATATATTTATTCATACCTTCATACTTTTTCATTTTAAATTTCAGCTAGTTAAGGGAGAACTTTCCGTTCCAGAATCAAGTGACAAAGTTTGATGTTGTAGAAGAAGTACAGATAATGGAGCCGGTATTTCTTTGATAAATCGAACATGCTCCTGTTATGGATCTATCTTACTGATTTTAATATCTTATGTTACTGATGATTATGAATGACTTCATTTTGTGGGATTCGTGTACTGTTTGATGGTTTTTGTAACTTGTGTTTGATACCTTTTGATAATTTGCGTGTGTATAAACATGCTATAAAGTATAAACTATTGCTGGATTATTTTAATTTTCTCATATAGTATCAATAGTGCCTTAACTATCACTAATTGTATTTTAACTGTCTTGCGTTTAATGTAAGAAAAATAAGCCGGTGGTGATATATTATCTTTGCCATGTAAGTGATCATGGTTTCTATGCTCTTTTTAGTATTTTGAATAGAGTTGGTCAGTACTCGTAGAGTATTGAATTTGCATTTTCGATGGCTTGTTGACTAGCAATGTATTTAGAGTTAATTACATATTTCGTCCTTGTTGTTTGCACACATTCGCATATTTCAACCTTTTTTGAAACTTCCTTCAAGATTTGTCCCTGTGGCTGCATAGTCTTGCAACATTAGTCCTTATACCCTGTATCCATTAGTTTTTGTCGTTAAGTGTACTTCACGTGCTAAAAACGTGTAGGCATTTTGTTTTTTTTTACACATTGTCATCTTCAACCTCTCTTTCAATTTTCATCTAGAGCACCAGGTATGGTGGCTCAAGCCACAACCGATTTTGGGTGTTACGCCTTGCCACATGAGCAAAACACTCAATTTTATTCACACACCGAAAACATCCCCTCTCATTGCTCAAGCCAAAACATCTCTTTTGTAACCCAACATTTTATTGTATTTTCCATTTCTTAAAATGAACTAATTTTTCATTCATGAAAAATAAAATCAAAAATTATAGAAAACTAAAAGTAAAATTAAAAAGAAAAATAAAAAATAAATAGATAAATACCATTGCATAAACTTTAGCCCACTTAAAAAAAAATATTTCTAAATATTTAAGAGTATAAATTAAATTTTTTATATATGGAATTTCCCCAATCTAGCTTTTATAGCATAGATACATGTAAAACTTAAAATAAACGAGGCATGCAGAACACGTGCTACGCACGGGCTAAGAATCTAATTGTTAATAGTGTATTCTTTCTGTATATTGGCAAGTGTATACTTAATTGTTGTTTAGTATGTTGTATGAAATGTTTTAACTTTCTTGTATAAAAATTTAAAAGTATTTGATGTTGTTTTGGTTTTGTGGTGTTGTATTCTATATATGAGCTTTTTGTTATTAAGTTGTGATTGCTTTGTTTCTTTTGGCCTATTACTTATTTACATGATAAAAAAATGGATTTTTTTTTTGTCTATTACTTAGCCCTACAATACTTGTCTATTAGATAGTTTTTGCATGGTAATATGAAGCACACGGGGTCTATCTAATTGGTCATAGTTTAATGTGCGTTAAATATTTTCTTTATTAAGTTTGTAAGTTAAAGTTTGTGTAATAATATATATATAATAATGCCACATAAATTGTATAAAAATCGTTACAAACCTTTTTAGCTTCATCTCATTTTATTGTACAACTAATTTTATTGAAAATTAACATTGGAGTCTAACTAATATTAATAAATTTTATCAATAAACTCAATTCTAAATAGCTAACTAAATGAATATTAATTAACACACTATTAATAATTCCTAAAACC
The DNA here is from genome assembly GCA_030686995.1 of Artemisia argyi. Classification (NCBI taxonomy): domain Eukaryota; kingdom Viridiplantae; phylum Streptophyta; class Magnoliopsida; order Asterales; family Asteraceae; genus Artemisia; species Artemisia argyi. The sequence continues at coordinate 159,170,211 of CM060693.1, forward strand.
TTTTGACTCCACTATTATGTCTTAAACTTAATTTTTTTAATTTACAAATGGGTTTGAGCAAAAATTATATTGTTTTTCTTTTATATTCATTATTCAAGTTACATGCTTACATAAACTAATCATGCTAAAAAATATCATTTAACCATTTAAATGTTGCTTTACATACATACTCGTGCACATTTTATTTAATCAATTCACACATGTGAGCTACATAAATAGAAAACACACATAAATTACTTGTATATGAAAATGTATTAACATAATACATATATCTATATATATTGCATTAGGTTAAATTATCAATTATTCTTGCAACATTTTCAACTTCATCTCAATCAATAACCGACTTTTAATTGTATACTAATTACTAAATATCATGTGATAAATTCCGGCAAGCCTTGCACTTCCGTCTCGATGTTGTATATACTTCACATTAAATGCACCGGTTTTGTTTTTCGATAAAAGTTTGAACTTTTGCTAATTTTTAAAACTCAACTTTTTTTTATTTAATATTATAATTTACAAACGAATTTAAGTCAAAATTATGTATTTTTTCCTTTCTATTCATTATTCAATGTAATATTTTTAATATGTCGTATTTTGCTATTATGGCAAACTCATTTAATTAGCGTAAATATTGGTTTCTCACTAATGATTCTACATACAGAAAAATAAAACACTTTGCGATGCGTGACCTTATTCTTTTCAATAATAATTCAATTGCACACAATAAATTCATTCTAATATTTCTCAAAGAGCATTCAAAATCAACTACTTACATAAACTAATCACGCTAAAAAGTATCATTTAACTATTTAAATGTTGCTTTACATACATGCGCGTGCACATTTTCTTGAATCAATTCGCACATGTGAGCTACATCAATAGAAAAAGCACATAAATTACTTGTATATGAAAATACATTAACAAAATATATATATATATATATATATATATATATATATATATATATATATATATATATATATATATATATATATATATATATATATATATATATATAACAATCAAATATCCAAAAGATGTGTGAATCATCTTCAAATGGACATATACTAAATGTGATTTTGGCCGGTTTATATAGGCATGAATTAGGTTAAATCATTAATTATTCTTGCAACCTTTCGCAACCCTTGCACTTCATCTAATCGACTTTTAATTCTATACTAAATGATATGTGATCAATTCGGGCAACCCTTGCACTTCATCTCCTTTCATGATTGTATAGTTATTATGAGGCTGCATTGAATTCCGAGCATTAGCTATCTTGTACTCTATGCAACTACTAAACGACTCCAACTTGTTTCTAACTCTACAAACTCTATCATCATAACTCCACATTAAATTTAGAGAAATTGAAAATTAACATTGAAGTCTAACTAATATTAATAAATTTTATCAATAAACTCAATTCTAAATAGCTAACTAAATAAATATTAATTAACACACTATTAATAATTCCTAAAACCTTTGGACTCCACTATTATATCTTAAACTTATTTTTTTTAATTTACAAATGGGTTTGAGCAAAAATTATATTCTTTTTCTTTTATATTCATTATTCAAGTTACATGCTTACATAAACCAATCATGCTAAAAAGTATCATTTAATCATTTAAATGTTGTTTTACATAAATGCTCGTGCACATTTTCTTTAATCAATTCACACATGTGAGCTACATAAATAGAAAACACACATAAATTACTTGTATATGAAAATTTATTAACATAATACATATATCTATATATATTGCATTAGGTTAAATCATCAATTATTTTTGCAACCTTTTCAACTTCATCTCAATCAATAACCGACTTTTAATTGTATACTAATTACTAAATATCATGTGATAAATTCCGGCAAGCCTTGCACTTCCATCTCGATGCTGTATATATTTCACATTAAATGCACCGGTTTTGTTTTTCGCTAAAAGTTTGAACTTTTGCTTATTTTTAAAACTCAACTTTTTTTTATTTAATATTATAATTTACAAACGAATTTAAGTCAAAATTATGTATTTTTTCCTTTCTATTCATTACTCAATGTGATATTTTTAATATGTCGTATTTTGCTATTATGGCAAACTCATTTAATTGGCGTAAGTTTCTCACTAATGATTCTACATATAGAAAAGAAAACACTTTGCGATGCGCGACTTTCTTCTTTTCAATTATAATTCAATTGCACACAATAAATTCATTCTAATATTTCTCAAAGAGCATTCGAAAACAACTACTTACATAAACTAATCACGCTAAAAAGTATCATTTAACCATTTAAATGTTGCTTTACATACATGCTCGTGCACATTTTCTTGAATTAATTCGCACATGTGAGCTACATTAATAGAAAACGCACATAAATTACTTGTATATGAAAATACATTAACATAATACACACACACACACACACACACACACACATATATATATATATATATATATATATATACATATATATATATATATGTATATATATATATATATATATATATATATATATATATATATATATATATATATAGATATATATATATATATATATATATGTATATATATATATATATATATGTATATATATATATATGTATATATATATATGTATATATATATATATATATATATATATATATATATATATATATATATATATATACACATATATATATATGTATATACATATATATATATGTATATACATATATATATATATATACATATATATATATATATATATATATATATATATATATATATATATATATATATATATATATATATATATATATATATATATATATATAAGAAACAAAGAAAATAGTTGGTATCACAATCTTTGGTTCTATTTATCTAAGCATGCATGATCTTGTATGATTTTTATGGTACCTGTGTATGATAACTAAATTAAGTAAAAAAGAAGACTAAGTTAATTACAAAGATTTAAAAGATGTGTGAATCATCTTCAAAATGTTGCAAAAGAGAATTTACATACCGCTACCAACAATCAAAGATCTAAAAGATGTGTGAATCATCTTCAAATGTACATACTAAATGTGATTTTGGCCGGTTTATATAGGCTTGAATTATGTTAAATCATTAATTATTCTTGCAACCTTTCGCAACCCTTGCACTTCATCTAACCGACTTTTAATTCCATACTAAATGCTATGTGATCAATTCGGGCAACCCTTGCACTTCATCTCCTTTCATGATTATATAGTTATTATGAGGCTGCATTGAATTCCGAGCATTAACTATCTTGTACTATATGCAACTACTAAACGACTCCAACTTGTTTCTAACTCTACAAACTCTATCATCATAACTCCACATTAAATTTAGGGACTGATTCTTATAGTATTATAGATAAGTTGACTATATAAGAAATTGGGTGTATTGTCAAGGGGTAAAAGTGGTCAATGTTTTAAAGCCGTGGTCTAGTTGGATATACAAAGACTTGTATAAACGAAATGGTATTCCCCATTATTTATTTCTTTTTCTGCACAATTTACAAAAAAAGAGATGAAAGTTAGGTCAGAGTAGTGTAACTGTCTGAAGCAAAGTGGTAGCCTAACATACCGAGGTAATTAATCGTTTTATTTCTAAAATCGATCATGCATATAAATTCGGGTTGTGTGATTGGAATTTAATTGTTAATTAATTTTGGTTATAGCTTTGTTAGATTGATTTTTTTATGCCTATGTTTTAGGTTTTACAGCTCTTTTTTATACAAAGTTATTGGCAAGTAACACACTAATAACAATCACTTGGCTATACGGTAATTATACATGCATCCTGAAGTATAAATCAATCTAATGGATAATAGCATGAAAGGACTTATAGCCATTTGATGTCCATTAGCTTGAGTTGTCATTACTTATACGTATAAATGATAGTATGGGACTATGGGTTATCTTTGGAAAAACTAGCCGAAGTTGTAGCTGTAACCTATCATTTGTTGTTTGCATAGAAGGGTTTTGGCAAAAGTACACGTAGTTTTTCTTGAAATGTCTAAATTGACATGCAAAGGAATTATATTTGATGCTTCAACCTTCCTAATAATTCATCCCTGTTTTAACAGTGATGGGTTTTCTTTTACTTGTTGGTATTCTCTTTTATCGGTGACCAGTTTCAAATGTTTTTCATCTAAACAAAAGCTTGGATAGTTGGACTCAAAAGTTCTCCGGAGCTCGATCCATGCCAAACATACCCCTGTCGTAATTATCATATACTGATACTCGTATTGTTTCAACAAAATTATTTGCAATGCCTTTGGCAGATTTTCACACATTTATTTTTCAAAATTGTCAGAGATGATTTAAGTCTTATCCTTTACACAGTAATCAAATATTTTATTTTATTCTGATTGGTTTTCTTTATAGAATTTTAGAATGTTATTTGGATTCATTGTGTAAACTTTCTTATTTGGTAATAAATTGGGTTTCAAACGAGTTTTTAATATAACGTTGATCCTCCCTAGGTTTTTAATGGAAGAGCTTGTCCCTGATATCCTTGAGCGGATATTCATAAAATTCGAAGTGAAGGATCTGATTCGATACAGAAGCGTTTGCAAGTCATGGCACTCTTTTATCTCAAGTTCGAGGTTCATTAAATCCCATTTGGATTATAACTACAACAACTATCGCAAGAATACCGAAATAGATAAAAGGGTGCTTTTATCTAGATTTGGTCGTTTTAAGTTTAGTTATGAAGTTAATAACATGACTTTTGATTTCAATAATTGTCTTATTCTTGGTTTTTGCAATGGCCTTTTATGCATCTCACCTTCTCTTAGTAATGTTTTAGTAACCAACCCTACTACTCAAGAGGTGAAAAAGGTGAGAAAGCCCAAAAATCTTGATGTCAACTACGCCTTATGTTGGGGCTTTGGTTATGATTCCTTTACCGATGATTACAAGGTTGTATCAGGGTTTAAGAAAGGTGAAAAGAGAACACGTTTTCAAGTGTTAACGTTGAAATCAAATGAATGGAAAGTTGTTGCAGATGTGGAGTATCGTTGTGTTAGTGACGTTGGTACCTTATGTAACGGGGCGCTTCATTGGTTTATGATAGATGAGAATGGCAAAATAGTAATTGTCTCTTTTGATTTATCTAATGAGGAATTTAAAGAAATCCCCCAACCTGATGATTCTAGATATGAGTTTACTATTCTTAACAGCTTGGAGATTGTTGAAGATTGTCTATGCATATTGTCTCGTCGATCTAGTTTCTATAACATATGGGTGTTGAGAAACCACAATGTAGAACAATCTTGGGAACTGTTGTCATATAATATCGACCATTATGCTCTCGATGATTATGCTGCAATCTTCGACCAGCTAACACAATTTTCATTCTCGAAGAATTTGGAAGGTATTGGTTCTCCTATTTTCATGCAGAGCCTTGTATCACCCCATGTTAACGGGATACCAAAGAGGAAGAGGCAGGAGATGAATAACAAGAGGAATAATAAGGTATGTTCTAATTATGATGTTATTTCATATTCTGTGTGTGCAATTATTGTTCTCATGGACCGTGTATCAAGTTTATTGATTCCAATTTTTTCAGTAAATTTAGTTAAGCCGTTTCTCTCTATTGTATCTCATATATGCGATACACACAAGGTTGGAACTTAGAACACCTGATTCTAATAGCCGTTTGACAGAATGACAGTCCTTTGAAATGTAACGTACCTCTTCTTTACAACATGATGAGATACGTTGAGTCCTTTCTATTGGTTGAAACATGTACGAGTCCCACTGATGAAATGTTATATACTGCATATTGAATTTAGAAGTCTTATATGTTATTTACTACGTAAAGGTCCTTGTAGTATCTAGAATTTTGGTGAAAACAGAAGGTTACATTTGAGTTATAGCTCTTGCAGGGCACTACCATTTGAGTTTCATTATTTGTGTAACTGAAACTTACGATTAGTTTTCATATATTTATTCATACCTTCATACTTTTTCATTTAAAATTTCAGCAAGTTAAGGGAGAACTTTCCGTTCCAGAATCAAGTGACAAAGTTTGATGTTGTAGAAGAAGTACAAATGACGGGGCCGGTATTTCTTTGATAAATCGGAGATGCTCCTGTTATGGATCTATCTTATTGATTTTAGTATCTTATGTTAATGATGATTATGAATGACTTCATTTTGAGGGATTCGTGTACTGTTTAATGGTTTTCAGTAACTTGTGTTTGAAACCTTTTAATAATTTGCGTGTGTAAAACATGCTATAAACTATAAAGTATAACTATTGCTGGATTTTTTTTATTATTTTTTTTTATTTTTATTATTATTATTATTATTTTTCTCTCATATAGTATCAATAGTACGTGTCTTAACTATCACTACTTGTATTTTAACTGTCTTGTATAGCTGGTGGTAATATATTATCTTGCCATGTAATAGTGTTTGATTAGACAACCTGTACTTATTTCAAAATGTTTATTTGAGATAAAAACTAAAAATGTTACTACTTTAGTTCGTATCTAACCTAAGGGGGTGTTTGTGTTTGCTTTAGTCAATGTTGAAAAGCTCATCAGCTACTTTTGTTAGCTTATGAGCTTATCAAGTTGAGCTTAATTATGTCATATATAGTTCACAAGCTCAACTTGATTATTTTAAAAGCCGAATAAACCCTGTGAGTTGTTCTAATATTACATATGCTCATGAGCCGAGTAAATAAGCGAACACAAACATCATCTAAAACTCTACATAACATTGGATTCTATTTGGGTTGTTTAGAAAAAAAAAAAAAAAAAAAAAACAACATCATCGAAACACCCTTTCATGAATTGCTTATATTTAAACTTTTGAGAGCACGCGTTCTGGTAACACCAAAGTAATAAAAAGGTGTTGCACATCAGCAAAATCCATTATTAGCCATAGTGGTATCACTAAAAACTGGGACAAGTATAATTTTTTTTAAAAGTTGATATGATAACTTCGGCTATAGCATATAGCACTGGGTCTGGTGTGGTAACACCGGTTTATAACCTTATAATGTTGAAATGTATTTTCTTTGCTGAGTGAGTGCTCTTATCCGCTTCTTCTACCGGAACATAAACATACAAAATAAGTAATCCCAAACACTCTATAACATTTATTGGTGTTATATAGTAACTGTATGGTTAATGCTATGACAACAAATCAACCTAATGTATAGTAGCTTAAAAAGGCTTATTTCCTTCTAGGCTTATTGATTAATGTCAATGCATCATTACCATGTAAAATTATATGATAAATAAGGAGCATGTTTGGCAAAATCAACCGGAGTTGGAGTTATAAGGAATGAGTTGTCCTTTGTATAAAAGTGTTTGGCAATGGTATATGTAGTTGCAGTAGCAATGTGAATGGTGTATAAAGGAACTCATACATAAACATTTATTAGGTATGTGATTAATGTGAGTTTATTTGGGTAATAAACTAATAATAATCTATACGCGTCGAGTTTCTGTTTAAAAGTCAATTTTGTAACATAAAGGTGAACCTATTTTATCCTAACGCAACTTTTTTCCAATGAGAGCATATCTTTTTATAAACGGAAGCTTGAACTCAATAGCTCTCGAAGCTCCTTGCCAAACATACCCACAATGTATGTTATATACTCATGTTGCTTTGTAAATTAACCTGCTTTCCGTTTGGCCTTTTGTTATACAATTATAGGTCCAAAATGTCCAAGACTGTTTGAATCTTACCTTTTATATTGTTGATCACTTAATCCTTCTATTACAATCAGGTTTTAGAATGTTCCTGATCATCCACTGCAGGGTTTCAATTGGAGAGCTTGTTCCTGATATCCTTGAGCAAATACTGATAAATTAGGATGTGAAGGATCTGATCCATTACAAGACCGTCTGCAGGTCATGGCAATCTCTCATCTCAAGTTCTGATTTCATTGAATCCCATTTGAACCTGATTTACAATAACTATCGCAACAATGAAGTTATACACAAGAGGTTACTCCTGTCTAGGTTTCGGTGTCGATCTAAATTTAGTTGTGATGTTAATAACATGACCTTTGATTTAAAAAAAATGTCTAGTTATTGGTTTTTGCAACGGCCTTTTATGCATCTCGCCTACTGTTAGTGATGTTTTGGTAACCAAACCCTCAACTCGAGAGGTGAAAAAAGTGAGAAAGTGCCGAATTCTTGACAGTAAGCTATTATGTTGGGGTTTTGGTTATGATTCCTTGACCAAGGATTATAAGATTGTATTAGGTTTTGAGAAAGGTAAAAATCAAACATGTTTCAAGTGTTAACACTATAATCAAATGTTTGGAATGTTGTTGGGGATGTGGAGTATAGTTATGTTAGTCGTGGTGGTGCCTTATGCAACGGGGCGCTTCATTGGTTTATGAAAGATGAAAATGATGAGAAAGTAATTCTCTCTTTTGATTTGTCTAAAGATGAGTTTACAGAGATACCCCAACCTGATGATTGGAAATATGAATTTACTTATAGTAGGGACTTACAGTTATTCGAAGAATATCTATGCATATTTCGTGATTATCTGTCTTTATAAGATGTGGCCATTTAAGAACTACGATGTAAAACAATCCTGGGAACTGGTGACGTGTTATTTCAGTGGTTGTATTGATCCTGCAAAATGCCCATACAGGACTTTGAAAGGTGTTGGTTCCCCTATATATATACAAAGAGACAGGCTGTGACTAGCAAAATGAATAATAAGGTTGGTTCTCATTGTAATATTATTTAATGTTCATATGCATAGTATAGAGTTCCCTCTTTTTTGAATATATTTTGTCAGTGTTTATGATGATTGCTATGTCCATATGAGATTGTGTTGGTATTTCATACTTATTTGTTTAACACTTCTATTTCATTTGTTTGTTGAATGTCGATCTTAATTAATTATGTTAATTCTTTCCCTTTTATATAATCATATATGTGATACACAAAAGTTAAGAAGTTAAAACACTTTTACGTATGATCGTTTAACAAACCTTAGTAATTACTTTTAACGCGCGGTTTGAACATGGTGTAGTGCTTGGTGGATTTTTTTTTTTTTTTTTTTTTTTTTTTTTTTTTTTTTTTTTTTTGCTGCATATGTTATTTAGAATTGTCATGCTGTCTAATGTGCACATCGAACAAAAAGGGTTTGCAGTTAATTCTTTGTTGTATTTGTGAGCTCTCTTTTTGTTGCTTAGGGATCACAACCGGTAATCGAAGGTAATTTTGAGTTTTAGCCCATATAATGTACTAACAAGAGAGTTAATTTTTACTAAACATACATTTGGCTTTTTTTTTTACCTATGTTCTTCAATTGTAGTTACAGTATTTTTACTCCTGAATTCTACCATAAGATTTGGTGTTGACTTATGTCCACTTTGATTCTCAGGTGATTAAGAGAGAACCTTCCATTCCCCAACCCAGTCCCAAAGTCTGATATTGTTGAAGAAGTTAAGACGTCAAATTAAAGCATTGCTCTGAAGAATCATCCTTCTGTTAGGGATCTGTTTTGACGGATTTGAGTAACTCATTTTGATGGTTTTTATAACTTATGTGCTAATAAAATGTTCTCAGATATTACTTGGTCTTGATATATTGTGTTATGGCGATCTTTAGATTTTGTTGTACAATGGTGGTTAGTATAATATCTGACCAACCAGTCTTGAGTTTGTTCAGCCTTTATCTGGACCCACAATTTAGGTATACTTATACAAGAGTGATTATTAATTGTTTTCTCTTGGATTCTTGATTCCCAGTTATTCTGCAATGACCATCACCCAATCATTGACATTTTGGAGATGTGCCAAATGAACCTACCATGTAGCTTTTATGGATGATGCTTTATGTATATATGTTCATTTTGTTGGTTATCAGTCCCTTTATCACCCGAACCCTAACTCACACACTCCGATCAAAACAACAAACTATGTCTTTCAATGTGTTTATTAGATTCAGAAAAGAAAACTGATTATTACACTAAAAGAAAATACAAGCTTACCTATTTATAGACTAATACATCAGCTGTTACTAACAGAAAATAAAAGTACTTTAAACTAGAATTACTCATAATTAATAATTAATAAATATGGGCATAGGTAACAGTTCTTAACAAGTAACTGCTGACCCGTACCCGCTGAACCATGACTAAACTGACCCGTGGATCCGCAACCCATAACCCATCAAGAATATGCAACACATTTGGTGTGCGTTGATTGTGTAACTCTCTGATCAGCTGTTTTGTGCATGACTAGTAATTTATGGGGTGTTTAGATGTACGTTTTGCAGCTTTTAGATTGTAAGTTTAATAGCATAAATCCAGACGCCCCCTTATTCCTATAGATAGGCGTGACAATAGTGACTACCCTGTGCCCACATATGCGGTTTCAAACCGATATAATAGGACTCCACTCTATGAATTGACCACAACATCAATTATAGTGATTCAATATGTTACTTGGCTATAAGTAAAGCGGTAAATTTCATCAATGTGTCAAAGTCTTTGTGGTCAAGTTAAATAACTATATATAAATAAAGATACGATGAATTAATCTAGGTCAAAAAGATAGTGAAATTGAGTTTTGATATTAGCCTTACAAATTAAGGTAACAATCTCGTGTCCATATACAAACAATCTCGTGTTGCATAGGCTTATTTTTCTGTTATGAGCTTATTAGCTCGGCTGTATTTCAATAGCTTATTTTTTCCTGAGTTATTTTTCGGTTTGCTTTTAATCAGCTTAAGTACTTTCTGATAAGCTCATTTTGATCCACCCTAGGTTTAAATGGGAGACCTTGTTCGTGATATCCTTGAGCAAATACTCATAAATTTGGATGTGAAGGATCTGATCCGATACAAAAGCGTTTGCAAATCATGGCAATCTAACATCTCATGTGCCGGTTTCATTAAATCCCGTTTGAATCAGAGTTACAAGAACTATCACAATAATAAGGAAAATGTACCAAGGATCCCTTTGTCTAGGTTTTACTGCCGCTTTAAGTTTAGCTGTGAACTTAACAACATGAATCTTTCTTTCAAGAATTGTCTTATTCTTGGTTTTTGCAATGGCCTTCTATGCATCTCGCCTACTGTTAGTGATGTCTTAGTAATCAATCCCTCAACTCGAGAGGAGAAAAGAGTGAAAAAGCCAACAAAACTTGACATCAACTACTCCTTGTGTTGGGGTTTTGGTTATGATTCATCAAGTGATGATTACAAGGTTGTATTAGGGTTTAGGACAGTTGAAAATACTACATGTTTTCAAGTGTTAACATTGAAAACAAATGTATGGAAAGTTGTTGGAGATGTGGAGTATAGATGTCGTAGTAATTTTGGCACCTTATGCAATGGGGCACTTCATTGGTTTTTGGACGTCATGGATCGATGTTTTGTTCTTAAGAATGTAATTCTTTCTTTCGATTTATCTAAAGAGGAATTTAAAGTAATCCCCCAGCCTGGTGATTCGAGATATAAATCTCGCTATGATAACAGCTTAATTGGAGATTGTCGAAGAGTGTTTATGCATACTGGTTCGTTGTAGTCGTTACTATAACATATGGGTATTGAGAAACAACAATGTAGAACAATTTTGGGAACTGTCTTCTCTTACTTTCATTAATTATAAGGGGTCGATAAATCAATGGTCTTATGTGAGTCAGAGAGGTGTTGGTTCCCCTATATTTATGCAGAGCCTCGTATCTCCCCATGTTAACGGGACGCCAAAGAAAAAGAGGCAGGCTGAGAATAGCAAGAAAAATAATAAGGTATGTTCTAATTTTGATGTTATTTCGTGTGTAAAATTAACAAGAAGGCTTCGTAGTAAACTGATTACAGTATATATTCATGTAGAATTTTGGTTTTATCGAGGGTGACTTTTGAGTTCTACCTCTTGTATCCTTTTAGAGTACTATCATTTGAATTTGATTATACATTATGTTTGATTGTATTTACGGTTTGTTAATTTGTTTACATATATTAATTCACTTTCATGTTTTTACATCTTATTTTCAGTTGATTAAGGCTATGTTTGGCAAAAGTAGCTGTGAGCAGTAGCAGTGAGCTGTGAGCAGTAGCCAAAAAAGCTCACAGCTTCATAAAGAAGCATTGGGAAAATGAGTTTTCCTAAAAAATAGCAAAGCCCACAGCTCTCATGTCAAACAAACATAAAAAATAAAAAAGCTCATTCTCACCGCTCATTATCCCAAAAAGCTCCAAAAAAGCTCCGCGCCAAACATAGCCTAAAAGAGAACCTTCCATTTCTTAACCAAGTGATAGAGATTGATGTCGTCGCACAAGTCAAGATGACAGGGCATTTATTTAAAGAACCGTGCTTCTGTTTAGGGATCTATCCTCTTATCGCTTTTAGTATCTTATGTTGATGATTCTGATTCACTTTTTTTAGGGAACTCGTGGTCTTTGACACTTATCTGTAACATGTTTTTGAAGGTTTTAATACCTTGCTTTTTGGATTGCGATCCTCTTATGTTCAATTTGAACATGAGAGTTCCAGTCTTAGGAATTGCGAAGTGAAATGTGTTGGAGATGAAATGCCTCAAATAAACCAAAGTGTTGATCATATTAAGGGTGCAGTAGAAAACAATGCTAAAAATGAAACGGGTCAACTGGATAATTTTGTATTCCAATGGGTCAGACTGTGTTGACTCGAAACACAGATTACACTAAACAATAATCGACTTAAATAACACAAGTCTTTCAACAGATTGAATTCCAAAATCATCTAACTGCATTAAGAGAAGTCAATGCAGATTGCATTTACAAAATCCACCATACAACATTCACAAAAATGATTACTAATTCACAAATCACAATACAGATGCTAATATTCACTGTCAAACAGCTAATCCCCAGTGCCATTATCTAGTGAAGCAGTAGCTTATGGGGATTAGAGAGTCGGTCAAGTGCTTAGTGAAACCAAGAATTAGTGCACATCGAGAAGAGGCACATCAGTTAGATCATAGAGACCTAGAAACAGCTATTCTTGTAGATGATGTTAACCTAACCCTTATCCCAATACCTCCTTTCATTATAATAAACATTGATTTGCCCACTTTACCTGGTCTAGCATTTGTATTAAACTTAACTCTCTTTCCACCCCTACTAGTCCTACTAGAGGCTGCACTCACCAACTTCAAAGGTTGCAGACTCCCCTGTGAGCATATAATCTCGACATTGTTCCGGTTTAAAGATTCAAAAGAAGAAGGACCAAATTTGCTCGTTGGAAACTTAATAACCGCTATGTCGGTTAAGTTAGTTATTAGTTAAGTTAGTTAGTTAGTTATAAAACTGTTAGGTAGTTATGGCGGTTATAGAACCGAACCATTGCGTCGTTTGGTTCACAGCCATTCGAAAAGTTGTGATGTTTGGCAAACACCCATTCGATCACTATATATATGTATGTACATGTATTGATTAATGGTTAGACAATTTAGTTATTCAGAAATCTTATTGCAATTTGATTCGTTGTGTTTTGGTGTGTGCAAACAACAATTATCAAAATATCAACAAACGTGAGGTCTAATTTATCGTGAGACAAATAGACGTGAAGTAATACGAGTAAACCTTTTAGGAAAAAGATTATCACGCAAAACTTTGTGAAAGTGATATTTAAATTGTGAGACCGGGAAGTGATTTCCCGGGTCGTACCCCAACGAGGTGTGAATGGAAAGCTTCGAATGAGATTGGGATTAAAATCTTGTATGATTGGAAAGATTATTTGGTTTTACGATACGTTAAATTAACGAAATTAGAAAATTGACGAAGGAAAATGAAAGTAAAATATCCTGAGGGGAAACAAAAGGCAATTGGCAAACTAGGGAAGTCCTAAAACACTATGGGAATCAAACTTAGGTATCGGGAATCCTAAAACGCAAGTAAACAAATAAACGTGAAACCGTGGGATTGGGATAATAGTGAAGATGATATGAGTACACAAGACACATTTTGGACTAGTTTTGTGGTAGACGAAGTTGACAACGAGAATCCTACACCAGTCAACATAGAAAACATTGATAATATGTATCATGAAGAGGATCAAATACCAGAACCAATACCAGATCCAGAATCACCAACCACACCAACAATATACACTTACGAACCCAACTCAGAAAGTGACAGAGAAGCTACTTTTAGCTCTTTGAGCTCAGATAGATATGATCATAGACCGGTACGAGGATTAAAAGATATAACGGAAATCTACCAGACTGCACTTGAAGTAGAAGCACCTAGCTTACTCTTTACAGAAGAAGAACCTCGTAATTACAAGGAAGCATTATCAGATAAGAAATGGATTAAGGCCATGGAAATTGAATTAGATTCAATCAACAAGAATAACACATGGACTCTTACTACATTGCTTGAAAACCAGAAGGCAATCGGACTCAAATGGGTTTATAAAACCAAAAGGGATGCACACGGGAAGATCATCAAATATAAAGCAAGATTAGTAGCAAGAGGTTACGTATAAGAACAAGGAATAGACTTCGATGAAGTATTCGCACCAGTTGCTAGGATAGAGACAGTTCGGTTAATATTAGCACTAGTAGTATATCATGGTTGGCCAGTACACCACTTAGATGTAAAATTAGCATTTTTACAAGGAGAGTTGAAGGAAGAAGTCTATGTCAAACAACCGGAAGGGTTTATTCAGCAAGGAAACCCTGATAAAGTCTACAAGCTAACTAAAGCTTTGTACGGCTTAAGACAAGCACCTAGAGCTTGGAACATGAAGCTTGATCAAACCTTGAAATCATTAGATTTTAAGAAATGTAATCTCGAACAAGCAATTTACACAAAGAGAAGCAAGACTTCTACGCTTATTGTTGGAGTATATGTAGATGATTTAATAATCACGGGCACTCCAAAGAAAGAAATAGACTTGTTCAAATCTCATATGGAAGACAAATTCGAAATGAGCGACTTAGGGTTGCTAGCTTATTACCTTGGGATAGAAGTTACACAAACAGGAGGAGAGATTAAAATCAAGCAGGCAAGATATATTAACAAGATCTTGAAAGAAACAAGTATGACGGACAGTAATGATACGAAGATACCTATGGATCCCGACACTAAGTTGGTCAAGGCGGAAGATAGTGGAAACCCAGTTGACGCAACTTACTACCGTAGCTTAATTGGAAGTCTTAGGTACTTACTGCACACAAGACCAGATCTTAGTTACTCAGTCAGACTACTCAGCAGATTTATGCAAAACCCGAAGGAAATTCACATGAAGGCAGTAAAACAAGTAATCCGATATATCAAATGAACAAAGGAGCATGGAATCATATACAAGAAAGAAGGCAGCTTCAAGATTACAGGTTACAGTGACAGTAGTTATGGAATCAACACCGATCAAGGAAAAGGAACTACTGGCATAGTATTTTACTTTGGAGAGTCACCTATTACTTGGTGTACTCAGAAACAACCTACACTAGCACTATCATCGTGTGAATCAGAATTCATGGCGGCTACTGGAGCAGCATGTCAAGCTTTGTGGTTAAAACGTTTACTTAGTGAATTAACTGGATGGCAAGAAAAAAGGATAACGCTTAGAGTTGACAACGTATCAGCAATAGCACTCGTAAGGAATCCAGTATTTCATGGAAGAAGCAAGCACATCAACATTCGCTATCATTTCATTCGTGAATGCGTAGAGAATGGTCATATCAATATGGAACACATTAATGGAGAACTACAAAGAGCAGACATTTTAACAAAGGCCTTACCAAGACTTAAGTTCGTGACTATGTGACAAATGCTCGGAGTTCAAGACTTAGGACGAAGCAACGATCAAGATTAAGGAGGAGAATGTGAGCATATAATCTCAACATTGCTCCGGTTTAAAGATTCAAAAGAAGAAGACCAAAGTTGCTCGTTGGAAACTTAATAACCGCTATGTCGGTTAAGTTAGTTATTAGTTAAGTTAGTTAGTTAGTTATAAAACGGTTAGGCAGTTATGGCGGTTATAGAACCGAACCATTGCGTCGTTTGATTCACAGCCATTCGAAAAGTTGTGATGTTTGGCAAACACCCATTCGATCACTATATATATGTATGTACATGTATTGATTAATGATTAGACAATTTAGTTATTCAGAAATCTTATTGCAATTCATATTGACTCATATTTGGGACCAACATCCACAGTCACATTCATAGCTACATCAGGTTAATCCACTAAAGATGTTGATTCAACATCTTTATTCTTCTTATGTCTACGTTTGGTTCTTGGTAGCTTAGGTGGTTTATTAACTTTAGTATAAGTACAACCTACCTTATTATGTCCTTTTTTACCACAATTTTGAATGTCATTTCTATCCCAGCTCTAGGAAGCCTATTTGTATTTTTTGATTCATGTGTAGCCCTAATCCTTTTTTTCCTTGGCTTTCCTGGTATTTTCTTAGTCTTGGGTGGCAGAACCCTAGACATTTCATTACAAACTGACCAAAAGGCCATGCCTCAAACTGGACTCATATACTGATTATAGGATTGATAATACATATCTTTCCTAAAACAAGGAGGCACATAATACTCTGGTCTTCTATTAATTTAAAAAAAAAACAGCTATTGCATGAGGGTAACCCAGACGTGATAATTACCACCTGATAATTACCACATTCTACAACTGCAAGTTCTTAGATGTTCATTAACTCTAAAAGCCTCAGAACCATTCCTAACTTCATATGAATTCCCCACCAGCTAGAATTACATGGAAAAAACTATATATGAATAACAATATCAGCGATACATAATCAAATAACATGTATTATGAACTGATTGTTGTATTAGAATCATATAGCTTTGTTGACCTGTTAAAAATTTAAGTATTTTTTGAATGTTAGGACAAATATCTTTAGGCCATTTCTCCATCAGTTGCCTCATGGTATTCATCCTCTCTAGTACTATCACCCTCATTGCCTCAAACATAGTTATTAAGGGCTTGTTCCTAACTCTTAACAAAACAAAATTAAAACACTCACTAAACCCATTCTCCACTGCTTCACACTTTGTTCCTATGCTAAAAAAAAGGCCCTAGACCAAGTTTTGTGATCTTTATTACGCAAGTACTAATGCACATTTGGGTTAGCCCTGTTGGGAATTATTAGTTAGAACAGACTTAAGTCGTCTACTAGTTGTTTGAGTTAAGTCTGTTAGCATAGTTAATTCTACCAGTTCAATGTTAAGTCTTAGTATGTTTTAGTTAAGTTTGTTTATGATTTAAAAAAAAAATCAGAATAGATATTTTAGGAGATATATTAGGGAAGGATATTCACACATATTAGAATATACGTTTATCCTTCTACACGTTTTGTAATATTAGGGTTTCCTTAGTGTATAAAAGGAACTCAACGGTTATGGAAGAAAATATCCAAGCCTGTTAGCAAATTAATAG
Source organism: Artemisia argyi (assembly GCA_030686995.1). NCBI lineage: Eukaryota > Viridiplantae > Streptophyta > Magnoliopsida > Asterales > Asteraceae > Artemisia > Artemisia argyi. Next base: position 159,187,613 of record CM060693.1, read on the forward strand.
AATACATTATTAGTATTTCTTATTGTGTTATTCATAACTGTTGTTTGTTAAGATTCCGCATTAACAATCAATCATACTGATGAAGCGAAAAGTGTACCGCTTTTGGGGGTCATTTAAGGCCAAAGTCGAGATTATTTGATCAAATATTGCCCTAAATCGTTCCTTTTATCATTTTAGGTACTTTTGAGAGGAATTTTACAAAAGGAAGCATTTTGGACATTTTTGAAGCGAAAAAGTGAAGAAAACGACAAAGTCTCAAAACCATGCTAGAAATTGCACTTGACGGCGTCACATCTTGCTAGTGACGGCGTCATGACTTGACAAAGGGGTGGATAAATCAATTACACGTGACGCGCCAGAATGTTTTATGAAGGGATCGTGACGGCGTCACGTATTAAATTGCCAAGGCCATCATGAGTAATTGCAAAGAGTGACGGCCCAGAGTCCATAAAGAGTGACGGCGTCAGAAGAGGATCTAGGCAATACGAGTTTATTTTGGCGGCGAGTTGACGGCGTTATATATATATATATATATATATATATATATATATATATATAGTTTTTTAGTTTTCATTCATTGTGTGCAACTTTAAAGGGAGTAAACCCTAGACGAAATTTACAGCTACTTTAAGGGTTTCAACCCTTTGTTTCTTCCATGCTTAATTGAAGATAAGTCTTTTATCAAATCATTCAATATGTCTATGTGTTGTTTGATTATATCTTACACTTGTCTTCTCATTGGGGTGCTACTTCATAATACTAAGTTCAAGTCATAGAAAACGACCACTAAATGAGACGTTTTTAAAAGTTACCATTAGATAAATGAAATCAAAGTTATAACAAGAGGTCCCAATGCAATAAGATACATAAACATTTTTAGAATATCATCGAATGGTAATTGTGAATGCATCAAAGTCTTCAAAACATGCCATGCGACTCAAATGCTCCAAACCCAAGCTATCATCTTACAGACCTGAGAAATCATGCTAAAAGTGTTAACACAAGGTTGGTGAGTTCATAGGTTTAATGTAAATAAGATGAAAACCTTTTTAAGTTAGTCGTTATGACAAGTATATGTCAACCTAATCCTATTACAAGTTACGCCCATACAAGACTTGTAATATCTTAGGTCCACATATAAATTCATGATGATAAATATTTCTTAAAATAGAAAAAGTCAAAGTACTAGAGTCAAAGCCAAAACACTTGGTTATAATAATTTGTCTGAAAAGTCTTCGCAAATAAAGTTTATGATGTAAATCATAATGGAAGAAAAAACCATTGAAAGCAAGTCCTCATGGCAAAAGTCATATCAATCTATCATGTTACAAGTCCCACCCATACAAGACTTGTAGCATATAGACTCATACACCAATCCATGATAAATTATGTAAGTGTAAAAGTCAAGTGCAAACCACAAGTATTTAGTTTTTAAGGCGACAATTGTAACACATAGGGCTGAGCATCGGGCCAGATCCCGACCCGACCCGACCCGACCCATCCCGACTAATCCCGATCCCGAAAAGCACCAAAATCCTAAACCGAATACTGACCCGAAATTAGTCGGTTTCGGTATAGTTGGTATTGTCGGTTTTGGGCTGATTTGCTTGTATTTTTTGGGTTTTTGGCCTATCTCGTCCCGACCCGAATCCCGAAATTCTAAAAATCCAAACCAACTCCCGACCCAAGAAGCTATTATTCGGTTTCGAGACTATCGGTTTATGTCAGGATCGGGTCGGTTTTCGGGACTCGGGCGGTTTTGCTCACCCCTAGTAACACATACAATAGTCGGAAAGTAAATATTATTGCACTAAGCCCATGAAACCGAATACGTTAACACATTATATCAATAAATTGATATAGTAATTGCCCTAGTAGGTAACTTGTCATTTACCTATCGTCTCAAATACAGTGCTTTTGGTTACCTATCCAGTCAACCAAACGGGATTCGTCAATCCCATAGGCCTATCCACAGCATTCACGTTTACACAAAATAACTAATTGTTCATGATGTTATGGACTTTTGGCAATAATGCTTAGGCAATAATAAATCAGTTCAAGCATACAGTTTTCAAGTACTTGTGTCCATAGTAAATACAATCCATTGTATTTATGTAAAACGAGTAATGTGTTTCGGTAAATGAGTAAAGTGTCTCAGTAAATGAGTAAAGTGTTTCAGTGAATGAGTACAATGTTTCAGTAAACTTTTCAAGTGTTTTGGTAAACGTTTCAAGTGTTTCAGTAAACTAATAAAGTGTTTCAGATAAATAAGTAAAGTATTTCAGTAAAAGAGTAAAGTGTTTCAATAAACATTTCGAGTGATTTAGATAAACAAGTAAAGTATTTCAGTAAACGTTTCAAGTGTTTCAAATAAACAAGTAAAGTATTTCAGTAACCGAGTAAAGTATTTCAGTAAACGTTTCCGTAAATGAATAAAGTGTTTGTAAGTGAAAAGAGCATGTATTCTCACCCCATAAGTAGTTCAAAACGAGTAAAGGTGGGGTTATGAGATCACCGTAAAGCAACGAGATAAATATAACGAGATAATGCAATAGACGCCAATAATTATTCTAGGAGCAACCTAAAAATAATATGTTGTGTCTTAGATTGAGAATAATAAACATGAATATGCAAGTTTGTTTTATAAAGTTTTTATATGGATTATACCATTGTACTTAGTGTTTATAAGGTTTATAAAATAACTAGGACAAGTTTTATGACAAGTTTGTTAAGTTTAATAAACCCGAACATAAGTGCAATTCAGTTTTAAAATAGTTATCTGATTTTATAAAATTCGTTTATCCTGAACCGTAAAGAGTTATGACTCGGTTTTTACGTCTACGGAAAGATATTTGAGTCTATTAATTAGTTTTGTGGGTCTCATTATTCCAAAAATTACATAACCTATGTAAAATTACTACAATACCCTTAAATGTCAAAGATGGAAATTGACTACACAAAACAATCCCATGAAAACGACTTTAGTTTACAATCTACAACTCCGTTTCAATTCTTTCCAGCGGCCACTTTTAAGTTAAAGTGTCACCTATGTTTTCTCTTCGAAAACCAACAGTGGGTTATGTACAACTTTTAAGAGTTTTTGGCTATTGAAAACAGGTTACTAAATCTGGCATAGTTTTGCCGTTTATCTTCTAGTTAAATCATCGGGTGACGTCATGAAACGAGCCTCCCAAAAAAGCTAAGAGATAGATTTATAACCCTATATTTTTATCCAGAAATCCACATATATTTACTGATTGTGTCGTTTTAGTCATTGATCAAGTTTGTCCCAAATAGTTGTGATCAAAACATTGTTTTCTAAAGTCTTTCACTATGTACAATGTATAAATCTTTAAAAATAAGTATATAAAATGTACAATATACGTAAATCTCATATCTATAAATATATGAACATGATCAACATAAGAGTATAGAAATAAATATGTGGTGATTCCTTACAAAGGAGAAGATATGTTGGGATCAATTAAGAACAAAACCAATAATCACCAATAGATCTTCAACCCACATGCATCAAGAACCCAAAACCAATAATTCTAGAAAATATACTTGATGATCTCAGCCCCTTATACTCAAGAAATGATGAGTTTGACCTTCATCTTTACCACAACAACTAGTGAAAACAGTGATCAAAGAGGGTGTTTGTGTGGTGGTGATGAACGAAATTAGAGGAGTAGAGGGTGAGATGGAGTTTTGAGTTATCTTGAGATCTACAAATCCATGTATGTAAGATACATGCAAAATTTGTGAGACAAGTGTCTCATAATGTCATCCTAAGATGACACCACATAAGGATGACAAACCAAGTAGTTAATGGGGTAAATTTGATTTAATTTGATGTATAAATTGTTTAGTTTAGGGTTTATTGTTAAAAGGAGGTGCGGGTTTGAGCTAGAAATGTGAAACTTGCAACGTTTTTTTTTGTAAAAATGGTAAAATAAAAGTATGACATATAAATATGTATGTAATGAAACTAGAATGCATAAAACATGTAGACTAAGCATAGTCTAGAGTCGGGTTTAAGTTTAATGTACGTGTAACGATGTACGCGAGTGACCTATCTAGTTACCTGTAAAAGTTAATTTTCATGTAATTAAAATAAATAGTACATTTAAATATGTATAAGTTTTTTTTTTTTTTTTTTTTTTTTTTTTTTTTTTTTTTTTTTTTTTGAAGTGTTAGTAGAAATGGGGTGCGGGTATTGGGTAAACACGCGTATAAGTTAAAATGCTTAACACGTAAGTTAAAATGCGTAATACACAAGTTATTTGAAAACAATGAACTTGAATGAAATGACCATTTAATAAATTTTGAGTAGACTAAACATTAGTCTAGTGTGACATAAAATGTCTAAAAGTGGTTCTTATTATGTATAGGATAACCTAACGGGTATACGCAAAGTTTAATTTTTTACGTGATTTGGATAAAACATTCAAGTTGAATGGTAAAAGTTAACGTCAAATTCACGGTTGTTACAAAATATATATCTAATGTTATGGCTTTTATACATACTAGTTTCCATCCCTCTTTGAAACCATTGAAACAAACTTAAAACCTATCGAAATAAGTTTTGTTATATGGATAAACTGTCATACCCACCTTCACAGTTGACCCATCATCCGACTCTAATATGGCCTTAGTGTATGACCTAATTAGACCATAATTATCCTCTATAGTTGATTCGCCTCATCACAGCCCATCTATTTGCTTTCCTACATTGTGTTAGACTGGCAATGCATTTGTATTTTTTCATCACCAAATCCCCAATCTCATGCAACTTAATTTCTGGAATTTACCTAATCTTAGGACCAAAGTGTTTTCCTATCCATTTGTAGTTCATAAGAGTTACGTACTTGGATTTTCTTTCAAGGAAATAACTTCAAAAGAAGCTTTAGTAGTCAACATATTACCATAACATCTCCAAGGGCATTTGTTACCCTCATCCTTAACTACACTTGGGTACTTGTTAAACTTGGTTTGTTTTCCTAGCAATTTATGCTTGATATTTTGTGGTCTGAACCCACAATTAGCAATGACTTTATTTTTTGAACTTCTATAAAACCACAATGAGAAACCATTTGCCAAGGCATAATATGTCAAGCATTCTTTAAGTTGTTCAGCATTTACAAATCTCTCACCAACCTAAAACTAAATAATTAAATTAGTAGTATACTTATATATTAAAACAGTTAACTGTAAATTGAAAATGGAAAAAATAATGAATACATGTGGTTTCAGCATCCTCTAGTCGATATCTTCATCATGGATTGGTTACTTTTGAACCTTTGTTTCAACAATTTTGAAAGGATCTTTCATTTCATCATTCACACCTTTTAATTTCCTCATCAAATCATCTATAAACTCCTCATGTTCAATTACGAATTACGGTCTCACTATCACCCAAATTATGTGTGGAAACCGTAGAGGGGGTGAATACGTTTTCATTAAAACTTAAAACTTTTGTATCAAATACCCGATCAAGTGTGACGCAATATGAAAAGTCTCAATTATAAATCTAAAATAACTAGAGGTATTAACAAATAGATCAAAACACAAACATAACATAAGATTCATGTCATGTCACAAACATACTCAACATGAAATAAGCAACTAACCACCCAAATATAAATGCAATGCAAATATAAATATAAGGTGGTAAATGCAAAGATCAAAAGTAAAGAGATAAGTAAAGAAAACGCAAACCCGGACACGGTGATTTATAGTGGTTTGGTCAAGCAGCTCCTCTTCGCCCTACTCCACTCCCCGAGTACCCAACTCGAGAGTTACTTCACTAATCAACAAGCTCCCTTCTCGGCGGAGAAAACCATACAACGTCGCTTACATTATTTTTCGACACTAAGCTAAATGTTGAGTACTAATCTTAGCTAGTACCAAACTACCACGATCTACCCAATCCTCACAAATTGCACAAGCTACAAGATCCACATGATCTACACTCGATCTACCCGATCTACTCACGATCTACCCGATCCTTACTAATCACACCATCAACACGACATACACGATCTACCAGATCTACTCTTGATCCACTTGATCAACACACTAGCTCACTAGCTACAAGAGATCCCTAAGATCTCAACACGATCACAATGATCCACACAAGATAGCAAATACAAGATTACAACACTTGATGTATATCAAGATACAATCAAGCAAACAATTGGTAATGCAAGTGCACTACTCAAAGACTCTAACACTTTGTATCTTCTTGATACTTTGTGTTCTTCTCTTGGACTAGAAGATGAATGAAGGTGATCACTTGAATGGATGATTGGATCACTCAAAAACAAACTAAGACTCTCTAAATGATCAAAGAAAGTGATCTAAATAAGAAGGGATTAGACCAGAGTGAAATGGCTGGAAAAATCAAGTTGGGAGTGTAAAATGGTCAACTATTTATAGGCAAAGAGAAAATAGTCGTTACAAGGGGCACTGCACCACTAATGTCTGGACGACACCACTAAATTTAGTGGTGTCGTGGGGGACAAAAACGCTCATTTGTTTGTCTTTAATAGGGAAGGTTTATTTGGGGAAGTTTGGAGCTGATTTTGGGGGGGGGGGGGGGGGGGGAATGGCTGTTGGGATTTTTAAACTTATTTTTCAAAATAAAACATTTCTTTTTATTTCAAAAAATGATTTGTAAAATGTATTTTTGAAAAAATGTTTTGTCACATTAAAAATGTGAAGTTTGGAAAAATATAATCCTTTGATCATTTGTCAAGTAGTAGATTTGTTTATCCATACCTTGAGTGATTTACGTAGGGATGAAAAGCTACGACTTTGTTGAAGCATAGTTGAGACGTCAATATGTGTTGATGTAAGTATGCATTGATGATTTATGTTAACAAGTAACTTGCGCATTTTACATTATGCATTACAAGTTACATGTTTGTCATTATTAAAACCGAAGAAACCATTTAGTTTAAATATCATAATATTTGCACTAACATTATGGACCATGGTTTGTTTAAAAGTACCAACATTTGTTTGTGTTTTGTTTTGGTGGGTTAGGAGCCCTTTTTGCATCAGATTTTCTTTTAATAAGTTCTCTCACTTCATCTTCACACTCAGATAGGTAATTAAATGATTTATCCAAGTTTCACTTTGATCATGTCATAATTGAACATATCTTCATTAACCATTTGTTTATTATCACTACCAGTTTCACTTTGATCATGCATTGTGGGGTTAACGTTCTCCTCAATCACTATCCCCTTATTCCTAACACCCATTTTCCTACGTACAACTCGTACATCATCTATCATTATACCCTTCCCCTTACCAATAACCCTTTCAACATTTTCTACATCATCTATCACTTATCCTTTCCCATGTCATCTACCAGTGCCTCATGTACCACAACCTCATCTACCAATGTCTTGTGTACATCATTTACCATAGGCACATCTACTAGCGCCTCATCAATAATTGGACTTTCATCTTCAATGCTTAGAACATCTGATCTAGGAGGTGCCACTCTGTAAAATAACCAAAAAAAAAACATGTATATAAAAAAAGCAATAATCGACGATAAATGTGGTAAGAAACATAAAGAATAAAAATAAAAGTACCTTTACCATAGAAGACGTGAGTTATTTTACATACTAAGTTTTTGTTACAAACTGAGGGACAAATCCCCACCATCCATCTATTTTGATCTAATGGTGGGGATTAACCTAAGATTTAATAGACAACCCAAGTCCATGTTTTTTTTATTGTCTTTTTGTTTTTCTTTTTATTCACTTTTATTTTTCTTTTTTTGTTTTTTTTCCCTTCCTATTTACATTTTTTTTTCTTGCATTTTTTTGTTGCATTTTTCCTTCTTTTTGTCTTTTTTTTTCTATTATTTTAAAAATAAAATTTCACGTTTTTTTTTCATGCCTTTTTTTTGTCCTTTTTTTTTTTTTTTTTTAAATTTCACTTTTTTTTTCTTTCTTTTAAAAGAAAATACACCTTTTTATTTTAAATTTACGAGTATTTTTTTTTAATTTAATTTACGTTTTTTCACTTTCTAACTTTTTCATCCGCTTTCAGAAATATTCGTCCGTTTTCATAAATATTCATCCATTTTCATACGTATTCGTCCGTTTTCATACATATTCGTCCGTTTTCTTACGTTTTCGCACGTTTTCATATGTTTTCGTCCGTCTTCATACATATTCGTCCATTTTCTTACTTTTTCATCTATTTTAATCCGTTTTTATACGTTTTACGACCGATACGTTTTCATCTGTTTTCGTCCGTTTTCATCCATTTTCATACGTTTCGTCCGTTTGTATATGTTTTCGTCCGTTTTCATATGTTTTCGTCTGTTTTCATACATTTTTGATCGTTTTTATATGTTTTCGTCCATTTTTATATATTTTCGTCTGTTTTCAGATGTTTTCGTCCGTTTTTCTACATATTTCTCCGTTTTTCTTACGTTTTCGTCCATTTTTTTACATCTTCATCCGTTTTTAAATGTTTTTGGCCATTTTCAGACATTTTTCATATGTTTTTGAATATCACAAGTGATATTTTGAATACCACAAGTGATATTCCTGAACATCACAAGTGATTTTCAACTAATATTTTGTAACATGAAAATCACAAGTGATATTGATATTCAGAATATCACAAGTGATATTCTGAATATCAAAAGTTATTTTCAACAAATGTTTTGTAACATGAAAATCACAAGTAATATTCTGAATATCACAAGTGATATTCAGAATATCACAAGTGATTTCACGTTTTTTTTCAATTCACGTTTTTATTGCTTTCTTACATTTTTTGCTGTATTCATAACTTTTTGGCCATTTTCATTTGTTTAATGTCACAAGTCATATTCTGAATATAACAAGTTATTTTCAACAAATGTTTTGTAACATAAAAATCACAAATGTTATTCTGAATATCACAAGTGATATTCAGGATATAACAAGCAACATTTAGAAAATCAAAAGTGATATTCTTAATATCACAAGTGATTTTCAACTAATGTTTTGTAACATAAAAATTACAAGTGATATTCACAAAATTACAAGTGATATTCATAATATCACAAGTGATTTTCACGCTTTTTTTAATTCACGTTTTTTTTTTCACTTTCTTACGTTTTCGTTTGTTTTCGTTCGTTTTCATACGTTTTCGTCTGTTTTCATACGTTTATGAATACCATTCTTAATATCACAAGTGATATTGTGAATATCACTGGAAATCACTTGTGATATTAAGAATATCAATTGTGATATTCAGAAACGTATGAAAACGAACGAAAACATAAAAAAACGAGCAAATACGCATGAAACTGTAAAAACACGCCTGAAAATGGACGAAAACATATGAAAAATTGATGAAAACATATGAAAATGTATAAAAACTGCCCAAAAACATATAAAACTACTGAAAACGTATGAAAACAAACGAAAACATATGAAAACGGACAAAAATACATAAAGACAGACGAAAACGTTTATAAACGGACAAAAACGGACCAAAACGGACGAAAACATATAAAAACGGATGAAAACACATGAAAACAGACAAAAACGTTTGAAGACATATAAAAACTGCTGAAAACGGACAAAAACGTCTAAAACGGACAAAACATCTGAGAACGTATATAAACATGTGAAAACAGACAAAAACAGACGAAAACGTAATAAAGTGAAAGAAACATGAATTTATTTAAAAAAATAAAAAAAAACTTAGTTTAAAAAAACGTGATTAAAAAAAAAAAAAAAAAAAAAAAAAAAAAAAAAACATGGACTTAGGTTTCCATGAAAAATCTTAGGTTAATCCTCACCATTAGATCAAAATAGATGGATGGTGGGATTTGTCCCTCAGTTTGTAGAAAAAAATTGATCCACAAAAGAACTTTTCTCTAGCATAGAATAATTTGTTTATTACACTTAAAACAACATCCAATTTTGTCTCACAAAGTTGATTTTTAATTTAAGGTGTGTCGGATTTGTTTGTGCGAAAGAGAAAGGTGTTAATCGTGTATGTGAAAGTGAAGGGTTATAATCCAAGTTGGCAAATTTAAATGATTGTATGCATTGCATTTTGTCTCACAAAGTTGATTTTTAATTTAAGGTGTGTCGGATTTGTTTGTGCGAAAGAGAAAGGTGTTAATCGTGTGTGTGAAAGTGAAGGGTTATAATCCAAGTTGGCAAATTTCAATGATTGTATGCATTGCTAGATTTTTATAAAAATTTAATAATTATTTATAACCCGGTAACTGCTTGTCCGATTAACTAGTACAAAACAAAGTCAAATTTCAAAAGTTTGGTTATAAGAAAAGAAATAAAAATAGGATACAAGTTGGATATTATCCTTTCTAAAATACTACACTGAACTCTTAATATATGACTCTATATTCTAGTTTGCCGCTACTTGGCTTGTTGTTGATGCAAAGTCTATATTCAAACTTAAATCGTTCATATACAAAAACGAATGACAGTATTTACATTATTTTACATGCATTTGTAAATTGTAGAATTAATCCACACCAAAACAAGATGAAGACATTGGGATTTATAGTTTGTTTTAGCTTTATATGCTCGATTTTGTTATTACTTCATGTCATTGTAGAATGTTGTGGTAAATATTTTAAGTTCCCGTTCAATTTTAAATTAAGTTAAATGTCATTTTTGAAATTTGAATTTGGTTAGCAAAATATGGCATGTGACCTTCAACGTTTATTTCATTGAGGTTGGAGCCAATGATTGTGCAAAAATTTTCAACCTTTATATGCATACTTTCATGCTTGATCTTATTCATTTCCATAAATAAATAAAAAGGTTCACTAAAGTTGTTCTATAGATTATAGAGTATGATATTATATCGTTGCAAATGAATTTAAATCCTTTCTAGTTAAGCTTGAACTCAACAACATAAAGTCATAAACCAAACCATCATGTATAATAGATACGCAATGCTTATGAGCGCAAATAAAATGGATCCCATGTATAAAATTGTCATGAATATAATTTCTTGTGATTTTCTTTTTTAGCTGTATATTTAAATAAAATACGGAGTAATTCTTTGTTCATAAAACAATCGGGTAAACATATAATTTTATGTTTTTCTTTTATACACTAACTTTTGCTTCTAAAGGAAAAAAAGCTCAAATGGGTTGAAAAGGATTACAATGTCTCACTTGTATTAAATTTTAACAGCCTCTTTGATATCAAATTTATGTAAATATATAAAATCATACTTCTAAAAATAATATGTTTAGTAATTTTATGACTAATTTTTTAAAATCTTTTATTTGCCGGGTATTGAAAACCCTTTACTTAAAAGATAAGAGTATTATTTAAAATCTCCAAAACAGTGTTGAGGCCAATAGCACAGCTGAAAATTACTCTAATTACTTGTAAATTTTATTTAAGCATATTTACTAAACCCATAAAATAAGTTCTATTACTCATTACATATCAAAATAATTGTCTCTGATAAAAAACACACAGTTTAAGAAAAATATAATAATTATTGTATTCTCTCATACTTTTTATAAAATAATAGGTTTATCCTTAACTAATTTATTACTGTCTTCTTTAAAATTTGTAATAATAATATCAAGTAAGGGTGGTACGATATTTTCGTATCTAGTTTATTAATAGACAATTAATTTGAAATATTTAAAAAATAATAATAATAAAAATAAAAATAAAAAATGTGAACAACGATATTAGAAAAGATGTAATATGTCATAAGGATAAATTTTAATACGAGATTACGCGTAGCATTTGGAAGACATACGGAATCTTGAAAGCCGTTGAAACTAAGCAATGTTTGAATGCTTGAGACCCACTCATTCACCCTCCAAAATTTAAATTTCGAAAACACTAATGACTAAACTAGAGGTATGTGGGATTTTACTTTATTTATTTTAAGAGTAGTGATATATATACATACATTTTTAATTCATACACATAAATTTAGTTGGACTACTAGGATCATACAACTAAAATTTATATGAATGAAGTAAAAATATATTTGTACATATCACTTTCCTTATTTAAATGTGGCAACTAATTGAAGTATTTTATAGTCTGACATTAAAAGATCTTGTGTTTCTTAAGATATTAGAAAACTAAACATCCACCTACCTATTACATCTAAATTAAAGCTTTCATACAACGATCAAAATTTATAGCGACAAACAGTTATAGTTACGATATTGTGGTTAAATATTTTTTGTAACATTTATGTATAACGTAAAATAATCAAAATTTAATTGAAAAATATTTTAACATGCGATAATTAATTCAAAGAACAATTCTTGAAATGTATTAAAGAACGTATAAAAACTTTTAGTGAAATTAAAAATAAAATAAAATAACATTACATCAATTTTGAAATAGGGTAAATTGCAAAAATGGTCACTAATGTATCATGAAATTGCAAAAATGGGACCAGTTATAAAGGCGTGCAAATTTGCCACTAACGTTGCATAAAAATGCAAAATAGCCACCGAGAGCCAAATTCCGTTAGTTTGCTCGTTAAGTTTCACGTCATCGAGGGTAGTTTCGTCTTTTTACTGTTCATATTTAATCAATACCACCACCACACAACCAACACCACCACCCTCTACTGCCACCGCCGCCACCACCACCACACAACCCACACCACCACCCTCTGCCGCCACCACCACCACTCTTGCCCTCCATAAATACTATTCATCATCTTCCCCATTACAAATAAAAAGAAAACTTCCTAAAACACTATTTATCATCTTCCCCTCAAGTCCATTAGAAGCCACATTGCACAATTCACAAGTCACTAATAAGTACACAATCACTGCAAAAATGTTTACATTTTTTTTACACATGTATAAAAAAAATACATTTTTTGGCGATCTTTTTAAACCTTGCGACTTTGTTGAAAAGATGCAATGAGCCAATACTATGCAAGTATGCAGAAAATTAGGAAAAATCAAGCTTTTACGAATTTGAGTTATTTGTAAATTGTGGGTATCCGGATATACAAGTTCAAAGGGTATTAGCAGTAATGTTGTCTGCACCAGTACACTTAAAAGGGATAATGAGGTAATTTTCACTAAAATACAAAATATTTTCAGTACCTCCGATGTGGCTTCGCCAACGGAGATACCTCCACAGGATGATCCAAAACAAATGTAGGTTGGACTAGCGTTGGTTCTACCACTATCTCAAAAACCTGTAAAAAGAACGAAGTTACCAACTAATCTCACTCTTAAATTTTATATATTATTGTTAGTATTTGACCCATAATTTGATACTGACCTCATTAAGCATTTTGCCAACAGAGGAACATGCTTCAATCAAATGCCTATCCTGATTATTGGGACCCATATTTAGCGCGTTAATAGTTGCTTCTTTAGCAGCATTAAGATCGTTTCCGAACTCAGTAAAATCAATTCCTGTAGCTTCTTCTTTTACAAGATTGTGCATTGTTTCCCTCCTCCATGGTCTTTCTAAATTAATTTCAACTCCCTGCATTCAAATCGGTAATCTTGAGTAATTCGGTGTAGTACTAAACTAAATTGAGTAAGTGGTACGTAAGATGTTAATCGTTCATTTTACAAGTTTCCATTAACTGGAAGAGCACATTGAGTTGCGATTTCTTCTGCCACGTTCATCATGCTTTCATAGTCTGAATACGCTTCATATATCTGGATCAGTTCGTGAGAAGCACAATGGAGCAAGAGAGAAAAACAAGAAAGGAAAGGGAAAGTTGTTATTGATTGAATGAATTGTGTAACTGAATTACAAAGTTTATACTAGTTACATTTCTATATTTACACAAGTAGTCCTCTAAGATATCAAAGTTACAATAGCAGTCCCCTAACTATTGTTGACTGCTTGTACACTCCCCCTCAAGTTGAGAGTGAGATACTCCCAACTTGTTCAGTAGTTTAGTATGTTGATCCACTGTTACTACTTTAGTGAATACATCAGCTAGCCGTGACTTGGTGTTGACATATGAAGTTTTGATAAGCCCATCTTTCATTTGATCTCTGACATAGTGGCAATCCACTTCTATGTGCTTTGTTCTTGCATGGAAGACTGGATTAGCTGCTATGTATAGGGCTGCTTGATTATCACAGAACAAGTTTACTGGATGCAAATCTTTAATACCAAGGTCCTTGAGCAAACTGACTAACCAAGTTATCTCACAACATGTAAGAGCCATAGCCCTGTACTCTGCTTCTGCAGATGATCTTGACACTACTGCTTGCTTCTTAGATTTCCATGACACAAGTGAATCTCCCAACAAAATACAATAACCTGTTGTTGATCTTCTTGTCATTGGACAGCTGGCCCAATTAGATTCACAATAAGCTTTCAATTCAACTGCAGAATCTCTAGCCAACAATATACCTTGACCTGGTGCTTGTAACAAATACCTCAACAAATGCTTGACTGCTTGTATATGTACAGAAGTTGGTGATTGCATAAACTGGCTGAGCAATTGTGCTGTGTAACAAATATCTGGCCTTGTTACAGTCAAATAAATCAACTTACCAATGAACCTTCTATAAACTTCAGGATCTTGTAATGATGACCCAATATCAGCCTGCAACTTCAAATTTGGGTCCATAGGAAGTTTATAAGGTTTGCAATTCAACACACCACCTTCTTTAAGCAACTCCAGGGTATACTTGTTCTGAGAAATAAATATTCCTTGGGATGATTTTGATACCTCCAGACCAAGAAAATAACTCAACTCACCAAGATCTTTCATGTGAAATGCAGAACTCAATTGTGACTTAAGCAATTGAATTTCTGAATCATCATTTCCTGTAATCAGCAAATCATCTACATACACTAGAATTGCTGTGAACTTTTGACCAACACTTTTAACAAACAATGAATAGTCTGTCTTAGACTGAGTGAATCCAAAGGAGAGTAATGCTGATGAAAGTTTAGAAAACCACTGTCTTGGTGCTTGTTTAAGACCATACAGTGATTTATTCAACTTACATACTAAATTCTTTGGCAATGTAGACTCAGCTTTTGCAGACTCCCCCTTACCACAGTAACCCAAAGGAATTTTTATGTACACATCTTCTTCCAAATCCCCATGTAAGAATGCATTTGAAACATCCATTTGACATGTTTGTCATCCTTTTAAAGCAGAAACAGCCAAAAGAGATCTTACAGTTACCATTTTTGCCACAGGAGCAAATGTTTCTTGATAATCCACTCCATGTTGTTGTCTATTACCCTGTACAACCAACCTTGCCTTTTTTCTTTCCACAGAACCATCTGCTTTAAACTTTGTCTTAAAAATCCAATGACTACCAATAGATGTCTTTCCAATTGGTAAAGTTGTAACTTCCCAAGTTTCATTTTCATCCAAAGCAGTCAATTCAGAATCTATAGCTTGTTTCCATCCTGGTTGTGTGATTGCTTCTTTGAAACTTGTTGGATCCTTTTGAGCCAAATGAGAAACTAAGAAAGCTTGGAATTCAGGAACAAGAGAAGTTTTGGACACTTGATTTGCTTTTGGAACATGATGCAAAACAAAATCCTTTAATTTTGTAGGTAAGGTATTTTGTCTGGATGATTTTCTTGTAGGCATTTGAGATGAAACTTGTGGTTGGTTGACCTCTTGTTGAACACTTTCAGAACTAGGAGAGGAAGATGAATTCTCAGAAGGTGATGCATTTTGAGGATCATTAGTGTTGTCAGAATTTATGTTTGGTAAAGGGAAATGATTTTGTACTTCCTCAGAATAATTGGTAGAAAATTGACAAGGCAATGTTGTTGGCAAAGGAGGCAAAAATTGTTGCATACTTTCTGAATCAAAAGGGAAAATATGCTCATAAAAGGTAGCATCTCTTGACACAAAATCAGTTCTGTGTTGTAGATTGAAAAACTTGTACCCTTTTTGATTGGCAGGGTATCCTAAAAACACACATGGAACACCTCTTGGAGCAAACTTATCAGGTACTCTAGATGGATTACTCACCATAGCAAAGCAACCAAACACCTTTAAATGTGAGTAATCAGGCTTAGAATTGAGAAAAATTTCATAGGGTGTTTTATTATTTAGAACTGATGATGGTAACCTATTTATGAGATAAGTAGCAGTGGTTACACAATCCCCCCAAAATCTCAAAGGTAAATGTGAATGAAACCTCAATGCCCTTGCAGTATCCAATATATGCCTATGTTTCCTTTCCACTCTACCATTTTGTTGTGGTCTATCCACACAAGATGTCTGATGTACAATACCTTGACTTTTCAAATAAGGCCCACATTCTCCTTTTATAAATTCTAAAGCATTATCAGACCTAATAACTTTCACAGTCTTACCAAATTGTGTACTAACAAACTTAATAAAAGCCTTTAGAGCTACAAATGAGTCAGACTTATTAACTAGCAAATAGGTCCATGTTGCTCTACTGCAGTCATCTACCACAGTAAAAAAAAAAAAAATACCTAAACTTGCCATTTTTTGGTACCTTATATGGCCCCCAAACATCAATGTGTACCAAATCAAATATTTCACTATTCTGTGACTCACTTAATGAATAAGGTAGCTTAGTAAACTTAGCCATTGGACATGACAAACAATCAGCAGTATGAGATTTTGAAACAACAACAGGCAAATCATTCATATGCTTTAGTTTTGAATCTGATACATGTCCAAGTCTATGATGCCACAATGCATATGAACTATTATTCACACTACCTACAGCAGAAAGAGAAAACTTTTGCAAAGTTGCTTTAACTAAAGAGTTAAACACCATGTCCACTTTATCTGCTGGTAGGTTGACAAGATGGTACAATCCTGACTTCATTCTACCCAGTCCTGTCACCTTCTTGGTTGCCAAGTCCTGGACAACACAAAACTCGGGATAAAATGAAACAACATACTGATCATCTTCTGTAAGTTTAGGCACAGACAACAAGCTAAACTTAAAAGAAGGCACTGCTAGAACATCCTTTAGTAAAGTACCATTATTCAGCTTAAATTTTCCAACATGTGAAATAACTGATGTTTGACCATTAGGTAATCTTATCTGTGGTTTAATTTTCAACACATAAGGGTCTAAAATTTCATCATCCTCAGGGGTCATATGGTCAGTGGCACCTGTATCATAAATCCACCCTTCTTTTAATTGAAGCAATTCTAATTGACTATGTAAACAAGCAATACTTGCTGCAAAATCATTAGCAAATTCAGTACCATCTTCTGCAGCCATTTTCATCTGAAAACTCTTTAGCAATTGCTCAAACTGTTGAGGTGTAAAACTCACATTCCCACTTTCCACATGTGCAACAGTCTTTTGACCCATTGCATTATGAGATCTTCCTTGACCATCCCTTGGCTTAAACTGCTTAGACACTTTATACTTTGGATGCCAAGTAGAATAACCAACCTTCTCCCAACATTTCTCTGGAGGATGCCATTTAAAACCACAAATAGAACACTTTTCTTGAAACTTTCCTCTGCTAAGCAATGCTGTTGATTCAATAGAAGAAGATCCAAACAACTGTCTTTGAGACTCTTCTTGCTGCAACATTGAACAAGCATTCTCAACACTTGGCAAAGGCACAATCATCAGAATCTGACTTCTTTGATTACTGTACTAATCATCAAGTCCATTCAAGAACTGGAACAACCTCTGTTCTTCCTTCTGTTTACTCAAAGCACTCAAGAACAAAGAAACTTCTTGTGATACAACAGAAATCACTGGCAACACATTCACACTATCAAGTTCTTCCTAAACATATTTCATCTTAGCATAGTATTCACTTATTGAACCACCTGACTGAGTAATTTCATATGTATCTTTATTCAACTTATACCTTCTTGATCCATCACTCAAAGCAAACCTCTTCTCCAATTGAGTCCAAATTTCACTAGCAGTTCCTATGAACATAATTGACTTAGCAATTGACTCATTTACAGACCCAATTAACCAACAAATCACCATATTATTACAAGTATCCCACAACTCTGCAAGATTTGTATCCGTTGTGGATCTTGCAAAAGTTCCCCTAACAAACCCTAATTTCCTCTTAGTGGAAAGTCCACTTTCAATGGCCCTGCGCCAAGCTCTGTAGTTTTGAGAACCATTAAGTTTCTCTTGCACAGTTAACGACCCTGGACCATCTAAGGGATGTAGGTACAATGGATTTTGAAACACAGCAGGTTCAGTCATGATGTTGGATCAAGAATCAAGAAATGAACAGTGAAAGCAATGAAATGAAATGAAACAATCGCACATACTAGACACACTCGTGTAACGATTTTAACGGTTTTAACGGTTAAAACTCCATTGTTACAGCTCTGATACCATGAGAAGCACAATGGAGCAAGAGAAAAAAACAAGAAAGGAAAGGGAAAGTTGTTATTGATTGAATGAATTGTGTAACTGAATTACAAAGTTTATACTAGTTACATTTCTATATTTACACAAGTAGTCCTCTAAGATATCAAAGTTACAATAGCAGTCCCCTAACTATTGTTGACTGCTTGTACAGTTCGAGACTAATGCCGATCAGTGGTGATAAAGCAAGTGATGCTGCGATTACAATCATGACAATAGAGTCCTTTCGCTTAAAATATCAGCATATTTTTTCATATGTTCGGTTTAAGTTTTCACATTATATACAAGTATAAAATTGCTATACAAAGGCTCCATTTTGTAACCCAAAAGGATATGAAGGCAATTGATGCGGTATATTACCTCTATAGTTGTGAATTCTGGATTATGTCGAGTTAAAATGCCTTCATTTCTGAATATTCTTCCAATCTCATATACTTTTTCGAACCCCCAACCTATGTTGGAATCAGAACTCTTTACCTATATGAATACAAATACAATCTTACAAAAAAATTTATGTATACACAAAAACTTACCAGCATTCTCTTCAAATGGAGTTCGCTCGCAATTCTCAAATAAAGATCCCTGCCAAGCAAGTTATGGTGTGTAATGAATGACCTAGCTTCTACACCGCCATCTGCTCCCTAGTAAGTCGAATCAATTTAAGTATCAAAAATTAAAAAAATCAAATATTAAGATTTTACAAAAATCAGTTTAGGGATGATTTACAAACCTGAAGAACTGGTGTATCGACTTAGATAAAGCCTACAGATTCAACTGTCTGGCATATGACTGATACAATCTACTGAAGTGAAGCACAAATCAGCATACGAGCATTTGAAGATAATAAGTTATATGATCCGAAAATCCAATGTTTTAACCCCTACCTTTGCAACACGTCTTGGCTCTTTTCGTTGTCAGGATGTTGTTGAGTAGTGGTTTCAGAGTGTGCAGGGGAATGGACACAACAAGTCTAACAAGAGTCAATTGGTTCAAAACAGAGTCCTAAGTTGTGCGACTCAAAATCCTTAAACCTAATCCAACCCATTTACTTAAAAATATACTTATACGACAAGTGCAATAATCTTATGGTTCAAACCAAAGTCCAAAGCTGATGGTGGCGGTAGATGATGAATAGTGTTTAGGGAGGGCAAGGGTAGTGGTGGTTACGGTAGAGGGTAGTGGTGTTGGTTGTGTGGTAGTAGAGGGTGGTAGTGGTGGTGGTGGCGGCGGTAGATGTATGAATTTGATACCAAAAAATTAAATGGGAAGATGATGAATAGTGTTTCGGAAGTTAAGTCATCCTTTGCAAATTTAGCCATTGAAATGAGTAAAAAGACAATACTACCCTCAATGACATGACACTTAACGAGGAAACTAACGGAAAAACACTCTCGGTGGCTTTTTTGCACTTTTACGAAACGTTAGTGGTAAATTTGCATGCCTTTATGACTCGGTCCCATTTTTGCAATTTCGTGATACGTTAGTGACCATTTTTGCAATTTACCCTTTGAAATATGATGTTTTATATGGCAGAGTTTGTGGATGAATCTTAAAAAATTATTAAAGTTAGGATTAAAGGCAAAAAAAAGTCTCTCTTCTTTTAGAAACTATAATTAAAATAAAGTTTGCGCATATTCTTATAAATTTTTGGTGGAAACATTGTTAAGACAACTATTTCACTATGTCAATATTGATGAATTTTTATGTGGGAAAATAAATAAAAATTGAAATTTATGTTTTAAAAGAATATGTTACTCTAGAAAGCATGGTAATAAAAATCTTAAAAATCATCTAAAGACATGCAAACCCTACTTAGAAAAAACAGAGTACGTCTCATACTAACATAAGTTTTGAGGGTGGTGATGCAAAAAAGATGATGGCATGGAAGTTTGATAAAAAAAAAATAAGGAAGCTTTAGCACACATGATAATTGTCGATGATCTCCCATTTTGCTTTGTTGAGAATTCAGTTTTTAGGTATTATCAAAGAATCAACCAACCTCTATTTGATGTTCCGTGTCGAGTTGCAATGACACAAGAGTGTTTAGGGCTGTATTTACAGGAGAAAAACAAGCTTCGTTAAAAAATTAGGAAAAATATTGGTAGGGTTTGTTTGACTACCGACGCTTGGACATCCATTAAAAAGAAGAGTTATATGGCACTTACGGGCCACTTTATAGATAATAACTGGAATTTGGTCAAGAAAGTGTTGAACTTTTATCTTCTTGATGGCCATCGGGGGATTGATATAGGAAAGGGGGTTGAGAATTGTTTGAATAAATGGGGTTTCAATAATGTTTTATCTGTTTCAGTTGATAATGCAACCTCAAATGATAGTGCTATTGGTTTTATGAAGCTTATATTTGAAAAAACCCATGATTGTTTGTTATCAGGAGAATGACTCCATATTAGATGTGTGGCTCATATTGTCAACCTTGAAATGCAAGATGGCATAAAACATGTTGGTAAGTCAATTGAAATTATTAGGTGTGCCGTTAAGTGGATTAAAAATTCGGGTACTAGCATTGAAAAGTTTAATAAATGTGCTCTAAGTTTTGGATGTGATAGCACTAAGAGTTTGGTACTTGATTGTCCAACTAGGTGGAACTCCACTTACAATATGTTAGAAGTAGCTCATGAATATAAAGATGCTTTTGCTAGGTATGATTTAGAAGATGTGGATTTTGGGCTTCATATTGTAAACCAAGGTTCTTCGGTTCCAACATCGGAAGATTGGGTTAAAGCTAAAAAGTTGTGCCATATTTTAAAAACTTTTTATGATATTACTTTGAGAATTTTCGGGACTAAGTATGTGACATCACATGCACTAGTCAATGAATTAGCCTCAATTCGTGCTCTTTTAAGAGCACAACTTGATTGTGATACTCATGATGAACCACCTACGGATAAACATCTCTATGACATTGCTAAGGCAATGAAACTGAAAAATATTATGGTGAGGTTGAAAACATGAATTTGTTGGTGTACTTTTCTTTCATTCTTGATCCAAGGAACAAGTATGAATTTTTGGATGTAATTGTGGATGATCATTACGAAATGGAAGGCATACCAGTTGTGGTAAAGAAAAAAGAGTACATTAAAGGGAAAATGAAACTTCTTTATGAAGATTACGTGCGTATTCATGCTCCATCTTCTAATTCATCTCCAACCTTAGGGCAAAGGCCAAGGACCACTAATACTAGCAACGAACTCGATCATGGAGATGTGTTGAGAAGTAAGATGAAAATAGGCCAATCATCTTGTTCATCAACTAGTGAATTAGATAAGTACACCGGTGAATTTTGTGAACCTTTTGATAAAAACGTGCATTTTAATATTTTGCTATGGTGGAAAGTAAATAGCCCTAGGTTTCCAATTCTTTCTTTAATGGCTAGAGATTTATTGGCCATTCTAATTTCAACAGTGGCTTCGGAGTCGGTATTTAGCACTAGTGGTCGAGTGTTGGATTCATATCAGAGCTCTTTAGGTGACAAAACTATCGAATGTTTAGTTTGTGCTCAAGATTGGCTTCATATAAGTTTAGATCCTAAGAAAGAAGAAGATATGGATACCATTGCAAAATAGAAAAAGGTACATCCTTTATCTTATATATTTGACAATATTATACATATAATATATCCCTAAATGTATTAATGTTCCTTTATGTAGAGTTGATGGAGCAAGAAGTGCACGTTTGAATGATTGAAGATTGATACTGTTTCCTATTGATATCTGCACTATTGTTACCATACCTTTTTTTTTATTGTTTCACGCCTACTACTGGATGTTTGGTTTTACTTTTAGCCTTTATTTTTTTGTTGAACCTTCTAGATTTGGTCTTTAGTTTATGTTGAACTTGCTAATGGAAGTTTGGTCTTTGTATTTGGTCTTTAGTCTGTGTGGAGAATCTGTCAAAGTGGTGTTTGGTACTAGTAGAATGTGTGCATAATCTGTCAACAAAGGTGTTTGGTAATGTACATAACTTTTAAGTAGGTGAAAATGGGTAAAAACAGTCGCAGGATGGGGGTTAAGATGTTTATGCAGTAAATAACCCTGCATAATCTGTCAACATGGGTGTTTGGTAATGTCCAAATTTAATTGCTGGTATGCAATTCTCAATCATGTCCAATTGCTGGTATGTAATTCCCTACTTTGCCCATATGGAACTGATTGATGATTGATCAGTTGCTTTTCCCCAAGTTGTGACACTATTTCATTCTATTTTAGTTGTCCTTTTACAAAATAAATAAGCTTGTTGTATTTACCCAAATGGTTTGCCCATACTTTGATGGTCTGCATATGTTTATTTGCAAGCTTTGCGCAAGTGTATGTTAGTTTGGAGAAGGTGCGGCGTTATAAATTAAGCACCTACAATATGAGAAGGTGCGACTGTCATTGGTATATGTTTGTATGCAAGCTTTGCGCAAGTGTATGTTATTTTCAAGCTTGTTACATATTGATCCCATGAAAATGGTACATTTGAAGTTTGTTAGTTGTCAAAAGCAAGTATAATTTTTACTCACTTCAATCTACATACTGATTTTCACTCACTTCCATCTCCATATTTATTTATTGTTTTTGTGTCTCACGAATTTTATAATTTATGTAGAAATACATCTTGTC
The DNA here is from genome assembly GCA_030686995.1 of Artemisia argyi. NCBI lineage: Eukaryota > Viridiplantae > Streptophyta > Magnoliopsida > Asterales > Asteraceae > Artemisia > Artemisia argyi. Next base: position 159,210,590 of record CM060693.1, read on the forward strand.
CATCACTTGAATTATTAGTCTCTGATATGTTATTAATATGTGATTGCTCAATTTAATGAATGAGGTATCAAGTCTTGTTAGTTGTCAAAAGCAAGTATAATTTTTACTCACTTCAATCTACATACTGATTTTCACTCACTTCAATCTCCATACTTATTTATTGTTTTTGTGTCTCACGAATTTTATAATTTATGTAGAAATACATCTTGTCCATCACTTGAATTATTAGTCTCTGATATGTTATTAATATGTGATTGCTCAATTTAATGAATGAGGTATCAAGTCTTGTTATATAATATTGATTGTATGATTTCATTCATCAGTTCTTGGCATTCTATATTCAGCAGCTTGCAAGGAATAATCAAAGTAAGAAAAGCTTCAACTGGAATATTGATTGTAACTTAATCGGGTCACTTGATAACCGGAATCACCCCCGACATAACCCGACCCGAATCCCACCCGAACCCGATTACTTATCGGGTCGGGTTGCGTGTCACTTTTCAAAAACTCAAAACCCGACTCAACCCGACCCGATAAACCCGCTAACCCAACCCGATAACACCCCTAGTGACAACCACCCCAAGTAATGGGTCTCACTTGTGAGGTGGTGGTGAAGGGTGATTGTTGGGAAAGTAGTTTTACTATTTAGTCAAGTCTCGGTCATATGTAATAAATATTAGGTTGCTAAGTTTAATATTTCATTATATCATGTTTGCTAGACTTATGCATTCATGTCCAATGGGCTTGAAGCCCACGATCTAGAAGGAAAAGGGAGGAAGGGAGTGTTGCCCTACTCCTCCCCTATATATATTAAGCTTAGGCTACATGTAAACTTGTTGGTTATCTTCATATCTTAAGGAAACTCTTGCATTTCTATTTCTCTCATTGAAGTAATCAACCATCTCTTCTCCTCATCTCTTTTCTATCATTACATAAATTGTGTATTCACAAAATGGTGACTTAACAAGTGGTATCATTCGCTAGAAGAAGGTGTGGAAGATTGTTTTTGGTTTATTTCGAACCAAAAAACCATTTTTTAGTTTCGTATTTTTTTTGAAAATTTTGTTTTTTTTGGTTTTTCGTGGTTTCTATCACATATTTGTTTACAAACGTATGCTACAAATCATTACAAACAAAAAGTTTCAAACTTTTTCTCAAAAACTCAAAGATTTGAAATTCGTATTTTTTTTTTCGAGAATTTTTAAATTTTTGAAAAATTTGTCAAGTTTGCAACTTCCTTTAAGATTTCATTGTTTTAAAGATAGTTGTACAAGAATCTTGGATTAAAAACTCATTTTTGGTGTGCTTTTATCAAAAACAAAATTTTGCCAATTTTTCGTGAACATACACTTGTACCTTTTATCGAGAATACTAAACCATTATTATCGAGAATTCATCACGTTAGTCCTGAAGTGTTACCGTTGATTACTCAGTGTTATTCTCTCTTGTATAAGAAAGAAAACGCTTCGACTCAGTGGATATTTTCGAAATTGTATAATTTCAAAAATTTTGGGTGCAAATTTTCAAAAATTTGAATTTTTCGAGAATACTAATACATTTTCGAAAACATATCAAAGCTCTCGATAAGATTAGTTTCTTTCGTAATCTTATTCATAATTTTCGAAAAAATCAGAATCTCGGCAAAGTTACAATTTTTGAAATTTCTCTGCATTTTCGATATCTGCCAAAGTTTCGAGAACCCTAAAAGTTTCGAGAACACACACAGTTTCGAGAACACACAAAGTTTCGAGAACACTAGAATTTTTTTCGAGAACACACAATATTTTCGAGAATTTTCTAAGGACAAAGTCTCAAGAATGTACTTGGTGCATATTTTCAAGAATTGACTTTACATCTATACCTTCTACAAGATCCATTATTACACAAGTGTTCAACATGTCTCAACCACCGTATTACAACTTTTCTCATCCTCAGCAACAACATCACTATCACAACTTCATCAACAACCGTTCTATCCACAACAACATCTTTTGATGCAACAACATCAGATCATTCCTCAACAACAATCATATCAAATGTCAGTACAACCAAATCAAAATCCACCGAAACAACACTGGTTTGATAAGATGTGTTAAGTGATTACGACTCAACAATCAAGACACGAAGCGGGATCTATTGACACTCCACCAATACTTACACCTGGTAACTATGTTCAGTGGGCAAACAGATTCTTAAGGTTTATTGAACTCAAGAAACCCAATGGAAAGTTTATGAAACAAGTGATCCTTGACGGACCATTTCAGTGGCCTACTAACTCAGCTGGAGGCAACCCTAATGCTGATCCTGAGTGGGCAAGCAGATTCTTAAGGTTTATTGAACTCAAGAAACCCAATGGAAAGTTTATGAAACAAGTGATCCTTGACGGACCATTTCAGTGGCCTACTAACTCAGTTGGAGGCAACCCTAATGCTGATCCTCCAATACCTCCAACTGAGAAACCGGTTCCTGAGTCTCAACTCACCTACTGAACAACAACTTCATCGTGAGGCAGATGAGCATGCTATGATTTACATACTTTAGGGAATTCCAAATCCAATATTCCGAAGTGTTGATGCTCATAAAACCGCTAAAGCTATGTGGGAACACGTTCATCTTCTAATGGAAGGCACTGAATTGAACAAGGAATATATGGAATCAAAACTCTACATGGAATACACTAACTTCATAATTGAACATGGGGAGACACTTGAATCTCATTACCACTGCGTCACCAACATCATTAATGATTTGGAAAGACATGAAGTTCATCTACCAAGGATTGCAGTCAACACCAAATTCATCAGTAGTCTTGGTCCTGATTGGCAAAAGTATGTGACATTTGCTAGACAAGGGAAGAATCTTCATAATGCTCCATATGGTTTGTTGTATGATTACCTGAAGCACCATGAATCTGAAGTGGAAAAAGATCGAGCTATCCGAGGAGGCTACTCACCAACACCAACACCAAACTCTTTGGCACTCGTGTCTCAATCTCATACCACTCCACCTCCAATGTCAAATCATGTTCAAGAACTGAATTACTTCAGTTATCCGCAACTTGCAACTTCCAACCAAATGGTCCCATATGAATCATCTCCACAGCAGGCCTCAACTCAACTTGTTCCATATGACAACAGTGATACAATGTACTACTCAAATTCCAATAAAGATGACAATGAGGATTTCAATACCTTGAATCAAGGACTTGCTCTTATTGCTCGTGCTTTCAGTAAATTCTTAAACAAGACAAACAACCATCTACGTTCTTCTTCTAATACAAGGAATCAAGCTGTTGTGCAAGATGGAAGGGTTGAAATACATAACCATAATATGGAAGATCAGGATCAGGTGGTTATTCGGGAAATTCTGGGAATGGACAGAGGTTTAACAACAATGCAGGATTCAGAAACAATCTAGGTGTACCTCAGAAAAGATCTGACATTGTTGAAACTGGGAATGCAGACTCTGGTAATGAAGTGTGGTGCTACAACTGTAATGGAAAAGGTCATATTGCCACTGCATGTCTAAAATCGAGAACACGCGTAAGTAAGTTTCACAAACAAGCATTACTCTTAGCTCTCAAAGACGAAGGGGGCGGAACGTTCATTGAGCAGGAAAAAAGCTTCATTGCCAATGCTTACAATGATGATGACATGGAAGATCTGGAAGCCAATGCTGTTGTGATGCTTATGGCCAATATGCAGGAACTTCAATTGAATGATTTAGGCCCAGTGTATGACACTGACGGCTTGTCTCAGGTACATGACCTTAACACATGCCTAATACATGAAATAGCATCACCTTCTGCTTCTGAATCAGATAAGGCGCAAGTTGTTCCATCTTAATCATCTTTATCTTCTCAAGAAGATGAAAAAATGAACACAGTTGTTATATTTGATGATGACACAGTTGTTTCATTTGACGATCCTATTGAGAATGACAAACATGATCATGTTGAACAAAATGAACCTTTCTCTGATCTAGATCCTGACCAATTGTTGATGGCCAATCAACTGAAAGCTCAAATTTTACTTATTCAGAAAAAGAATGAGCAAAATAAAACATTAAAAGATACAAATGCGTTGTTAACGAGGGATATTTAGTGCTATAAAATACAACTTTCAAATCTTGAAAACAAAGTCATACGTGAAAAAAGTTTTGAAGTGGCATTTCATGAATATTACAATAAAGAACAAGATCTTCAACACAAAATGCGTGAATTAATTGAGTCTAACGGAAAACTGGTTTCAAAACTTGAAAATGAAAAACGTGAACTCAAACAACAAGTTGAACAACTTCAAAAAGAGCTTTCAAAAACACAAACAGAGTTGTCAACTTGCAAAAGTGATTTTTATGAACATAAAGTGCGGAAAAGGAAAAGGGAAGACTCTTTACTAAACGAAATTTTGAATCTTGAACACCAATTAAAAGAATTTCAAAATGTTGTTTACAAAACTAGGGGCTCTGTCACAACAATTCAAAAATTCAAAATGAAGCCAAAACCTAATGGAGGCTTTGCTCTTGGTGACGACAAATCCCGTTTTCTTCACAAGGCACTCAAAGAAAATCCAAAAATTTATAGCATTGATCAAATGCTTGATAATTCAATTGTGCGTATTGTTGTGCATGATAGTGAGGAAGAAGAAGAAATTGAAGAAAAGAGTCGATCAAAAATGAGACAAAAACAATTTTGCAAACCATATGATTATTCAGCAAGACCTCACATTTCTAAATCTTTTGTTCCTCAAAAGGAAATACTTGAGCAATCATGGTATGTAACTGAATCATATGTCTCATCTCCCAATGCGGCTCCTGTCCAAAATGTGGCACAAATAAATGGTCCTTTACCATCTTCTGGTGAAATTACACCTTTACCTAAACGTTGTCGTATCCTAGAATATTTTAAAACATTCATGATAGACATAGAAAATTTGGAAGATGCAATTGAACGTAACTCGGAAATAAAAATTGCTACTTTTCAATCTGCTTACGAGCGTGAAAAGAGAGAAATTTTTCAAAAACAATTTTTGCCATTAGTCAAACACTTGCGTCATTGTGCTACACGTTGGGAACAGGAACTTCAAAAAGAAGTCAAATCAATGATAAACATTTTCAACTCAAATGAAAATGCAATTTTCGTTCAAAAGCAACGAAACAGAGTTTTAAAAAATGATGCTGATCGACTCTTGGAACAAGTTCTCAATGCTGATATTTTGTCTGTGATTATGAATGCTCTTTATGAATCTGGTACTTCTATGCTTGTTGAAGATCACTGTGCTGATAATAATTTGCTGAACACTGAAATTGAGACATTAAAACAAGAAAATGAAAAAATGAGGAAAAACAATGATGATGTGCAAAATAAATTTTCAAAAGAAATGTGTCAACTCAAACAAAGGCTTGAATGGTGTCAAGCTCAAAGTCTCGAATGGTGTCAAGCTCAAAGTCTCAAATTTGAATTGCAACTACAAAGTCAAAACGCTTCAAAAAGTTGTCAAATTTGCAATAACAATGAGTTTTTCAAAAATCAGTGTCTCAAATATAAGCAGGAAATTGCGGAATTAAAAATTGAGAACCCCGAATGGCAAAAAGACCGCGATGACACTGCTTATTGCAACGGAAAACTTGAGTCAAACATTCAGGACAAAAATCACATTATCATTGAATTAAAAGAGAAAATTAAGCTACTTGAGAAAGGAAAGTTTGTTGACTCTACTGTGATAGCACCAGGACTGTATCAAATAGACAAAACAGATAGGGAAAAGAATGCTCAGAATACTAATGTTAATCCTTCAACTTCTGCAGGAATAGTCTCCACTAATAGCGTTAGCAGACCCAAGCAAAAAAGTAACAAGAAGAATAGGATCTTGCAACGTAAAAGAGGAACACTAGAAGCCCAAGAAGTAGAAGATCAACTTAGGAATCTGAATAAAAATCATGTTGCATCTGACTTAGATTCTAATCTGGCAAATTGTAATCCAAATCTCAGTGTAACGAATGATGAACTTATGAATGTTTTGAATATTAATGCATCTTGTGTGTTTTGACGTAAAAGTGTGTTATCTGGTGATCATGCAAAATGTGTAGCTAATTCTCTCTTAAATCGCCATAAGAAACGTAGGTCAAGCACTCCTTCTAGGCTCACTACTGCCTCTAAGTCAATCTTAGGTAAACTGCCAACCACTGTTTCAAAGGCTGTTGAAGTTACCCCCATAGTTGAAAAGGACAATTCAAGGAACAAACCCAAAACTAGTGAATTCACCAAACAGAAAGCGCGAACTAGTTGGAACTGGAAACGTTGGTTACAATATAAACCAAACTTCAAATGGATTCTCAAAATTTTGACTACGTGTGCTTCTAACCAACAGGAACCCACAACTTCTTTGGGTTCCACCCTTACCTTTGTTTCATCTTCGTCGTTTTCTTGTAATGCAGGTGGTTCAAATTGTTCTATGGATTGTTGATAGCGGATGCACCCGACATATGAAAGGAAATCTCAAATTGTTAATTAACTTTGTTTCAAAGTTCATCGGCACTGTCAGATTCGGGAATGATCAATACGCTTTAATCATGGGATACGGTGACTACGTGAATGGGAACATTGAAATTAGCAGAGTTTATTATGTTGAAGGCTTGGGTCACAACCTCTTTTCCGTCAGTCAATTTTGTGATGGGGATTTAGAAGTAGCATTTCGAGAGAAAACCTGTTTTATTCGTGATCTACAGGGAAATGATCTAATGTCAGGCACTCGTAAAACAAGTCTCTACACAATTTCAATGTCTGACATGATTGCTTCATCTTTGATTTGTCTTCTCTCCAAAGCTGAAACGACTAAATCATGGTTATGGCACAAACGCCTTTCGCTCTTGAATTTCAAAACGATGACTGAACTCGCTCGTCATAAACTTGTTGATGGCTTTCCAAGATTCCGTTATGCCAAAGATCACTTATGCCCTGCTTGTGAACAAGGAAAAAGTACTCGTGCTCATTTCCCTTCAAAAACTGAACACAGTACTAATCATGTGTTACAATTGCTTCATATGGATTTATGTGGTCCGATGCGTGTTCAAAGTATCAACGGTAAACGCTACATATTAGTAATTGTTGATGATTACTCTCGTTGGACTTGGGTTTATTTTCTTCGAAGTAAAGATCAAGATTCGCAAATGATCATCACCTTTCTTACAAAAATTCAAGTTCAGTTATGCAACACGGTCAGAAAGGTTAGAACTAACAATGGAATAGAATTTAAGAATCAGACACTTAGGTCTTATTTTAAGAAAGTGGGAATTGAACATCAAACATCAATTGCAAGAAGTCCAGAACAGAATGGAGTAGTCGAAAGACGCAACAAAACATTAGTGGAAGCTACAAGAACCATGTTGATCAATGCTCAATTACCAGATTACTTATGGGCAGAAGCTATTTCAACTGCATGTTACACTCAAAACCGTTGCATGATCACAAAACGGCATCACAAAACCCCTTATTAGATTGTTCACAAAAGAAAACCAAACATCGATTACTTTCATGTATTTGGAGCTCTTTGTTATCCGAAAAATGATCGTGATGATTTAGGTAAACTTAAAGCAAAGGCTAACATTGGTGTGTTCGTTGGATACTATGAAAATTCTAAAAGCTTTCGGATATGGAATCGTCATACACGAGAAATTCAAGAGACTATTCATGCTATTTTTTTTTATTGAACTCACACAATTGGCTTCTGAGCAAAATAGCTTAGCACCCGCATCCAACCGTCTAAACTTTCCAGACTCTTCAGTTGAACAATTTTCACTCTCCCGTAAAGAAGTGGAAACCTTGTTTGCACCACTGTTTGACGATACGATGGTAAACCGTCCTTCTGAGGTCTCACCAATTTCCGCTGCACACCTTGATAACAATCAAGTACCTGATACACCTCAACAAACTACAACTACTATTGAGAATGACGGTCCTCCAATTGCATCTCCAACAATAGCAGAACAAACCTTTTCCAATTCAAGACAATCAGCTGAAGATCCTACACCTATATCAGTTCCACAATTCGCAGAGCATGACCCAAATGCGTTCATTAACCCGTTTGCACCGGCTCAACCAAATCCTAACTTTGCTGAGTTGTCCACATGCAATTTGGATCCTGCTAACATGCGTGATAATTTTCAGCTACACCCTTCGATACACAAACGGACTAAAGATCACCCCTTAGTACAAATATTGGTCATATAGATGCACCAATCATGACAAGACAAAGACTCCACACAGACGGTGAAACTTGCATCTACACGCTCACAGTATGTCAAGCTGAACCTAAGAACATTAAAGAAGCAATGACTTACGACAACTGGATTGAATCTATGCAAGAGGAACTTCAGTCATTTGAAAGATTAGAAGTCTGGGAGTTGGTTGAAAAGCCTGAAGGTATTATTGTCATTGGTTTAAAATGGATATGGAAAAACAAGTTGGATGCAGAAGGAAGTGTCATGCGTAACAAATCATGCTTGGTAGCTAAAGGATACTTTCAAGAAGAGGGAATAGATTTTGAAGAATCTTTTGCCCCAGTGGCTAGACTTGAAGCCGTACGGATTTTTCTAGCATATGCTGCTCATCGGAATATGGTGGTTTATCAAATGAATGTGAAAACAGCATTTCTGAATGCTCAACTCCGTGAAGTGGTTTATGTTAGTCAACCAGAAGGCTTTGTTGATTCGGAATGTCCCAATCACGTCTACAGATTCAAAAAGTCTCTCTACGGTCTCAAGCAAGCCCCAAGGGCGTGGTATGACAAGTTATCTACATTCTTACTGGCAAATAACCTTTCTAAAGGTTCTGTGGATCCAACACTGTTTACTAAAACAAACGGGGTGGACTTACTAATTGTTCAAATTTATGTCGATGACATTATTTTTGCCTCAACAAACATAAGATAATCAATTGATTTTGCAAAATTAATGAAAGATAACTTTGAAATGTCCATGATGGGTGAACTTTCGTTCTTCTTAGGACTACAAGTTCATCAATCACCCCGTGGAATTTTTCTAAATCAGTCCAAATATTCTCTTGAAATTTTAAAGAAACATGGCATGACAAGTTGTGATACTCAGAATACACCAATGGCCAATACCACAAAACTAGATGCTGACATACATGGGACTCCTGCTGACCCTACCAAATACCGAAGTATTATTGGGTCACTCATGTATCTCATAGCTAGTAGACCTGATATTGTTTTTGTTGTCTATATGTGTTCGCGTTATCAGTCTAGACCAACTGAACGACACCTCAATGAGGCAAAAAGAATCCTTCGATACATAAAGAGAACCATTCACTTGGGAATCTGGTATAAGAAGGATTCTGGTTTTGAACTAATTGCCTTTTCAGACGCTGATCATGCAGGATGTTTAGACACTCGCAAAATCACATCAGGAGGTTTACAGTTTCTCGGAGATAAGTTAGTATCTTGGCAATCTAAGAAGCAGGACTTCACTTCACTGTCGTCAACTGAATCTGAATATGTAGCTATGTCCGCATGTTGTGCTTAAGTCATTTGGATGAGATCACAACTGATGGACTATGGCTATCTATTCAACAAGATTCCGATCTACTGCGACTCCAAAAGTGCTATTGCAATTTCCTGCAACACCGTTCAACACTGCAAGTCCAAACACATTGATCTCCAATATCATTTCATCAAGGAGCATGTCGAAAAGTGTAAAGTTGAGTTATATCTTGTGGGAACTGAATACCAATTGGCAGACTTGCTCACCAAAGCATTACCTCCAACAAGGTTTGCTGATCTTGCCCACCAGATTGGTATGAGATGTTTGACTCCGGAAGATCTGGAAAAGTTTTTAAAATTCAAATGATTGTCAAAAATCAAAATTATCTTTGTAAATATTTTTTTTTTCAAAAACAAAATACAAAAATATAAAACCAACAAAAACACAAAAAGATTTTCCTATTTTATTATATTATTCAAACAAAAAAAAAAAGAAAAAGAAAAAGGGGGGAAGTATACCGCTTTCTTTCAACACTTTGCTTTTACTCTTTAAACCTATTTTACAAGTGTTGAGGGGGAGATACACCAAAAAATTTTAATATTTTGCTTAAAATTGGTACGCTTGCAAATTTCCAAAAAGATACGTTATTTCATAAATGGTGGAATTTAAGTGATCTTTCCTTCGTCTCGTCCCATTAAAAGTTATTACATAAAATATCGTCGGGAGTAAATATGATAATTGCCATTAGTCGTTAGCTTATAAATCAAGTTAAAGGACTTGTGATGCAAATATTGGAGTAAGGGGACCAAAGTTGTAAAAACATGGAAACTTCAAAAATATCATAACATACAAACTCCCCTCATTGTTTTTTTTTTTAAATCAGAATAGTCTCAAAACAACTACCCCCATTTCGATCTAAGGGCTAGAATCAAACGTACAAATCCGTGCTACAAATATTCAATCCGTAAGTTCCTAAATGATCTTAAGGCTATTCTAAGAAATCGTTTTCTTTTAATTTCAATTTCAATGGCTAGATTTCTTGAATTTACGATTTGTAGTTCTAGCCTTCTAGGGTTTTGTAATTTTCGGAAATTATAAATTCAAGCATGTTTGTGTAATTTTCTTGAGGGCTTTTGATCAAACACATGTTATTAACATGCCTGCAACAAGTAATCAAAACCATAAACACGTTTATATGATTTTCGATAATTAGGGTTTAAAGTCGATTTGGGTGTTTTATGTTCTGTGATTTTTAGGTTAAATTTCTTGGTGGGATATGTTGTTTTGTGTACTAGAATCAATATGGAACACCTTAATTGGTTCACACTTCATCTGTGCATAATTTTCGATGACTAGGGTTTATAAAAAATTTGGGTTTTTCTTGTTGGATGTTCATATGTTCAATTTATTGTGCTACACATATTCTCATATGTGTTAATTGATGTATGAAACATAATTATGCCATGTTATTGCACAAATTGGTGATTCTCGAAAAATTGATGGTTCATGAGTTTCGAAATTCTTGTGGATATGGTATTCATGTACGTTAATTGTTGTTATGCACTCCTCTCTGCAGGAAATCATCTCTGGAATCACTTATTCGCAAAGAAAAGTATGTCTACATGTTTTTTGAAATTCTTGTATAAGAATTTTCGAATACGCAATTTTATCGAAAACACATGATTGAGAAAATTATCGATGGTGTTATCGAAAAATTTTCAAGTCCAATATTCTCGAGAACATTTTTTCGAGAATGCACTGTGTAAAATTTTCGAGAATGCTAATTAATTGTGTTTTCGAAAATTCTTTCTTGTCATGTCTTTCGTGAACAGTGTTTCGAGAATACATTTGGTGAAAACTTTAGAGAATCCTCCTAATTAGTATTCTCGAAAATTCTTCTAAGTCCAGTATTTTCGAGAATATGTTTTTATCGAGAATACACTTAGTGATTTTTTTTCGAGAATATGTATTATGAGTATTTTTGAATTCTTTCAAATGAACAATGTTTCAAGATTCTTCATGAGTGCTATTTTCGAAAATGTTGTATTTGTGTTGTATGTGATTATAAAGTGTTGTAATAATGAAATCCAAACATTATGATGTAATCATGGTTTTGTGAATGTATTATGATTTGTGCTTGATTACATGCTTACACATAGATCATTTTATATAGATCACATAATATGACACTTTCACACATGTAAATGAATTGAACCTTTTGTGCTATTATGTCTTAGGTGTTTATCTGCTAATCAAACTTATCGTTGTGCGAACATGTAACAATTCCGGATGTTTGGTTTTATGATAATACCTTTACAGATAATAATGGATGAACACAACGAGAATGTTCCTGAACAAACCCTTCCATTGCTCACACTCAATGACATCGTCCCAGATGATTACCGCATCACTATTGGCAGAAACAATCCTCGAGATAATTTTGACAAACTAAGAATTCTTGAAGACTCGTGTAAGATTGTGAAAGATATACTCCTGGCTCATCCGTGCAAGCATATGCTCAACTTATCCACTTCGGTTCCAACATTCTATCTTCACCAGTTCTGGCACACTGCAAAGGTCAACTTAGATGATGGATCATTCACTATTACTCTGGATCAAAAATTCTATACCATAGATCTGGAAGTCCTTCGCACCGTTCTCCTTCTTCCTAGACCTGAAACTGAATATGTTCCAATGTTGCCAGAATTGGAAATCCTGGATTATCTCATTGATCTGGGATACGATGTTCAAGATGACTTACCACTGACTAAGCATTCAAGGTTCAATGCCAAATACATGCCTCAACCGTGGAGAACCTTCTACATGTTGGTCGTTCGTTCAATATCCGGAAGAAAAAGTGGTCATGAACATCCCAGACTTGAACATCCACAAGTATTTTGGGGAATGGTCAGCATGCTACCGATTGACTTTGCAAAATCCATAATGAGCGACATGGTCTACCACATCCAAACTGATCATGAAAGGACAATGATTCCGTTTGTTTGTTTCACAAAGTTACTCATTGAGCATTTTTGTAAAGATCAAACAGACTTCACCATAAGAATGAAAGATCACGATGAACCAAAAAACCTCTACGAGGATGACTTCATGATTGCTTTTGTCAAAATGACCATGTTTTCCACAAAAAAACAAGGCAAGAGGATTCCTGACTATCTCCTTGATGATAAGATCAGGAAAACCACGAACTATAAACTTTATGATAAAGCTTATCGAGGAAGAAAGGTGGCACTCACAGGGGAGATTGTTGAACCACAGGACAAAAGGCAGACTCGTAGCAAAAGAGGTGGGAAAACAGGGAGTACGAGTAGCACTACGAGTTCACTACAATCAAAACCTACTCCCAAACCTAAACCTACACCCAAACCTAAGCTTGCTACAAAACCAAGGAAGAAAATCACTCCTAAACTCATTATTCAAGATGAACCTACACCACCACCTTCTGAAAGTGAGTCAGAGTTTGAAACCGAAACTAATGAAGAAGAATTTGAAGGAAGTGAGAGAAATAGATGAAGAGGACTTTCCTGAATTTGAACTAGAAAATAGACAAAGCTTGGAAACTCTTCAAACGGATGAAAGGAAAAGACGTGGGATTACTATCACGGAACCAAGTGCAGGTGCAAATGATGATGAAGAAGACGAAACTATAGTTGAACAGTTAGTCGATAAGAGAAAACTGAAAAGCATCATTATCGATACACGAGCCGAAGAGAAAAAATTCCTAAAAGAACAGCGAGAAGCATCGCTCCTCAGCCGACACCATCCACAACCTTCTCCACAACCAGTCAATCAACCAAAGCATGAAGGCGGCTTTAGTAGCACATAACCAGATCCCATCTTACAATCTAATTTAGCTGCTACATTTGTTGAAGACACCGGTAATGAAGGAGAAGATAAAGATGCTGATGGGAACACTATTATGAAAGAAGCTGCAACTACTGAGGAGAATGTTGATCAAGACAAGGATAAGGAACCTGAGAAACAAATAGAACCAGAAACGGAACTTGAGAAGGAAGATGAAGGAGACGAAGAATTCAATAGATGGATAAAACGATGAAACACAATTTGGGCCTCAACCAGAAAAAGAAGTCACTATTGAAGGACAACTGTTTGACACAAACATATTTCTTCAATCTCCATCACACTCTCTTCTACATCTTTCATCATCTTCTAAGCAAAAACCTCCGAAGAGTCCTTCACTTCGCAAAGGTTCACCTCCAAAGGATCCCACTCCTCCTGCATCTTCTCCTCCGAGCTCTAACGACGACTTCTTCAGAATCATCACCAGATCACTCATCTCCTCCACCGTCCGAGACAACATAAAAAAATCAATCAATGAACCCGTTAATCCAGTAGATCTTCAAGAGCAAGTGAAAATTTTAACCACCATGGTCACAAATCTGGCTAAACAAGTTGAAGACTTTCAGGGAACAAAGCAACAAATCGATAAGTTCAAGAAACCGGATTTGGATGGAATGATCAAAACTTACACCAACGATTACCTCACAGACAATCTTGTTGGAATCATCAATCCTCAAGTAACAAGTCTCGTAGAGCCAATTAAAGGCAACTTGGAGCACAAGATCAGAAGTGTTGTTAGAAAGATGCTGTCCACAACACCATTCACTCTTCAACCTGCAAAAGCTTCAACAACTCCTCTAACCGTTAAAGAACTGTCATTCGATGATTTGCTAGTCTAAATCTTTGACAAAATAGCCCATAAGAAAACTTTAACTCCTGAACAAATAGCCCTTGTAGAGGCTATTCAGGCAAATTTGTCAAAAGAATCATGCAAAGATGCTGCTGGATCCTTAAAAAGGTCAAGAAAAGATGATGACCCTGATCCAAATTCAAAAAGTAAGAAACACAAGTCTACAACTGGTCCATCATCTTCACAACTACCACCAAAAGCTTCTACAACTCCTGAAACTCAACGACACACTTCAGCTTCCGGATTCGGTCCTACTGTAGAGGAAGAACCAATCATGCACAATGTGGAAGATTATCAGGCACAACCCGATACAGAAATTCGTGCATCTCCAATCACTGACTCTAGACTTGAACCATCTTCAACCGCAAAAGCTCAAGACAAGGGAAAAGATACAAAGACAAAGAAATCCAAAAAGGGAAAACCAAGCTCTTGGATTGATAATGATGACACTCCAGAGGGTGAGGTTGACTGAATTGATCAACGCACAACCTCCTCTTGAAGATAAAGAACCACTTCCTTGAAACACGCTGCAATATACTCAAAATATAATGTCTGGTCTTCAGATTGATAAGTTAACCAAAGCTGAATTAAGGAGAATCAATCAGGATGCTTTTGAATTTCTCAAATCAAGATCTGGAAACAAGATGGAACTCGAATTTCACATGGAGAACATTGAAAGTGCTATGTCCGGCAAGTTCGACTGGCTAAACCCGGAGGCAAATTTCGATATCCACTCTAGAAAACCCGATAAACCTTACTTCACAGATTGGACCAAACCGTTACCTCTGCAAGGATTTCCTGAAAAGCCTAGGATTCCTTACCGATTCTTGGAGAAAGATTTAACCTGGCCACCTTATTATCCATACCGAGCGAATCAGGGGAGTATTTGATTTCATTTGTTTTACTTATTTCACTTTTACATTCTTTACTTGAACACTGGGGACAATGTTCATCCTAAGTGTAAGGGGAGGGTAAAATGATGATACCTTACAGATACACTTTCGCTTGAGTTTGTTTGTTTAATAGTAGATGTGTAATAAAACTATGAGAAATACTTGTTAGTGCAATTTTAGCGCCAAATTTAAATTTTTTTACAACATTTAGGAGTGAAACTTTAGCCATAGCAAGCGTCTCATGGATAGGAGATTGTATGACTAGCACATAACCGTACTATTCAGAAAAATTTTCCACCCAAATATGTGAGGTTCACCTTTAGATTTGATAGGAAAAGCATTTACTATTAGTGCTTATGAGTGTACCGGTAGCATTTAGATTCTAGAACTTACGTTAGTGATGCATCCCGAGACCGCTAGTGAGACTACATTCGTGTAGTAGGATTTACTACATGATAAGAGGCATTAGGATCACCCTTGTGTTAAACCCGTATCATAATTACTTGACCATTAAGTCATATTACTTGGCTAGTTAAGTCAACTAATTTTTCCCACACCTTAGCGTTGTACTCGTTTTTAGTACACGAAACCCCTAGTACACCCCTCCGAGCCTATCTTTTCGTTTCTAACTTTAAGCATTTTACTTAAAGGAAGAATTTGTTACACCCCACTTAAATGTACACCCAAATCGCCTTAGCCTTCCGTGTATGCACTCATCTTCAGTACATTATTGTTATTTGTTAAACCCTGAGTTAATTATCTAATTGATTACATGGTTGCTAAGTCGAGTCATATCCTTGTACATATTGTTTTGGGACGATTGGGACTCATGGGTAAAGTACTTATTTATGGAGTAATGGGGAAGAACATCATATATTACCTCCGTATGTGCGTTAATCTTAAAACTACTCCAAGTGTTTTGATTATCTTAATTCGAGTCATTAGATTAGTTTATTGTAAAGTATGTAAAAATTCAAGTGTAAGGGGAATGTTCATTCCCTATGATGTATTATTTTGGATGGTAGGGTAAGAGTGTATGAAAAAAAAATCGAAAAAAAAACAAGAAAAAGAAAAGAAAAAAAATAGAAAAAAAAAAAAAAAAAAAAAAACATACGGACTACCATCCCTTTTCATTCTATGTTTGTTTTATGTTTTTGTTCTTTTTGATTTATTAGCTTAAGTAGAGTCTAGTCTTGGCTTAGCAATGCCATATTGTACATGTAATTAACCAAGATTGTTAACTCGCCAACAGTAAAGACTGCCTATATCCAACAAAACCGTGTATTTCATATCCCTACAACTAACGTTACAACCCTTTAAAAGATCTCTTTGATAGTTTATCCTGGGTGCTTAATCCATGTGGTGGAGGTTTGATCCTTTCCCAAGCCTATGGTAATCTATTTTGCTATGACAGGTAGTGAGAGATGTTTTCCATTTCCATAATGTGATATTACTTTATTACACCCGAGAGATGTGAGTATCTAAACACTATTTGTGAGGTGCAAGTATATGACCTCCGTGCTTATCTTTGGTCTTTAGTGGAACGATTATTTGTTGCAATTACTTTTTTATTAGTGTTAAATGACCCCTAACTTGTATTTTGATTAGAATAAAAGCGCATTTGCTTGAGGACAAGCAAATCTCAAGTGTAAGGGTATATGATGAGGCGAAAAATGAACTACTTTTAAGGGGTTATTTAAGCCCGGAATTGAATTTATTTGATCAAATATTACCCTAAATCGTTCCTTTTGTGATTTTAGGTACTTTGGGAGTGAAATCTGGAAAAGGAAGCAATTCGGACGTTTTTGGAGCATAAAAGTGAAGAAAATGCCAAAGACTTAATTTTCCAAGTTGAGAACAGTACCTGACGGTGTCAAGAGGAAAATCATGATGGCGTCAAGAGTAAAAGTGGTGACGATCCAGTACAAACCTGACGGCTTCACAACAAGGGCGTCAAGAGTTAATTTTGTGACGGCCTGCATAAGGAGACTACATGACGGCGTCAGACCCAGATCTAGGCAGTCCGAGGAACTATTTGGCGGCGAGATGACGTCGTCAGACATTTCTTCTTGACGCCGTCACCTTCTAAACTCTATATATAGTTTTCTATTTTTCATTCATTAGAGAGGAACTTGTGTGGAGAAACCCTAGGGCCGAACTTTGTGAACCTTAACTCGTATTTTACAGTATTTTCAAGGGTTTTCACCCCTTGAATCCTTTCATGTGCTATTGTGATAAGTCTTCTCTTAATTCAACCAATATGTCTATGTGTTGGTTGTCTATATCTTGTGCTTGTCTTGATTTCAACATGCTAGGCTAGATTTATCTTGTGTTTGCTTAGATCTAATGAAACCTAGATGTTAATTATGTGTTGATTACTTGTTTATGGTTGTATTGGATGAATGATTTCAATGTTAGGCTTAAGAAAACTGGCAGATCTCCATTGTGTAACATGCTTGAACGTCTTAGGAAACATGAACCGATGTGTACTAGGTTTTATTGGTTGTATTTAATGCATGAGTAAATTCTAATGATCCCATGTTAGGAGCTTCTTAGCCGGCTCGACATAGGAGTGAAGTAGGCACTCATAGGATTGGGGAAGTAAGTACGCCACCCCATGAATGGTATTAAGGAATACAATCCGTCATCCACGCAACTATAACAAGTAATTAACGTGTAAAAGATATCTAGGGAGTAGTGAAATCTAAGTATACACATTTCTCCACTTATGCTCGTCCAACAACCGTCATTTGGTTTCACCTACCTTAATAAAGGGAAGACACTAAGTTTCATGAGGTTCGATGAGATACATAAGTTTTGTGATGATACGCTCAAAACCGTTCAAGATGGGCTAGTCAAAAGGCTGCATGATGATAAGAAGAAGATTAACAAGGGTGAAGATCCTAGATGGAGATCTAACGCAAGAAGGCAAGTCCGTAACTTTTTACGGACAATTGAAGAAAGGTTGTTTCATAGGGAACAGATCAGACAATTGGAAAGCTACATTGGTGTCAGACCATCATTCCCCGTCAGAACTTTCCAAAGACCTGATCATCTGTTCGCAGATTTTGATGCTCCACTTGGTGATGAATCATAAGCTGGATTACACGGGTACCAACATTTTCATTACAATTTTTTTTATTGATTTGTGATTATAATGGCTTGTGCACACATTACAGTGTACAACCCGTACTTGTAAAGAAAGGACCCTGAGGTACGCATCAGTGCCTTAATCCTGACATAAGGAGCAAAGGCTTCTTACTTTTGAGTAGAATTAATCAAACGTTTGATTTTCATAATTCTGCTCAAAAGACAAGTATTTCACCTCAATAAGTAATCACTTGTTGAGGGGGAGCACTTGAAACCTCATCGTTTTTAAAATCAAAGTTCTTGTTGATATCTCCCCATAAGACTCAAAAAGCATATTTTAATCAAAAGTTTATAAAAAACAACATTTTATATGCTAGTTTTGAGGGGGAGAAAAGTGAAAATGATTAAAATATGAACGTTCAAAGATGCTTAAAGTGGAATCTCATGCGAGCTAGACACAGAATTGACCCAGGAATTGATGATACAAAAAGTTAATAATCGAAAAGACTTATTGTCGATGGGTAATGACATCAAGTTAGTTATTAGAGCTAGTTTTCACCTAAAAGCTGACAATGGAACTCTTTAACTAGCCACGTAAGAGTGTCTCGAAAAGGATTCGTCAAATTAGATAAGTGCCATTTCGAGAAACTTTCTGTGGACTCGACCAGGCTAGGTAATAACTTTAAGCTAGTCTAACTAGTGATGTAAGCGTGTCTCGAATCGGTCTTGTTCACTGAAAGTGGATCAATTCAAAAAAAGTGCTTACTCCTCCCACATGTGCAAATTTATTATTTAAACAATCATGAGCACATGTGAAGGGGGAGTCCTTCAAAAGTAAAACAAAACTCTCAAAGTGTTAACAAAACTTGAGTCATAATATCAAACACTTTGAGAGATTTTCAATAAATGGTTTCATGGCAATTATATGATAATCATGGTGTTATAAGGTGACTAAGGATAAGGAAAACCGTCTTATGATCCACCAGAGCCGGAGGGATCTACCCAAAGACATCACCAATAGTTAGAATTAGAAGTCCTTAGGTATGATATGAAAAAAGGAGAAAAGAATGAAAGGAGAAAGAAGGGGTTGAAGAATTAAAATGAAAAGTAATGAAAAGGGTGAAAAGAAATAGCCCTCCATATGATCAACCTTAGGGAAAACACCGGGTTCAATTCGTATGCTACTGGTTGTTGCTAAGGCGACACCGGTATTGAAGATAAAGATGTCATGGACCCAGTGACTCACTGCACTTAACCTTCTAAGCCACTCAAGTTCTCTTAAAAGAGCTTGTTTCATTCTCACGGGGAACCAATGTAATCTATCAACTTATCTTTTAGAGCTGGTTGATATTGAATCAGGAGACCTCTCCCTAGTCTCCGCATAGGATCAAAATTAAGCACTTATCGAGTCTAGAGCCTTGAGATACATCAAAGATCTCTTAGGAACACTTAAAAATTTCTACAATTGGTGTTCTACATCAATGGACACCAGCTGTAAATTATCGAGTCCTTCGCAGATCCTAGCAATCTGCCGAGAACGCTTATGAGAGGATTTACTTAGGTATTTCTCAATTATTGAACGAAAACTCCTGCCAGGGTCAACATCAAACAGCCCTGACAACAGGCCACTTCGGTAACTCCTTATGAGTTACGCTTAGTGTTCGCGGTGGTTCCAAAATGGTCTACAGTCGTGGAGTGATCCCCAGCGACTCACCCATTCATTGAGCTACTTAGTAGGTCCCGTAAGCTCCCTTGGGAGTATCCAAAATGGGAACGGCCTTGATAAGGATTAGAAGGAATCTTCACACTATGCTGCTGACGATCTCTAATTCCTTGTCTGTAAGTACCGGTTGTTTATTGCTAACTGTTTACCTACAGCAACACATCATCTCCATGGTGATTGATTCTGCATGCTCATACATACATCTTGAAGTCAAAGAAAGCTCCCTCAAAGATCTATACAACACAAAGTTCAAAGAAAGATTCTACGCAAAAAAGAAGAATCTACAAAGTAAAAAGACTAAAGATCAAAGTGAAAGAAAGAGAACTAAGTGCATATGTATGTCAAAGTCCAAATATGTATGAGCATGTTGGAATGGCGGACAACCACCACAGATGCAGAAGTGACGAATGCCAGACAACTTCATAAGATGATCATTATCACATCAACAATGAACAAAGAACAAAGAACGATGAATGATTTCTTTCTAATGATTTTTTGAAGACGTCTAAAGCTGTGAAAGTCAAAGATTAAGACAAGACAAAGACGTCAAGCAATCGTGATGACCAACCCTTAGGGGGAGATTTTTGGGAACGTAGTTTTACTATTTAGTCAAGTCTCGGTCATATGTAATAAATATTAGGTTGCTAAGTTTAATATTTCATTATATCATGTTCGCTAGACTTATGCATTCATGTCCAATGGGCTTGAAGCCCACGATCTAGAAGGAAAAGGGAGGAAGGGAGTGTTGCCCTACTCCTCCCCTATATATACTAAGCTTAGGCTACACGTAAACTTGTTGGTTATTTTCATATCTTAAGGAAACTCTTGCATTTTTATTTCTCTCATTGAAGTAATCAACAATCTCTTCTCCTCATCTCTTTTCTATCATTACATAACTTGTGTATTCACAAAATGGTGACCTAACAGTGATGCCTCACCCATTGTCTTCAGCCTTACATTATATGTATTTGTTATCTTATGATAAGTGAGAATGCAAGTCTTTTTTGTAAATTAATGGATACAACACGAGTATGAGTAAAAGAGAGTTTGTTTTTTTGTTTTTGTTTTTTTTTTAAATGTTAACGTAAATTACATGAATCGGCCTTGTGGTTTATCCAAAATTTGACATCCGTTTTCCTTGTGCAACAAAAGAAATATGGGAAAAAACCAATGAAACTATCAGTTACACTTTGGTAAATATGACATCGAAAGTTACTCATATAATATTATGATTTCTAAATTATTATTGTTTTTATAAGTGGGCATTTAAATTTGAAGATGACGAGATATTTAATAGTGACAAAAAATGGTAGTGGTGAGTATAACGGTGACGGTGGTGATTATTAGATAGGTTAGTTGGCCCAAACATAATAGTGGGTTTGGATCATTAGGTTTAGGGTTTGGATATGTTGCTTATTATCAAACTATGTATTTAATATAAATACACATGTTATCTCACCAGAAGAAAATCCTTTAAGGAATACCATTGTTTGATGTTTATTGATCGTCGATCCACCTAATTAGGCTAATTTTGGGCTTATGATCCATTAGTTTTAGGGGTTAGAATTGCTTTTTCGGCAAGCTATGTTATAACTATAAATACACATGTAATGTTATTTATTGTCACTCGTGTAATCACGAAAACACAATTCAATAAAATTTCTATTTGGTATATTACATAGTATCAGAGCTTTAGGTTCAACACACCACAAAATAGTTGTCCTCTGGTCATCGGCTACTCACCAATGATTCGGAGGGATCCCTATATATTTACTTTCTTTCGCTTTATATTTCATTTTAGTAATCTTTTTTATCCAACCCATATAAAAAAACCTAGAACACAAAAATTCTAGCTATCATAATTCGTCTCATATTATGTTTATTTAGCCATTAATCAACAAAAATTGTCTCATCACATTACTCTTTGTTTTACCGCCGGAGATCACAATCGTTTTTCGCAAATAGTTAGTTGCAAAATTGCCACTCCCACCTAATAGTAAAGTAAGCCATGACGTGAAAAAAGTCAAACAAATGAGCAAGGCTCAAGCAATAAACAACTATGCCGCCAAATACAATTATTTTTACGTTCAAACAAACAACAAAGAAAACAATAGAAGCAAATAATATGTGGCACATATGTTCCAGTTTGTCCGTTCGAAAGTCTCTCGTTTAAACTGCGAAAGAGTATTAAATAAGTTAGTTGGCCAGACCTAATAGTGTGTTTGGGTCCATTAGGTCTAGGGTTTGGATTATGTTGCTTATTATCAAAGTTATGTGTTTAATATGAATACATATGATATCTCATATTTAAGGCATTCAATCAACAAAACTATTTTGTTATATTACAATGATTGAGGCCGGAGGTTGAAGAAAAGTGATGATGTAGAAAAGGGGGTGTTTGGTTTAATGTTTTGATGTGGTGTGTAAAGTGTTAAAAAAGAGTTATAGGGTGTTTAGACAAGAAATGCCGAAAAGACGAAAAAAGCTTTTGCAGCTAACAAGATTTTTAACGAGCGTTATGGTTTTGAATCCCAAAGAAGAAAATTCGAGATCTTGGGGATGTTTGATGTAATTTCGCAATTCTTGGAACTGTATCTACACTGAACTCTGACCTTGAGGACTAATGGTGTAATTTACTCAAGAACTAAATAAGAGGTTGAAGACGGGTAGAGGGAAAATGATCAAAATACCCTTTTATGTGAAGACTTAACGAAGTAAACTAACGATCATTTGGTCAAAAAACTAATATATTAAAAGTGAGCAACTATACACGAGCAACGTAATTATTAAAGTTTAAGGTCGAAGGATGAAAAGAAGTGTAAACCGCTGAAACAATATTTGTAATGGGATGAGTTATTGGTACTCCCTTAAAATACAAATAACAATATAATACCATCATGTTTTTTTTTTTTTTTTTTTTTTTTTTTTTTTTTTTTTTTAATATTATTATTGTTATTATTATTATTATTATTTTTATAATTTTATTTATATTTTAAAACTATAAAATGAAAATACTGAACAGGATATATAAAGTTTAATGAATTAAAAATGAACTTACAGACATAACATAAACCGATAAAAAATATTATTATTATTATTATTATTATTATAAACAATAGTGGGATAAGTAGTGTTTTGAAACCCGGGTCGATCCGACCGGGTTAATCGGTTCGACCGGTTCCGGCCGAGTTTTGAGTTTTTTGAGTGACCCGGGTCAACCAAGTTCTCGAAACCGGTTAGACCCGCCGGGTTTTGAGTGACCCGGGTCAACCATGTTTCGTTTTTTCAAAATTTTTTAATAAAAACTCGGGTTGACTCGGTGGTCGAACCGGTTGACCCGGTCGAAAAAATAAAAAAATAATAAATTAAAAACCGAATTGATTTGGCGGTTGATCTGGTGCCAGTGACTCAACCAGATTGATTTCAATCCCGATTTTCAAAACATTGAGAGACGGAGAATGTAGAAAATGGGCAAGGAGGATATTCACCCTAGTGGACACGTGGTCCCCTAAAATTCAAATAGTCTAACGACAACACAAAATACCATTTTAAAACTATTCCAATCTACAATTAATTGTCAGCGCGCTTTTCTGCAAATTCAAATCTAATCCTTCTTTTTACATTCAAAAAAATAGGAGTTAACATTTACGGTAAAAAGAAAACCCAACTCACAAACCACAAAAAACCAGTTAGCGCCTCTTTTCTTTCAACACAACGAATTCAAACCCTAACCCATCAATCACTCATTCAAATCTTGATATACTTTCCATTTTTATATCTTTTATACAGTTTTTACATAATTTCATTAACAAATTATCATTCTTTTTAACAATTTATACTATGGGTGATGGTCTTGCATTTGGATCTGATTCAAAGGTTTGATTTTTATGCATTTTGATGAATCTTTATGATGTTTTTGTTGATTGGGTGTGTTTTTTGTGATCTTTTTGATGTGGGTTTGGTTTCTTTTTTGTTGCAGATGATTTGTGGTGATGAATCGCCTGAAGTTGGAGCGAAAAGAGCGAAAATTCGAGACCTTGAGTCGGTTTTTCGAGATGAAGGTAAATCTTTTTAGTTTGAATAGTTTGATTTGGTTTTTTATCCGAAGGTAAATCTTTGTAGACTATTTTTAATTAATTAATTAATTAATTATTTTTAAAGAGTTTGATTTGGTTAAAGGGTGTGTGAAAATTTTAAAATCTTAAACTTTTTTTAAATTGAAAATTTCTTTTTTATAAATATAATGTTAGTTTTCAAGGTAATTCTTTCTAAACCTTCTTTTTGTTTAATAAAGAGTTTTGATTTGGTTAAAGGGTGCGTAAAAATTTTAAATTTTGAATTTTTAAAGGTTAGTTTTTTTTTTGTTTGAGTTTTTGATATGATGTTATCTATATGTTTTTGTGATATGTGAAATTTTTGATTTTGAATTTAAGTATTTGATTTATTCAGGGAAAATGAAAATGAATCTGAATGCCAAAGTTAGCACTCCATGTATAGAAGAAAGAAGTAGTATGAAATCAGGGGCTAATTGTGTAAAATCGCGAGGTTTTACGTTTGATCTAAATTCAGAAGATGTTTCGAGCTCAATAAATCATGACTATCATCCTCAATATAAGAATTACGATAGAGTAAAACCACCACAAGATACTTTATCTCAGTGTGGGAGTACTAATGGTTTAGTAGGAGAGCGAGACTCGATGAGGGTGTGGAAAGAAATGAAACAAAACGGGTTTTTATCGTCGTCTCATGGAGGTGTACCCGTCCCACAAATACCAACACCACGTGGAAGAAAACGAGGGACTGAATTGGTGATCAAGAAAAATATAGAAATTGCTAAGAAAGAGCAAGTTGATAGGTTTGCAAAAGTGGCTGCCCCAAGTGGACTTTTGAATGGATTAAATCCTGGGATTATAAATCATGTAAGAAACCGGAAACAAGTTCATTCTATAATTGAAAATCTTGTGAGATCTGCAAAAAGAGATAATAAAAATGGTGGAAGTGGAATTGATAAAGAAACAGGCGGTGAGGTGAGTCATTGTAATTTGTATGATAAGGAAGGATGTAAAGATGATATACTTGCATTGAGACTGTCTTCATCAGCCACCATGGCGTCAAATACTAGCTCGTTGTCTAATGAGACGGGAAATGTCTCAACTGTCAGTTCCCATTCGATTAAAGGTAAGTTTATAACTTATTGTTTTTATGATTGCTGTGCATCTTTGTGAACGGAAGAAGCCACATTCTTGAAATTTTGTTTACTATGCTAGTGACGAATTACTAATTTGGTGTTTCTTGTATTAAATCTTGCATCACTAGTAGAGGTAGTAGTTTTGACCCATTGACTTACATATAGGTTGATTTGGGTAGCGTTTTTTCTCTAACAAGTGGGATACTCTTTTTCAGGCAATATCTTTTCAAAAGTATGGCCCCAATGAAATTAAATCATAAAATATTGTGGTAATTATCTGTTGTATTTTTGCAGCTGCCAGTGTCGCATCTCAGTGGTTAGAACTTCTACATCAGGACATTACAGGCCGTCTTTCAGGTAATTTTATGAAGTTCTCATAAACACGTTTTTGATTAATCTACTTGTACACAAATAATCTTGTGTTTGTTGTTTTTGCAGCATTACGGCACAGTAGGAAAAGAGTCCAAGCTGTAATTCAAACAGAACTGCCTTTTTTGTTATCGAAAGAGTTCCTTTCTAATCAAGAAAATGGTCACCGTGACAATGGAAATGCTGAGTTGCATAAAGCCAGATGGGGTACTCTTTTTGATCAAATGGATAATGCACTTTCTGATGAAGAAAAACAATTGGTAAGTTAAGGTTTCATGTCAGTTATTTCTCATTCTATAACAACTAAATGCATATTTGTGTGAACTTTTCTTTTTTAATTATTAGGTGAACTCATTGAACCAAATCAATGAAATGCTGATGCATTGTGAACGTGGTTTACTCCAATTTCTTCCAGAAAACGGCTTGCAAAATTCCACAAACAACTACAGGTGATTGTCTAGTCGTTTATTAAGTTTTAGATTAATAAATAAAAAATTGACCACTTTGTTATCTCATTTTCATTTTGAGGCACCCATACTAATCTTAAAAATAAAATTTGGCTAAATAAACAGTATGCTTTCTTTACCTTGATGCTTGATCATTAGTTACGATGTCGAAAATACTTTTCATGATTGATAGAATATGAATCTTGTGAACCAGTAAGGCAAGAACACTAGAGTTAATAGTCCGTGCAAAATTTGCATAAAGTATGAACATTACTCCGTATCCATCTTCTCTGTTGAGCAAATATATAGGTTCCAATATTTCTCACAAGGGAAAAATCGACACCTATTTCATTGAGTAATATTTTGAAAATTTGTCTTGAAGTCTTGGTAAAGGAACTATTCTACTTGTAAAATGAGAGTTAAAATTTTCACTGCGTAAGTATATGTTTTCTGATATCTAAACAGTGGATTCATATCCATTATACATGGCTTATTTGTTACGTATATTGTTTCTAAACAACCTACATGCTTGCATAAAGAACAAACCAAAAACCTTTATTTGACAGAAACACACCAAGCTGATATGTTCTTTTTTTTTTAGTTTCTTTTCTCAAGCTGATATGTTGTTTTGTTAGTGACATTAACTGCTTTTGTTTTATCATGTGGCGATATTAACATGATCAATATCTTACCATTGTTTTTATGATACGCAGAGTATTGAAAACAGAAACAAGTCAATGTAAGGATTTATCTGTACAAGCTGCTGCAGCAGCCATCTACTCAACAACTAATTATTTGCAATCAATGGAAAATCTACCATGTTTCTGACCAACGCCCTGTAGTGATATGTAACAATTTTAGTCTAATTATAGTTTACATTTTGGTGCATACTAGCCAGTCTACTTTCTTTGTTTTATTTAGATCCTGAATTCATGTGTGTTTGTATTAGTTTTTTGTTTTATAGATTCTGTAGCAAAACGAACTGAATTTTGCTAACTTGCTCATGAAATCTAATGAAAGTGTGCATTACTTTTATTGTACAATAGTATTTTGTTATATAAGTTTAAGGTCTTGTTTGTTTTGACCTTTAATGAATATTGCATATGCAAATCTTTCAAAAACCGAAGCCATCTGGGAAGAGTCCTACTAAATACACCAAGAAAAATATTAGTCAATACATTAAAAACTGAAAAAGCATTTATTATAACCTCATTTAATTTAAAAAAGTAAAAATATAAACCAACTTTATTGAAAAAAAATAATAATAAATAAACTCATCATTCCTTTTAATCTCTTTCTTCCCAAAATATCACCACCTTATCACACACAAACTCTTACTTGCCATCCCACACTAGATTTAGCCACCATCAGACTTTGTTCATTCTATTGTTTGGAATTTATATGTTTTTATTTGTT
Organism: Artemisia argyi; assembly: GCA_030686995.1. Lineage (NCBI taxonomy): Eukaryota > Viridiplantae > Streptophyta > Magnoliopsida > Asterales > Asteraceae > Artemisia > Artemisia argyi. The sequence goes on from CM060693.1 coordinate 159,237,942, forward strand.
TGGATATTATGTATTCTTATTCAAACTAGTCTTTGAGCTCTGTTTGCATTTATGTATGAAGATTCCGATAGAAATTGGGATGATGGGGAGTTGATGAGATACAACAATAAATGGTGATGATAGAAAAAGATTGAAAATAATAAATAATTAATATATTGATGGTAAGTGTTCCAGAGTATTTCGGTAATAAATGGGGTTCTTGGTGCAAGAGAAAAAGAAGAGTAATTTATACTAATTTGACAATGATTATACAATTATTTTGGTGTATTTAGAACACCCCTTTCTCATATTCATTTTGATTATAGCATTACAATAAGTCAAGTAGAATATCGGAATTATTAGACGTTGGCGACAAATTTTTGACCCGCCTTGCAATGATCCCCTATGGAGCAAATGATGAAGTATTGGTCGGAGATGGAGATGTCCATATAAGCAGGACCGTCGGTGTAGGATATAATAGGGTCTGATGCATCACACGCTATAAACGCCTCCCTTTTGACTTGTACCACACTATGATACCCTGTCGTAAAGTTAAAAGAAAAGAACGTCGCCAACAGAAATATTGTGGGTTATCCCCCATAGGGGATAGTACCACGGATTAGCCGGCCTGATCCAACCAATGGAATCCCCCACGTAATGTGTAGTTGCCTGCATGGGTACAACCATCATGGCCATGGCCATTACGATAAGCAAATTCAACTTTACTTTGTACATTCTTAATTTTCCTACAGATATCAAGAATGATTGTGTAGATTAAAGCTTTTTGATAACATTGGAGATTGAATATTAGATCCGGGATATTTATAGGAACGTAAAACATGTAAGTGTTGGTTGAAGAATTTATTACTAGCAGTAATCAAGTTTTCGAGTTTGCATACGTAAGTTTTCTAAGTCATATCCTCATTCTTAATTGTTTAGGTAAGTTTTAAATTTAAGAACTAGTTATAATACCCGCGTGTGCGGGTTTTTTAAAATTTTTTTTAATGATATATTATTATTTTTTAAAAAATAAATAATTTTATCGTTTTGTTTGTTTGATTTATGATTTTTAATTATATTTGTTTATTACTACCTCCGTCCCTAAATAAATGTCCAGTTTGACTTTTCAGAGTCAAACTGGTTCAACATTGACCTTGCTTATTTTTTTCGGTGTTATATAGTATTTGATGCAAAATATACGAATAGATTTAGTTTTAAGTATATTTGTCAATGGTATAATTTTTTATCATGTATTATATAACATAAAAAAAAATATTTAAAGTCAAAGTTAAACCAATTTGACTTTGAAAAGTCAAACTGGACATTTATTTAGGGACGGAGGGAGTATTAAAGATAATCATTTAAAAATTTAATCGCATCTTATCTATATTTTTTTTATATATCTTCTACTTATGTTGTATTGCATCTTATCTATATTTTTTTGTATTTATCTTCTACTTGTGTAGTTTATTGACATAAATAATGCCTAAAAACATTATTAACATATATCGATATCTCTATGTTTTGATAATCACAAAACGTAAACTCATTGAACTACAAATTATGACGTAAACAAGTATTTAGTCGTAAATATTTGCTTTAGCATCCATATCACTTAAGATATGAATAAACAAAGTGTCTAATGCATTTTATGATCAAAGGAATTTTTATTTTTACAAACCTTACATTTTATTAAAGTGGGACAAACATTTTTAAACTTATATAAAACATTTTTGTATTTATAAGAAATGTTTTATTTAAAATAAATATTTTGAATTCAAATTTCAACCCAAAAAACGGCTACATTCTTCAGGAAAAACCTTCCCCACAAAAAGACAAAAAATCTGAAGAAAAAATATTTTTTTCTTAGGCGGCCCCCTTAATTATACTAGGCGGTCCCCTTAATTATTAAGGGGACCGGCCACGCTCCCAAACAGTATTTTTCTCCCTATAAATACTAGTTCATCCCACATAATTTTCTCCCCTTTTGCACCCCAAAACTTTCTGTTCTAGATCTCATTTCTATTCTCTAAAATCCTTTGATCATACATACCTAAATCTTTGTTTCAAAGTGATCCAAACCTCTACCTTTCAAGTGCAAGAGAAGAATACTTCTATCCCACAAGATAAGAAGTATTACAACTTGTTGTGACCTCCACATACAAGTTGTTGGTGCATCATCAAGATTATTTACATTACTCTTTGTGAAGATTGTTGTGTATATGTGATTGTAGATAGTTGTGCTAGGTATATTGATTGTGTGATTAGTTAGTTGTTTGGTGTGAAGAAGAAAAGTTAGGAATTGGATTATAGTGAAGAAGCTAGGTGTGAAGTTGTTAGTTGTGAAGTAAATTGGTGTGAAGAAGATAGGCTTGAAGTAGATAGTTGTGAAGATAGATAGGTGTGAAGAAGTAGTGTTATGATTAAGTAGTGACTAGGTGTGAAGAAGTTGTGAATAAGTTGTGACGAAGTTGTGGTGTGTATATTGGTGTGTAAGGTTTCTTCGCCATAAGGAGCTTGTTGACATATTGAAGAAAACTCTCGAGTAGGTGACTCGAGGAGTGGAGTAGGGTAAGGAAGGTGTCCTTGTAGCCGAACCACTATAAATCCTTTGTCTCGCGGTTAGATCTTTCCATATCTTACTTATTATCTTGCTTATATCGTTATTACTTTTGTAGACGTAGACGTATATATATAGTTGCTCATATAGTGCTAGTATTGATTTTACTTAAAGATCAAACGAAAGTTTCATTCACAAAACAAAGTTTTTACAATCAAACTAAAAAGGTTACATACATATAATTGATCATTTCGATCAAGTATAGTTTTCATACAAAATATAACTAAGGATTATAAAATAAACGATTATGTACTTATCTCTTATATATAGTTATAATTGTTTATATTATGCATGTGTTGATTTCACATACTTAGCTTACATTATTATTATTATTCATACTTAGATATACTTGTTCATACTGTTCAAGATTTGAGTTCACATAAGATTGAATCAAAGTTTTAAAAGCAAACAAGGTTTTAAAACTAAACTAAGTTTTCATAATAAAATTAAAAAGACGTAAAACTATTCAACCCCCCCTTCTAGTTTTCCACAATTGGTATTAGGAGCCACGTCTATCAAGATTTTTAAAATATATTGTATTTTAAAACTTGTAACGATCTATGGAATCTGAAAAATATTTAGAAGGGCAATCTATGCAAAGACCACCACTATTTGAAAGTGATGGATTTTTATATTGGAAAAATCGATTCGAAACTTATGTGAAATCAAAGGATCTAGATCTTTGGCATGTTATTACTAATGGTGATTTTTTACCTACTCAAAATAATCCCGAAACAAATAAAGATGAAATAGTACATTTTGAAAAACAAAATGATGATTTAAAAAGAAGACTTTCTAAAAACAATGAAGCAAAAATGGTTATTTACAATGCGTTACCACGTAAAGAATACAAAATAATTTTTATATGTAAAACCGCAAAAGAAATTTGGGATTCTTTACTAATCACTCACCAAGGTAATAGTCAAGTTAAAGATAACAAAATAGATCTTCTTGTTCAACAATATGAACAATTTACGATTCCGGAAGAGGAATCAATAGATAATGCTTTTGCTAGATTTAACACTATTATCACAAGTTTAAAAGCACTTGATGAGAATTCTTCTAGTAAGATTTTTGTTAGGAAATTTCTTAGGGCTCTTCATCCAAAATGGCGAGCTAAAGTCACGGCTATTGAAGAATCAAGGAATCTGTCAACTCTACAACTTGACGAATTGATCGGCAACTTAAAGGTCTACGAAGAAATAATAAAGAAAGACTCCGAGATGGTCAAAGGAAAAAGGGAGCAAAGCAAATCAATTGCGTTGAGAGCTAAAAAGGACTCTAGTGACGAAGAATGCTCAATCTACAAAAGTGACGATGAAGAGTATGCTATGACCGTACGAGACTTCAAGAAATTCTTCAAAAGACGAGGAAGATATGTTAGGCAACCATATAATGAAAGGAAGTGTTTTAAATGTGGCAATCCAAATCATCTCATCGGAAACTGTCCAATGATGTCAAGAGATCAAAATCAAAAGGCGTTTATCGGAGGTGCTTGGAGTGATAGCGATGAGGAAAAGAAAGAAACCACAAATGAAGAAAAGTGTCTTATGGCTAAGACATCAAGCGAGGTACGTTCCGAAACCGAATACTTTAGTGACGAAAATTTATCATTAGACGAAAAAGACCTAGATAGTAAATATAATAGGTTATGCATATTAGGTAAAAAGGTTATAGCTAAAAATAAGTCACTAAAACATATTAATAATCTATTAGAAAATGAAATACTTGAATTAAAAATTAAACTACAACATTTGAAAAAAGGAAAAGAAGTTTTTATAAAATGTAAAACATGCTTAGAGGTTAAAAATGAAAACGAAAAACTTAAAAATGAAATTTTCAAACTTGACAAGTTTAAAAATTGTAGTAACCCACTTAAGAAAATAATAAGTGTTCAAGAAACCTCGGGAGATAAAACCGGTCTAGGATTAACTTCAACTAGTGAAAATAAAAGTATAAAGTTTGAATGTGAATCTAGTAAACAAAAATCATTAGAATCAAATCCTAAGTATATTCTTACAAAAGATAGAAAAATACCCATTGCGAATGATGAAAAAGTAAAAACTTTTTATAAACCATCCTTAAAAACCGAAGTAGGATCCTCTAAACCTAAATTAAGATCTAAAACTCCACCACCAAGAAAACCTAACAATCATCATCCAAGATCTAAAACACCTCAACCTAGAAGAAATCAAAATAGACAATATTACAATAACACTAGAAATCAAATGTGGAATTATCAACCAAGTTACAATCCTTGGGAAATATTACCACCATACATGCATCCTAGCCAAATGTTAAATATGTTTGGACCAAACAACTTTGGACCAATGAGACAATGAGGACCAAGTGGCTAAGTTGTCAATCTTGGAAGAAGTTGGAATATCATCTACAAATGACTTCTATAAGTCAACATGGTCACTTAAAGTGCTTGAAGATATTCCATTGAAGACTAAAAGGTACGCGTTTCTTTTAAGTTTATCACTATAATTTGCATGCTTAGATAAATGATTAGTTAGATTAATGCTTAGTACATAATTGCTTATATTCTTATAACCTAGAAACATCATTGGTTGACTCTCCTAGGAATAAGATAAAACTGTTCATTGCCGAAAGAAATAGAAAATGGAAATCTTCTATATCCACTATTAGCAAACTCATGGTGATGAAGTGAAATGAGTTAAGTGGATCGATCATTAATATAGAAGTAGAATTAGATCCCTCGCGTAGGAAAACTATGGATGAAACAAGCTCTCGTAGACTATGGCATTAAGTTAGATAAGCGTGCGAAAACTAAGGAACTATAGATGTTAGGTTATACCCCATTCAACACTCTCGCATCTAACATATAAATTATCGTCTTCATTTCCTTTAGGATCATAGGATATGCAGAAACGATAGCATGAGATAATAATATGCTTAACCAATCATCTTGAGCATGAGATCTTTAATAAACATTTTTTAAAAAAAATATTTGATTTATGATATTTGTTGTAAAAAATCTAATATCTCTAAAAATATGCAAAAACCTTACATTTTGGAAAATAGTTTTTCAAATAACTATCCCACTTTTAAATAATATGTTTTCACTATCAATATCCACAATTTTGTTTTGATCAAAACTAAAGATTGGGAAAATATTCTTTACCGTTCATTCACACATTTTGAAGTAAAAACCCAATCTATTTTATTCAAATAACTCTCACATCTAAGTGAAAACTTACTTTCAAACATTGTTGAATAATGCTAAAAACGTCTCTTTTAAAATCATGCATGGTGATCTCATATTTGTCATCTATATTTATATAAATGACACTTATAAGTGAACTAAATCAAATCAAGAGGACCATGGTTTGTTCATTAAGACTTTGTTTGTAACAAGTCTAGAAATCCATGCTATCATAACTACCCACTTATTGCACATTGATACACATTATGATTAATCCTCCTAGTTATGTAGTTATGAAATACTTGATGTTGCTTATTGTTTCCTAGCACTTATATTTTACTTGCTTGATGAGTATGTTTGCATGCTAGATGAAATTGCCTGTTTACTTAATCTATTCGATTAACATGCTTTGGCTACATAATTGCCTACATAATTAGTATATGCTTAATTGCCTCAAAGAGTTGGACTTGTTTGAAACAAAAAACACAACCTTTCTACAATTCACTACCAAAAACCCTTTTCTGGCAATCTGAGAATCACCAGATGGGCGGCCCCCTTAAATCATAAGGCGGCCCCCTTAATTATTAAGGGGACCGGCCATCTGATGGTCGAAGGTGTTGTTCCCTTTTTCTACTTTTTAGCCCATTTCATCCTACACTTCCCAAAATTCGTAAACCTATTTTATCCTAAACCCTCTATCAAAAACATTTACTCACCCATATCCTTCTACATTACACCCAAACCTCAAAATCTTTTCACAACTCAAGCGATGTTGTTCATAATCAACCAACACCTAAACCTCACTCTCACACAAATGATCCATTTAACAACAAATCATCCATTCGTGCTTCCACTAATGCTCCTTCTTATGATGAGCATACACAATCCCAAAACAATAATCCCAACCTCATTACCAACACTTTACGTGTTGCTCATTCAACAAAAACACCATCCACTCATGAAGCATCTCTTCCACACATATCATGTTTTCATGATTACCCAAGCTCAAACATGTCTACACCACCAAGAGTATCACCACCACATCCTACAACTTCACATGCCATTCCTATGTTGCATGTTCAAACCCTCACCCAAGACAACTATCATGCTCCACCACCATCACCTTCCTCTGAACACTTAATGTTCGTTGAGGCGCTAAAAGAATCCCATGAGCTTAGTGCTCTTTTAGCCTTACATCTTGCTCAACGCAATTTGGACCCACCTTCATCTAGATCACCCTCATCACCACACAACATAAATCAACTTGAGAAGCATGTCAACAATTGACCTTGTTGCATCTTTCTCTTAAAAATCATTGCATTCAATGAACACCTCACTTGGATTGAATATCTTCTCACTAGATCACATCCAATACCCTCACTTGAACAACATCCAAAACCTTAATCAACCTCTTCCGCTACAAACTCTCCACAACCAAACTCTCCAACATTCATGACCCAAACATATACCTCCATTAATCCAACAACCTCACCCTAACTCAACCATCTTCATTCCAAACACTCCATCATCAACCATCTAAGCATACTATATGCTTATGATTTTCACTTTCAAATACGAATCAACCAACCTTTTGTTACAAGCAAGTCCGATGGCTCTCTTTGGCAAATTAGGATCTTTAACATAATCTCTTTGAATTAATTGTTATGTATCCTTAATATTTGTTTGCTATGCTTGTTATTTGTATATTGCATATTCTTCTATATATGCTTGTGCTTCTAATATTTTTTTGTGAGCATTCCATATCTCGATACCTTGGTGCCATCGAACGAGGGGGAGCACACATCAACGGGGAGATTTCATCCCGTCTAACTTCATTTATGAAGCTAGTAGGCATAACCTTTTTGATTCTACAAAAAGGGGGAGAAGTGAATATAAACTCACTAAATACATGTCTAAAAATTAATTTTTAGGCTTGATGAGTTTAGGTTTTGTAATCATCAAAAAGGGGGAGATTGTTGACATAAATAATGCCTAAAAACATTATTAACATATATCGATATCTCTATGTTTTGATAATCACAAAACGTAAACTCATTGAACTACAAATTATGACGTAAACAAGTATTTAGTCATAAATATTTGCTTTAGCATCCATATTACTTAAGGTATGAATAAACAAAGTGTCTAATGCATTTTATGATCAAAGGAATTTTTATTTTTACAAACCTTACATTTTATTAAAGTGGGACAAACATTTTTAAACTTATACAAAACTTTTTTGTATTTATAAGAAATATTTTATTCAAAATAAATATTTTGAATTCAAATTTCAACCCAAAAAACGGCTACATTCTTCAGAAAAAACCTCCCCCACAAAAAGACAAAAAATCTGAAGAATTTTTTTTTTCTTAGGCGGCCCCCTTAATTATACTAGGCGGTCCCCTTAATTATTAAGGGGACCGGCACCCAATTAAGGGGACCGGCCACGCTCCCAAACAGTATTTTCTCCCTATAAATACTGGTTCATCCCAAAGAATTTTCTCACCTTTTGCACCTCAAAACTTTCTGTTCTAGATCTCATTTCTATTCTCTAAAATCCTTTGATCATACATACATAAATCTTTGTTTCAAAGTGATCCAAACCTCTACCTTTCAAGTGCAAGAGAAGAATACTTCTATCCCCCAAGACAAGAAGTATTACAACTTGTTGTGACCTCCACATAAAAGTTGTTGGTGCATCATCAAGATTATTTACATTACTCATTGTGAAGATTTTTGTGTATATGTGATTGTAGATAGTTGTGCTAGGTATATTGATTGTGTGATTAGTTAGTTGTTTGGTGTGAAGAAGAAAAATTAGGAATTAGATTATAGTGAAGAAGCTAGGTGTGAAGTTGTTAGTTGTGAAGTAATTTGGTGTGAAGAAGATAGGCTTGAAGTAGATAGTTGTGAAGATAGATAGGTGTGAAGAAGTAGTGTTGTGATTAAGTAGTGACTAGGTGTGAAGAAGTTGTGTAGAAGGTGTGAATAAGTTGTGACGAAGTTGTGGTGTGTATATTGGTGTGTAAGGTTTCTCTGCCATAAGGAGCTTGTTGACATAGTGAAGAAAACTCTCGAGTAGGTGACTCGAGGAGTGGAGTAGGGCAAGGAAGGTGTCCTTGTAGCCGAACCACTATAAATCCTTTGTCTCGCGGTTAGATCTTTTCATATCTTACTTATTATCTTGCTTATATCGTTATTACTTTTGTAGACGTAGACGTATATATATATATATATATATATATATATATATATATATATATATATATATATATATATATATATATATATATATATATATATATATATATTTGCTCATATAGTGCTAGTATTGATTTTACTTAAAGATCAAACAAAAGTTTCATTCACAAAACAAAGTTTTTACAATCAAACTAAAAAGGTTACATACATATAATTGATCATTTCGATCAAGTATAGTTTTTATACAAAATATAACTAAGGATTATAAAATAAACGATTACGTACTTATCTCTTATATATAGTTATAATTGTTTATATTATGCATGTGTTGATTTCACATACTTAGCTTACATTGTTATTATTGTTCATACTTAGATATACTTGTTCATATTGTTCAAGATTTGAGTTCACATAAGATTGAATTAAAGTTTTAAAACCAAACAAGGTTTTAAAACTAAACTAAGTTTTCATAATAAAATTAAAAAGACGTAAAACTATTCAACCCCCCCTTCTAGTTTTCCACATAGTTGTGTAGTATATCAACAAAACAAATTTTTAAAATTTTAAATTAAAAAATATAATCTGTATTTTTTTGTATTTATCTTCTACTTGTGTAATTGTGTAGTATATCAACAAAACAAATTTTTAAAATTTTAAATTAAAAAATAATAATTAAAATATTACCTAATAAGAAAATATTCTTTTTTCAAAGTACCCACTAGGGGTTTTGTTTTATAAAAGATTAATGCAAATTCTTAGAAAAGGATGGCAAGACAACTCGCAAATTTGACCTCACAGAAAACCCTAAATCCCTACATCATTATCATCAAGATCTTACAATCATCATCAAGTGTAGAAATTTATAAACCAAAACTTTAATGAAAAACACTCATAAGAATGAACCCAACCAACCTCGCCACTGGTTCACGTTATTATTAAAATCAGTAGCCAAAGAATGGCAGAGTTTGTTACAATACGTAAACACAAACAAGAAAATTATAATTTCTAGGGTTTCTCACAACTCAAGATGACAATCAGATATGAGAGATAAAAACATACAGTAAACACTTGGAAAAATTATCACTTAATAAGAAAATAACACATTATATAGCGTTCAGCTTAATACTTGAACTTTAGTCCTTCATGCTTCCTTTACTTGTCAACTTCAGTCCTTTAGCTTTTGGGCGGGTACACTGCTTGATCTTTGCTTGAATTCATCTAAGACCCATGTGTTTTAGATGAAGCTTAGACCTTCCAACATTCCCCCAGAAGCTTTAGACCTCAAACACATTTAACAAACCAAAGACCTTTGCAAAACTTGCTATTGTCTGAAATACTTAATCCTTTTGTAAACAAGTCAATAATGTTTTCTTCAGACTTAACCTTTTTTGGTTTGATAAATTCTGGATCAATTTTTTCCCTTAGAAAATATGTCTATTTCAAAATGCTTGCCTTTTTCATTCATGTAAAACAGGATTTGCGGAAATCTGTATTGCAGAGCTATTATCTCAACTCATTTCTACAGGCAAACTAACATTTACCTATAGTTTGGTTAGAATTTTCAAAATCCACAATACCTCACAACAAACATTACACATTGCTTTGTACTCAGCCTCAGTTGAGGACCTGTAAACAACATTTTGTTTCTTACTTTTCCAAGAAAAAAGACTGTTCCCAAAGAAAACAGCATAACTAATTATTTATCTTTTGGTAATTTTGCATTTAGCCCAATCCGAGTCCACAAAAACTTTCAGATCATTGTTATCACTTTTGTTAAATGTAATACCCAAACCAGGTTCTTTTTTCAGATATCTTAAGAATCTAACAACAAGCCTTAAATGAGATTTCATAGGCTTGCGCCTTACTTGACTTAAGCAATGTATTGCATATGATATATCAGGCCTAGTCATAGTCAAGTAAATTAACTTGCCTACCAAATTTTGATAATGAGTGATACTAAATAAAGGCTCATCATCACCAAATTTTGAAACAATCTTTTATTTTTTGGATTTGCCTCAATAGGTGTACTACAAGGCTTACATGTTAACATACCAAATTGAGATAAAAGTTCAGTGCAGTACTTCCTTTGGGACAAATAAATACCATAGTCAATGTCCAAAACCTCTATTACCAGAAAATATTTAAGCTTTCCCAGATCTTTTATTAAAAATTTTGAACTCAAAAAAGCTTTAAATTTGTTAATCTCATTCAGATCATTTTCGGTCACAGTTATATCATCAACATATACTAGCAAATTAAAACAAAACCCTTATCATCTTTTATAAACATTGAAAAACCATTCATACTTTGAATAAAACCATTTTCAAACAAGTCTGAACACAATTTTTCATTCCATTTTCTTGCTTCCTGTTTCAAATCATAAAGAGACTTAAAAAATTTACGCTCTTTTATCATCAGAATATCCTTCTGGTATGGTCATATAAACATATTCCTCAAGTTCACCATACATAAACGCATTATTAGCATCAAGTTGGAATATTGACCAACCATTATTCATTGCTAGACTGAAATGCATCTAACAGTAACAATCTTGGCTACAGGAGAAAATTTCTCCTCATAATCAACTCCTTTCCTTTGATTAAACCCTTTGGCTACTAACATAGCCTTAAACATTTCTACTTCACCATTGGCCTTGTATTTAATCTTAAATACTCATTTACTACCAATTGGGTTTCTATCACTAGGCAACTTAACTATTACCCATGTTCCATTCCTGTTCAAGGCTTCTATTTCCTGATTCATAGCCTCAATCCACCTATTATCTTGTATAGCTTCAGTATAGGTAAATGGTTCATGTATTTTGTTTATACTAGTAGTAAACACAAAGTTATCTATACTTAAATTTGAGTAATTAATAACCTTGTTAATACCATACTTTACATTCTTATCAAGCACAAAATCATTGTATTCGGATGGTAAAGTAGTTTTCCTACTAGTTCTCCTAGTATTTTTACCCACTGCTGTTTCTGGTGACTCAAACATTTGGCCAAAAGACTTAATGTCTTCACCCTCATATTCATATTCATCATCACTGATCATAGTACTTTGTATACCCTCTGAAACACCAATTCCAGTTGCATACTTGCTACTACTAGTATCCTTCCTACTAGAAGTACCGCCAGAGATATCTACAGAGTCTGTGTTAAGCATCTGTTCAGCTGCAACAGACTTTGCTGGAATCATATCTCTACTAGCTTCATCTACAGTGCTAACACTAGTTTTATGAGTACTATTCTTATCTGATGCACTCTTATTACCATTAACTACACTATCTCCCCCATCATCATTGGGTTCGTTAGACTCAAAAACATTTTATCAATATCATCAAAGAAATTTAACTCATTTAAACCATTTTCCTCTAAAACAAAATCTTTAGTGAAAGGATTGTTTTAAAATGGAAAAACTGTTTCATAAAACTTGACACCCTTTGAAAAAATAAACTTCTTTTGATCAATGTTAAAAACATTTATCAGACCTAGAACCAAACTTGTCTGACTCATTTAACACAGTAGAAAAACACAAACAACCAAAAGTTTTTAAATGAAAGAGACTTGGTTCAACTTTATATATGAACTCATATGGACTTTTAACAGATGGAACATCAATGGGAAACCTTTTAATAAGATAACTTGCAGTTAGAATAAACTCATGCCACATGTTCAAAGGCAACCCCCGAAACATAAGGGCTCTAACAGCGTTCAAAAGGTGCCTATGCTTTCTTTCTGCTACACCATTCTGTTGAGGTGTATATGAACAAGTAGTTTGATAAACAATACCATTACTTTTAAAAAAACTTTCAAAATTTTTATTCACAAATTCTGTTCCATTATCACTTTTAAAAATCTTGACAACATTTCCAAACTAAGTTTTTGTCAGATTAAAAAATGTAACAATATGATCAAAAACTTCACTTTTATTTTTCATCAAAAACACCCAAACAAATCTAGTGTAATCATCAACAACAATAAGAAAGAACCTGAAACCATCCCAACTAACCACTCTGTAAGGACCCCATACATCTAAGTGAACAATATCACCCAAATTAACAGTTTTTCAGTCACTAATGGGAAAAGACTCTTGTCTGTTTAGCTTTGTGACAAACTTCACAAGGCCCATAACTAGTTTGATGAAGGTGCTTAATCTTATTCTTAAGCACAGTCTGAACCTGATTAGAGGGATGACCAAGCCTGTTGTGCCAGATAAAATTAGACACATGACAGGAGTTAATATTACTGTTGTTCACTCTTTTACCTTCATTTAAAAAAATAAAAACATCCTCTCTCAATACTAGTCCCCATCGGGAAACTTTTCTTTGAATCCTGAATTTTACACATAGTCAGTAAAACTTATAACCACATTATTATCTCTAGCCAACTTATGGACAAACAACAGACTAATATGATAACCAGGAACCACCAACACATCTTTAACAATCAAATCATTTCCCAACTTAAAACTCCATACTTGTTTAACATGTTCAATAGTTCCATTAAGATGAGCAACAATCAAATTTAAATGACTAACATCAATTATATCAAAAAAAAGAGTGGAACAAAAAGAATGTGTTGGGTGGCTCCTGAATCAATGATCCATCCAATATAAGTACTATTTTCACTTATAACAAAATTAAGATTAAAAAATCTACATTTAAAAAAACTTATGACACCATTAGAAATCATAGTACTACTTGCAACACTAGCATGAGACTTGCTAGTATCACCTGTACCACTAAGTAAAGCCATTGGTCTATGATATTGATCCTAGTAAAAGTATGAAGAGTACTCTTACTCTGATCAGACTTATTAACATCAACACAAGACACATTATTGCTTTGACTCATAATTCCCTATTTAAAACCTGGTGGATATCCCACCAACTCAAAACATCTGTCAATAGTGTGACCAATCATATTACAATGTTTGTAGACAAGGTTAGACACCCTGCCAAACCTTTTAAAGTTGTTATTATTATTATTTTTTTTGTTTGAATTCCAGTTATTACTGCTACTAGGCCTAGCTGCAAAGGCAGCAGGCCCATACTTAGCACTCTTAGTACCATGATTATTTCTATGAGACTCATCTCTAGACAAAGTAGCAAAAGCAGACTTAACATTAGGCAATTGATCATTGGTCAGAATTAAACTCCTAACAAAACTAAAACAATCATCAAGCCCCATGAGAAATTGCATCAGCCTAAGAAGACCAGTATACTTATTCATCTTAGGAGCACTATCACAAGAACATGCACGCAGATAAACCAGGGAATCAAACTGCCTCCACAAGGCATTAAAGTCATGATAGTATTCAAACAAAGACATTCCAGATTGAGTAAATGTATGAATCTTATGATGCAAGTTATAAATCACAAAACTATCTTGTTTATTATAGGTCTCTTCTAACTCATCCCAAACATTTTTAGCATTTTTAGGGAAAATTTGACCCTTATAAAGATCTTATGATATGCAGCCTAAAATCCATGATAACACAACAGAGTTACACCTATCCTACTGATCTTGATAAGAAACATCATTCTCATCCCTAACACATTTCCTAGTTATAAACCTAAGTTTGTTTCTAGTATGTAAGGTCAACTGCATGTCAGCAGACCACCCTTTATAGTTCTCAGTACCTTCAAGTTTGAAGGCAATCAACTGAGCACCAATGTATTGAGGGTGTAAATATAAAGGGTCATATATGTTGAGTTTTAATTCACTACTAATTACTGGAACTTTTTCTTTATTTTTATCTTTTTTTGACTCAACCATTTTGACAAATTACAAAACAACAAGGAATAAGGACAGATAGCACACATGCACAAAACAACAACCAATCAATAATAATCAAAGCCACCAGATAACTCCTCAAACACACATAAGCCACCAACGTACAAACAAACAACTCCTTTAATCAATCAAACAAATCCCTTGACCTAACCCTTCCACAAATTCTAGAAATACTATAAAAAAAACCTAGAGAAGGCGTATGAGGTGTTACATTGCACTTCCAAATAATACCAATCCAATTCCAGATTAAGAAAATCAACCAGAAATCAATAGCACAACGAAAAAACAACCTGAAACAAGAACACACAAAATTAGCTGAAAGAATTATGATCAAGAACTGACCAATCAAGAACTGATAAACAAAAAAACTCTAGTTCAATGGAAAGATAATTAAGAAAACAAACAACCTTAGTTAGGGTTTGATACAGTAAACCCTAACTTTTATTCAACCAATTAATAACACAATTAATTGAACCAGAGATACAATTAGACCCCAAGAACACTCAAAAAACAGGTTTAACTATTCAACAAACACCGGGACACAAAATCCCCAAATCTTGACAAACCCTAATATTCGTAGAAAATAAATTAACCTCTAGATCTAATAGATCTAGTAACAAGAACACTAAATTTACCCTTAGAACAACAAGATCTAAACATATAGATCAAAACCGCCAAATTAAAAGAAACACTAATTTTTAAAAAACCTTTTAAAACTTTGGTATAGAGTAACATGTCTCTGATACCATGTAGAAACTTATAAACCAAAGCTTTAATCAACAACACTTATAAGAATGAACCCAACCAACCTCCCCATTGGTTCACTTTATTATTAAAATCACTAGCCAAAGAATGGCAGAGTTTGTTACAATACAGAAACAAAAACTAGAAAATTGCAGTTTCTAGGGTTTCTCTCAACTCAAGATGACAATAAGAGATGAGAGATTAAAACACACAGTAAACACTTGGAAAAATTATCACTGAATAAGTAAATAACACATTATATAGCCTTTAGCTTAATACTTGCACTTTAGTCCTTCATGCTTCCTTTACTTGTCAACTTCAGTCCTTTAGATTTTAGGCGGGTACACTTCTGGCTTGATCTTTGCTTGAATGTATCTGAGACCCATGTGTTTGAGATGAAGCTTAGACCTTCCAACATCAAGAAATCAGCATAATCATCATTAACACAAACCTTACGATGAAAACAAGAGTTTTACTTATTGATAATAGTCTACAATTCTATTGTGTGTTTTAATTTTATTAAATGAAATACAACTATTTGATTATGTATATTTATTTACTTTTTAAATTTGTTTGCTTAGGACAAAACTCTAAACCTTAACAATGATAATTTGGGTTATGAATCAAACAAGGACAACAAGAAGAATGTCAAATTACGTAAAAGGAAACCAAGTGGAGGAGTGAGAAATGAAAAAACCGAATGTTGGAAGTATTTTGATTCAAAGATGGAACAACTGGATGGACCGAATGGCGAGTTGATTAAGGGGCTGTTTCTTTTTAACTTAATATCCTGAATGGTAACAAAACTAGATGGAAACAAGAAACTTTAGTGTTTCTTTTTAACTTATTTCAAAACAGAATCCTGAATGTGAAAGGGGGCAAATTTTGATGTTGTTTCCATCTAGGACGTCATGTTTGAACAAATTAACCTCACTTTTCTCGTCTCCCCAAAACCATCCATTCCTTTTTGTCTTCAACACCTGTAACCAAAAAATCCCTCCACCCATCTCACCAACAACAACCTCATTCATCCATCGCTACACATCATCAGATCCTTGATTGCCACCTCACATGAACAACCTCCTCGAAATGGTCACCACTATAAGCTAGTCGACCAACTGCTACTCCATTTGCATCACTATTCTCTTGGGATTTCATTCGCTAGACTGAATCATTGAATAAAAAGTTACAAGGACACTCAAGGAATTTGATCTTGTTACAGTCAGCAATTTTAGAACAATTTTGATAGTTTTATTTTAATGTTTTTAAAAATATTTAATTGTGAACAACTCCAAGATTCTTTGTTATTAACTTGTGGTGGTGAATAATTGGTCTAAAATTTACCTCGAATCCATCATCACGTTGATTTTATTTTGCAATACTATGCATTATTAAAGTTTGGTGGTATGACAGTTTAATTACAAAAAAGGTATTGTAGTCACTGATTATATTAAGATGGTCAATTAATCATAAAAAAGAAACAACATTTACTCAAAGTTATCTTATTCTAAACAGGTCACATATATCCACACAGACACTAACTAGAATCAGGAAAAAAAAAAGAAAAAAAAAAAAAAAAGAGAGAAACAACCCGATGTTGCAAGTTTTGTCATAAAATAGGGCCGACCCCAGTACGAATGATACGAAAAAATTGAATATTCATTACTGTGATTTTAACCCTATGACTGAGGTATGTTTAAAACAACAAAGCCTTTCTTTAACGACAACAAAGGGGATGGTAAGGGTTGTAGTAGTGGAACTTTGTAAAATTAGAATTATGGTGAGAAAGCTATAAAAAAAAAAAAAAAAAAAAAACTCTTTGATTGAACTTCTTGTTTTAGCCGATCCACACTTTACTCTGTTCCCGAGTTTTGAAATAAAAGAAAAGAAGAGAAGTGATAAAAATGGGCAGAAAAGAAGAGGAGAGGAATGAAATATAACTTATTATTTCGTGTTCCCGAGTTAGTTCCTAAGTTAGAGAGAAAAGAAAGAAAAACTAATGATTTTACAAGGATAACCATTGTTGTATAAAAAATTATATTATATTTTAGGGCATTTAAATCATTTTATTAATTATAAGTTTTCTTATTTACTTTTCTTCAAATCATCCCACTTTTGGGAAGAAGATTTTGGAGAGAAAGTGAACCAAATTTTCACTCAATCTCTTTTCTCTTCTTTCCTGAAAAAACTCGGGAACATAAATTTATTTTGATTTCTTCCCACTTATTTTCTCTTCTTTTGAAAATATAACTCGGGAACGCAGTTACGTTTGTCGAACATTCGGCCCTCATTAAATATTCAAAGAACTTGCAACCCAAATATAATTAGCTTATACGTTACATTTTACTTATAGATTACTTATGTTATAGATATCTTGTCAATCCAAATATCCACCGTTGCTTCCGAGTTCGCCTTTAGTACAAGTGGTTGTATTTTAGACCCATACAGGAGTGCCTTGTTGCCGCAAATTGTAGAAGCCTTGAAATGCACTCAAAGTTTGGTTCACAAAAAAGCATCAACAAGGATGATTTAGAAGATCTTTTAAAAGATGATGAGGTTATCATAGGTAAATTAATTATAAACTATAAAGAATGATACGTAGATATATAGTTTTGTGTGTCATTTATACATTTTGTTGTTGTCATTATTTATTTATTTATTTATTTATTTTTTCTTTGTTTTTTTTGAAATGAAAGTGGCGATGAACAAACTAAAAGGTGACAATGGAAATCGAAAAGGTATATCGCTTGATTGAGAAGAGCGCGTTTAGTGCTTTTGGTGAAGTTGGAAGAATGCTACTTTGATAATGTGTTGCACTTTGGAGTTTGGAACAATGTTAGTATTTAATATTTTGTTACCAGTTTGTCACTATTATTTTTTGTTTTTTTTGAGTTGCTTTGATCTTGTTATTGACAGTTTTTTTGGAGCTACAGTACCAGTTGGCCAATGTTGTGTCCTGTGACAGTAAGACACGCCTGGAAATATTATTCAGTTAGGAGCAAGTGGTTTGGGCCTTGTCACATAATTTAATTATGATAATTGGGCCTTGTCAAATTTTCGGTTCATCATGTCCAAAACCGAGGACCGAACCGATTGACCCGAGGAAAGACTGACCGGCCCGAGTGGCCATTGGTCCGGTTTCGGTCCGTATGAATTAGTGTTTTCGGTTTTCGGGTCAAGTTGGGTTTGGCCAATCTGGTCCGGATTTGACCCGATGCTCACCCTACACTTATAACTAAGAAGGTAGATTAAAACTCATTGAATAACTGAGTGTTCCACACCTTATTATCCATGCATTAAGGTAAATCAAAACGACTATAAATACAGGTGAACCAAAAATGAGTATAAAGTTTAAGGCAACTTGATACGCATAATATTATTTTTTTTCTTTACTTACACTCCAAACACTTGCTATATACATATTTATACCCGGTCATCCTACATATAAAGTTCCGACTTTATCGTCAAAGGGTGGCTTTCGGCGTTTAACTCTTTCTAAGTGATTTCCTTCTAATGTACAGTAAGGGCCCGTTGGTTTGCTAGTGGGTTTAGATTTAAGTTTAGGCTTAAAGGTAAAGTAGGGTAACGAAAGATATTTGTGTTTAAACCAATTCTTTGGTTTGTAAATTGACAGGAGTGAAATAAATTTCTGTAAATTATTTAAGTTATAAAAAAGATAACAAAATGCAGTGAAAAGAAATGAGCCTACTAGAATATGAGAATACAAACAAAATTATAACAATATTAAATTAATAATTATTAGCAGTTCACAGTTTTCAAGACCAAAGGTAGTTGTTTAGCTTCTAACCCCACCCTTGCTGGTGAGATTTTCAAAACCCTTACTTTTAGTATTCTAACACCATACTTAAATCTAACCCCGGATACCAAACTAGGGGGTCGTTTGGTTTGAGGTTTTTTATTGGGTTTGAGATTAAAAAGTCAAATTATATTGTTTGGTTGCAATTTTAAAGTTGGGGTTTAGATTTTAATCCCACATTTAAAGGTGTGTGTTAAAGTAAGGTGTAAAATGGGTTTTATAAAAAATGTGGGATCATTTTTTTTCTCATCCTCATATTTTTCTTTTTATTCCCCTAATTATTAATATAAATAATTTTAAATTTATATTTTAATATATAATATATTTTTAAATATTATATTCTCTCTCCTACTCAAATCTAAACCCAAATCCTAATTTACAACTTTACATTTTAATCCAAATCCTAATCAAAACCCATCTACAAACCAAACGGGCCCTAGTTTTTTTTAATCTTTAATGCCTAACCCCAATCTTTAAAACCTCACACCAAACACTTCCTAACACATTTATGCTCAAGTTCATGAAGAATAGAATAGATCCGAACTTCACAAAAATTGAAGATGAACTGATAGGTTTGTTTTCAAGAGTTTACCAACTCGAATCTTAAAGATTGCAAAATCAAGGAAATATATATAATTTTGATAAAGGGCTTATCTCTTATTTTTGGGCTTGAAGAATAAATCTTAGGAATGGGCCTAATATTGAACTAGTCAAAACAAAAGTTTGAGTTTAGAAAAACACCAATTTATATTTTATTTAAATTTTGGACATTTATCCATAACATAATAAAAATCAAAATCACCACCAACTAATCTCATGTATAGCCTCAAAAAGTTTAGCATGTGGTTGTAAATCACAATGCTTCATAAGCAAGTATATATGATACTCAAACTTTAAAGAGTATATATTCGCATTACAAATGTAAGTTCAACATATAATTGATCATCAATAAAGCTACAATCAATCAACAATTTTAATTTACCCCTTCATTTACAATTTAAAAAGTCACCAACTAAATCAAAGAATCATATTGTTAACTTTACCCCTTAATCAATCAACAACTTCCATATTTTCCCACCTTTCAACTTTAACCAATCATCATTGTAACAACCAACAATCACTAAACTGCTTAAACACATTTTCATGAAAGCTTTGAACCTTCATCAAACAAAAATGTGTACAAAACCCTAACCCTAACGCTAAATCACCACCATTTTCGCTACTACTTGTCTTCAACAAATAACATGTAGACTTGCATTCATCTCTTCCTTTAACCTTACCTTGAATCAACACTCCATAAGCCCTAGCTCCATCAATATCATGCTCATCGCCATTTGATCCGAGCTCCTCCACAAGTATAACTCCGTCAAGCAATGAAAATAAAGATGACCGATGTTTCATCCAGTTATTTGTATCCTTTGAAACTTTGCTTGTCTTTACCTCACCGTTGGTAAATATTTGAACTAAAAGCGGCGCGTGTTTGATATTCTTGACGATCTCTGTTACGGAACCGTGGATCAGTTCATCTAGGGTTTCTCTTTCAGAAACCCTAGGACTTAGTTCATCCAGGGTTTCTGTTTCAGAAACCCTAGGACTTTCTATAATAGTATAATCTTTTTCACGAATATTACTTCGCTCTCTTTCTAAGCCAAGATCGCTTGTATATAAAGATAAACCAGACCATTTGGAATCATAGGTTGTTGTCATCGTTGCATTAACCTTTGTAGAGAGTTTATGATTCGAACTAGGTTGCTTGTGGATCACGTTATTGGTTATTCCTCCATGAGGGATACGTAAACAAGCCATGTGTTGCACAAGAAAACTTAATATCAACGATTTTAATATCTTAGTTTGAATTTATGTGTTGAAAAAGTGTATATTGGAGGGAGTAGGAATGGGTGGATTTGAGTTTTATTTAATTTATGAGTTGAATGTTTGATGGACCGAAAGAATGCTGAAGTTATTTATATACGGTGTTTGTGGCATGCGTGTGTTAGTTTGCGTTTGGGATGCGGATGGGGTTGGGCGTATGAGGAAGTCACTTGGAAGGAATCTTTTAGACTTTTTTGGTATACCGTACTGCCTGTTCAAACTTGCTACAAAAAATTGATATAAAACTACTTTTTATTCTATTGAAAAACTTAAAGTCGATATCATTCAAATATTTGCGCAAGCCAATCAAATATTGAGTTATAAGGAAACAAAAAATTTAAGCATGATTTACTGTTGACTAGAAAAAAATAATATAAGAACTGATTTACTAAACAAAAAAAATGATAATTGATGAGATATGATTCTCTTAAATTTGAATGAATATGATCGGTTATATTCTCTTATAAAAAAGAAAAACTAGGTACCTTTATAGGTTAACAAATTAGGATGAAATAAATAATATTATATATACTTCTTACCTTTAAGTAAATCATGTAGAAAGTAGTGTCGATTGGATTTTTCGGAGGACAATAATTTAGGTTCGTGTCTGGCAATGAGAACATGTGTGTGTCGGTGGTTTACGTAAGCTTGGCTTAAGTGTGCGCGTGCCACAATTCATTTTACTTGCTATTTTACTTACGTGGCTTATCCCATGTGGATTTTAATAATGTAATATTTTTTAATTGTTTGCTCATGATGATGTTATTATTTTTAGAGTAAATTACACTGTTCATTCCTATACTTTTATCATATTTCATACAACATTCAAAAGCGCTGATTTTTTCATTTTTCATCCAAAATCAAGATTTTATTACGCCGCTAGTCCATAATCATTACGGCCGTTAAATATCCCAGTTAAGTCGGTCTCACGTGCAACCCACACGAGGGCAATTTCGTCCGATCAATTTTTTCCTACTTAACACTCATACCACCTTACATCACTAGGTGACTGTTAGTTTATTTCCATCCACACATGTGTACTTGCTTTTACAAATCTCGATACATGCAAAGCGTATTCCACAAACATTACTTTTTCCACTCAAATCTTTTCATCACATCTCTCTCTCTACTCAACTTTATTTATTTCTTCTTCCCCAAACGGTAAAAAAATAAAATAAAGAATGGTGCAGTGGTGGTGTGGACAAGACGCGGTTATTCGCACATCATGGACAAATCGAAATCCAGGACGTAGGTTCTATGGTTGTGATTTTATTGACTGGTACGACCCTCTCATGTGTGCAAGATCAGTTTCAATCATCCCCGGTCTATTAAGAGCAAGGAATGTTATCCAAGCTACACTAGATGATACAAGACGTGAAGCTGCTAAAATGAAGAAATACTTGATCTTAAGCTGGTTGTTTTTTTTTTGTTTGTTTTTTTTTTTTTTTTTTTTTTTTTTAGTTTTCATGTTATTTTACATGTGAAGTAGCAGTTGAGAATCGAGTAGGTGATGGGTTTTGATTTTTTATTTGTTAGATGTATTTCATCACCCGTGTAATTTTTTGCTGCTTATGAAGTATTAGTCCAATGGTATCAACCATTGATGCAGTTGTGAAATTGTCATTCTTTTATTGTTATTGATTTATGTCGTGGTTAAACTTAACATTCACTTGTTGACTTTTAAATGGGTAAACATAAGTAATTGACCATGATCTTATTTGGTTAAGTTTGTCTATTATAATCCAACATAATGGTATTAAGCATGTTCAGTTTGCTTTGGTTAAGAATTGGAAGTTGAGTTTTGCACTAACATGAAAAACAATTCTTTTTGCATACTAAAACCCAAGTGAATGGAACTTTAAAACCTTGTTGACATAGTTTTTGTCAAAATAGTCATAAGAATTTGCATGTTTTCAATTGGATTATGCAGATGCAACGAATTGCTTTTGCATACTAAATCCCAAGTGAATGGAACTTTAAAGTCTTGTTGACTTAGTTTTTGTCAAAATAGTCATAATAATTTGCGTTTTTTCAATTGCATTATGCAGATGCAAGTCATCATATTTGCACCAACAGAAAATTAGCTAAACGTGTAGAATATTAGTCATAAAAGCCTTTAATTGCATATTGTCAATACAACAAGTTGCAATGACTTGAAAATTGCAATGGCCTAGTACCAAGTCTTAAACATAAATCCACATACACGAAAACAAATAAGAATAAGTCTTAAACATGTTCAAACATCTGACAGTTTCTAACTCCAATGTAATCCTGCTCAAGTCTTGTTTGGTGTATCAGGTCCAACTCTCTTACTAACTCCACCACCTCTATATATGCCATTCCTTATGGCATGTCTGTTCCATCTTGGTGATCCAGGACTTCTGCTTTCGCTAGAAATTCCACTTTGACAGCTTGGAGTTGCATTAGGATGCCTTTGGCTTTCTGTTGTAGCAGTAGATGCACCTGACCTTTCACCACTTTGATTTACAGAAGGAGGAGTGCCATTTCCAGCAGTGTTGCTTCCACCTGCATTATCAACATTATCATATAAATTTGTAACAAATTATAAATAACTAAAACATACAAAATACAACAACTTAGTAAGACTAAGCATTTAATACCTTCTCTTGAAACAAAAGATGGTGAACCTTTTATGTAATCATCCAAACAAAACCTAACTTTCTTGAGGGGTCTTGGATTACCAGATGAACCACCAGAAGCTTTAAGATTTTTCCCTTTTCCTGTGCTTGTATTTTTTGACCCAGAAGTTGTTGCCCCACCTTGACCCTTGCATGACTGTTTATTGTGACCCGGGTTTGGACAAGAAGAACATCCAACAGTTCCCCTCTCCAACTCAACTTACCATCCTTAACACATGGTGTGTCCTCCAATTGTCCTTTGACTCTCTTCTTCTTAGGCCCGCCAACTTGATGGTGATAATGTAGATGAGTTAGTGTTGTAAGACACGAAGATTTCTTCCAGTTTGCCCTCCCACTACTTGGTTGTATCTTGAAACTGTAAACTTCTTTCCAAGTTTCTAACCAATAACACTTATCAACCCAAGCCTCTGGTAGTGGTACAGGTTGGCCATTGACAGCCATATTCCAGTTTGCAGCAACTGCATGCCTACAAGGAAAGCTTGAAATCTCCCATTTCCTACATGTACATGTTTTTCTTTCAACATTGACTACACAGTGTTCCCCAAAAGATCCAGTAACCTGATACTTTTGACCCCCATTCCACATAACTTTATAATTGCGAGCAATATTTTTGATTTTATTATAACTATTGCTGTAGGAGTTAGAGGACCAGGACACTTTTCAATGGCTTTCTGAATATTCACAATTCTTTTCATGCAGTACTCCCTGATGTACTCTAACAAAGTGATAATAGGTTTGTCCTTACAAAGGACAAGCTTACCATTCAACACTTCACACATGTTATTGAGCAACACATCTGAACGAGCTCTTCCTATATACAGAAATAATATAATATTGTAAGGAACTAATTGATTACATCATGATAATTATTTCACAAAACCTAACCGAATTTACCTGAAAAGTGTGATCTGGACCAATGTTCTGATGGAATCGTTGCTAACCAGTCATGTGCAGCCTCTTTTAACTCCTTAAGTTCATTGCAGCTTCAAACTTAGTTAGTGTTGTAGCTGTAGCACACTTCCATAGCAGTTGCTTGTATGCAAGTCCATTCCATTGCTTCTTCATGTTTTCATGGATATGCCTTAAGCAGAATCTATGTTCTGCACTTCATAATACAGATACCCTGTAATAAAAATTAACAATTATAATACAGATACAATAGTATAAAACAAACCCGTTCAAATTATACAACTGTATTGTACCTTTTGTCTATCTGATATGAAGGTAAAATGGGAATTTTGTTGTAGATCTAGGTCATCCCCCAACATGTTCAAAAACCACAACCATGAATCTTTGCATTCAGCTTCAACAAGGGCATAAGCAACCAGATAGATGCCATTGTTAGCATCAAGTCCAACAGCTGTTAACAATTGGCCAGAGAAAGGGCCACTGATAAAAGCTCCATCCAACCCCAATAGTTCCCGTCTACTAGATTTGAATCATTTCTTTAATGCACCAAGACACACATATATTCTCCTGAATACTCTAATAGGACAGTTATGATCTTCAGGCATTTCTACTTGACATTTCACTGTGGTTCCTGGATTTTGAGTCATCAACTCTTGAGCATAATCTCTTAGCAAAGTATATTGACCCTTGTGATCACCCACTATCAATTTGTCGGCTGCAACCTTGGCTCTGAATGCCTTCATTCTAGAAACATTTACTTCCCATTTCTTCTGAAGGGCATCTTGAACTACTTTTGTAGGGATTTCAGGATCCACAGCAACTTCATCCATAATTTGAAATGATAGAAATTTGTAGTTGCAAGCTTTAATGTCCATTGTTTGTAGACATAAATGCTCACTGTGGTGAGTCTTGCAAATCCAAGTTTCCTTACCTAACTCTTTAGTGCAATAAAGTTCCCATGGACAACTCTGATTACTTGTTTCTTCAAATATTCCCTTTCCTTTGTCTTTGTCTGCAGAACCAACTTTTGACTTAGACCTAGTTATTGGACCAGTGGACTGACGTGGGCTTACCTTTGATGGGTCATCCACAGAAGGTCCATCATTTAATGGCCCATTATTAAGGTCAAAAACAGGGATGGGACCTTCACATTTGGCCCTAACTCTAACTTTGTCATTCCTTACCAGTTTGAGTTTTCTTCTAGTTTCTATGGGATGTATGTAAATTCTATCTTTTATAGCCTTACTAGAAGCAAATCTTTGTCCTGCATAAAACCCATACTTCTTAACTATAAACTCATCTTTCTCTTTCTCCTTCCTTAACTTCCTAAGTTTCTTTAGTACATCAGTAGCTAGTGTTTCATCAAAGTCACTTTCAAAATCATCGGAATCAAAAACTTCTGGCTCAGTATCACCAATCAAGTTATCTGGAACCTGATTGTTTAAATTTGCGAAAAGATCAGGGGTTTCCTTATCAGCTGAATTACCAAAACAAAAACGTTCTTCAACATGAGGTTCATGGATAACGTTATTCTCATCAAAAAATACCTCATCATCATCATCATCATCATCCTCACTTTCAGTATCCTCCTCACTTTCAGTATCATAAGCATAACTCTCATCATCATCGTCATTCTCAAAAGGACCACATGGTGAATACACATCATCGACCATAATCGGTATACCATTATCATTAATAATGTTTTCAGGACCTAAGTTACCATTCATATGATCACCACCTACATTGCCATTCATTTGATCATTATTTCTATCTAAACCCACAGAATCATCACCTACATTACTAGCATTCACATGCTCATTATTTTCCTCTAATGTAGCATGACTATCAACAACCATACGATCTACATTATCAAGGTTTTCTTCATTTTGACATACCCTAACATTATCATCAACAACCATATCATCTAGCTCATAATCTTCAACCCTCAAAGAATCTTCAGCTACATGTTCCTGCCTAACATTATCTCCAAAATGACTTCAGTTTATGCTACCAAATACCCCATCTATCTCATCTACTTCTTCATCTAAAGCTGGAACATAAGACTCTTTAACAAGTAATTAAGTAAACTTAGACTCTTGAGTTGGTATTTCATTCACCCTTAGCTCTTCATTAGATAACTCATTAAACCTACACTCTTGAGTTGGTATTTCATTCACCCTTGGCTCTTCATTAGGTAACTCAGTAAACCTAGACTCTTGAGTTGGTATTTCATTCACCCTTGGCTCTTCATTAGGTAACTCAGTAAACCTAGACTCTTGAGTTGGTATTTCATTCACCCTTGGCTCTTTATTAGGTAACTCAGTAAACCTACTAATTTCATCACTTACTTCAGGCTCCTCAGGAATAACATATTCCAATAATACCCTCTTAGATCGAGTTCTTCTAGAAATACTACTACCAATAAGACTACGGTTACTAGGACTAGCATCATTGTCCTCTTCTATTTCATTAAGAACAAGACCCATTGCCTGATATGGCTTGAAGTAAGTTCCTACTTTGGACACTACATGTTCTATGTACACTTCAATGAACTTATGCTCAGCTATAAACTTACTTAAATAACGTACATCATCATCACTAGATAATGAATGCAAGCTAACGTCAAGATTCTTACCAGGTTCAAGAAAGTTATAAAACATTATTTTTCTATCTGTCCAACCCAGGTCCTGAACCATTTCATCTAAGTCGTGAATCGAGAACGTTTCAGTATCCACCATTTCCACAATACTTTTCCTACCATTACGGTATATCCTTCAAAGAAACAAGTCAAACTCACCTCCATGGTGTATCCTCATACAAAAGCAAGTAGGGAGATGTTCTGCAAAAAGTCAAACCATAATTAGGAACTCATGAATATAGAATGTGAACCATTTTATACCTAATCGAACAAAATTAAAACTAAAACTAAAATTAAACAAAATTAACCAACGTAGGACACTTACTATAATCATCATTTGCATTATGATACATATCTTCATCAGTATAATATTCTTGATCGTCGCCCAATAACTTCCATTTAATAGTACCCATTTTGTTAAACAACCATAAGAAATTTATGAACAAAATTTTTAGGAAAAAAAATTGGGGTTTAACTGTGTGCAATTGAGACAAGTTGTGAGATGAATTTTGTGAGAGAAATGATGTGAAATTGTGTTGGAAAATGGGGATAATAAGGGCGGGAACAGTGAAAGGACAAGTCGTCAGACAGTAGGAGTGGAAAGTAGGAAAAAAGTGATTGGACGAAATTGCCCTCGTGTGGGTTGCACGTGAGACCGACTTAACTGGGATATTTAACAATCGTCAGGATTTTGGACTAGCGGCGTAATAAAATCTTGATTTTGGATGAAAAAGGAAAAAATCAGCACTTTTGGATGTCGTATGAAATCTGGGAAAAGTATAGGGATGAAGAGTGTAATTTATTCTTATTTTTAAGTTTGGGCTTATAAACAACTAGCTTGTGATATATTCGGAGTTAACACACGTGACTAGAATTTCTCTTTCAAAGACAATATGCGAATGCATATTGAAGAATTAATCCTTATTATTCATTTAGGTAGATCTAATAATAAGGATTAAATTTACCTTTTTTCTCTTATAAACCATTTCTAGTCCAAGTCTATAATTTTTTCCCCTCCTCAATTCTCATTTATTTCACACATGCATTAAGTGCATTTCTCTTTCCTCTCTTCCTCCAAATTCAGATTCATCTACATCATCATCTTGATTAGGGGTGAAAACGAGCCGAGCCGAGCCCGAGCCTTCTAGAGCTCGAGCTCGGCTCGTTTATATATATAAAGCTCGAGCTCGTTTCGAGCCTAATATTTTGATCTCGAGCTCTGCTCGTGAAAATTTTCACAAGCTCGAGCTCGGGCTCGACTAATTTGTATGATTAAAAAAAAAACAAAGTTAAAATGGAGCTCGGCTTGTTAATTACATAAGGCTCAAGCTAGTTTACTACTTTTAAGCTCGTTTATACGTATAGACAATATATATACGTATATATTTTTTGGGCTCGTTTAGGCTCGCGAGCCTACTCGAGCTTTTTGTATACAGCTCCATCTCGAGCACGATTATTAAATGATCCCAAACTTAGGCTCGAGCTCGTTTAGGCTCAGCTCGTTCGAGCTTTTTACCGATCCGATCCCGAGCTTTTCACGAGCGGCTCGGCTCGTTTACACCCCTAATCTTGATCCATAATCATTCTTTAATCATTTTTTAGTTCTCCTTCCAATCTTCATTCCGATCACATTCAGCATCTCATCATCACGTCGTGATTCATTAAGTGTGGTAGATATCGAAATTGTAGCTCCGGTTAACCAGCGGTGATGTGGAAACGTTTTTCGGTGACGGTGACGAGAAGATGATGTCATTATCGGTTAAATCTGATGATGACATCACTTTCATTAAATTCAAAATCGTTGCGATCCGGTTGTCGTTGTTCCAGTACGACAGAGATAACAGTGGTAATGGTAGTTGCCATGAATGAAGGAGGGTTGTTGGTTCACCGAAAAATATTGAGCGTTTACCGTTAACCAACAAACACCCCCTTCTGTGGCTTTCTTTTATAGTTATTGTTGATTAGTTGTTGAATGATGAAAATTGTGTTTAATTTGTTGATACAGTTTTTAACTTGCTGATAAACTGTTTATGATACTGTATTTGTTTATTATTTAAGCTGTTAGTTTAATTTTGCTTGTACTGCATTTGATTTTTTTTTATTATTTTTTTTGTGATTGCTTCATTTTAAAGATGTTTTGAATTGGCTCTGTATCATATGTGTAGTATCACATGTGATATTTTAAGTTGATGATAGTATAATTTTGCTTATTATTTAACCTATTAGTTTAATTTTGCTTGAACTGCATTGTACTTTTATGTTTTGTTGATGTAATTGCTTGAACTGCGTATGTGTAGTATCATTTGTGATATTGTTAAGTTAATGATAGTTTACAATGCTTACTAGTTAAGCTTGATGTGCGTTTTATTAGTACAAGTTTTAAAATTTATAAACACGAATTATCCGATTATTATCTAGCACATACGAGCAAGTATACTCGTCCGGTGTAATAAAGGTGGGTAAGTCGAGATCGTCCCAAGGGATTTGGTGGTTTTAGTAATAAGAAAAACGTTTGTTAAATAAGGGTTGTCAATCCAAATTTATGTAATGTGGGTGGACCAAGTTTTAATCCTGGAGGATCGAGTTATGATGTTGGAGGTTCGTCGTCAAGAGCTGGAAAGAAGAAGAGACGAGTGGTGGACGAGGACGATGAGGAAGATGTTGATGAGGATGAAGAGGAAAGCGAGGACGAGTTCGTTCGTTCCGATGTGAGTTATTGATGGTGACGTTTGATCACATGGATTATGGTTGGTTTTAAAAACAATTATGTGTCGAACAATTTCTATTTCTATTATCTTTAACTATTTCTAGTAGGATTTATAACGTAACTTAATTTTATATTTATTTGGTTTAGATATGTTTTTGTTTGTGTTTGTTTGGTTGTTTCGTATATTTTGCAGTTTTCTTTGCAGGAGTTTTATTACGGAAGCATATAGTTGATCAACGGTTGTAGTCGGTAAACTCATTTGCTTATTATGATTAAATATGCATGTTGCGTATTTAACTCCGGTATTTTCTAAATTTTTCCATTTCCTTTACTTTGAAGTTATTTTTTATTTGAGGACAATGCAAAACTTAAGTGTGGGGGAAGGAAGAAAATAGAAAAAATTGCATAATTTTTAAATTTTTGTTTTAAATTTTCGTTTTAGAGTCGTGAACTTTAGTAACTAGTAGTAGTTCGCCCTTCATATTTTAGTTAAAATAAGGTTAATTTCATGGTAAATAATAATGATATTTTTGGAGAATAAATTCAAGTTTTAAAGAGCAATTCGTCTCGGAATTGATAACATTTACTAGCACAATCTTATACCCTTATTACTTTAAAATTCTGAGGATTAGTTTTTTTTATGAGAATAGTATTTCTTATACTATTTACATATTTCATGATGAGTGTGCCGGTAGTTGTGTTAATTCTAGAACTTGTACTTGTTATGCATTACGGTTAAAATCATTTTCGAATGATAAGGATATATTCATATGATAAGAGGCAAACTTAGGAATAAAACCAAATGGTCATCCGTTTACAAAATAATTTTTGCTAACCACATTGGTTAGTTAAGCTCGTATTTGGAACCCATTTGTTAGCGTTCATCTTTAGGGCTAGATACCCTTAGTTTCACCCTTTGAGCCAACCTTTTCATTTTGTTAAATCAAGAAAAATACAAAAAGATTTTACACTTTAAACCTTAGCCTAACCCTTGTCAAAGTCTAAATGGTGGATTGCTAGTTGCTCGGTTAGTTTTTGATGATTATTAGTTAGCCACACTTCACAATTCACGTGTGTGCCATTCCAACAAAAATGAAGGTGCGTAACTAAGTGTTTTGTATATTTTTTTTGTGGTGTATGCTTATGCGAAGTGTGGGGGAGGTGTTATATATATATATATATAAAAAAAAGTCATCGCAACTATAAGGTGACAAATATAGCCAATGTGTTATATTATTATGAATAAAGAAAGTCATAAGATATGTTGTTAGCCGATGTGCTAAGTTTGAAGAATATTTTTATGGTGAATCGATGTATCAACATGTGGAAGTCAAAGAGGAGAAAGATTGTAACTATTATCATTTTTGGGTTTGTGGATTATTTGAGATTAGCAACTATGGGACTTAGACTTTGAGTTTATTTTTCTTTTAAAACCAATTTAATAAATATTCCCATGCCTTATCCTTACCTTTTTGACTTAGTGTAATTATTTTGCACGAAAGTTTATAAAACCCTTAGCCTAAACATTACAACCTGAATAAAAGACCTCTTTGATGAATTATTCTATTGTTTTGATACTTGTACAAGCCTATGGTAAGAAACATAAATCATGACTGTGCAATGAGTGATCTATTAATCGTTACACATATTGAGTGATGAGTGAATTTCAAATTATCTTCGTGAGGTGCTTAGAATTGTTATCAAGCTCTTTATTTACTTGATTGAGTTCAAATAAGATATTTGCACTATTGCCATTGAATTCAATTTTCTTTTGATTAAGACTTACTCGAGGGCGAGCAAAGCTCAAGTGTCGGGGATTTGATAACGCTCAAAATTAACATATTTTTAGTCACGTTATTGTTTGATTTATGAGTGGAAATTGGTCATGTTTGTATATAATTGTTACTTAATCGTGGAAAAGTGTTTATACATGCAAATATAGCCAAAAGCAGGTAAAAATGATTAAAAGATGAAGAAATGAACTGGACATGCATTTTTGGAGAGTTTCAAGAGGATCAAGGAAGAAAGAAACGTTGCATGGACAAAAGGATTTGATAAAGACAAGTTTACTACACGAAATTATCAAGAAAATATCAAGTTCTAATGGACAAAGTCATGCCATGAAGAAAAATATTGCATGCAACGTAAAACGACGAAGAAAAGACATAGAAACATGTTCAGACTAAATCCAACCGATCGGTTGCAACCCGCAACCGGATCGGCTGGAAACGTGCCAAGATTGACCATCCGATCGGATGGCGAGAAACCGATCGGATAGGGATAACTGAAGTTACAGGTTTTGCATTTATTGGCGAATTTACTCCCCATAATCATGTGAGGCTGATCATTTCTGCTTATTTACTGAGGATGGATGTTTTTACTTGAAGGATAAGTGTCATTAAGCTATATAATGAGCACTTAGGGCCTAGAGTTACTTGTACCACCATTGTCTAACTTAGTATTACACCAAATCTTGTTAGTTTATCTTATATTGCCTAAAAGTTTACTAAGTGTTGTAAAAACGTCCAGAACGTGTTGAGTTAGAGTCTCAAGCAATGGTTCGAGTGTGGAGTTGTTTACTTTCGTTAGTGAGCAATTGGAGGAGTGTGGTTGCTATAGTTCCACAAGTTTACTCATTGTAATTCTCAAGACTAGGTACACCTTGATACTTATAATGAACAATTGTTACTTTAAGTTTTATGAAAGTTTTCTTATTTACTTGTGTTTTAATATGATTGCTATGGAGTAATTTGTGATATACTTGTGTATATTATGTGATTGGTTAATGGAGTATTATTTTATGAAAAAGGTGATGCATGAAAACATATCTATTTTATGAGTTTGTTGATATAACATCTTTTCTTGCTTAATTTGTCGGTAAAAACAATTTCTTGAAAAATAGGTCCGAAAGGATTTTCAACTTGTTTTTATTCCAAAATATTAATGCACCAAATTAGTATGGAATAGGATGCTTGACAACCATCTTATTTACTTATTAAAATAGATTTGAGACGATTTCATCACGAAAAAGGACCGAAAGGATTCGTAAGAATTCATAAGAAAAGAATTGATTTTCTAAACAACCATGTGTGGATTGTCATACTAATTTGATATGTCCGAAAGGAGTCATTTAGGTGATAGAATTCTTAGTAGTAGTGAAAACATGACATACATCATAGATTGTATAACTACTCATTTTTAAGTTGCGCATCATAACAAGTTTTACACCAAACTTCGTACTCAAATTGTTACGATACTCCTAATTACCAATCAAGGAATTATACACAAGTATATGTTTAGTTTTTGTTGAGTTTCTTTTAAATTAAGATTTTACATAAATTTGGATTGACAACCCTTATTTAACAAACGTTTTTCTTATTACTAAAACCACCAAATCCCTTGGGACGATCTCGACTTACCCACCTTTATTACACCGGACGAGTATACTTGCTCGTATGTGCTAGATAATAATCGGATAATTCGTGTTTATAAATTTTAAAACTTGTACTCATAAAACGCACATCAAGTTTTTGGCGCCGCTGCCGGAGATTTGATTAATTTTCTTAGTTTTTAGTAATAAAATTGTTTGTAATTTGTGAAATTTTAAAGTTTTTAGAGTAAAAAAAAAAAAAAAAAAGTTGGTTTTGACCAACCGAATCGGGTGGATAACCATCCGATCGTTTGGTGGTCTCGGTAAATTTTATAGGATTCTGTTTTTAGTAATTAATTTTTAACTTTTCTGTTTTTAGTTAATTAGTTTTAATAATTATATAATTAATGTTAGTTTTTAATAGTTTTTAATTGCAATTATTAGTCATTTTAATGTTTTAGAAGTTTTAATTTCAATTAATGATTTAGTAATTTTTAAAGACACCTTAGTTAATGCTTTCATTGTTTTTAATTTCATAATTAAAGTTTTATTAAATATTAGTTTTAAAAAAATAAATAAAAATAATTTAGTGTAAAAAAAACTCCAACCGATCCGGTTGCGGGTTCCAACCGATCGGTTGGAGGTGGTCATTTGTGCTAACCGATTCGGATGGGGTACAAACCGATCGGTTGGTCGTCTCGGTAAAATTTTAGACATTTTTAATTTTTAGTTTATTTTCAATTCTTAGTGTTTTATTTAGTTAATTTACTTGTTCTTATTTCATATTGAGAGTTATTTGATTATAACTAACCCTTATGCTAATGATTTGGATTTTTTTTTATGGTTATGTTATAGTTAGTAAGTGCTTAAGTTGAAATGGAGAGTTTGAGTCAGATTTCTGCATATTTGAAAGACTTGGAAGATATGTTCAAGGATTCCGGTGATTCCTTGGAAAAGTTGGAGAGTATGTTGAAAAAAGCTAAGTTGGATTTAGAAGGAGAAGAAGTTGTTGGTGACAATGTTTCTTATTTGCCACATGAAATGTGTTACCCAAAGAAGGAGAAGGAGAGAAAAGTTGTTGTTTTCACTAGAGCACCACCTAAGAAATATGATGCTCCACACATGAGGTATTCTACACCTTGTGCGGTGGAAGGAGTTAAAGCGTGGGATGCGGAATTGAATATGGAATATGGAGACAATTACATTTTGGAAGAAATGCTTGACAAACTTGGTTTTGTTAGGCTTGATTATGGAAGTTATGGTAAGAAGGAAGTGAAAGGAGTTAGAGTGAATATTCATGGTCACATCTTTAAAGTTGATTTTGTTGTTTTGGAGTATACTAATGAAGATGAACCGGAAGTGATTTTTGGTAGAGATTTTTTAGTGAGTACCAAGTGTAGTTTGAATTTTGCACTTGGGGAGTTAAGAATTAACATAAGTGATTTGGAAGAAGGGAAGAGTGTGAATGATATACTTGTTGATGTTTGTAAGGAATGGAAATGATAAAGGAAGGAACGGATGAAGTTTGTAAGATGGGGAAAGCTAACCGAAACAAAACACCATTGAACAAATTAACCCAACCTTCCACCCAGAAAGAAAACAAATCATCATCATCATCCAAAACACCACCTAATTCACCAAAAAGTACCAAACCTTTAACCAAAGAGCAAAAACAAGCTATTTTGGAAAATCTTGAAGCAAAAATTAGTGAATTGATGGAAAACAAACCGGTCATTGAGGTGTTGAGGAATTATATGGAGTATAGGAAGAAGTTAGATGGAGTTATGTTGGCAAAGTCTAAGTTGGAGGATAATAGTTTTGATGAAGTAGAGGAGAGAAGGATAATTGAGAATGGGCTCCCAAAGAAAATGAATGATCCCGGAAATTTTGTTTTACCGGTTAAAATTAATGGGACAACTCCTTTATATGCATTAGCCGATACGGGTTCTAGTGTGAGTATTATGCCTTATCCATTGTATCATAAGTTAGGATTAAGAGACCCTACACCTAACAATTCTAAACTCACTATGGCGGATAATTCTAAGGCAAAAGCAATGGGAGAAGTAAGAAATGTGAGAGTTCAAATTGGTTATCAAGCATTCTTGGCGGATTTTCTTGTGTTGGATGTTGCGGTTGATAAGGAACTACCTTTGTTGTTAGGTAGACCATTTTTAAGAACTTGTGGAGCTATAATAGATATGGGAAGAGGTACCATGACAATTAATGATGGAGTTCTAAGAATACATACTATCCAAAGCCTAGAGGGGGTAGTAATGAAGATGTTGATGAGGATGAAGAGGAAAGCGAGGACGAGTTCGTTCGTTCCGATGTGAGTTATTGATGGTAACGTTTGATCACATGGATTATGGTTGGTTTTAAAAACAATTATGTGTCGAACAATTTCTATTTTTATTATCTTTAACTATTTCTAGTAGGATTTATAACGTAACTTAATTTTATATTTATTTGGTTTAGATATGTTTTTGTTTATGTTTGTTTGGTTGTTTCGTATATTTTGCAGTTTTCTTGCAGGAGTTTTATTACGGAAGCATATAGTTGATCAACGTTTGGAGTCGGTAAACTCATTTGCTTATTATGATTAAATATGCATGTTGCGTATTTAACTCCGGTATTTTCAAAAATTTTCCATTTCCTTTAATTTGAAGTTATTCTTTATTACATTGAGGACAATGCAAAACTTAAGTGTGGGGGAAGGAAGAAAATAGAAAATTGCATAATTTTTAAATTTTTGTTTTAAATTTTTGTGAACTTTAGTAACTAGTAGTAGTTCGCCCTTCATATTTTAGTTAAAATAAGGTTGATTTCATGGTAAATAATAATGATATTTTTAGAGAATAAATTCAAGTTTTAAAGAGCAATTCGTCTCTGAATTGATAACATTTGCTAGCACAATCTTATACCCTTATTACTTTAAAATTGTGAGGATTAGTTTTTTTTTTATGAGAATAGTATTTCTTATACTATTTACATATTTCATGATGAGTGTGCCGGTGGTTGTGTTAATTCTAGAACTAGTACTTGTTATGCATTACGGTTAAAATCATTTTCGAATGATAAGGATATATTTATATGATAAGAGGCAAACTTAGGAATAAAACCAAATGGCCATCCGTTTACAAAATAATTTTTGCTAACCACATTGGTTAGTTAACCTCATATTTGGAACCCATTTGTTAGCGTTCATCTTTGGCGCTAGATACCCTTAGTTTCACCCTTTAAGCCATCCTTTTCATTTTGTTAAATCCAGAAAAATACAAAAATATTTTACACTTTAAACCTTAGCCTAACCCTTGTCAAAGTCTAAATGGTGGATTGCTAGTTGCTTGGTTAGTTTTTAATGATTATTAATTAGCCACACTTCACAATTCATGTGTGTGCCATTCCAACAAAGATGAAGGTGCGTAACTTCGAGTTTTGTATTTTTTTTTTGTGGTGTATGCTTATGCGAAGTGTGGGGGAGGTGTTAAAAAAAATCATCGCAACTATAAGGTGACAAATATAGCCAATGTGTTATATTATTATGAATCGATGTATCAACATGTGGAAGTCGAAGAGGAGAAAGATTGTAACTATTATCATTTTTTGGGTTTGTGGATTATTTGAGATTAGCAACTATGGGACTTAGACTTTCATTTTATTTTTCTTTTAAAACCAATTTCATAAATATTCTCATGCCTTATCCTTACCTTTTTGACTTAGTGTAATTATTTTGCACGAAAGTTTATAAAACCCTTAGCCTAAACATTACAACCCGAACAAAAGACCTCTTTGATGAATTATTCTATTGTTTTGATACTTGTACAAGCCTATGGTAAGAAACATAAATCATGACTGTGCAATGAGTGATCTATTAATCGTTACACATATTGAGTGATGAGTGAATTTCAAATTATCTTCGTGAGGTGCTTAGAATTGTTATCAAGCTCTTTATTTACTTGATTGGGTTCAAATAAGATATTTGCACTATTGCCATTGAATTCAATTTTCTTTTGATTAAGACTTGCTCGAGGGTGAGCAAAGCTCAAGTGTGGGGGATTTGATAACGCTCAAAATTAACATATTTTTAGTCGCGTTATTGTTTGATTTATGAGTGGAAATTGGTCATATTTGTATATAATTGTTACTTAATCGTGGAAAAGTGTTTATACATGCAAATATAGCCAAAAGCAGGTAAAAATGATTAAAAGATGAAGAAATAAAGTGGACATGCATTTTTGGAGAGTTTCAAGAGGATCAAGGAAGAAAGAAACGTTGCATGGACAAAAGGATTTGATAAAGAAAAGTTTACTACATGAAATTATCAAGGAAATATCAAGTTCTAATGGACAAAGTCATGCCACGAAGAAAAATATTGCATGCAACGTAAAACGATGAAGAAAAGACATAGAAATATGTTCAGACTAAATCCAACCGATCGGTTGCAACCCGCAACCGGATTGGCTGGAAACGTGCCAAGATTGACCATCCGATCGGATTGCGAGAAACCGATCGGATAGGGATAACTGAAGTTACAAGATTTGCATTTATTGGAAAATTTACTCCCCATAATCATGTGAGGCTGATCATTTCTGCTTATTTACTGAGGATGGATGTTTTTACTTGAAGGATAAGTGTCATTAAGCTATATAATGAGCACTTAGGGCCTAGAGTTACTTGTACCACCATTATCTAACTTAGTATTACACCAAATCTTGTTAGTTTATCTTATATTGCCTGAAAGTTTACTAAGTGTTGTAAAAATGTCCAGAACGTGTTGAGTTAGAGTCTCAAGCATTGGTTCGAGTGTGGAGTTGTTTACTTACGTTAGTGAGCAATTGGAGGAGTGTGGTTGCTATAGTTCCACAAGTTTACTCATTGTAATTCTCAAGACTGGGTACACCTTGTTACTTTAAGTTTTATGAAAGTTTTCTTATTTACTTGTGTTTTAATATGATTGCTATGGAGTAATTTGTGATATACTTGTGTATATGATGTGATTGGTTAATGGAGTATTATTTTATGAAAAAGGTGATGCATAAAAACATATCTATTTTATGAGTTTGTTGATATAACATCTTTTCTTTCTTAATTTGTCGGTAAAACCAATTTTCTTGAAAAATAGGTCCGAAAGGATTTTCAACTTGTTTTTATTCCAAAATATTAATGCACCAAATAAGTATGGAATAGGCTACTTGACAACCATCTTATTTACTTATTAAAATAGATTTGAGACGATTTCATCACGAAAAAGGACCGAAAGGATTCGTAGGAATTCATAAGAAAAGGATTGACTTTCTAAACAACCATGTGTTGTTAGGAATACAAATATTCCTATAAAAGTCTCGGTCACCTAATTATTGTAATGGCATTGTATGTTAGCTCGTAGTTAGTTAATTATTATATTAGAAGTAGTTTAGTAATCACTTGTGGAGTCGGGTCGGGTCTTTACCAACTGTCAGCTCGATCCACAGCCCGTTTGATAGGGCGTTTAGTTGGTTGTATAAATACCCCTCTCCACTAGTGGAGAGGGTTGGACCTTTTCACACACTTAATCTAATATCTTCTTCTTTCTCTCACTAAAGGCTCCCACTTCTCTCTACTTCATCTCTCTAAACTTCATCTACTAATTCGATCCATAAATCACAAGAACCATATATGTTTAACATTATGAGTATCCTACAATTGGTATCAAGAGCCATGGTTCTATCCTAGGATTCGTGTTATGCTCGAAATTATAGCTTGGTTTGTGGTTTTAGGTTGGTTCGAGTTAGTATAGTGGTTGTCACACGAGTTTGATCTCGTTAGGTGTTTATATTGGATTGGTTCTTGTACTTTCTTGATTATAAGTGTTGTAGACACCTTGTATTGTCTTTGGTTTTATCATTTCATCATCTTAGTGGACTGTGGATGATTTTCGTGACTTATTTCTTGCTAGCGAGTTGACATTTTCATTGTAGAGGGTTGACTGTTCTTTCCAGCGAGTTGGTGTAGAGATTTGGCTGTTTACTATTTTGGGACATAAGGACAAAACGCTAGAAAGTGACCCTTTTGTCCTATTGAGTAGCGAGTTGATCTGGTCTAGCAAGTTGACCTTTTCAGCGAGTTGACCTTTCTAGCGAGTTGGTCAGTTTAGCGAGTTGGTGACTTCAGCGAGTTGGTGACTTTAGCGAGTTGGTGATTTAGCGAGTTGGTGATTCTAGCAAGTTGGTGATTCTAGCGAGTTGGTGATTCTAGCGAGTTGGTGATTCAGCGAGTTGGTAATTCAGCGAGTTGGTGATTCAGCAAGTTGGTCATCCAGCGAGTTGACCAAAGTTGACTTTTTACGTCAAAACTGCAAACGGCCATAACTTTTGAACCGTAACTCCGTTTTCAGCGAATTAGCTGTCAAAACATCCGGAACAGGCTGAATATTGTGAGGTTTCACCACGAAGTCGTGAAACGAATTTTTCGAGGCCCAAATCACCTCCGGAGTGAAGTTGTTGAGGTTTTAAGTTTTTAGACTAAATTTTCACCAAATTTTCGAGGCCCAACTTGCATTAACCAAACCAAATCACAACTAAACAACATATCTTTGTCCATCAAACGATCATCACACAATCTCTAATCGTTGTGCCAATCCAATAGTCATCATAACACATATCAAGCATCATTGTTTCTCGGTTTTAATCATAGACTTATAAAATCCCGTGCACAATCACATCATGTCGACTACTTCAGACTCTGTCAGATCTGAGGTACTCAGATTGTACGAAATGATTAAACATAAGATTCCTAGTAATGGACAACCGATAAACGTGTTTGATTATGTGAGTGCCAATTGGAATTATTTGTGCTCATATTCACAAGAGAGAGTATGTAAATAGCCACAACAAGTGCCGCAAGACGCAAAGGAAAGATGCATAGAAGGCTTTCGGCAACTTCGTTCACACCTCTCGGTACTTTCTAAGAGAAATAGCTTCAACATGGGATTCGAACGTGCATTTACAATATTATTTGGTCAAGATGTTCATATTTTCACAAGCACAATGATTCTTAACTTAGATAAACTACAATAACAACTTGACCAAGGAGAATCTTCCAAAATTGGATCCCTGGCTGCCCTTTGTGTGATCAACGAACAACTCCAAGTGTTCATCGATTTGAAATTCGCTATGAATTATGACTACGACAGTCGTATGACAAAAAAGTGTTTTGCTGATCACACGGGAATCGAGGTTGACATGTTTAGAGTTACACTACTCCAGCTCATGGGTAATCTTAAGAAGTTCATTGAAGAGAGAGCACAAGACAAACCTAAGTGTGACATCAAGATGAATGAAAGTCAGGTGCAATCAAGAGATATCAATGTTGATTCGGGCAAATCATCAGATGTTGGATCAATCGTCACTGAGTGCAGAGGAACAGAGACAGAGAAGCTTAACCCAAGCAGCAGTTCAACAACCGGTGGTACACAAGATGCGGATGCAGATATCAGACCGGTAAATGAACAAGTGTCATGTGCTAAGGTACTCGAACTGTGTGACATGGTTGATGAACAAAAGATTCCTAACAAAGTTCAACTGACAAACGATGTTAATTCAGATGTTGTGGACATGGGAAATAGCAATGTTATCCCATGTGAACAACATGTGAAACACAATGAAGTGTCTGTTGAACCTTGTTGTGCATCCTCTGTTCTAAATGATGATTTTGTGTTGCATGAGAATACTGCATTTATCCCTGATGACTCATTGACCATTTGCAGAGATGTTATCTTTATGGAAGACAAAATTCAAGATAATGGAGAAGATGATAGCACAACAAAAGAAATTTCTTCAATACAAATGGAAAAGCAGTTTCAACAGAATGATTCTTCTAAAGTTACACCTCCTCATAAGGTGAATTAGACAAATGAGTCTCAAGATCCAATGACCCGTACTTTTAATCATGAAAGAAAACGTCAAGTTTGGCACTCGGATTATGTTATAGAGAGCAACATTGCATACTTTCTTCTTATAGAGGAAGGAGAGCCATCAATTCTTCAAAAGGCACTGAATAACTCAGATGCATCAGTATGAATGGTAGCAATGCTAGAATGAATTGAAACTCTTCATAAGAATAAAACATGAGAGTGGATGCTTCTACCAGGAGGTAGAAAACCTATTGGAAAAAATGGGTGTATAAAACTAAGAAAAATGGTGAAGATCAAGTGGAGCGGTATTGTACAAGATTGGTGGTTAAAGGATATACTCATAAAGAAGGAATCAACTTCAACGAAATATTTCCCCTTGTGGTTTAAATGAAAACAGTTCGAGTGGTTCTGGCGATGTGTGCTATATATAATTTACATCTAGAGCAGCTAGATATGATAACTGCATTTCTTCATCAAAATCGTGAAAAAGAGACTTACATGCTAAAACCAAAAGGTTTTATACAAAAAGGAAAAAAGAAATTGGTTTGCAGGTTAAACAAATCTTTTTATGGTTTGTAGGCACCAAGGTGTTGGTACAAAAGATTTGATTCTTTTATCAAGAGCCTTAAATATAACAGAATACATGCAGACCCTTATGCATATTTCAAAAGGTTTGGAAATAATGATTTTATCATTTTCTATTATATGTTGACGACATGTTGGTAGCAGGCCCCAACAAAAATCGTATCAGTATACTGAAGGCTTAATTCGCTAGGGAATTCAAGATGAAAGACCTTGGACCCACAAACAAGATTCTAGGACTGCAAATTCATCGAGATAGAGTTAGTAAGAAGATTTGGCTTTCATAAAAAGTTATTTAAAGAAAATCCTGCAATGGTTCAATATGCAAGATTGTAAGCCAATATCAACACCGTTTCCTACTAATGTCAAGTTATCCTCCAAGATGAGTCCTAGCAGTAAAGAAAAGAGGATGGAGATGTATCGAGTAATGTATGCATCAGCAGTAGCGATGATTTGTACAAGACTAAACATTGCACATGCAATGTGAGTAGTGAGTCGGTACATGGCGGAACCTGGTAAAGAGCATTGGGAAGTTATGAAGAGGATCCTTAGATATATTAAAAAAAAACCTCGGATGTTGCATTATGTTATGGGGAACCGGATTTAAATGTCAAGGGATATGTTGATTATTATTATATAGGTGATCTTGGCAGAAGTAAATCAACCACCGGATATGTTTTTACACTTTCTGTCAGAACAATAAGCTGGGTTTCAAAACTGCTATCAGTTGTTACTATGTCAACAACAATGCAGAATATGTTGCAGCTACTCAAGCCAGCAAAGAAGCAATATGGTTGAAGATGTTGTTGGAGGAGTGATGCGGGATTACAAACTCGCAAAAGTTTTACTTCTCAAGGGATCTTGTGAAGCTTGCAATCCTCCACGCAGTGTACCTGACCGGTGTAGTATAGTGAGTGGCAAGTACCAGGGGATTGATCGTTCTCTAGGGGAATAGTTTCGTTAGGATTGAAAACTACGTTAACTAGGTATAGAGGTGAGGGATGATTCTTTTTGTATTTTTATATTTTATGAAAGCAAGTAAAATCTCGGGTATTGGAAGAGTGGGTGGAATTAGTTGCTAGTTAACTAACCCAAAAGCTACTAATAAACAAAAATAAAATAAAATAACAATAAAATAAAAGTGGTGAACTACTTATAAGAGGAAAAACGTGTTTACTTAGATTTTACTACTCCCTAGTTATCTCCTATTGATTTATTGATTTGTCACGATTGTTTGGATGAAGGTTTGTATTCCTTAATACCATTTGTGGGGGTGTGTACAACCTTCCCCAACCCTACGAGTTTCTATCTCTTCTTATGTCGACACGTTTAGTATCCTAACATAGCCTCATTAATAGTCCCTCATGTATTAACACTAGTACAAAAATGGTCTTTCGTCACACATGGTCGATTTTGAACGGTCACACGGTAACATTTTT
Organism: Artemisia argyi; assembly: GCA_030686995.1. Classification (NCBI taxonomy): domain Eukaryota; kingdom Viridiplantae; phylum Streptophyta; class Magnoliopsida; order Asterales; family Asteraceae; genus Artemisia; species Artemisia argyi. The sequence goes on from CM060693.1 coordinate 159,281,343, forward strand.
ACGTGACTAATTGTACCAGAATAAAATAAACAGCCACACTTGATCCGAATTACGTGACCACTTCGGAATTCTATTGTCACACATTTTTGTATTTATGTGACTAGAGGGTAACTGGTAAATATTTTTCGATCATTTAGTCACTTTTAATTTGGGATGTGTGACATATACAAATCAGCTTTAAACATTAGTCACACTACATATATACATATGTGACAAATATATGTTACATAATTGAAGAGTGTGACCAAAATAGATATATGGTCACATGAAGTAATTGCGTATGTGGTTAAATTATATAGTCAAGTTTGTCACACATTATTTAAACGTGACTGCTATTCTTTGCTAAATATTTAGCCACATATGAATTTGAAATGTGTGACAACTGAAAAGTAAGTTTGAAGCGTTAGTCACGATATGCATTTAAAAGTGACAAATATATGTCACACACTTGAACAATGTGACCAAATGTCATATATGGTCACACTAAACCATAGACATACATGATTAAGTGTAACCAAAATTCGATACATATGGTCACGTAAGTTAATATGTGTGTCTAAAGTTTAGTGTGTGTTTGCTTGCCAAATCCTAATGTGTATAGTCACATTTAATTGAAGCACGATCATGTGACTATAGGATTTACAATAGTCACACCATATGACAAATGCGTATCTAAATTGTGTTTATTGCCGCATTATAAGGCTATTATAGCAAAATGTCAACTCAGCTATCATTAACCTTGATATTAGTCAGATTGAGTGTTTGTGTGACTAAATTCAAGATGTTATATATGGTCACATGAAATATTTATTTAGGTGTCTAGATCATAGTCATATTTTGTCACACATTATTTAAGTGTAGTCACAATTCGATACATATGTTATGGCTTGTCTTTTCTTTGTTTCTAGACTAACAAAGCTGTTTGGATTGGAATTTGGGTGAATGCTAGTAAGTCAAAACTTAATGCTGCTTGGCATAACTTAATGCTGCTAGGCATAACTTAATGCTGTTTGGGAAACGTTGTGACTGTTAAATACTTATTGTAAACCGGTGTAACTGTAAAAAAGTTATTATAAACCGTTGTGACACTTAAATACTTAATTGTAAACCGTTGTGACACTTAAACTTTGTGACATTGCGACTCTTGTGTGCCTATAAGTACAAAAGAATTACAACCAACTTCTTTCATCTTTTCATTACATATTTAATTTTTGTTTGGAACGCAATGGCTTCATCATCTTCAAATCCTTCAAAGAAAACAAAACATTCATGGGATACTTCTCCTCCTCCTCCAATTCCAGAAAAATATAAAATCCACGCCCTAACCCAAGAGTGCTGGGACAAATGCCATTCTGCAGGCCAATATGGTACTGAACGACAGTTGGTTGAACTTTACAACAAACGAATCACGCGGTTGGAAGAACAGAACAAAAAAGACCAAGAGATCATACTGGCGCATCAGGAGATCATACTGGCGCATGAGAACAAAGTTGATCTTCGGAATAAAGAAATAGAAGAAATCCGTGGAAACATTGTTGATATTTACAAAGGCATTCAAAATAGTTTGTATAATTTTCATTGAATTTAACCTAATGTAAGATGATATTAATCATTATTATGTTATTTTAATGTTTTAATCATTCAATATGAACCACTATGTTACCATTAATTTTTCAGTATAATTGTTATTTGCATTGGTGCTTGGGTGAATACTAGTAACTCAGAACTTAATGCTGCTTGGCATAACATAATGCTGCTAGGGATAAAAATAAAATGCCACAAAAATTAAACGATTCATATTTAGTTCATTACTTGCATTAAATAAAAAATGTATAAATATAACAATAGAAATAACAAAACAATCTAAAAGCTAAACTTATGATCCTTCTCTTGATCATAAGCAAGATGAAGATTGTCATAGTCAATGTGATCCAAAGGATCATCATGGATGATAGTTTCATCTTCTTCAAGTTTAGCTTTCTTCTTTCTTCTTATTGCAGCCTTGAACTTGTTTGCTTTTTACTTCTTCCTTTACTTCTTTTCATTCTTCTCCCAAGCCTTTATCTTCTTCTTCCTCATTTGGTCCATTTTTGCAATATACCAAGCTGCAGGATGTTGTTGTGTGGATGATGCCGCTGTAAAACATAAAGCAATAAAACGATTAGAAATGGACCAAAGAAAATGATGTTACATATATCTAAATATAGATGTTTGTAGAGATTTTATAAAACTGGTAAATATGTGTAAGAAACAAAAACCACAAACCTGCTTGATCCATTTGCAGATTAGTTAGAAATTGTTTGAGAATGATGAAATGCAGTAAAAAGGTAAAAGTTTTATAGGCCTAGTAATTCGACAGAAATTAATTGTGGAATTTGGAAGGTTGAAATTTAAACTTTGACCATTAACAATGTACACATTTATCCTTGTAACATAAATGACGTTGTTGTAATCTATTTTAATTAATTTAATCATTACCTAAATAGATTAAGTTAGTTGAAAAATGAATTTAGATAGGATTGTTTTATTTTTTAAAAATTTACAAAGATTTGCTCGCTGTTTTAATACAAATTGTAGTTTTAAATATTTGTAACAATCATTTAAAACTATAATGTAAAAGTTATCGATTTGATTAGGGATTTAAACCCTTAAGTGTAAATGTTACCAATCCACCCCTGCACTCTCATATCTAGCAGTACAAACCCAGCTGCAGTAACGTTTTCTTAGCAGCAGAAACTTTTGATTAACATAATACAAAATATATCCCAAGTTCTTCTTAATGAATACAACAATCAAAATATTCTAACAATTAATGAGAAAATTGAGCAATGACAACATGTTTATTCATAAAGTCAAATAAAGTAGTAAAAAAGGATTACACAGGTTTATTCAAGTTACTTCCTAACTCAACAAATACAGTTTCTTTTAACCCTTCCCTTTTGAACAAACTTTGGGCATTTTTGGTTCCCATGGTTTTATACTATTGTCTTCACAAGTCTTAGCATTGGGCACCTGAACCCTCTCATCAAAAAGCTCTTTGACAGTCTTTTTTGGAGTTTTAACCTTCCTTGCATCTTCCTTTTTTTTGCCTGATCCAGAATATCCCTTTGGAAAGTAGTCTGCCCATGTATTTGGAGGACCTTCAGAACTGCTTGATATGTGAAATGAACTTGAGTCACTACTATCAATGTTAATGATTTTTGCAAAAAAATAAAAAAATATATTAAAATTAATAAAAATAATAGTGTAAATGAAATAAAAGATAATGTTGCAATTCAGGGTGTGTTTGAAACAACCTTTATTCTTGGAACTCCAATGGCAACATTACTTGGTGGATGGCTGGTTTTAGATCATAAAAAAGAATGGAATGCAATAGACCAACATATGTAACCCTTTTGAGTACCCATTATATCTCCTTCTGTCGTTTCAACTCCCTTTGAGCAAAGGACTGCACCAGCCGCATTGCTAGATTGTTGAAAAAACAAAAGGAAATGTTTGCGCATTCAGAATGGAAAGGTATGTTGAAATTCCAGGCTCGTTTAGATCATAAAAAAGAATGGAATGCAAACAGAGTGATACAAACAATCTAGAAATGTTGAGTAAAGAATAGAGTCTAAGTAACATCACTCATCTTGAATGCGATAATGAAGGAGTGTGGCCTGTCATGAACAATACACACTATATCATCATCACATTGAAGACATCTCAATGATCAGGCCAGATCTATCTAACATTGAAGAATGGTTCCACTGCTTTGTTTTTTGGACACCGTCTACTACCGTTTGTGTGTTGATCACAAGCTTTGGCACTTTCAAGAATGTATCTTCATTGTCGGGACAAAAGTTTTAATCAAGGTACATTATTGAAAGAGCCAAAGCTTGTGATCAAGATCAACCACACATACGGTAGTAGACTTTTTCAAAATTAAGCAACGGAACCATCTACAACGCTAGATAGATCTGCCCTAATTATTGAGCTTTAAGTTATTAGAAAACAGATTCTTACTATCATTTATATTGCTCCCTTAGATGTGACGAACATACATATTAATTATGTAGATTCTATGACATTAGAGAGCTAATCGTGCATGAATGAAATCATATTAAATTTATATTAACAATGCAATGAACTACCATCCTTTCTACCCTAGCCAACAACAACATAACCTACCAACATGCTGGAATACGAAGACAAAAAGCAAAGATGAATCAACAATGGATGAACAACACCAAAACAAGTTTATATTCATACTTGAAAGTCGTGTCTGTTCACCCATCATTGATACTTCTTCCATCTTTGATACTTGGGTGTTTTAGCCTAAATATTCGCACACACATCCGCCACTTTTCTTCCTTATTCTCTCAAAACAAATGCAACATAATTCTTATACCAGATACTCAACCTAAGCCTAAGATAAAATAAGCTAATCCAAGCAAACCTTAATATCTCTTTTGCTCTAATTATTCGCAAAAACACAGCATGTTCTTCCTTATTCTATCAATACAAATGCAACATACTTCTTATAACAGATAATCAACCTAAGCCTAAGAATAAATAGCTCTAAGGGGGTATTTGGATTCTATTAATTTATGATCTTATCAGCTTTTTGAGATTTGAGGATGCCAATAAGCCTATGTTATTTTAAGTGGATAAGCTAATAAGCCAACAAACAGTGAGCTTATTAACTTTCCCAAAACTCAATAAGCCGATAACCACACAAAATAAGCTAATCCAAGCACACCTTAATATCTCTTTTGCTCTAATTATTCGCAAAAATAACACAACATAAATCTAATACATAAAGTAACAAGTCTCTAACAAATGTAAGACAAAACTAATAATAAATGATCAAAACCCTAGATCCGTTTACTTGGTCAATTGTAACCGAGTGAGTTTTATAACTGTGAGAGAGAAAGAGAGGTTTATGTGGAAGTGTGTGAAGCTTATTGTTGGGAATTATATTTATTGATTTGATGATACAAAATAAGAAGAATGAAACATGAAGGGCTTGAAGTGACAAGAAGGGAAACTACAAAAAGATGGAGGATTTGGAAGATTCTAGAAGAATATTTAGTTTCCAAATTGTATTATGATTCCTCTTGTAAACCCTAGATGTCTCTAGTATATAAAGAGACATAGGGTCATTAGTTTTAATAGTACGTACAAGATGTAAACACCAAAGGTGTGTGTGTGTGTGGGAACCTAGGCGTAGGGATTTGGGAAAACGCCTAGGGTTAGTGTTAGTGTTAGTTTAGTATAGTCTCAAGGTCGTTCTACCTTGATCAAGTAGGATTGGGGCTGTAAATTATAAATATTATGTTAGAGATGATGACGAAGAACCTTGTTGATAATAATAATAATCTTTATGTTATTTCGCTGTGCTTATTATTATCATTGTGCTTATAGTTTATCCTAGATCAATGTCTAAACAACATGGAGTCCAAAACGGTCTTTAGAACTTATAGAAGATGGTGTGCATGAGTTCTATCAAGTGGTATCAGAGCAAGGGGGCTCTCGATCTAGGGATCTACAAGGTTTTTCGAAGAAAAAGAAGAAAATTCGAGTCTGGTGCATATGTTCGTATTTTTCTGCAGGGCTGTTTTCAAACGACGATAACTCCTTCGTTAACCGTTGGATCGGGCTGAAATTTTTACTGGAGGTTCTCAATGTATCAAGGAAGAGTTCCATCGGCGGGATCTTTGATCTGAGCTCTCAGTAAAAAAGTATTGTTGATACAAAAGTTGGGCGTTCCTAATTTGGGCTCTTGCTCTCGTACCAATTCGCTTCTTAATGCTTGAAACCTGCGCACTAAGAAAGTAAACAACACCGTTAGGCTTATCGTGGGATTGTCTCCCACGATTAGACTCCGGCGTGAGAGTAACTAATCGGTTTAAGGTTCTCGTAAAGAGTTTTATCGTACCTTTAATGAGAATTATGTCATTCCTTATATAGGCGCAGAATCCTTGTAGGGTTCGTGCTCCTTACGTTTCGCACACGTGGTGCTTATCCGGGTTAAGGATATCTATCCCATAGATAGAAGATCCTTATCTATACCGTATATAGTTTAGTTGGGCTTGGGTCTATGTGCGCCCAATCCCATTATTAATGCGGCCCAAGTTATAATAGCCCACGCATGGTGGTTATTGGCCTTAGTAATGTTTATTATTTGGGCTCGTGGCCCATATATAGACTATACGTCATCATGTCCCCCCAGTCTAGTTTGCGCGGCTCGTAGCCGCGGATGCTAGACTAGTCAAAACAGCGGTAAGCGTAGCGGGAGAAATGTTGAATATTGCCGCCCAATATTGAGAACAATGTACCTAGTCCTAGATATTTCAAAGAAATGCCTCGAAAATCGGGGGTTGTGTCCACGTGTCCCTCGGAAAACGGGAAAAAGTGCATGTACCATTTCGGATTCTAGCCACACGTTTTATGAGTGGGATCCACGTGGCCTTCATCTAGGGTTTTTCGATTGCTTATATAAGAGTCACCGCCTACATTTACCCAAAAACGCACAGTAAAAACACATATTCACCATTGCACATTTCTTCAAAGCGTTTCGCCAAGAAAGTAACTGTTTGATTAGGTAATTGAGTGTGCTCCTCTTAGTATATCTTTTTGAAAAAATGGTTGCTCAGTTGGATGAGTTTCGCTCTGCGATGAGTGAGGATGATGTGCGTCAGTTTTCATCTGATTACTTCATTCCTCTGGATGTGCATCCAGAGGCTCCAGACGTCGATGCATGTATAGCCGATTTCCCCGAAGGGAAAATAGGGCTATACACGCGCTCTTTTGAGTACGCTAATTATCGCGTACCAATATCCATTTTCTTGAGCAATTTGCTCAATTTCTATCGCCTTCATATCTCACAGCTGCACTGTATAGGTGCGGCGAAGGTATCGAATTTTGAAGTAAACTGTTATTTACTTGCGATAGAACCGACCGTTGACCTATTCCGCGCATTCTACCACACAACGTGGTCGCATGGATGGGTATCCTTTGCGAAGCGCGCGGGGAGCCTTCAGTGCTATACCGAGAAGGTAGACTCCCTGAGGCATTGGAGGGAGTATTTTTCTGGGTTGATGATGTGGTGTTTCCATCGCCCTTTGAGTTTTATACTCAAGACACGTTGCCGAGGGATGGGCGCCCCGCACCCGGTTCATATAGTTTGGCAGATGCGCAGACCATTGATGCCAACCGCATCCCCATTAACCCTTATCCTGAGGAGTTTTTGGTGCATGTGGGGTTGAGTCGCAACTATTTCGGGGGGTGCTGACAAGGTGCCAACCTTCATTGATGACGAAGGTCGGGGTGGGTGTTCATCCCTTTTTATTGTTTGCTTCCAATAATGTAAGTTTTTCTCTATGCGCACGTTTAATAACTAATCTCTATTTTTGCTGTTTGTTCCTGTTGTGCAGAAATGGTTTTGTTTGCGGTGGTAAAGCTGGAGAAGCCGAAGCAGGTGACCGTTGGTGTGCGCCCTCTGAGGGAGAACGAGCAACCGCTTTTGGAAGCGACTGCGGGTCATCTGACTGTGTTGGGGCCTGTTGGCCATGAAGATTCGCCGCCTCTCCTTGTTACACCCGTACAGAGCCTGGCGCCGACTGTGGAGACTGCGCATGTGGAGGAGGTGCACGCTGAATCTTCTGATAGCGTGGAGATACTAAAACCTGAGGAGGTGTTGAAGCCTGAGGAGGTAGCGCAGAAGCTAAAGCGCAAAAGAGAGGCTGGTAGTAGCGGTACTTCCAAAAGGAGGCGCCATCTGATTGCTAATGTGGAGTCATCTGCTGAGGAGGAGACATCCGCCCCTGGCGCGGATAAGGAGGCTGCAAAGGCCTCTCTATTTCTGTAAGTGATCTATCTCATGCTATGTATTTTTTATTACTTGTCATAATATGCGCTAACTGTTTTCCTTATTTATTGTAGTGATGATGCCGCAAAGGATGATGGGGCCTTCGTGGAGACGGTGGTCCCTCCTCAGAATGAGAACAAGGAGGAGGGAGTAAAGGTGGATGAAGGCGTATCTGCACAGCAATTGTTGGTGGAGTTGGCTGCTACTGCTGAGCGTCAAACTGAGCTAGTTGCTCAGTTGAAGACGAGGTACTTCGGGGAGAGTAGCACTCTCGCCCAAAAAGATGAGGAGATAGCTCTTCTCCGTGCGTAGCTGGCTGAAGCGCAAGCGCAGGTGGGGTCCTTCAAAGCGCACGCAGACAAGGTCACTACTGAAAAGTTGACCGTGATAGCTGAACTGCAGCAAGCGCGCGGGGATCTTCATCAGTTTAGGGCTAACCTTACCTGGGCGGGAAGGTATCTTGAGGAGAAGAAGGAGGAGCACTTTGCGAACATTAATGAGTTCAAGGTGCGCATGGAGAAGATTATTCAGGTGTAGGAGGAGAAGCTGCGTGGCCTGAGTATAGACTATGATGAGGAGTTATACCCTCATCTGATGTCTACTATAGCTGAGCGCAGGTACGTCCTTAAATATTTTCCTGTAATGTTGCCCTTTATATTTGTTGAATTATTTCTTCTAATACAAGTTGTTCTTGTTGATGTAGGTGGTTGATTAGCCATGGGCTGCGCTTGGCCACGATGGGCACCTTGGAGTCTCCAGAAGTGTTAGGGACTTTTGGAAAGGTGGTGCAGTGCGCCGTGGAACGTGGTAGGGCGCAAGCTATGGAGGAGCTCCATGAGGCCAAGGCGTTGAACATGGCCCTGACTGAGGTGCCTGGCTACAACGCAAGCACTTATGACGAGCTGATGCAGGCTATGGAGGGGATGAAGCTTCTTGAGCTTCCGCATATTGCACAGCTGGAGCGCGACCAGGATAACCTCATAAAGGTAATTATGGAGGGGTTGACCCTGGGGCGCCATGTTTTGGAGGATGCAGAGGCACAGCCAGACTACTTCCCCAAGCCTGATGAGTCGCAGCTGCAGGTTCCTGTTTTTGTGCAGCCACGCCATATGCTGAATCCATTTGCTCTAGAGAAGGAGATTCCTCTGAAGGAAGTGTTGGAGCGACACGCAGAGAGAACTGCCCATAAGAAGGGTATTAAGGGCAAGGCCGTCTTATGCGGTGTAGGCACTGCACATGTCCCTAGGTCTAATAGGATTCCTGTTAGTGTGGCGACTGTATCGCCTAAGGATGCATTGCTCTTAAGAAAGCTTCAAGAGGCAGGAAGCTCCGCTGCTCCAGATGATAGTCCTGAGCATCGCCATAGCGTATAGGCTTTTTGTGACTTGTATTTTTGTTGTATAACAAAGTGTCTCTTTTGCATATTATGGTAATTATCTTTTGATGTAAAAAGATTAAATAAAATACTCTTTTGTGTTTAAATTAAGTGTGTGACTTAAGATAAATTATAAGAATAAACTTGCATTATTTTTTTCTCTGTGCGAAGTTTTATTATGTGACCAAGAGTCTTGGCTCGTTATTTGCTAAGCTTTGTACAGTGTACTTGATGTTTGCGCATCCTTCATGGGACGCGCAAGGGAAACTTACCTCGACGTCTCAAAGGTAAGATGCTTAGCAAGGATGCGTGATCCAATGTTGATGGGTTTGCAACCCTCTTACTCAACGAGTGAATTAGTAGGTTTACTCATCCTTTATGCCTTCGTGGGTCTTAATAAGTGCATGCACGCCATGTAGGCAAAAATATAATACAACAATATTGACATATATAAAGAGTCTATGCAATAAAGTTAAATGCGTTATGGAGTTAGCTAGAAACCATAACATTTTATTGATACTTGCAAGTTTTTGAAAAAAATAAATGACAATTCCTAATAAAGAAAAGAAAAAACAAACAATTATTGGGCACGTTCTAAAGTGCAAAGTTGTCTGTTTATGGGCCGTAGCCTTTCCTAAAGATAGCATCTTTTAAGATTGATGATGTTCCAGGTGCGCGCTAGGTCGTGACCTTCCATATCGCGCAACCTGTATACGCCATTGCCTAGCGCATCGGTGACCTCGTAGGGTCCTTCCCATTTGGGTCCGAGTTTGCATGTGTCTTCTGCGTGGCTTGCATCATTGGCGCGGTACACGAAGTCTCCTGGCCTGAAGTAAGTGTGTTTGACTTTTGCGTCATAATACTTCTTCATTTTTGCCTTAGCCTTTGCTTCGCGTATAGCTGCGCGTTCACGTCTTTCTTCCAGTAAGTCCAAGTCTATGCGCCGCTCCTCGTCATTTGTTATGACGTTGACCTCTGCTGTTCGTATAGTTGGCATTCCTATCTCAGCTGGTATGACGGCTTCTGTTCCGTAGACAAGGGAGAATGGTGTGTCTCCAGTACTGGTTTTGATTGTAGTTCGATGCGCCCATAAGACATGTGACAGCTCGTCCACCCACTTTCCTTTATGTCTGTCAAGGCGCGCTTTTATTCCTTCACCTAGACTGCGATTTGCGCACTCAACTAAACCATTGGTTTTTGGGTGTTTTACTGAAGCAAAGTGTTGTGTGATGTTCAATTACGCGCACCAATCTTTGAATGGGTTGTCGCAGAACTGCTTCCCATTGTCTGATATGATCTCTCCAGGAAGTCCGAAGCGACAGACAATATTATCCCATACAAAGCGTTTGACCTGGTTGCCCGTGATACTCACCACCGCCTTTGCTTCAATCCACTTCGTAAAGTAGTCTATGGCTACGATGAGGAATTTTAAACCTCCTGCTGCAAGTGGAAAAGGTCCTGCGATGTCAATGCCCCATTTGTAGAATGGCCATGGTGAGGTAATGAGTGTTAGCTCTTGTTGTGGTTGGCGCGGAATTGGCCTGTGTACTTGGCAATTACTGCATTTCCTTATCATATCTCGCGCGTCGCGGTGCATAGTTGGCCAATAATACCCCGACCGTAGAGCGCGCGCCACAACAGATCGTAGCCCTGAGTGCATGCTGCATGATCCAGCGTGGATTTCTCGGAGTACATAGTCTGCTTGAAGGGGTCCAACACATCGGAGCCAAGGTTGCAAGAAAGAACGTCGATAGAGTATGTTGTCCCGTAGTTCGAATCGCTGCGCTGTGCGCCGCACTCTTCGAGCGTCCTTATGATCTTGTGGTAAGACTCCCTTGCTAATGAATTCAATGATAGGTGTCATCCATGTAGGATCTTGTTCTTCTATCACTGTGGATACTTCCATCTCCAAGATTGACTTGTTTTGTAAGGTTTCTACCAATACCTGTTTTGATAAGTGCGCAAAGCTTGTGGATGCAATCTTGCTAAGCGCATCAGCCTTCCTGTTGTCCCCTCTAGGTACTTGTTTTATTGTGAACCTATCAAAGTTCTTAATTAAGGACTTGGTCTTATCCAGGTATTGGATCATGTGCTCATCCTTGGCTTCATATTCACCTAGCACATGGTTAGCGACTAGCCGAGAATCTACGTTTGCCTCCAGGTTGCGCACACCCATTTGGATTGCAATACGCAGTCCAGCGAGTAGGGCTTCGTATTCTGCCTGATTGTTTGTGGCTGTGAATTCGAAGCGCAGCGCATAGGTGAATTCCATACCTTCTGGATTAGTAAGAATAAGGCCTGCGCCTGATCCATCCACAGATGAGGATCCATCTGTGAACAGAATCCAGGGTTCCTGCAGATCTGTTTTGGTTGTTGAGGTTGGATTATCGGTATCTGGCTTCTCAACAATGAAATCGGCTAATATCTGTCCCTTGATTGCAGTGCGTGGTCTATACGAGATGTTATATTCGCTTAACAAGACACTCCACTTTTGTAGCCGTCCTGATGCGTCAGGTTTAGAGATAACTTGTTTGATTGGCTGGTCTGTTATTACAGCTATTGGGTGCGCTTGAAAGTATCTGCGCAGTCTTTTAGCTGCCAATACTAGGGCTAAGACCAGCTTTTCCATGACGCTGTAGTTAGTCTTTGTCTTCTTCAATGCTTTGCTTACAAAGTATATGGGTGTCTGGACGGAGTTTCTATCTGTCAATAGCACTGCGCTAACTGCTCCATGGGTTGCAGATAAGTACATGATTAGCTCTTCCCCTGGTCGCGGTGCGACAAGTTTGGGAAGTGATGCTAGATGCTGTTTTAGCTGTTGGAAAGCTTCTTCTGCTTCCTCAGTCCAACGAAAGTCTCCCTTTTTGGTGCACTTTGTGAGTGTTTTAAAGAGAGGGAGTGATTTATCTGCTGATTTAGATAAAAAAAAACGGTTTAACCCAGCTAGCTTTTCGTTTAATGACTGGACTTCCTTGAGTGTGCGCGGTGAGGGAAGATCGATAACAGCTTTTGTTTTTTCTGGGCAAGGTTTGATTCCATCGGGTTCTACTAAGTATCCGAGGAACATGCCTCCTGTTGCGCCAAAGGTGCACTTTTTGGGATTTAACTTCATGTTTATTTTTCCCAATGTTTTGAACGTTTCCTCAATGTCACGCACTAATTCCTCCTCGGTGTGACTCTTGATGACAAGGTCGTTGACGTAGACTTCCAAGTTTCGACCTACTTGTTTTTCGAAAGCTGTGTCCACCAGTCGCTGGTACGTTGCGCCTGCGTTCTTTAGGCCAAAAGGCATTTTTGTGTAGCAATAGACCCCTTGACTGGTATGGAAAGCTGTTTTTTCTTCATCTTCGATTGCTATCTGGATTTGATGGTACCCTTTGTATGCGTCTAGGAAGCACTTAAAAGGATATCCGCACATGGATTCTACCTTCCAGTCTATCTCTGGCAGTGGATAGCAGTCCTGTAGACATGCTTTGTTAAGGTCAGTGAAGTCTATGCACATTCTCCAACTGCCATCACTCTTTTTTACCATTACTGGGTTAGAAAGCCAGTCGTGATAGTATACTTCGCACATGATGCCTGCGTCTACGAGTTTGTGTACTTATTCCAGAATAGCTTTTGCACGATCTGGGGCCTGGCCGCGCTTCTTCTGTCGTATTGGGGGATATGCTTCTCGGATATGTAGCTTGTGCTCCGTGATAGAGCGTGGCACTCCGGTCATGTGCTTTGGTTCCCATGCGAAGATATATAGGTTCTTTTGCAAGAGTGCGCACACAACTGCTTTACCTTTGTCAGATAAAGATCCTCCAATCGAAACTTGTTGATCCGGGTAATCGGGGTGAATAGCGACCTTTAGGTTTGGTGTTTTTTTTGTGCGCTGTTCTGGAATATTCTCCACCTCAGTGGTTACTGCGTTGCTTTCTTTTGGTGGTACCGTGGTGTTGTAGAGGGTAACAACTCCTCCTTCCACTGGAAATTTAAGCATCCCATGTGCCGTGGATGGTACAGCGCGCATGGATGATATTCCAGGTCTCCCAATGATGCCATTGTATGGTGAGGGAGATTTAATTACCATGAAATTTATCCATGTTGCTGTTGAGTGTTGTTCATCGCCCACAACTACTAGCAAGCGCAATTGTCCCATAGGCCAAATCTTTTCTCTTGTGAATCCAGTCAACGAAGTTGTGGCTGGTATCAGTTGACTTTGTATTTCAGGTCGTAGCCTTTTGAAACAATGATCATATAGGATATCTGTGGATGCCCCCTCCCATCGATATACATGCGGTGGATATCATGTCCTCCCGTATGTATTTCAATAGTTAGTGGCTCTACCACTGCGTTGTCCGCAGCTAGAGTAGGGAAGGATATCTCTTTTTCTGGAGAGAATTTTTGACTGACTTTTTGTTTTATCTTGCGTTGCCATGACTGTATCATGTAGATGATGTCAGCTTTGTCTTTGGGAGGTTCTTTCTTGCCCCCATTCCTTTGCTTGTCCTTTCCCTCTTTGATGTTTTTTACGAGGTGATCCATTCTGCCTTCTCTTACTAATTTTTCAATTAGTTGTCGTAGCTGGACACACTCGTTGGTTGTATGGCCTTTTTGGCCATGGTATTCGCAGTATCCATTCCCTATGCGCTTGTCCTCTGCGATACGCATTGGTGGAGGTTTTGGGAAATTTGCACCTTCTGTTACAAATATTTCCCTCGGAGTCTTTGTGAGAGGGGTATATTTGTCATTGTCTCTTTGACTGCGATAATTCCTGCTGTGGTTGGTATTCTAATCATTGGATTGTCTCCTAGGCTGTTCTTGTTGCCTATAATTTGAATAGCCTTTTTTGCTGTCCGCAGCGGCTGCTTCTCCTTGTATGAAGGATCTTGTGCGCTTCATTAGCTCATCGAAGGTTTGGGGAACCTTGTCGTTTAGCTTCCGAATGAGTTCAGGGTTATTAATCCCATTCATGAACCCTGAAATTTTTAGGACTTCGGGACACGCTTTGACATGTATGCACTCATCTTTAAAGCGTTCCACATAAGCACTGGTTGATTCCCCTTGGCGCTGTTTTACTCTGGCTAGTTCAACAGGGTTTTTAGCGCACTTCTTTCTTTAGGTGAAGTTTAAACAGAATGCTTTCCGTAATTCTTCAAACCCGCCAATGCTCCGTCGTGGGAGCTTGCTAAACCACGTGCGCGCATTCCCTACTAAGGTGGAATTATACATATGGCACCACACAGGTTGTGGCCAATTTTCGATGGTGGCTGCCGACTCGAAAATTTTTAGGTGGTCATCCGGATCACCTGTTCCATCATATGTTTTGACATTAGTGGGCATGCACCTCCTTTTGTGATCGGAGTAATCGCTGATGCGTCGTGTAAATGCATCAACTTTCTGGCGACGCCACGGAAGAGACATGTCTTCATCTTCTTCTTCACGACGTCTTCCTCTAGACTTCCAGTGTCCAGTTTCCTTATCCTCGTTTTCCGAGTCATTGGAGGAGGAATAGTCTCTTTTGCGGCGCTTGCGCCGGCTTCCTTCATAGGAAGAACTTGAGGGGCTTTCGCTTGGGGATATTCTTCTCCCTAATCTGTCATGAATTCTTTTGCTCCCAGACCTGGAGGAACCTTCGCTTGGTGAGTTCTGATGTCCTAATCTATCTTGTATCCCTCGACTACCAAGTCTGGAATGAACATTAGTGCGCCTCTCGCTATCTTCATATTCTTCTGAATATTGTGAGTCAGATATCGTACCCAGCCTATCATGGATAGTGGTACGTTTTTCATTGTTTTCGTGTCTTCCTCGTAGGTGGCGCGGTGGTGATGCTTCGCGTTCAGGACCAAAGTTGAGCCGGGCTTGCAGGCTCGTATTCGACCTTCTCCTCGCTTCTTCTTGCATAAGGGCAGTTAGAGTTTCGTAATTTTGGGATACAAAATTACTCAGCGTTAAATCAGGTGCGTCCTCATTCGCTGAAAGAATATCTGCCTCAGTATTGGGTGCCCTATCCCTGTTAGGTGCGCCCGACGGCACAGTGTTGTCCATTGTAGGTGCCGTTTGGTGAGGAGTGTTGAAGAGGGTGCGCTGGATTTCCTCAATGCTTGGGACTACGGTGGTGATGTGGGTAGTCCTTACAGGCAATTCCACCGCTGGGAGGGGTTGGGTAGGTCCCGTTTCTTGGTGACCAGGCGCACTGGTTGTCCCAGAAGCCTGCCTAGGGGTTGAATCTTGTTGATTCTTCCTCTGGGGGTCACGTGTTTTTTCCACCTGCGAAGTCCGCTGGCTTGAATTTTTACTCTTTGTCATTCTAGTTCCTTGCTTCTTGGTGTGGGTCCCACGGATGGCGCCACTTGTTGATACAAAAGTTGGGCGTTCCTAATTTGGGCTCTTGCTCTCGTACCAATTCGCTTCTTAATGCTTGAAACATGCGCACTAAGAAAGTAAACAACACCGTTAGGCTTATCGTGGGATTTTCTCCCACGATTAGACTCCGGCGTGAGAGTAAGTAATCGGTTTAAGGTTCTCGTAAAGAGTTTTAGGGTTTGTGAATCGTACCTTTAATGAGAATTATGTCATTCCTTATATAGGCGCAGAATCCTTGTAGGGTTCGTGCTCCTTACGTTTCGCACACGTGGTGCTTATCCGGGTTAAGGATATCTATCCCATAGATAGAAGATCCTTATCTATATCGTATATAGTTTAGTTGGGCTTGGGTCTATGTGAGCCCAATCCCATTATTAATGCGGCCCAAGTTATAATAGCCCACGCATGGTGGTTATTGGCCTTAGTAATGTTTATTATTTGGGCTTGTGGCCCATATATAGACTATACGTCATCAGATATAAATTGTCGAAGTTTGCTGCTGCAACAGGTGAAAGTTTCGAATTTTTAGGGTTTTTATGATTCAACTTCTTGAATTTGGTTCTTTTCTTGTTAAATCATTGTGGAAGTTGGTTATTTGCTGCTTGGTGTCGATCATACGTATTCGAAAGTTGGTTTGGATCGGATTTAATTGCTTTGTTCATGGAGATTACTGGTTCAAGTACCTGATGGTGTTTTTGTTTGAAAAACTCTAAACCATTCAATACTACTGATGTGCATGATTGGGTTTTATGTATTAGCCTTGGTGAATTGGTTATTAAACCAATAATGAACCCTAATACGTACATGAAGGATTTAGTTGTTATACCAATAACTGGTGATGAACCAGACGTGAAAGATTTAAATTGTTGATGATTGATCAGTATGTTCAAGCTACAAGTGGGTATATCTTTGAAGTTGTTTCAAAGTACTGCTCGAATTATTTCAAAGTACCGCTCCATTGCTTCAACGTATTGCTATGTTTAAGGTGCTGCTCGTATGTTCAAAGTACTTCTTGAAAGTACTTCTTGAAAGTACTGCTTCAAAGTACTTCTTCAAAGTACTTCTTCAACGTACTTCTTCAACGTACTGCTCCAAGGTAATATTTTTTCAAAGTACTGCTCGTATTCTTTCAAGGTACTGCTGCAACGTACTGCTACCGGGTACTGCTATTATAAGTTTATGCATGATTTACGAGTAGTGAGGGGAAGCCGAGATGGGTTTTTATGAGATTGGTTCTACTTTGGCTCTCGGTTAATTATGAGCAGTTTGTTTGATTACACACACAGGTTATTAGTTTCACACACACAAGATGGTTAGTTGGTTTATGTTCTTAAAGGATTTTAAAAGGCTTGTATTTGATTCTTATTGGAATAATTGATTACGAAGAAGATTGTTTATCACTTATTTGAAGATGAAGTGGAATTATTTGGGTTTGTATTCTTATCATATAGCTTGATGAATCTAGCAATGTGTGATTTTTCTTATGATGCTCTATGCACACATTGGCTATCACTTAAAGGAGTTACATTGTAGTGCTCAGTGTCTCATATTAGTTGAGGATTTTGTCAAGGGATTGCGGTCTACTTATATTTATGGTTGGGTATAAGTATGGAGTTACGTGGATAGTAAAGATTTAAGACACAAGTTAGGGTTATTCTACTTCTTCATCAAATTCGTTATACTTGATTTTCTTCATCAGTGATCATTACAAGGAGCTTACAGATTTGAAGAATCATGAAGATGATTAACACATTGGTTTCAGGGGAAGTATCTTATTATGTGTTTAATCATTTGATGTTCATGCACCACTCGAGGGGAAGTGTTTGATTCTTACTACTATTGATTAGTATTACTACTGCTAGTTGGAGTTTCTATTGTTATGGATTCATTTTTAGTAAGTATTTTGGTGTTCTTCATGGTGGGCAATTCAAAACATTGGAAGGCTTTGGTTAGAAGTGTGGTATTGGTTCATGATGGTTAAGAACATTATTTGCATACGTTCCCTATTTGTTGATAACAAAAAGGGGAAGAGATGTTAGAAGAGATTTGGAGTGGCATGGCATGGCTTAAGGGGAAGACAAGATTGTTTCCTTCATGGCGAGATTTAATTATCTCAACTTTTCTACTTCGTCTAGGGAAGTTCGTACAAGAACATGTATGTTTTGTCATCATCAAATAGGGGAAGATTGTTGGGAATTATATTTATTGATTTGATGATACAAAATAAGAAGAATGAAACATGAAGGGCTTGAAGTGACAAAAAGGGAAAATACAAAAAGATGGAGGATTTGGAAGATTCTAGAAGAATATTTAGTTTCCTAATTGTATTATGATTCCTCTTGTAAACCCTAGATGTCTCTAGTATATAAAGAGACATAGGGTCATTAGTTTTAATAGTACGTACAAGATGTAAACACCAAAGGTGTGTGTGTGTGGGAACCTAGGCGTAGGGATTTGGGAAAACGCCTAAGGTTAGTGTTAGTGTTAGTTTAGTATAGCCTCAAGGTCGTTCTACCTTGATCAAGTAGGATTGGGGCTGTAAATTATAAATATTATGTTAGAGATGATGACGAAGAACCTTGTTGATAATAATAATAATCTTTATGTTATTCAGCTGTGCTTATTATTATCATTGTGCTTATAGTTTATCCTAGATCAATGTCTAAACAACATGGAGTCCAAAACGGTCTTTAGAACTTATAGAAGATGGTGTGCATGAGTTCTATCACTTATCTGATAAGCTTTCTATATTGTATATTATAAGTTTAAAAGTGAAGTGTGTTTGATACTCTTTGTATATATTACAAGTTTAAAATATAAGTTTAAAAATTATTAAAAGTATAAAAACTAAAAGTAAAAAAGTAATAAAAGTTTTAAAACTAATAAGTATTAAAGCTACATTTGTATTTTAGGGCATGCTTAGTAGGGGTGTTCACGGGGCGGTTCGGTTCGGTTTCGGTTTCTTTGGTTTCGGGTTTTTTTCGGTTTCGGATTGAGCGGTTTGCCGGTTTCTCGGGTTTTTTGAACACCCCTAATGCTTGGTTGGGGGTTATAGGGGGTGAATTGAAGAATGGGAAAGGTAATGAAAAAATATGCTTGGTAAAGAATAATGCAATAACCCATTACCTAATTGTGGGGAATAGATCATTACCCAATAATTTGGGGGGATTGATTTTCTTTACCTTTCCCTTTCCTGACCATTATCTTACACTTTCCCTTTCCCTGTTCCAAGTTTGAACCAAGCGCAGCCTTTAGTGTATTTTGTATTAAAAAAGTCGCCCATGTGAATTAGCCATTATCAACGGTCATGCATGGTTTCCATTACACTATAAGCGACTACAACTCAATGCACATGACCCATTACCCATGTTAATTACCAATTGTCAACAGTCATGGATGTGTCGTAACATGACACTCTAAGCAACTATAACCCAATGCATATGACCCATATGATGTCAAATACCCATATTAATGAATGCGACCAGTGATAACCTAATGCACATGACCCATGACCCATGTGAATTAGCCATTATCACTGGTCATGCATGGGTTGCACCGGCTTGGTAGGCGTATACCGTTTGTCACAGACACTAAGAAGCAAGCCACCATCACCCTCTCGATCATGTTATCTGGGATCGAGAAAGTTTGAACTCTGCTTGAGCTTGACTCGAAAAGGTCTATTTATCTATAAAGATGTGTTTTCTTACACAAATTAAAATTGAAATATAACCTAAGAATTGAATTCGGTTTGACTTCAGCTCGAAAAGATTGATGCATTCATAAATAACTATTTACACTTAGTACACTTACATATTTAAAAAAAAAACATATTTTATATCACTTACAAGCTCGAGAACTCAACAATCACTGGTACAAAAATGGCCTTTCGTCATACATGGTCGATTTCAAACGGTCACACTGTAACATATTTACGTGACTAAATGTATGGAAATAAAATAAACAGCCACACTCGATCCTACTTGTTTGACCATTTTGGAAGATATATGTCACACATTTGTGTATTTATGTAACTAGAGGGTAGCTGGTAAATATTTTTCGATCATTTAGTCACGTTTAATTTGGGACGTGTGACCGATACAAATCAGCTTTAAGCATTAGTCACACTACAGATATACATATGTGACAAGTATATGTCACACAATTGAAGAGCGTGACCAAAATAGATATATGGTCACATGAAGTAATTGTGTATGTGACTAAATTATATAGTCAAGTTTGTCACACATTATTTAAACGTGACTGCTATTCTTTGCTGAATATTTAGCCATATAGCGTTTGAAATGCCTGACAACTGAAAAGTAAGTTTGAAGCGTTAGTCACGATATGCATTTAATAGTGACAAATATATATGTCACACACTTGAAGAGTGTGACCAAATGTCATATATGGTCACACGAAACCATATAAACATGATTAAGTGTAACGAAAATTCGATACATATGGTCACGTAAGTAAATATGTGTGTCTAAAGTTTAGTGTGTGTTTGCTTGCCACAACCTAATGTGTAGTCACATGTAATTGTAGCACGATCATGTGACTATAGGCTTTACAATAGTCACACCATATCACAAATGTGTATCTAAATTATGTTTATTGCCACATTATAAGGGTATTATATGTGCAATACATTCCAAATAGTCACATTGTGATATTTATGTGACTATTATTTATAGCAAAATGTGAACTCGGTTATCATTAACCTTGATATTAGTCACATTGAGTTACACAAACAACAGAGTTGTAATAGCAGTAGTAACTATTGTAATAGCAGTAGTAACTATTGTACAAACAACAGAGTTGTAATCTCACAAAAGGTGAATTATATAGTACTTACCAAAAGGTTTTTTTACAACATAATGATAACAGAGAAGCTAAAGTACGTACCCCTGCTACCTCCAAACACCTAATTATCATCTTGTTTTCTTCACATCATACAATACTCTCTTATACTGAGCATGAATTCTTTCAATGAGATCTTTAACTACCTCTCTACGTTCTTCACATATGATCTTTTTAGATGTCATCACAGCAAGTAAACTAGCAGGCAAAGGATATTCTTTTTCTGCAAGCATAAAAACATCAATTCCACCTTGTGTTGATAAGTGATGTACATTGCAGCTATCATAAAACTTCCATGAAGTTGAGAAATGATGGCATGGGAAGTTCCAATAGATATCAGCTGGATAAGGTTTATATAACCTATGTAATTCAACCCACAAATCTTGCTCTTTTGCATCTAGCTTCTTGACTGTTTTGATTCTTTCTTGAACCAACTCCCATAATCTGTCTAAGTCTACTATGTCAATTGTTCTTATCAAATCCTCAAACCTTTTGTACACTGCTGATCCTCCACCAGCCCTGATTATCTTCCAAGCCTTTCCAAATTTATCTCGGTAAATCTCCCAGTCCATGATTGGATGTCTAGCTTGAATAGGATCAACATATAATGTTTCAGGAACAATCACCATCATCTGATCATGAGAAGAGCTGTGTTCTTTTCTTTGTGAATCATTCTTCTTCTCAGCAGGTTTGTCTTCAATGATCTTTTGTTTCTTTGATGGTGTTTCTTCTGTACCCGTGGGGATAAAGTTTTCAACATATTTCTTGATTCGATAGTATAGACATTCAATTTGTTCATATGTCATTCCCATGAGGTCAGAAGCTTTATACTCACCTTGATGCTGTATGTATATCTTCATTTCACTGATGAGCTGAGACCTTGTGGGATTTCTTTTCCTCTTCTGACTTTGACGTTGATTCATTGAATTAATTAGGTCCTTCAAAACTAATTCTTCATATCTTTCCTTTATCAAATCAGCAAGTCTTTGTACTTTGTCTTCCCCATTTACAGTCTCATCTGTGTAAAGTTCTTTAATTCTAGCTTGTAGAACTTCATCCGCATCAATAAAAGCTTGCATTTGCTCTCCATGAGCTCTTTTTTTCTCCTCTTCTTCAAGTCTGAATTTTACTTGCTCATCTATTTCAAATTCAGACACTTTATCTCTCCCTTTATCTCTCCTCTTCTCATCCATAAAGTTAGCTATTTCAGCTTCATCAACTCTCTTTGCAACCTCATTATCTGTAGCAACTTCAGCAGTAGTAACTTGATTTTTTGTAGTAGCAGAAACATCTTGTTGTACCACCTTAGCCATTTCTTCAACATTACTATTAGCAGCAGTTTCTCCCAAACTAGTATTAGTTTCCACTACCTGCTCTTTATTTACATGTTCCAAAACCGCCTCATAACCCCCCTTGTCAGCAACTAAATAATCATCACTATCAATCCCAATATCCATATCCACATGCATATCAGTACAAGCACCTTCAGCATTTGTTGTTTCCTCCCCTGAGACTCTGCTTTCATTCCTCACCTGTTTGGGAGCATCCTCCAAACTAGTAGCCTTAGAAGAACTCACCCTATGTGCTGTGCCCACCTTCTTCAACCTTCTGAACTGAGCTTTTCTTGACCTCTTTCGACCTTCCAAATATCGAACACTCAGCTTCCACCTTTTGATCTTTGCACCATTTTTTGTTAAGCGCTTTTGGAGGCCAAGAACATCCTCTTCTAACTGGGTACAACAGGCCTTCAAATCCTGTATAAGTTTCATTCTATTCTCACCAGTATCCATGATCAATTCATTTGTTTCAGAACTACCCTCATCACTTCTGGATGTGTTACCTTCCCTGAGAGGTGAATCAACGGGTGTATACTCACTCTCATGTATGTTACCACTGGCCTGCTCCACACCCATGACATCCTCACCCTTTTTTTGTGGAAGGTTCACCATATATGGAAAAAGCGGTGTAACCTTTCCTGAAAAATCCTTGCCATTATTTTTTAGATTTGAAAATACTTTCTTTTGTAGTGAGGGGGCAGCATAAGTTCCTTTATATCTTTTAAAGGTAGTCAACTGTTTTTGAATAATAAGTTGCAAAAACCTTGGATATAATAAAGAAGTACCATCATCAGCCAAGGTCTTGATCATACCCTCCAAAATCATTTTTGAAAAATTGAAAGGTTTTCCTTTAGCAAGGCATATCACTGCTGATGCCATGGTGGTGCCAAACTCATTCCAACCTGTTGTTTTAGGACTCAAACAATGTAAGAGAGTATGAATCAAGAATTTCCACTGAGATGAGAAGAGACCTTTGTAAAATTTTAATCTATCATTCTTCTTCTCATACCCCATTTTTTTTAAACCTTTGAAAATGGCGGCATTTTCAAGACATACAATCACTTCATTATCTGGTAGGTTAAGAGATTCCCTAATAGATGACTCAGTTATGAGTATATCTTGGCCATCTACCTTAGCCTTAATCTGTTTTTCTTCATTAAAAGTTATGACCTTAGCAGTAGCCCAAAACTACTTAATAAAAGAAATGCATATAGGAGGATTCACAGTTAATGCATACCTAATAGGGGTAGCATTCAAGAAATCGATTATCTGTGTGAATCCTTCAGAAACATCTGGTTTCTTCAAAAAAGCGACCATGTTGTGTCTGTCAAAAAATGTGCGTTTTGATTCAACTGGCAACACCATCTTGAATTAGGGTTTTGTGATTTGGGGATTTTGAAAATGATTGATAAAAGATGTTAGTGTTTGTGATTATATAGAAATTATGTGTGCGTGAAACTGAATTATCGATTTGATTGGGGATTTAAACCGTTAAGTATAAATGTTACCAATCCACCCCTGCACTCTCAGTTCTAGCAGTACAAACCCACCTAAAATAACGTTTTCTTAGCAGCAGATTTTTTATTTTTTATTTTTTTTATTTTTTTTTTATTTTTTTTTTAGTGCAAAGGGTGAATCATTATATTAATATCAACAAGTAATGAGAAAATTGAGCAATGACAAAAGTACGGGAATTAAGATTAAACATTTTCCATTAAAACTTGAAATGAAAAATTACAAAATAATGTACAAAACCAGCTGCAGTAACGTTTTCTTAGCAGCAGAATCTTTTTATACTGCAAAGGGTGAATCATTATATTAATATCAAAAAGTAATGAGAAAATTGAGCAATGACAAAAGTACTGGAATTAAGATTAAACATTTTCCATTAAAACTTGAAATGAAAAATTACAAAATAATGTACAAAACCAGCTGCAGTAACATTTTCTTAGCAGCAGAATCTTTTTATACTGCAAAGGGTGAATCATTATATCAATATCAACAAGTAATGAGAAAATTGAGCAATGACAAAAGTACTGGAATTAAGATTAAACATTTTCCATTAAAACTTGAAATGAAAAATTACAAAATAATGTACAAAACCAGCTGCAGTAACATTTTCTTAGCAGCAGAATCTTTTTATACTGCAAACGGTGAATCATTATATTAATATCAACAAGTAATGAGAAAATTGAGCAATGACAAAAGTACTAGAATTAAGATTAAACATTTTTCATTAAAACTTTAAATGAATAGTTACAAAATAATGTACAAAACCAGCTGCAGTAACGTTTTCTTAGTAGCAGAATCTTTTTATACTGCAAAAGGGTGAATCATTATATTAATATCAACAAGTAATGAGAAAATTGAGCAATGACAAAAGTACTGGAATTAAGATTAAACATTTTCTATTAAAACTTGAAATGAAAAATTACAAAATACTGGAAATAAAAGTTACACATTCTAAAAATCTACTAATCTAATTTTGGAGATTTCTCTGGGCCAAATGCCACATGTGCATCTCCGTAATCCAACCCATCAAACTCCACATCAGACAAATCATCATCATCCAATGTCTTGTACGCCTTGGGATGTTGTTTGAGAGATGGTTTTTTTGTTGCTTTCTACTCCTTTTCATCCTCAGCATGTTGTTTGATAGATTTGTGATTTTCCTGCTTTCTTTCTTTCAGCAGCCCACCAACTGTACGCCTTGGGATGTTGTTTGAGAGATGGTTTTTTTGTTGCTTTGTACTCCTTTTCATCCTCAGCATGTTGTTTGATAGATTTGCGATTTTCCTGCTTTATTTCTTTCAGCAGCCCACCATTGTGCTGATCTCTTGTTGTTTGCAGACATTGTTTATGAATACTTCCTGTAGGTTTTTGTTTAGAGATTTGATAAACTAGGATTTGTGATTTGAGATACACATGGAAACGAGTATAAAAAGAGGATATGGGAAAACCAAAATACCTATGTTTAATGCAGGAAAGGATTGATGTTTCCCATAGGAGGCTTGAACCTTTTCAACATCTTTGGGCCATGATCCATTGTAACGAGTTTGCCAGGGATCAATGCTTATAACTCATGACAGAAATATATACATATTGTCACCAACAAAGACTAGCCACAATGGAACATGATTGACTTGAAGAAATCTGCAAAGTTTCATGATTGACCTGATCCAAATATCCCTTTGGAAAGTAGTCTGACCATGGATTTGCTACAAAAAAATTAAAAAATATATTAAAAATTTTAAAAATATAGTGTAAATGAAATAAAAGATAATGTTGCAATTCAGGGTGTGTTTGAAACAACCTTTGTTCTTGGAACTCCAATGGCCACATTACTTGGTGGATGGTTGGTTTTAGATCATAAAAAAGAATGGAATGCAATAAACCAACATACGTAACCCTTCTAACTTCCCACTACTGCTCCTTTTGTCGTTTCAACTCCCTTTGAGCAAAGGACTGCACCAGCCACATTGCTAGACTGTTGAAAAAACAAAAGAAACAGTATAGGAATTTAGAATGGAAAGGTATGTTGAAATTCCAGACTCAAAGTAATACAAACAATCTACAAACGTTAAGTAAAGAATAGAGTCTAAGTAACATCACTCATCTTGAATGCGATAATGGAGTGTGGCATGTAATGAACAGTACACACTATATCATTATTGCATTGAACACGTCTCAATGATCAGGCCAGATCAATCTATCTAACATTGCAGTACCGTCTAATAACCAAACAAACGGTAGTAAACGTTTTCCAAATTAAGCAATGGAACCATCTACAATGATAGATAAAGTGCCCTAATCATTGAGCTTTAAGTTATTAGAAAACAGATTCTTACTATCATTTATATTGCTCGCTTAGATGTGACGAACATACATATTAATTATGTAGATTCTACGATATTAGAGAGCTAATTGTGCATGAATGAAATCATATCAAATTTATATTAACAATGCAATGAACTACCATCCTTTCTACCCTAGCCAACAAAAACATATTATTCAGCCTTGAATCTCTTACCTACCAACATGCTGGAAGACGCAGACGCTAAATTCAAGCATCAAACCTACAAATTATACTTGATAATTGTTTCTGTATTTTGACAAAGAGCAAAGATGAATCAACATGGATGAACAACACCAAAACAAGTTTATGTTCATACTTGAAAGTGGTGTCTGTTCACCCATGTTGATACTTCTTCCATCTTTGATACTTGGATGTTTTAGCCTAAATATTCGCACACACATCCGCGACTTTTCTTCCTTATTCTCTCAATACAAATGCAACATAATTCTTATATCAAAAATACATCATACGTATATATAAAGCAAACAAAGTGATACAAACAATCTACAAATGTTGAGTAAAGAATAGAGTCTAAGTAACATCACTCATCTTGAATGCGATAATGAAGGAGTGTGGCCAGTCATGAACAATACACACTATATCATTATCGTATTGAAGACGTCTCAATGATCAGGCCATATCTATCTAACGATGTAGATGGGTTCCATTGCTTTAATTGGACCCCGTTTTCTAACGATGTTTAATCTTGATTATTGAAAGAACCATTAAACATCGTTAGAAAACGGGGTCCAGTTAAAGCGATGGAACCCATCTACATCGTTAGATAGATCTGCCCTGATAATTGAGCTTTAAGTTCTTAGCAACCAAATTCTTACTATCATTTATATTGCTCACTTAAATGTGACGAACATACATATTAGTTATGTAGGTCCTACGACATTAGAGAGCTAATCATGAATCAATGAAATCATATTAAATTTATATCAACAATGCAATGAAAATATTTTCATTGTAACTAAATACATGAAAAAACTGTTTAAGTTCTTGATATGTTTATTGTACTTCAACCTAATCCTAAGATAAAATAAGCTAACCCAAGCAAACCTTAATATCTCTTTTGCTCTAATTATCCGCAAAAACAACACAACATGTTCTTCCTTATTCTATCAACACAAATTATACTTGATAATTATTTACGTATTTTGACAAAGAGCAAAGATGAATCAATAATGGATAGACAACACCAGGACAAGTTTATGTTCATACTTGAAAGTGGTGTTTGTCCAGCCATCACTGATACTTCTTCCATCTTTGATACTTAGATGTTTTAGCCTAAATATTCGCACACACATCCGCCACTTTTCTTCCTTATTCTCTAAATACAAATGCAACATAATTCTTGTAACAGATAGTCAACCTAATCCTAAGATAAAATAAGCTAATCCAAGCAAACCTTAATATCTCTTTTGCTCTAATTATTCGCAAAAACAACACAACATGTTCTTCCTTATTCTATCAACAAAATGCAACACAATTCTTATAATAGATAATCAACCTAAGCCTAAGAATAAATAGCTCTAAGGGGGTATTTGGATTATATTCATTTGTGATCTTATCAGCTTTTTGAGATTTGGGATCAAAACCCTAGATCCGAGTGAGTTGTAACTATGAGTGTGAGAGAGAAATAGAGGATTATGGAAATGTGTGAAGTGTGTTTGATAAGTTTGTATAATATATATATATATATATATATATATATATATATATATATATATATATATTATATATATATATATACATACACTAGACTTCAAAGCCCGCCCAAGGGGCGGGCATGACTTATAATGATAATTCGTATGGTTTTAGTTAAGTTTTTTTAATGTATTTTTTTTTTTAAAATTATATTGATGGTTTTAGTTTTTTTATTAATATCACATTTGGGTTGGCTCTTCTCACAGGTGGACTGAAATTGATTCTGAAGGTGCTCGAAATCCACAAGAAAATGTTAGGTGCACAGTTTCATTAAAGTTTTTATAAGTGAAGCTGTATTTATTATTATTATTATTATTATTATTATTATTATTATTATTATTATTATTATTATTATTATTATTATTATTATTATTATTATTATTATTATTATTATGATAATGTTTTTTCTGCCCACCCAATGGGCAGGCATGACTTGTAATTATAGTTTGGATGGATTTAGTTAACGTAAAATTTTGTTTATATTTTACTATAGCAAAGTAGGCAGGTAAAAAATGACAATATTGAAATAATTTAAACCAATGGTTGGAACATCTAGACGTAAATTGAAATGAAAGATTTCCATTAAGACATGAAATGCGATAATGATTTACGTAGTTTAACCAAGATAATTTATATTGAAAACTTAATGTAACGAACCTGATAAGTAACATAAGTAAGGTAGAGATACACAATTGCTAAGTTGTGATAGAAGATTTACCCGATTAACTGTAATTTCATATTGAAGCAAGCACGCATTAGGAATTGGGATTAGGCCTTCATTAGGAATGCTTATTGCCTCTGGCAATAGGACCACATGACCTAATTTGATTGCGTTTGACTATCAGTGTGTCAGCCATGTACTTAAGGTTTTGTTTGCCCTCTCTTTAACTCTTAAGTTCATGACTAATGGGATATCTGAGCAGAACATGCTACTGATTGTGCTTGATCTGATATGGCGGTCCTAAAATAAATGCAGATACCATGCTATAACATTGTATAATGAAAGACCTTTTGGGTTATTATCAACATTTTGCAGCAAACTTGTAGTCTAACATACTGGTACAAATTTTGTTGTTGCTTTGCGCCTAATGCAAATGATTTTTTTGTATGGTTTGCAAATGTTTTGTTTTCCACACAATATCTATTAAATCATATTTCAACTTCATCCCTCATGATGTCACTTCCTGTCATCCAGAAAACATCCATGCACATCTGATTAGATATGGTTACCAGTTATATGAGAAGAAGCCAAAAAAAGAAGATTAATCCAAATGGTTCAATTAGTAATAGTAATGCCAGAATATAGAGTGAACAACAAAAATCACAGGTAATATATTCTTTCAAATCACATTACATCAACAAACTTGTATATAACTTATTGTACTCAGTACACGAATGAATATTTATTAGAAAATGAATATTGTTTTATACTTGGTACGTTTGGCATGGAATTTGTAATATGCAAGAGCATCAAATAGAGCTTGACACTCAATTATGACTTTAATTAAAATAAAATAAAACTACTCGAGCCATTATTTTAGTATTCAAACAAATCTCTACTCAACTAAACACGACTCCCAAGCAGTCTTATCATCTCCCAAATAGTTTGTGAATGCCTTTTGTATCCATGTACAATTGATGGGGTTCACAATAGGTGAAAATGCCGACACAGACTGCAAATAAAGACATTAAAAAAGAAAATATGAGCAAATCAATCACAATACACGCATAATGGTACTAATGAATATGCAATCCAAACATGCAAATTAAAAGAATCATTTTCTAAATAATCCCCAATGCGATACACTGTGTTATGGCATTTTAGTCAACTGGTACTAACTGGACTTTTTAAACCATGGATATTGTTCTAGACTTGTTGCTAAAAGTGTGTATATTTCAATCAAGCACCTTTACTCCACCCCGTAAGGCTGCGACGCCATCAAAAATATCCCCGTGAATAACCAAATCATTAATACATAAAGATATGCAAATTCACGATTAAGACGGTAACTAATAACAGACAGTCACTTGTTGGAGTGGCGACATCCATGATGTCGGAGAGGTATCTTAAGTATGTGTGGATCATGGACGTATAATATTAGAATGATAATTTAAGATATTAAACAGGTCAAATGGACCAAATCAGTAGGTTTTGCTAAATAACGAAAGAGTTAGATGGGTCAAACGGTTCTAACAGGTTGAAAGTTTTTCAAAGTTTAATCTTAATACATACAACCTACACCTTTATTCATTAAAAACCTAAAAATGTGTAAAAAGTGATGTTGGGTCAACCCAAATCAGACAAAACTGATACATTCAAAGGATATGTAACTAAAACCATAGAATGCGGGCATGACTTGTAACTATAATTTGGATGGTTTTAGTTAACTTAAAATTATGTTTCAAGTTGTATTTTTTTTGTTCTAAAGTTCCACTCCGCTAATATCGTCATTGTCCATTCGGATCCTTCATGAGCCTTCAGCTTTATAATGGTGCACCATTCCTATGTGTTTCCTTGTTGTTGTAATCCCAATATAGTTCTCTAGTAAATATCCTTTGAATGGGATATGACACTAAATTGAGCGATTGTATACTGAATAATACCTACACTTAAATAATTATGTCACATAAATTTAAACCATTTAAATTGTTGGGCACCACATTCTATGATTAGCTAAAAATGCTCATTTAGTGTTAAGAGGTGTTTGGGATTAGCTTCATTTAGTGTGCTTATTAGCTATGGAAATATATACATCTTTTTTAGGGGTTCTAACTGGTTACGTCTACATGGAATTTCATATTCTTTAAGTTCATTTAGAGACATAAAAGGTAATAGATTCACATCCAAGGAATAAATTAAGTGACAGTTAATGAATTACGAACATTGTAAAATATTTATATAGTGAATAAAGAACAAAAATAAATGAATGGTAATCCAATAAGAGTAAATAAAAGTTATTAAAGTATCCGTAATTACAAAGTATATGCTTTTAGTTCAAATACATGCCTATAAATAAAATGTTTATGACCCGTGCCATTTAACTGCAGTGACCCATCTTAATGTGACCCGTCTAATCTGTGTTTTTTGAGTGGGATGTCCCGTTTGACCCGTGTCTTTAACTTGATCAATTTGAGTGGGATGACTCGTCTGACCTGTGCCTCTATTCAAAACAAAGAAAAATCACCTTGACGACAAATATAACAAATAGTATGAAGTGAATTCTTAAAGAAAGGGGAATAATGATCCCCATCTTTATGATGAAGCCTGCACCATCATATTCGAGACACTTAACAATGATTAAAGGTTGAATTTTGTGTATACCTTACTAATCGGTAATGATTGTATAAAGTTTACATACTGTCCACACAGCCCAGAGGCAATGTCGGATCCTGACCACATAAAAATAAACACAAATTAGCCAAAAGAGAATGGGTTTATATACTAAAATATGGAAAATAAACAATTGATAGATTTACATACCAACTTAACCGAATATAAAATCATAAGCTTTCCTGGTTTCCTCGACCCTCTGGCCCCTTCCTGTAAATTGTTCTTTCGACCAATTCATTGTCGTTTATTTTTAAAATACAGTTTCTTCAATGGTATAATCAATACGCTGAAACTCTTTATGATTAAAATTTAAACATTATAAGCCGTATTTGAGTTGTCTCAATAAAGATAGTCTCAAATGCCCTTTATAAAGTTAATAAATATTTAAAAAAACAATCCAAACACCCTTGAGTTCAGCAAGGCGTACTTAATGTAACAATAACCAAAGTCTTATTATCTAATATGAACAAAGGTTATGACAGTGTTGCGCCTTTGGAAGAGCATTTAGGTGTTTTAACTCACCACATTAGTGCTTGAACTCATCCGGTTTTGACCAAACTTCAATATATGGTTTGCAGCTATGTCTTTTCGCAAGTTGTTTGCTTGTATTACCTAAACTTTCATCACTTAACAGCCGAATGAGTTTTGAGTTCTAATAATTTTTATCAATGACTAATTGAACAATTGATGTACAAAATGCATCCATCACATTGTGTAATGAGTTGAACTAAATTATCTCATCTCATTGTCATAAAAGAAAATAATTCCAAAGCTCAATATGCAACATAGAAAAATAGGAAAATGAGAAAATGTAAGACATCAAATTTACTGTGAAACCTTTGTAACCTGAACTATAATAGCCTGAAAATCTACATGTTGATCAAGCATAGAATGATATGTATGAAAATTTATTAGTCAAGAAAGCATATAGAAACAATAGAAGTGAGTAGGAGGAGATGGTGAATAATTTACCTTGTTGGAGCATTGAAAGACTCGCAATTTTCATATGGAACTAAACAATCTAATATGAATATCTCTACAAAGTGTTGTCCCTTCTCATTTAAAGAAAATTGTTGTCCATATATTAATTAATTAAGTTAGGAATCACTCTAATGATATTATCTTTTCATAAAATGTAATAAAAAAACCTCAAGTAGCAGGCTTATGTACAGATGTAGGCAATTACCGTTTTGTATTCGTTAAGGTAAACCGCTTTTGAGAGAAGCACTTTAAGTTCCTCGAGAATTTGTAGAATAGAGACTATGACGCAGCCTGGACTATGTCTTGGTATTCCAACACTTGACAAAGATCCACCTATATATAAAATATACACATACCAAACAAAGTGAGCGCACGATATTGGGTTTATCTTTCACTCCTTGTGGCTGACCTATTTTCTACTAATCCTTCTAAAACCATCAAAAATAAAAATAAAAATATTGACATAATTAATAAGCTGGTATATTTCTGCTTACTTTTTCTTCAAGGGGTTGGAACTCGATGCCTGCTACTTGTTTATCATACTCACGATATTTAAAGATAAGTTAAAAGGTCTAACTTTCAGCCCCCAAATGTACCCTCTTCAAGGCTCATTTCAGCACTCAAATGTACCCATCTCAGCCCCCATTTCTGTCCCGAATCCCACACCCATTTCAGTCCCCAAACTGACCCATATTAGCCCCTACTTCAGCCATACTATTATCTTATTTCTGGGGAAATTGAAAGTGTTGGACCTAGGACTAAACATAAAGCCGAACCTTATAATTTACTTGGTAAACGATATGTAATTGTGTTGCCAGGTCAGTTTTTCCACTATCAATAACAAATGCATTACCTTGATTCACATGTGATGTGGAAGCAGATGTTGAGGCTTCTACTGACCTATCATCAAGTTTATCATTTCGCTGAAACAAATCATCCAATAAAGCATCGCCTGGTGTATCACTAAATTTACTCAGTTCATTTTCTCCAACTGTTCTTCCTGCCTTTACACCCTTTTTAGAACTGTAATTAATTTTTGATGATTCGTACTTAATCATTCATTAGAAAATTGATTATCACATTGAGTGAAAGATACATACAGCGAGTTGAAGTGACTGCAACTTCTATAGTGGCAGCAAATGACATAACAGTAATAGTTATCCAATGGCATATTTCTATCTTTACGTCATATATAGTACTACTTATAAATCACCAAACCAAGCCTACTTAAATGCGACCGAGGGTGTTGCATCTACAACCACAAAAGAAAAATAGATGTTAAGGATTCTGCATAGTTGAATGTAGAACATACTATCGAAAGTAGCAACACAACATCTGGTGTAAATGTGTAGTATATATTTGCAGCACGCTCTAAGATGTATTTGATGTTTATTACTCCATCACTTTTAAGAGCATAAGCAACCATATCATCAGTGAGATGGTGTTCATGCCTGCAAATGAATTACAATAAAATGATGATAACTGATTAAGATTACAAATTTTAAAAATATTTAAATAAATGTGTAATCTACTTACCATATACCGGCAACCTCAAAGTTTTCATCGAGATGCATACCATTAGGTAGTTGTGAAAGTGTTTGTCGGATTTCACGCACGTCTTTGAAATTTATTCGTATTCGGTTACAGGTTGGCGATTTCTCCAAAGTAGCCCATCTGAAGGCGTCTTCGTCTTCCACAAAGTAACGGTTGCTCCGTCCACCACCACTAATCCCTTCCTGCCAATGGCTGAGATGTTCAGTCGACTCCCTCTTTGTATCTGAAGTTCAAAAAGTGAGACCTGTCAGTAATAATTCAGTTACAACTTAACATTTCATAATTAAATTGACCTTTCCAAAGGAGGATATAGGATTCACAAACCGGTTACTTAAACCATGACGAATCCCCAGGTGCATTTTTTTAAAGCAAAATAAAAAAATATAAAACATAAAAATAAGCAATCGAAACACTCATAGTAAACAATCAACTCTTACCACTTGTATATTTGTGCATAAAAATTGGGATATGCAAGCAACGTCGTCTTTGAGATAAATATTAAATCATTTTCTAAAAATTGATTTTATATCATAATTCACCTTGATAAATATCACAATCAAAGCCCCAGAAATATGTTGAAAGTATAAAAATTAAAATAATTGATTTTTATGATATTTTTATGGTCAAAGTAAAAATCCACATAAAAAAACCGGGCAAATAGGTTGAAAGTCCACAGAAGTGTTTTTTTGAAGGTTCTCAGCCTCTTAAAGCCAATTCATTCAAACAAATTAGATACTCCTTAGTATTTTATTGATACTGTACTTCTAACCATTTAATTCATTAATTATTTATAAAATAATCAAAATATTAAACATTTTTTATGGGTCAATGCAACCCAACCTGTTTTGACATTTGTTAAAAGTAGTCAGTTGGAACCACTTCGTGACCCACCCATTTTTACACGGAGCAGATGCACATTTGCTACTCACATTAGCAGTAAACCTTGCTTTTGGCACACTGTTTGGTGGGGAACCCATGTTAAAAAAGGAATCATGATCATTATCATTTTTTTCTAATTCATTTTGGTAGCAGTAACAGCTCTCTCTCGAGCTTCTGCAACTACTCTATCTTTAGCCTCAGCAGTGAACCTTTCTACTGCAACACGTTCTGCTCTACACCGTGCCTTAGCTTGGGCTTTTGCAACAGAAACTTTCTCCCGTGCTTCTTTCTCCCTGGACTCTGCAACAGCTTTTTCTACTGAAGCCCTTTCTCGGGATTCTACAACAGCCTTTTCTGCTCTTTCCTTGGCCTCAGCTGCCCCTCGTACACGAGCCTCGGTTTGGGCTCTCTGAACAGCAGCCCTTTCAGCTTTTAAACGTGCTTCAACGGCGGCTCTTTCACAAGCTTCTCTGTTAGCCCTTTCTACAGCTTGTCTCGCTTTCTCCCTTTCATTTTCTCTATTTCTTTCTTTCTGAAGTCTCCTTTGCTCTCTCTCTTTCTCTTCCCTTTCTCTCTCTTCATCCATAGCCTGTTCATCTCTATGTACGTGAACAGATTCTTTATTTATGTTACTTGAAGCAAATGAAGCTTTTGCATTTTGGGAGTACTTAGCAGAATTGAATGAGGAAGAGAAATCATCATCTAATGTTATAAATTTTAACGCAAATGCTTACTCGACTGAAACGCATAAACATAGAGAGCAAATTAACATACTAATTAAAATTAAAAATCTAGTATATATAGAAATGTAGATTCTATGTATGCATAATTAAACTTATCCTCCACATAACACACGAAGCCTTCTTTTTATAAGCTTGCTAATACAAAAAAAGGACAAAGCCTTCCCGATAGGTATATGCATCTGACCGTTGTATATTAAAACCGAGAAACAACAACACAACAGGATAAAATTAATGAGTTTGATCATCTAATAATTTATTTTCATAAAAACAAAGAGTAGTAAAAAATACCTTTCAATTTAGAATAGATTTAGTAGCTTTTGTTATAATAGTTGCACGAACTTTGAGTTGAACAACCTGCAAAAAATAAACAAAACAACAACAAAACAAGATAAACTTAATGAATTTGATCAATAATTTCTGTGATTGTGGTGGGTTGGAAAAGTTTATTAGGGTTTGAGTGGAAAGTAGCTAATAGCTCAACTCAATTAACTGAAGATAATATATCGGTTGATTTGCAGTTGTAAATGAAACATCAAATTAACAAAGATTGTTTACTAACTAATTGAAACAATATCTAAAAAAAACATATTCCATAATTTGACCTAACCTTGGAGAAGTATTGAGGTAGTGGAGCATGAAACTGCATCAAAGAATTATAGTGTATTGAATTGCCAATAATGGTGCAGGTCCTAATAGCTCATTGTACCTGAACGAATGTACATCAAGTTTGTATGGTTTGTATACATTTGATAATTAACTCTTATAATAAGAATGTGACGACTTACACATCCAATATCTGCCTTGTTTTTGGAACGTTAGGATTTAAGTAGCAATAAGTGGCGTGAGTAGATGAAAGTTGCCGGCCTCCTGTTACTATGAAATGGTACAGAGAAGATAAGCATAGTATTTTTTATAACTTACAGTTAGTTATATGGATATGTATATACCTGGGTATCTGTTTACGAAACATGAGCTGACGGCAATAACAACTGGTTGCGGTAGTGTCATGTACATATCCATCTGGAATTCTGGTTGCAGTATCTCTATTTTTTTCATGTATTTTGCGAATATATCCTATGTAATCTGTGAATGCAGTTGATGATTTTTACATGAACTGTATGTTGTAAAATTTGGTATCAAAGTTTATTTACCTATTAGCATTGGGTCTCTGGTATCTGCCTTGCGCCAATTCACTGATTTATTAGGGCAGTTAATTAAATCTGAAACAAAATAAACATGTGAAGCCTGGTTAATTCATTATAGTACATGCTCTTGTGCAGGGGTTCGTGAGGGACACTGGTTTTGAATTTTTTGGACATAACGTCAAAATCGATAGATGGTTCAGCTTCTTCCTCTTCTTCTTCTTATCCTTCAGGAACTTGTGAAGCCACAATGGTTGTATATTCAAAATTCTCATACAAATAGTTTCAAAACTAAAAGAGTAAAAAACTTGAATTCGTTGATTTGAATAACCAAATCCTAGATAATAACATGCAAAATTAACCCTAAATCAATAAGTTAATGATCAAGTAAAACTCTAATTCATCGTTGATAGAGAACGTACCTTTTCTCATCATTAGGGTTCTGAGGGAAACTAAAGAGGCGGACCTTTTTTTCTGTATGTGATCATTTGACCAAAAACGTTATATTGTGAAATTTTATTTGAGGAAAAAATACGTATGATAAGTTCTATATTAAAAAAACTAAACGTAAAGTTGCATTAACATTCTTTTTAACATTATATTTGAAGTTTTGGATGATATATCTCAAAAAACTAAATTGGTCTAGTGGTAAGCATCGTTGTTATTCTACTAACAAATCTTAGGTTCGAATCTTAATAACTACATTTTTAATTACGGATTAAATCCCGAATTTTAAATTAAATACAGAATTTTAACTTAAAAAAACAATTATTTTCAAAATTAATTAAAAAATGCAAATAAAACAAATTTAAAAAATTGATTACGTGGCCAAAATGTGATGACATGGCACTCGAAAACGGATGACATGGCACTCGAAACTTGATGACTGGGCATTGACCGTGATTATGTGGCAAAAAATAGTCAAACGCCTCCAGTTATATATATATATATATATATATATACATATATATATATATATATATATATATATATATATATATATATATATATATATATATATATATATATATTATTGTAGAAGTGTAAATGAAGTGTGTTTGATACTCTTGCTAGGGGTGTTCACGGGGCTGTTCGGTTCGGTTAGTTGGAAAATTTTAACTATCCATCGCGGGGCGGGTAATTTATTTATATTATATACGGTTCAGTTCGGTTAACCATGGATATCTAAAAGTAAAAACCGAAATCGAATGCTTGGTTTGTCAGTTTCTCGGGTTTTTTGAACACCCCTAATGCTTGGTAGGGGGTTATAGGGGGTGAAGAATGGGAAAGGTAGTGAAAAAATATGCTTGGCAAAGTATAATGCAATAACCCATTACCCAATAGTGGGTAATGGATCATTACCCAATAAATTGGGGGGATTGATCTTCTTTACATTTCCCTTTCCCAAGTTTGAACCAAGCGCACCCGGCCTTTAGTGTATTTTGTATTTAAAAAGTCGCCCATGTGAATTAGTCATTATCGCCGGTCATGCATGGTTTCCATTACACTATAAGCGACTACAACCCAATGTACATGACCCATGACCCATGTTAATTACCCATTATATTGTCGATCACCAGGAATGTATTGGTTGATAACATGACACTAAGGGCACTTTCATCCATAACCCAGGTTAAAGTTTAACACGCTGCCACGTCAGCTTTAACACATTAACTTTAACTCAGGAAAAAACACCCACAACAATAACTCAGCTTTAACTCAACTATTTAATTACCAATTGTCAACAGTCATGGATGTGTAACTATCTACCCAATGCATATGACCCATATGATCGATGTCGATCAAATACCCATTAATTAATGAATGTGACCAGTGATAACCTAATGCACATGACCCATGACCCATGTGAATTAGCCATTATCACCGGTCATGCATGGTTTCCATTACACTAAAAGCCACAATATATAACCCAATGCCCATGCATGTTAATTACCAATTGTCAACAGTCATGGATGTGTCGTAACATGACACTCTAAGCAACTATCCACCCAATGCATATAACCCATATGATCGATGTCAAATACCCATTAATTAATGAATGTGACCAGTGATAACCTAATGCACATGACCCATGTGAATTAGCCATTATCACTGGTTATACATGGGTTGCACCAGCTTGGTAGGTGTATACCATTTGTCACAGACACTAAGAAGCAAGTATCCAAGGACCTCCCGGTCATATGTTATCCGGGATCGAGAAAGTTTGAACTCGGATTGAGCTTGACTCGAAAAACTCGATTTATCTGTAAAGATGTGTTTTATTACAAAAATTAAATTTGAAATATAACCTAAGAATTGAATTTAGTTCGACTTCAGCTCGAAAAGCTTGATACATTCGTAAATAAGTATTTACACTTAGTACACTTACATATTAAAAAAGAAGCACATATTTTATATCACTTACAAGCTCGAGAACTCAACAATAACTCGAGTCGAACTTATATAAGGTTGAGCTCAACTCATTAAACATTTCGAGCTCATTTGATAGGCTTTCAATCTCAAAATTTTTAATATAGTGCTCTAATGATCCCGCCCCTTAATTTTCCCCATTCAATCTCCCTCTCCGCTCATATGGTGCCCCTTTTTCATCCAAAATCAAAACATTAACACTACTAGCTTAGTCAGATCTATCTTCTATCTATTCATCTATTCTCCTTCTCTCTAGAACCGACTCACACCACCGCCAAACTTCACCGCCTTATCTCGCCGTGGTTCCACCAACCATCGCTCCTCCATGGCATCACCGTCATCAAGACAAGGGAACTGTATGGGAGACTTTGTTTTCTTCGGTTGTTTGGTTCGAGATAACCACCACATCCACCACCATCACAGTCGAGCCACCATCACCCTCATCTCACCTATCCTACTCTATTCATGGGTATGCTCAAACACATATTTAATTTATATTTTCTTAAATATGTAATCTAATATAAAACGATTTATATTGATTTTTGTGGATTAAAACTAGCCTAAAACAGGTTTTTGATTATTCATGTGGTGGTAATCGTTGCATGTAGACTTATTAAGACGAAATAGTTTTCCTGTTTATTGGAATGGAGACAATCGACGTGTTCTAAGAGGCCACTGTTTTGCTCGTAAAGGGAGTCTTGATTGGTTTCCACTCCGGGAGGATGTTGCTGAACAATAGGAGTTTGCTTATCGCAGTCGCGTAAGTGATCTATCAAAAGATTAACATAACATCTGTTATATAGGAAATTAACTCAAATATGGTTGCTTTTTGTCAAACTGTTTCATTTGTACCAAATGTTAGTGATTTGCTTGCTTGGTAATGTGTTTGACATTTCTTCGTTCCACGTTTGGCACTGCATAAAATTGCAACGAATTGTATATTACTTGTTGCCCGAGTTGATATGCAACCCGTATGTTTGTTTTTGAGGTTAAACTTATATTTGGGACATCTAATGTTGTCATCTTTTATGTTAGCGTTAATCACGTTACTTGTTTCTTGTAGGGGCTACATGCTATTTTCACGGGTGAGGATGATACATGGGATGCCTGGCTAAAAATTCCCTCAGCTGGATTTTCTGGCACACTTCATTTT
The DNA here is from genome assembly GCA_030686995.1 of Artemisia argyi. Taxonomy (NCBI): domain Eukaryota; kingdom Viridiplantae; phylum Streptophyta; class Magnoliopsida; order Asterales; family Asteraceae; genus Artemisia; species Artemisia argyi. Next base: position 159,320,900 of record CM060693.1, read on the forward strand.
CGAGGCGTGGATATGCTCCATCTCAGTCACCAAAGCCAACCCATGTATATTTTTACTGTTTCATGGTTGGCGGATCTTATATTATGCAGCGTTATTAGTGACTTGGTTTCTTACATTTCCCATATTTTTTGCAGAAAGAAACTGCCATTAGACTCAGATGTAAGCCATTTTTTATGTTGTTAACAATTTCATTTTATAATGTTAACACCTTTGTATTTCTTAATTTATATTGCAGGTGACCACTCCAATGGCCATTGAAACTTTGGAAAACGTATCAGTAATGGAAACAGTGGTAAGTAATAAAACATCCGCCTTTGATTTTTTTAGTTTTACATACATAAGTAATGTACCGTGTTTTATATATACATATAGGAACCTGTTAAAACTATCGGACATACGAAAACACTTAAGCCACGACAAACCGGTTCTACAGGTTACACCACCAACTATGATACCAAATATTAGTGAACAAAATACTGGACTAAAATTAGTACCAACGAAGCGAAAACATTTGGTCTCTAGTGAAACCTTGCAAAAGCAAGCTAAGGCAGCGAAGAGTCAACAGGTTTTAACGTATGATAGTTGAGAATTTGACTATATACGACATTACAATTTTATATATATTTGTTTCATTTATATACATTCAATTTTAATTGAATTTGAAATACAATTGTATATATAGTTGCTTCATTTATATACATTATGTTATATATATATATATATATATATATATATATATATATATATATATATATATATATATATATATATATATATATACTAGCAGTAGTAACTCTGCTCCAGCAGTACTAACGTGGTACTAGTATTAACTCTCCTATTATGTTTGTGCAGATAGTTGAACCAGTGGCTCATCTAGTTCTGTTATGTTGTGAGCTTTAACATGTTCTAGTTCTGCTCTCATCCTGATGTGTTGATATGCATCAGCCTACATTTTCATGGCTTTTTATATCCAAATAATGAGATTAGATCAATGGGAGAAAAACTTGTAAGTTTAACTGCAAATTTTATTAATATGTTCATTGTTTAGGATTAAAAGTCTTCATGATGTTGTTTGAATTACTGCTGATCATGTTTATGTTAATATTGCTTAGATGGATTTAGTGCAGCTCATGAACTTCAAAGAAAATGTGCAAGTATTTACTACTGCTAGTACAAAAGTTACTACTGCTAGTTAAAGTTGGCACTGCTCAGAGATTAAGACCGCTCAAATTTGCTACTTGCTTATGGAAAAGATTATAGATACTTATAAAGAAACTATTGTAAGCCGACTAGGACTCCTTGGTGTATAAAAGGATGTCCAATTTTATATTTTGTTCAGTTATATACATTCCAATTTTATTGTATTTGAATTTGTTTTTATATATATTTGAATTGTTTTGATATATATTGATTTTTTAAATGTGACTAAAAGATGCATATAGTCACACTTATTAACACTTTTGGTCACTGTTTGCTTTATTCGTTGTGTGACTAAATATTACCGAAGGCCACACAAACATAAAATTCGCGTGGCCATTGGATGACCTATAGTCACACAAAATACACATTTCTTCACTATAAACAGCATACGACCACACTTATTAATTCTTTTGGCCACTGTTTCCTAAATGGTATGTGACTAAATACCCAAAACAAACATGCTTTGTGTGACTAAATACTACAAAAGGCCTTACAAACATAAAATTCACGTGGTCATTGGATGATCAATAGTCACACAAAATACACATTTCTTCACATTAAACAGCATATGGTCACACTTATTTACACTTTTGGCCACTGTTTGCTTAATGGTATGTGACTAAATACCCAAAACAAACATGCTTTGTGTGACTAAATATTACAAAAGGCCACACAAACATAAAATTCATGTGGCCATTGGATGATCAATAGTCACACAAAATACACATTTCTTCTCTTTAAACAGCATATGGTCACACTTATTCACACTTTTGGCAACTGTTTGCTTAATGTTATGTGACTAAATACCCAAAACAAACATGCTTTGTGTGACTAAATATTACAAAAGGCCACGCAAACATAAACTTCATGTGGCCATTGGATGATCAATAGTCACACAAAATACACATTTCTTCACTTTAAACAACATATGGTCACACTTATTCACACTTTTGGCCACTTTGTGTTAAATTGTATGTGATGAACTTCAAAAAAATAACACCCATTGTGTGACTAAATCATCACAAACGTCACATTTATTGTATATTCATGTGGCCATTGGATTATCAATAGTCACACAAAATATACATTTACTTGAATATATCATCTCAAATGTCACATATATTATATATTTATGTGACCAAAGAACGAACAATAGTCACTCTCAAAAAACATTCGTGTGACTATAAGATGTTTACGGTCACTGATAATGACTAATCCAACAAAACTTGTGCCTAATTTGTCACACATATTCGGGGTTTTGGTCACTCTTTTTCGATGGAAAAGGCTACGAACTCAACAATGTGACCATATACCACCTAGTGTTGCGGGACTTTTAGTGACACACAGCGAAAAAAACGTGTGTGACTATAGGCATATCGTCACACATTTTTGGCGTGACCAATACAACTTTTTGTACCAGTGAATAACTCGAATCCAAATTACATAAGGTTGAGCTCAACTCATTAAACATTGGAGCACACCTTTTTCCCCAAAATTTTAATATGTGGCCCAAGATATATCCCGCCCCTTTTTTCCTCAAAATTTCAATCTCTGGCCCAAGATCCCGCCCCTTTTTCACCCAAAATCAAAACACTAATTAACACTAGTCAGATATATCTTCTCTCTATTATTCATCTCTTCTCCTTCTCTCTAGAACCGACTCACACACCACCGCCACACTTCACCGCCGTATCTCGCCGTCGTTCCACCAACCATCGCTCCTCCACGCCATCACCATCATCAATACAAGGGAGGCAATGGGTGTGAGTTTGTTTGCTTCGGTTGTTTGGTTCGAGATAACCACCACATCCACCACCATCACAGTCAAGCCTCCATCACCCTCTCGATCATGTTATCTGGGATCGAGAAAGTTTGAACTCAGCTTGAGCTTGACTCGAAAAGCTCGATTTATCTGTAAAGATGTGTTTTCTTACACAAGTTAAAATTGAAATATAACCTAACAATTGAATTCGGCTTGAATTAAGCTCGAAAAGCTTGATGCATTCATAAATAACTATTTACACTTAGTACACTTACATATTAAAAAAAACATATTTTATATCACTTATAAGCTTGAGAACTCAGCAATAACCGTAATCCAACTTACATAAGGTTGAGCTCAACTCATAAAACATTTGGAGCTCACCTTTTTCCCCAAAATTTCAATCTGTGGCTCAAGATATACCCCGCCCTTTTTTTCCCCCAAATTTCAATCTCTGGCCCAAGATCCTGCCCCTTTTTCACCCAAAATCAAAATACTAATTAACACTAGTCAGCAGATATATCTTCTCTCTATTATTCATCGCTTCTCCTTCTCTCCAGAATCGACTCACACACCACCACCACACTTCACCGCCTTATCTCGTTGTCGTTCCACCAACCATCGATCCTCTACGCCATCACCATCATCAAGCCAAGGGAACTGTATGGGAGAGTTTGTTTGCTTCGGTTATTTGGTTCGAGATAACCACCACATCCACCACCATCACCCTCATCTCACCTATCCTACTCTGTTCAATGGTATGCTCAAACACATATTTAATTTATATTTTCTTGAATGTGTAATCGAATATAAAACGATTTATATTGATTTTTGTGGATTAAAATTAGCCTAAAACATGTTTTTGATTATAAATTCGTGTGGTGACAATCGTTGCAGGTAGACTTATTAAGACGACATAGTTTTCCTGTTTATTGGAATGGAGACAATCGACGTGTTCTAAGAGCCACTGTTTTGCTCGTAAAGGGAGTCTTACTTGGTTTCCACTGCGAGAGGATGTTGCTGAACAGTTGGAGTTTGCTTATCGCAGTTACGTAAGTTATCTATCAAAAGATTAACATAACATCTGTTATATAGGAAATTATCTCAAATATGGTTGCTTTTTGTGAAACTGTTTCATTTGTCCGAAATGTTAGTGATTTGCTTGCTTGGTAATGTGTTTGACATTTATTCATTCCAGGTTTGGCACTGCAGAACATTTCAACCAATTGTATATTATTTGTTGCCCGAGTTGATATGCAACCCGTATGTTTGTTTTTGATGCTAAACTTATATTTGGGACATCTAATGTTGTCGTCTTTTATGTTAGCATTAATCACGTTACTTGTTTATTGTAGGGGCTACATGCTATTTTCACGGGTGAGGATGATACATGGGATGCCTGGCTAAAAATTCCCTCGGCTGGATTTTCTGGCACACTTCATTTTCGAGGCTTGGGTATGCTCCATCTCAGTCACCAAAGCCAACCTATGTATATTTTTACTGTTTCATGGTTGGCAGATCTTATATTATGCAGCGTTATTAGTGCCTTGGTTTCTTACATTTCCCATATTTTTTTTGCAGAAAGAATCTGCCATTAGACTCAGATGTAAGTCATTTTTTATGTTGTTAACAATTTCATTTTCTAATGCTAACACCATTGTATTTCTTAATTTATATTGCAGGTGACCACTCCAATGGCCATTGAAACTTTGGAAAACGTACCAGTAATGGAAACAGTGGTAAGTAATAAAACATCCACCTTTGATTTTTTTAGTTTTACATACATGACTAATGTACCGTGTTTTATATATACATATAGGAGATGAAACATATGTACAGGTTTAAGAAAGTTTTAATGTACCTTATTTAGAAGATTTTTGTCCAAAATATGTTGCTCAAATTTTGTAGGCTTGAGGAGGTCATTTGGTAAGCTATCTTCTCATTTGGCCACTTACATTGCAAAGATTATGATATACAATTGTTTAATATATTACAACAATAAAATGCAAGTTTATGATATACCATTGTTTAATTGTGTGTCATCTCGTGTTTTGTCAAAGAAACTAACCACCTTAGCACAATGTGATTTATATTAAACTAAAGAGGTTACAGATTGAAGTTTATCTGTACGAAGTGTTCTACCAATAAAACATTGAATTCTAGTGGTTGACATGACACACACCCCTCTTCATGTATCATTGCCATGGAAAGCTTTCCAATTGCAAAACGTTGATAGTAAATGTTACACTACAAAGTAATATAACCTATACACATATCACATTCTCTTATAATTTTACTTTTGATGGTCTTACTTAATGAAAATTTGTTTTTTGAGTACGGTGTTTTTTTAATTATTATTGAAAATATTTAATGTTAAGATTGACGTAATGAGTTATAATTTTTGTTGTGATGGTGTTACTTAACGGAATTTTGTTCATAAATACAAGGTGTTATAATTATTCTTTTGATGGTGTTATTTAATGGAATTTCATTTTTAAGGACATGAGCTTAATTATTATTTTGATGGCATTAGATAATGGGAAATATTGAACAATTCTTAATGGTGTTAGTATTTTTATTCAGAAGACATAATTTGGGTGACCTTTAAATATGAATTAAAAGTGTTATGTTTTTGTTTTTTTTTTTTTTTATTCTTTTTAAAATTGTTAAAAAACTTAAGTTAAAATTGTTGAATGCATTATTAAGAACGAAAAGCAATAAACATTTATCGAATATAAGAGGGGAAAAAGTTTCAAAGTGATACACAAGAACATATTATCAAAGCATTTGCCACTCGATGCATTGAGAATGAAAATAAATGAAAACATTAACATTTATAGAACAATAAAAATATACAAATGTTCTTTATAACAACATTTATATGATTTAAACTCAAATGCGAAATAAAGCTTCTTAATGCACAATGTTTGTTGTTGATGGTTTAGTCTATTATTTGGGCTAGCTTAAATATTTGCGAGATGGGGGATGTTTTGTTTTGCCTATTATTTAGCCAATGGGGACTGTTTGGTTTAGCCTATACATTTAAATATTATCTGGGCTATGACATGGAAATCATACATACATGGGTATATGTTGTGAGTTGATATGAGTTAGTTTCACCTTTTAGTTTGAGGCTTCCCCTTTCGGCCTTCTTCTTCTCCGCCTCTAATTAATTAGCATTTTCTTCATTTGCTTGATTGAGCATCGTTACAAATTTCAACAAAGTCAATGTTCCTATAGAGGAGAGATGTAGGCGCCGGGTCTTCCAACGCAACTCAATATATGGAGTGGCTTCATTAATGTCGTTACCACTTGTCCATGTCACTATTATTTGATAATATAACCCTTTAGAACACACCACAACAATATAAACATTTAGAACATACCACCACTGTTTTTAAGTATAAATTAAAACTTACCGTATCCGAAGATTTTCCATCAGAGTCGTGGATAAAGGAGAACTTTAGGGTCTGAAAATGATGCATTAAGAAATAAACGGTTATCGAATATAAGAGGGAAAAAAGTTTCAAAGTGATACGCAAGAACAAAGTCTCAAAGCATAGCCCGTCCGATGAGCGAGCAAGCCCTATAATATCGTTAATAACCATAACTTAACGAAAATAAGTTATAAAAACGACATCCTCTTAAGTAACTAATATGTCTAAATAACGGCTTCTCAACACCATAAACTAAACATATAAGTAAATAAACAGTGGTCGGTAGTTTACTATTTAGAAGATGTACCTAAACAAAAATCAATAAATAATCACACATTAATAATCAAAGAAAAAAAATACTATTGGACATTTGGCTAAAGGTGGAATTCCAATACATAAATTTCTAAGCGGGTCGATTCAGTTTATGTTTCATTTATAATGGGTTAATTGAATTGAAACAGGTCAAAAGTTTTATTGTATTCATTTTTAGTGCATACAACTTACTAAAATTAGATTATTTTTAATACATTATGATTCATGTAATCATGATAGTACAAATAGACCTGTTTTGTTCACTTACCGAACGCATCTATGTTGTCGTCTCTACATTAAACCACAACCTGGTTGAACCAAGGCTAAATGGCTCATCAGTTTGGATATCGTATGGAGTTTGTAAAAAAGTAGTTTTTGAGACTTAAAGCTTTTGGTGAGGAACTAACTAAACTTAAAGCTAAGAGTACGAAGGACCTAAATTTTACTGAACTGTAGAAAAGAAAAGCATGTCAAAGTAAATGGTTCATTTGTTTATTTGTGCATACTTATTCTGGGTCATATTAGATTGTTGTTTGTAACTTGATAGCAGAAACTTATCATGCCCTTCTCTTCACAAACACGTATGAGATTTTGACAGAATTCATCAACTTCAGTCGATTCATGGTTTGAGAAGTTCAAGATATGCTAACCTTGGTGTAATACTTAACAGATCTGCAATGACACCTGGGAGTGTAAGGATTTGTTCAGTGACTTCCGATCCTTTGCCTTATCCCCAACTACTACACCAAATTTATCATAAGTGAGCTTTGAACTAATGTAGAGCTCGTTCAATCGTATCAGAACAGGAAAGTAAAAGGAAAAAATGCAACATGTTAAAAAAAATGAAAAAAAAAAAATGTAAAGACGATTTATTTTAATAAGATACATACCTATTGAACACGTTCAACATTACATGACCCTGCAAAGTTAAAAACTTATCTGAAATAATCAGCTCGGATGGAACATTGGGCAATAGATCCCGATCATCCCTTCATCACTCAAACTTGGTTCAAAGTTTTTTAAATAGTATATCATTAGATCAAATGAATCATTCAGTTTGGTTAAGTTGGTTCGGTCATTCTTGTTTCCTACTTCATCGTTGCAATTATTTGTTTGTCATGTGTCGTGTTTACCTCCTGCGCCATTGCCTAAAACGCACTGTCAAAACATGTTTAAATATATAAATGGTCTGCAATTTTAGTCACTTTTTACAGCGATAACACATTTCATCTTGTAATCCTGATCTGACCATCAATTGAAACTTAAGTAAATTATCCAACTTTGTTTCAACAATGTTTATCTCTTATTGGTGTCGGCACATGATATATGAAGGTCAAGTGATTGCATTGTGTAACACGTTAAAACATGGAGCGTAATTTCACGTTTATGTGTTTGGTTTTCCTACATTATCTACTTCTGCAGCTGCAATGGAATGGCTTCACAACATAGAATTTTTAAACCGCTCTTCTCTTTTCTCCAAGTGAGTCCAAGTGAGAAGTAATAACTTGTGTTCTAATACAGGAACAACTTACATTTGTTCTCTGCACATACAAATTAACTTGATATACACGTTTCTTACCACATTAACCAATTAAACATGATCCAGCAACGATTCCTTGTATTATCTTCTTTAAGATACTTCGCGAGTTATATGAAACAATTAGTTATTAGAGATATGCTTGTAATGGTTTTTCATGTCATTAACTCATTAACCGATAATACAAATAGAATATGGTCACTAACTTGGGACACTAAGTTCAGTGTCCATCTATGTTCGTTAAAGTTGTATCTCAAAATTCAAAAAGTGCCCGACCATTCTTGTACCCATAAACCAAACACATTGTGCTAGGAGGCATTCTCACTTGTTGAGCTTCTAGCTTGGAATCTGAGCATGAGTTGAAATTTTCTTAAGATTTAATCAATATTACACAAGATAGACGCATGAACACAAGAACAGGAGACTAACATCATTTACTAAGTGAAGATTTCAATAGTCGTTTAAGCTTTGAATCTCGATAAGTAATGTGAGTGGGCTTACAATCTGTTTGCTTATATATAACCTGAAATATCACAAGGCAACAACCAACGAATAAATGTTTCTAACATCAACATACATTTTAATTATTAAAGATAAGCACTTTTACACACACAATTAAGAGGGTGTTTGAGATTGCTTATTTAGGTGCTAAACTGCTAATCTGTTTGAATGTATCTGTACAATGAAGCCTTTTTAATAAGCAAAAAATGTTTGACACCTGATTATAAGTAGCTTCATCAATTATACATGGAAGGTCAAGGTTGCATCCTTCTACTTGACAGCATGGGGACTGTGAACTAAGGTAAGGTGCTCTAGATCTTTTTATCATGGGAGATGCTGTAGGAAACATAGGCACGGATGTTGTAGCTGTCTTATTATTACAACTTGACGTACTCGCATGCCTTCCAAGCTTTAACCAATCATCGCTTCACCATATATCACCGAAGTTTCTTCAACCATGTTGAAGAAGCTCCCATTCTCCTTTACCTAAGAAGACTCTTTTCTATTCTAAAAATTCTTAACGAAGATCATCAAACACTTCAAAATTTTTTACTACTCCTTTACATGAAGAATCCGCAGAAGCTGAGAAGTCGAAATCAACATTGTCTGCGACAACATTTTCTTGGCTAAAGAACTACAAATTCTTTAGGACTTCTATCTCTTTGTTTTTGTACATGGCTAAGTTCTCCGAGTCCCACTCAGTGGGCGTATTCAAATTCTAGTCCATTAGACGAATTGACTCAAAGCTCAGTATGATGTCTTAACGCTAAATGCTCCTTGCATTTTTTAAACACTGAATCCAGCCTGTCATTTAGTACGTACAAGCTAGTTTTTATGCATAAAAAAGGATACCGCATAGCATAAATTTATTATTCGGATAAACTAACCTTGAGCTGCTTGAGATCATGGAACTCCAAGGTTAATGGAAGTGTTTTCAGTGCATATTAAAAAGCACACCTGAAGCTATATCTTAGAGATCGTATAGTGAAAGGTCAAACCTGGCTAATAGCACAACCTGCACCAAATGATACCCAATATATGCCTTCTTTAAGTTGTCCTTTGAAAGAAATTCAGATCATGCCAATATGAAAACTATAACAGCTAATATATCACTGAAAAATAGCATGTTCAAATCCGTTCTCGACATACTTGAAGCTTGTAGTGGTCAGGTATCGGGTACGGCTTTTCATGCTCAAAATTCGAGTAACACGACCTGTTTAAGCCTTATTCATTTTGAGCATCTATATTAACAGCCCTTTTATAAACCTAAAATAAATCTAATAACTTTGTTACAACAATAACTTGAAACAAACATATCCCTTTTTTTCAGTATCAACACTATCAACAACTTTGACTTCAAAACTAAACAAATGATCAAGAACAAAAAAAAAAAAACCATTGTTGAATATTTTATTGGATTAATATTGTAAAAGAGAATATAAAACTGAAAAATAAGAATATACTTATATATACATGTTTTAATATGGTACTGGTTCAATCATGCAACCATGGGTATCCATGAACTGACACAAAATAGAAATTCACTATTTATTTGTGTAAGTTATAGATGCCTAAACCAATAATGAAAAAAAAAAGACTAAAGAATACGACAAGTACTAAACTTGCCAAGTATTATATTAAACTTCAGACCAGGTGTAATACAGATCCCTAAAGATTAACATTTACTCACCCATTTTTGACACCTTCAAAGACATTGTTTATATATAACATGTTGAGCACTAATTAACTTGCTTGATTTGTTTACTTAGACGCGATGACTCTTTGGATAATAAGGTCCAGAGCTGCTGTCACAAAAAATAAAAAGCTCATAAGTTCTTCATAATAAGCTTACCTAAACATCTTCAAAAAGTCATTCCAAAGCTGCGTAGAAAACAGACTTCTCAAAACACAAATTGGTAACGAAAATACAATTTACAAAAACTTAATCATTAGTACTTTACCTATATACACACTCAGAATGGTCAGTACCATGTACCCATTTATTACAGCAGATAGCACACGCAAAACCCACCCGTGAAATCCCTATTTTGGAAAGCAAATAGCATGTTCAAAAGCCCTATTTGCGAGAGCAAAGAAGCTTCACTGAACACCCCATTTATGACAGCATATAGCACACGCAAAAACCTCGATTTATGACAGCGAAATCAGGTCTCGAAACCCCTACTTTGGGCAGCAAATAGCATGTTCAAATTCCCTATTTGAGAGACCAAAAAAGCTTTACCAAACTTCCCATTTATGACAGCAAAATCAGGCCCTTAAACCCTTACTTTGGGCCGCAAATAGCATGTTTAAACGGCCTATTTGCGAGAGCAAGCAAGATTAACCAAACACCCCATTTATGATAGAAGAAAGCTCACAAAAAACCCCCCATTTATGACATCAAATAGCACACGCAAAAACCCCGTTTATGACAGCAAGGCAAACAACTTTTCACTTGTTTCTGATTTCATCTCTATAAAGTATTGAGCTGCATTTTACTATCATGTAATTTAAATATATATATAATCAGTAGAATAAGATACAATGATTATAATTCTTCTTTGTAATATAGAAGTAGTAGAGAGCATGTTACCTTGTCGAGTTTCCTTATTATTGGTGGCACCAGCTTTGAGACCTATAGAACATAGATAAGTTACATATAGTGCTAAGACATGCAAACAACTGATTTCGATAATATTTGTTAGGTGCTGCCTAAAGTAAAGTCATAATATAATGAGGCTATCTGAAGCAAAGTCATGGCATAGGTAAGAAAGCTTCACATACTAACTTGGCTAGTAATTCGGATCTTGTTCTCATCAATGGGTTGCTATGCTCTTGGCTTCTCCACCTTTTGGTATCGACCCGTTACCCATAATTTAAATGCATATCTTTTTTACAAAGCTATTTGAAATGATGAAATCCCAATGACTCATTACGATACCCAGAATGTTTAACTCAATGACGAAAATGAAAAATCTTTCCCATCCACAGTGGAACTGTTTTTGATAGTTACCCATTAGTAGAGTTTCAAAATGGGTCAAATATCTTTCAAAAAGGTCAGAAACATAAAAGAATAACGGGACTATATATCTGCATAATAATAACATAACAAATATACAAAATTATGTTTGCCATCTCATGCTATTAGATATTCAATTAAGAAAGGCCAGAGAATATTCGGCTCACCCAAACATAAATTGGTGTTGTAAGCATAAAATTTAGCATCGGGTACTTTGAGATAAACGACAGAAGCCACTTTGGTTCTCCATTAGGATTATTAGATCTGCACCATTCACATTTGTTAAAAATCAGCCATTAAGAGCCCGTCATATCAGGTAGAATGACAATTAATAAATGAAGTGATTTCCCAAGTGCATGTTGAGCTAATTCTGCAGAACATTGGCGGTCAATTAATGAGGGTACGAATATCAAGTCTCAAGAAAATATGAAATAAGTAGTATTTAGAGGTAATAATAAAACAGGATATTAGGGGGTGTTTGCCTAAGATTACTTTAGTTAAATTAAGTCGAGTACCTTTCTTCAATGGTTGCTTTGCTGATAACAAATCATCAACACACACACAACACAAATATATAAGATTTAAAGATCAAACAAACATAACACTTAAAAAAATGCTTATCAGATTGATTTCCAAACAATATAAAAAAAAGGTTGATTCATTTGTAGTATGAGATATAGGTATTGGGGGAAACCACAAGGTAGAC